>CP124717.1:46137500-47387500 GCA_031232105.1 Capsicum rhomboideum | reverse complement strand
GCTTATGAATTATCTCTACCTCTAAATTTTTCAGCAGTTCATCTTGTTTTTCACGTATCTATGCTCTGACGTTATATTCGGAATGAGTCTCATGTGCTTCGTTGGGATTCGGTTCAGTTGGATAAGAGGTTGACCTTCTTTGAGGATCCAATATCCATTTTAGCCATGGATTTTAGATGGTTGAGTTCTAGAGATATTCCTGTAGTTAAGGTTCAGTAGAAACACTGTTCCGTTGAGGAGGCTATTTGGGAGATCTAGTCTGACATGAGTAGTAGTTACCCTCAGCTTTTTACTGATTCAGGTATTTCTTTGCTTTTTTTTTTTTTAGTTCAAGGATAAAATAAAGTCTTAGTGGTGGATATTGTAAAGACCTACTTTATGAAACCTGCCTTTTCATGTTTTAATATTTTGCCTTTCCCCGTAGTTGATATATGTTGGTTTTGGGGTGTGGGGATGGTTGGCATGGTTTTCGATGTGACCAAAAGTGATTTGGACGAGTTTGAGGTTGTTTTGAGGCTTTATGAGCCAATAGTTGACTTCGGTCAATATTCATATTTCGAGTCTCGGATGATGATTTGCACTGTGCCAGCAGATCCGAAATGTTGAATTTGGGTTAGTAGCGAGGTTGGTTCGGGACCTGTATATTGCATTTCGACCCTTCAGTTGGAAAAAAGTGAAAAAGGGATCCTGGGGGTTAATTTATTAAAAACAATCTTTTTTCAAAAATCCGACATCTCCATTGAGTCTGGATCGTCGAAATTAGCCTAGTAGTATATATGGTTTACTTCTATCGGGCCCCGAACGAATCTCGAGGATCTATTAGGAGATTTTGGAAACCATGCAGATCAGCCTTTTTGCTGATATCTAGTGCATGGAATTTCCTTCTTTGCAAACGCTGGCCTCCGACGTAAACATAAAGAAGGGTAATTTCCTTCATCGCGATCGCGAAGAACAAATGGGGTTGGGTCCGTTCTTCTTCGAAAATGCGACAAGGCTGTCACGAATGTGAAGGCCTGAGTCATCATCCTTCGCGAACGCGAAGCCTTGGATGTGAACGCAAAGGCCATTTTAATGGCCGATCAGTGTTGACCCTCGCGAACGCGAAAGGTTGATTGTGTTCACGAGGCACTGTTCACTAAAAAGTATAAAAGCCTCATTTTTACGATTTTACTCCATTTTTGGACCTCCAAGCTTTGGGAAAGGCGATTTTCAAAGGTTTCTTCATCGAGTTTTTTGTGGATGGCTTCTAATCTCTTAATCCCACTATTTTAAATTGATTTTATCTTTGAAAACACCTTTTAATAGTGATTTTGAAATGAATTTTTGGGGGTTTTACCGGTAAAACTTAAATTTTTTTTCTTCAATTTGGACCCCATTTTAAGCTCATTTTTGCTTGGGTTTGCTTCTATAGACTCCTAAAACCTTGGGAAATGTGTAACTAAATAAAAATTTTGATTTTACCCCTCTCATTTTCAAACTCATTTTTCAAGTCTGTTTTGGACCCGATTTAAATATGGGCAATATGAATATTGTTGGCTTTATTTTAACGCGTTGATGCTATATTTGTATGTTATTAGTTGATTCCAAGGCCATTAGAAAGGGGAAAGCTCCCTGTTGAAGGACTTTAGGCTCGGATTTCATTATTTCGTGGTAGGTTATAGCTTAACTTCTTTCAAATTGAGCTGGGTAGTTAATAAATAAGTAACACATGCTATGGGCTAGGGAAAATAACTATGGGTATTATATTTTGAGATTATTATTGTTGTTGTGTGCCCGTGTAGGGGCTTATATTCGGTAGCTGTTGATTTGTGCTATCTTATATTGCGTGTTGAGAGGGGGCCTTAATTGACATCATTGGCCTTATTTGTGCATTTATATGCCTTATTTTAGATATGATACCCATGCGGGGGCTTAAATTATTATTATAGGACTTATTGAGCATTGATTGTCTTTATCATGATAGAAAAACTTGAGTTAGGGATTCTATAATATTAATGATGTCTTACATGTTTATTTATACTGATGGTGCCTAATTAGAGTTGATAATCATGAATTGTGGACATATTGAGTTGATTCTGGGCTCACTTATATACATGTATTGAATTGATTTGAATTCTTCATACTGATTTGGATTGTGAGCATTACATCCTCATTCCATATATATTTTCATGTGATGCTGGTACCATTAAGGAATATTGTTTTGAAAGAAAATGAGACATTTTTATAAAACCCTCTCCATGAACACGAGCCGGAGAGGTGGGTTGAGGCTGAGATATGATACATAGTATATGGGTTGCGAACCCCCCATGGATCCTATTGCGGAGCTGCGAGCTCGGTACTTGTATATAGAAAGTCATGCGATGACTTTCAATGTTCCACCCCATCATCATTATTGCATTATATTGCATATGCATCTTTCGTGATTCCTTCAGCTTTCCTTGACTTGTGTTCAGTTTTCATATGCTTTTCGTGTATTTCTGTATTGTTTCAATTCAGTATTATATTAAAACTGTTAGTGGAGATGTTGTGAGCTACCGTTTGAGAATTTTTCTGCTTGCAGGTGACATGCTCATAGCCTTTTTTACTTATATTATTTTCTACTTTGCTTAGTCGGCCTATGATTCCTACTAAGTATACGTGGACAGTACTCACCCCTATTGTGCTCTTTCGGTATAGATCCAGGTTCGAGTACGACATGCGGAGGTTGAGATCGTATCGTTGATTGATCAGATTCGAGGTACTGGATCGTTCTAGAGTCCAGGATGGATTCCAGATCTCATTCTATCTTTACTTCTGTCTTGGATCAAAGATCGATTTTTGTATTTCAGTTTCAAATATTGTACTTAGATGCTCTTAAATTATGACACCAGATTTTAGGTGGTTTATGTCATTTCTTTTTGTCTTCCTCTTATTTATATTTTGTCTTTGGCCTAACGTTGTTCTAGAAGTCTCGCTTTATTGTTATTGTTGCAATGTGAGAATTTCTTCCTTTTTTGGGTGATTGGGTTACTTATCAAGGCTGGGCCATGACACTTCGCGACAAGTGCCATCATGACCTAGTTTTTGGGTCTTGACACTATGATTCGTTGAAAGGACACAATGATTATTTATTTAAAATACATCAGCTTGCTGAAATGATGTTGACTTACTTGACCATGACTGACTTTTTCAAGAACAAAGAACTCACGGATTGGGATCTACTTGAAGCATACAAGGGAAAGAATGACTAACATGTATTTGATATTCAGTATGTTGATGGTATTGTCCAACAGTCAAGTAGCACACTGTATGTATTAGATTTCAATTTTAAGATATTGGTCTTGTATAAGTACTTTACATTACATAACATAAATATACTTATATATTTTCAGGGATTGTGGACTATTTGTAGTGGCATATGCTGATTTTTTAAGTGATGGAGTTGAAATACCTTCTTCGAATTTTAATTCCCAGCTTCATCCAACCAGATACGCGTTACTCTTATGGAATTATGGGGTTGACAAGGCAGTTGATGGATATGTTAGTGACAATCAGATCCGCCCAAGCTTAAATGCACATACATTCTATCAAATGACCAGGAGATGATAGATGTTGAGTAGTTGTTGTCTTGTAGGTTGACTTAGTATGTGCTAGGTTTCCTTTTTTTTTTGGATGATTCAAGACTTGTGTTTTTCCATGTGTTGATTTTCGAGACAAAAATTTATCTTTTTAGTTAATGACATGAAGCACTCCCTTTGTTTTACTGTTTTAGCAGATTTATTATTGTGTTAGAGATAAATATTAAGTATGCTTAAGTCTTATAAATATTTTAAAAAATGCGTAACAGACTTTTGTATAAGTTGTATTTTTGATAATAATATGATTCATATATAATATTTTGAAAAACATTTCTTAGATGTATCAAAAATATGTATCATACATATATGAATCATTAATAATGTATCAACAATGGTTTCAAGCTACATAGATCACGCGTACATCTATATCAAACATATGCTTAAATGTGTAAGAAAATAACTTGATACATATTACTAAATTAAAATACTAATACACATAATATATACATATTACTTGCATATAATAGTGATACATATTTTAGATATATTTAAGTGATACATATAAATACTACAAAACAGTTAACATCGAAATATCAGTTGAACATCACACAAAATATCATACTATTGCAAACAACTTCAAGATATCAGAGGAAACGTATTATTGAAAGATTAAGTGAAGTCAGAGTAATTATAAAATGGAATTTCCTAAAAATTTCAAAATACATTTCAAAATAAGAAATCACATATCCTTTGGGAAGTAGCTGCAGGTGCGTCGATTATGACTTTCACACCTACACTTTCCTTAATAATTTGAGGTTGACCACAATGTTTCACTAATTTTCTTGTGCCTCCCTTTCTTTGGTCTTTCCGGTGGTCTTTTACATTTTGGGGGCAAAATCACTTCTTTCAAAACTTCTGTTGGTACATGCCAATCCTGTTTGTCCGGCATTGGATGAATCGGGATTTCATATGTCTTGACAAGTGTTTCTTTTTTTGTAGTAATCAGAATAATATGGCTTCATTTTCCTTACATGTTTGCTTTTCAACACAACAATAACATGCACATATGGTATCTCATCAAGCTGAAATCTACCACAATTGCATATTCTATTATCCGGACAGATTATGTATCATCTTCCATCTTCATAGACACTATAGATGTAGTTCGATGACGCCTTAACCTGAATAATTATCATCACTTAACAGAAATTAATCATCAAAATCAGTAACAGTAAATGTCCAGTAAAAAAATATGTATCATTATTTCATTATGTTGTAGTTTATCTACTTCAGATGTATCTTTATGATACATATCAGAGAATCATTTCATATTTTGCTGACACGTTCAATATTCATAAGTGTTTCAATAATTTAAAGAAAAAAAATAGTCAAAGAAATACGTTAAATACAACTTACCATCATACATGATGACTTTGCCTCATTTAGTAAAAAATATTCTAGAAACTTACCTCCCAATGAACTTTCAGCAAGAAAGCTTGACCTATCTCTATTTTTACAGTTTTAAGAACCAAATAAGATTCTTACTTTTTAAATAAATTCTAAAATTGGCAGTTCAAATGCCTCCACAAGACGAGAGTTGATACATTCTGCTACGTTGGGTGTCATCATCCTTCTCCTATTTACCAGAGCATGAACTTTTGACCACTTTTCATATCCTGCATTTGTGAGATTTTCCTTCACTCTAGGTTCAACCTTTCTCACTTTACACATAAGCTCCTCAAAATCATCTAGCTTGTATTCTTTAGCCATAGCATAATATTCATTGCTCAACCTGTCTTTACTCTTCCTAAAATTTGTGCACACATTATTTCAGAGATGCAAAATACAAGCAAAATGTGGTATATATAGATACACTATACCAACACTCTTGATTATGCTCTCATTCTGATCTGAGATAACACACATATTATCACCCTCCCCAAAAGCACATTTAAACTGCTGAAAAAACTATATCCATGATGAATCATTTTCAGAATCACCTATGCCATAGGCAAGTGGCAATATATGTCCTGATATATAAACAGAAACAACCATTATTTTATATCTATATGCAAGTTTACTAACACATCAAAATAAATATTACTACGACCAATACCTGCCCTATCCAGTGTGCTAGCTGAAATTAATGTGCCCTTATATGGTCTACTCAAGTGGCTCCCGTCCACTACCACAACAGGCCTACAATACTCAAACCCTCTCATCAATGGATATAGTGTTATGAATATATGTAAAAACTCATTCTCGTTTGACGTATGCATGCTTATATAAGAATTGGGGTACACAAAATTCAACATGTGTATGTATCTAGGCATTCTTCTGTATCCATCAGTTGATCCACCTCTCAATATCTTCAATGCACGTTCTGCGCCATGCCTTCATGTAGTTTATGTCAAGCTAAGTTCTCATTTGATATCATCAATTATGTCACCTGGTGTGATTATTCTTTTATGGTTCACCAACTTCGGAGCAGTTATTTCTCCTAAAGAAGCAATTGCTGCCTGACATTGATCAAACACCCTATCCTTCAATGGGCATATATGTTCATCATGAAAACCACTTACTTTGAAAGTATCAGAACCATGCACACACGATGACCTGAATATCCAACTATAATTCGGAGATTTACACTTCAAATAATAATTTCATGAAAAAATAATTAAAAAATATTAGCTGGTTATAGACAAGGCTGCAACATGTATCACAAATATGTATCTCCAAATTTGTGACACAACTACACTGAAAGAAATGAATCACAACTATGTATCTCCAAATTGAAAATACAACTACACTGAAACAAATGAATCACACATATGTATCTCCTAACTCAAAACACAACTACACCAAATAAAATAAATCATAAATATGTATCTCTAAATTTAAAACACAAGTACACCGAAAAAAATAAATCACAAAAATGTATCTCCTAATTCAAAACACAACTACACTGAATCAAATGAATCGCAAATATGTATCTCCTAATTTAAAACACAACTACACTGAATATGTGAATCAAAAATATGTATCTCCTAATTCAAAACACAACTAGACTAACATAAATGAATAACAAATATGTATCTCCTAATTCAAAACGCAACTACACTGACATAAATGAATCACAAATATGCATTTCCTAATTCAAAACATAACTGCACTGATATAAATGAATCACTTATATGTATCTCCCTAATTCAAAACACAACTGCACGATATAAATAAATCACTTATATGCTATTCTATTAAAATTTTAGGTAATATATCACACAAATGTATCATCACGGTATATATTCAAAGAATGCTTCATAAGCACAAATATTTTAGCCACTCGTACATATGTATCAATCCAAAAATTTTAGATTATTTCATATGTATCAATCCAAAAACATACCTCTGTTTGTCAAATCTCTCAACTCTGAAATTAAACCTATGTTCGATGGCATAGTTATGCATAACTAATAAAAGAGTTGCTTTGTTTTCATAAATGAGTTGCTTCACCTTGACTATCTAGTTATTGCAATCCGTTATTAGATGGTCAACATCCATATCCAACACAGACAATGCTTCCACGTTATCAATTATGGCTAATGCAAGTCTAGCAGATTCAACAATGTCATGACACTCAATTGCACCTGTATCTGCGTCAAAAGTTTCAATACCAAGTACAATATCAGTTGTAGTAATACACAATGGATACATTCCAAATCCAGGTGCATGTTTCAAAATCTCAAAAAAAAGCTTCATACCCATATTATTATGAATCTCCATTGCAGTTAAATTCCCTTGAACAACGTATTTCGCATGAATTTTTTTCACTGATTGATTAATTTTTAGTTGAATTGAAATAACATCTATTAAATTCCAGTAAGAAGCTTTTTCGTGGATCACAGTTTTGTCAATTCTATATGCATTGTACCTGGTCTAAAAAACCCAAGCTCCTAATGCCTCAACAACACCGAAATAATTGACATCGATGATAATTGAAATTTGCAGAAAAGATATGAAAGATATTGTGAGAGATTGAAAATAGTAATCGATATAATCTGATTGAAAATTAAAATTTGATTGATTATTTTATTCAGTTTCGAATATATCAAAGATTCATTCATAAACACATTTCACGTGATTTACTCTCTTTAATAAATGCAATTCTGTTACTTTCTTATTTAACTAACATATTGGTTTAAAATGCATCATAAATGATATATATCAAGGCTTAAAATATGTATCAAAAAATTTGATTTATGGGATTTTATGTAGTTGAGCAAAGTTGCGGTAAAAAAATGATATTAACTCTTTAACTTATGGGATTTGTGTAAGTTACTCTTTTTAAATAGGCTGAAAAAACTTAGCCCAACCCTACTTAATTAAGGAGTTAGGTTGGGCCACCTCACAAGCCAAGCCTAATTTGACAGGTCCAGTCTGTATGCTAAGGAAGGGTGTTTCTGGTGTGGTCAGGTAGGTCATTTCTTGAAGGATTCCCTTTTCAATACATCAAAATAGGGGTAATAGAGTCCAGTCCACTACATCATCTACTCCAACAGATCGCGTTGCTCTACAATGTGCTAGTTCAGGTGTAGGCGGTAGTCAAAACCGATGCCTTGTCCAGTCATCAGGACCTAGAGAGTTCTCCAGATGTTGTTACTGGGATGTTGAAAGCTTTCTCCCTTGATGTTTATACTTTTTTAGACCCTGGTGCCATTTTGTCATTTGTCACCCCTTATGTTACTGTAAAGTTCAGATTTAGTCCTGAACGACTTTTGGAACCCTTTTCTATTTCTACTCCAATTAGTGAGTTTATCATAACTAGATGAATTTATAAAGCTACACTATAATAATCCACCACAAATATACCATAGCTGATCTAGTTGAGTTATACATGGTAGATTTTCATGTCATTCTAGGCATGAACAAGCTGCATTCTTATTATGCCTTAGTTGATTGTAGAACGCGAGTGTTAGATTTTAATTTTCTAATGAACCTATCATAGAGTGGAAAGGAGTCTTGTTGTGCCTAAGGATCATTTCATCTCATACCTTAAGGCTAGAAAGATAGTCTTTAAGGGATATATCTAGCATCTAGGTTGGGTTATGGATGTCAGTGTTAAAGCTCAATCTCTTTAGTCAGTCCCCGTTGTTAATGAATTTTCAAAAGTCTTTCATGATGATCTTACTAGAGTTCCTCCTAACAGGTTGATAGACTTTGGGATTGACCTTCTCCTCGATACTCAACCTATATTTATTCCATCATATAAAATGACTCCAGCTAAATTGAAAGAGCTTAAAGAACAGTTGAAAGACATCCTTGATAAAGGATTTATTAGACTAAGTGTCTCACAATGGGGTAACCTAATCCTCTTCGTGCACAAGAAAAATGGTTCCCTTAGAATGTGTATTGATTACCACTAGTGGAATAAAGTCATTGTTAAGAATAAATATCTTGTAATGCCTCCGAAATTAATTTCATATCCTAATGGTCTTTCATGCACTTATCAGTTTAGAAATAAAGTTGGTTGACCTTTAAAGTGATTGAGGATTATTTGGAAAGTTTTTCAGTACTTAGATGAGAGCTTTCAATATTAAAAATGGTTTGTGCACCATATTGTAGGGTTCCACACATTAGGACCTATGTCATGACTTAGAAACAACCCCAGAGGGCAACTTCTGCAGCCCCGTGCACTGGGAGGTGCAACATGAGGCCACAGAACCATGACCAGCATCACGCCACGAGGGTTGGCTGGGGCGTTGGCCTGTACGCCATGCTTGCCCTCCCAGGTGTGGGTTGTCTTCCCTCCTTCATTTATACAAAGGTATTTTGGTCTTTTTATATTTATAAAAATGCCTTGACAATTTTTAAAGCCTTTTAAGTCACGTATTAGTCAGTTAAACATCGATATATTCTCATTCCTCCTCTCAAAAACTCTAAGGCAGAGAAGTCTTCTCCAATGTTCAAATTTAGGATTTCAAGTAAATCATCCAAGTTCTCCCTAAAAGTTTTCCTCTACAGGTATGTAAGAATCCAGTGAGGGAAATCCTTTCATCCCTACATCAACATATTTTGAAGAACTATAATTCTTGAATTTAATATAGGGTTTCAAACCCCAAATCCCCTATTTAGCTTCACGTCTCCTTGTATTGAATTTCATATACTGCTAGGGGATTATAATATAGTATTTCAATGAACAATTGAGGTTTTTTGTTATATTGATCTACAAATATATGATGGGACTGTTTTAAGAAAATTTGAGAACTCTACTTGTTAACTTTCTAAGTTATAGTTTACATGATGTATCATGAGCATATATATATTTGGGAGAAATATTTAACACTGAGAGGAAATATATTCAGATAACACATGACCCCCAAAACTATCTGCCACTATTGGTTTAGTTTGCACTGTTAATTAGACTGACCTCTTTTAGCCCAAAAGGCTCAGTATTGATCCATAATTTGGATAAGTACAATATGAATCCATAGTTTAGATAGGATCTATACCCCGATAAGGTATGAAGTATCCCACCCAACCGAGTTAGAGGTTGGGTATCATGAGCTCACATGGTGCTTGTCGATTGTAAGAAACTCTCCAATTAAAGATAATTATATTATTCTGATTAAAAATTAATTTGATCATTCATGCAAATATAGATATGGTGTTACTTAAAATATTCACCTATAGTATATGTTCTGTTTTTAGTTAAAGATTTTTTCGCATGATATCTATTTTATGAAGAATTTTAAATGACTAATTCTCATGTCCCTGTTTTGATCCTTTTTATTGAGATCCTGACTATCTATCAATCATGCTCATCTTTACAGTCTTTAGATATGTTATACCTATATGTTCAGTTTTATCTCTCTTACCAATATATTTAATGTATTGACCACTTCTTTTGCGCCACATCTTATTATGATGTAGATTCAGGTGCCCAAACTCAGGCTCATGGTCATATGTTCTATTAGCACTCCACGCTCAGTAGTTCGTGAGTCCTTCTATCATCCAAGAGACTTAGAGTGGTCAATAGTTTTAGTTCAATTCCTTTTATTGACATTTATTTTGAAGGTAGTAGGGGGCCTTGTCCCTACAGACTTATTCCATTCCAGTCTTTCAATTAATTTCAGTATTCATCTATAAATACCATTGTATTTTTGAAACTTAGCCCATGATTTTACTTCTCAACTTTCACTTACATTCAGAATTGTTGTATTAGTATCATGCCAGGTCAAGGGTCCACTCAGACCACTTCTAATTTTGAGTGTCGGTCACACCTAAGGTGTAGACCAAGATTATGATAAATTTGATATCAGAGTATTAGGTTCAAGTGTCCTAGAATGTCAGTATAGTCGCGTCCAGTAAAGTCCTTCTTATGGGTGTGAAGCGTGCCACTCTCATAACAAGGAGACTACAGGGTGTTAGAAAATACTATCATTCTTTCATGCTGTATTTCGTGCGATAGAGTGTAAATCTATATATCTCTTCTAACTCGTGCTTTACGTATGTTTCAAATCATGCCTTTATAGAGAACAACCAGTTAGAGAGTTGCTACTAGTGTTGGGGTCAATACTATTATTGTTCCTCCGCCTTACACTATGCAAACCAAAAATGAGGGATGTTCTTCCAATTAGTAAGCGAACATTGAGATTCCATCTGTGCCAACTAGTCCACATAGAGGTCCTGGTGTACTTGCTGTTCAACCACCCGTGCTGATGTTAATAATGTTGAGTTCAAAAATACTATTTAAATACTCACGCAGCTAGTGATAGCTCAGTTCAGCCATCAGGGTGTAGACGAATAAATTTTCTAATACTACACGAACAAAATTTAACTCAAAATCGAGGAAAATTATTTTTATTCTCAAATTCTTCAAAGACGAAAAGCTCTCAAGCAATAATAGCAGCAACAACTTGGGGACAACAAGAAGAAGAAAAAAACTAAGAAAGAGAAGAAGGAGAAAGAGAAAGAAGGAGAAGGAGAGTAGGGAGAAGAAGGAAGAAGAAAGACGGGAGAAGGAGAAGGAGAAGAAACAGAAGGATAAAAAGGAGAAGAAAGACGAGGAGAAGAAGAAGAAGGAGGAAGAAGAGGAAGAAGAAGAAGCGGAGGAGGGAGAGGGAGAGGAAAAGGGGAGGAGGAGGTAGGAAAAAGAATAAAAAAACAAGGAGGAAGAAGAATATTTTAATTTTTTAATTCTTGGTATATTAATTTGTACCCTTATTCGATTTTTTTTTAATTTTTAAGAATATTTTCTATTTAATAATTTTTAAAGATTTTCTTAATATTCTTTTAATTAAATTAAGTGGCTCCTCTTACTTTTCCGAAGTTGGTTTTAAAAATTGAATAAATTTTTGAAATAATGTGAAGTCAAACCATTTTTTAACCGCTAAAACACGTAGTTATGCGTGCAACCCCGTTATGCGGTAGTTGTGGTAAAGCCTGATCAGATTTTGATCAATTCTATAAGTTTCCTCTTTTAAACATTTAAGTAGTTCTTAAATATATAATTAGTACTTCACTTTCTTAAAAAATAGAATTATTTGATGGGATTAGGTCAAGACCCGTAACTGTATATTAATAACCAAAAAGAGAATATAACAGATGCAAATTTTAATCATGATTAATTAAGGGAGAAAGCGATCAAGTTGTCATTCCCAATTAAATTAAGCATGACATTTGACTTTGCATTACATACACAAGAACATATTGACTAAAATCCAAGGAAGAAAGGGTGTTGAGGGAAGAAATATAATTTGATCAAGCTTGTGGGTTCATATTACAAGAATAGTAAAACCAATCAAAAATAAATTAAAATGAAAGTATGAATATGTCTTGTTTTAAGACAAAATATTATTTTCCATTCTAAAGGTTCCTATCATCATTTTCTTCTCTACACTTTAAGCATTTTCTCTCTTTTTCACCAACCAGAGGGGATATATATATGGCTGTATCATCTCCATGGAATCCTGGTTCATTAATAAAACCATTAATTGTAGCTTTGATAACTTCAACTTTGATAACATTCTACTTTTTTTCTACTTCAAGACTTCTTCTCCTACATCCTCATCAAACTTGGATTCACAATTTAGATTCATCAGCCGAACTAAGAGTTTTTGTTGATGATCATCATAATAAGCCAAAGCAAGATGATGAAAGTGTAACTCTTTTATTGGCAAATACTAGCAGCACTTTGCCTTTGCCACAGTCAATTCCAATTGCTAACGCCCATCTTCAACAGGACACTCATCAACTCGGTTAGAAACTTCATTAATTATTTTACTAAATTGATTTTGAAGTTTTGGAGGGGAGCCTTGGAGTAACTGAAAAAGTTGTTATGTGACTAAAAGGTCATATGTTCAAGCTTAGGAAACAACCTCTTGTAGAAATGCAAGGTAAGGTTGCGTACAATAGAACCTTGTGGTCGGGCCCTTCCTCAGACCCTGTGCATAGCGGGTCGGACTATTGTTTTTTTTTTTTTGGGGGGGGGGGGGGGATTTTGATGTTTACTTTACCATTATATATATATGTTGCTATCTATCTCGCCTTAATGATTCTAATACTAGCAGCCGGCTACGCCTAGGCGCGCGCTTGTTAAATTATGACATATTTTCCATCATTTCATGTATTATTTCTTAAATATTTTAGATACATGGCATCAAGAGAAGTTTCACTATTGAACTCTACAACTAAAATTTTCGATTACCAAAGTCAAGATTTATGTAGTATTAAATTTGGATAGAGGTAGCAATTTGTTGTTTTTCTTTCTTATGTATTTACTGTTTCTTATTAAAATTGGAAAAAAAGAAGAAAGAAAGCTGATACATAGTCATGTTGGACTGGTCTAAAGAAGGGAACGATATTGGAATTAAGATGTATAGTTCCCTCTAAATTCTGATAGCTTGAATGAGTTGCCAATTCTAAGGGTTGAAAGTTACAAACAAATGTCAAATAGCACGTTATCTAGCTATAGCCTTACAAATTTGTTTCTTCATATTCATTCATTTTTCTACCCATCGCTAGTATTTGGGTCAGCTTCTCTGAAAAAAAAATATACTTCGATTTGAGATGGAAAAAAATGGACACAAAATGATAAATTAATCATTAATTTTTCAAATTAGATAAGTATTGTTATATCTATTTTTAATATGCTGGACAGATAATGATGGATGGAGGGAGCATCTATACTTAATGGGTAGATAAATAACATGTGTTTTCACTAATATTTTTATCGCCTACCGTAGTTGTTACACTTTTTTTGTTGCAATTAACGTGATACTATTTGGGCAGGAAGTTTTTTTTTAAAAATGTATGTTAAATTTATGTTTTATAATAATTTATTCATATTTATATTGTTATAAATTATTTAATTAAGATAAAATGATAATTTTAAAGTTAAGTTATTTTTAACTATCAAAAGAACATTTATTTTTTTACAAACTAAAAAGTAAAGTGTGTTAAATAAATTGAAAAAATAGAGAGAAGGTAATAGATATTTTTACTTATTTTGATTAGTTAGTTATGATACATTTCTATGATTTGAATAAGTATGGAGTTTGAGTAAGTATTTTGGAGAAAGGTATTTTTCCCGTTTTCTGCAATAGAGAAGAATGAAGACGTCACAGATAAATTTCAATTTGGCCGACTTCGTCTTATCTGTCATTTGTTTCTTTTTAATTAATAATAATTATTTCTTCCTTTTCAATTTATTTGACTTACTATTTTGTTTAATTCATTTTATAAAGAATGACTCTTTTCACTCTTTAGTTTCAAATTTCACATAATATGTTTAAGAATACAATATTAAAGAACATTTCATTATATTTGACATATTTTAAATTTAAAACCACATAATTCAAAAGATTTTTTTTCTTCTTTAAACTCCGTATTAAATTAAAATAAGTCAAATAAATTAAAACGGAGAGAATATATCATTTTCATAGTTCTACTTTTTTCTTTCTACTTCAGCTGTTGAGTATGACCCGGGGGCGGCTAACTTGATTCTCCATCCTTCATTAACAAATATTAGTTCACTATTTTAGAAAATGATTCTTTCTACTTCATTACGTAATACTCCCTCTATCCCAATTTATATGACACGCTTTTCTTTTTAGTTAATCTAAAAAAGAATGACACATTTCTATATTTAATAACAATTTAACTTTAAACTACCACTTTACCCTTAATAAAATGATTTACAACCACACAAATATCTATGACTCATTTTAGACCACAAGTTTCAAAAGTCTCCATTTTTTTCTTAAACTCCGTGCCAAGTCAAACTACATCACATAAATTGGGACGGAGGGAGTAATATTTTCTTTTAAAGTTTTTTTGGCAACTATTTACTTTTAATTTTTGTATTTATTTTTAATAATATGATTGTGTAAGAGAATCGATGCGATGGAACAATTTGTGAACTCGTAATGTTTAGGTTTTGTTCTCCGTATAAAAGTGTAGTTGTGATACTGTAATTGTCCCTGACAGCAGTAACTGATTAGTTTGCATTGTTAATCACCGTTAGTAGGAAGGACTAAAATCACTGACTTTGTTTAATTGAAGGTTAAATATGGGAGATCAAATATCACATGACCCAAAATCATAACAAGGCAATAACACAGACGAAAATAATTATTTTCTCCAAATAAAATTCAAAACTGTTACGGATACTCCCAAACCAATAACCCATTATTGATAATCCAATAACTATTTTTCGGTTCAGTTTTGTGAATCTTTTCAGAATTGTATACATATTAAAGGTTTGGTAATTATCAATTTATCAAAATCAATTTTAGAAATCTTTCGCCCCTTATGTTTTATATATATTGGTTCTTTTCTTTTGTAAGTCTTAAAAAGAGCGTTTCAATATATTAAAAATAAATTTTGGCTTAAAAAGAATTAAACCAAATTCCGTAAATCAATTTAAGCTGAATTTGCGATTTGTAGGCATTTCGAGCATTTACTCGGGTTTGTCATCAAGTATCAAAACAATAATGGAATCTGTATGCTTATTTGGTTATAAAAGTTGAATCTTCCTAAAAATCAAAAATAGCACGTCTCGATCAGAAATAAATTATAAACAAACTTTTAACTAGAGCAACTAGGATAATGTGTAATTATATACTACTATATTTAGATAGTAGGCGTTCATCATCATAATACATAGGATTCCATCAAAATGGACATACTTTCTATATATACTAGTATAACTGTATAAACATATTGTTTTTGCGTTTCAGAGAAATTGGTTCAGAACCAAGACGTGTTTCATGACAAGGATTTGTTCGAGGAAGAATACAAGGAAATGAATAGAAGCCTAAAGATATATGTGTATCCCCATAAGAAACATGACCCTTTTGCAAATGTGTTATTACCAGTTGACCATGAACCATCAGGGAACTATGCAAGTGAGAGTTATTTCAAGAAAGCCCTTTATAAAAGCCATTTCATCACAAATGACCCCAAAGAAGCTGACCTTTTTTATCTTCCATTTTCTATAGCAAGTCTGAGAAATGACAAACGGGTAGGGGTTGGTGGGATTCAAGATTTTGTGAAAAAATATGTAGTTGAGATTAGTGAAAAATACCCCTATTGGAATAGGTCAGGAGGGGCTGACCATTTCTATGTTGCTTGTCATTCTGTTGGAAGGTCCGCAATGGAGAAAACTATTCATGTCAAGTTAAATTCTATCCAAGTGGTTTGTTCTTCAAGTTACTATCTATCAGGTTATGTTCCTCATAAAGATGCTTCCATTCCTCAAATTTGGCCTAGAAAAGGAGCAACCCCTACAAATCGTCCTTCAAAGAGGTGCATTTCTTTCTCAACCCCCTCCATTTTTTCTTTTATTAGATATATTTCAATTTTATTATGCCCATATATATTTTATGTGACACCTTTTTATATGTTCTAAATATAAGCCTCGGAGTAACTGGAAAAGTTGTCTTCATGTGACCAGGAGGTCACAGGTTCAAACCTTGGAAATAACCTCTTGCAAAAATGCAAGATGGGGCTGCGTATAATAGACCTTTGTGGTCGCGCCCTTCCTCGGACCCTACGCATAGCAGGAGCTTTAGTGCACCGGTTGACTCCTCCTTGCTCTTATAGCCATAGTAATGTTACAACATATTTAAATCTATAAGTTCTAAGGATATTTTTTTTAAAAAAATTCGTATGATATGTGTTAAGACTTAGAAGTCTTTCTTTCTTTCTTAATTTCATAGCCAGAGAAACACAATCATATAAAATTAAAGAGTTTAGGTTTTATCTACCATAGGTATTAAATAAGTATTTTTTTATGCCATCGGGTTATGAAAATGAGGGATTTCTGATTAAAAGACCCTCTCAAGTTTATCAATTAAGTAAAAGTCCTTCAAGTTTTAAAAATTAGGTAAAAGTGACAAATTTTTTTCAACTTTTTAATACAATTGTGAAACAAGTTTTTGTAATTATTTGAGCAACTTTTTTTTTTTCTACCTAAAATTTATTTGTCCCTTTTATTTAATTGAAAACTTGAGAGGGTCTTTTGGCTCATTTTTCTCTGAAAATGATATCTAAAGATAAGTCTCCTTAAAACTACGAATGAGATTTCAAATCTTGCGAATAAGGTATTTCAACTGCTATAAAAGATAAAGATAACTTGATGGTGCAAAACAATATTCATACTAATATTTATATTATTTAAACTCAGTATTACTTTTTTTTTCTTTCTTCTCACTAATTCTTAGGATGTTATTCTGATTCCTTTTTGTCCATTTTTATTCTATTTTAACTTATTTGGAAACGGTGAAATTTCAGGAAAAAGCTAGCTTTTTTCGCGGGAGCAATGAACTCGAGAGTACGTGAGAACCTGGTTGAAACATGGAGAAACGATTCGGAGATCATCGTTCATCGGGGCCGCATGAAAACGCCATACTCAGAGGCCTTATTGGGCAGCAAATACTGCATTCATGCTAAAGGTTTTGAGATTAATACAGCCCGAATTGGTGACGCCCTGTACTACGGTTGTGTTCCAGTGATATTGGCCGACCATTATGATCTCCCATATGCTGACATTCTTAACTGGCAAAGTTTCTCTGTCATTGTTTCATCCCTAGATATTCCAAAACTAAAGCAAATTCTTGAAGAAATAGAGCACGATCACTACGTGAAGCTTCAAAAGAATGTAATGCAGGTGCAGAAGCATTTTCAATGGAACTCTTTTTCCAAAGATTTTGATGTTTTTCGTATGACTATGTATGAGTTGTGGATTCGAAGAAGCCATTTGAGACAGATCAACTGACAAATTCTAAGGCATTTGTATTTCCAGGAAAAGAAAATCAATAATTTTTCATCTTTTCGACGTACCACGTGTATTGTTGGTACCATTAAATGTTTTATATATGTTGTCTTTAGCTAAAATAGCAAGTACATTTGAGGCCAGCTGACAAAGAACATTTAGCTAATGTGAAAAACTTTATTATGTGCCTCAAATAACTAATCTACGTGCACAAACTTTGGGTATGATCCACTTTTGAATTAAACCAGCACTTTTTGATCTTATACTCTTGATATCTGTAGGCATATGAATTTTGTGGAATCGATTCGTATTCTATTTGGATAAATTCCTAAGTTTCAAGAAATGTCAAGTCAAACTTTTAGGATTAAATTATTTAAGGCCAAGACAGAGATTTAAAAGAAGGTCAAATTTTATTAGGCTAGTCTATTGAGTTTTTTAATGAACCTACTCCATTAGCACAAGGTCTATTTCATGTGTCAAATGACATGACACGCAAGTCAAATCAAGGATTAATAAAATCATGCCATGTGCTTAAGTGACATGACATGCCAAGTCAATAAAAAGGACCAATCGAATATTGCCAAATATCTGAACGACATGATACAACCAATCAAGTGTTATCTTATCACTTAGGAGTGGTGACAGACTTGATGACTTACACGAGCCACTTAGAATAAAAAAATAGTTCATATGTAATGAGTATGACTAGCCCTACAATTATAAATATAGGTCTTATGTAACTTTCTGGGGGATGATGTTGGTCTAAGTTACACTCATCTTCACTACCTTTTACCCAAATTTGAGCCTTTTTTTGAAGACATTTGTAACACCCCACGTTTCTAGTCATTAAATGTCTTCCCATAAGTTCATGTAAAGCTTAGAAATCAAGTGGGAAAAGTTTCGAGAATGTAAGACATGTTTTGTTTCGA
Organism: Capsicum rhomboideum; assembly: GCA_031232105.1. NCBI lineage: Eukaryota > Viridiplantae > Streptophyta > Magnoliopsida > Solanales > Solanaceae > Capsicum > Capsicum rhomboideum. The sequence continues at coordinate 47,368,739 of CP124717.1, read as the reverse complement.
GAATGTAAGACAAGTTTTCGGGCAAAACATCAAGTTGGCATACTGAGAGGCGTGGCGCGCTAGAGGCCAAACTTTAGTCGACCATGTTTAGCATGCTGAGAGGCATGGTGCGCCAGCTGCTACACCGAGGAGAAGTTTATTTTTTTCCTCATCTTTTTACGTTCCTAGAGGGTTGCTTTCATCCTTTTACCCCAATTAACCTCTCCTAATTACTATATAACTCGTTTAATACCTTAGAAACGTCTCAAATCCCTTATAAGTATTTCTAAATCCCTTATTCTTTCTTCCCCAAAATTCAAGAACAATTAGAAGGGTTTCTCAAAACCCAAAGCATCAAAGATTCCAAAATCAAGAACTCTTTAAATTTCAGGTATGTGGGTATTCAATAAGGGTTTTCTTTCGCCCTTATGCCCAAAACCTAGTCTTTAATTAAGATTTCTTTATGATTTTGCAACTTGGGGTTTATACCAAATTATGCCTATTTTCGTGAAATTCAATTTCTTTATATTATTATACAATTTTAGTTCTTGTTAATGTAATTATGCATAAATTTTTATAAGTGTTTTCTATTCTCAAGAATTGTGCAATGATTTAGCATGGTTTGAGAAATTTCAACTTATTTTAGTGCAATTTGGCATGTTATGAACACATGATAAAAAACTTCATTAAAAAGTGAGCATGGCTAGTTCTAGTATCTCAGTACTTTAGTAAAACAGTTGACTTGAACAGTTTATGATTATTTTCAAATAAGTCTTTATTATGAAGATATAGTAAATATGATTTTTGGGAGTAGTATTTAGCAACGAGCGGATACGAGTTCAAGAGAAACTATGTCCCAAAACTATATGCCATCATAGGTCATGTTTAGCCTTTTGAGGCTCAGTTTAGTGGATCCACCTCAGTTCATGGTTCTATACTGATGGCAAGATATGGAGCAACCCTCCTCAATATGAGTCAGACATTAGACTCCATGTTTGCTCACATGGTTTATGTTGGTCAGACGAAAATCCCTCAGTAAGACATATTAAGCTTAATAAGTGTATGTAACCCACTACCTTTTAATTCAGATATGATTTATAGTATATTATTTAAAGATGCAATTTTTTCGTCTTTATTCATAAAACGTGTGGGTCATTATATTTTAGTTTATTCATGATTTGTTCGACTTTATTTTTACAACATGATTTATAGACTTATCTATGACATGCATATCTCACATACTTAGTACATTCATACATACTTATCGCATACTTCTCCTGCCTATATTTTTCATATGATGTAGATTCAGGCACTCATTCTCATGCTCGTGGTTAGTTCGAATCTCAGGTTCAGTAGTAGACTTGGTTATCCCTCCTCATTCGGGGACTTAGTTTAGTCGCTCTTTCTTTCAGTTTAGATAGTGTTTTATGGGTAGCTGGGGGCCTTGTCCCAGTAGTATGCTATTTAGTTTTAGAGGATTTCATACATTAGTTTTATGGTTTATATTAGTCCTTCGGGCTTTCCATATCTTATACATTTAGAATTCAACTTACGTCTATAGAACTTGCATTTATGATCTTATTAAAGTTTCCGCTTTAGTTCCATATAATATGTTTGTTATGCTATGTCAATGGTTAGCTTGGGATCACTTGTGGTTCTAACCACCGTATCTCGGCTAGGGTGTAGACTTGGATCGTGACAAACTTGGTATCAGAACACTAGGTCCAAGAGTCCTAGGATGTCTGAAAAGTCACATTCAATAAAGTTTTTTTTTATAGGTGTGAAGTGCGCCACACTTATAATGAGGAGGCTACAGAGTGTTTAGGAAACATTTTCCCTTCTTTCGTTCTTAAGCTCGTGCAATAGATTTTAACTCTATAAATTCTTTCTAACCCCAACTTTGCATGTGTTTTAGATTATACCTCTATGCAGAGTTGCGGGACGCCCACGATAGGCTAGGAATGAAAATCCTCAGCTGCCGTCAGTGCCACCTCAGGCCGATGTCACTAATGCATAGTTTTGTAATGCGATTCAAATTTTGGCTTCGGCTATGACAACCTAAGTTGATCATTAGGGAGTAGTACCTATAGGTCCTCAGGGTGTTCCAAACACTACTAGGATTCATGAGTTTCTCAGGATAAATCCACCAGAGTTTTTTAGGTCAAAGTTGGGAGAGGACCCAGAGAACTTTATTGTTGAGGTTTAGAGAATTTTTTGTGTGATGCTTGTGAATGAATTTGAAAGTGTTGGTCTTGCTGCTTACTAACTTAAGGATATTGCTAGAACTTGGTTTAATCATTGGAAGAAAGTTAGGGGTGATGGTGTTGTGCCGCTAGAATAGGCTATATTTGAGGAGACTTTCTTGGGGTGGTTCTTTCCCTTAGAGTTGAGAGAGGCAAAAACCTAAGAGTTCCTCACTTTAGATCAAGGTTCTATGAGTGTGAGGGAACACAACCTCAAATTCACTCAGTTGTCTCATTATGCTCCAAAGATGGTTGCTGATATGAGGAATATGATGAATTTGTTTGTTCATGAACTTTCCCGCCTTTCATCTAAGGAGGGAAAAACATTTCTATTGATTTGGGATATGGATATTGCCAAGATTATGATCCATGTTTAGAAAGTTGAAGAGGATAATTTGAAAGATAGAAAGGAGCTTCGTAACAAGAAGGCCAGGACATCAGGGAATAAGTACAACTAACAAAGGTCGGCTGATGGGAACCGGTCTTTCTTTCCACTGAGGTCTTCAGGACCAGTACCTTCATCAGATAGTACTCCATCTCTAGCATTCATACCTCATCATGATCAAACGGACAGAGCATCAGACTCTCATTCTCATGGAAGTGTTGTGGGGGGGGGGGGCGTACTTACTCTACTTGTGGCAAGTGCGGTAGAAACCACCCAGGGGAGAGCCTGATTGGAATGGATGTTTGTTTTGGTTGCAGTAAGATAGGTCATAAGCTTAAGGATTGATCCTATGCTAGGTAGTGAAGTTGAGAAACTCAAATACTAGACCCCTTTTCTGTTTCTACTCCAGTCGAAGAATCTATTACAGCTAAAAGAATTTATCAAAGTTGTCCTATTTCCATCCATCATAAGGACACTACAACTGATTTAATAGAATTATACATGATAGACTTCAATATTATTTTGGGTATGGACTGGTTGTATCATGTTATGCCTCAGTTGATTGTAGAACCAGGGTTGCTAAATTTCAATTTCAAAATAAACCAGTCTTAGAATGGAATGGTTGTCCAGTGGTACCTAGGGGTCATTTCATCTCATATCTAAAATCTAGAAAAATGATCTCTAAAGGTTATTTTTATCATCTAGTGAGGGTTAAGGATTCTACCTCTAAAACCCCAAGTCTTCATTCAGTTCCTATAATCAATGAATTTCCAGAAGTCGTTCTTAGGTTTCTCCATACAGGGAAATAGACTTTGGGATAAAAATTCTTTCTGATATGTAACCTATCTCTATTTTACCAAATAGAATGACCCCAGTTGTCTTAAAATAGTTAAAAAATAATTGAAATAATTCTTAGATAAAGGGTTTATCAGGCTTAGTGTTTCCCCATGGGACTCTCTAGTCCTCTTTGTGCATAGGAAAAATGTCTCCCTTAGAATATTTATTGATTATCGCCAGTTGAAGAAGGTCACAATTAAAAATAAGTATCTCATTTCTATGATTGATGACTTGTTCGACCAACTTTAGGGTGCCACTTGTTTCATCGAGGTACCATAAGCTGAAAGTTGGAGAATGTGACATCCTGAGATAGCTTTTCAAACTTGGTATGGTCACTATGAGTTTCTTATTATGTCTTTTGGATTGACCAATGCTCATGCAACTTTTATAGACCTCATGAATAGGATGTTCAAATAGTAGCTCAATATGTTTGTTCTCATAAATGACATCCTGATTTACTCTCGTAGTGAGGATGAGTATGCTGACAATCTTGGAATTATTTTACAGACCCTCATAGATAGACAATGGTTTGTGAAATTTTCTATGAATGAATTATGGTTGAGGTCAGTTACTTTCCTTGGTCATATTATTCTAGTAAGGGGATACAGGTGACTCTCAAAAGATTAAGGCAGTCAAAAGTTGGCCTAAACTGAAAACTATATCAGATATTAGGAGCTTCTTGGGTTTAGCTGGTTACTATTGGAGATTCATAGAGGATTTTCATCCATTTCATCCCTATTTACTAGGCTAACTAAGAAGAAAGTAAAATTTTTGTAGTATGAGGCTTCTGAGAAGAGCTTTCAGGATTTGAAGGATCGACTTAATTACTTCTGCTCTAATTTTGACCTTGCCAAAAGGTACATATGGCTTCATGGTGTATTATGATGTGTCTAGAGTTAGCCTTGGTTGTGTTTTGATGTAGAATGGTAAGATGATTGTCTATAAGTCTGGACAACTCAAAGTTCATGAGAAGAACTATTGACTCATGATCTTAAGTTAGCAGCTATAGTTTTTGCTTTAAAGATTTAGCATCATTATCTGTATGGTGTGCATGTTAATGTGTTTACAGATCATAAGAGCCTGAAGTATGTCTTCACTCAGAAGGATTTGAGTTTTTGACAAAGGAGATAGCTTGAGCTCCTCAAGGATTATGACATGAGTATGGTATACCATCCAAGTAAGGCTAACATGATTGATGATACTCTTAGCAGGTTTTCTATGGGGGGTGTGCCATATTAGAAGAGGGTAAGAAAGATCTTGCAAGAGAGGTTCATAGACTCGCACATTTGAGAGTCCGTTTTGCAGATTCTAATAATAGTGGTATGATAGTACAAAATTGTTCCAAGTCTCATTAGTGATTGAAGTGAAAGAGATGCAAGATAGTGATCCCGTATTGCTTCAGTTGAAAGATGAAACTCATAAGCAGAATGTTGAGGTTTTCTCTTATGAGGAAAGTGGTATCCTTCGATACAAGGATAGGTTGTGTGTTCCCAATGTAGATGGGTTGAGAGCATAGATATTGTCTGAGGCTCACAGTTCTAGATATTTGATTCATCCAGGCTTCACTAATATATATTGTGACTTGAGGGAAGTATTTTGGTGAACTGGTATAAAATGGACATTGTAGAATTTGTAGCAAAGTGTCCTAATTGTCAGCAAGTGAAGGTAGAACTTCAAAGGCATAGAGCTTTAGCCTAAGATATTAGTATCCCTACATGGAAATAGGAGATGATAAATATGGATTTCATTATAGGCTTACCTCGTACGTGTCGTTAGCTTGATTTGATTTGAGTGATAGCAGATAGGATGACTAAGTCTACTCACTTCTTACCTGTCAAAACTACAGACTCAACAGAGGATTATTATAAGTTATATATTTGTTAGTTAGTCCAGCTTCATGGAGTTCCCTTGTCTATCATATCATATAGGGGTACTCAGTTCACATCTTAGTTTAGGAAGTCATTCCAAAAAGGTCTAGGTTCTAGGGTAGAGCTTAGTACAAATTTCCATCTGCAGACTGATGGATAGGAAAAATGCATTGTTCAGACTCTTAAGGATATGTTGAGAGTGTATGTTATCGACTTCAAAGGTAATTAGGATAATCATTTGCCTCTTATTGAATTTGCTTCCAATAATAGTTATCATTCTAGTATTCAGATGACTCCATTTGAGGTATTTTATGGACAGAGATGTAGGTCTCCTATTGGTTGGTTTGAGGTAGGTGAGGCTGATTTGATAGAGCCATACTTAGTCCATCAGGCCATGGAGAAAGTTATGTTGATTAGAGAGCGGTTGAGCTTAGAGTCGACAAAAGTCATATTCAGATGTGAGGCGTAGAGACTTAGAGTTTCAGGCTGATGATTGGGTCTTCTCAAAAGTTTCATCTACGAAAGGGGTAATGCAATTTAATAAGAAAGGGAAGCTTAGTCCTCGCTATATAGGTCCCATTGAATATTGAGTAAGATTGGGAAAGTAGCGTACGAGTTAGAGTTTCCTGTCGAATTAGCATCAGTACATCCTGTATTACACGTATTCATTCTTAAGAAATGTATTAGAGATCTGTCACTTGTAGTTCCTTTAGAGAAGTTTGGGATTAAGGATAACCTTTCATATGAAGAAATTCTAGTTGAGATTCTGGATAGTCAGATTCAAAAATTGAGGATAAAAAAGGTAGTATCAGTTAAGGTATTATGGAGGAACCAACAAGTTGAGGAAGCTACATGGGAGGCCGAAGAAACTATGAAATCTAAGTATCCGCAACTATTCACTCCTTCCAATGATAACATTTTAGCTGGTGACCTTCTTTGTATAAAAATTCATAGTAGCTTTCAGGTCTAAGATTCTTTCCTTGTAGTTATATGTTTATGTTCATGCCTTGTACAATTTATTCTAGCTCCAATCTTGGTATGAACAAGTTCAACTTATGTTAGAAAAGCAAGTTTGTTAGTATAGCAAGAGTAGTCTTGTTCATCCTCTACTTATGACTTTAGCTTTTATTCGAGGACGAATTGTTTCAAGGGGGGATATGTAACAACCCATGTTTCTAGTCATTAAATGTCTTCTCATAAGTTTATGTAAAGCGGAGAAATCAAGTGGGAAAAGTTTCGAGAACGTAAGGAAAGTTTTTGGGAAAAACGTTGAGTTGGCATACTGAGAGACGTGGTGTACCAGAGGCAAAACTCCAGCCATCCATATTTTCCACACTAAGAGGTGCGGCGCGCCAACTGCTACCCTTTCATTTGTTTCTCGTCTTTTTTACTTTCCTATAGGGGTGTTTTCATCCTTTTACCCCCAATTAACCTCTCCTAACCCATTTAATACCTTAGAAACATCCCAAATCCATCAACATTCCCAAATCATTTATTCTCTCTTCCCTAAAACTCAAGAACAATTAGAAGGTTTTCTCAAAACCCAAAGCTCCAAAAATTCCAAGATCAAGAATTGTTCAAATTTCAGGTATGTTGGTATTCAATGTTTTATTTCACCCTTATGTCCAAAACCTAGTCTTTAAATGAAGATTTCTTTACTATTTTGCAACTTGGGATTTAACTAAACTATGCCTATTTTCGTGAAATTCAACTTTCTTATGTTGTTATACAACTTTAGTTCTTGTTAAAGTAATTATACATGAATGTTTACAAGTGTTTCCTATTTCCAATAATTGGATAATGATTTAGCATGGTATGAGAAATTTCAACTTATTTTAGTACAACCTGGCATATTATGAACACATGATTCCAGAATTCAGTAAAAAATGGGCATGATAGTTCTAGTATCTCAGAACTTTAGTATAATATTTGATTTGAACTAGTTTATACTTATTTTCGGACAAGTCTTTATTATGAGAGATAGTAAATATAATTTTTGGGAGTATTATTTAGCACTAAGTGGATAGGGTTTCAGAGAACCTATGTCCCAGAACTATATGCCAACGTAGGTCAAGTTTAGCCCTTTAAGGCTCTGTTTAGTGGATGCACTACAATTTATTGTTCCGTATTGATAGAAAGGTACGGAGTAGCCCTCCTCAACATGGGTCAGATATTAGACTCCATATTTGCTCATATAGCTTATGTCGGTTAGGAAAAACTCCCTCAGAAATACAGATTATGCTTAATAAGTGTACGTGACCCACTAGCTTTAAATTCAGCTATGATTTACATTTTATTATTTAAAAGATATAGTTTTCCAGTTTTTAATCATAAAACGTGTGGGTCATTGTGCTTTAGTTTATTCAAAATCTGTTCGACTTCACTTTTACAACATAATTTATACACTTATCTTTAACAAGCATATCTCACATACTTAGTACATTCAGACATACTGACCGCATACCTCTCATGCCTACTTTTTCATGTTATGTAGATTCAGGCGCTCATTCTCACGCTCGTGGCTAGTTTAGATCTCAATTTCAGTAGTAGACTTGGTGAGCCCTCCTCATTTGGGACCTTAGTTCAGTCACTTTTTCTTTCAGTTTAAATAATGTTTTATGGGTAGCTAGGGGCCTTGTCCCAACAAATTATGCTATTCAATTTTAGAGGCTTTCAAACATTAGTTCTGTGGTTCATGTTAGTCCTTCGGGCTTTACATATCTTATACATTCAGAATTCAGCTTACATTTATAGAATTTGCATTTATGATCTTATTACATCTTCCGCTTCAGTTTCATATTTTATTTTAGTTATGCTATGCCAAGGGTTAGCATGGGATCACTTGTGGTTCTAAGCAGCATATCTCAGCTAGGCGGTAGACTTGGATTGGGACACATATTTTCTTGAATCTTGTAGTTTATGCTTGATTTCATGATTTGACACTTATATGAGGTTTTTATGCATCTTAGATGAAAGAAGTTAAAAAGGGATGAAAAAGGATCATAAATAGTTGATTTGGATTATAAAAGTTGGTTTTCACAAAGTAGAATCTCAGAGCTTTGCAGGACGAGTTCAACATAAAGATTGGAAAAAATACACCCTTTATGAAGTTTACACCCAGAAAAGGGCAAAACCAATGCGAGCAGAGGCATCCTAGGGCAATTTTTGCTCCACTAATCCTATTCTGACTTGGAGGTGTCTCTAGGACACTTTTAAATACTATAAATACCCCCTAGGTCATTTTAAACATAGTTTTTAGCAGTCTTAGATTGGAGAAGCAGAGGAAAAACTAAGGAGCATAGAACTTCAACTCTACCATTAGGGTTATCTTTATACTCTTTTACTTATCTTATTTTAATTGTTCTTATTACACTATTGCTTTGTAATAGAATTATGAGTAGCTAAATGCCCTATTTCTAGGATTGTGGCTATAGTATGAACATCGTTATGTTTATATAGTTTTCTTTTACAGAATCTACCTTTATATTTTGATCTCTTAATATTGTGATTACTATTTTATTAGTTCACAAACAATAAAATAAATGGACAATTTATAGAAGAACTCGAGAGACAGGCTAGAAATAGAACGTGGGTTAAGAGGAGTAGGATGAGTCATCTAACAGATTTGCATCTAGGATGGAGATGTATCAAGACCTCCTCACTTGGTCAAATACATGAAGAGAACTTAATACATTTGAATTGGTTCACCTATCTGTGCTCAACATTGTAATTAAGAGTTCAATTCGGGTAGAAGGCTAGAGGGGCGAGAGCATATGACCATAACATCAACCCTAACAACAACAACAACATTGCCAATATAAAATATACAATGTGATTCATAAATTCGGTAGACATATAAATCATGCTTAAAAAACTATATAAAATATACGATGTCAATAAATTAAGATCCATAATCCTAGGTTTTAATAACTCTCTGAACAACTCTTAAACATTAACTCGAAATAGCTGTAAACTCATAAGACGAATAATAACCAAAATCTCTTCTCTAAAATCAGACAACACTTATTTCTACAACCATAGTAGCATATCTCTAGCTAGTCATTACAAGTCCCTGTGAGATCGACAACCCTGATTGTTTCATAATCACTTTATTATTTGCAGCCACGTATTCTTTCATGAGAGTTTCTGGCTATAATAGTGGACAATATGTTTTTGGTGCCGTTGCTAGGACTTAAGAATGGAAAAGTTAATATTTGCTATTATTTTTATTTTCTTAAGTGTTAGCAACTTGATCGTAGCTTATTATTGCAGGTTATAGGTTTATACAAAGTTCTGACAACGAAGTATACCATCTGAGAGAATCTAACACTGTTCCAATCGAAACTGGAAAGGTACTTACACTAATGGTTGAGGGAGCAATCTTTGTTGAAATCATAACACAACTAGTTGCTTGTAGTAATGACAGATGATGTGGCAACAATCCTACCACGGGCTCTAGTTACTGTTTACAATCAAAGTAGCAGTCCAACTCATCGATAATGTAACTTGTAGTATCGTCAAATAAGAGATTACTGAAAAATAGAAGCTAAAATAAAACATGGTGCAACTACTGCACTCAAGCAGGCAGTTCTAAGGCTTACCACATAAGGATCTGCAAGTGCATCTCTAGAACTACTTGGAGATTGCTAACACTTACATCAATGAGAGAGTCTAATCAAACTATTTAAAACTCATTTTATTGCAATTTTTGTTACTAGGGGAAGCTAAAAGATGGCTAAAAGCTGAGCCTCCAAATTGAATCACTTCATGGACTGGCCTCACTCAGGAATTCATTACGTGACTCTTTCCATCTAGGAAGACTACCAAGCTGAGAAGTAAATTTTTTGGGGTTTAGACAAAAAGAAGGAGAAAGCTTACCCCAAGCATGGAATTAGTTCAAGATGGTGTTGCTGAGTTGTCCTCATCATAGATAAAAGTAGTAAATTTTATCACATACTTTTATTGAGATTTTAGATGGTCATTATAAATTATTTCTTGATTCAACTGCAGGTGGACTAACTTTAGAAAAGACTTACTATGAGTTAGTGCTTTTGCTTAACAGTTTAGCAACTAGCAATCTGGAGTGGACCGCTGAGTCCAATAGAAGTGCTTCAAAAAGACTGTAGGTATGTTAGAGGTTGATGGGATAACAAGTTTGCAAGCCTAAATGGTCATAATGAACAACAACTTTACAGTGTTGAGCAATCATATTATGAGGTAAGTGCAACCACAAGCTCAGACTTAACAAGTTACTTTGTTATGCAAGGTCTGTAGAGGTGACCATATGTCTAATGTGTGTAGAGCCAATCTAGACTTCATGTATTTCATGGGATATGCAGGAAGAGGCATAAAAAATCAAAACTTTAGGAATACATATAATTCGAAAAAGAGGAACCACCTAAACTTCTCATGGGGTGAAAATCCAAACCAAAATTAGTACAAGGTACAAGGTCAGTAGCAAGGGTATCATTAGAATCTGAATAGTGCATTGCATGGCCAACTTGATGAGACAAAAAGAGTGCTCAATAATTGGCAGATGATACATAGAAGTAGGAAGCTAGTCTAAAAAATAATGACTTGATAGTCTGAAATCTTGAGAGACAAATGGGTCAACTGACTGAAGCTCAAAATATGAGACCTCTTTGAGTATACTTGTTGATGTGAATCCCAACTTGAAACATGTAAACTTAATTTGTGCAAAGGATTGCAAAGAGTTGGATGAAATTATATCAAAAAAAGTGACAAATGTTATTAGTAAGAAGCAAAGGAATGAGAATCCAAGGAAATCTAGATTTGGAAACGTACCCCTACCATTCCTACAGAAGTATATTCAATATAGAGAGGAGATGGCGTGTACCAAGTTTTTTGAGTAATTAAAGTAGGTAACCACCAACTTACCTCTTGTTGAAATATTACAGTGCATTCCCTAATTAGCAAGGTTCTAAAGTGATATGGTGACTAACAAGAGAAAGCTGCTTGAGAATACTCCTGTAGCGCTCACTAATCAATGTTCATTGTAAATTCAGAACTGTCTCCCAACAAAAAAGAAGTGCCCTAGAAGCTTTTATATCGAGATATCATTTCCAAGCTAGTAGAATATTTGGTTTTGTTGTAGGGAGATTCTTGATGAGTTTCAGATGAAATTTTAAACATTTCGAGTGTTTTGGCCGTGTTTAAACAAAATATATTGACTAAAAGGTCCATTTTTAATTCTAAAGATCAAATATTATTCTCAGACTTCTGAAATTTTGAGCATGGATTATAGGACTGATCTGGAAAGTTTGGTATAATTTTGATAAGTCAAGATTGAGTTTTTATCATTGAACATGAAATAACTCTTTAACGCATAAAAATTATATCTGATTGTGCAAATGAGTACAAAATGGAGTTCTGATTCGATGATTAGATCCCTATCATTTTTTAAGATTTATAGGAAAAAAATTGGTGCATTTCATCATCGTATGGGGGATTTATGACCATTTTAGTGAAAATAAATGTTTTTGATGAGAAAGCTCTCATATATAAATAGGTGCTGCAGATTTTCTGACCAAGGTATTTTAATTTCAGACTGTATTTATTTGGTACTTTGAGCATATTTGGAGTTATAGAGTTTGAAATTAAGTGATTGACATTCTTGTCGATTTAACAAGGGTATTAGTATCTAATACTTATCTTGGAATTATTCCATAATTTCTTCAGTTGGTTTATTTTCTTCGTGCATTTGTTGAAGAAAATTAAGATTTTATCGATTCTATTGGTTGTAATGATCCGTCCCGTTGTTATAGTGTTGTTTAGGGCATAAATACTTGGCTACAGTTTCCCCTAGTATGAGAGTTGATAAAATCTCAGGGTAGGGCGATTTCTGATAAAAATTAGTTATCATGCACATTAGAGTTGATTTGTGGCTCGGGATGTAGTGTATAGTTATTATGATTCCATTTTTGGATAGTCGAGGAGTATAGTGTTCCACAGGAACTTTCGGAATGGAAATCGTATTCGTAGAGCTCCAGATATAGCAGTTGTCTCGTCGGAATAAATTTGTGTTGTCAAACTTTGAGATGTGTGTTTTGAAATGAGGGAAGTTTGGAACCTCCCCTGAGTTACTACCTAAGGACTGTGACAATGGTTTCACTGCTGTAGCGGGACTGCAGTAGTGGTCAGCCAAACGTCGTAGAGGCAGATGAGGACACTATCAGGGACCTCAGTGGAGGGCCACTTGGCCGCCTGCTATAGCGGTCAGGTGACCGCTGCAGTGGTCATCGGATAGTTTTAATGCCTTAAGCCTGTTTTTCAGTGTTTTATTTTCCAAAACTTCAAAGGTTCGTGCTTAGGCTTGAGAGAGACAATTTTCCACTATCTTAGGGGCAATTTCCATCGTAAAGGTAAGTCCATTACTCCCTTCTAACAACATTTGATTCATTTGATAATTAGAATCATTAGAAGGGTTTTTTTTTAGTGAATTTCTTGAGTTTAGAACCTATGTGCATGAATTGATGGGAATAACCTATGGGTAGGGGTGTTCACGGTTTAGGTAAAAACTAATTCAAACTAAAAAATTGAACCAAACCGATTAAATAAATCCACATTTATTTGGTTTAGTTTGGTTATGCATTTTTTAAAACTGATAACATTTAATTTTGTTTTGTTCAAAAAAAATAAAGAAATAACCAAACTGAACTGATAACTTATATACATATTTTTAAAATTATATATACAGAAAATTATATATATATATATACACACACACACACACACATATACACATATATATATGATTAGATACGTAAAATTGTTGATAAAAATAATATATTATGTATATATAATTATAACAAAAATATATGTTTATAATATAATATTTTCATCAAAATTTATTAATAAAAAAGTACAAAATAAAAAAGAGAAATGAGAAGGGTCAGATCGGATCCAAAACCAAAAGTTGTTATATAGCGTGTTGTTGTACACAATTTAATAATGTATTCCAAATTTTGATTCTCTTTTAGTAGATGTATCTTAGAATCTTATATTATTTTGATATTTTGTCCCAGTTTAGGCCGGAAAAAAAAGAATTTTGCAATGTAATTCATTTGTTGATCGTATAGTCTTATTCTTTATTTCTTTTATTTTCGTGTATGGTTAATAACTGAATAACTGAGCCAAATTGAATCGAAACCGTTAACAGCCAAACCGATAAATATTTATTTTATTTGGTTTGGTTTTAATAATTTAAAAATCGCTTAAATTTGGTTTGGTTTTGGTTTTGACCAACAAACTGACCCGTGAACACCCCTACCTGTGGGTAAGTATGAAAATGACTAAGAATGATGTTGGATTTCTAATTATCACTTCCTAGTGTAGATTTACTCCCCTTGAACGTGAATTATGGGGATTTGCGGTAAATTATCGGTCGAAAACCCCTTATGTAAGGTTTAGTCTATAAAAAGGGTAAAAACTGGTGGGGTTGAATTCCGAAGGCTTAGAGTTGAAGAGTAAGTGATTAATTACTCTTAGATTATTTGTTTTTACACTTTGAACATCCAAGATCTTAGGAAAGGGCAGGGCTTTTGCAGACTAGCTTGCACTTGGGTTCTTCGGTTGAGGTAGGTTATGGTTAAATTAGAGTTTAGACTCAATTTGGTTGTATGTATGCTCCTAAATTGGATACTTGTTGATTGGTCTTTATACATGCTTGTAATTGATGATGTTTGAGTTGTTAATACTTGAATGAATAAATCATTGAACATTGAACTTGATCGAAATGCATTATGTTGTACTTGTAATTTGGTGCACTATGTTATATCCTGAGAGATAGTGAATTTGATTAAGTACATATACTTATATTATGGATGATCAGGTATCGTACTAGTATGGATATAGATATTAATGTTACTATTGTTATGGAGGATCGAGTACCATATCAGTACGATACATGTACTTAGATCGTTCACTGTAGGCTATGACTAGATGAGCAGGAATAAGTTCCTTAGCATGTGTGTACAAATTAGTGTGATTTTGAGAGATGATATGGCTTAATAAGTTGATAACAAACTATTGGTATTCTAATTGTGAGGTAGAGATGGACATATGTTTCGTCTTATGTTATTATTGTTGATTTCATGGTTGTTTATGGTATGGTTGATATTGTTGATGGTTAAGTGACTTGATTGTGGGCATTGTTTGGCCTGTCATTGATATACTTGTTGATTCATTGATTTCTTGCTAAGTGCTGAAGCCTGCCTACTGGATATTTGGTTTATGTGTATGCATATTTCTATATTGAGTTGGCCTATGATACCTACCAGTACATAGTGGTTTGTACTGATACTACCATATGATCTTCTTTTATTAAGTGCAGAAAGTGTTCCAGAGGCTCAGAATCGACCATATCTCTAGGACTTGATAGTTGACTTCGATCCAAAGGTCAACACTCCATATTCAGGCTGTCGTGGACCATCATAGTGTATTCTTTTCCATCTTTTTGATAATGATATATTCTTGATCTTTTATTAGTTTTGGATATTTCTTTTAGACATGAATTTGTTTTAGACGTTCCTGTCCCGATAACTTTTGGGTTTTTGGGATTGTAATAGTTATTCGATATTATTTCCCCACTTATTGCTTTTGTTATTTTTTTGAGATGTTTCATGATTAAGTTAAGTTTGATTATATGTTGTCTTAAAATTGGTTAATGATTTGAATTAGATGGTTCTCCTACTGGAAGGTTAGCGTGGGTGTCACTCATGGTTGTTTGGGTCGTGACAAAGTTGGTATCAGAGCCCTAGGTTCGTCAATTTTGTCATACAAGAACATGTCTAGTAGATCTTATAGAATGGTACAGTGACATCTGTACTTTTCTTCGAGAGGCTACATGACACTAGGAAAAACTCAATAGATTCAGACTTTAGCTAATGAGTTCATGCGACTTGAGGTGTCTGAAAGGGGAGGATTGCTAGCAATTGTAGAGGCAAGGTCTATATTTCTTAATCAAATCAAGGCTAAACAATTCGAGGATGCTAAGCTAGGCAAAATTCGTGATGAGGTTTTGCAGGGTGAGGCTAAAGAGGTCATTCTTGATGATGAGGGTGTGTTGAGGATCAAGGGGCGAGTTTGTGTGCCCTGTGTTGATGAAACTATTCTAGCTGAGGCTCATTGTTGGAAATACTCTATACATCCTAGTGCGATCAAGATGTATCGTAATTTGAGGCATCATTACTTGAGGGATCCAATGAACCGATACATAGTGGATTTTCTTGCTAAGTTCCAGAGTTGCCAACAGATTAAGTACAAGCATCAGAGGCCTGGTGGTACTTTTTAGAGGATTCTCATTCCTAAATTATAGCTCTGCCCCTGGTTAGGATGTACAATCTCATAATATTTAATATGAAGTAATTTTTACATCTTGCTTTGTTTGTTTATATGTTATGGGATCTATGCAGACAGAACATAAAAGAGGAGATGCAGCTTCTGGTATCAAATGTCACATGAATGAATTTGGTGTTACAAAGGAAGAAACTGAGACGGAGATGAGGAAAATTATAGAAAATTGTTGGAAGGATATAAATAAGAATACCTCAAACCCAAATTCGTTATACCAAAGGGTTTTTCTTATGACTGTGATCAACCTTACAACAGTGGCGGAGTTCATATATAAAGATGAAGGTGCTTATTCGTTTTCCGAAAATAAATTGAAAGATATCATCTTTATGTTGCTAATTGATCCTATTATAACATGAGAAAGAGAAAGGACGAACAAGAAAAATAAGGATTTGCATTTCTCTGGAATGCGTATATTTGGGATAAGTTAATTAAGGCCATTTTGTTACCTGTATTATTTACTACAAAATAAATATCACAATGTTGAATTTTGCATTAATAGTGAGATGTTTGGTTGTTAAATTTATCTAAGAAATTCAGTATGAAATAACAACAAATGTATTAACAACATACTCCCTCTGTTCACTTTTACTTGTTCATATATCATATAGAATGAAACTCCCCTTAAGAAATAATAAGAAGTGCCAATGTTACCATTATACATATATTAATTGATGTATAGTTTCAATGAACTCAGGAAATGATTTAGGAATGAGTAGTCAATGTTAAGGATAAAACAGAAAAAATAATAATATTTTCCTCTTGATATGCTATTCTGGAAAAGTAAAAGTAAACAAATAGAGTAATACTCACTCTGTTTTCTTTTACTTGTCTAGTAAAGCAAAAGTAGTTTTTCCATTTTACTTGTTATTCATGATCATTTCACGGCCTATAATATCCAGAATTTTTCTTCCCTCCCTAATGCGGAATCCTACTTGCTTGGAGGAGATTCATACTCCAAAACATACTGTAGTCACATATGCCCTGCACTGTGTTTGCCCTTCCTCTCGAAGCAGAGCGACTTAAAAGGCTACCTCAGCCTCCATTGAAGGAACTTTCAATGATGATATCCATAATACAAGCCTACTGATTGAAGGTGCTTCTGCTTTTATTGACTCGACAACACAACTCGTGAACCTGTAAAACATAAAACAATGGGCAATCAGACCTATTCTCCCAACTAAACTAGATCATCATAGTACTAAGGAAAACAAATGCTCTGATAGGCTAAACAAACAACTTCCAAGATCAGCTCTTTTTGTATCTTTTGGATAGTCGATTGAATTTTTTGATGAATAAATCAAGGAGCTACGACTATTGAGAGATACCTATAAGGGATACATCTTGCCTGGCAAACTTTTTCCCTACAACTTATCCAATTTGAAATAATATACCAGCACCATAACCCAACAATTAAGGAAAAAAAAAACATCAAATAAATATTTTTTATGACTGAACATATTTGACAATTCATTTTAGAGCAACTAAAACATTAAATCTGGATTAAATTATGAGAAAAGGAAAAAAATCGTATTCTGTATCAAAGACAGAAGATAGATTACCTCAAATATTTTGCGAAAAGCTCGCGAAAGAAGTAACAAGATCTCTTTTAGTTTTAACAAGTTGCACTACTGAAAAAATACAATTTTTCACGGCTGTTTTTGTTGAATCTTTGCAGTTTTTAGTAATGTTGAGTTATTAATTAGTTAGTAAAAATATTTATTTGCTGCTGTTGATTTTCTAATAATGTTTCTTTGAGTCACTAATAGTGGGGCAATGGGCGGGTATATTATTTTGGGTCGGATAAATTGTAGGAAAAAAATTTGATGAGATTTTTATTTCACCCAATTAGAAAATGATACGTAGTAAATAATTTTTTTAAAAAAGTAATAAAGAGGGGGCTATAAGTTTCAGGGTACAAGTGTGCCAAAAAGTGAGTGAAGGGGTATTTTCTTAGCAAAATAGGTGGATGGAGTGTATTTTTAGACCTTTTTATGTACTTCCTAAATATTTTTGGCCCTTTTCCGTTGTATTTATTATAAAGAAAAATCTAAAATATCTCAACAACTCAACAAAAAAAAAATAAAATTAATTCAAATCATTCTAAAACATGCAACTTATTTTGCTATAAAGAAAATTACCGCATTAACTGAAAGCAATTTTTCTTAAAATGTAATGGAAGGAATATTTGTATCGAACTTCTAACAGACTACCTAGTAGAAGACCATGTTATGAATCCATGGAAATGTCCTGTTAGAGCTGAAACTTTAGCAGTTATATTATATGACACCTTCTGATTCAACGTTGAGAACTTCAAGGTGGTTGGATTGTCACACCCCGAATTCCAACGGGGCGGACTGACACCCGAAGTCGTTAAGGCCCGAGAGAACCAACCTTCGTTCATATGCATATCCTCAAATGAACAACACAAGGATGTCAAAGACGGAAATCGTGTGAAGACATTTTAATAAATATGAGACTTGGCCGTTAGGGCCGCAATGTCAAAAAAAAAAGAGAATACACATACTACATTCGACTTTACCATAGTCTACAAAGCCTCTAGAAGATGTACATAACCAAAACTAAGGTCGAGACAAGTCCCCGCCTTATACATCTACTGCATAGTACCAAAACAAATATACAATGACTCGAAAAGCTCAGAAGTAACCTGGAGCTCACCAAAAATCTGTGGATGACCCATATTCTACTGTGGAGGTCTACTAACACCTGTGCCTGCAGCAAGTAAGATAAGTCCCCCAAGGGACGTCAGTACGAAGAATGTACTGAGTATGTAAGGCCATAAGCATTTACATGATATATAAGAATGTCAATGAAATCAAGTACAAGTGAATAGACAATATAGATAAAACCACCGTACTATACATATGTGGAATCGTGTACAATTACATTCATTACTTTCCTTTTTCATTCATTCATTCATCAATATCATTCCTGTAATATCAGTCATATACCTTCATTTATATAATATACCCGGGCCCAACTGATCAGTGGCAAATAACATAATAATCGGGATCGACCCATGCTAGGCTTTGCCCCTGGGATACCACCCGTAATATTGGGATCGAACCATGCATGTGTTCTTTTCACCCCATGAGATACCACCCGAAATATTGGGATCGACCCATGCATGTGTTCCTGTCACCCCATGAGATACCACCCATGAATACAACTCATTATGCATTACTTTATTCTTTAGCTATAAGAGTGATACATTGTTAGTAGCAACATTATTGGAACTTTAGAACGATGTTCAATGATTAAGAGACAAGTGAATAACAAGTGCTAACAACACTGAAATGAGATACTTTAAACAGTTTGGAGAAAGAAGATACTGTACAACCCTTCGGGATGGGAACAAGTGCAATGACAAAGTGAGCACTAGATGCTGCAGAAGAATGCGGAAAAGAATAACCTTACATACCTTATCCTTCCCAACACGTGAATACAATGATTCAGATCCTTCCTTATGTGTTACTCTACAACACAAGTACATAATGGAGCGAACATTAACGGCTAGCTACATTACTAGTTCAAAAGACGGTAAGTAGGTGCTTAACGGAAAGTAAGAACCGTCCAACCTCCAAAACACATGGTGCATCACTCCCCCCTTAATTATAATACCAAATAACATTATTCCACCGCATTACACTATAAGTTACTACTTTAGCAAAACAACACCACCAAAACAGTCCACACACCACCAAAACAGTCCACACATCAACGTAGACATCACAAACCGATAGGATTTTACACCAAGTTTCTACTTTACATTTCCCCCTAAATACAACTCCACATAATTATTCAATCAAGTCACATAAATAAATTCCAAAAAAATATACGAAAAACAGTCCACACAATTTCAGATTTCACTTTAACACAACAAGAAAGTATTCTCTTTTCACTACGCCAAACGTTCCATATATAAACACGTATAAACATTTCCATCAATCCATACACAAGGGGAATGAATTAGAGACATAAACACACATTAATATACTGAAATTTCATCCATATAATTCAATTCCTTCAATACCTTAAGTCCCTTTTCAAGTTTAAACCACAAAAAGGCAAATCCTTTAACCGAAAGCACCGGTGGACTGCCACTTACAAAGTGGACTTCCCTATGCTTTTTAAACATAACCAACATGTTTTACACAACCTATTATACATATAATATATTAAACCATAAGAGTAAACACTTACCAAGGCTTGCAAAGTGGCGGATTTGTCCAAAGGGGCTTTTGGTTAGGGTTTGAGAGAGAAGAGAATATCTCTTGGAAAATATGATTTTTTTGCAAGTGAATTGTGTATAAATGAGATGATTTTTCATCCTTAAATACTCCTTTTCCACCACCCCTTTATGGCCAAGTTTAGCCATATTATTGGTCAAAAATATGGTGTTTACTTGGTCAAATTTGAATGGATCTTTTCCCCTTTGGGCCATGTCTTAATGACTTAATTTTGGGCCTTACTTGAGCCCATAAACATGCCTCTAAATTCTGCCCAACAAATTTAATACATGATTCACTTACTACCTTTAATTTAAATGCTTCCATCGATGCTAAGGTCGTTGCATGAGTTTTGAAATGTACGGGGTGTTACATGGATTAACAGTCACCTCAACACCATCGAGCCCAAACACTTCAACTGTGTATGTTAAATTAGCTTCTCCGACATTAGTCACAGTCCTTGTAAAAGTTTGAGCAGCTAATTCCACGGGAATGGAAAATGAAGGATAGTTCAACTCTAATTCAGGTGTGCTCGACATACAATGTACCTTCCTTTTCACAATGTTACTAACTTGTTGATTGGTGTATTTCAAGCCGCATGAATAGGACACATAATCTTCGGGCTGAATGTCATGAATGAGTCCAGGATCATTTGCACTTGATGGGTTCACGTGCCCTGATCCCATTGAAAATGGAGCAGCAGGATTAAGTGTTTCATCCTTAATAGGATTGTTGTCAAGGTTGACTAAGTCAACAGTGGTAATGATAGCAGACTTGATTGCAGCTGGAGACCAATCGGGATGTGCACTCTTTAACAAGGCTGCTACTCCTGCAAGGTGAGGGCAAGCCATTGACGTGTCAGAAAGAATGTTGAATGTCGATACAGCAACTGCAGTCTCACCTGCAGAGGTTGGTTTCCAGGATGCAAGGATATTCACTCCAGGGCCGCTAATGTCAGGCTTTAGTATGCCTCGACTTATCCTAGATGGTCCCCTAGAAGAGAAATAAGCAATTATTGGCACGTGCTTGTCTCCAATTCTCGTTCCCTTGAATGATATTGTTGCAACAGGGGCTGAAGTTGAGTTTGTATATGAAGAAAATTGGATCGGGTCACCCATGTGGGTTAATCCGGATCCATCTCTAGAGAAATTATATATAATTATGTATTATATATATTTATGATTTATTAATAAATAAAAGGGAAGAGACACAACTATTAGAAAAGTTGTGTTCCTTTGGGTTTATAACAGAGTTTCTCTAAAGAGAAACATCGTAACTTTTTTCTCCCTCTCTAGAAAAACAAACCCAGTAAGAAAAGCTTTCTCCTTCTTCCTCTCTCAAGTTCTTGTGAAAGTATCTATTAAAGATTTTTCCCCAAAATCAAGAACAAACTTTTGTTACAGGTACGCTGTCATAGACTGTGGCTATTTCGGTGTAGTTCGTATTTATATATACATGTGATTACACTATCTGACTAGTGAAACTAATACAATGATCCTGCAAACTATGTGTTTGAATAGATTCATCATTGGTATTAGAGCGTAGGGTTTTAATTGTTTCTTAGTTTGTAACAGTCTTCATCTGAGGGGATAAATAACATAAACTCGAGTTTTTGCAGCTAAATTACATTTTCTCCTTAGTTCATGGAACCTTTATGGTTTGCAAGGTTAAAAGAAATAGTATGTATAATTGAAATATCTAATATTGCCTTTAGATGTTTACGCTAGAATTCTTTTTGAAATCTTGATAAAAATATATTCAAAAATGTGAGAACAAAGTAAAGTTTTTTGGACTCCATGTTCGTGAAATTCTCGTCGTTGTTGTTCGAACAGCAGAAGATAATACAAGTATATATTTTTCATCGTCAAAACTTTTTGTTCTTAATTGAATTGGTTTTGAATATTCTAGTGGATAGAAACTAATTTGTTTTAGGTTTTTTAAATGGTGTCTTTACTAATAAAGTCTGCAGGTGGGATTTTGGGATTACAATGGAGGACCCCACGTGACCCTTCCTATCTTCTCTAATGTTAAGAATATTTGTTAAATCCTGTATGAGTGATTTTTTGGTCAATTTTCTATTTCTTCATGAAAGTACAAGATTAAAAGCTTTTTTATTCTTGAATATTTTATTGAGTCCTATGATGGGTGTATACAACAATAAAGGTTTCTCTAACAGTGGCATGATGATGCTTTATTAGTAATATTTGTGACATTTTTTTCTGTATTTTTGAGAAATAGTTGTTCTCGAAAAGAAAGGAAGGAAAAATGAAGCTGCAGGTGAATTTTTTTTAAGTTATTGTCTGTGTGACGTTATGTATAAAATCAAAATGCATGCTTGTATAATCTCTTATTGAATGTTTTATGTTGTTAAGCTCATTAAAATATTTTTGTATGTGTAATAGAATTTTTATTTATTTAATCTTAAATTTATGTGATTTAAGATAAATGGTTCTTAGGTGATTAATTGTGTTAGATTTATGACATATTGGAATTCGGATAATGATTGAGAACTTAGTGAACTTTCGATTCTTAACCTGATATGAAATGAATATTGACATAGTTAATTATTTTAAGAATTATTATGTATATGAATTTAGGCTATAATAATGTACATAGTTGTCTCATAATACTTTATAATTGTTTAAATCAGTATGTCAACAATAAAGGTGATAAGCTCAACGGTGATAATTATGAAATATGGAGTATGAAAATCCAATATGTCCTGGAAGAGCAAGAGGCTCTTGAAGCTCTTAATGTATCTTTGACACTTCCTGAAAATGGTGATACCCCCCAACATGTGAAAGATCTTGAGGCATATCAAGCTTGGAAAAAGAAAAATTCTCTTGCTCGCATAACGTTGCTGAGCAGCATCGATAACGATATCATGAGAGAATTTTGAAAGTACGACAATGCTAAGGACATGTGGTCTGAATTAAAAGAAAATTTTGGTCATACTTCAGTTGCTAAGTTAAGGGCTCTTACTATTAAGTTTGATACTAATAAGAAATGTCCTGATCATACTATGCGTAAGCATCTGCGCCATATGTCAAATATGGTAAATGAACTGAAAGATGTCGGTCATATGTTGACTGAAGAGCAACACCCCAAGCTGTGATTCGCTCCCTGCCCCAAAGTTGAGAAAACATGAAAATGCACTTAACACACAATATATTAACATCAAAACTATGGAAGATGCTAAGCGACATTTGGAACTCGAGGAAGAGTGCCTCGGAGTAGACAATGCCGCTACAAATGCGTATATGACTAGTTCAGATCCAAAACGTGAACGTGGTAACAAACGCAAGCCTGATGAATTTTCTCAAAAGAAGGGGAAAGGAAAAGTCTCAAAGAAGCCTAAGAATAATCAACAAGGAGATGAAAATGTTTTTGCTCCAAAGAAAAAGAAAAAGGGTAACATAGCTAAGCTCAAATGCTACAACTGTGAGAACAAGGGACACTTTGCTCGTGAATGTCCTGAGCCTAAAAAGGTACACGATCTTGTTACTGATTTACATAGTGATGTAAATGTTTATTGTTCTATTTTTTTAACTGAATCACTTCCTATGTGGATTGTAGACTCAGCAGCCACCGAGCACATAGCGACGGATAGAGATGCTTTCATAGATTTTCTACGAATCCCTCAAGGATCCAAATAGGTGTATGTAGGAAATAACTTCAGAGAGGAGGTAAGAGGGATTGGTACCTGCAAACTTGAAATGCGTGGTGGTCGGACTCTATATTTACATGATGTACTATTTACCCCAACAATACATCGAAATCTAGTCTCTGTCAGAATGTTGATTAAGTTAGGATTTAATTTTTTCTTTCATGAACATGGTATGGATTTGTATTTAGCTAAGACAAAATATGGCACTGGTTATTTTTATGATCAGTTTTTTGTATTCGATGTTGTTCAAAGTCCTAATACTAATAACATCAGTTTTTCCTTATTTACGTCAACTTCAAATTGTGAGAATGATGTAAATATATGGCATGCTAGACTTGGCCATATTGGTCAACAAAGAATGAATCGCTTAGATAAAAAAGATCGTATTTTCACAATAGATAAAGTATAATTGTCTACTTGTGAATCTTGCCTAGCCGAAAAAACTGCAAGAAAACCATTTGGGAAAGGCACAAGAGGTGATAATCCATTGCAATTAATTCATTCTGACATTTGTGGTCCAATGAATGTAAGGGGAAGACATGGTGCTATTTACTTCATCACTTTTATTAATGATTTTACTCGATTCAATTATGTATATTTGATTTCTCACAAATCTGAAGCTTTGAGTTGCTTCATTAAGTTTATGAACTTGGTTGAGAATCAATTGGATAAAAAAATTAGAGCTCTAAGAACTGATCGAGAAAGAAAATATTTGTCTGAAGAGTTCAAACGATTGTGTGATGAAAAAGGAATTCAAAGACAATTAACTACTCCTTACACTCCACAACAAAATTGTGTTGTTGAATGACTAAATAGAACCTTGTTAGAAATGGTTAGGTCAATGATGACACAAGAAAAATTTCCTATCACCTATTGGAGTGATGTGTTGCTCACTGCTGTGTTTGTACTTAATCATGTCCCTTCTAAATCAGTTGCAACTACGCCGTATGAGTTATGGACTAAACGAAAGCCCGATTTGAACATTTTAAAGCCTTGGGATTGTGTTGCTTTTATAACATAGCCCTTCTTCCTAATATGGAAAATTAGGTCCAATGAAAAAGAAGTGTATCTTTATAAGATACTCTGAACAGTCAAAGGGTTATGTGTTCATAGGTGAACACGATTCATGGAGAATGATTTTCTTAAGCAGGGCAAGATAGGTCAGGACTTATCTCTTTATGAAACTACAGACCAGACCATTTTCGCTACCAACATTCCAATGGATTTGAGTGGGAGCCATGTTAATGATAATGGATCTGTTCCTATTTCCACAAATCCTAGTGATATTGCTGGTCTGAGTGGGAGTAACTTATCAATTGATAGATCAATTTGTCAATCTCAACCTCGACAAACAAGTCATCCACAAGTTCCCCGTCGTCGATTTGAGATCGAAGGGGACTCATTTATAGTTACTCCGGATGATGAAGAGCCAAGAAACATAAATGAGACTTTTTTATGCCTCACAAAAAATTTTTTGGTTAAAATCAATGGAAGAGGAAATGGAGTCAATGAAATCTAACCAAGTGTGGAAATTGGTTGATCTTCCTATAGGTTGGTTGATCTTCCTATAGGCCTAAAAGCTATTGAAAATAAGTGGATTCTCAAAATCAAATGTAAGGCAGATGGTAGTATTGAAAGATTTAAAGCTTGCCTAGTAGCTAAGGGGTACACACAACAGGAAGAAATTGATTATAAAGAAACATTTTCACCTGTTGTATGCTTTACTTCAATAAGATTAATTTTGTCTATAGTGGCTATGTTGGATCTTGAATTGCATCAAATGGATTTGAAAACTGCATTTGTCAATAGAGAACTAGAAGAAGAAATTTATATGGAACAACCTATAGATTTCGTGGAAAAAGGCGAAGAAAATAAAGTATGTCGACTTCGAAGGTTGATTTATGGCCTTAAACAATCTTCTAGACAATGGTATTTACTTTTTCATAATTCAGTGATATCGTATGGTTTCGTTATGATTCATGAAGATCATTGTGTATACATCAAAAGATCCAAAGATAAGTTTGTAATCTTATCATTGTATGTAGACGACATACTTATAGCTGCAAGTGACAACGAGTATGTAAAAGAAATAAAAGAGTGGTTATCATCTACTTTTGAGATGAAAGATATGGGTGAAGTGTCATACATTTTTGGAGCTAAGATTTCTAGAGATCGTTCGAAGAGATTGTTATCTCTTTCACAAGAACCTTACATTAAGAAAGTTCTTGAACGCTTTAATATGCAAATTGCAAACTCATAAACACTCCAGTTTCTAAAAGTGAAGCTTTAAACCAAATGATGTGCCCTCATACTCCACAGGAGAAGGAAAAAATGAGAAAAGTTCCTTATGCCAATGCAGTCGAATGTCTAATATATACTATGATGTGTACTAGACCTGATATTTGTTTTGCCATTGGGTTAGTTCACAGATATCAATCTGACCCAGGACTGCAACATTAGAAAATAGTTAAAAGAATATTGAGGTATCTCAAAGGCACAATCGACTATTCCTTATGTTATCAAGAAAATGATCTGCAACTCAAAGGCTACACTGATGCTGATTGGGGAGAAGATTTAAATGAGAGAAAGTCCACCTCTGGATATGCTTTCTTGCTTAACAATGGCGCCATATCATGGAGTAGCAAGAAGCAATCATGTATAGCCTTATCTACGGTGAAAGCTGAATTCGTAGCACTTTCATATGCTGTACAAGAAGCTGTTTTGCTTAAATGTTTTTTAGTCCACTTGGGTGTGTAAAACAATGTTGTTGAACCTGTCACAATGTCATGCCTCGAATGCCAACAGGGCGGACTAGCACCCAAAGCCGTTAAGGCCCGAGAGAACCAATCTTCACTCATGTACTCTCATATGCATGTTTACGTATGACTATCATTCTATCCCATGTAACTAATAATTACCAATAGCGGAAGTCATGGAAAAATGTACAATATAGGAAACTTGGCCGATAGGGCCATCAAGTCAAAATGAACATACATCTTTTACTTTCATCTTCCCACATATGTCTACAAAGCCTCTAATAGATACATGTACATAACCACCCTACAGTCGGGACAAGTCCCCGCTTTGGCAACATTTACATAATACCAAAACCAATGTACACATGTGACTCGGAAAGCCCCGAACCAATTGGAGCTCACCATAGGTCTGCAAATCACTCGTAGCCTACTGTGGAGGTCTACTAGCATCTGTACCTGCAGCAAGTAAGGTACGTCCCACAAGGGACGTTAGTAAGAAGAATGTACTGAGTATGTAAGGCTATATGAAACTGTATGATACATAAATACTTCCATGAAATTAAGCGTATGAGAAAAATCAATATGGATAAACCTGGGTTCTGAATATGTGGAACCATGTTCATTACTTCCATTATTCTCATTACTTGATCATTCATTATTATCATCATTAGTCTTATAATCACATTCATATTTATATATATTCATGCAAGGGCTATACTTTCATTGCTCTTTATAATTATCTTCATTACTGGTCATCCAACTTGTTAGTGGCCATTAATATAATACCGATCATCCACCTTATCAGTGGATCATACATAATATAATACCGATCATCCACCTTATCAGTGGGTCATAATATAATATAATACCGATCATCCACCTTATCAGTGGGTCATAATATAATACCAATCATCCACCTAATCAGTGCGTCATAATATAATAACGATCATCCACCTTATTAGTGGGTCATAATACAATACCGATCATCTACCTTATTAGTGGGTCATAATATAATACCGATCATCCACCTTATTAGTAGGTCATAATATAATATAATACATACTACATTCCTTTACTTGTGAGAGATTGATACATTGAGGATTATGACATTATTTGAAACACACATATACACATTACTTCACTCCTTTACTTCATGAGATTGATACTAGTGATTAAAAAGTTATTGGAACTTTGGAACATAACATTATTAGATATGTTACTCAGGAATGAATAGATTCTCTTTACATCATTACTTCCCTTGAGATGGTTTCTTTTAGTAGTTACAACATTATGAGAGCTTAGGAACTTTAGTCCATGGATAAGAGACATATGAATGCCAATTGGTCAATGAATAGGAAACATGTGGAAAACAATATATATATATATCAAACTTTAATGAGATACTATGGAACATTTCGGGAAGGAACAAGTACAAGGACGATGTGAACAATATGTGCTGTAGAAGGATACGAAAAGAGTAACCTTACATACCTTATCTCCTCAATATGAATACACAGTCCTATATGTGAATATAATAATCCAGCTCCTTCCTTACATGTTACTCTACAACACAAGTACATAACGAAGCTTATGTTAACAACCAACTACCTTACAAGCGCATACGACGACAATGAATTACGTGACTGCCGTGTAACGTTATTTCGCCCTCTTACAATACTATTTATTGCATCACCATACCAAAAATACCATAACATTCCACACATTGACCAAGACATCATAAACCAATAACATTTCACACCAAGTTTAACCTTTACACTTCCTCATTAACACTACGTTACCTTTTCTCCGTCAAGTCACTCGATAGCTTTCACAATAACACACTAACAATAATACATAATTGATACCATTCAAAATACCTCCGGGATACTCCTTTAAATTCATTCAAAAGGTACCATAAATTGATAATTACATCCAAAAAGGGTATAGGGGCTTTGGAGGGTCAAAGATATGCAAAAACAAGCAAAACGGGGTTCTGTCCTGACCTGCGAAGCCACTTGCACCTGAAGGTAGCTGAGGTGTGGCCGCAGGTGACCCTTGGCAGTGTCCAGGGGCACCTGCGAAGTCACCTGCGCCCGCAGGTGCTTCGTCTGCGAGGGCGGGTGCCCATTTCGGCCAAAATGGGTCTCTTTTGGGTCCTTTTTTGTAACAAATGGTCCATGATCATAAGTAACCTTATATTAACATATTTTAGATCATATTAGATTCCAAATAACAGCCATGGTTTCACAACACACATAAACATCACCAAACTACATTTTTCTTTCAATACGTCACCAATTCCATGCAAAATTTCACAACAACAATTCCAAATGTTATACATAAGGAGAAAGAAAGTTAGGGACTTAAACACATCGTAAATATATATATTTAATCCATCAAATTCACCTCCTTCAATACTACAAGTCCATTTTCAAGTTTTCAAGGGAAAACCTTTTTCCGATTGCAAAAGTAGACAGTTTTACACATAGTAAACTTCTCAAACTTCACCAACATAACCAACATGATCTACACCATATTACATGCATATAATATATTAAACCATAAAAATAAACACTTACCAAGGCTTGCAAAAGGGTGATCTTGCCCAACCAAGTGTGGTTGCCTTAGGGTTTGGTTGAAGAGAAAATGTCGTGGAAAATTCTAGAATGAGACATGTGTGTTTTAATGAATAAAATCTGATTTTTCTTGCCCTTTTATAGTACCTTTGGTCATCCTTATCTACCATTTGTCAAAGATGACATGTTTACTTGATCCATTTTATGAATGGGTCATTTTTTTCCATTTTTTGGGCCATGTCTTGTGTATAATTTTGGGCCTCAATTGAGCCCAATGGCACAAGACCAATTAAGACTACTAATTTAATGTGTAATACCCCATAAACCTCATGTTTAAATAATTCCATAAATGTTATGGTAATATAATAGGTTTAGAAATGTACGGGGTGTTATATCCTTCCCCCCTTAAAAACATTCGTCCTCGAATGTTAGTAACATTATCCAATTTACATAGATGGATCATGCTTCATGTTATCATATACACATAATGCTCATAGATACTTACTTATTATAATTCTAATTCCGCACTTTGAACTTTTTCTTCCATTTGAAACAATTATGGGTACTTCGACTTCCTTATTTCTTTGGCACCCCACGTGATGTCTTTTACTTGTCGATTCCTCCACCGTATTCTTACAGAACTACTTCTTTATTCCGTAACCGCTTCACTTGTCAATCCAGAATGGCAGTAGGTGTCTCTTTCACAGGTGAGATCCTCCGTAACTTGTGCATCTTCAATGGGAGCAACATATCTCTTATACATTTTTCAAAATATTAGAATATAAAATACTGGATGAACTGTGGAGAGTTCTTGGGGTAGTGTCAATTTATATGCAACTTACCCAAATCTTCGGGTAATCTCATATGGCATGTTATATAGGGCTAACTTTCAGTTCTTTCCAAATCTCATTACCCTTTCATTGGTGACACTTTCAAACATACCCAAGCACCTATGGTAAATTCTAATTCCCTTCTTCTAATATCGGCATATGGGTAATATTCTTCGTTCTATTGCCTCACCAATACATTTTTTTTTTCCAAACCATGGTATATTGTAGTTGCTTCCGAATGAATAGAATACCATGAATGATGTGCTTCTGTCATAATTCATTTCCTTAGCTCATTTATATTTGGTACACAAAATCTACTTAGGCATTGAAGTAATCCCCCTCGCGTAAGCTCAAATACCTTGGTCAAACTTTACTATACATTCTTTTTCAACTGAAAAAAAATAAGATTTGCATATTGCTTTTCTCTCTCTCAGCTATGAGTGAAGATTCTGCCGCATTGTACACTATAATTCTTTCATTTGGAGTTTCAAGAAGTCAAATCCCCATACTGGTTAATTGAGGTAGATATCTTGACTACAGCTTCCTTTTCTGTGAGCTGGTCATTAGTACTTCCTACTGCTTTGCAGCTTAATGAATCAGCTATCATGTTTGCTTTTCCCGGATGATGCAAGATACCATTGTCATAATCGTTCAATAGTTCAAGCCACCTTCGCTACCTCAAATTTAAGTCCTTCGGCATAAAGATATATTGCAAATTCGTATGGCCAGTATATATGTCAACATGAATCCCTTACAAATAGTGACACCATATCTTTAAAGCAAATATTACAGCTGCTAGTTCAGGGTCATGTGTGGGTAATTTCTCTCATGTAGTCGCAACTGTCGTGAGACATACGCTATTACCTTACTATGCTACATCAATACACATCTGAGGCCAACCCCGGAAGCATCACCATATACTGCATAACATTCTGTGCCTTCGGGAAGTACTTAAAACTGGTGTGGAAGTTAGTTTAGCTTTCACCTCTTGGAAACTTTTCTCACATGCATCATTCCACTGGAACTTGATTGCCTTGTGTGTAAGCTTCGTTAAGGGTACAGGGATAGAAGAAAATCTTCCAGTAATTCTTCTATAATAACAAAACAACCCAAGAAAATGATGAATCTCTGTAAGCATTGTAGGCTTTAGCCAAGTTTTCACCGTTTCTATCTTTGTTTGCGATCGACCTTCATTCCTTCATCCTATATAAGGTGACCTAAGAACGCTATGAATTGTAACCAAAATTCACATTTAGAAAACTCTATAACACTTGCTGTAAAATGATTAGCATGGTTCTCTTGTGATTTTGAATATCATCACCAAACATGGTCACATACACATTTAAAAGTGGCTTGAACACCCTATTTGTCAAACCCATAAACACAGCTGGTGCATTTGTTAGCCGCATGACATAACTAAAAATTTATAATGACCACACCGCGTTCAGATGGCTATCTTGGGTATATTTGTTTTCTCTAATCCCTATCGGATGATTAGTGCCCCATAACCAGTCAATTAAATCATAAATTCCGAGGAGGAGATATTTATTCGTAACCTTCACCTTACTCAATTACTGACTAGAAGTAGGCCGAGTGCCTTGCATTACATCAATACCAACTCATACATCGAGGAAATTCATTTACCCTCGGAACCAAGTAAAAGAGTTGGTGGTTCCACACTAATATCTTTCACTCTTACTAAGTGACATATGTACCTCTTAGAGATCATTTTCCTTGCCCTAAGATAGGAAATAAACTTACCTCTCGTTGCTCTAACATTATCCCTCCATTCCACCATAAATAGTTACTATACAATTATGATATACTCTTTTTGCTTCACTAGATTCACTAACTAGTGTAAATACTTCAATTGGCTTAACTAATGAATATGGTGTTCTTTCACTCTTTTTTTTTTCAATCAATGGAGTAACATATGATAATGTAGAACCTGGATCAATCAATGCATATATCTTATGTAAAGATATGGATAATATACCTGTATCTACATCAGGATAAGCCCCCGAATTCTGTCGATCCGCTAAGGCATAGGTACGGTTCTGAATAGGACTCGCTGCTCCGCTAGCACCTCTGCCACGACCAACAGTTTGTACACTTGACAATGATAATGCAACGGCTGACCCCGTAGGTTGTGTCATACTACACGTACCCCTCTGTGGGCACTCTCTCTTCAGATTCCCTGACCTACAACACCAGAAGCAAACATTCATTTCAAATCAACATTCTCCTGAATGAAACTTTCCGCAGTGCTGGCACAGCTGACGAGAAGACCTAGAGTGGCCCATACTCCCTTGTTCTCGATACCCCACTGTCTGTGAAGCTCGAGTCCTAAATTCTCCTTAGGACATCATAAACTGTCCCCTAGGTCTAACCCTCTTTGACAACCCTCTTTCAGCTTCGTGCGCCCTTCTCCTTTGCCTTTGA
Source organism: Capsicum rhomboideum (assembly GCA_031232105.1). Lineage (NCBI taxonomy): Eukaryota > Viridiplantae > Streptophyta > Magnoliopsida > Solanales > Solanaceae > Capsicum > Capsicum rhomboideum. The sequence goes on along the minus strand of CP124717.1, from coordinate 47,336,535 downwards.
TCCTCCATTTTCTGTGCAAAGTCTTGTATTCTGGCTATGTCCATATCTTTGTTCAAAGCAGCAATGGTACAGTCCCTTACCAAATTTGGCTCTAATCTGTCCGCATATCGATGGACTCTGTCTGTCATCGTGGCCACTACATTTGGAGCATATCGAGCCAAAGAGTTAAACTGTAGACTGTATTCTCTAACACTCATATTCCCCTGACAGAGATTTAGAAATTGGTCTGCACGTGCCTCCCGAATCTCATATGGGAGGTAGTGATCGAGAAAGGCCGTTTTAAATTCCTCCCAACCAGCTGGAGGTACATCAATACCCCTCGATCTTTTCCAATCTTCATACCATAATATAGCCTCGCCTTTTAGTCTATATGCTGCAAGTTCCACTATTTCTGTACCAATCACATGCATAACATCTAGAGCCCTTTTGATTTGGTCTACGAAGTCCTGTGGATCTTCATTCAGATCTGACCCAGTGAACGTGTGAGGGTCTAATTTCAGAAAATCTTGTATCCGTCGACTAGCTGCCCTATCCGCACCATCAGTACGTGTCATTGGACCTACTTACCCTTGATTTAATACATCAACTATACCAGTAATGATATGAGTTAACATTTGCACTGCATTTCTTAGATTCTACTCAGTATCATTAACAGGTGTGTCGGCAGGTTCTTCTCTCCCTCTCAGCTCTTCTGGAGCTGGAAAAGTAGGGGAAGCCTGCGTTGCAAACTCAGTTTCAGCCCCACCTTGACTAGCTTGGTCAGGTGATGATTTACTAGTTTCTCCTCCGACAAGCATATCTACCTTCTTACCTTTGTCCCTATCTTGTCTTGTAATCGACATTTTACTATAATAAAGAAAATCAATTTCAAGGGTCAGATATGATTCCACCTACGACATTGGCTCTATTGCACGATTGGCCTCCTACCTATAAATGTGGCGCGTAACACATCCATGAGCAAGACTCTCCTCCGACACGACTTTGTAGACACCCTTAGAACGACCTGCTCTGATACCACTTTTGTCACGCCTCGAATGCCAACGGGGCGGACTGGCACCCGAAGCCGTTAAGGCCCGAGAGAACCAATCTTCACTCATGTACTCTCATATGCATGTTAATGTATGACTATCATTCTATCCCATGTAACTAATAATTACCAATAACGGAAGTCATGGAAAACATGTACAATATATGAAACTTGGCCGTTAGGGCCATCAAGTCAAAATGAACATACATCTTTTACTTTTATCTTCCCATATATGTCTACAAAACCTCTAATAGATACATGTACATAACCACCTTACAGTCGGGACAAGTCCCCGCTTTGGCAACATTTACATAATACCAAAACCAATGTACACATGTGACTCGGAAAGCCCCAAACCAATTAGAGCTCACCATAGGTCTGCAAATGGCTCGTAGCCTACTGTGGAGGTCTACTAGCACCTGTGCCTGTAACAAGTAAGGTAAGTCCCACAAGGGACGTCAGTACGAAGAATGTACTGAGTATGTAAGGCTATATGAAACTGTATGATACATAAATACTTCCATGAAATTAAGAGTAAGAGAAAAATCAATATGGATAAGCCTGCGTTCTAAATATGTGAAACCATGTTCATTACCTCCATTATTCTCATTACTTGATCATTCATTCTTATCATCATCAGTCTCACATTCATATTTATATATATTCATGCAAAGGCTATACTTTTATTGCTCTTTATAATTATCTTCATTACTGCTCATCCAACTGGTTAGTGGCCATTAATATAATACCGATCATCCATCTTATCAGTGGGTCATACATAATATAATACCGATCATCCACCTTATCAGTGGGTCAAAATATAATATAATACCGATCATCCACCTTATCAGTGGGTCATAATATAATACCGATCATTCACCTTATCAGTGCGTCATAATATAATACCGATCATCCACCTTATTAGTGGGTCATAATATAATACCAATCATCCACCTTATTAGTGGGTCATAATATAATATAATACATACTAAATTTCTTTACTTGTGAGAGATTGATACATTGAGGATCATGACATTATTTGAAGCACACATATATACATTACGTCACTCCTTTACTTCATGAGATTGATACTTTAGTGATTAAAATGTTATTGGAACTTTGGAACATAACATTATTAGATATGTTACTCAGGAATGAATAGATTCTCTTTACATCATTACTTCCCTTGAGATGGTTTCTTTTAGTAGTTACAACATTATGAGAGCTTAGGAACTTTAGTCCATGGATAAGAGACATATGAATTCCAATTGGTCAATGAATAGGAAACATGTGGACAACAATATATATATATATATCAAACCTAAATGAGATACTTTGGAACATTTTGGGATGGGACAAGTACAAGGACGATGTGAACAATATGTGCTGCAGAAGGATACAGAAAGAGTAACCTAACATACCTTATCTCCTCAATATGAATACACATTCCTATATGTGAATACAATAATCCATCTCCTTTCTTACGTGTTACTCTACAACACAAGTACATAAAAAAGCTCATGTTAACAACCAACTACCTTACAAGTGCATATGACGATAATGAATTACGTGACTATCGTATAACGTCATTTCGCCCTATTACGATACCATTTATTGTATCACCATACCAACAATACCATAACATTCCACACATTGACCAAGACATCATAAACCAATAACATTTCACACCAAGTTTACCCTTTACACTTCCTCATTAACACTGCGTTACCTTTTCTCCGTCAAGTCACTCGATAGCTTTCACAATAACACACTAACAATAATACATAATTTATACCATTCAAAATACCTCCGGGATACTCCTTTAAAGTCATTCAAAAGGTACCATAAGTTGATAATTACATCCAAAAAGGGTATAGGGGCTTTGGAGGGTCAAAGAGATGCAAAAACAAGCAAAACGGGGTTCTGTCCTGACCTGCGAAGCCACTTGCACCTGAAGGTAGCTGAGGTGTGGCCGCAGGTGACCCTTGGAAGTGTACAGGGGCACCTGCGAAGTCACCTGCGCCCGCAGGTGCTTCGTCTGCGAGGGCGGGTGCCCGTTTCAGCCAAAATGGGTCTCTTTTGGGTCCTTTTTTGTAACAAATGGTCCATGATCATAACTAACCTTATCTTAACATATTTTATATCATATTAGATTCCAAATAACAGCCATGGTTTCACAACGCACATAAACATCACCAAACTACATTTTTCTTTCAATACGTCTCCAATTCCATGCAAAATTTCACAACAACAATTCCAAATGTTATACATAAGGAGAAAGCAAGTTAGGGACTTAAACACATCATAAATATTGATATTTAATCCATCAAATTCACCTCCTTCAATACTACAAGTCCATTTTCAAGTTTTCAAGGGAAAACCTTTTTCCGATTGCAAAAGTAGACAGTTTTACACATAGTAAACTTCTCAAAATTCACCAACATAACCAACATGATCTACACCATATTAAATGCATATAATATATTAAACCATAAAAATAAACACTTACCAAGGCTTGCAAAAGGGTGATCTTGCCCAACCAAGTGTGGTTGCTGTAGGGTTTGGTTGAAGAGAAAATGTTGTGGAAAATTCTAGAATGAGACATGTGTGTTTCAATGAATAAAATCTGATTTTTCTTGCCCTTTTATAGTCCCTTTGGTCATTCTTATCCACCCTTGGTCAAATATGACATGTTTACTTGATCCTTTTTATGAATGGGTCATTTTTTTTCCATCTTTTGGGCCATGTCTTGTGTATAATTTTGGGCCTCAATTGAGCCCAATGGAACAAGACCAATTAAGCCTACTAATTTAATGTGTAATACCCCATCAATCTCATGTTTAAATAATTCCATAAATGTTATGGTAATAAAATAGGTTCAAAAATGTACGGGGTGTTACACACAATTAATTGTGATAGTCAGGTTGCTATAGCGTACACAAAGGATCGAATGTACCATGGGAAGATGAAACATATTGACATAAAGTATAATTTTGTAAGAGACATGGTTGTACAAAAGGAAGTGAACGCGAAATACATATCTACGCATCAAATGATAGCAGATCCCTTAACAAAACCCATAGCATGTGATGTTTATGAAAGACATGTAAAGTCGTTGGGTTTACATAGATGCTGATGTATTTATTTTTATTTTCCCAATCATGTTCATATATATTCACATTATTGAAGTTAATGTTGATTTATGATTAATTTTCCATCTTGTTGGTTTATATACATATTTCATTATTTATGTGATGTACATAAATTTCTGAGGAGAAAAAGTATGTCAAACAGACAAAAAGATTGACCTATTCACACATGCAATCGCCTCTATTGTTTAAGTGACAAGTAGAGATGAGACAGTTATAAACTTATTATTGTCAGAAGTGATGATAAAAGAGAGCTGAAAGTTTATAATCAGAATGTCGTTTGTTAGATTGTGTTTAATCATATGTGATTAAAATGAGTTAGTCTGTTTCTAATGCCAAATGTGAGTTCTGAAGAATAAAATGATTGAGTAGATTTGTGAACTCAAAGTTAGACATGGATTGTCTGAACTATCATCTGCACAGTATTTAATATATCAAAGACATACGCTCCATGGGAAAGGAGTCAATACTGTGATACATGTTTCATACCTTGTATGCATATAGTGACCCATAAGGGCAATACAAGTTTAGTCTCTACTTGCTATCGTGTGAAGCCTTGAAAATTATAAGTAATTTTCCACAATTGTACCCTCATGACTTTAATCAGTTTCTGGAGATTCAATTTGGTGTTTGCTATCTTAGTATGTTGTTAAGAGATCATGCTTGATTTGGTCTGATGGGATATTTCTAGAAAAGCATATCACGTTGAGATTAAGAGATTCATGAGATGAAGAAGATCATTGGATATTATCACATTAATTGTGTTCATTGACGTCCTTCAAGTTTGTCTGTGAGACATGTACATAATGATGAACTCAAAATTAAGAAAAAAGAGATTATGAGAAATATGAATGTGATAAATGATCTAGGGTACTGCATACTATAATCTACTCTAAGTTTCATTGATCGAGATGCTGTATATTCCTAACAGATGTATAGCAACGAAGCTCTCGAAGTATGCACTGGTCACACAGTCTAGTCATTAAGTATGAATGTTACAGAATAGAAATGAGAGTTGACCCACTATGTGTGAGTGGGAGATGAAGGAAATTGGATCGGGTCACACATGTAGGTCAATCCGGATCCATGTCTAGAGAAATTATATATAATTATGTATTATATATAGTTATGATTTATTAATAAATAAAAGGAAAGCGACACAACTATTAGAAAAGTTGTGTCCCTTTGGGTTTATAAAAGAGTTTGTCTAAAGAAAAACACCGTAACTTTTTTCTCCCTCTCCATAAAAACAAACGCAGAAAGAAAAGCTTTCTCCTTCTTCCTCTCTCAAGTTCTTGTGAAAGTATCTATTGAAGATTTTTCCCCAAAATCAAGAACAGGTACGCTGTCATAGACTGTGGCTATTTCGGTATAGTTCGTGTGTATATATACATGTGATTACACTGTCTGACTAGTGAAACTAATTCAATGATCCTGCAAACTATGTGTTTGATTAGATTCATCAGTATATTTTAAGATCTTTTGCCCATCACCATAAGTAACATGTGTTGCAGGAAGGACATGTACATCTGAAAATGTTGTATCGCCACAAACTTTTTCGTTCATGACAATCATGGCGGCACCACCGACATCTTTCACTCGTTGTCCTAGTTCAACTGTAGAAGAACAGGAATATCTGTTATCGCACAACCCTATTTTTCCCTTGACATCGACATCAATTGTAGACAAAGATATACAAGAATCACCATTTACGAGTGGCAGTAAATTTTGTGAAAAGTTTGTTGGTTGAAAGGCTGGTTCGCCCTCATATTCTGCTCCGTTACCCAAAACGGCTACTGCGCTTATCTTTCTATCTGTTGTGCTAGCAGCAACAGTGAGAATCCAGGGGACTCCATTCGTTACAGTACAATTATTTGGTCCTAGATTTCCTGCTGAGGAACTTACAAATATCCCCTTGGCAATCGCACTGTGAGAGCCAATTGCTAAAAAATCATTATATAAAGGTAAAGCGACTGGTGTTCCAAGGGATATTGAGATCACATCCACACCATCTTCAATGGAAGCATCAAGACAAGCTAAGATATCAGAATCTTTACAACCTGAATCACAAACTCTGTACATGAGCACGGGGTGCAATGCCAACAGCAGTGCCATTAGCATTACCAATCAAATTGGCACCTTCCACAAAGTTCCCAGCAGCTGTGCTTGAAGTATGTGTCCCGTGTCCTTCTCCATCCAAAGGTGACGTAGCCGATTGGGCAAAATTTCTTGCTCCAATAAGCTTGTTGTTACAAGCTGTGAAATTGAAGCTACATTTGCCTTTCCATTTGGCAGGAGGAGGAGGGATTCCGTTATCATTGAATGAAGGATGTTGTGGAGTTATTCCAGTGTCTAATAATCCAATAATAACACCTTTACCAGAATTTGAAGCATTCCACAAGCCAACATTCTGGTGCTACCCAAGGAAACTTGGAGTGTGTGTGGTTGCAATTCCAGTACCATTTGGGGACGCGCAGATACAAAACCTGGTTCGTTTTCCATTTCTTTCACTTCATCTGATTACAATATGGCAGCAAATCCATTAAGCGCATGACGATAAGAATGCATAATGCGCGGCGAGTGCTTTGAACTTGCTAATGTTGTAGGCAAAAATGATTGATGCCAGAGGTATAAATCATTTGAATCAGAGAAAAATACATCATCAGGAAACTCAAGTTGTACAATGTAAGTATCTAGATTGCTTCGATTAGTAAGATGGTGACCAGATGTTTTTGATGAATGAAGATTGTGAATATCAGGTCAACGTTTTTTAGGTGACTGTCACATTTAGCAAGATGTGCATATATATAGTGCTTTTCTGATGAAGCTCAGTTCAATATGTGATGTGCAATCCAATGTTCCAAACTTGGATCAAATTAAATTACCAGCTTACCAACTTATTTATCACTAAATTTTTTTCTTTATATGTAACAAGATTGGATCATATTTTCTCTTATGGTCAGTAATTTAATTTTCTGCCAAATATCCCTATCAGCCTTTTAGTGGATGTAAATTTGGATCAATAGTTTAATTACATGACCATATAAACTTGCTATAGTATAAACACACTGAATTTTCTTCCTTATATGTGATGTGTAATCGGATCAGATCATATTCCTTATGGTAAGCAATTCCATTTTCTGTCAAATCTATTTAACTATGCAAATGTAAATTTTTTTTATGGGCTGTATATGTAATTATTTTTCGTCAATGGTATAATTTTGAAAATATCCCTATTCAAATTGGACTTTGATTTGGAAAAAAATTACTCTACTCGTAATCCAAAATTACTAAGTTGACTGAACAGACATATAAAAAGGGTAGCATAGAAATTATTACAAAGAAAGGAGATCTATGGATATGAAAACTAATTGCTCACTTTTAGCTTGATGTTGTGAATTGTTTCTTCACTTAAAAATTTCTTATTATAATGGGAGTTAAAGCTCTTTTTTTGACTAATACTATTTCAAAAATATTTATTTTAAGTGATTTTAGTGTTATGATAAAATTATGTCATGAATTTTGATTTGATTTAAAAAAAAATATTATTTTAATGTTATGAGTTTCAACGAGTTTACTGTTGTTAACAAAAGATAAGATGTAGAGATTTGAAGAAGAAGAAATAAATAAGAAAGGAAGAAAGAGAACAAAATAAATAAGTAAGAAATCATATTTTATATTAAAGGTGGTAAATTCCTAAGTCCTAACTCCAAAGTTGAATTACAATTTTGCCCCTACATTAAAATAAAAGTAATAAAACATCCAATTAAATATCAAACAATAATGTTTCTTAAAGTTATATGATGAAAATGCCCATTAAAAATTAATTCACCATATTATCCTTTACTAATTTTTTAACAGCAACCTTTTACTTCAATGTATAATTTCAATTACACTAAATTATACACACAATAAGTACTATTAAATCCTCCACAATTGAATGAGCTTTAATTATTGTGGCTTTTAATTTAACTCACTAAATTATACACACGATAAACCCATTCTCATATTTGCATACATTCACTTCACATGCACTGCAAATAGTTAAATTATGGAAACGCCTGAACTGCTTCATCTTCCGGTAACTATACAAATTAAATAACAATTATTTATGGACGGAGGGAGTATTTGAATAGTCATTTTCCTCTACTATTTATTAACCTAACGTTGACCATTTATTTTCACAGGAAATTATCATCTCCCACAAATTCATATTGATCATTTGATCGTCTACTTCAAGTATTAACTTTGCTATGAAATTGGAGCAAAAAGAAAATAGTACTCCCTCCGTCTCATATTACTTGACATGTTTGTTAAAAAAATTTTATCTCAAAATAGTTGACATGTTTAAAGAATCAAGAAATAATTGGACACTTTTCTCCAACTTCACCCTTAATAATTTAATGGAAGAGTGATTAACTCCAATAGGTAATGAAGACAATATTTAATGTGAGTTTAATAGGGTCATATTAGCCAATTTGCACCCCTTATTAATTTCTCCTTAAAAATTGTGCAAAAGGCAAACTTGCCAAGTACTCCCTCCGTTCACTTTTACTTGTCACTTTGTGACATGACACACCCACTAAGAAACAATGATTGATATAGCGAGTTTATACTTGATGTTAAGTAATTGTTTCTAAGGGTAAAATATGAAAAAAAGTTTGTTTTTTCTTGATTTGTTAAAAATGACAAGTAAAAATAAAAAGCAAATTAGAAAAATAGTGACAAGTTAAAGCGAACGGAGGAAGTAATATGAGACGGAGGGAGTAGCACATTAAAGTCTTACAAGATTGTTTGGTGACTTCATATTGAAAGACAAAATGTCTCCGAAAGGAACATTAGTAATTTGTCTTGGTCATTGATATTATGAAAGAAGTTTAGCGTTGTATGACGGCATTTCCTGTAGTAAATTTGTTTCCGATGTCCACCAGTGGCCTCAATGAAGTTTTCAAATTTATGGAGTTGATCATAATTTTGAAGAAAAGTATGTTGATGAAGTCAAATTTACAATTAAGATACTGTAATATAATTGTTTTTTGCATCGTTAGTTGTGTTAACTGAGAAGATGCACATGACAAATTTCTTATTCTTCTTATTAGAGTTTAGTAAGGCAAGTATAACTAACATTAGTTTTGAGGCAAAAAATCTATATATAATACCACCAATAGAAGTTTATACATATTACATTAGCCTAGCAAGTAGTATTTTATTTTCCTCATTCGAATATTGTATTTGTACATTAGTTAATTATTTTTATTTTATGTACTTTTAGTCAATTTTATAAATAAGGGTGTATTCTTTTTATTAGGAAGATATATGTATTGTCTATCATAAAAATAGTGATTTTTTTTTTCTGACAAATACCAATAGATTTTTAAGGGGATGAAATATTGCATTTGTAATACAATATTTATATAAAGTATTTTGGGATAAATGTGCAACGCACATTCCCAAAACTAGTAAAAAATTAAACGTGAAATGACGTGTTTTGCCTGTTTCTAGCTTTCATATACTGCAAAGAGAATGAAGCTCCTCTCCATATCATTTGGAAGATTTTAGATAGAAACAGTTATAGTTCAGGGGTAGCAATAACACCAAGTAGTTAATTTTTCTTACGGTCACTCTACCAAAAACATCGTATGAATTGATTGAGTGACTTTTCTGTTAATACCAAACAAAATTGAGTGACTTTTTGAGATAATTACTATTAGTTGAATTTTTATATCATAAAATAAAGTTGAGTGACTTTCTCAGATAAAAGTTGTTAATTGAGTGACCGTCCGAGAATTAACTCCAATTACACCCAATAATTCAATGGATACTCCTCAAGAAAATGAAAAGGATAGTTGTTCTCCCTGAGTAAACAGTAAATTTGGCTTTTGCGTTTTCCTTGTTCAAGGACCTTTTTAATGCATCTTCAGTTGAAATGCTTGTTACCGCATATGCACAAAGTAAATACTGAAGAAGAAATAATGCAAGAATCCAACAAACTTCTGCCAAGCCTACATCCTTGGGAAGAAGTAGAAAGCGTTTTCCACTATAATAGAGAAGAACAACACTAAAGATCCTCAATTACAGTCGTTATATATCCCCAAGTGTTTTCCACACCTACAGGGTTAATGGGCATCAAAGTTGTCTAAAACCAAAATAGGCTTCGGAATCTCATTCGTGCCACATGCGAACTTAGCACAGGTTTTAAAACTTCATGTGTTATTGTGTCAACTTAGCGGGTCCTTCAGAACTTGTTGTAATATCCATGTGCTATCATCCAACGTAGCACAAGCCTCTGAACTCCTTGCACCATAGCGCCAACTTAGCACAAACTTAAAGCGACACAAATTTCCACTACTTCTCCAATTTTGGTTTGGATTGCAATTCAAGTTCACTAGAATTCAACATACAAACAACACTTTTCTTCTAAATTATTATTCACTAGTAATTATTTAGATGAATGCTAATTAACATGTTGCTAAAGTGAGTTGCAAATAAGGACAATGGTTCTTTAATTACTGATTACTTTTCCAGGGAGTATTTATTTTCCTGTTTTCAAGATGACAATCTTTTTTTTTTATAACAAACCTTTCCCTCTTTCAAAAGATTCACATGAGAACATGTATGTTTGTGTACAAAATGATTGAGAAGTCATCTCTTATAAGTTACCCACAAATCCAGCTTCATCTTTAAATGTGTTGGAAATTTCAAAAGATGGTGGAGCAACAAAAAGATTTAAAATGATTGAAATTGTTTCTCAATATATTTTTAAGCATAGGAGGGCTTTAAATTGCTAATTTATAACCAAAAATCTTCTTAATTAAACAAAGAATTAAGGGTAAAAAATACACCTAAATTATCCTAGTTTCTTGTGTTTCATACATGAACTATTGAAATTGTGAGCTTCCTACCTGAACTATCACTCAATGGTTAGCAAAACATACCTTGACTTATATCTAATGGAGTGTTTACTACAATGTCACTTTTGTTTAAAAATTTTACCACGCGGAATAACAATTCTATCATGGCAATTTATGGTAGGTTTCGAGATTTTGTTTTCGACTTTCAAGGTAGGTTGGTTTAATTTTCTTCAGACTTAGCCGGGTAGATAACTATTCATATAAACCATGTTATGGGTAGAGAGTAATATCATTATTTACATTATATGGGCTTGAATATTATTACTGTGATGCCCGTGTGGGGACTTGTATTGACTATATTATGGACTTGAGAGCTTATTATTATCATGATGCCGAAGTGGGGGCTTGTGTTGACTTTATTATAAGTGTCTTATATGATTCTTAATTAATGTGTTTCCATGAGGGGCTAGAATCATGATTCATTGAGATTTGGGGTAACATGAGTTCATTTATTACCATTGTTGAGTTGATTATTGTATGTGGTTGATTTTCTATGATCATGCATACCCATTCATCACTCATATTTATGGAAATGGTACCACTATGGAACTTGAATTTCCTTGCAAAAGAAAATGAGACATTTTATAAGATGCCTTTATGAAGGGATATGCCGATAAGGTTATTTGATGAGATTATTGTTAGTATATAGGTTACAAACCCCACATGGGTTCTCTCTTGGAAGGTGTATTGAGTATTGGAAAATTTCATTCATACCATATCATCATTGTAACACCCCGTACCTTCCCAACCCTACTTGATGACATTGAATAATGTTTACTTAGGTGTCGAGAGCTATAAGTATGTATTTGGAAATGTTAAAGATGAGAAAAATTGAAATTTGGCCTTGTACATGCGACTATCCTTTCATAGGAAGGGTTTTGTGATTTCGTGGAGCATTTGTGTAATAGACCGTGCACATTCTAACCTCATTTGGTGACTTGGAGTCATGTTTACTTGATGATTAAGATCACTAAGTAAGTATTTTGAAGTGTTTTGATAAGGTATTGGACGATATGCAAGTATTGAAGAAATGGCCGAAAAATTCAGTAAGGTATGAAAACTTGCGCCACTACCCTGTTTCAGGGGGTGTGGCGCAAGCCACTGATTCAGAGGGGGTGCAAATCTTGCGCCACTACCTTTCTTTGCAGCAGTGGCGCAAGGCACAAATATTTTGCCTTTCCGGGCTCGTTTCGCAACGCAATTCTACGACGATTCTTAAATGGTTTCTTTTGGTTCTTTGGAGTTATTTGAGTGTTGTTAAAGCTTCAAATACCTCAATACACTCCTACATACTTCTACATGATCAAACCATGAAACACAAGTAATTATCAAAAATGTGCAAGGAAGCCATGGGCGACTAGAATTCCTATTTTTGCGATTGAGACGACGAATGAGAACCTCGTAAGAGAATATTGTCGTGACGTTATGGAATTATTTAAACATGAGATATATGGTGAATTATACACGAAAGTTGATGGGTTAAATGGATATGTGTTATTGGGCCCAAATGTAGGCCCCAAAAATGGAATAAAAGACATGGCCCAAAGGGCAAATTGACCCATTCTTCCACTTGACCAAGGGACCCAACATTAAATGCCATGGAATGGCTAAGGATGGAAATTGAGGGCCTATATAAAGGGGTAAAAATCTGATTTCTTATTCATTACAAACACACTTGTATTTCTATGTTTTTCTAGAAAAATCCCAAGAGAACCCCTTTAGCTCTCAAAACCCTAAGTCAACTTTTGGAGAAGATCATCACCTTCCAAGCCTTGGTAAGTATTTATTCTCATGTATTAACATATTATGTTCATGGGAGATTATGTATATTATGATGGTTATGTTGGCAATGTGGTGAATAGTGTATTTTTGCTTTTGGTGAAAGATGTGCTATCTTGGTGATTTGAACTTGAAAAGAGACTTGATGTATTAATGAAAGAGAATGGTATGGATAAAATATGAACATGTATGGTGTGATTTTGTTATTAAACTTGTTACTTTTCTAAAAGTGTAAATTGTGGGATTTTGGCCGATATGTGCTATGAGCTGTATTAAGGTGCTTTGATGGATTCTTTGTGATGTGATATGGATAAGAAAGTGTAAAGGAGAAGTGTTGTGGTGAAATGTATTAATTTTCATGTATTGGTCAATGTATGGAATATTGTGGGATTTTTGGTAAGATAATTTCATAAATGGTATTGTCAAGGGAAAATGGCATGTTTAAAGGCAAACATGTAACTCATTGATATTATATGCATTTGTAAAGTAATTGATGGTGTAATTATGATATTGTAATGATGGAAAGTGGAAAGTATGAACTTGGTGTGACATCCTAGGGGTTTATGATACTTTGGTCAATGTTGGGCATGTTGTGGTATTATTGATATGACCATGCCGTAAATGGTATTGTAGAGAAAGAAATAACATGTTAAAGCCAAACATGTGACTTATTGTTATTGTATGCATTTGTAAGGTAGTTGGTGGTTAATGTTGGTTCCATTATGTACTCGTGATGTAGAGTGAAACGTAAAGAAGGAGCGGAATTGTTGCGCTCACATATTTGATTGTGTACTTACATTGGGAAGATAAGGTATGTAAGGTTACTCTTTCCGTATCCTTCTACAAGATATTGTTCTTATTGACATTTGACTTGTTTCAATTCCAAGGGGCTTGAAGTATATCAATTCAGGGTGACGTATATTGTTATTCATATGTGCCCTATTCTTAGATGAATTATGATTCACTCATCTCTTATTCATTGATTGAAGTTCCAAAGATGTCATGACGTTGTAATTCTTAAAAGAACTATCCCAATGAGAGTAATGAGGTAAAGAGAGCTTGTTTAGTTTGAATAGCATTTTTTCGATCATGTCTTGTTCCAAAGTCCTATAGTATGATGATTATCCTTGTTCCAATTGTTCATAAGTAAGAGGACCAATCTCATACGAGTACTAAGAGAGGTGATGTGCAAATTAGTATAATTATTCCTCATAAGTGAAATTGTAAATCTCATGAGGTAAAGGAGTAAAATGAGATGTGCATATAAGTGCGTGCTTAGTTAAGGTGTTAATCTCATGAAGTATAAGAGGAAGGTAAAGCATATTGGTGTGTTTCAATTAGTGTCATGATCCAAAGTTCCAATAGAAGTTATACATATGTCTCTTGTTCATTGATTATTGTCCAAATGGTTCCAATAGTGTTATGTTTCCATGAAGGCTATGTTTCCAAGAATGTCATATTGCCAAGTTATTCATATGTCTCTCACTCATTGATTATTGATCAAAAGCTTCAAGTAAAGTTATGACTATCAAAAGTATCAATCTCTCACAAGTGATTGCATCAATCTCTCATAAGCAAAAGTATCAATCTCTCACAAGTAAGGTACCAATCTCAAAAGTAAAGAAATGAAGTAAGAATAAAGTAATGCATGTTGATTGTGTTCATGGGTGTTATCCATGAGGTACAAATACCCGCATGATGATGATAGTTTATCCATGGGGCGCAAATGCCCGCGTGATGATGGCCATTTATCCATGGGGTGCAAGAATACCCGCATGACGATATAATCTTATCCATGGGTTGAAAAGAATACCTGCATGACGATGATATATCCATTGGGTGAAAAGAACACCCGCATGATGTGGGCCCAGAAAGTGTATAAGTGATGTAAAAGTAAAGTAAAGTAAAGGCAAGAGAAAGAAAGAATGTAACATACATGGTTTCCAAAGTACAGAATAGTGACTCATCTACATTGCGATTTATCTATATTGGTTATGCATTTGAACTTGAGTTCTTGACATATTTTCATAGCTTACAAGTTTCATATGGCCTTACATACTCAGTACATTCTTCGTACTGACCCCTCTTGGGGAATTTACCTTACTTGATGCAGGCGCAGGTCCTAGTAGGCCTCCACAGTAGATTGTCAGTGTTGCAGATCTTTGGTGAGCTCCAGTTAGTTCGGGGCTTCTCCGAGTCACTGTTGTACATGTGTTTTGATTTTGGACATGTTGTATAAAGCGGGGACTTGTCCTGACTTTTAGTTCATTTTGGTCAATGCATTTGTTAGAGGCTTTTGTAGACGGATGTGGGTGTATAAATGTGAAGGTACATGTCGTTTTGACTTGATGGCTCAAACGGCCAAGTTTTACATATATAGCTACGACATATGTTTCTATGTCTATGACTTCCGCATAGTTGCATAAGGTGTAATAAGATTCATATGAGGTTATGCATGCGAATGTTCATGAGCAAAGATTGGTTCTCTCGGGCCTTATCGGCTTCGGGTGCCAATCACGCCTCGCTGGGATTCGGGTCGTGACAATCATATTGCATTACATTATTTTCTTTGGATGACACTGTGTTTTGGATATCTTTACACATGGTGTTGTTATACTTGTACACTGTTGTTGAGATTGAATCATTATATTGTTAGGAGTTGTGCAGTTTCAACCACTGGGACCTTTCTATAGGTAGGGTCAGCCTATGATGCCTACTGAGTATAAGTGGACCATACTCTCTCCTACTTCTGTATCCTTTTGGTACAAATCCTAGTTCAAGTGCTATCTGCGAATCGTGACTTCATGCAGTTTTGGGATTTATCGAACTAAGGTAAAGTCCCTGTCCGAAGTCTGTCTTTACTTTATTTCAAAGACAGATGTTATGTATTTCGTACTTTATGTCAGATTATAGTTGCTCTTACTCATGATACTAGATTTTGGGGTTAAACACTATATTTTGGGGTTATTTGAGTTGTATTATTCAAAAGTTATGGTTGGTTAGAACTTATGCTTACTCTTGAATTCCTACTTCCTTATTAGGTTAAACACTAGATTTTGGGGTTATCTAAGTTGTATTATTCAAAAAAAATTAGTTTATGCTATGGTTGGTTAGACCTTATGCTTACTCTTGAATTCCCACTTTCTTATTTTAGTCTTTTCTTCGTATTACTCTATCTTTGATTTAGGCTTACCTACCAATACTGGGTCAGGTAGGTGCCATCATGGACTTCAGATATTTTGTCGTGAATAGTTAATATTAGAAAGCTAGGTTCACAAGTCTCATGAGTAAATGAGGAAAATGTATAATAGAGTCCCGCAGATCGATAGGTTAACGCTTGTATCTATCTTCGGGAGGCTATGGGATATTTTTAAGAAAATTCTCTAATTTGATTCCTTGACATGCGAGTTGTTCATATTGAGTATTCTAAACTTGTATCTCACTTTTTTTGCACAAATGGTGTGAACTTGATCATGAGCTATTTATGATGCAGAGTCACTAGCCACTGTAGGAGCCCTAGTCAGGGGATGAGGAAGGGGTCACGGGAGAAACTGAGGTAGAGGTAGGGCACCATGAGCAGCTCTAGCTAGATGGTGTGCTAGAGCGGCCTCTCCCGAGCTAGTGATTAATCATGTTGGTGAGGCTAACCAGCCAAATGGTATGGGATCAGCCTAGGCCTCTCAGTGTTTTGTTGCTACTCTAGTGTTGTAGCATGTTTTGATTCCACTTTTGAGCCACTTGGATGGCACCTCTTAGGCAGGTACTCTACCAGGTACACCAGATGGTTCTCAAACAAGAGAGGTTGTTGAGCCACCAGGGCAGGTTCCTATTTCAGACTCCCAAGGCATAGCTAACTGCTATAGTGGGCTCTTAGGTTGAGGTGTTATCATCCAGAACAGTATTTTTTCTTGTGGTTCTGGGACCAGTGATGATGATTAATGATTAGAAGAGGTTCGAAAGATTTATTAAGTTGACCCCTTCTAAGTTTAGTGGTGCTATTGAGAAGGATGCATATGATTTCTTCGTCAGCTGACTACTTTTTAGTTGGTCGGAGCAGTCAAGCAGTAGTGGAGGTCTTTCGTGAGTTGTAGGCTAGTAGGTTCTCTTCCTTTAACATGGCCTTAGTTTTTAGAGATCTTTCTCCAGAGGTTTGTGCCCTTCAGCTTGAGGGACCATTTAAGGGATGAGTTTGAAGATTTGGAGCAGGGCTCCATGACTGTGTCTGAGTATGAGGCTCATTTCTATGCCTTGTCTAGGCATGCCACGACTAGTATTTCTACAGAGGTTGAGAGGATCAAAAAGTTTGTGAAGGGTTTGATTCTTACTCTAAAGTTGGCTATGGCTCAGTTAGTGACTATAGATGGATCCTTTCAGAATATTATGGGTCAGGCCAAGAGAGTCGATGTTATTTGCTAGGTTTCTCAGGGTAGTGGTGGTAAAAGCTTATGCTGACAGGGCATTTTTAGTGGTCACTCATCCTAGTGTAGGGATTTTTCAGGCAGAGGTTCTCATGGTTACCATGATAAACTGATTCAAGTAGTGTTGGAAGGTTCCATTAATAGGTTTGTGGGTTCTGAGACTTCAGGTGGTCAGAGGTTAGGTCATTCAAGATAATGGTCTTGTTCTGGTTCTTCTGGGTATGAAGGGCATTTTGGTTCTTCTAAGCCCTCACAACATAATTCGTCTAGCAGGGGATGTTATGTGTGTAATGAGTTTGTACACTTAGTAAGGAATTGTTCCAGAGGTGTGATGAGTCCTCCACAACAGGGTTTACAACTTCAACTTACCAGGATCCAGCACCTTCGACTAGAGGAGGTGCACAGAGCAGTAAAGGTGGAACTTGGGGTACCAGGGGTGGAGATCAAGGAGCTCGTGGTAGAAGACAAGGAGTTTCTCAGTTCAGAGGCAGATGAAGGCAGTGTTATGCTTTTTTGGGGAGACTTGAGGTGGAGGCCTTGATGTTGTTATCATATGTATCATCTCATTTTGTCATCGTCCTACTTTAGTGTGTTTGAACCTGGGTCTACATTTTTTAATTTTATGTATCTACATATTTTTCTTTTAGTATTGATGCTATGTGTAAGTCCCTTACTGTACAAATTCATTTTTCTACCCCGTAGGCAGTTTTTTAGTAATGGATTGGATGTACTAATCATGTTTAGTGACTCTTTTGGGGTTTGACACTTGGGTAGATTTGATCATTTTTGATATAGTTGACTTTGATGTCATATTAGGTATTGATTGGTTGTCTCCTTATCATGCGATTCTTGATTTTTATGCCAAGATTGCTGCTTTAGTTATGCTAGATTTATCAAGGTTCGAGTAAAAGGGTACTCCTAGTTCGTCTCCTATAGGGGTTATATCTTTTTTTCGTGCTCGTCAAATGGTAGATAAGGGTTGTCTATCTTACTTGGCTTATGTGCGGGATACCAGTGTTGATTCGCATTCTCCCTTGGATTCAGTGAGAGTTGTTAGGAAATTCATGGATGTATTCTCGACGAAATTTTTTGATGTTCTTTTGGATAGAGATATTGATTTTGCTATTGACGTAGAGTAGGGCACTAAGCCCATTTCTGTTTCTCCTTATATGATGGCCCTGACAAAATTGAAAGAATTGAAGAAACAGTTGCAGGATTTGTTGAGTAAAAGGTTTATTACTCCTAGTGTTTCTCCTTGAGGTGCTCAAGTTTTTTCTGTTAAAAATATGGATGAGACTATGTGTATATGTATTGACTATCGGTAGTTTAACAAAGTGATCATTAAGAACAAACATCCCCTTCTGGGTATCGATGATTTATTTGATCAACTTCAAGGTGCGACAATGTTCTCTAAGTTTGACTTGTAGTCTGGTTATCATCAGTTGAAGATCTGGGATTTGTATGTTTTGAAGACGACTTTCTGAATTCATTATAGCAAATATGAGTTCTTGGTTATGTCTTTTGGGCTGAAGAACGCCCCGACAATGTTTATGGAGTTGAAGAACAAGGTTTTTTGGCCTTATCTTGATTCATTCCTAATTGTGTTCATCAATGATATCTTTGTTTATCCCAAGAGTAAGGCAGAGCATATGAGACATTTGAGGTCTATACTTCAAAAGTAGAGAGATGACCAGTTATATGTTAAGTTAGCCAAGTGTGAGTTTTGGTTGGATTCAGTCTCTTTCTTAGGTCATGTGGTGACTAAGGATGATATCATGGTTGATCCATCCAAGATGAAAGCAGTATGTGATTCGCTAGACCTTCTTCTCCTATAAAGACCTTGTTGAGTTCAGCTTTTATCTTGACTTTGCCCAAAGAGGGTGTGGGTTTCACATTATTTTGCGATGCTTCTGGAGTGGTCTTGGGTGGTGTGTTGATGCAAAAAGGTAAAGTGATAACTTATGCCTATCGATAGTTGAAGGTTCATAGAAGAGCTACCCTACTCATGATTTGGAATTAGTGGCACGCGTGTTTGTATTGAGTTGTGGCGTCATTATTTGTATGGGGTTCATTATGAAATTTTCACCGACCATCACATATTCTTCAGTCAACAGGATCTTAATACGAGACAACATAGATGGTTGGAGTTGCTTAAGAGTTATGATCTCACTATTCTTTATCATCCGGACAAGCCTAATATGGTAGAGGATGCCTTGAGCCAGAAGGTGGAAAGTATGGGTAGTTTGGTTTACCTTTCGATGGAGAAGTGACCTTTGGTCCAAGACATTTAGTCTTTGACCAACCAGTTGATTTGACTTGATATTTTTGTACCTGGATGTGTTTTGGCTTGTATTGAGGCTAGATCCTCATTGTTGGAGTAGATTCGACCTCAATAGTTTGATGATGGAAAGTTGAGAGTGATTTGAGATATGGTGTTGAGTGGCGAAACAAAAGTGGCAATGCTTGAATTAGAAGATATTTTGAGGATTGGTGGTAGAGTTTGTGTACCATACCAAGAGTTAGTAACTTGATTAGGCTACTTTTGAAGGAGGCTCATAGTTCGAGGTATTATATCCATACAGGAGCAACTAAGATGTACAATGACTTAAAGTAACACTATTGGTGGTGTGGGATGAAGAAAAAAATTGTAGAGTTTGAGTTTGTGTCTAAGTGTCTTAATTGTCAATAGGTTAAGTAAGAGCACTAGCAATCGGTTGGTATGATGCAGTGAATTCTTATCCCAGAGTAGAAATGGGAGCGGATTACTATGAACTTTATGGTTGGTTTACCCCTGACTTTGGGTAAAGTTCAATTCCATTTGGATGATTGTGGATAGGTTTACCAAATTGGCACACTTTGTGCCTGTGTAGATGAATTATAATGCTGAGAAGTTGGAAAAGTTCTATATTCGTGAGATAGTTTATTTTCATGTTGTGTCTATTTCCATCATTTCTAATAGGGGTACTTAGTTTACCTTAAACTTTTGTATTTATATGCAGCGGGAGTTAGGTACTCAGCTAGAGATGAGCATGACATTTCACCCTCAGATGGATGGCTAGTCGAAGAGGACTATTCAGGTGTTAAAGGGCATAATTCGAGCATATGTTATGGAATTTGGTGGTCATTGGGATAGTTCTTACCATTAGCTTAGTTCGCCTACAATAATAGTTACTAGTCCGACATTCAGATGGCGTCTTTTAAGGCTTTGTATGGGAGGAGGTGTAGATCTCCTGTGGGATGATTTGATTCCTTGAGGGACCTTGGGGTACTAACTTGTTAAGAGATACGATGGATCGAGTGAGATTGATTCAGCAGAGGCTTATAACTGCCTAGAGTAGGCAGAAGAGTGATGCTGATAGACAAGTTCGTGATGTGGAGTTCATGCTTTGCAAGCTGGTTTTGTTGAAGGTATTACCCATGAAGGGTGTGATGAGGTTCAAAAAGAAGGGGAAGCTTAGCCCGAGGTTTATCGGACCTTTTGAGATTCTTGAGATGGTTGGAGATGTGTCCTATAGGTTGGCTTTACATCCAAACCAATCAGCTGTACATTCGGTATTTTATGTGTCAATAGTGAAGCAATATTGTCCTGATGATTCTCAAGTGATCCAGTGGGATTCAGTTACTTTAGATCGTGATTTGTCCTTTGACAAGGAGCCTATAGTTACTTTGGATAGGCAGATCAGGAAGTTGAGATCCAAGAATATTGACATAGTGAAAGTTTTGTGGAGACATCGCCCGATTGAGGAGGCTCCTTGAGAGATTGAGTCCGGATTGAGGAGTAGATACCCCTAGCTTTTTACTGGTTCAGGTACTTTTTTTGCTTTACGTTTGAGGATGAATGTGTGTTTTATTAGTAGATAATGTAACAATCCTAGTGGTGATTTTTAGCTTTTTCTATTTTTTGACCATTTTCCCTTTCCCGCTGTTGCTTTATATCATTTATGAGTTGTGGGATGATAGGCACGGTCCTCAAAATATTTGAGAGTTATTTATATGAGTTTGAGGTTTTGAGTAGCCTTTAAAGTGATATAGTTGATTTTGGTTGACATTTTGTGATCCAAGCGTCGGATGAAAGTTTTGTCAGTTTCATTAGATCCAGAATGTCAAATTTGGGCTAGTAGCATGGTTGGTTTGGGTTTTGAGGCTATATTATAAGTTTTGAGTATTTGGGAGAGAAACTAGTTTATTTGGCCTAAAGGGGTTCTTGGGGGTGAAACTTGTTGATAATGACCTCTTTTGATAAATATTGAGTCTGAAACATCAAAATTAGTCTAGTAGCATTATTGGTTTATTTCTGTGGGGCTCCAAATGAATCCCAAGGGTCCATTCAGAGAGATTTGTAGCCTTAAACCATTGATGGTGCAAGGCTACTAGTGAAGGCCTCAGGCCTTCTTTACGTCTCCCTTCTATTGCATTAGCGGAGAAGGAATTTCTTCGCAAACGCGAGGGGCTGACCGTGTTTGCGAAAAAAGCACTATTTATCATAACAAAATTTAAGCCCCTTTTTGTTATTTAACTTCATTTTTACCATTTTCAAGCTTAGGGAACACGATTTTGGGAGAATCTAAGAGGGTTTTCATCAACTTGGATTTGGGTAAGCTTCTAAACCCATTTTTATTCATTACCCATTGACTATATTGGAAAATCATCTTCAAAACTTGGATTCTTAAGCTTGAAATTTTGGGTTTACCCGCTTAAGTGAAAAATGAATATTTCAATAATTTTTAATTTGATTTCAACTCACTTATCAACGGGATCAAATTAAGAACCCTTAAACTATGAGAAAAGTGATTCTTTATTAAAATTTCAGCTTTACCCTTTTATTTTTGGGGTTGATTTTTAAAGTGATTTTGGACCCGAAATGAAAGTATGCTAATATGGGTATCAATAGACTCGTATTTATGTGTATAAGCTATTTTTGAAAGATTGGGAGCGTTCTAAAGCGGATCAAAAGGTGAAGGCTTCGTGTTGAGGGTTTCGGGCTCGTGTTTTCAACTTTGAAGGTAGGTTATGGGTTAACTTTCTTCAGACTTGGTTGAGTAGATAACTATTTATGTAAAGCAAGTTATGGGTTGGGTGGAATCTCCTTATTTACATTATATGGGGTTTAATATTATTATTGTGAATCCCATGTGGGGGCTTGTGTTGACAATATTATGAACTTGAGAACTTAATAATATTGTGATGTCTGAGTGGGGGCTTGTGTTGACTTTATTATTTGTGTCTTATATGATTCTTTACTATTGTGTTGTTATGAGGGGCTTGCATCATGATTCATTGAGATTTGGGGTAACTTGAGTTCATTTATTATCATTGTAGAGTTGATTATTGTATATGGTTGATTTTTCTATAATCATGCATACCCATTTGTCACTCATATTCATGGAAATGGTATTATTATGGAACTTGAATTTCTTTACAAAAGAAGATGAGATATTTTATAAAATACCTTCACCGAGGGATGTGCCGGTATGGTTGGTTGATGAGATTTTGATTAGTATATAGGTTGTGAACCCCCCATGGGTCCTCTCTTTAAAGCTTAGGCTCAGAAGGTGTATACGAAGTGAGAATTAGATCAATTCCATTCATACCATATCATCATATCGCATTACATTGTTCTCTTTTATATGGATGACACTGTGTTTTGGATATCTTTATACATGGTGTCGTTATACTTATATACTATTGTTGAGATTGAATCTTTATATTGTTTGGAGCTATGCAGTTTCAATCACTGGGACTTTTCTGTATGTAAACGATTTCACCTATCATAGTTAGTTTACCTGTTTTAGTTGTCTGCATATCATGGTTGTCCTATGATTCTTAATAAGTACAAGTGGACTGTACTCACTACTACTTCTGCACTCTTTTGGTGCAGATCCTAGTTCAAGTGCTATCCATAGATCGTGATTTCGTGCAATTTCGGGATCTATCGAAGTCAGAGTGAGCTCCCCGTCCGGAGTCTGTTCTTGACTTCATCTAGTATTCACATGTCTTTACTTTATTTCAGAGACAAATGTTATGTATTTCATATTTTATGTCAAATTAGAGTTGCTCTTACTCATGACACTAGATTTTAGGGATATTTGAATTGTATTATTCAGATTTTTGAGTTTATGTGATTGTTGGTTAGACCTTATGCTTATTCTTGAATTCCTACTTTCTTATTTTAGTCTTTTCGTCGTATTACTCTATCTTTGAGTTGGGCTTACCTATCAAGGTTGCATCGGGGTAGGTATCATAATGGCCTTGGGATTTTGGATCGTAACAATAGTCCAATTGTGAAAAACTTTCGCTTTCATTATTTTGAAGTGCAAAGCTTATATCTATTAGTGTCTTGGAAATATTGAAATCAAAATACTTGAATTGTGAAGTACCTTTTCAATGTAATGAGACTATGACTATGCTAAACCTTGTGGATTTCTATGAATTCTAATCAGTAAGATGACATCGCAACTCCTATTTGGTCAAACTTTCCATGAAGTGACTTAACAAGTTTGCACACTTTCCTCTCTTTACCAGAAACCACAAATCTCTCAGGTTGTTCAATGTAAATTTCTTCCTCAAATTCTCCATTTAAGAAAGTTGTTTCACATTCATTTACTAGATTTCAAGATCATATACTGCCATCAGTACAACCAACATCCGGATAAATGTTATCCTTATTACTGGCTAGTATGTGTCAAAATAGTTAAAACCTTCCTTTTGACTATAACCTTTAACAACAAATCTTGCCTTATATTTGTCAATAGTTTCATTCACTTTCATTTTCATTTGAAAGATCTATTTTGAACCTAAAGGTTTATTTCTAGGAGGAAGATCAACAAATTCCCAAGTATTGTTGTTCAAGATTGATTCAATCACACTATTGACTACCTCTTTACAAAATGATGAGTCTATAGAAGACATGACTTCGTTGAATATTTGAGGCTCATTCTCATGCAGAAATTTCACAAAATCTGATCTGAAAGAAATAGATGTCCTTTGACATTTATGACGTCTTGAATTCTCTTCATTAAGTGTATTTTTCTTTGGTTCTCTCAAGATCATTTAGATCTTTCACTAGATGACTCACATCTAGTTTTATACGAATAAATGTGTTCAAATAATTCAACATTGTCTGATTCAATTACCGTATTATCATGAATATCAAAATATTTGGATTTGTGAATCAAAAATCGACATGCTTTACTGTTTGTAGCATATCCAACAAAAATACAATTCACAGTCTTTGATCCTATTTTGACCCTTTTAGGTGTAGGAACTTGGACCCCCCACACTTTAAATATTTCAAGTTGGGTTTATTTTCTTTCCATTTCTTATATGGAATAGATTGTGTTTTGTTGTGGGACTCTCTATTGAGTATTCTATTTTTTGTAAGGATAGCTTTCTCCCACAAGTTTTGCAGTAAACTAGAACTTATTAGTAAGACATTTATCATTTCCTTTAATGTTAAGTTTTTTCCTTTCTGCAATTCCATTGGATTGAGAGGTGTAAGGAGCAGTAGTTTGATGGATAATTCCATTTTCAAGACATATCTCTGCAAAAGGGGATCATACTTTCCACCCCAATCATTTATGATTTTCAACTTCAATTTTGTGTTGCTTAAATGCTTCAATTACTTCATCCTTACTAGTAAGAAAATAAACATAACAATATCTAGATTGAACATCTAAAAAGGATTAAGTGTAAAGGATTTATTTTCAACTGATTTATAAAGATGTTTAACAACTTAGATTGAACATATGTTTGACATTTTAATTTGTTGCACTTAATGTTAGGCAATACTCCTAAACTAATAAGTTTTTGTAAGATTTTGAAATTGACATGTCCTAAACGTTCATGCCATAATTTATTTGACTCAAGTAAGTAAGAAGAAACTGAACTTTTATTCATATCAATAACAGTTATATTGAGTTTGAAAAGGCTCTCAGTTAGGTCACTTTTTCCTACATACACATTATTTTTACTAACTACAACTTTATTAGAATCAAAGACACACTTGAATCCATTCTTGGTTAGAAGTGATGTTGAGACCAAGTTCTTCCATAACACCAAAATACGAAGGACATTGATTAAAGTCACCATCTTGCCAGATGTCATCTTCAAGCATATCTTCCATGTTCCTTCAACTTTTGTTGTAACAGAGTTTTCCATAAAGATCATCTCGTTGGGTTCATCAAGAGCATAAGATGCAAACAATTTCTTATTGGCACATCCATGATGGGTGGCACCAGAATCTATCCACCACTCCTTTAAATTGCCAACCAAGTTGCATTCAAAAAGCATGGTACATAAGTTGTCCACTTCTTCATTTATTTTTGCTATATTTGCTTGATCCTTTTTCATGCCTTTCTTTGGAACCCGACATTATAAAACTTTGTGACCAACTTTACCACAATTGAAGCAATTACCTTTAAACTTTTTCTTAGGTGGATTATTTTTTCGTCCATATGCTTTTTTTCTTTTCTTCGACTTAAGGGTTCATCTTCAACAATATTTGCTCCCGATATTGTTGAATTTTTACGTGAACTCTTTTCCGTAGTCTTGTTATCATCCTCGATCCTCAAACGGCCAATGAGATCTTCGAGTGTTATGTCCTTGCATTTATATTTGAAATAATTTTTGAAGTCCTTCCAAAAGAAGGCAACTTCTCAATTATTAATGCCACTTGAAACACATCATTCACAATCAAACTTACATTAAAGGTTACGTAAGTATTAATAACATACTAAATATTTTTAACAAAAGGTATTATAAAACTCTGTACTTCAGAAAGGAGGTCGTTAATAATAACTTGCAACTCCTGAACTTGGGTAACAATAGATAAATTGTCTATCATTTTAAAGTCCAAAAACTTTGCAACTATAAAATTCATACCAGCATCCTCTGTTTTGTACTTCTTTTCCAAATCATCTCAAAGTTCTTTTAATGTCTTCATATTACTGTACAAACTGTACAGATCATCCTGTAGCCCATTCAAACTATAGTTTTTACAAAAAAATCTGAATGTTTCCAAACTTCAATAACCAAGAACCGTTCATCATTCAGAGTTGATTCCGGCAAAATTGGAACACTTTTCTTGACGAATTTTTGTAGACTCAAAGTAGTCAAGTAGAAGAACATCTTTTGGTGCCTGTGCTTGAAATCTACAGCAGAATATTTTTTCATATTTCTCTGCCGGTGCCAAGGCAGGAGCAGTATTTGAACGGCTCGACGAAGCTGTATTTGTCGCTGCAACAGTTGTCATTTCATTGTTTACTTCAGTTTCATTAGACATTTGCTGTCAAAATTTGACACACAATTTAGTATCACAAATACTAACAACAAAGACTTAATTCACAATATTTCTAGTCAATGATGAAGTTTTTAAGATCTTCAAATCGCTAACCGAATAAACTTTAAATCCTGATAAAGGTTTTATATCCTTCAAGTCAAAATAAAATTCAAACGGTGTAGAAAATCATAATGTTTTAATCTCCAAAAACCAATACAGATTTAACAAGTAAATTAATTTCCTTAATATTTTTATTTGACAATAATAAAATATATATTCAAAGAAGAAAGAACAGTAAATACTATTCAAACTATTTCTAGAGAAATAGTAAAACAAAAGAAAAGATGAAGATTGAAGAATCAAACCCACTGAATTCAGAGTGTATCCTTAAGAAAATTATTTTTCTCACTGTACCCGAGGTTAAAAAATATATCCTCCCAAGATAGAATGATTCACTCACCGAAATAGTGGTACCTCAAACTCCGGTGAATAACAAACCACTCAACGATAGCAAATCACACTTGAGTTTTTGTAAGAAAAAGTGTATTTTTTCTTAAAATTTCATACTCAATATCTGAGGAAGAATCATATATTTATAGCATACAAATACTACTTCAAAAAAGAAGTAATGGTTCTAAAAAATCGCATTATTTTGAAACATCGGAGTCAAGTGCGGTTGACACTTCAGCAACACTTCCAAATAGAAAGTTTGGATGTTTCTATGGAATCAAAGTGTGGTTCAAGTGTGCTTCGCACATGGTGAAGTGTGGTTCACACTTCTTGTGCACTTTCCTAAACCGTGTCTCTGAATCGACACAACTCTTTAAAGTGCTTTGAAAGTGCAAAAACTTTACTAAGTGCGGTCGACACATGAGGAAATTTTCTAGTCAGAATTTTTGGATTAAATAATTGCTAAACAATTAATTTTAAATAAATTTTTCTCAAAAAGATAATCTCTTAATCGATCGTTTGACAAATTTAAGGCCGAGCAAGTAACGATGACGGTGCGAGACATGTCTTCTTCTATCTTCACAAACAGCATGAAAAAGTGCTATACTTCTTTCATAAAGTGAAAGAATCATTTTCACTTTCTCTCCATTTTTTATTCTCTCCTTTTTCCATTCAGTTCCAACATTAGAACCCAACACAGACAAATGAAAAGAATAGTATAGAAGTTATTACAAAGAAAGTAAATCTATGGATATGAAAACTAATTGCTCACAGTTATCTTGATGGTGTGCATTGTTCTTCACTTATAAATTGCCTATTACATGGATATTTAAAGCTTTTTCTTTTACTAATGTTAGTTCGAAAACTTTTATCAGGAAGTATTTTAATTGATTTTAGTGTTATGAAAAAATTATGTCGTGAATTTTAATTTGATTTTAAAAAAAAATATTTTAATGTTATGAGTTTCAACTTGTTTACTGTTATTAACAAAAGATGTAGAGATTTGAAGAAGAAGAAGAAATAAATATAGATAGAAGAAACAAAAGATAACAAATAAGAAAGAAATAAAAAAAATGTAAAATGCCATTTTTTGCCTATTTTCTAGCTTTCATATAATATAAAGAGAATGAAACTACTCTCCATATCTTTTGGAATATTTTAGATAGAAATTATTGTAGTTCAGGGGTAGCAACAACACCTAGTAGTTAATTTCTCTTACGGTCACTCGACCGAAAATATAACATTAATTGATTGAGTGGCTTTTTTGTTACAAAATAAAGCTAAGTGACTTTTTGAGATAATTAATAAGTATTAATTGAGTGACTTTTGTTTTAAAAAACAAAGTTGAGTGATTTTTTGCATTAAAATTGTTAGTTGAGAGACCGTCCGACAAATTAACTCCAACAACACCCCATAGTTCAATGGATACTTTGAAGAAAATGAATCCCCTGAACAAAGTGCCCAGGAATTGTTAGAAAGGATAGTTGTTCCCTATGAGTTCACTGTAAATTTGAATTTTGAGTTTTCCTTCTTCAAGGACCGTTCTAATGCATCTTCACTTGAAATGCTTGTTGCCACAAATACATAAAGTAAATAGTGAAGAAGAAATAATACTAGTATCTAACGAGGTTCTGCCAAGCCTATGCCCTTGGAAAGCAGTAGAAAGAGTTTTCCACTATAATAGAGAAGAACAACACAAAAGATCCTCAATTATAGCCGTTAAATATCCCAAGTTTTTTCCAAACCTACTTTATCAATGGGCATAAAAATTGATTAAAAACAAATCAGAAATCAAAATCTCAGTCGTGTCACATGCGTACTTAGCACGGGACACCTTTAGAACTAGTTGTCCTATCCTTGTGCTATAATCCAACTTAGTACAAACCCTGAACTCCTTGTGCCATAGCCCAACTTAGAACAAACTTAAAGTAACACAAACTTTCACTAGTTCTCCGATTTTGGGTTGGATTGCAATTCGAAACCAATAGAATTTAAGACACAAACAAAACTTTTCTTCTAAATTATCATTCACTTGTAATTTTTTTAGATGAATGCTAATGAACAAGTTAGTAAAGTGAGTAGCAAATAAGGACAATGGTTCTTTAATTACTGATTACTTCTCTAGGGAGTATTTAGTTTCCTCTTTTCTGAATGACAATCTTTTTTCATAGCAAACCCTTCCCTCTTTCCAAAAGATTCACATGAGAATATATAGGTTTTTGTTTTAAAATAGAGTCAACGGTTAAAAGCACACATAAACTATGTAATCAGTTTTTTTGAATTTCATACGAGAGTGTGAGGCTTTTAAATGAACTATCTACAAATGGTTGGTAAAATACACCTCGACTAATTTATGATGGTGTGTGTATTTTATTCTCTTTTGTTTAAAAATTCTTCCACGTGGCACTCCACACGGAAAAATAAGTCCAATGTGGCTAAGATAAATAAATTAATACGTTAAAGATTATAAATTATCAGTGTATGAATTAATTTATTCTCCACTACGACATCTGGCATCTTCTTATCCACCTTCTTAGCCGTGGATATATAAAATATGTGTGAGTGTGTATATATAAATTAATTAATGTGTCAGCTAATAGAACCATTATATATGCAAGGTGGATGAAGATTTTATGGACAAATGCACCTAGAAGCGTTTGTAGAGAAACATTTTATCTAGTAAGCGTGTAGTTATGTTTCGGTAACCATTGAGTAATAGTTCAGTTAGGAAACTCAAACGCCCAATAGTTCAGATATGAAACTCAAAATATTGGGATAGTTAGGTGTATTTTTTACCGTTAACTCTATAAAATGGCGGAGAAGTCATCTGTTATAAGTTATACAAATTCACTTCCATCTTTAAATGTTTTTTTTTAAGATGGTAGAGCAACAAAAAGAATTAAAATGATTGAATTTGTTTCTCAATATTTTTTTAAGAGTAAGAGGGGTTTAAATAGACAACTTACAACAAGAAATATGCATAATTAAAAATTAGTGGAATGATACGGAAGATCCTTATATTTGGCTTGAATTTTAGCTTGAATTATATATCAACTAGAATCTTCTAATCCACGAAGTTTCAATAGTTTTTCTTTTGCCTTCCTGAGATTTGTGATGAAGTGTTTGCCTTTTATGATCAGATTTTGCAACAAAATCTTAATTTCCTTTTCATCAGATATATAACAAAGTTTCCGTTGGCTTCCCCAAATTTGTGAAAAAGTTTCCTTTGCCTTTATGAGATTTGTGAATAGTTGTGTGAGAGTTTGGACATACATTTCCTTTACCTTGGTCAGATTGGGACAATATTGTCGTAAAGGGGGTTCACGGTCATGCCTCAGTGAGAAAATACTGAAAAAAATAGCTATAATTTTTTGCAAAATATCATTTTTAGCCACTTGCAATTTTTTCATATAAAACATAAATTTTATTGTAACAACCTTAGTTGTGAACTTCCCATTTAATGTGTTTTGACCATTTTGTCCTTTCCATAGTTGTTATATGCTATTTGTGAGTTGTGAGGTTACTTGGCACAGTCCCCGATGCGCTCGAAGGTGATTTGGGTGAGTTTGAGACTTTTGACGCTTTAAAAAGCCATGAGTTGACTTCGGTCTACATTTCGTATTTTGAGCATCAGGTGGTAATTTGGACAATTCCATTAGATCTGGAATGTCGATTTTGGGTTAGTAGCATGGTTAGTTCAGGCTCGGAGCCTTTATTTCTCATTTTGACCCTTTTGACAAAAACTAGTGAAATCAGTCTAAAAGTGGTCTTGGGGGTTAAATTGTTGTAAATGATCTCTTTTTGATAATATGACGGTGCCATTTAGTCCGAAACATCAAAAATATCCTAGTAGCATATCCACTTTATTTCAAAGGGGTCCTAAACGAATCCCAAGGGTCTGTTCAGAAACTTTGAGGTTGTGGTTTCAGCTAGTGCACAACTGCACCATTCCTTCTTCGCGAACGTGGGCGGCGACAGAGATCGGGAAGGGTGATCGAGGATCAGGTCGGGTTCGTGCTTCA
Source organism: Capsicum rhomboideum (assembly GCA_031232105.1). NCBI lineage: Eukaryota > Viridiplantae > Streptophyta > Magnoliopsida > Solanales > Solanaceae > Capsicum > Capsicum rhomboideum. The sequence continues at coordinate 47,305,502 of CP124717.1, read as the reverse complement.
TCGCGAATGCAATCGGACCCTCGCGAATGTGAGTGGTCCGGGTCATCAGCTTTCGCGAATGTGAGTGGTCCGGGTCATCAGCCTTCGCGAATGTAAGGGACTGACCGTGAGTGCAAAGGCCAATTTAAATGGTCGGTCAGTGTTAACTTTGGTGAAGGTGGAGAGTTGATCGCGTTCGCGAGGTACTGTTCATAGAACAGTATAAATACTCCATTTCTTGGGATTTTTACTATTTTGGACTTCAGGGCTTTGGGAAAGGTCGATTTCTAAGGTTTTCATCATCATTCAGCCTTGAGTAAGCTCTAAACTCTTATTTCACTAATTCCTATTGATTATATCTTCAAAATCACCTTCTAATCTTGTTTTTAGACTAGAATTTGGGGATTTTACCAGTAAACTCTAAAATTGGTTTTTCTTCGATTTGACCTCCGTTTTCAACTCATTTTGGCGTGGGTTTTTAGCTGTAGACTCCTATATATTGGAGAACATGTTTCTGAAATAAAATTCTAGTTTTACCCCCTCTCAATTTTGAACCTATTTTTCGGACGACTTTTTGACCCGACTTAAATATAGCTAATATGGGTATTATTAGCTTTCTTTTAACGAGTAGATTATTTTTTTCGAGGTACGTTATGGACTAAATTTCTTCAGAATGGGGTGATTAGTTAACCATTCACGTAAAACATACATTGGATTGGGGAATTAGTCATGGAAGTTATATATTGAGATTATTATGGTTATTGTGTGCCCGTGTGGGGGATTATTCACATATTGTTGTTGACCTGAGAAATATAATATTGGTGATGCCCTATTGGGGCCTTTATTTGACATCATAGGCCTTATTTTTGCATTAAATGCCATTATTATCATAATGATGCCTATGTGGGAGCTTGAATAGATATTATAGGCCTTATTTGAGCATTATTTGCCTTTATCATGATAATAATACTTGAGTGAGGGGTTTGATATGATATTATTAATATCTTACATGACTTTTTATCTTAGTAGTGCCGAGCAAGGGCTTATATCATGAATTATTGACATTTGAGTTGATTCTGAACTTATTTATACCTGCATTGAATTAATCATCATCTTCTTACTGATTGATTGTGAGTATTACATCCTTATTTCATCTATATCATATTCATGAGATATTGTTACTGCTGAGAAACACTGATTTTGAAAGAAAATGAAACATATTTTATAAAACCCTTGGCCGAGGTCATTTGCCAGCAAGGTTGATTATGATATTTTTAAAACCCTTTGTCAAAGTCATTTACCAGCAAGGTTGAGTTGAGATTTGAGAAAGTATATGGGTTGCGAACCCTCCATGGATCCTATCTTGGAAGCGCTGAGGCTCGATAGGTGTATATAGAAAGTTATACGATGACTTTCAACCATTCATCACAAACCCACCATTATTGTATTGCATTGCATTATTTGTACTTCCTCTATGTGTTTGTTGCCATCTACTTAGTTTCTATAGATAGATATTCATTTGTAGTTTCCCTTTTTACTTTTTATTGTAGAACTGTTAGTGGATACAGTGTGAGCTACAGTTTGGAAACTTTTATATTTACAGGTGGAATACACTCATAGTATCTTTTACTTTTTTAGTCTTCTACTTTGCTCAGTCGGCCCAGTCTATGATACCTACTAAGTATAAGTGGACCATACTCACTCCTACTTTTGTGCCCTTTCAATGCAGATTCTAATTCTAGTGTGACCCGCGATGGATGATCTCATGCCATGGTAGCTGGATTTTTGAGGTACAGGTATGCTTCAGATTTTGAGGCTAATTTTGAACCTCCTCTACTTTATCTTGTCTTTATTTATGTTTGAAGAGGACTCTTGTATTTTAGTTTCTAGACTATATATTAGATGCTCTTTCTATTTATGACACCATTTCTGGGGATATATGTATTTTGTTCTGACATTCACTATGTTTATACATTATGGCCTGACTTTGTTCAAGAAGTCTCATATTTACCTATTTATTTCATTTTTTGGTTTTCCTTTCCTTTTGAGGTTTTTGGCTAACCTACCAAGGCTGGATCGAGGTAGGTGCCATCATGACCTTAACTTTTAGGTCATGAAAAATTAGTATCAGAGAGCTAGGTTCACCGGTCTAATAAGTGACAAAGCAGGATGTCTAATAGAGTCTCACAAATTGATACATTGACGTCTTTATCTATCTTCGAGAGGCTATACGATATCTTTTGGAAAAATTTCCCTAATTTGATTCCTTATCGTGTGGGTTATTCATACGCAATATTCTAAACTTGTATTTCATTCCTTTCTGCGCAGATGGTGAGGACTAGATCTAAGGATGTTGGAGATGTTGAGCCAGCATACGCTTTTGGAGCCCTAGTTAGGGGTCGAGGCAAGGGTCACGGCCAGCCCTGAGGTAGAGGTCGATCACGAGTAGCTTCTCCGACTAAAGGACATGCTGGGTAGCCTCTCCTAAGCCCGAGATTGACTATACTAAAAATGATTATCGGACAGAGAATATGGGACTAGCTCAGGTCCCATAGGGTTTAGTTGCTACCCTAGTGTTACAGGATTTATTAATTCGTCTGTTGAGTCGTCTAGATGGTATTCCCCAGACTGGTGTTCTTTTGAGTGTACTGGGTATTTTTTAAGACTTCAAGTGGTATTCAACCGCTAGGACATGCTCCTACTTATGGTTTTCCGACTTTAGGGGTTCAGTTATCTTCTGTGGTACCCCCCACGTGTTGATTCACTGCCTACCAGACTTGTTTTTCCTCCTATTAATTATGGTCCTATTATGTTTTTTGATGATCAAGAGAGATTTGGGAGGTTCATTCACTTGTCTTCTCCCAAGCTTAGTGGTGTCATTGAAGAGGATGCCTATGAGGTTTTGCTTGACTGTTAGGAGAGGTTGCATAACCTCGGGTCCCTTGAGTCCCATGGTGTTGCTTATATGACTAATCAGTTGATTGACATGGACAGAGTGATGGAGGTCTCTTACTAGTTGTAGACCTTTAGGTTCATTTGCTATGACATGGACTCAGTTTTCTAAGGCTTTTCTGGAGAGATTCATGTCGTACAGTTTAAGAAATTAGACAAGAGATGAGTTTGATCACCTGGAGTAGGGCTCCATGACTATTGCAAAGTATGAGGCACATTTTCATGTATTATCCAGATATTCCACTACTAGTATCTCCACTAAGTCAGAGAAGATTAGAAAGTTAGTCAAGGGTTTGGCAAACTTTTATCAGTTGGCTAAAACTCAAATGGTAGTGTCAGGGGCTTCTTTACAAATTATAGTAGAGCATACCAAGTTCCTTGAGTTGATTCATCAAGGCACTCAAGGTGGTGGTGGTGCTATGACGATCCATTGTCAGGGTGAGTTCAATGGACATACGTCTCGAGGTAGGGATTTCTCCAGTAGAGGCTCTCACAATTATCATGGTAGACCAGTTTAGGTAGCTTGACAGAGTCTTAGTAGTAGGCTTTTAATTTCTACTGCTTCAGGTAGCCAGGGGTCAGGTCATGCGGGTAGGGGCTTCAATTTCAGTTCATCAGGTCAGGGAGGGCATTTTTGTTCTTCTGGGCCCTCTCAACATGATACAGGTAGCAAAGAGTGTTTTGTATATCAAAAGATTGGTCATTATACGAGGGACTGTCCTCGATGTAAAGTTGTTTTTACCTAGCAGGGTTCTCATCTTCAGTTTTGCCCTACTCCTATATCTTCAACCAAAAGTGGTTCATTGAATGGCAGGGGTGGTACTAGAGGTGCTTGAGGTGGAGCCCGAGGAGAATGTGGTAGTGTATATGAAATTTCTCAATCTGGGAGTGAGCATGGTCAGTGTTATACTATATAGGAGAGACCTAAGGTAAAAGCCTCTGGTGCAGTTATCACAAGTATCATCCCGATTTTCCATCATCCTACTTTCGTATTATTTGACCCTGGGACTACGCTCTTCTATGTGTCTACATAATTTGCTACTGATATTGATACTACGTAAGATTCCCTTGCTCTGCCCATTCATTTTTCTACCCTTATAAGAGATTTTTTAGTGGTGGATCAGGTGTATCGATCTTATGTAGTGACCTTTCTGGGGTGTGAGACCTGGGTAGACTTGATTATCCTAGATACGGTTGATTTTGATCTTATCTTGGGTATGGATTAGTTAGCTCCCTATCATACGATTTTGGATTATTTTTCCAAGACCATGACTTTAGCTACTCCCAATGTTCCAAGGTTAGGACGAAAGGGTACGTCTAGTTTGGATCTGAAGGGATCTATATATTTTCTATGTGTCCATCTGATGGTAAAAAAGGGTGTTCATGATACTAGTTTTGTTTTCCCACCTCCTTTGGATTTTATTCGGGTTGTTAGCAAGTTCAAGAATGTGTTTCCTATGGATTTGCATAGTATGCCTTTTGACCATGATATTGATGCCTATTTCCATTTCTCTTTATAGTATGGCCCCGACTATGTCGAAAGAATTAAAGAAGCAATTGCAAGATATGTTGGGTAAGGGGTTCATTAAACCTAGTGTGTCCCCTTGGGGTGCTCCCAACTTGTTTATGAAAGAGAAGGATGGATCTATACATATGTGTAGTGACTATCGACAATTGAACAATGTGACGGTCAAGAATAAGTATCCTCTTCATCGCATTGATGATCTATTTGACCAGTTTCAGGGTGCTTCGGTGTTTTATAAAATTGACTTGAGATCCGAATACCATTAGTTGAAGATTAGAGCTTTGAATGTTTTGAAGACAATGTTTCGTACTAGATATATTCATTATGAGTTTTTATTCATGTCATTTGGGCTGACTAATGCTCCAACAACGTTCATAGAGTTGATGAACCTAGTATTTCCACCATATCTTGATTCCTTCGTGATTTGACTTACAGATTATATCTTGGTTTATTCCAAGAATAAGGCTGACCATGCAAAACACTTGAGGGTTGTATTTCAAAGATTGTGAGATGAGAAGTTATGTGCCAAGTTCTCTAACTGCCAATTTAAGTTGGATTCTATTACTTTCTTGGGTCATGTAGTGACCAAGGATGGCATTATGATCGATCCGGCCAAGGTAGCGGCCATTTGTGATTGGGATGGCCTACTTTTCCTATAAAGAGTCAGAGTTTTATTGGGCTAGCAGGGTATTATAGATGCTTTGTGAAGAGTTTTTCTTTTATTGCGGCTCCTTTGCCCAAGTTGACTCATAAGAAGATTGTATTTTAGTTGTCAGATGCTTGCGAGGAGAGCTTTTAAAAGCTCAAGAAGTTGTTGACTTCAGCGCCCATCTTGACCTTGCCTAAGGAGGGCATGGGTTTTCCTGCATTTTATGATGCTTTTGGAGTTGGTTTGGGTGATCTATTGAAGCAGAAGGGTAAGGTGATTGCTTATACTTCTCGATAATTGAAGCCTCGTGAAAAGAATTACCTTACCCATGATTTGGAGTTGACCATAGTTGTTTTTCTGTTAAAATTATGGCGACATTACTTATATGAAATCCATTATGAGATCTTCTTCGATCATCGTAGCCTTCGGCACTTCTTCACTCTGCGAGATCTTAATATGAGATAGCAACATTGGCTTAAGTTGCTTAAGGACTATGATCACACTATTCTTTATCATTCGGGCAAGAACAATGTGGTTACGAATGCCTTGAGCTGAAAGGCGGCAAGTATGCGAATTTTAGCTCATCTTTTGACTCAGGAGAGACCATTGGCCTTGTAGATTCGGTCTTTAGCTAACCAGTTAGTTAGGCTTGATATTTCAATACCCGAGCATGTGTTTGACTTTGTTGAGGCTAGATATTCTTTGATGGAGCAGATTTGAGCTCAACAGTTTGATGATGATAGATTAAGGGTGATTCATGATAGGGTGTTGAGTGGAGAGGCGAAGACAACATCTATTGATTTTGATGGTGTTTTAAGGATTAGTGGTCGAGTTTGTGTGTCGAGAGTTGGTGGATGGGTTAGATTGATCTTGGATGAGGCTTATTGTTTTAGATATTTCATTCACCCAGGGGCGGATAAGATGTATCGTGACTTAAAGCAACATTATTGGTGGGATGGTATGAAGAAGGATATTATAGATTTGGTGGCTAAGTTTTTGAATTACCAGCAGGTGAAGTATGAGCATCGACGACTGGGTGGTATGATGTAGAAGATACCCATTCTCGAGTGGAAGTGGGAGTGTATCACCATGGATTTTATTGTTGGCCTACCCCCTACCTTGGGGAAGTTTGACTCTATTTGGGTTATTGTAGACGAATTGACCAAATCAACACATTTTGTACTGGTGAGAGCCAATTATAATGTAGAGAAGTTGGCCAAGATCTACATTAGAGAGGTTGTTTGATTGTATGGTGCCCTCATATGTATTATATCTGATTGAGGTACTCCATTTACCTCCAGTTTTTGGAGTACTATGTAGAGTGATTTGGGTACTCAGCTTGATTTAAGCATAACTTTTCATCCTTAGATAGATGGTTAGTCTAAGAGGATATTCAGGTACTAGAAGACATGCTTCGAGCATGTGTATGGATTTTAGTGGTCATTGGGACCAGTTTTTGCCCTTAGTGGAGTTCACCTACAACAACAGTTACCATTCCAACGTTCAGATGGCACATTTTGAGGCTTTGTATGGACGGAGGTATAGATCTCTCGTGGGATGGTTTGACTCATTTAAAGTGAGGCCTTGGGGCACAGATTTGTTAAGGGATTAAAAGGATTTTTTAAGGGATTAAAAGGACCATGTGAGACAGATTTAGCAGAGACTAGTGGTTGTCCAGAGTAGGCAGAAGAGTTATGCCGACAGTTAAGCCCGTGATGTAGCATTCATGATTGGAGATCGAGTTTTGTTGAACAAGGGTGTGATTAGGTTTGGGAAGAAAGGGAAGCTTAGTCCGAGGTTCATTTTCCCTTTAGAGATCCTTGAAAAGTATGGTGATGTGACATATAGATTAGCTTTGCCTCCATATCAGTCAGCTGTTCGTTCAATATTCCATGTTTCCATGTTGAAGAGATACCGGCCAGATGATGCATATGTGATTCAGTGGGATTCTATTGTATTAGACCATGATTTATCATTCGAGAAGGAGACAATTGCTATTCTAAACACACAGATGTAATGACCCATTTTGTCATTACTAAAATATCTGTGGTAAAAATATGAGAGCCTCTTTCACCCTAAGTTATAGGACCAATTCTTTAGTAGGAGAGTGCATTGAACATGTTCTAAGGTCATACAATACCCCTAGCACAAATTTAAGTTGAAAGTGTTCCTATTGATTGAGTTTTGAGCTAAATTTAAACTAGATCAACTTCAAACAAGTATATCTCTTAGAATGTAATGATTTATGAGGCCTAATACCCACCAAATTAAAGATCTTTGAGTCTTGTTTCCAACACATCCAACCGTTCATTAATAAGCCTTTGGAGTAAAACATTATGACCATTTTACTAAACACTATCCGGACTGATAAATTAACTACTGCAGCGGTAATTTAGTTGCTGGTAACTTGGCAATATATAAGCTTATTTTGACGGGTTTTAGCCCATAAACTCCAAATTTTCATTCCTAATCCCTAGAGAGGCGATTTGCTCATGGTTGGGGTGAAAATCCTTCGTTGAACTAAGATTTTTAGTCCCTTTTGACATCGATTAATTCGTTATTCTTCTAGAACATTAGAATGGGGAATTATGGTGAAATTCCTGTGGTTTAGAACTCTAGGTTCATGAAATTGTGGGAAAAACCTATGGGAATGAGTATTTTTCACCTAGAATTGATTTTAGATTGTAAATTAACTCTTCCTAGTATGAAATTGTGGTTCAAAAACATGAATTTTGATGGTTGGGGACCTTAAGTTCTATAAAGATGGGACCTTTTGCTTTAAAACTCCATTAATAGAAATGGGTTGATCATGATAGGGCTAGTTAGTGGTTAATTGACCCTTGGGTATTGTTATACACCATTAATGAGGATAGAATAGTGAGTTGGAATTCCCAAAGTATTTATTTGAAGAGTAATTGATTAATTACTCTTATACTTATTGTTTATTAGATGATTTAACCTTTGAAAATGTGAAGAAGAAGGAAGATCATTCGTGATATAGCTTACTTGTTGCAGCAGCTTGGCGCCTAGGAAAGTTTTGGTTTAATATGTAGTACACTGAGATTAGTTACATGTAATAACTGTAGTTGACGGGAGATTTCATGTCTAGGCCTACGAGCAAGGTATTCGGATGGATAAAACATGGATTTAATGTAACAATAATATAATTATATGTTATAGTGTTTTGTATGGATCTCTTGATGGGTGTTTGTGTTGTATGACTTACTTGATGATGTATAGCGTTAATATATCAATGTGAATACAAATAGAAAGATTAGGTGACCTTCTAATTTATAGAGCTAGTCTTTAATACCTTAAAAAGAGTAAACTCGATGTTGGGTATAAATGAAGTATGTGGTATTCCTGCTCAACAACAGTTAGGAGGAATGATTATTATAAGATAAGGTAATGATATAACTTAAGAACTTAAAGTAAAGTTTATCTTAGTGCTAGAAAGCAAGATGTGTAAAGGTGGATAACTCTAGCTAGAATTGTAAGTTGAATAGAGCAGAGTGGTTGAATAATCGGCTAAAGGGGATAGTGCCTTGATTTTAATTATGACTTGAGTATAAAGGTTACTAGTTAGTAGCTGAATTTACTAGTTCAATATGAATAAAAGAGATTTAGATTGGTGAATGAATTAGAGTGTAGATATCAGTCCTGATGAAATGTGAACTCCTAAAAGGGGTACTTGATTGATAGTCGGACATGTTTGTGATTGATGATGGTGTTTGATAATGCTCAATTGAGCAAGTGGTAAATTGGCCTTCGGACATACTTGTGCTTTCATGTGTTAGTGGACATTCGTTGTTATTTGAAATGATGAGCTGGTGATTATTAAATGTATTTACTTAATTGTCATTAATTGTAAGTTCTATTTTGATCATTGTTGCTTGCATATGATTTCAATTAGTTGTTTGCGATTCGCCTTCAGGCATTGCTTATAATTATTGATTGTATCCTGCATTTGCATATTCATACATATTAGTGACGGTGAGTTTATGATTATGATCATGATATCAAGATCACGATGTTTATGATGTTGTTGATAATATTGATGATGATGATTTTCATGTTTAAATCATGATGTTCATGATGTTGAGAATGATGTTAATGAGATTGAGATGAGAAAGAGATGATACGCACATCTTGCATTCATACTTTCATTCATATACATTGAATGTACATTTATATTTATATGTGATTGATGGTTCCTTGAGTGGACCGAGTTATGTTGATGATATGTCATGGTTCCTTGTGTGGAACTGTTATTTTATGAGATATTGTGGTCCCTTGAGTCGACCAGTTATGTTTATTGATATGACTTGGCATGGTAGCAAAGTGTGAATATAAGGTACGTCCTGAATTATGTATAAATATTGCTCTCCTATGTTTAGAGTTGCAAACTTGATGTATATTGTAGTGTCCTTGCTTGTAAATTGTTTAGGTTAGTAATTATCTTGGTTGTTGCAATCTCGATAGTTAATGGTAGTATAATAGGGAGCGAGGATTGTCATGAAAGAAGATTAATGAGAGAGAGAAAAGTATATAGAGTTTCTATAATAAGGTAAGTACGTCTGAAATGAGGGTTAGATTAATTCATGAAAGGTAGTAAGTTAGTCATACCATAAGGGTAAATTAATGTTGCTTAAATAAAAAAAAGACGATTAGGTTGGAAGTTGAAGTAAGTTAAGTATGCTCAATTATTAAGCCTATATGCTTGTCATGATCTTCTTGTTTGATATACATAGTTATATATTTCTAACCTTGGTCAATCAATGAGACCTACCAGTACATGTGTGTAACACCCCGTACGTTTTCGAACCTATGTTATTACCATAACATTTATGGAACTATTTAAACATGAGACTTGTTGGTGTTTTACATATTAATTTGGTTGGGCCGAATTCACATGTGTTCATGGGCTCAATTTGAGGCCCAAAATTTACAAGAAAGACATGGCCCAAAAATGAAAAAAATGATCCATTCTTGCTTTGACCAAAGAAAACCCTCAATTATTGACTAAGTGGATGGCTAAGGATGACCATGAGGCACTATATAAGGCCACAAATCAGATTTTTAATCAACAAAAGCCACAAGCAATTTCTAGACTTTTCCACAACATTCTCTCAACTCAAACCCTAAGGCAACTACACTTGTTTGGGCAAGATCATCTCTTGGTAAGTATTGGTAATTGTTTATCCTTGTGGTTTAATATATTATATGCTTAAGATGGTGTATAAATCTTGTTGTTTATGTTGACAAAGTGGTGAGAAGTTCACTATGTGTGAAACAGTCTATGTTTGCTTATCGGTAAAGGGTTTTGCCTTGTAACTTGGAAGAAGACTTATGGTATTGAAGGAAGTGAATTTGATGGGTTAAATATCAACATTTAAGATGTGGTTATTTCCTTAACTTGTTTTCTATTTGTGTGAAACATTTGGAGTTGTTGTTGTGAAATTTTACATGGAACCGGTGGTGTATTAAAAGGAAAATGTAGTTTTGGTGATGTTTATGTGCGTTGTGAAACCATGGATGTTCTTTGTCATATAATATGATCTAAAATATGTTAATAGAAGCTTAATTATGATCATGGACCATTCATTACAAAAAAGGACCCTAAAATGACCCCCGGAGGCTGAAACGGGCATCCGCCTTCGCGGGCGGGGCACCTGCGGGTGCAAATGCCAATGCAGGTGGACCTGGATACTGCCAAGGGGAACATGCGGATTCACCTCAACCACATGGGGGCGCAGGTGGATTCGCAGGTCAGCCCAGAACCCCGTTTTGCATGTTTTTGTCTCTCGTTGATCCCCCGAAACCCTCTACCTTTTGTGGATGCAATTATCAACTTATGGTACCTTTTGAATGACTTTAAAGGAGTATACCAATGGTATTTTGAATGGTATAAATTATGTATTGTTGTTCATGTGTTATTATGAAAGCTATTGAGATGACTTGATGGAGTAAATGTGACGTAGTGTTAATGAGGGAGTGTAAAGTATAAACTTGGTGTGAGATGCTATTGGTTTATGATGTCGTGGTCAATGTATGTAATATTATGGTATTGTTGGTATGATAATGCCATGAATGGTGTTGTAAAGGGAGAAATGATGTTCTAGGGCAATTGTGTAACCCATTGTCGTCTTATGCACTTGTAAGGTAGTTAGTTGTTAACGTGAGCTCCGTTTTGTACTTGTGTTGTAGAGTGAAACATAAGGAAGGATCTGGACTATTTTATTCACATATAGGACTGTGTATTTATTGAAGATAAGGTATGTAAGGTTACTCTTTCCGTATCCTTCTGCAGCACATATTGTTCACATTGACATTGTACCTGTTCCATTCCAAAATGTTCAGAGATATCTCATTTCAGGTTGTCATACATTGTGATTCACATGTCTCTTATCCATGGACTGAAGTTGCTAAGCTCTCATAATGTTGTAACTACTAAAAGAAACCATCTCAAGGGAAGTAATGATGTAAAGAGAATCTATTCATTCTTGAGTAGCATATCCAATAATTTTATGTTCCAAAGTTCCAATAATGTTTCTATCACCAATGTATCACTCTTACACAAGTAAAGGTATCAATCTCTCACAAGTAAGGAATGAAGTAAGGTATATATATATATATATATATATATAGGTGTATATTATATTATGGCCCGCCGATAAGGTGGAAGATTGTTTATAATATATTATGACCCACTGATAAGGTGGATGATTGTTATTATATTATGACCCACTGATAAGGTGGATGATCGGTAATATTATGACCCAATGATAAGGTGGATGATCGATATTATATTAATGGCCACTAACCAGTTGAATGAGCAGTAATGGAGATAATTGTAAAGAGCAATGAAAGTATAGCCCTAGCATGAATATATATATATATATATATATATATATATGAATGTGATTATAACAATGATGATGATAAGAATGAATGATCAAGTAATGAGAATAATGGAAGTAATGAACATGGTTCCACATATTCAGAACGGAGGTTTATCCACTTTGATTATTCTCTTACGCTTGATTTCATGGAAGTATTTATGTATCATACAGTTTCATATAGCCTTACATACTCAGTACATTCTTCGTACTGAGGTCCCTTATGGGACTTACCTTACTTGCTGCAGGCACAGGTGCTAATAGACCTCCACAGTAGGTTACGGGTCATTTGCAGATCTTGGTGAGCTCCAGTTCAGTTCGGGGCTTTCCGAGTCACGTGCATACATATGTTTTGGAATTGCATACAGTATTGTATAAAGTGGGTACTTGTCTCGACTTTAGGATTGGTTATGTATCTGTTAGAGGCTTTGCAAACATATGTGGGAAGATGAAAGTAAAAGATGTATGTTCATTTTGACTTGATGTCCCTAACGGCCAAGTTTCATATATTGTACATGTTTTCCATGACTTCCTCTATTGTTAATTATTAGTTACATGGGATAGAATGATATTCATACGTAAACATGCATATGAGAGTATATGAGTGAAGATTGGTTCTCTGGGGCCTTAACGGCTTCGGTTGTCATTCCACCTCAATGGGATTTGGGGCGTGACAATGTGGTTATACTGATACTACACTTACTATATCTTTATTTAGGAATATAGCCATGTTACAGGTCAGTTGGAGTTTCTATACGTATAGCAGCGTCTATTTTGCAGTAGCTCCTGTCATCCTACTCCTACATGGATGTTGTGTCTCGAGTCATTCCTTCATTTGCTTAGTGCTCGTGTACCAGTTTAGACTAGGTTTTGAGAAGTTGTTTAGTAGAATTCCACAATGTCTCTTTTTCTAATAATGTTTTATTGTTGAAAAAGAAAGGTTATCTATTCATAAATTTATTTATTCTTAGTGTTTAGTAATGTCTTCTGCAATAATTGAATGGTTGGGTGGTAAGGGTTATCTTATCTAGAGTAGAGTTGGGTAGGTGCCCTCACAATCCGTGATTTGGGTCTTGATAAGATGGTATCAGAATCTAGGTTACCGATCTCCCAGTACAAGAGCAAATATTGAGTAGAGTCCTACAAATTGGTGTGATGTTGTTCACATCAAATATGTAGGAAGATACAAGGCATCTAGGAATCTATCTCACTTTTTTATCTCCTATCGCGCCATCTCAGTGTCGTCTCCCTAAGTTGAGTCGAATTAAAATTCGACAGATTCTAATTGGTATCTCAACCATCATATTTGGGACTGGTTGGTACCAATTGGTATCTCACTAACGTTGAAAGGTTGGAATAGGGTATTCCAACCAGTAGAGGTTAATAAGAAGCTTAGGGGTTGAATTGTTATGTTGTGAAATTTGCTTGACATTGTGTTAAAATACTTGTGCTTTAAATATTTTTTATTATGGTATGATAGAATGCGACGTGTATTACTTATATGGATGGTTATTATTTGATCATACTATTACCTAATTGTTTGATTTTCAACTTGTTTAAGTATAAATGATTATTAAAAGTAATATGAGATGAGTGGTTGCAATAGGATATTTGAGAATCATAAAGGCTGGGTATGATTTTAAGGTATGTATTCATTTATGTGATTTGAGATATATATTGATTTTCCATGATTTGAAGTATTCCTTGATTTTTATTTGGTCCTTGACAATATACTTGGATATCCATGTATGGTCCGATCATTGATGATAAAAATATATGGGATCCTTGTGTGGTCTGGTTTTGACAATGATATTTGGGATCTTTGTGTGGTTCGATTAATGATAATGATGTTTGGGATCACTGTGTAGTCCGATTAATAATAATGATACTGGGATCCTTGTGTGGTCCTATCTTTGATGATTATATTTAAGCCTAAAGGGCTATTGGGCTGTCCTTGTGTGAATAATCTAGTTAATGAGTTGACTTGTTAATAATGCCTTAATAAGTGATTGGTTAAACTGAAATAAATTTAGTTGTCTTGCAAAACCTTGGTGATTTGAATGTAAGATGAATTGTGTAGTTGATGTCTGCAAGGTAAATGGAATAGGTATATAAAATTGGTTACTTCCTGTAATATGATAGGGGGAGATGGTAATGATGGTTTTACTTGATATGGGTAAGTTGAACCTTAACTGTGTGATTGATAATTATGTAGCTTATTTGGTTAAGTGACTGGAATGATCTTATGAGGGTAAAAATATTGATGTCCTAAAGATAGACTAACTAGTTATACGAACCCCATGGTGGCTATGAATGAATATAATGGATTAAGTTATAAGGATGTGAATAAAGTGATAGTAGGATAATATTCATAGGCTTAGTGAGGAGGTAGGGCTACTAGACTGACCTTGTAGTTAGCTGATTATGGGTTGATATTGCATAAATGTTTAGTGTATAGGAATAATTATCATGAATAGTATACCTTGAATATATTGTAGTTGAGTTGATAAGGTTGGTGCAATAAGTTAGCTTAATTTTGGTTGATGATTTTTAGTTGTAGGATCGATCAAGGGAGTAGAGTTATTAGATGAGTTTTGGCATATTCATATCCCTCTTGTTGTTACATGATAACATTTGGTTGGTATTGCCTCTTGAGTGGTAGAGGTATATTGTAGGGTCGAATAGACTAATATGAGTTGTGGTGGAGAATATATGTGATAGCGGAAATCCATATTGGTGTATTGGTGGTGTTGTGTTAGTTATGACATTGGTTAGGGTGTAAGTACCCCACTAAATTTGTACCTAGTATAGGAATGTCAACCGCAGAGTATTGTGGCTTTGGTTAAAAATCTGGCATTATGTAGATTAGTGTTTAATGGTGGATTATGATGTGTTAATGGGTAGATTTTACTGGTTAGCAGGTTAGAGGACAAGTTTAGGAACTTGTAGAAACTTCTGGCACATAAAATGGTTGGTAGAACTCCATTTAAAGCAATTGCCGTGAAAGGATTAGTTCGTAATATCAAATTACCAGAAGTGTGTTGTGAGATAGCTTGAACTGGGACCAAGTACCAAGTTACTACCCCAGGCCAGTGCAGCGAAAAATTCACCATTGCAGTAGTACTGCTGCAGTGGTAAAAGTGCAGTTATAGCGATACACAGTTTGATCCCTCCCGTTATCTCCGCTGTCGTCCCAAATATTCGTGCATTGTAATATCATGTGGAGTTTTGAGTATTGTAGATGACCCGTTACATAAATTTTAGTATGAATTATATTTCTTGAGTTTTACAGGTCATGTTTGGTGCCTAGAGCTTAGTGGTCTGTGGTATGTAGGCTGGTTGGCATTATTATAGGATGACAGTTGGGTAAATGTTATCAAATTGGGTTAGAAATTGATGGGAGGTTGAATTAGCTTTGTAACCATTGTGTATGAATCATGCTAAAAACTCCCCTCTTCACCAATGACCGTTTGGGGATGAACGGTGGGTAAATTGATATCTAATGTAATGACCTATTCTATCGTTACTGAAAATATCTGCGGTAAAATATAATAACACCCTATGTTATAGGACCAATTCTTTAGTATGGGAGTGCATTGTACATGTACTAAGGTTATAGAATACCCCTAGCACAAATTTAAGTTGAAAGTGTTCCTACCAATTGAGTTTTGAGCTGTGTTTAAACTATGGTTGACTTCAAACGAGTATATCTCCTAGAATATAAAGAGTTATGAGGCCTAAAATCCACCAAATGAAAGATCTTTGAGTATTTTTTTTCAACGTATTTGATCGCTCGTTAATCCGCCTTCGGAGTAAAAAGTTATGACCATTTTACTGAACACTGTCCGGGATGAGAAATTTACGACCGCAGCAGTATCGCTGTAGTGATAACTAGGTAGTATAAGCTTATTTTGATGGGTTTCAGTCCATAAATACAAAAATTTCATTCCTAAGCCTTACAGAGGCGATTTGCTAATGGTTGGGGTGGAAATTCTTCATTGAACTAAGATATTCACACCTTTTTAATATCGATTAATCCATTCTTCTTCTAGAATCATTAAAATGGGAAATTATGGTGAAATTCTTGTGGTTTAGAACCCTAGGTTCATGAAATTATGGGGAAAACCTATGGGTATGAGTATTTTTCACCTAGAATTGATTTTAGATTGTAAATTAACTCTTCCTAGTATGAAATTGTGGTTCAAAAACATGAATTTTGATGGTTGGGGACCTTAAGTTCTATAAAGATGGGACCTTTTGCTTTAAAACTCCATTAATAGAAATGGGTTGAGCATGATAGAGCTAATTAGTGGTTAATTGACCCTTGGATATTGTTATACTCTATAAATGAGGGTAGAGTAGTGAGTTGGAATTCCCAAAGTATTTATTTGAAGAGTAATTAATTAATTACTATTATACTTGTTGTTTATTAATGATTTAGCCTTCAAAAATGTAAAAAAAAAGGAAGATCATCAGTGATATAGCTTACTTGTTGCAGCTGCTTGGCGCCCAAATAGGTTATGGTTTAATGTGTAGTAGACTGGGATTTGTTACATGTAATAATTATAGTTGACGGGAAATTTAATGTCTAGGGCCTACGGACACGGTGTTTCGATGGATAAAATATGGAATTAATGTAATAATAATATAATTGTATGTTATTGTGTTTTGTGTGGATCCCTTGATGGGTGGGTTTTTTTTTGTATGACTTACTTGATGATGTATAGCGTTAATATTAGAATGTGAATACTAATAGAAAGATTAGGTGACCTTCTAATCTATAAAGCTAGTCTTTAATACCTTAAAAGAGTAAATCCGATGTTGGGTATAATTAAAGTATGAGGTATTCCTACTAAAAGATAGTTAGAAGGATTGAGTATGATAAAAGGAGGTGATGATAAAACTTAAGAACCTAAAGTTAAGTTTTGCTAAGTTCTAGAAAGTAAGATGTGCAAAGATAGATGATCATAGCTAGAATTGTAAATTGAATAGAGCCGAGTGGTTGAATAATCGACTAAAGGGGATAGTTCCTTGAACTTAGTTATGATATGCGTTTAAGGGTTACTTAGTTAGTAACTGAATTTACCAGATCAGTATGAATATAAGAGATTTAGATTAGTGAATGAATTAGGATGATGAATTAGAGTGTAGCTATCAGTCCCGATGGAATGTGAAATCCTAAAAGGAGTACTTGATTGATTGATCTTCAGACATGTTTGTGATTGATGATGGTGTTTGATAATGCTCAATTGAGCAAGTGGTGAATTGGCCTTCGAACATACTTGTGATTTCATGTGTTAGTGGACATTTGTTGTTATTTAAAATGATGAACTGGTGATTATTGATTGTATTTAATTGGTTATCATTAATTGTAAGTTCTATTTTAATCGATGTTGCTTGTATCTGATTTCAATTGGGTGTTTGAGATTCGCCTTTAGACAGTGCTTATAATTATTGATTGTATCCTGCATTTGCATATTCATACATATTGGTGATGATGAGTTGATGATAATGATGATGATATCGAGATCATGATGTTCATGATGTTTCTGATGATATTGATGATGATGATTCTGATATTGAAATTATGATGTTCATGATATTGAGAATGATGTTAATGAGATTAAGAAGAGAAAGACATGATGCGCACATCTTGCATTCACACTTTCATTCAAATGCATTGAATGTACATTTATATTTATATGTGGTTGATGGTTCCTTAAGTGAAATGAGCTATGTTGATGTTATGTCATGGTTCCTTATGCGGACCAGTTATTTGATGAGATACCGTGGTCCCTTGAGTGGACTAGTTATGTTAATAGATATGACTTGGCATGGTAGCAAAGTGTAAATATAAGGTACTTCCTGAATTATGTATAAATATTGCTATCTTGCGTTTAGAGTTGCAAACTTGATGTATATTGTAGTGTCCTTGCTTGTAAAGTTGTTGAGGCTAGTAATTGTCTTGGTTGTTGCAATCCCAATGGTTAATTGTAGTATAATAGGAAGCGAGGACTGTAATTAAAGAAGATTAATGAGAGAGACAAAATTATATAGATTTGCTATAATAAGGTAAGTACGTAAGAATTGAGGGTTAGATTTATTCATCGAAGATAGTTAGTTAGTCATCTCTGGTCATTCCTCCATTTGTTTAGTACTTTTGTACTAGTTTAGCTTAGGTTCTAGGAAGTTGTTAATAGAATTTTGCAATGTATCTTTTTGTAATAAAGTTTTATTGTTGAAAAAGAAAGGTTATTTATTCATGGATTTATTTATACTTAAGGTTTAATAATGTCTTCCGCAATAATTGAATGGTTAGGTGGTAAAGGTTCTCCTATCTAGGGTAGAGTTGGGTAGGTGCCCGCTCGATCCATGATTTGGGTAGTGAGACTAGGAAATTGAGGTCTAAGAATATTGATTCACTGAAGGTCCGGTGGAGACATCCCCAATTGAGGAGGCTACTTGGGAGGTTGAGTCTGATATGTGACATACATACCCCCCAGTTTTTTACCGCTTCAGGCACTTTATTTGCTTTTTAATTAAAGGAGGAACTAGTATTTTAGTGGTAGATAATGTAACAACCCTGGATGTGAATTTCCCTATTTTATGTGTTTTGGCCATTTTGCCCTTTCCTGTAGTTGTTATATGCTATTTGTGAGTTGTGGAATTGGTTGGCATGGTTCCCGATGCGTTCAAAGTGATCTGGGTGAGTTTGAAAATTTTGAGGCTTTTAAAATCCATGAGTTAACTTCGGTCAATATTTCATAATTTGTGCATTTGATGATTATTTGTAAAGTTCCATTAGATCCGGAATGTCGATTGTGGGTTAGTAGAGTTATTTTGGGCTCGGAGCCTTTATTTCTCATTTTGATCCTTCTGATGAAAACTAGTAAAATAAGCCTAAAAGGGGTCCTGGGGCTAAATTGTTGTAAATGATCTTTTTCAAAAATTGACGGTTCCAATGAGTCCGGAACATCAAAAATATCCTAGTAGCATATCCGATTTATTTCTAGAGGGTCCCGACCGAATCCCTAGGGTCCATTCGAAAACTTTAAGGTTATGGCTTCAGCTGGTGCACAGTTGATATCTGATGCACCATTCCTTCTTTGCGAACGCGGGCCCTTGTCCTCGAATTTGGAGAAGGAAAATATCCTTTATTGCGATTATGAGGTGGTGTCCGCGATCGCGAAGGGTAATCGAGTCGGGTTCTTGCTTCATCGTGAATGCGACTGAGCCCTCTCGAACGCTAGTGGTCCAGGTCATCAGCCTTGGTGAATGCAAAGGACTGACCACCAACGTGAATGGCAACTTAAATGGCCGGTCAGCATTGACCCTCACGAATGCAAATGGTTGACCGCGTTTGCGAGGTACTGTTCACAAAACAATATATATACTCCATTTCTCGCGATTTTCACCATTTTTGGATGTAGTGCTTCGTGAAAGAGAAATTTCTATGGTTTTCTTCATCATTCGTGCTTGGGTAAGCTCTAAACTCTTATTTCCATTAATTCTTATTGATTATATCTTCAAAAATACCTTTTAATCTTGTTTTCAAATTAGAATTTGAGGATTTTACTCGTAAACTCTAAAATTAGTTTTTCTTCGATTTGAGCTTCGTTTTCAACTCATTTTCGTGTGGGTTTTCATTTGTAGACTCCTATGGTTACGGAGAACACATTTTTAAAATAAAATTCCAGTTTTATCCCTCTTAATTTTTAACCTTTTTTTCGGATGACTTTTGGACCCGATTTAAATATAGCTAATATAGGTTTCATTAGCTTCCTTTTGACATATAGTTTATGTTTTTGATAGATTTAGCTCATTTTGAAATCGTTCGTAAAGAGAAGGCTCCTCGTTAAAAGGGTCTAGGCTTGGATTTTGGCATTTTGAGTTAGGTTATGACTTAACTTTATTCAGACTGGGCTGAGTAGTTAACCATTCTCGTAAAGCATGCAATGGGTTGGGGATTTAGTCATGCGAGTTATATTTTGAGATTGTTATGGTTATCGTATGCCAGTGTAGGGGCTTATTTGCATATTGTTGTTGACTTGAGAAATATAATGTTGGTGATGCCCGAGCGGGGGCTCTATTTGACATCATAGGCCTTATTTATGCATCAAATGTCGTTATTATTATAATGCCCGTGCGGGAGCTTGAATAGATATTATAGGCCTTATTTGAGCATAATTTGCCTCTATCATGATAGTGATACCCGAGTGAGGGGTTTGATATGATATTATTAATGTCTTACATGGGTATTTATCTTAGTGGTGCCGAGCAAGGGCTTATATCATGAATTATTGATACTTGAGTTTATTCTGAGCTCATTAATACGTGTTTTGAATTGATTATCATCTTCATATTGATTGGCTGTGAGGATTACATTCTCATTTCATTTATATCATATTCATGAGATATGGTATTGTTGAGGAACACTTATTTTGAAAGCTAATGAAACATATTTTATAAAACCCAAGGTCGAGGTCATTTACTTGCAAGGTTAAGTTGAGATTTGAGAATGCATACTGTTTGCGAACCCCCCATAGGTCCTATCTTGGAAGGACTGAGGCTCAGAAGGTGTATATAGAAAGTCATGTGATGACGTTCAACCATTTATCATTATCCCACCATCATTGCATTGCATTGCATCATTTGTAGTTCCTCTATGTGTTTATTTTCATGTACTTAGTTTCTATATATATATATATATATATATATTCGTGTGTAGTTTCCCTTTGTACTTTATATTGTAGAACTGTTAGTGGAGACGGTGTGAGCTATCGTTTGAGAACTTTTCTGTTTGCAGGTGGAACGTGCTCATAGTAGCTTTTCCTTGTTTAGTTTTCTACATTACTTAGTTGGCCTATGATACCTGTTGAGTACAAGTCGACCGTACTCACTCATACTTCTGTGTCATTTCAGTGTAGATCCCAGTTCGAGTGATACCCGTAGTGGCTAATCTCATGTCGTGGTAGCTGGATTTTTGAGGTATTAGTACGCTCCAGAGTTTGCGGTTGATTTCGTACCTCCTCTACTTTATCTTGTCTTTATTTATATTTGGACAAAGACTCTTGTATTTCAGTTTTCTGACTATGTATTAGATGTTCTTTCTACTTATGGCACCATTTTTGGGGATTTGTGTATTTTGTTCAGACTTTTACTATGTTTATACATTATGGCCTAACTATCGTTCTAGAAGTCTCATATTTACCTGTTTATTTCATATTTTGGTTTTCCTTTTCTTTTCAAATTTTTGGCTTACCTACCAAGGCTGGGTCTAGGTAGATGTCATCATGACCTCAACTTTTGGGTCGTGACATTTATAAAGGAAATAGAGGATAAAACGTTTTTTTAATGAATATAAAATTGACGTGGCTAATGATGTTGCATTAATTTTTCTAATGTGTATATGATGTGACATCCATGTCAGAGCGAGTGAAGAACACACAGTGAAAGGAGCACTTAAAATTCTTATTTTGAAAGGATTCAAATGACTGATTAAAATTTCATGGATTAGAAGGGTCTAGTTGACGATCCGATCCGAGTAAAGTATAAGAGCCTCTCAGGTCATTGTCTTCAAAAAAAATTTTTTGGCAACAATGTGAATATTACCATTAACAACTGCAAACAAATACACACTAAAGAGCACCTGATCTCAATCTCCTTTTGATAAGAAAGTAAAATGAGGATCAAGCCTCTAGAACACTAACTACTTACAAAAATTTATGCCAAAAAACTCTTCTCCTAAGTGTAGTTTTCGTGTGCATAAAAAGCTCTATTCTATCTACAATTTCTCTTGTTATATGTTCCACTGTGTCAATATACTTAGCTACACCTCTGAATATCCTTCTGTTCCTAGCTTGCAAAATATAGTAAGCCATGCCACCCCATAAAGCAGCCACCACCTGCTTCTGAAACTTTTTCCAATGCTTCGTCCTTATTCTATCCAGTGTAGTCTTTAAATCTGCAGCAGGAAGGTGAATATTGGACCAGAGCTGCACACTATCTCGTACTTCTCTTACAAATTCACACTCCACAAACAAGTGTCTACTTGTTTCCAGCACTGAAGCTTGACAGAGACAACATGTAGTATCGTCAATATGAAAATTCAAATGTTGAAGCCTTGCTTTTGTAAGTAGTCTGTCATACACTACCAACCACATCAGGACCCTGTGGTTTGGCATTGACACTTTATTCCAAACCAAATCTGCCACTTCCATCCTTGCATGCTCACCTAAGAGATCATGATAGCCCTTTGTTATTGAATATTTACCATTCTGTGTCAACAAGAATTGTTCCTAACAGTACCAATGTTGCATTTGCTCTTTCAAAGAGTTAAGTTTCCTCCAGTGCTAGCTACTAGCAGTTGGTGCTTTATGATTCCATAAATCACCTTCTTTAATGTATATTGAATGCACCTGTTTCAGCCACAAGGATTCTTTGTTAACAGCTAATTGATACACAAGCTTGCCCACTGAGGCTATGTTCTAGAGTTCACAACCTTTAATATTCAGACCTCCTTGTTTCTTTGGAAGTCATATTATATCCCAAGCTATTTTATAAAACTAAAATATCTCAACAACTCAACAAAACACAATAGAAATTTAAAGGGAAAATAATTACTTATGTTCATGTGTAATGGTCTTATTATGGTTTTGATCCCTGTAATATTTGACTTCTTAAATTTAACCGTTAATTAAGAGAAAATAGCCAAATTCCCAAACCCCCCCCCCCCCCCCCAAAAAAAAAAAACCTATTACCCAATTACCAACTACACACTTATACTTTACGGGATCCTATTACCTCCTTAAACTATTTTAAAGCAGAATTATTTGCTCCCTAAATGTTGAGGTGGCAGGCGTAGTTCACTCTCTTTGAGAGAGTGAGAGGCAAAAAAAATAATTAAATCTTTAACTTTATAAGTATTTCTTTTATTCATATCAATTTTTGATTATTTTTTTTTAAAAAAGTTTATGTTCCCCTTTATTCTTATTTACTTTTTTATTTTTACCTTCTTTCTCTTCTTTCTTTTTCTATTCAACTGAGCAACACCGGCCACTACCGTTGGCTCACCTTGATTCACTATGTAAGCTTTGCTCCTCCTCCACTAGGTCACCACCCTCATCTACCTTCACCTCTAAGTCCTCTCCCACCTTCAAATCACACACTTTTCATCGTAGCCTCACTAAAGAACCATTGAAAATAACCTATGTTACTCCACCGTATGAAAATAAACCCATCAACCATCAATTTGAAAATTTGGTGGTAGCTCAAACTCGAACTCAAAATTGAAAGTCAAGAGGATCGAACTTTAATGTCATTAGTGGAGAGGAATTTATTGGGTAACTGTAACAACTCTCGTGGTAATTTTTAGAATTTTCTATATTTTGATCATTTTGTCCTTCCCGTAGTCGCTTTGTATTATTTATGAGTTGTGGGGATGGTTGACACGGTTTTAAAAGTGTTCAAGAGTGATTTATGTGATTTTGTGGTTTGAGTAGACTTTAAAGTAAAATAGTGAGATTTGGTCAACATATTGTGATTCGAGCATCGGATGAGAGCTTTTCGATTCTATTTGATTCGAAATATCCATTTTGAGTTGTGGGGCCCCAAACATATTTAGAGGGTCCGTTCGAAATATTTTTGACTTGGACCAATTGTCGGTGCCCAGTTTCTGATGCACCAGTAATTAACTCATTGCGATTGCATGGAGGGGTGTCATAATCGCGAGGAGTCAGGTAGTTGTTCATCGCGATCGGGTGGTCCGGGTCGGGTTAGCGTCATGGTGGCGTGGCTCTCTCTCTCGATCGTGATGACTATTTTTTTGATGGTCTACTGTTGACCTTGCGATAGTGTGGTATGGGTTGCAATTGTGAGGTATTATTCACAAAATAGTATAAAAATCCATTTTTGCAATTCCAACTCCATTTTCACCATTTTTGAGCTTTGGGAGCTCGGGATAGGCGATTTCAAAGGGGGGTTTTCTTCAAACTTGCTTGGGTAAGCTTCTAAACCTAATTTCTATCATTACCCATTGATTATATTGCTTAAACACCTTCAAAACATGGATTTTAGACTTGGAATTTTGGGTTTTACCTGGTAAAGTGAACAATTGGCTTTTCAATAATTTCAGGCTCAATTTCAATTTTTTTGGTTTAAATTTTAGATTTAGAACCCTTACGGTGTGGGTAACCTGATTCTTTATTAAAATTTCAGTTTTATCTTTTTAATTTCGGGGTCGATTTTCAAAGTATTTTTTAACCGAAACAAAAGTATGCTAATATGGGTATCATTAGACTCCTATTTATGTATAGATTACGTTTTTGATAGATTGGATTGTTCCAAAGCCGTACAAAAGGGAAAGACTTCTTGTTAAAGGGTTTGAGCTTGAGTTTTTAGATTTTGAGATAGGTTATGACTTAACTTTTTTGAGACCGGGCTAGGTAGTTAACTATTCATGTAAAACATGCTTTGGGTTAGGGAATATCATGTTGATTACCCTTCTATGGTTGATTATTATTATTATTATATTGCCCGTGTGTGGGGGGGGTATTGGTCTTGTTTGAGTATAATTACTGTTTTGTGAGATTATTTATGTGTGATGCCCGTATGGGGGCTTAGATTTGATATTCTTTGTGTCTTATTTGCTTTCCTTAGCTATTGTGATACCCTTGAAGGGATTTTTGTGGCTTTCTAGCATATCTTGACTTGTATCATGATTATGGAATAATTGAGATTGGAGCCTCATTTGCACATTGTTGAGATAGCTGTGATATATCATTGTGTTTGCCATGAACATGCATATTCACATATTATCTGGTTGTTCAAATATGACCGATACTATCATTGATCTGGATTTCTTTAGAAAAGAAACATACTATTTTATAAACGCCTTAGCCGAAGGAAGTGCCGACAAGGTAGACTGATGATATTATGATTAGTATACGGGTTGTGAACCCTCCATGGGTCCTCTCTTGGAAGCTTAGGCTTGAAGGGTGTATACGAGGTGAGAATTGTTCATTGTATTACATATCATATAATTGAGATTGCACTACATTTCATCTCTTCTACATGTATGATTCCGTGATTGTTGGAATTTGTTATATGTGGTGTTGATGTCATATTTCTGTGTCAATATTGTATTAATAAATTGTTAGGAGTTGTACGGCTTGAGCCACCGTTGGGAACTTTTCTATATGCAGGTGGAAGTGTTGCTCATAGTTTGCTTTATTTGTTTAGTTATCTACTTTGCTTGGTCGGCCTATGATGCCTACTAAATACAAATGGACCATACTCACTCCTACTTTTCTGTATCCTTTTGGTGTAGATCCCAATTCGAGTGCGATTCGCGGAGCCTGATTTCCTGCCGAGTTGAGAGTACTTCGAAGTCGTGGTGAGTGTCATGCCCCAAATCCCATTGAGGCGGACTGGCACCCGAAGCTGTTGAGGCCCGAGAGATCCAATCTTTGCTCATGTCCATTCATATGCATGTCTCTATTTGAACATCATTATATCTCATGCAACTATGCGGAAGTCATGGAAACACATGCTATATATGAAACTTGGCCATTAGGGCCATCAAGTCAAAATAAACATACATCTCTTTACATTCACCTTCCCACGTACGTCTACAAAGCCTCTACAGATACACGTATAACCATCCTAAAGTTTGGACAAGTCCCCGCTTTATACATCATTTACATAATACCAAAATCAATGTACACTATGACTCAGAAAGCCCCGAACCAATTGGAGCTCACCAAAGATCTGCAACCTACTGTGGAGGTCTGTAAGTACCTGTGCCTGCAGCAAGTAAGGTAAATTCCCCCAAAGGGGTCAGTACGAAGAATGTATTGAGTATGTAAGGCTATAAGAAACTGCATGATACATAAGGCCCTTAATGGAATCAAATATGAAGGAATAGCCGATATAGACAAACCGTCGATCTGAATGCTTGGAACCATGTACTTTATGTTCATTAATCTCTTGCCTTGTGTACATTACCATTCACATTACCGTTGAATACATAACCATCAATAAATGCAACCGTCAATATGCAACCGTCAATAAAAGTAACCGTCAATATGCAACCGTCAATAAAAGTAACCATCAATATGCAACCGTTAATAAAAGTAACCATCAATAAATGAAGCAGGTTCGGCTCGAGCTAAGCTTATGCCTCCATAACTGCCACCCGTACTCAAAGAACCATAAAGTAACCGTAAAATAACTATAAAGTAAGTAACCATATATGTATTATTTCTTAGCATTTATTCCTTCTTTTACTTTTGAGAGATTGATATGTTGATAATCGTAACATTTCTGGAGCTTTGGAACCTCAATTTATGACTATGAGACATGTGAATAACAAAATATGTTAACCTGACATGAGATACTTTGAGACATCTCAGAATAGGAACACGTACGATGACAATGTGAACAATATGTGTTGCAGAAGGATACGGTAAGAGTAACCTTACATACCTTATGATCTCAATATGAATATACCGTACTAGATGTGAATACAATAATCCAGTTCCTTCCTTACGTGTTACTCTACAACACAAGTTCATAATGGAGCTCACGTTAACAACTAGTTACCTTACAAGTGCATAAGATGACAATGAGTTACGTGACTGCTATATAGCGTCATTTAGTCCTTTACAATACAATCAATTGCATTATCATACCAACAACACCATAACATTCCACACATTGACCATGACATCATAAACCAACAACATTTCACACCAAGTTTACCCTTTACACTTCCTCATTAACACTACGTTACCTTTTCTCCGTCAAGTCACTCGATAGTTTTCACAATAACACATTAACAACAATCCATATTTTATACCATTCAAAATACCTCGAGGATACTCCTTTATATTCATTTAAAAGGTACCATAAGTTGATAATTGCATCCATAAAGGGTATAGGGGCTTTAGGGGGTCAAAGATATGCAAAACCAACCGAAACGGGGTTCTGGCCTTACCTGCAAAGCCAACTGCGCCTGCAGGTGGATGACCTGCATCCACAGGTGACCCTTGGCAGTGTCCAGGGGCACCAGCGAAGTCACCTGCGCCCGCAGGTGCTTCGTCTGCGAGTGCGGGTGCCCGTTTGGGCCAAAAAGAGTCTCTTTTGGGTCTTTTTTTGCCATGAATGGTCCATGATCATAACTAAGCTTATCTTAACATATTTTAGATCATATTAGATGCCAAGGAACATCCATGGTTTCAGAACGCACATAAACATCACCAAACCACATTTTTCTTTCAATACGTCACCAATTCCATGCTCAATTTAGTAACAACAATTACAAACATTATGTACAAGGATAAAAATAGTTAAGGATATAATCACATCTCATATGTCAATATTGAATCCTTCAAACTCACTTTGTTCAAGACCACAAGTCCATATTCAAGTTTACAAGGCAAAACCCTTCACCGATTAAGCAAACACAAATTGTTTCACACATAGTGAACTTCTCACACTTCACCAACATAACCAACATGATCTACACCATCTTCCATGCATATAATATATTAAACCATAAAAATAAACACTTACCTAGGCTTGAAAAAGAGTTGATCTTGCCCAAATAGGATGATAACTTAGGGTTTGTGTGTAGAGAGAATTGTGGAAAATTCTAGAAAATGGCATGTGTCTTTTTATGAATAAAAATCTGATTTGTGGCCTTATATAGTGCCTCATGGTCATCCTTAGCCATCCACTTAGTCAATAATTGAGGGTTTTCTTTGGTCAAAGCAAGAATGGATCTTTTTTTTCCATTTTGGGCCATGTCTTTCTGGTGAATTTTGGGCCTCAAATTGAGCCCATGAACACGTGAATTCAGCCCAACCAAATTAATATATAAAACCCCAACAAGTCTCATGTTTAAATAAGTCCATAAATGTTATGGTAATAAAATAGGTTCGGAAATGTACGGGGTGTTACATTCTTCCCCCCTTAGGAACATTCGTCCTCGAATGTTAGTGACATCATCCAATCAAACAAATGCAAGTCTCGAATCATTCTTCTTGTTATCATATATATACATAGTGCTTTATAGATACTGACTTTTTATTATTTCACTTCCGCACTTTGAACTTTTTCTTCCATTGGAAACAAATACGGATACTTTGACTTTATCATTTCTCTGATTCCCCAGGTGACTTCTTCTACTTATTGATTTCTTCAAAGTATTTTCATGTAAGCTTCTTCTTTATTCCTTAACCTTATCATGTGTCAACCCCAAAATAGCAATGAGCATTTTTCATATGTGAGATCTTCCGTAAACTGCATATCTTCAATGAGAGACATTTGAGATGGATCTCCTATGCATTTTCGAAGCATCGAAAGATGAAACAATGAATGAACTGTGGAGAGTTCTTGGAATAGTACTAATTCATACGCAATCTGCTTAAACCTTCGGATAATTTCCACTTCTTCCTTTGTTTGTTTTCTTAAATGATTAATTTGACTCATTATTAAGTTTTATTTATTTCATTGTTGAGTTATTTATTGTACCATGTTCTTCTCCCTCCCTTTTCATTTATTCATTTCCGTGAATATTTGATATATATTTTTTCATGTTTAATTTATTTTATTATGTGTCTTATATCGTGTGTTGTTTTTCTTATATTTGCTTATTTACTTGTTTTTATTATATTGCTGCTTTTCATAAATTGCGTATTTGTTATCGCTTTATTTACATGCTATGTGTTTATTGTTTTATTTGTTATTCCGCTTGTACCTTCCTCCACTTGGAACCTCCTTTCTTTTATTTTAAGAACGGTTGCGTGGTTGCACGTACGTTCATTCCTAAAACACCCTAGCGGGAAATGCCTTATGGATCGGTCGATCAGCGGTGCGTCGACATTCATGAGCTTTCCTACTCTCAAGTTGTCCACTTGAGGGAACCGTGTCATGAAACTATTCTTGTTCTTTATATTGTGACTGCGTGTTCTTTTACTAAGGAACATGCATCTCATTCAGCCTGGAATGTTTTGGCACCCTTTATGCGCTGAATGTTAATTAGTGAAACCTAGTCCCAAGTCCAAAGGGGTTCACAACCCCAAAAGGGCGCATAATCTTATTTGTTATGTGTTAAACTTCTGTGCATGTGCTACTACCTACCTTGTTTTCTTTCTTTTGTTTTAGTTGTTCCATACTCTTAGAGTTTCTTACTCTTGGAATTCACGTCTTGCTATTTTACCGGTATTCCTTTAGGCCCGAAACATACCATCTTAGGGCTTAGTGTCAAAACTCTCTTTCAACTTATCTTCATGGCTCAATCTTGTCCTCCAAGATATCTTTTAGCACACTGATCATCTCTTGGTTTGATCCATTCCTCGATAAGAGGTTCTAGATTGTTTTTACTCTTTTAAAGTAACTCATTATTTTAGGACATTCTTACTCAACACCTTCAATATCAACATACCATTGTTTTCACCATAACTCTTGACAATGGGTGTTTTCATATTCGAGCCATACTCTGGCTTTCCCAACCTCTAAGTCATATAGAGCTCCCAACTATTCACTGCAATAAGCATAACTCAAATGTCTTACTCTATGACATTACTTATAGACATTCTATTGTCGTGCATTTTTACTAATCATAAGTCCTTTCTTCTAAAGTTGACTAAAGTTGAACATTAGAAATGGCTAGTCAAGCAATGTTTATCAACCTTGTCAACAGTGAAGTTAAGCGTAGGAGTTTGGGTTTGTACCAAGACAAGCTTACTCCCTTTGAGTCAAGCATCATAAGTATGGAAAGAAAAATTGAGAGAATCAGAGGAATAATGACTAATCTTTGAGGTTCACTGATATACCACCAGACTTTCCAGAGCCATTGTATGAAACTGACTTTATTGATCCCATATACACTATGGAGTCGCCAGTATTGACGACCTCACCTATGCCTAATTATGATGCACAAGTATCTCCGAGTTTGTATTCAATCGCATTGCAAAAAGCACTCAATGGGTTGACAGAGATGGGCAAAGAAAAGGAAACAGAAGGAAAGATTTCTAACCATAAGGCAGGGTCATCTCAAAATCTTGAGATGGATAAGTTATCCAAATCAGGAGAAGAAAGTAAGAATAGAGTTGAGGACTTGAACTTTCCGTTATACAATGGGTCTGGCAATACTCATTCCCATTTGAAAGCTTACCTGGATGAGCTAGCATTTATAGGGAAAAGTGTTGGTCTTAAGATGAAACTTTTTGTTAGTTCACTTACAGGTCTAGCATTGATGTGGTACGCAGAGAAAGATACAAGCAAGTGGGTTTCTTGGGACAATTTGGCAGGTGACTTTATTGGGCGGTTCGACAATAGGCTAAAGAGGAAGTTCATAGGTGAAACTCTAATACATGACAAGGTTGGTTTGGTTGAGCCACAATTCAGGGATAAGGGAAAGACAACTATCAATCAGGCATCAAAGCCTCCAAAGCCCGAGGTGAGAAAATATCAAGCTATGACTCTCTTAGAAGAACCACCGTCAATCACATTTGAAATGTTGGGTCACATGGTATCTTGCAGCCTAAGCTTATTGGTTCTTATTGCCCTTCAAGTCCTTTCTTTGATCCCAAAAAAGCATTATGCCTTCCATTCTGGCATGCCTGGTCATGATACTGATGAATGCCGCCATTTGAAGAGAGAACTACAAAATTTGATAAGCAATGGGAGGATAGTAAAGAAAAGTCGCCCTCAACTGATATGGTATCCATCTCCAGAAATCAATCCAACACCAAACTACACCTATTATCCCCAATCCTCCACAAAACCTCATCCTCAAACTGTTTGGTACCCACTTCCATCCATTGCTCCAACATCAAAATACATTCCTATGTCTTATCCAAATCCACCAACAAATCAACGATCTAATCAATCTGCTAGATCTCCAGTCAAGTTTCAGAAAAATCCACCAAGAAAATACACCCCTCTGGTTGAACCCATAATTCAGTTGTATGAAAGACTCAGAGAAGCAGGCTACATCACACCCATCCCTACCGTACCTGTTAATACTCAGTCTAAATGATACAATCCTAATCAGGTTTGCGCATACCACTCTGGGATGAAAGAGCATCCCATAGAGGCGTGTTTTACCTTGAAGGACAAGATTCAAGCGATGATTGATATCAAGATGATAACTGTAACAGGGTTAAAGATCTGTGTTGATTAACTTCCTAAGCATGACTGGCACCTGTTTGGTACTGATGAAGAGGATATCATGTTCGGGCTCTCAAGCATTTGAAATTACTTTAAGCTTTACTTGGAATAATATGGTTTTTCTTTTATGCTTTCCTTTTATGTAATTGGAACTACGTTTGACCTGATTCCCCTATAAGAGGGATACGTAGGCGCTCATTTAATGGGTTCGGTCTCATTATAATAAAATTTTCTTTTCCCCTGTTTTTATCATTTTGTATGAAGTTGGAATGATTAACGGTGATATCAATCACAAAGGATGTTTCAAAAATCAGTAGTTTTGATGTTCAACATGAGTCGACCTTGTTCATTCCCCTAGCTTTCTTGTCTTCTTTACCTCCACAATTTTAAATTCAGCATCATGTTAATCTCTCCAAAGCGTAAGTTCTGTCACTATCATCTGTCTCGTGCATTAGAAGCCTAAATATCTACGCTTAGATCACTTATTAAGTCATAGTCTTCATCTTGGAATGTCTTCTATTTATATTGTTTTAAACTTATTTGTGCTATGTGGTAACTTTTGTTTGATTTATTTATTTTGTTTAACCGGTTGTCTAGCATTTGAACATTGAATTGGCTAAGAGTCTGCAATTTGACAAAATACGCCTAACCATCTTGATCCTTTTTCTAACACAAATTTGCTTCTTCCCTAGCAGAAAATACCTTCTTGCCTATCTTATTATTCGTCTCCTCAACAAATATCTTTGACACACGTCAATCTTGGTACTTTGCAAAAAATGGTAATATATAATGGGGAATCACCTACAGTGCAACAAAAGTTTCTTGACTTAGAAAAGAGGTTGGATGAGTGTCTACGTTCCAAAGGCATTTATGACTTGAGGTATGAGAAACTGTGTCTACATCCAAGGGTTAGTTTGCCTCTAGTATACAAAGTCACAAAATTCAATGTGTTCGATGGGCTTAGAGATACAATCATGCATCTAAAGGACTATTGTGGCAGATTAGTTGGAATTGGGCATAATGAAGCTCTACTAATGAGACTCTTCATTCAGAGATTGTCAGGAATAGCACTCACTTTGTATGTCAAACAAGACTTTGACAAGTGGCATACATGGGAAAACATGGCTAAAGACTTTGTGGGACAATATAAGTTTAATATCAAGGTCGATCCGACGATGCTGGACTTACTTGAAGTAAAGAGAATGATTCATGAATCTTTTGAGGAATATGAAATGCGATGGAGACTGGAAGCTTCTAAGATAAGTCCTCTTGTGCCTGAAGAAGAGTTGATCCAATTTTTCGTCAGGTCGCTAGATGGTATATACTATCAAAAATTATTCGGCTTATGTATTCAGAGCTTCGACGATCTAATCTTAATTGGGAAAAGATTAGAATATGGTATTCGGACAGGAAAAGTTATTGATATTTCCGCAATACAAGCTACTTTTCACGTCTAAAAGCTTCGCCGAAAGAAGAAAAAAAAGAAGATATCTCAACCATCTCACCTCAAGAACAACACTATGCGTACGCTATTTTTGACACCTACAACCCACAAGGTTTTCAATGCCCAAATTCTCACCAACATGATCCAATACCATCCAATTCTCATCAAAAAAAGAAAATGAAACCTCGTATCTTTACCCCTTTGACTGAACCTTTATCCAACATATTTCAAAGAATGTTTGCTCGAGGAGTTCTGAAACCAAGGAAAGGATGGATCCCCAAATACGCACCTTTGAATTTTGACTTGTCCAAAAGGTGTGCATATCATTCAAATGTCCAAGGTCATGATATTGAGGAATGTTTAGCATTGAGGTACAAGATCCAAGACTTGATTGAGAAGGGCAAGACTATAGTACAACAAAGGCCACTAAGCAACACCTATGACCCTACCACAGCCACAATTATTGTTCAAGGTGACCCGATAGAGATTGCCCCGAGACATTTGACAAGGAAGCGTAAAGCACATCAAAGGGACTGAGAAGGACAAAACCATCACAAGCAAAGTACCAATTCTCTTTCCAATGAATAAAATTTCCTGCTTTTGTTTATGTTTCTCTTTGTACTCATGAACTATGTTTGACCTGACTTCCATTTGGATACGTAGGCAGCCCATTCTTGGGTTCGATCTCAATCTAATAAAATTTTCTTTTCCCTTCATATTCAAATCATGTTATCTTTTGACAAGATTCTATTCCACAAATCTAAGCTATTTTGATCCATTCATGACTTCAAATGATAATTGCAGATTCGAAGTCGAACCTCAATGTTCGAATACAAGACAACCGTTTCTTTTGAACTAACAATTTTCTTTGAGTGATGCAGAATATAAGACTGGGGCAGAATTATTGAGATTACCTCAAAAATTCTACCAACAGATAACATTTTGATTGGCAAGAAAGTGTGAAACATCTTTTAAACTGGGGCAGAAATTTTTGAGGGGTACTCAAAAATTTCATCACAATGGCATGACAATGACAGGAAGTCACAACCAATGCAAAGGATATGCTGGGTTATCCGTCCTAAAATAGGATGTGCCCAGTTATCCGCCCTAAAATAAGATGTGTTGGGTTATCCGCCCTAAAATTGGGATATATCAGGTTATCCGCCCTAAAATTAGGATATATCAGGTTATCCGCCCTAAAATAGGATATGCCGGGTTATCCGCCCTAAAATAGGATATGCTGGGTAATCCTCCCTATAATAGGATATGCTGGGTTATCTACCCTAAAATAGGATATGTTGGGTTATCCGCCCTAAAATAGGATGTGCCGGGTTCATTCCGCTCTAAAATAGGATATGTTGGGTTATCCGCCCTAAAAAAGGATATGCTAGGTTTGTCTGTCCTAAAATAAGACAATTGGGCTTGTCCGCCCAAAAATAAGGACAACTGATTTTGCAGGAATATAGTCAACGTGATCACATTCTCCTTTAAAGTCGAAACTGGGGTAGATTTTTGAGGTTCCTCAAAAATCTTGGGTAACAAGCGCAACGTCAAAAAGATACGCTTTCTTATCTCCTCTTATCGTTATTGTTATCTATTTTTATTTCTTGTCTCTGCATTATTTAATATTTTTCTGTGCTTATGAGCTAACCATTTTATCTAGTTGTTTTAAAAGTTACAGATAGGCTCCCAAAAGCTTAACAAAAGATGTTTGAGAATCATTTTTATCTCGTTCCGGAACATGATTCTTTAACCCTATACCTCACAACCTAACCTAAATCATACTCACATCCCATATTTCAAAACTACTCATACTCCAATCTCGTTAAGTCGTGCTATCTTCATTCAAATTCCACATTCGTCAATTTTTCTTTAGGAATCTCATTCGTTCCTAAGCCTAGAACTACATATGGCATGAGTCTTGTGAGCCCGAGATATGTAGGTGACTTAAAACCCAAGTTTCGGCCACATCATTTTAACAAATCTCTCTCGCTTTTCGATTCCAGTGAACCATCCTTTCGATCGGACAAAATTGGCTACTACGTCAACGTTCGTTGCTTGACAATTCTTCTATCATTCCCAAGAAACGAAGGGGCAGCTGTTGACACCCAATTTTGTCCTCCCGATATTCCTTTCGGGCTGCTATTTTATCAAAAAATATCAGTTTTGAATTTTTAAACATTATTTTTTGCATCAAATAAATTCTGACATTTCGTATTCATAATTTTTAAGGTATGCAAGTTATTTTTAGAATTTTTATTTTTAATTCTTATATAATATATAATTTACTGATTTAAATATAATATTTTATATAATTTTGTAAATATATATTAAATTATTTCTACAAATGTGCATACTCATAATTTATAAACACGTGGTCTATCACTATTATTATTATTTTCATTGCTATTATTATTATAGCGTTTTTAAAATTCGCATTCATAATCTACAAATATATGATTTATTCCAAATTTTTATTTATCGTCAACTTTAAATAATATATTACGTGTCATTAATTTTATATACGTAATTTATTCATAGTTAATTTAAGCATAACGATTTTAACGATGATTGTTAATTTTATTATTGTTATCGATTTTATTACTATATTTATTAAATAACAGTCTAATTCTATTTTTATCTTCCCCAATCCATTTAATTTCTAGCCAATTAGTGTCAATTATAGCCTAAACTGAGTCCAATTTTATTCAATTTTTAAATCCTCAATTCCAATTTCAATTAACCCAATTCAATTCCAAATAAATCCAACTCCATTTCTTGACCCATAACCCTACTCACCCTAATTTCAATCTCAACCGTCCATCCTTTGATTCAACGGTCCCGATTTAATCTCACCTTTTCTTTCCTTTTTATTTCCAAAAAAAAAATCAAAACCTAATTTCATTCCTCACCTCCACCAGCCGCCACCCCTATACTCTCTCTCAATTCCCTTCATCCTCAATATCACCGTCACCCACTGCCGGTCGGCGAACTAGCCTCCCTCCATCGTTGCAGGCCACCACTAGCCAGTGAATAGAACCCATAACCAGCGCCGCCTCACTCCTCTCCCTCTCGATCTCTCACCTCCGATCTCCCCAGCACGTCGCCCTGAACCCCACGTCTCTCACCATCTTCGGTGAGAGCATCATCGGACAACCCACAGACCCCATCGACCACCGCCGGACAGACCACCATCTCTAGCAAGCTCCGCGAGTACCATCTTTGTATTCTCTATCTCTGGCCAAACCCCTCAGAAAAAACATCAAAGTTCATGAAGGATTCGTTACGAGTCTGTCCCAGGTTTGCTTCTCAATTTAATTTCATGCCCAAATTAATATCATCATCTTCTTCTGCCTTTTTCTTTCCATTGACAAATTATTGGATTTGAAATTAGCGAAGTTTGGTTTAGATTTTCGTTTAATTTCTTTGTGATTTGTGTTTGTCAACTCGCCTAGACTATCATATGTTAAAAGCCCCAATTTGTATGAACTTTGATTTAACCCTGATTTTGTAATTCTTGAATGTATGTTCTTCCTTCCAAGATTTACCGCTAAATCGATGTTAAAATGGAGTCGGAAGCATTATTTTGTTACTTATTTCGTATGAATTTGGTTCCTGGCGGATCTTATTAATTCGATCCCTTCGAAATTGATCATGTAGCAGCCCTATACTATGTTATTTTGGTAAACTTTGATGGCTTGAATAATTTCAGTAAGTCTAGATTGGTTTTGTGCTTGTTTGATTCATTCACTTTAATTGAGAGAACTTCTTATGTGATTAATTGTTCTAATTATTGACTTCCCTTTAGCATTGTGGTAGACAGACTATTAATTGATTACTTGTGATAAGTTTGAAATGATTATCTTCCTTCTCCTTTAGCAAATCTGATAGCTTTCATATATAATATGGTAACTTGAGATTTTACTTACACTTGATTGATACTACTTATGCTGTTTATAGAAAATATAGTGTAACTTAGGATTCTTTCCTTCTTTGCTGCCTTAATTGACTGACTGCTTTTACTATATAAAGAACACTTCTCCTCACTATGATGAACAGATTTTGGGCTCCCACTTACGTTTACTCTTTCTCCTACACTCCAAATATTTTAAGCTTTACTTCTGCTTGGCTTGTTACCTGCAAAATACTTTGAATTCTCATCTTGCTGATGTTCTAGAAGTGTTGGTTCCTGATTTTTACTTGCTGTTTTGCTGCTCTCGTCTTGCTTGCTATTACAGCCTGATTCTTCTCACTTGTGTTGTTAACCGGTATGTTCTCTTAAAAGATGCATCTGGTGTTGCTTCATCATGCCTGCTTGAATTTTAAATGTTTAATGCCATAGCCTTTCTACTCGTTTGCCTCACATGCCCAATGTTGTATTATAGTTTCTTGTGACCTGTTGAGATGCCTATGTTACTTGCCTCTGTAGTTTGACATAAAAAAGAGGGATATTTTCTTCTCTATTTGTGATTATGTGTTTTCCCACTGTAGTGTTGTTGTATGTGAATCTAAAATGACCTTTGCGCATTTCATAATCCCTTTGGTGTGAGCCTGCCTGGGATCCTTGAGATCCTTAGGATCTCGACAGCACCAAAGGTTGGCTATGGACACCCCAAAAAGTATGTTTTGGATTTTGGGAATGTTTTGGTGTCTTTGTTTATGCTCAACAGGTTGAAGGCGAGAATTTAGGCGAGACAAAGAGTTGCCAGGGATTTGGGAGTAGTAGGGGTTGTCCAACCCTACCCTTTTCCATTTTTCTTTTATTT
Source organism: Capsicum rhomboideum (assembly GCA_031232105.1). Classification (NCBI taxonomy): domain Eukaryota; kingdom Viridiplantae; phylum Streptophyta; class Magnoliopsida; order Solanales; family Solanaceae; genus Capsicum; species Capsicum rhomboideum. The sequence goes on along the minus strand of CP124717.1, from coordinate 47,268,112 downwards.
CATTCGGGTCTGTAATAATTATTAAGAACTCTGATATGTAATGAAATTATGGAGACTGTCTATGGGGGCGGGGATTCTACGATCACCTAGATACCATGCCTATAGGATTATTTAATAGATTCCACATGTCAAATAATTGTTTTATCACTTAGGCAAACATTCTAGGGTCATTAATTAATCATTTTGTCTCTTAGAAATCATGTCTTAGGGTTATTAACTATCAAGCTAATTTTGAACGCATCAATTTAATTCATAACGTGTTAATTTTTTTTAACTTGTTTAAGAGATTTTTGCACATTATATTTAATTCTTAGCAGGTTACTTGAACATTTTCTCAGTTTGAAACCATGTCCATATGTCTATAATTACTTTCTAGCATTTCGAAATCAACTTTCAGCCTTAAATAATTTTTTCGTGGTTTAAATAATTTTCTGCGTAAGTCGAATAATTTTCCTGCACACTTTTAATAATTTCTTGCACATTTTGAATGAAATCCTGCATATTCTAAATAATTTCCTGCATACTTTTAACAATTTTCCTGCACATTAAATTAATTTCCTGCACACTCTTAACAATTTTCTGCATATTTAAAATAATTTCCTTCATATTTTAAATAATCTTCTGTAAACTTTAAATTATTTTGCAGCATACTAAAACATGCTTTTCAGTATGTGTTCATAAATTTCCAGCATATAAAAACAACTTTCAGCATATTTTTGTAATTTTCATCCTTGAAAATTAAATATTCAGCATTTTAATAATTCCAAGTTTTTCCAAAAAAATAAATTCCAGCATCTTTTTATTAATTTCCATCATATAATAATTAATTCCCTGCATGTCCTTATTAATTTCCTGCACATTTAAATAACATCTTGTATAGTTAAATTAATTTCCTGCATAATTAAATTAATTTCTTACATATTTAATTACATTTTCTGCATGTTTAAATTAATTTCAGCATCTTCATTCAATTTCCAGCATTTTAAAATCAAATTCCAGCACTTTTAAATTAATTTCAGTATATCAAAATTAATTTTGAGCACTTATATTAAATTTCCAGCATATTTAAAACAATTTTCTGCATATTTTAAACAATTTCCTGCACTTGTAATAATTTTTCTGCACAATAAATTAATTTTTCTGCCCGCTCTAACAACTTTCTGCTTATTTAAAATAAAGTCCTACATTTTTTAAATAATTTTTTGTAAACTTTGATTTGTTTTTTTAGTGTACTTAATTTTAATTTCTATCACTTTAATAAATTTTTTGCATATTAATTATTTGTCGCCTAGATATTATGTCTATAGGTCTTAACCACATGAAATCGTCAATTGTTTTGCATGCTTATCGCCTAATCAACTTTAATTAATAAAGAGGCTTACTTGAAACCGTTATATGCTAAATGTGAGTCTTGTTTGTTTTGTTTGATGCGAACCCCCGAGTCTAATCAGAAAACCTAAAGTTTTCTTTGCTTCTAGATCCTTACCCAAAATAGGTCGTCCAACGCCTCTTGGACATTAAGTTGGGACGGGTAGGCATCTTAGGGAACGCTAGTTTTTATCATTTTTCTCTAGAACGTCCTTAGGCTTGATAACCAAATTAGGTGGGGTGAATAGAACATTCGAAAATGATGAAAGTTGCCCCGAGAAGAATTCGACAATGCGATATGCGACATTGTCACCCGTTAACAAGCCGGGCGCTGATCCGAATAATATAAAATAAATCTTTGTCTAGGTTCGATCGAATTTATTTATTTTTTGCATGCTTGTTTGGGGTAGTTTAGGTATAACTTAATGAAATTTTTTTTTCATTATAATTTGTTTCTTTCTATCTTCTCGCTTCTCCAATTCCTTTATTTATTTATGCATCTTTACTACTTTATCACGTAGTTAATTATTAATTAGATAATAACTAAGTTGTAGGTTTAATTTTATTTATTATATTTTCCCTATTTAAACACTTAGTTAACATTAGGTTAATAGATAATAGACCTCTGTTTATCACATAAAATTTCCCCACGTAATATATGAGTTCAGCCGGGACCCACATTTGTGGTCCTCGAAAGGTGACTAACACCTTTCTTTCGAGGTAACCTGAACCCTTACCCGAATTTCTGGTGACGTAGACAAATTAAAATAAGTTCGCAATTTAGTCTAGAATGATGCCCTAGGGCACCTTAATTCGTTAGGTGGCGACTCTTCGCTCTTTCAATCCTAAAAAAGAGTTGTCACGTCAAATCCCGCTTTTTGAGAGAAAAATGGGGCGCAACAACCCACACTGAGAGGAAAATGAGGCTCAATTTTGATAGGCTACTGATAAAGGTGGACATGAATGAAAAGCTACCGTATAAAATCCAATTCAGAAATGAGAATTTGTTGAGCAAAAGATCCAGTATGACTAGCAACCCACTCTGTGTGCTCACTGCCACAAGTATGGATACGGTGAGGAAGAGTGCAGGAAGAAGAAAACACTAGTAGCATAAATACAAGGAAAGGAGATACATAATGAGAAAAAACAACTACAGATTGGTAAAGAAGCTGAGAAGGGCAAAGGGAAAGCTGATGAGGGGCTTAATCCACAACAAGCTAATGTTGGATGGGTTACAGCTACTAAGGCAGCAATACCAATAGGAGGAAATCAGAAACACAACAGAGCCCAAGACAAACAAACTCAGAAAAACAACTGAGTCCAGGGATCACCCAGAACTTTTTTCAAATGTTGTTAAAGAATGTGCTAGATATGATTCTAAATACGAGTCCAGTTCAAAATGGGGGAGATGGAGTTCATCTAATTGGACATGAATAATATAATATGTTGGAATGTTAGGAGTCTGAATGCCTCTAACTAGCAGAAGGAGGTTAAACACCTATGTAATAAGGAACAGTTGGCTTGGTAGAACTCGTAGCGAATAAAATCAAGAAAAACAAGATAGATGAGGTGGAAAGTGTGTTATTTGGTGGATGGGGCTATGTTACTAATTTAGATCAAAGTCATATTGGTAGAATATTGGTGACTTGGAGGCCAGATTTGTTTCAAATCATCTGGTAAGTAGTGATGCGCAGGTTGTTACATGTCAAGTGGTGCACTTTGCTTTGCAAGAAACCTTCTTATTTAACAGTTGTATATGGCTTTAATATTAAGGAAGAAAGGAGATTATTGTGGAGCTTTTTGGAGATTGTGAGTACAGGAACAAACCAACCATGGATGCTCATGGGAGATTTTAATGTTGTGTTAAGCATGAAGGATATAATAAGTGGAAATCCAATATGCACGAATCAGATATTGGATTTTCACTCGTGTGGAAAATTGTGGTTTGATTGAATTACCTCATCAGGGGAGTAGGTATACTTGGAGTGAGAATCAAGGGGAATAAAGAATCTACTCCAACATTGATTGGATATTTGTTAATATTGATTGGTTAAATATTATGCCAGCTTTCAATGGTAATTCCTACCTGAGGGAATTAGTGACCATTGTCCAGTGAATATAACTTTGATTAATGGTCCAAATAAATCTAGGCAGAGTTTTAAGTATTACAAAGTTTGGGGAAGTCATCCTCAATTGTTGGATAAAGTGAAAGCAGGTTGGCAGATCACTATTCAAGGACACACTATGCTATATGTTGTGAAGAGAATGAAGTGGTTAAAGAGGGTCTCAGGGGGATGAATGGAGAGCATTTTAGAAACATTATCATAGAGGCTGAGAAGGATAGGTCACTAACACAACTGGCATTGCAGGCAAACCCCTTAAATATTGAGTTGCAGACTAGGAAGAGAGCTCAAAACTTAAATTTTAGGAGATCATCCTACCTAACTGAGATGTTTCTGCAACAAAGAAGCAAAGCTAAGTGGATCAAATTGATGGATGATAGTTTCAGATATTTCTTTTCAATCATAAATCACAGGAAGCTACAAAAATCTATTATACAATTGAAGGAAAAGTAAGATGTATTGCAAATTTAACATGAGGCAATAGCTAATATTTTTGTTGATTACTATTAGGCTCTGTTGGGTACCAAAGTTACAAACAGAAATCTAGCTTGTGGTATATTTCTGAAATATGTTTATGTATTGATGGTGGATGAACAACATGAGCTTCTGAAGCCTTATACAGCTAAAGATGTGAAGGAAGCAATATTTAGCATTGATAAGAATAGAAGGGCCAGATGGATATGGGAGTGGGTTCTTTCAGGGTGCTTGGAGTATTATTGGAGAGGACATAACTAAAGCTGTGTTTGAATTTTTTGATAATGGTTAGCTGTTGCACCAGATCAACTCTAATATTATAAATTATCCCAAAAGTAAAGGCTCTTCTATATGCTACACAAGTTAGACCAATATCCTGGTGTAACATTTTGAACAAGTGAATTTCTAATATGATTTGTAAGAGATTAAATAAGACATTGAATCTTATTATGGCAGAAAATCAAGCAACCTTTGTGAAAGAAAGAAGTCTCATACATAGTGTGTTGATTTGTCATGATTTAATGAGAGTACACTAGGAACACACCTCCAACGTATTTAATGAAGATAGATTTGAAGAAAGCTTATGATATGATCAGTTGGGAGTTCTTGGAGGAAGCCTTGAGAGGATTAGGGTATGCACTGACATTTATCTAGTTGGTTATGAGTTGTGTATGTAACCACTACTAAGTTCACTGTGAAATTGAATAGTAGTGGTCATGGATACTTTGCAGAGAAAAGGAAATTGAGGCAAGGTGATCATATGTCTCCTTTATTATTTGTGTTAATGGTGGAGTACTTGTCCGCAATTTTAAAAAAGATGAGTGAATTACTTGATTTTAGATCTCACCTTATGTGGATAGACACTAAGCTTACTCAGTTGGTATTTGCTGATGACTTAATGATCTTTTGTAAAGGGACACTAGCATCAGTGTCTAGATTAATGAAGGCAGGCTTTAGATCATTTTAGCCAAGCCACTAAATTGGAGGCAAAGTGAGAAATCTAACACTATTTTGGCAGGCATAGATGATGTCATTAAGGAGAATATCTTAAGAAGAACTGGGTTTACAATAGGCACCTTACAAATCAGGTATCTAGTGGTCCATTTGTCACCTAAAAATGGAAGAGCATTGATTGTCATCAGCTGGTGGAAAGAATCACAAGCACAATTAACAAGGACTATTGCAAACAACTCTCATATGCTGGGCATTTGTAAATTATTAACTTTGTTCTCTTTTCCATTTATAACTTTTGGGGAGCTATTTTATATTGCCTTAGCAGGTGCTCAAAGAGGTGGACAGAAAATGTCAAGAATATTTATGGGGTAGTAGTATAGATAACAGGAAAATATCCCTAGTAGCTTGGGACAAGGTGTGTGTACCAAAGAAATATAGGGGTTGAACATAAAAGGGTGCAAAATTTGAAATATTGCCTCTGTGGGAAAACTGATATGGCAACTGGAAAAAAAAAATGATGTGTTGCGGGTGAAATGGGTACATGAAATGTATATAAAGACTACTAATAATTTTTGGGAACGTAAATCACCTCTAGACAATAGTTGGTATTGGTGAAAGTTAAATGATCTCAAGCTGTAGATTGTAGATTGGTACCATAGGGGTCACTAAAAGTTGTCTACAACTGGTGCATACTCAGTCAAAGTAGGTTCATTGCAATGTTGGGTAATCTCACCAGGTGGAGGGAAGTTGAAATGATCTGGAGTGTTGTTATGCTAATTAGGAAGAGATTGATTTTATGGTTGGTATTCCAGAATAAGTTGCTGACAAAGAAAAAACTACAGAGATTGAATAATTCAATGAAGAGCACCAAGTGTTGTCTCTGTAATGATGATGCTGAGGAAACTCAAAGACACCTAATGGGTCTATGCAAATGAATTATAGTGGTAAGAAATTATCTATCCAATTGGCTTGGAGTACGTATCATATAGAAGGATGTGCAAAGCAGTATCAGGTGGATAAGTAATAGGCACCGAAGATAATTTAAGAAGCAAACAATTGCAGTAGTTTGGGGGGGGGGGGCATGATATATCACACTTGGCACGCTAGGAATAAGAAAATTTTCCAGCATATAACCACACATACTAGTTTAGTCATTGCACATATACAGACAGAAGTAATGGAGAGGATATGTATATGTAACGAGTCTAAGAGAGCTAGAAGATGTCACTATTGGTTACAACAAATTTGTAATTAGTTTTTGGTAGTGCTGGTTTCCTGAGGTCTAGTTAGCTCAATGCACCCTTCTTCGAAGGTGGCTGACGACTACTAGATGCTCTTTAGTTTGTATTAATTTTGTTAATAATGGTAATACAGAGTTTATTACCAAAAAAAATATATTCATGTAAAATTCTAAATAGATAACTAATTTAATCATAACTAGATTTTATGCAAAATTCATGTTTGAAGCTTTTAGAATAAATGGCTCATACCACACCCGCCCCTCAACCCGTATAAACATCTGAAAAAATCAACCGCACCCACACAAATACAGATCTGCAGTGTCCTATTGTCATCCCTTCCTCTGTTCACAAAGTAGGTCAATACCACTGTCAGAAAAAAGACCATCCTCCTGACAACGAAGAGGATTATTTGGTGAATATTATTACTTCCTCCGTTCCTTTTTAGTTGTCACCTTTTTAAGTTGCACGCCCCTTAAGAAAAACATTAGATAGAAGTTAATTTGACTAACTAAGAGTAAAGATGTAAACAAACAACTAATTATGTCTTGATTTTCTAAAATGATAAGTATTATGAAATATCTTTTTTTAGTAAGGACGACAAGTATTTAGGAATGGAGGGAGGGTAATAGTTTGTCCCTTAACTTAAACGTTAAGTAGCATGTTGATGTTGGTTATGTTCTTCCCAAACTTCATAAAAATCGCAGTCTAGTCAGGAAAAAATTTCTCACTCATACTAGACCTGATTTATGTTATGCAATTCAATATGTTTGTTAATTTTTCCAGCACATGTCCATAAATTTCTACAACTTTACATGTTCTTTGTTGCTTGAGAGTTACTCCTAATTTTGGTACATTGATGAACCCGCAATTTTCAACTTTGTGCTTTCAGTGATAATGATCAGGTTGCTTACCTAAATTCCCACGAATTCATAACTGAATTTTTCTCACTTAATTTGGGTGGTAATTCTATCGTTTCAATGTCTAAAAAGCATCCTATTATTTCCCTTAATTTCAATTGATTGCTGATATAACATGGGTTAATTAATCACTAGTTGATTATTTGATTTAGACAGTAATGGTCTAACTCCTCTTGATACTTTTTATAACAACCAGACAGTCACCTATGTAACATGCACACCTTTCATTTTCCACGAGCATACTAAGCATAAGAAACTGGACTCACTTTGTGCTCATTAAGATTTACGAAGGAGTCATTGCCTTGCAACCTATGCAACCAATCTTAGCTGATTGACATCCTTACAAAACACCTCGCTGATGTTTAATATCCGAATTAAGCAAAAAAAAAATACCTGATCAATGAAAATTTCTCAATAGAACGATTTTTATTATTGAAACAAATCGGTTTGATATCCAAATGCTAGGAAAACAACTGGGAAAATGCAAACAAAACGGAAACAACTTAATAACTATAATTACAACACTTATAATTAGGAATTAAATACCCTAGTTATTAAGCAGAAAGAAAAAACTAAACTCTCTTACAAGTTTTGAAACAACAAAAAGATTCATCAATCTTCACCAAATTCATTAATGTTCAAAATAACTAAAAAAAAAATATTAGCTATGAACTTCGTCGTTAACCTACCATTAAATTTTTCATAGCTAACAATATTTTATGATAATCTATCGCTAATCCGTTGTTAAATAGAATTAGCCATAAATTATTTTATTTAGCTATAAAACTTTTCTGTCCCCAATTTCTATTTTTTTTGCAGTGAATTTTCATGAATTTTATGAAATATACACCAACAATAGCTGTATAGGTCTTCTATAGTTAACCAAAAGGAATTTGGCCTATCAATTCTAAAATGCTACCCTCTTCGTTCTAATTTAAGTGAAGATGTTAGATTGGGCATAGAGTTTAAGAGAAAAAGAAATACTTTCTAAATTTGGATAGCGAAATGAGTGAGTTTTTTATAGCTATAAATCATATTAATTTTTTAAAAACTGACTAAAAAGAAAAAAGTATTGCATAAATTGAGAGGGAGGGAACATTAGCAATTAGAGTAATATAAAAGGGTCTTAGTGAAGTCATGTGAAATCGTCTCTACTTTCGTAAATAAGAAGAATAATTGCACTGTATGAGTAGCTAACATTTGTGATTCTGTGCTTCAATAAAGCCCCAAGAATTCTATACACGAAAAATCATGTATGTCTTCTATTGTATGTATGCCTAAAATTAGACCATAGTAGTTGTGTAACACTCCGAACTTTCAACTAGGATTTTAACCATTCTTTGTATGCGTATAGGCCCCAAACTCAATGATTTATAATTGAATATAAGTGTTAAGATCAATTTCCTATTGTGGTGAGTGATTTGGATGTGAATCATGGTCATAAGAAACACCTAGCATAGAGTTAAGTTGAGAGCATTCCTATAGGTTGAGTTTTAGTATAAGATTTTACTAGGGTCAACTTCAAACGAGCATAAATCTTAGAATATGAATAATTATGTTACCTAATACCTATCTAATTAAGGGTTTTTGAGTCTTCTTTCCAACTTCACCAACAACTTATCGATCCAAGTCCTAAGCAAAAAGTTATGCCCATTTAACTGGGCACTGCACATGTGCGACCGCGCACATGGAAAACGTGCTAGAAGGGCTAATTTCGTCTTTTCATAATTCATAACCCAAAACCACAACTAAATACTCCTTTCCATCAGTTTTGTACATTTTTTTAATAACTCAACACCTTATTCTTCCTCTGAAACACAAACTCTCAAGTCTCAAAAAAGATCAATGTTAAGATTCTTCTTCAAAGGAATTCTTCTCCAATATCGTCAATAATGATATGTAAGACTGTACTAAGTTAAGAACCTCTTCAATTTCAGTTCTTTATATTCATTAAATCCCTTCTTATTAGTTAGGGTTAGAGCCATGTCCCTTGAATCTCAATAAAATCACAATCTATCCATATCATTTTTAAAGCCTCTCTATTCCTGTCCTTATTCCCTGAAATTTGTGATGTATGAAGAACAACCCTAAATCAATTGAATTTTGAAATCATAATTTCTCATATCTATTTTATAATCTAGGGTTGAAAGTTGAAATTTTTGACTAAAGCAAAAAAGTGAATTTATGAATATTCTCTTCCCCATAGAGATACTCTTTACTTTATTATTTTAAATCGTGATTTGGATTACAACATTAGTTCTTTAAATTTATAATATGGATTGAGAAATAAGATGATATTTTTGAGTTATTCTACATGATGAATTTTCTTACAAACATCCATAACCCATTTGATATGAGCATGACTTTAAAGATAATTTTTATGTGATTTGACTACTTTACCATTGATTGATTTTTAAAGGTTTTGACAAGTGTTCTGAAAGGTCTTCAATAAATTTTATGAAATATGAACTTTCCTAATGAAGTATAAGAAACCTTGCAACCTCCATATAATGATGCTAAAAACTATGAAAGGATGACTTACAGATTTTGGGATGACGATACTATCATGATATGAATCATTATGTTTGATGGATGGTTGATGAAATGAAGATGAAATGTTCTTAAAATATGATTTATAATTTGAATATATAAATATATGATCTTAAAGTGAATTAGATGATTAACGGAGAAGGTGTGAGTTCAAAAGGCTCATTACCCAAAACCTATATTTTGCCGACATAGAGGTGGTTTGCTCCTTAAATGGACGACCTTATGTTTCTCTTCTATGAGGATGCTTTATGTAGGTATTTATGCTGTTATATGCAGAAGAATCTCACTTTATGTGACAAATATGGATTGGGGCTCATTCAATCCAGTGTTGATAGGACCCACATAGCCCGTGGTGTGTTATGTATAAGATGTCAGTTAAACCATCTAGTTCAGAAGTAAAATAAAGAACATTCTTGAGTTTTTTTAATTTGATGATTTATGTCCATAATGTTCCATGTTTCCTCCTTCAGTTTATGGTTTTAGTTTCGTACATGTATTTTCTATTATGCTTCCCTCCCCAATTTTACATACCAATAAATTTCACGTATTGATCATCTTAAATGCTACATTATTTCAGGATGTAGGTTTCGAGACGTACGTTTGTGATTTCCATGCAGCTAGGACTTGACGTATTAGCTATTGGCGAGCCTCCATCTTCCAAAAAGCATAGTCCATTTGATGTCCAGACCTTATCTCATGTTTATGGTATGTCAAGTCCTTGTCCCGGTATAGTTAGAAAGTCATGTTATGTAGAGGCTTCATAAACCTATGTAGATGTCAATTTTCAAATATTTCAAATTCATATAGTTACTCTGAAAATTTCTATATTTAAGTTTAAATGATTAAGTATCCACGAAATGGGTTTCACTTCCACAATTGCCTTTATGATTTTTAAATATTTCTTTCACATCTTTTAATTGAAGCTCATTATGAATGCTAAGAGGTTCTCTCGGGCCTTAATGGTTCCGGGTGTATGTTACTTCTAGGGCCTAGGTTCGGATCGTGACAAACTTGGTATCAGAGCCCAGAGTTCAAGTGTCCTAGGGTCTCTATGAAGCCGTGTCTAGTAGATACTTGCTTATGGATGTGTTGTGCACCACACTTATAATCAGGAGGCTACAGGGCATTTAGGAACTGTTTCTCATACTCCAGATCGTGCAATTAGAGTTGTTCATAAGAAACTTATCGAGATTCATGCTTTGCTCTAATTCCTCTGACTATGCCTCATTTTTGAGATGATAGAAGTACAAATGGTCATACTCCTAATTATGTGATCCTTTCTGATTAAGTCATCAAAAAGTTATGAAATTGTACAAGGACTTGAGAGGAGTCTATTAGTGTGTCAAAGTCTATTGATTTTAAGCATAGACCCCTATCTTCATGAATCGTGCGGTTGAGTCAAGGTGAGACGTGTATTCAGGACCTTTTCAAAAATCTTGTTATAAATGACTCGCTTAAGGGGAAAGGTGTGTAGCTAAATGTTGGGATAGTATTTCCAACCGAGAGATAGTATAAATTAGGGTATTATGAGCTATGAGCAGTAAGATGACCCTGAGCCATAGATATGTATAGATATGGAGTCATAATTTTAGAAGTCTGAGAGTGTAGGTAGTGATTGATCGAAGAAGGTATCTAAAGTCTTATACCCATTAAGTTAGTGATGGGTGTAGTACGCCCTTATGGTGTTGGTTACAGAGTAAAAAAATTAGCAAATTTTAAGGTAGACGGTAGAAAAAAAGTAGTTAGTTAAAATATTTTTAAATTTAGTTGAAATCAGGAAGGAGCCCATGATAGCTTGTCATTGTGGTAGTAAAGAACAAGTGTAGGTTGTAAATGGAAGGATAGAGTGGTTAAGAATTTACATATGTAAGTTTCAATTTGTGGTTCTTGGAGACAGAAACTCCTTGTTGCTTATAGAACTATGAGCATAGTTTAAATGTATGTATAGGTAAGTAGATATGATGTGAAAAAGAAGAATTTGTTAATGGACTGTAATTATATATGTTGAAGGATTAAGTTTGACTATTCTTATCATGAGGTTTTAGTCGGCCTAGTGTTTTTTGATTTTACCTAGCAATTATGAGTCAGTCTAGTATGTGAGAAGATGTTGAGTGAATACTAAGGTGTAGTAGTAATATTATGAAGAACAATGTGTTTGTATGCCGTAGTTAAGTGGAATAAGAAATTAAGATTGATTATTTTGTCAAAATTTTGATGGACTAGTATAGTATGTGGGATGTTTCATTGGCAGTCCATGATTGGTACTAGATACTAAGTTTGAACTTTAGATACTAACTGTCGTGAAAAGAATGGTAGATAGAGGATATTGATGTAAGCTTGGTGGAAAATAGATTTAGTAAGCTTGATATGATGTGTGCAAGAGTCTAGGTGGATAACTTATGGAAAAAAAATTGAACATGTGATTATGATATATACATGAGGACGAGTGTTGAAAACAGTGAATTATGGCTAAGTCGCTGGATGGATAAGAGCCTTAAGTTATAAGAATAAGGTGCACCCAGTTTTAAGTTTATAAGTGTTATATGTATCTAGTAGTATTTTTTATTTGCTTCGTATGGAGGAGGCTAGGTGGTTATTATATAGTGTTCATTAGATATGAATTGAGGGAATTATAGGTAGACAATATGAGCCCTTAGCATAGTACTAAATTTCTTTGAACTGGATGGATATGAGATTAGAAGCTTAATGCTAGTAGACTAAGAAGAGGAGGCTAGGTTGTTAAGTGTTAGAGAAAATGGATATGCATGCACTTGAACATGCAAGTTATATGATGATGACTTGGGAGACTAGGAAAGTTAAGAGAAGTACCTCTGAAGAGAGTTTTCTAGGAAGGAGTTCTATATCTTCCAAATGTAGTAGGTCAGGGGAAGTTTAGTATTCTAGTATATTGTGATACCCCACCATGCCGAGCGTTATACTTATTGCTCTATTTAGGGAATAGGTCAGCAGACTTAGGATGATGACCTTTGATCTAAGAGGGAGATGATAGATATTGAACTAACACAGGTCTTAAGTTTCAGAAAAGGTTTGTGACAAGTTCCATGGTGATCTATTCTTATTCTAGTGTATGCTTTGTATATCTATTTAAGGGAACCCCCATGCCTATATCAAAGGTCCATATTCTCTATGCAAACTCATGCACATACTACAACCCTTGAACTAGAAGCAATAATGTCTCTCAGGGATACAAACTTTCTCTAAGCTTCCAAGTATATAATACTACACTCATGATCCATAAAATCATGTCCTACGTTATGTTCAGACCTAAAAAAAACTATACATTGCAGTATGTTACCAATTTTTGTTAGGCTATGTATAAGCCCAAGATGGCACTCTACTTCTATCTTGAGCATTAACATCATACCCATGGTTGATGTCCATACACCTCATGCTGATTCATGTTCATACTCAGTTCCTAGAATAGAAGTAATAGCATAGCTCAATGATCCCAGTTTTACTTCCTGAATCTAGGACTTTTTAACCTTATATGGTACAATTCAAGGTAGGTGCATTCATGTTTCTCAGCACACTCAACCCCATGACTCATGACATACCCAAAATGGCTTGCGGAATCATGCAACATCATGTGTAAACTCAAGTTAGATTTTCTGCACATATCGTGCTTCTGATATATGGTGTAAATACTTGTGGGAGTGATTGAAATTATCGGTTCTAGGTATGGAAGTCCATAACGTGAGTGTAGTAATAGGTTTGACTATGATAATTGATAAATATGCAAACCTTTACTCGATGTGGCTAGTACTTTAGGACTTGAGCTTAGGATTTAGTTGATTGTAGTGGTAAGAAGGATTAGCATTCTTGGGGACTAAATATTTCAGAGGAATATAGGGTATAAAATTCCTTCACTTAGGCCAACATGATCACATTATAGTAGAACACTGTGTCTTTATGTTAGACTTGAAAATGGGAACAATAGATGGATTGATTCATACTCCTCAAGCTATCTGTACCCTTGACTATCATAAGTAGCAAAAATTAAGGTGTGGTATTTAGATGAGGGTCATAACAAGAACTGTGGATAAGCTTAAAGGTTATTAGTTTACTGTTAAGGGAATGTACTCTTAGCTCCTATGCTCGACATAACCTTATTTCATCTCATGTATCAATCCAAATTCCTAGCTACATTCAATATCAAATCTTTTCCATGCGTCAATTGAAACAATGTTCCTTGGTACTTATGTTTTAACCCATACCTATGTTGAACTTTTAACACCAAATTATTCGTGCTTGACCGATTCACTTAATGTTGTCATGAAATTCTTCTGGGAGTAGATGAGTTAGGAGTGAAGTTGGATGATAAGTTCCAGCCCATATATCGTGCTTGTAGAATTTCTATAAGTCTCTACCCATTATTTGAGGATGAATACCCCCAAGTGGGATATATTATAACACCCCAAACTTTCGACTAGGATTTAACCATTCTTTGTACGCGTATAAGGCCCAAACTCAATAATTTCTAATTGAATATAAGTGTTAAGATCAATTATCTACTGTGGTGCGTGATTTTGATGCGAATCATGGTCATAATAAACACCTAGCATAGAGTTAAGTTGAGAGCATTCCGATCAGTTGAGTTTTAGTATAAGATTTTACTAGGGTCAACTTCAAACGAGTATAGTTTCTAGAATATAAAGAGTTATGTGGTATAATACCTACCAAATTAAGAGAATTTGAGTCTTCTTTCCAACTCCACCAACCATTTATTGATCCGAGTCCTGAGCAAAATTTATGCCCATTTAACTAGGCACTGCGCATGCCGCACGCCCAGCTGCGCGACCGTGCACATGGAAAACGTGCTAGAAGAGGTAATTTCATATTTAATTAATTCATAACTCCAAACCATGACTAAATACTCCTTCCCATCAGTTTTATATGTTTTTTTAATCACACAACACCTTCTTCTTCCTCTCAAACACAAACTCTCAAGTCTCAAGAAAGATCAAGATTAAGGTTCTTCTTCTAAGGGATTCCTCTCCAATTTCGTCAATAATGGTATATAAGACTGTCCTTAGTTAATAACCTCTTCAATTGCAGTTCTTTATGTTTATTAAATTGCTTCTTATTAGTTAGGGTTAGAGCCTTGTCTCTTGACTCTCAATAAATCCACAATCTATCTAAGTCATTTTTTAAGCCTCTCTATTTATGTCCTTATTCCCTGAAAGTTGTGATGTATGGAAAACAACCCTAAATCAATTGAATTTTGAAATCATAATTTTTCATAGCTATTTTATGATCTAGGGTTGAAAGATGAAATCTTTGAATAAAGTTAAAAAGTGAATTTATGAATGTTCTCTTCCCCAAAGAGATACTCTTTTCTTTATTATTTTAAATCGTGATTTGGGTTACTACATTAGTTATTTAAATTTATAATATGGTTTGATAAATAAGATGATTATTTTGAGTTATGCTACATGATGAATTTCCTCACAGACATTCATAACCCATTTGATATGAGCATGTCTTTAAAGATGATTTTTATTGGAGATTTGACTACCTTACCATTGATTGATTATTAAAGGTTTTGAAAAGTGTTTTGAAAGGTCTTCAATAAATTTTATGAAATATGAACTTTCCTAATAAAGTATAAGAAACCTTGCAACCTCCATATAATGATTCTAAGAACTATGAAAGAATGACTTCCAAGTCTTAGTATGACTATACCTTCATGATATGAACCTTTTTGTTTAATGGATGGTTGATGAAATAATATGAAATATTCTTAAAAGATGATTTATAATTTGAATATGTAAATATATGGGCTTAAAGAGAATTAGATGGTTAACCAAGAAGGTGTGAGTTCAAAAGGCTCATTACCCGAAACCTATGTTTTGCCGACGTAGGGGTGGTTTGCTCCTTAAATGGACGACCTTATGTTTCTCCTCTACAAGGAATATGTATGTAGGCCTTTATGCTATTATAAACAGAAGGATCCGGATTCATGAGGCAAACTCAGTAGGTCGAGTGTTGATCGAACCCACATAACCCGTGGTGTATTATGTATAAGATGTCGATTAAACCATCTAGTTCAGAAGTAAAACAAAGAACATTCTTGAGTCTTTCCAGTTGATGATTTATGTCCATAATGTTCCATGTTTCCTCCTTCAGTTTATGGTTTTAGTTTCATACATGTATTCTATATTATGCTTCCCTCCTCAGTTTTATAAGCGAATACATTTCATGTATTGACCATCTTGGACACTACATCGGTTTAGATACGTACGTTTGTGATTTCCATGCAGCTAGGACTTGACGTATCAGCTATTGGTGAGCCTCCTTCTTTCGGAAGGCATAGTCCATTTGATGTCTAGGCCTTGTCTTAGGTTTATGGTATGTCAGGGCCTTGTCCCAGCATAGTTAGTGAATCATGTTATGTAGAGGCTTCATATATCTATGTAGATGTCAATTTTCAAACATTTCAGTTTCATATAGTTACTCTGAAAATTTCTTCATATTTAAGTTTAAATGATTTAAGTATCCATGAAATGGTTTTCACTTCCGCAATTGTCTTTATGAGTTTTAAATGTTTCTTCCACATCTTTTAATTGAATGCTCATTATGAATGCTAAGAGGTTCTCTCGGGCCTTAATGGTTCCGAGTGCCTGTTACTTTCATGGCCTAGGCGGGTCGTGACAGTTTGATACACAGAATAAGGGTGAGATATTTTAGAATTAAGTGTGGGATTAGATTTATGTTGTTTTTGGTTGACTTCTTGACACAATGATAAATTTATATTAGGGGTGGGCTTTCCGTTCAATTTTTTTGAACTTTCTTTTGGTTCTTTGGTTTTCGATTATTTGAAAGTGTGTACCGAATACCGAACTGAATTATTTTAGTTTAGTTTGATTTTTCTAATTTGGTTTTTTCAATATGAACCTTACTAATGAGTTATTTTCCTGGTTGTAAAAATAAGTTATTTTTTAAACTAGAAATGAACTATTTATGTTTTTTTAATTCAAAATTTGCTAAGTTTCAAAATAAGAGCAGATCCTCGAGGAGGCAGTTGATGAGTTGTTATCTTTTTGAAATTTACTTTAGTTAGTTCATTAATTTTTTAGCATAATAAGTTTCTTGTTTTAGGATAAATTTGAATTTTAAATTTCTATGAGATAGAGATTAGTTTGTTGAGATAGATTAGGTTTTTGAATTTTAAATCATGCATTTGATTGTATGTTGGCTATTTAAAGCCCCTCTATGCTAAGAAAAATATTAAAAGCTTATTGAAAACCATTTCAATTCATTGAGAGTCATTTTAACCCCTTTTTGCTGCCCCATCTTTTTTTTAAAAAAATCAACAGTGGAATCAAGAGTCTCATTGATCTTACGGGATCTGTGAGTTCTTCCAAAGAACTGCCATACCATTTTTAACCTGTAAAGGCTACCTTTTTAACCCGTCAGGGCTACCCATTTTGTAATGACCCTCTCGGTCATTTCCCTCATTTTCGTATGTTCTTGGCATTTAGGTTTCCTGTAACTGCCACAAGTTATTTATGACTTGCTGGGACTGACAGTTCGATTCTTGGGCAGTACGCTTGAGAATTTTATTAATACCGAGCGCGTTGTGGAGCATTTAAATTAAATTAGAATTTAATAAAAAGATATAGATAATTACTTTTTGAAAATGTTTTTGATATTTATAAAATTCTTTAGTTATGATATATCTATACTACTTTATAATAGTTTTATAACCTATTAATATTTTAAACGAAGATAGTGAATCTAGATATGTTAAAATAATATTATTTTATAATAGATGCTTTATTCGAAATAATTTTCTATTATTTATGATATATTAAAAATATTATTTTTATTTTACCACGAACCTATGCAATATCCGAATGTAAGTATAATGAGATAAAGATTTGGTAGCATAGCCACCTCCACTCCACATGGAGTTGGAGTGGCTGGATACCATTCACTTAAATTGTGGGACGCTGCCACATATCTACATTGGCATATCATTTAACTATTATGTGTAGTGTCTATATATATACTTTTAGAAGAAAATGTGGGGAGGATATATTTGTTGTCGGCAAAGAATTTATATCCCTTATATACATTTGTATTCATCCACTATCTCATTCATTTTGGAGAGAATTTAGTGGGAAATATTTTTAAAACTCCAAATATTTTATTTTGGAAAAGGAAAATTAATTATCTACATCAAGTTATTCAAGCTCGGGGATCGCGTGGTTGATAGTATAAAGTCTTTACATCGTGAGTTTTTCGGTCAATTTTAGCTTAAAGTCGCATATTTGAATTGTTATTTGGCGGGGTTGATGTTGGTATTGATAGTTGGGGCTATTTATAGCTGAATTTAAGCTCGGGTTGGATTGTATCTCTTGTGACTATTGGTCACTGAGCTATTTGGGATGCTGTGACAGTTTCAGTTTCGCGATTCCACAAGTGGGCCCCATGTGGGATTTTTTGGTCATTTTTTGACCCGGGAAATATGGGTATCAATCTTTATGTTTTGATATGTAGTTTATTAGTCGGAGGCCTCTCGGAAGGAGAAAACTCCTATTTAGCAGGCTTTGGTAGGCGTTCGGCGGCGTCCAGGTAGGTTAGGCTTATATTATACCTAGACTGAGTTTATTTATAGTATTTGCATGATATTGTGCTAGTGTTTGGGCTGGTATTTGTAGATTGGCATTGGCTTGCTATGATTAGGCCTTTTGGGCTGGTTAGGGCCTTGTTCGGGTATATTTCGGGCCCGTTATCCTCTGGTTGTGCCAAAGATGACCTTTATAGGGTTGGTTAATGTTGTACTACTATTAGTAGGGGCTCTTTATCCTCGTGGTGAACCAAAGATGTCCTTTATACTGTTGGTTAAAGTTGTACTACTATTAGTAGGAGGTTGGGAAACCTTAGTCCAGACTTGGATAGATTTAGCCCAGACTTGGTTTCGGGACCCCGTAGTGGGCCCCACTGCTCTACAAAGTCGGCATAGTTAACCTTAGACAATATTGGTCTTAGTTAATCCCTGAGATACTCTTTTAGGATAACTTTTGGGTTGGTTTACCCTGGTTATAATCCTTTAACCCGTTTGGCCCTATCGACCCCAGATAGCATAACACTTGACCGAAGTTGTTAGCCTTGACCTAGTATTGGGGACCTGCCTTGCTATGTTACACTTGAGATACCCGATTTGGCATATATATCACCTAGTAGTAAGCAGTTGACCTTGGAGGACTCAGGGATTGGCCTTGTAGTACATTGTTGGTTATCTCTTTTATTTATGTTTCGGGTTAGGTCTGGGGCTGATATGTCCCCATTTACTTGTATTTGTGTGAATTCTAGCACTATTCTGGCACTTGGTTATGACGACTCTGGGAGAATGACTATTATGAGTTTCGGTTCGAGTCTGGCCACTGATTCAGATATGATGGCTACTGACTATTATGAGTTCTGGTTTGAGTTCGGCCACTGATTCAGATATGATGGTTACTGACTAGTCATTTTGAGTTTGGCCACTAATTCATATATGATGGTTAATGATTATTATGAGTTTCGATTAGAGTCCCACTACTGATTGTGATATTATCTGAGTGTTCTAGTACTGGGTACCGTGGTTCTTAAATTGTGATTTACTGAGTTCTGGTTTGAGTCCGACATCTGGCTATGAGTTTTGAGATATACTATATATATGGCCTCTTGTTATTACCAACTATGTCTGGTTCGAGCCCAGCGTCTGGCCTTTCGTTACTACCCATTGGTGTTGGTTCAATCCTGGTGCACACCTGGATGGTTACTATGGCTACTTAGAATTGGCTCAGTTACTAATTATTTATGCTTTATTTTACTTTTCTTGAGTGTCCCACCAGCTTATTGGGGTACTGTTGGGTTAATTGTCTTCTTTAGTATGTCTGACGGGCTTATGGAGGCCCAGTTAGGTTATGTTTGTTTGCCTTCTTATTATTGCATTATTTATCTTTCTGTATCACTTTTACTTATTCTTTTATCGCAATTGCATAGCTTGGTAGCAGTTTACCTTTCAATCCCTATTTACTGGTGACTTAGATTGCACCCTCACATTTTAGTTAGACTTATGCTATATTTGAGCCCAGTCGGCCAATGATGGCTACTGAGTACCCGTTGTTTTGGTACTCATACTGTACTTTTGCATCTTTTTCCTGATGCAGATCTGAGTACTAGCAGCCGACCTTGATAGGGTGAGCTTGCTAGCATCCGAGGCTGATCCTCATCCATCTACTCTAGTTTAGTCTTTTACTTTCGATACTGCTTGTAGATATTATGTATCTTTGAGTTCTGTCTAGTACTATGGTTATGTCTTTGTAGTGGCTTTAGTACCTGACCTTACCAGGTCCTGGGAGGAATTCATTTGAGTTTGTTGTCCTCTTTCTTCTTCCATTCTGGCATACTTTATTGTGTTATATTTTTACTTCTGCTTCCTATTATTGTAAGTATTACCGTTGCTTGCAGCTCTGGCCTATGGCTTGGCTTTCCTACTGGTGGGATAAGGTAGGCGCCATCATGACTCGAGAAATCGGATCGTGACACATTTTAACCCATCAGGGCTACCATTTTCAAGCCAAGCTTATTTTCAAAACGTAGGGCTATTTTCAATAAATATCGATGTCAAGCCGCAGTCTCTACTCTCTCTTTGAATGTTCAAAAATTTCACAGACAAAAACTATCAGATTTGGTCAGTGAAAATGAAATCATATTTTATAACCTATGTCATATGTGTGTTTTGTGATGCAAGAAAAATATTCACAGCAAGATTTTGTAAATTCTACAATTGTCAAGATGAAAGCACTTTCAAAAGAGCTTTCAAGCAAGGCAAGATCACTGGTGGTGTTTTTTAAGCACAAAATCAAAAGAAGAAAAAAAAGAAGAAGAGAAAGATCAATACCAAAAAAAGAATGTGTAAGTTCAATAACAATCAAGAAAAATCCAGCATCAACTGTCAGAGCAAAAAATGAGGAGGAGCATTTTTTAAAATTGTAGTAACTAAAGCAAAGGGGGAGTGTTAAAATTTACTTTAGTTACTGCATTAACTTTTTAGCACAATAAGTTCCTAGTTTAAGGATAAATTTTAATTTTAAATTTCTATTAGATAGAGATTAGTTTGTTGAGATAGTTTAGGTTTTTGAATTTTATATTATGTAGATTTTTTGATTGTATGTTGGCTATTTAAAGCCCCTCTATGCTTAAGAAAAATGTTGAAATCTTATTAAAAACTATTTTAATCTATTGTGAGTTATTTTAACACATTTTTGCCGCCCCATCTTTTTTTTAAAAAACCAACATCTCTATTCCATTTCAAAAAATTCTTTTGTTATATGAAGTTGATAATTATCAAAAGGCTAAAAGATAAATAATAATAATAATAATAATAATAATAATAATAATAATAATAATAATTAGAAAAAAAGAACACAATTGATTCATAATAGTTTGTTCAAGAGTTGCGATTGCCTTGTCGGTGTAGGAATTGCGTGATAAAAGAGAAGGGATTGGATGAAAAGATTGTTGTTTTCTGGGTTTAGTAAAAGCTGTATTTTACAATAATAACTTCAATCACATGTTCAAAATAAAATAAGAACAATCACATGAAATTGTAACTTTGTATTTAAACAACAAGAACTTCAACTTTAAGTTCAAGAACAACAAAGAAGTTCAACAACTTCAAACACAAGTTCAACAACTATGAACTATCAAAATGAAGTTTCTACTATTTTATGAAAAATAGCAAAATCGTAAAAACAAAGATGAAGACAGAAATGGAGAATCAAGTCCACCGAATTCACGATGTGTCCTTAAAGAATTTATTCCCCTCAAGTACCAGAGGTTATGGAATCTTTCCTCCCAGGATAAAATGATTCACTTTAGTAGAATAGTTGTACCACAAATTCTACATAACAACGAACTCACTCAACGATTTGATGATCACGTTGAGTTTTTTTTTTCAAGAAGATATTATTCACTTCAAAATTTTGTCACCATACATGAGGAAAAATTCAGGTATTTATAGTCAAAAGGTGGTGCTTTAAGAAGAGAAGCAATGGTTCTAAAAAATTACACTGTTTCGGACCCATCGGGACCACCTATGCCCGCAGGTTGCTAATTAGCCAAAACCAAAAACTTTCTTTGACCTGCATAGGCATCTGCGCCTGCAGATCGCCAGCTGCTCCTGCAGGTCCAAAAATCATTTCTCAAACAGTTCCTCGAAGGGTCAAGTCCCTTCAAGGTGCATTGTGACATGCGTCCGCACTTCGTCATGTGCGTCCGCAAATGGAGAAATTTCAGATTGAATTTTTAGATCATTAAATCTCAAGTTTCAAATGAATTTTGTCCAAAAAGATAGTCTCTCGATCGATCATTTGACAAATCCAAATCCAAATCCAAAGCCGAAGTCGAAGCTGAAGCTGAGCCGAGCGAGCAACGACGACGACGACGCGAGGTTTGACTTATTCTTGCCTCACTATCCATATGAAGGAATTCTTTTCAACATAAGCTTAAGAAAGTTCCTTTCTCCCACCAATGTAGAAGAAACACTCTTCTTTAAAGTGAAAACACAATTCACTTTTTCCCTCCATTTGTTCCCTCCATTTTTCATTCACATTTCATCACTAGAACCCAATAATCCCCTATATGAATGGGGAATGGCTATTTCATTTAAAAATATTCGGACAAGTGTTTATCTACAAGCAAAGACTAATTGCATCTGGATAAGTAGGTTTTCCTTTGAACTTTTCGTAGTGAACTTGCATCGGATGCACTCGGTCAATTGGTAGATGTGATATTTTTGAACCATCAAACTTTAATGTACACCTAGACAATACAAGTCACACAACCAGCCTTTTACCGTTTATGGTTCTCACGATTTTGTTCGTTTCATCCATGAACACTACCTGATTTCATGAACTTAGAGAATAGGCGTTTACTATCATTCTCCTTGAAGCGGCTTCAACTTCACCCTCATATAGGTGATTCCTAAATGTTTCAATCCTATAGATCAAACTATTTGGTCAAATCTGCCAAACTTAGAAACCATTAAAAGACTTCCAACCATAAGTCTTCTCCTTGTTTCCTGAACATTGTCTTCATCATGAAAATGGGTTAAGTTTATTGACAATGTTAAACCGTCAGTAACAACTTTGTTTTGATCTCCTTGAACCTAGCTCTTGGGATCTCCAGTCTGCTAGGTAGAGTTACCGCTGTGATGACATGTCCTAGACCATAAACCCATTCCCTTCGATGATCTCTCAACTCCCTTTCTCGATAGGCCTTTTGTAAGTGGATTCAACTTATTATCCTTTGACTTCACATAGTCAATCGTGATAATTCCACTAGAGAGAAGTTCTCTAATGGTGTTATGTCTCCGTCTCATATGACGAGATTTACCGTTGTACATCATGCTCCCTGCCCTACCTATCGCAGCTTGGCTATCACAGTGTATGCCAAAGGTTTGGGCCAATAAAGAATATCTTTCAAAACATTTCGGAGCCATTCAGCTTCTTTACCGACTTTATCTAACGCGATAAATTATGATTCCATTGTAGAGCGTATGTTTGGATGATTTCCAAGAGACTGCTCCTCCACTTAAAGTAAATACATATCCACTCGTGGATTTTACTTCATTCGATCCGGTGATCTAATTTTCATACTATGGGTCCGTTTGGATTGGCTTATTTTAGATGCTTTTAAGCTAAAAATAGTTTTTAAGCATTTTTGAAGTGTTTGGATAAATTTAAAAAGTGCTTATAAGCACTTGGTTTTTGGGTAAAATGCTTAAAATAAGCCAAAAGCCATAAGTTAGGAATCCTAACTTATGAATTTTGGCTTAAAATGCTAAAAAATATGCCAAAAGCCAAAAGCCCATCCAAACGGGCACTATATCCTTCAATTACCATAGGATATTCCTTATAATGCAAAGTATAGTCTTGAGTATGTTTTAGATACCCCAAAACTTTTTTCATTGTCATCCAATGAGTTTGATTGGGATTACTCGTGTACCGACTTAATTTACTAATAGCACATGCTCTATCTGGTCGTGAACAATTCATGATATACATCAAACTTCCCAACACTTTTACATAATCCAATTGTGAGTCACTTTCACCTTCATTTTTTCGAATTGTATAGCTCACATACAATAGAGTCTTGGCAATATTGAAATCCAAATACTTGAACTTGTCAAGTACCTTTTCAATGTAATGAGACTGTGACAGTTCCAACCCTTATGAAGTTCTATGAATTCTTATCCCTAATATCACATCCGCCACTCCAAGGTCTTTCATATCAGACTTGCTCTCAAGCATTCGTTTCGTAGCATTTATGTCAGAAATGTCTCTACTTATGATCAACATGTCATCCACATACAAACAAAAAATGACTTTGTGATTTGGAGTGTCTTTAATGTAAACACATTTATCATGAATTCGTTTGCCAACATGGTTTGGTCAAACTTTGCATGCCACTGTTTCGTTGCTTGTTTTAGTCCATAAAGTGACTTAACAAGTTTACACACTTTCTTTCCTTTACCAGGAACGACAAAATCCTCAGGTTGTTCCATGTAAATTTCTTCCTCTAATTCTCCATTTAAGAATGTTGTTTTCACATCCATTTGATGGATTTCAAGACCATAGACCACAGTTAATGCAACCAACATCCGAATGGACATTACCCTTGTTACTGGCGAGTATGTGTCGAAATGATCAAGGCCTTGTTTTTTTCTAAAGCCTTTCACTACAAGTCTTGCCTTGTATTTGTCAATAGTACCATCAGCTTTCATTTTCCTTTTGAAGATCCATTTAGAACCTAAAGGTTTATTGCCTCGAGGAAGATCAACCAACTCCCAAGTAAGGTTGCTCAAGATTGAATCAATCTCACTATTGACAGCCTCTTTTCAAAAAGATGAGTCCGAAGACGGCAGTGCTTTTTTAAATGTTAGAGGTTCATTTTCAAGAAGAAATGTTACAAAATCTGATCCGAAGAAATTCGATGTTCTTTTTCGCTTAATACGCCTTGGATTCTCTTTATTAAGTACATTCTCCCTTGGTTCATCCCTAGGTCGTTTGGACCCTTCGCTAGACAACTCATGTCTAGTCTTATACGAATAAATGTGTTCAAAGAACTCAGTATTATCTGATTCAATTACCGTATTATCATGGATATCTGGATGTTCAAATTTATGAAACAAAAATTGACAGGCTTTACTATTTGTAGTATATCCGATGAAAACATAGTTCACAGTTTTTGGTCCTTTTTTCACCCCTTTAGGTATAGGAACTTGGACTTTTGCTAGACACCCCCACATTTTGAAATATTTCAAGTTGGGTTTCCTTCCTTTCCATTGCTCATATGGAATAGATTGTGTCTTTCTATGGGGCATTCTATTAAGTATTCGATTAGCTATACGGATAGCGTCCCCCCCATAAGTTTTGCGGTAAACCTGAACTTATAATTAAGGCATTCATTATTTTCTTCAATGTTTGATTCTTCCTTTCCGTAATCCCATTTGATTAAGGTAAGTATGAGGTCGTAGTTTGATGGACAATTCTTTTTTCCAAACATATCTCCGTAAAAGAAAATTCATATTCTCCACCCCTATCACTTCTTAACATTTTGATTCTTTTAGCCAACTGATTTTCAACTTCAGTTTTATTTTGCCTAAATGCATCTATTGTCTCATCCTTACTATTTAGCAAATAGACATAACAGTATCTAGTGCAGTCGTCAATAAAAATTATGAAATAATTTTTCCCACCACGAGATGGTGTCGACTTAATAGCACAAATGTATGTGTGAATTAAGTCTAAGGGATTGGAATTCCTTTCAACAGACTTATATGGATGCCTAGCATACTTCGATTCAACACATGTTTGACACTTTGATTTAATGCACTCAAAGTTAGGCAAAACTTCCCAGTTAATCAGTTTTCGCAAGGTTTTGTAATTGATATGTCCCAAACGTTCATGACATAATTCATTTGACTCAAGCAAGTGAGAATAAGCCTCAGCTTTATTCATTTCAACAGCCATTACATGAAGTTTGAAAAGACCCCCATTGAGGTATTCCTTTCCTACATACATTTCATTCTTTCTTATTTCAACTTTCTCCGAAACAAACACACATTTAAACCCATTTTTAACGAGTAGTGTTGTCGACACTAAGTTCTTCCTAATAGTAGGAACATGGAGAACATTGTTGAAAGTCAACACCTTGCCGGAAGTCAATTTTAGGGCTATCTTCCTACTTCCTTCAACCTTGGCTGTTGCATTTTTTCCCATGAAGATCACTTCTTTGGGTCCAGCGGTATCATAAGTTGCAAAAGCTTCTTTGTCCGTACAGACATGTCTAGTGGCTCCTGAATCTAACCACCATTCATTTGGATTTCCAACTAGATTATATTCTTTGATCATTGCACACAGATTTTCAATCTTTCCAGTTGCTTCCAACATGTTTATCTTATTTCTTTTCTTGTTGCTTTTCAGACCTTGATAACTTAGAGCTTTGTGGCCAACTTTACTACAATTGTAGCACTTGCCTTTGAATTTTTTCTTGTTCTGCTCTTTATCTTGTCTAGAAGAATTCTTCCTCTTCATATTATGTGCAACATTATCTTTAACACAATTTACACACATCATTGCTGATTTCTCATGCAACTTAATATCCTCTTCTATCTTGAGACGAATCACAAAATCTTCTAAATCAAACAGTTTCAAACATTCCTTTTTCTGGAACATGAGGATATCTACTTGTGAACATTTGCATTTCAAGTTTGGTCAGCCAAAAGAACATCATTTGCTTCCATTCTTTGAAGTTCACACTAGAATATTTTTTCGGTTTCTCCATCATTTTCATTGCTTCAGCAATATCTGAACGACTTAATGATGCAATATTGGTTGCCGTTGGGACAACACCGATCACAACCGAATCAATTCGTTGTTCAGTTTCATTCGTCATTTCCTTGTTAAGCTTTGACAAACACTTTAGTATTTCAGAATACTAGCTATATAGACTTTAATCTTTAAACACTTGTTTCTAGTCAACAATGAAGCTTTTATGTCTTCAAATTATCAACCGAATGAACTTTGAAATCTGATGAAGTTTTTATATTCTTCAAACAGAAACAAATTCAAACTGAGTAAAACCCATAGATTTTAAACTCCTGAAACTAATACAAAGAGTTTAAGGAATTGGTGAAGTTTTTATATTCTTCGAATCGAATTCACAGTCCAATTTCTCAGCAAAGTTTTTATATTCTTTAAACCGAGGGAGTAGAAATCAAAATATTTAGTCTCCGTAAAATCAGACACTATACAGATTAACAAGTGCTTATAAATTCCTTAAGAATGTTGTTTTTCGGGTTTAGTAAAATCTGTAATTTCCAATAATAACTTCAATCACATGTTCAAAATAAAATAAGAACAATCACATGAAGTTGTAACTTTATATTTAAACAATAAGAACTTCAACTTTAAGTTCAAGAACAAGTTCAAGAAAAACAAAGAAGTTCAACAACTTTAAACACAAGTTCAACAACTATGAACTATCAAAATGAAGTTTCTACTATTTTCTGGAAAATAACAAAACTGTAAAAAAAAAGATTAAGACAGAAACGGAGAATTAAGTCCATCGAATTCACGGTGTGTCCTTAAAAAATTTATTTCCCTCAAGTACCCTAGGTTATGGAATCTTTCCTCCCAGGATAAAATGATTCACTTGAGTAGAATAGTGGTACCTCAAATTCTACCGAACAACAAACTCACTCAACGATTTGATGATCACACTTGAGTTTTTTTTTCAAGAAGAAGATATTTTTCACTTCAAAATTTCGTCACCATACCTGAGGAAAAATTCAGGTATTTATAGCCAAAAGGTGGTGCTTCAGAAGAGAAGCAATGGTTCAAAACAATTGCACTATTTTGGACCCGTCGGGACCACATGCACCCGCGGTAGCCCACCTGCGTCCGTATGTTGCTAATTAGCCTAAACCAGAAACTTTCTTTGACCTCCGCAGGCATCTGAGTTGGCATCTGTGCCCGCAAGTCCAAAAATCATTTCTCAAACAGTTCCTTGAAGGGTCACGTCCCTTCGAGGTGCGTTGTGACATGCGTCCTCACTTTGTCATGTGCGTCCGTAAATGGAGAAATTTCATATTGAATTTTTGGATCATTAACTCTCAAGTTTCAAATGAATTTTTTCCAAAAAGATAGTCTCTCGATCATTTGACAAATCCAGCCAAATCCAAATTCGAATCCGAGCCGAGCGAGCGACGACGACGACGACGCGAGAGTTGACTTGTTCTTGCCTTACTCTACACATGAAGGAATGCTTTTCAATATAATCATAAGAAAGTTCCTTTCTCCCACCAATGTGGGAGAAACACTCTTCTTTAAAGTGAAAACACAATTTACTTTTTCCCTCCATTTGTTCCTTCCATTTTCCATTCACATTTCATCACTAGAACCCAACAAAGATGGCTTCAAAGCCCTCTCCTCCCTCTATAACTAGAGAAGTAGGCAACCTGAGTTTAGAGCCACCTCGATTAGGGATGTTAGAACATCAATTGGATCGAAAACTAAATCCTAAAGTGACTTCGGAACAGGTT
This sequence comes from Capsicum rhomboideum, assembly GCA_031232105.1. NCBI lineage: Eukaryota > Viridiplantae > Streptophyta > Magnoliopsida > Solanales > Solanaceae > Capsicum > Capsicum rhomboideum. The sequence goes on along the minus strand of CP124717.1, from coordinate 47,239,863 downwards.
CGAGAGCTTCGATTAAAAACCTTTCTTATCTAGTGTCAATTGATCCCTTAGCGTCTACACCAACTAAAATCAAAATCTTAATTTGGAATACGATAGTAGGCTCGAGGAGGATCCAAAGACTGATTCTCGGTCCCCTAAAGTTAGAAAGCTAATTAGATTGCAATCTATGCCTATGGAAAGAAAAGTCACAGAAATTGATCCATATGATCACAAAGAAAGGCTTGTCTATACGTCTTTCTAGCGTACGGACGGTTCATTTCTATTGGAGCCTGTTGCTACCTGGATCAATCATCCATGTTAACACCAAACGTTGAGCAAGTTTGCTAGTTATTATTGTCAATAAATTTGTTTCTCTTGCATTTGAATTTGAAATTTGAGACTTTCATCATATTCTGACTTCGTCGAACCTTTACCTTTTAAAGGAAGAGAACAATACTTTCTTGAAGATAAGCAAAACTTTGGACTCTTCTCCCAAATTATCTAACAGGTCTGCAGTAGTACTGTCTTCTCTCTAACTGTGAGTGAATTTAAAGGTCTTCTACGCCCTAAAACCGCCAAATTCAGAATTTGAACATCGAGTTGAAGTTGTATTCTATGTACACTAAATCTGGAGTGTCATAATATATTCTTCAAGAATCAACTTTGCCCCATACTTTCTTACATTACACTTTCTTGCCTGGCAAGTATGTTTTTTTTGAACAAAAAAACAAGCAAAAATTTACCCGAATTCAGTGTTTATACTAGACTGATGGATGCAAGACATAAACACATTCATCATTTGGACAGCAGATCCTGTCGCATCAATTCTTTTCACTTGAATGAAATATATACAGTCAGACCTCTTTAAAACGTTACCTCGTTATAACGATATTTTATTATAGCGGTCTGATTTTCTCCGGAATTGATTTTTCATGTTATATTTTACTTCTCTATAACGACACTCTATCTATAGCAGCAATGACATTTATTATAGTGATACATTCTTTGTAAAATTATCTCTTTGTAACAACATACTCAAATATTATGTAATAGGAGTAATATTTTATAAAAAATATATTATGTACAAAATAAAATACCAAAATATTTAAGGTAATCATCATTAATGTCATGTACACAGTGAATTTCAAGTATGAATATTTAATTTAAAGAAAAAAATTATATTTAAATTGTGCATATCATTTATTTCATAACTTCACGGGGAAAAAACTACTGATGTTTGCCTTTTTTGATATTCATGCTCTTTCTAATTTTGCATACTTTTGTTTATAACAGCTAAATGAGATCTGAACCTCAAATGAAAGTATACATATATAAAAACACCTCTCTATAACAACCATGAAATTTTCGGACAAATGTTGTCACTATGGAGAGGTTTTACTGTAGCTACACTTTAGAGGGAAAAAAATATAACTTAAAAACTAATATTTATTTTCTTAGCTATGCTTGTTCAAACTGGTATGATGGAGAGATATCTCTCAGCCCCAGTTGGTCCTAGCAGATACTGGAAGCTTTATTTCTTCTGGAAATTCTATTACAACTATTTCAAAAAGATGACATATATAGTATTTTATATCATGAGAAGATACAGGGAGAAGAGATCATTTTCTATTACTTTTTTTAAAAAAAAAAAATGACAAAGGAACTTGCGGTCGTTACCCTTCGGGTGTGCACATGGTAAACTCCGCTCCCAGTGTAATAACCTGCAAACCACACAGGAAAGGTAAACTGCACTAGTCATACCCCGTGCGACGAGCTCAAACGGAAAAAGCATGTAGGGGGGTTGAACCTGAAACCCCCCATTTGGGTGTAACTACAGAATAATTCAGACCATAATTAGTGTAACTACAGGTTTCTCTTTTTCTAATTAAAACAAGTGTAGTTTGCGCTAATATAACAATGAATTTCAGCGTGCAGTCCTATCCTAATCAGTAAATTAAAAAAAGTATACAACAAGCATTCTGTTTTGGCACCATTCAGTGGTCTAGAAAGATTGTCCCACCACAACAAATGTAATCAAAGAATGAAGCTGCAAAGCAGTGGTTTTGATGATTAATAGGATATGTATAGTGAAATTACAATAGACATCATGAATGCCTCAATCACAAGATGCTGTAACTGGTCCATAACTTGCAAGTATCCAATATAGTTAGCATTAACAACTAAACCAGCTAAAACTCTTCTGCAGGAAAAATTTGAAGAGAAGAGCACGGCGGATGACAATGCAGACAACATCAGTTCCCTGTAGGATTCAAGTTCCATGACAAATAGGCTGGATCACCAAAAGGCCTGCACGGTCACAATTCCACAATAAACATCAATGCTATACTGATGGATACCTGATCATACACGTTAGGAACATGGTCATTTTAATACATGGGCGCATACAACACACGCCATTATATATTAAATCTGATATCAATTTATGTCTACCCAATTAATTCTATCAAGGTAACATCTTTCATTCGCCTCCCTAAATCAAATAAAAGGGACCATCAACAAACACAAAACCAAGACTCACACCTTCGAAAGCTGATTTTAGAACATGCCTATTGCTAACTCCTTAAGTCGTTTATAATTTCCGAAAAGGTTTTTAGGCATATGAAAAGGAATTTAGCTACTCGCTTGCATTGTATCAACTGCTGAAGAAGCTCCAAATTCACAAGTTCTTTGAATCGATTGTTACTGATATTGCCACATGGGTGACTCGATCTGAAAAATACCACGCGTGCTCCCTGGTGCGATAAATTATTATCACGACATGATGAAAATGGGATTTATAGACTTTAAGCCTTCATGATCTCAGGATGATCTTAAATGAAAACATAAAGTTTTTTCTTTAAAGTTTTATAGCGCTTCAAACAATTGAAACCATAAGCATGTTATCAAGCAAAGCTGTTTCTAGCAGACAACTTTGATTTTCTTAACTAGTCAAAAGGAGAAAACAATATATGATTTGCTGCAGACATAAATATATTAGGATTAAGAATCAAAATGGGAAGACAGTATTAGGTACGTTCTTACCTTGGTTTGATGACATACATAAGTATGAAAACTATTGCCACGAATAAGCAAATTCCACCAACGGTCAGGTATGCGATACCTAGGAACTTATTCTTTCCACCAATCCATGTTGTGGTTGAAAGAACCAGAGACTTTTTACCCTCAAACGTATATGTGTTATAGTTGTTTTGTATTACTACAGTAATGTTCTCATTAGCTTCAAGATCAAACTCCAGCTTCCCATATAACTTTCTGAAAGTTGGTAATGCTGCAGGTCTCAACCAAATCTGAAGATCCTCTTGCTCACTCATCTGCATGTAAAATACTCAAAATAGTTAAGACAATGATGAAATATGGGAAAAGGAATAATGATAATAAGATGAAAAAGAGGGAAAAAAAGTCTGCACTAACAGGTATGCTCTCGTTAAGTGTTCCACCCCCAATTAAACTTCCTTTCTGAAAATTTTTAGGGTAAACTTTTGATCCAAATTTGTGCTTTCTATCACTTGGCCATGAAATGTTCTTCCTATTGATTGGTAAAGCTTTGTCTTTAATTGAAAAACCATATGTATCATTGAACAAACTCCAAGCGATAAGACCACAGGGAATCACAGGCTGATCCCCATTCATGTCTTCAGGAGCACAAGTCTTTTCTAAGTCGCCCTTAAAATTTGGGTTGCGCAATTGCTCATCATTTCTGCTTTTGACATATCTGTGAAAACATAGGAAGCTTTCAATACCATTTAAACAAATATCATTTACTGAAAAAATTAAGTGATTCTCCTTCAAGCATGTCCACACTCAATGAAAGAGTCCATCTGTTATAAAATATTGAGGAGAAAAAATACTACTACAGAGTAAGAACAGAAAAAACAGGCAACTTGCACGATGTCTTTCAAAGTCAGGCTCTGTCTCATTAAATTTCAGTATTGTGAGACGGGGAACGAGAAATTCCTACATTAACATAATTTTCCTGGGCCTCCTTGGCCAGGATATCTTATAGATACACTGGTGGAGGACTTCAAAATAGAAAACTCATTCCTTCCTGAGCAGATGTACGACTAATTTCAGATTAGCTTAAGCAATTCTATTCCTTAACAGCATAAGGAGATATGCTAATGTATTCTATTTGAATGAATAATAAGAGTGATGATAGAGCAGAACACCGAGTCAGAAGGCGGCTAGGGAAGTTTCATACTTTACAGATTCCATATAGTCAACATTAAGAATTACTAGAAATTATCCATTGGAGGAAAAAAATCTACGACCTGGACAAAGTTAAAGCTGCTAAAACTTCATCCAATTCCTGTTATGTGTATATCAATTTATTTTCATCTCTACCATTATACATCAACATATTAAGAAAGAGTATGTTCTAGACTATCTTTTCATTTGGTGTATATCGTCAAGCCTTCCAAAGTTTTCCATCGCTAAAGATCTAAATTCTCCCCAATAACGACTTAAAAGTTTTAATCATTCAGTTAGTTGCATATACAGTGACTTTTCCATAACTTCCTCAATTTTATAAAAAGATGTCATCTGTAACTTCTTGACTTGTTATCTGTTTCCCATTTCAATTTTATTGTTAAATTCAACTTTATGTATGTTCTTACATTAATAGTTCAAGTGAAAAGTTTTATGCTTATTCATGAATAAATTATGGCACAATGACAGGTACACAGATAAATCTTCCTATGTCAGAAGTAAATCCCAGTATATCTTTGTCTATTAACATCCGATTGCTCCATGCAGAAGCAGAAAACCTTGATCATAAGCTAAGAGTTCACCCTGTGCATTTCTTTTTGTCTCTTCAGTCTTTTTGTTTGTGCTTCTTCTTGGGGGTGAGGATGTTCGGGTAACGGGGAGAGTGATCTGGGACAACATAATACCACAACTGAGAGAAAAGAACTTACTTCAATTTCATCAGAAGAGTTATTCACTTCAACTACACACACAAATTGTATTTTATGAGATTAAAACATCGATTCATTTTAATACTCATAATATATAACAGATCTTTAACTTAAATCAAACAAAATCTTGGACATACCGGCGATGATTCTGGTAGAAGTTATTGAGCTGATAATAAACATAGATAGGATGCTTCATTTTCTTAGGAACCTGAAAACATTCAGTAAATGAATTCTCTAGAAGGAGGCAACACAATGTTAAAATTTTGGAACAAAGAAAAGAAAAAACCAATATATTTGGAACAGGGGACTAACTGTCAAGGTTCTGATACAGGTCTTGTTCGACTTATTATTTTTGATAAATGCAATCCTATCATGATATGCAAGGTCTGATTTCGTATAATTTGTAGGAACGCAACTGTCATCATAACGATCTACAATTTCCACTACCTGCATACAAACAAAACATATTTCATGTAAAATACCGTTTGACTGTGAAAAACAAACTCCCAAAAACCATAAAGATATGGATATTCGAATACTTTTTCTGAAGCAGACAATGTGGCAAGGCCTATAGGAATGAAGACGATGCCAAGGAAGATAAACACCGTGACAACCTGAATGCAGAAAATGAGAAATAAATTCAACAAGCCATTATTAAAGCAAGGACTTAAAGAGGTTTTATCAAATGATTTTCGTGAATGCATACCCATTGTGGAGTTAAAATTGGCTTGCAAGCAGGAAGCTCTTGTTGGGTAAACCTCGAATCTACAACACAAAAATATGCCATTTAAATTTAGTTTGTTTCTGTAAATAAAACTGAAAATATATAAAACAGTGAAATCTAAGTCTTTTAGTCATGAAAGACTTGAAGTTAAGTTCCACAAGAATTGAAAGTAGCATCATGGTTATGAATATTCAATGAACCAATTATTTATAACACAGAATAAACATTTAGACAAGAACCAAGCCAGATCATAATCCCGTTAATTAATTGACCATCAGCAAGATGAGAGACCATAAATCGAAATAATGCAATGATAGGAACTAATTGTTTGGGCATATGTGCTTATTAAGCAAGGCAAAACTAACACGATTTTAGTTCAAAATGCAGCTCACATTTCAGTTATGGAAACTTTGGAGCCGGTCATTTTCCTGGTGATTCTACTTCACTTTAAACACTGCTGTCAACAATTAAAAAACAAACTGCTATCTCGCAAACTACACAGTCAAAATTGGGAAATACAATGATGTGATTCAGAAATTAAGAAACCATTTCCCCCTTCGTTCCATTTTGTATGACACTAATACAGAGTGACACCTTTTTACATATGTCAACTCTTTAACTTTAAACTTTCTATTTTACCCTTAACCACAAGTTTTTAGACCTATAGAAATGTCATGACGTGTGTTTAAGACCATAAGTTTTAGGAGTACTTTTGGTATGTGCCGGAAGTCAAATCTTTTTATGACTTGTTTTCATCTTAGGAACTTTCAAAGTGGAAGCAGAAATATTATGAAAGCACAGCAGTTAGTTGCATGATTTGGAAGTATGTTAATTTCACACATTTAGTTGACCAAAAAAAAATTCACCCATTTAACCAAATATATCAAAAGAATTGTACTCCATTAATGATTTTTGCAGTGCATTATTATCCCGTGGTTACAATTATTTCTACAATTTATAAAACAATCTAAATAACCCATATATCATATGGGAACATCTCATAAATTCAGGAAGTAGATTGAATTTTATAAATAACCCAGATCTCTACTTTAATGAAATTACAACAAGGTCAAATTCTAAATGGCCTAGACATACAAATTAAAAGAGAATAGTTTTTTTCCTGTTCTTGTTCTTACCAAAAAAAATGTTACATAAAAATGAATCTTGAAAATCAATTCCAGTAGAAACCATAACTTCATGCATTTTTAAAGAAAAATCGACCCTTGCAAGTATAAGATGAAAAAACGTCATAAATAATCAGGAAAAAAAAATGATATAATAGGAGAAGAAATAAGGAAGAAAGTATATATTACAATCGGGTTTCCTGGATTTCTTTGAAGAAGATGAAGATCCTTCGCCCATTGTTACGTACCAATCTATAGAGAATTAGAAAGGAGGTATTAATTAATTCATGTAAGATTTGTGAACATTTTTCAGAGGAAAAAAAAAAAAGAAGCGAAATAGGGATGATAAATTTTCCTTCTCTCCCCTCTTTATTTTCTGTTTGACAAGGGAAATAGCGAAAAGGTGCAATAAGGTTGCATGGCAAAACCTGGTACGTGAGCGAAACTCACTACCTTCCATCGCCCCCAACCCCCACGTACCACACCCCACCACATCACACCAATATTATATTATATGGTAAATAAATACAGACTCTGTTCACTCTTGTTCAGATTTTGCACTTCTTTTTGAGAACATAAATATTTTATTTGTCTCAATTTATATGACAGATTTTAAAAATCAAACAGTTTAAGTTTAATCGTGAATTTGTGCGTGAAATCTTCATATATTTTAAAATAAAAATTTATATATTTGAAAACTATGTAAAAAGTGTTATAAGTCATAATAATTTACAATTCAAAAAGTTTATGTACAACTCTCTTCTCTCTCCTCTCATGAACCCTAAAGCCTGACCTAGATAATCATGCAGACCAGCGGCCGGTCACCTCATGTTACTGGGCTGCCACGAGTTGACGGCACTATTGATTTCCCACCATTATCACAATCAAACTCTGTGAAAGAGAATAACAATACTACCATAATTACAAATCCAAAGGTGAAGTTTGTGGATACAGTTAAACAAGGAGAAGTTACAAATGCAAGCACAGAGTAATTCCATAGTTTAAATTAATAATTGTAGGTTCCTAATGGTTGAGAAATTTTGTGATTATTGAAATGGGTGTGTACAATTGTTGTTCATATATCAAGAACGAACTAAAAGAGAGAGAGAAAAGACAAGCTTGTGGCCTTGTGGTGATTCGAGTATGGAATTGTGGTAGGTTATGGCTTATTTGTAGCAAAAGACTTGCTTGACTCTATGCTTATATGTGAATTGAGTGTTTGTCATTGCTTTCGGGCACTACTTTTGATTATTGACTGCATTTGTATTTACATTGATGGTGATGATGAATATTGTGATGTTGTGGAGATGATTTGATGTTATTGGTGATGATGATGAGATGATATTGATGTTGATATTGAGATCATGATGATGATGATGTTGAGAATGATATTGATGACGATGTTGATGTTGAGATGAGAAAGAGATGATACGTACATCTTGCATACATACATTCATCATATGCATTTGAATGAACATTTACATATATATAAATGTGTGTGTATGTTGTGATGAATCTTGTTGAAGAATTTTCCTAAGTGTCAAAGGTGTAATTGAGTACTTGTATTCTTGCTGATGTGAAGTGTTATATTTGTACTTGTGTGTCATTAATTGTAAGTTCTATTTTGATCATTGTTACTTGCATTTGATTAGCCTATTTGTATAGTATCAAGTTGAATCGGTCTATGATGCATACCAATACTTAGTTGATGTACTGATGCTACCTGTACCCTTCTATTGTTGAGTGCAGAGCGTGTTCTAGTGTTTGAGATGAGACCTCAACTTTAGCCGGCATTTGCAGACTTCGATTCAAGGATGAGCACCATGATGGGGGGCAACCATTGGGTCTTCTTATTTTTGTTCATGTCTCTTGTTTCTAGACTCCGATATTCTCCTTATTTTCATATTTTGGATGATCTGTTAGACATTAGTTTTTGGACACTATTAGATGTTCTTGTATGATGACTCTAGGTCCCGAGGTTGTAATAAATAGAAAAATTCCGCACTCTATTTTTTAGTTATGATATTTGATTAAGTTTAGATTTTATTTCAGTTAATCATTATTGTATTTAGTGACTTTGTAACTAGGAAATTGATGAAAGTATATTGTGAAGGGTTTTACTTAGTTGGTATGAGTTGGGTTAGATGGGCCTACCACCATTTAGGGTGGGTGCCAATCATTACTACTTGAATCGTGACAAATATGGCATCAGAGCACTGAATTTGTAGATCTCGTCATATTAGAACATGTGCAGTAGAGTCTAGCGAAACGGTACGGAGACATCTATACTTTTCTTCGAGAGGCTACATAGCTTTAGGAAACAAAATTCCCTTCTTTCTTTCTTTCGTGCTATTACTTTATCCCAATTGGTAGCTGGTGATCCAAATTGGTATCTAATTTCCTTCAATCTTATTCTGCAGATGGTGAATACTCGCTCCACCAGAGCAGCAGTTCGTGACAGGCCTTGAGTGAGGGGTAGGGCAAGGAGAGGAGGAAGAGGAGTAACACCTATTAGGGGTGGAGCTCGGTGATGTCACCCAAAATATACCTTTAGAAAAGTATAACGCGGTCGATGTATCGAATATAGAACCCAACTAGGTTGGGGTCGATCCCACAGGAAATAAGACGAAAGTCTGTCGAATGTTAGTCTGAGTAATTGGCAAGTAAGTAAAACTGGGGGATTTTTGTAAGCAAGTAGTAACAATAACGATTGTTGATTACTGGATTTGTTATCAATATGAGAAATACAATAAGACTGTGATCCCCAATGATTCCTTAACTCCACCGATTACTTATGCTGGCAAAACTGTCCTGCTGCGCTGCATGCAAAATCTAACAAGATATGTTCATCTAAATGCCACTCGACCTTGGTTAGACGAATTTCACTCTTCTCCTATCAGTCTCCGAGTGTGGCACTACTATCCCTTGTCCTGGATCTCATATAACTATCCCTGTTACGGCTCAAGTTATTAGATGAAGGTTGATAGCTTTAAATCTCTGTTGTTATTCCCTTTTCCCAATCTCTACCTCTCTCTCGAGCAAGTTTAGAATATAGGCGAGTTTCTAACGTTTGCAACTATTAGAAGATCAATTATAATGAAGGTAACAACAATACATGCAGTCAACCGGTTCAGAATAACTTTGCACTTAACACATTTCGTTAATTCCTCATGGTTCACAAAACCCTCGTTGATGGGTTTAGCTACTCATGATTGCAAGAACACAAGAGGAATTCAATGATGAAAACATAATTGTAAACTCACAATAAGAAGAAAACTCTGGAATCTCAATATGAATAAAAAACCTAGAATCGATGTTCCAAGATTACAAAATCAATAATGTATTTGCGAACTTAAAATAATGAAAATATATCTCAAAATAATGTAATGACCAACCCTAAACATAGGACAATACAGGGGTATTTCTGGATACAAGGTGAATCCTATCATAAACAAAACAGGAGAAAAAGTCGGCAACTTTCCACGGTTTCGTGGGTTGGTATTGTGGAACCAACCCACGTCACGTAGGTCCATGCCATGAAAATCAGTCGTCATCACACACTTTCAGGAGTTGACCTACGACACTGACCTACGTCATGTAGGTCTACTCACGTGATGTGGGTCCCTATCGTGAGTCACTCTTCTGGTTTTGACTTGGATCTTTTGTCTTCAAATGCTCCATTCTAGCGCATGCTTCTTCCCTTCTTCTCTATTTTACCTCCATAACCTATTTTCCTGCAAGATAGAACAGAAAACACATCATACCTACCAAACATACCCAAGTTATTGAATATTTTCCTTGTTTTAAGCCTCGAAAGTGCCATGAAACTATGACAGATCAACACCCTCAACTTAGAACGTTTGCATGTCCTCAGGCAAACAAAATAAAATAAACACAATCGGTGCTTAACTAAGAGAAACCTAAGAGACCTACGGCAGTCGACTCATTGCCTTTGGCACCAAAACTTTTCTGACCCCTCCTGTTTGCAAATCAAATACCATGATGTGTATATATGCAGCATATTATCATGACACAGAAGGGATCAAGTGATGGCATCAGATTATGAACAAACAACTAAGCATATATGCAAATGACATTATCTGAACAAATAGCGGCTAACAATGCAACCCATGTACTCTCACAACAAAGAAGTCCCATACACTCACAGTATACTAATGAATATCAAAGTATGGATTGGGTCAAAACACTCTCTCTCACAAAGAAGTTCAAACAGTGTGCGTGAAATACCATTGGCTTGCCCTTATTTTCTATACCTTAGGTTTTCGGACAGTTGGACTAGGATCACTATAGGACTTTCATCGGCTTGTAATGTAGGCTTGGGATATGTATGGTACATATGGATATGGTGACTCAACCCTCCTTGACACCACACTATTTTTGGCTTCACTTTCCAATCATTCTCATTTTATTCTCCCTTATTCTCCTTCATTTATTTTTAGATTTTTGGGTGTGGTTTTCTTCATACTTTCAAAACACAATTTTTTTTCTCTTTTTTTTTTTTTTTTTGCATTTTCTATTTATTTCACTCATTTTAATTTTTTTTTTCTTCTGTTCTCTTTTTCTTTTACCAACTCCTTCTTCATACCCAAGTCAAACTACGTACCCCTATAATAGCCACCCTCAACTTAGGCGATTTTCCTGAGTGGAGGTACACAATTTCCAAAGAGGGACCAGGGCCAAGACAGGTTCATTGTAGGTCAAAATGGGAAGGTGAATAGGTTAATGAAAGAAATAGGTAAATTAAGGCTCAAAATCGGAATCAAGAGATATTTACTTCATTTGGTCAGACATTTAGGCTAAAAGTGGACTTATTCAAAAATGGCCTATGATCCTTTTCTAACCACTATCCTATAACATAGGCAAGACTAACCGGGCAAGTTCTGGATCGTACACACAAAGTGAACTTGGTAATGACCTCACACACAAATAGCACAGGGTTACACTATCGACTACTACCTATCCAGTTAATGCATTGTTGGCTACAGTCATTCTTCTTATAATCTAATGCCATAAAAAGATCCAATAATTGTCACAAACTAATATACTACATTCACAGTTCGAAACAAATTTTTTAGGAGGGGTGCCCTTTAAAAAATCGAAAAGCATCATTATTATTCAAAGTTCATTCAAAATGGGACTGCACTAAGGTTTCCCTATTTTTCTCCTAATTAAACATGGAAACACATAAATAATCTAACTAACAACCTAAACATGCCGGTTACACTATGATAGCACACTTGGAGGAAAACAAAATACGGCAACAAAACCCCCCAAGTAGTGGTATACCCCCACCCCCAACTAAATAGTGCACTGCCCTCAGTGCACAATTATCAATATGATAAGTGTAAGGGAGTGAAGACATACCTATGGCGCCTTAGGTGCTGGATGTGGGCCTATCCACAGCGGGATCATCTGTACGCTCTCTAGGCTCCACTCTAGGTGCGTTCGGTGAGGGGTGGGCTGACTAGAGGATGCACCCTGTGACCTCTGCTCATGAGCAATCTGACGGACATGGTACTCTGCCCGGGAGGCCTTAGTCTCCCTCCTTAGATCACTATCAAGCTCGTCTCTACTATTAGTCTGACCCTCAAGACTCCGTGGCCGTTTGCCTCTAGCAATAAGAGGCTCCTCATCAGCAAACAAATCCACCTAAAAAATTGGTGCTGAAGGTACCGGTGTTGGTATGGGTGGAATGATAGGAGTATGGCTAACTGCTAAATCTCGAACCTCTGCCCTCAATATAGCCACCTCATTGGTCAACCCCGTCAAATTTGGGATATATGTCTTTCTCAATCGGCTACCCATTTGGTGCTCAAAACTGTCAATCCGCCCATGCAACTCACGTATAAACCTCTACATAGCATAAGTTATGCGAGCCTCAACTCTCTCCTCAGAAGCCTCTATTGGCGTGCTAACCCATGTCTTAAGTTGAGATGCCAACTTAGCCATCTAGGCCTCTATGTGAGCCTGTCGTTCAATAACCTGTGTCAGTCTATCCACTAACTACTGCAAAAACTCTCATAAAATTGCAACCATTCCAGGCGAGGGTAGTGGTGCGATAGTGCATGCTGCCCCCTCGTCAATCATGGGGCCTGTGCCCTTGTTAGGTATCCTCCTAGCCTCGAGGTCACTAACTGGTGCAGAAGTGCTAACCAGTTCCTCTCGATCCACTTGCCCTTCAAAAGGGGTGGTGCTTGACGAAGTAGAGGGCTGAGACCTCCTTTAGGAAATCAGGATAGCACCTCGTTGCTGCATCAACCCTACATCAGCTATGCGGGTCACCTCAATGGCGTGATTTACTACAGGCATCGTAACCACACCAGCACTATTATATAGGCCCTGAATCAGACAGGGGAAAGAGATGCTGGTAAAGTCTCTAAAGGCGCGCTCATGAATCTCCTTAATAATACAGCGGACGTGTTGATGTCCTATCTGGCGATAATGCTTACTACCAGAACAGCTCGATCAAGAGTAAGAGAATTATCTGCACCTGTGGGATCGAGACGGTGCCGTACAAATGACCACTAAAACCTGCCCTTAAAGTGAAGTGCGGACTTCTTAATATCTAACTTCTCAGCTACCCATCTCGCATCTGCGCCATCCTCAACGATATACTGCGCAACCCACCGTAGTATCTCTAAGCGCTGATCGGCATCCTTCATTTTGTTTCTATTTTTCACCGTCTTTATGAGGTAATCAAGCTCAGTAGTACTAGCTGGACGTGCACGTTTGGCACCAAACAAGAACCTATCGATAGTCTGCTCGGATATATCTACTCTGATACCACGAACCAAAGTGTGAGTCAATGGTGGTTGGTCCCGATAACACTGCTCATTTGGTGTGATTAACTCAATAGAAGCAGCATATGAAGCATAAAACTCACGGACCAACTCTGGGCTATAGTTACCAGAAGGCTTCGCCATCCACCTGAATCCATAGCGATCAAACACTGCTTTAATCTTGGGTAGTGCCTTTAACTCATCAAACCAATACCGAGGCTCCTCAGTGATACTTTATCTACACACCCCCTGCTCAGTTGGCTCTGCACCCCTATCATAAATAGCCTTCATACCCTGAACACAACACCTCTTGTTTTCCCTTCGTACTGCAGCTGTGGCCCACTGTGCAGCCACCTGTCTCTATGAGGAAGTCGTAGAATCCTGAACACTAGTGCCTGAAATAGATGCTGTCTCATCAGTCTCACCACTACCACCAGACTCAAAATCATCCGCACCCTTAGCAATCTCATCAGTCCTAGGTGCATCAGCCTCATCTTCAGTACCACCAGTTCCAGAAGCATCCACCCCTCTTCAGTCTGGGGGGAGGAATAAAATGACTGAATAGGAGTCACCAATGAGGCAGGAGACAGGGGTTATGTAGTAGGCTGAGGTGTGCCCCAAGTTGTAGCCTGTGCCCTAGTTCATTGTCTTGTAGTGCGAGGCACAATAGCAAAATCATCCCTAGCTATCTCATAAACCTCTTCGAACCTATTTTTCTTACGCTCCGAAGGCTTATCTCACAGCCTTGTTATGAATTCTAGGTTCTTGGTATGGATTCTCTAAGAGGAACCCATATCTCCGCATTTGGGTTTTCCTTTAGGTGACATTGTTTGAAGTGGTAGGGTCGTTGGTGGAGTTTGGTCGGGTTAGGTATGGGTTTCGGATTAGGGTTTGGCGAATTTAGGATAATGGGAATTTGTAATTTGTTGCAATTAGAATGGTGGGAATGTATGAATTGGAATGTTTGGTACTTAGAAAATATAGTGAATGTAGGATTGGAAGTGTTAATTTGGATGAATTTCAGGAAAGAGGTTGGGTATTTGGAGGAGAAGGATTGGGTTTAGGGTTTTGGGTTGGATGTAATCTCGTTTATAAAGTTGTGAGGAAACATAAGGGGTTGGGTCGAGTTGAAATTCATTTTTTATGGGTTGTTTTGATTCCTACGTCACAGACCCCTATCAGGTGGTTTGACCTATGTCACGTGGGTCCCTGTCGTGGATTGGATTCTATATTTAAAAACTTCCCTCTGATTTTCACAGTACCAACCCACGTCACTTGGGTTGACCTACATCACGTGGGTCCCTGGCTTGGGTTAGATTCTGCAGTAAAAAACTCCCTCTGATTTTCACGGTACCAACCCACGTCATGTGGGTCCCTGGAGTGGGTTGGATTCTGCAATTTGAATGTTTAGTATGATTTCCACTGTATCAACCTATGTCATATGGGTTGACCTATGTCACGTGGGTCACCACCGTGGTTTAAGCTACACACTTTTTAGTTCACATCTTTATTTTCAAGTTACGACTGGTATCAATCCTTGGGTTGCCTCCCAAGTAGTACTTGATTTAACGTTACGCCAAGACGTAGCTAGGTTGGTTAATCAGACTTCACTAACCAGTCTATGGGTTGCCTCCCATGAAGCGCCTGATTTAACGTCGCGGCAAGACCCAACTTACTTGACTACTAAAACTTCATCAAGACTAAACTCCTCACATGTTGATATTTCTTCCATGGTTCCCACATAGTGCTTTACACGTTGTCCATTGACCTTGAATAGAACATTGTCATCACCTTTCAGCTCAATTGCTCCATGCGGCAATACCCTAACCACCGTGAATGGTCGAGACCATTTGGACCTTAAATTTTGAGGAAACAAGCTAATCCTGGAGTTATAAAGCAATACCAAATCTCCCGGGTGAAACTCTCGTCGTTCAATCTTTTGATCATGATATAATTTCATCTTCTCTTTATATAGTGATGAACTTTCATAAGCCTGGAGATGAAATTCATCCATCTTATTCATCTGCTCTAGTCTCAATTTAGCCGCATCACTCCATCCCAGATTCAACCTCTTCAATGCCCATAATGCCTTATGATCTAGTTCGACAGGCAAATGGAATGATTTACCACACACTAGCTGATATGGAGATGCGCCAATCAATATCTTGAATGCAGTTCGATATGCCCATAATGCATCATCCAATCTTCTTGCCCAATCAGTCTTATTGGCATTCACCGTCTTCGCCAAAATGGACTTAATCTCACAATTTTACACCTCAACTTGCCCGCTCGTCTGAGGATGGTAAGATATTGCCACCTTATGTTTGACACCATATTTTTCAAGCAACGCTTTGAACAACCGATTACAAAAGTGGGATCCTCCATCACTAATGATAACTCGGGGTGTACCGAATTATGAAAATATGTTCTTTTTCAAGAATGTCATGACACTTCTTCCTTCATTATTGGGAAACGCTATTGAGTCCACCCACTTAGAAACATAGTAAACAACCACCAAAATGTATTTCATTCCATGTGAGCTCACAAATGGGCCAATAAAATCAATTTTCCACACGCCAAACAATCCGAGCTCAAGAATAGTTGTCATGGAAAGTTCATGTCTGCGCGAGATGTTCCCGTGTCTTTGACATTGGTCACAAGCCCGAGTATAGTCATGAGCATATTTATAGATGGTGGGCCAATAATATCCACATTGTAAGATCTTATGAGCATTCCACGCACCTCCATGGTGACCCCCAACTGGAGATGAATGACATGCTACCAAAATACTCATCATCTCGACTTCTAAAATACACCTTCAAATTGTGCCATCCGTCCATGCCCTAAATAAATAAGGCTCACCCCAGAAGAACTTTCTCACCTCATGCATGAATCTCTTCCTCTGCTGATACGACATATCTTTCGAGACTAGATCACTTACCAAAAAGTTGGCAAAATCTGTAAACCAAGGGATTAATTCTTGTGATGCTACCAACACTTGCTCATCTGGAAAAGTATCATCAATATCAAGATCATCCCTTAATCTAAGCATGGCCTCCTCCTCAAGGCGTGATAGATGGTCTGCAACCTGATTCTCAGTCTCCTTTCGGTCCTTGACCTCAAAATCAAATTCTTGCAATAGAAGTACCCACCGAATCAGTCTTGGCTTGGCAGCCTTCTTTGACATATGATATCTAAGTGATGCGTGATCTGTATGCACAATCACTTTCGTACCAATAAGGTAAGATTGAAATTTTTCGAAAGCAAAGACCACTGCCAACAATTCTTACTCGATTACAGTATAATTTTTCTGAGCTGGATCAAGTGCTTTGCTAGCGTAATAAATCGGATGTAGAATCTTCTCACGCCTTTGGCCAAGGATTGCACCCAAGGCCACACCACTAGCATCTCACATAACCTCAAATGGCATCGTACAATCTGGCAAAACAATGATAAAGGCTGAAATCAACTTCTCTTTTAGACACTCGAACGCTTTTAGAAAAACCTCATTAAATACAAACTTCGCCTCATTATCTAAAAGCTTACATAATGGATGTGCAATCTTAGAGAAATCCTTGATGAATCTTCTATAGAACCCTGCATGGCCCGTGAAAATTTAAATTCTTTTAACTGAAATAGGTGGAGGTAACTTTCCAATCACCTCTATCATGACTTTGTCAACTTCAATACCATTTTTTGAGATTTGATGCCCCGATACGATACCCTCATTAACCATAAAGTGACATTTTTCCCAATTTAGTACTAAGTTGCACTCTTCGCATCTTTGCAACACATTAGTAAGGTGGGACAAACAGTCATCAAATGAGTCTTCCATAATAGAGAAATCATCCATAAAAACCTCAATAGTGTCTTCCACCATGTCGGAGAAAATGGACCTCATGCAATGCTGGAAAGTGGCCGGTGCATTACATAAACCGAAGGGCATCCTTTTGAATGCAAACGTCCCATATGGACAAGTGAAAGTGGTCTTCTCTTGGTCCTCAAGAGCAATGAAAATCTGATTATACCCCGAATAATCATTAAGAATACCATCCTCTACCAGCAAGACAGTCTAACATCTGATCCATGAAGGACATATGAAGTGTTCTTTTTCGGTCCAAGAATTCAGCTTTCGATAATCCATGCAAACTCTCCATCCAGTAACCGTCCTCATTGGGATTAACTCATTCTTGTCTTTTGGAACCACAATGATTCCTTCCTTCTTTGGCACACACTGAACTGGGCTCACCTACTTGTATCAGCAATGGGGTAAACCACACCCGCATCTAACCACTTGATGATTTCTTTCTTCACAACTTCTTGCATAGGTAGGGTTTAGATGAAGTTGGTCTCAATGCTTGGTATGAACTCAGGATCAAGCTGAATTTTGTGAGTGCAAATACAGGGTGGAATCTCGATAATGTCAGTGATGGACCGACCAATGGCCCTCTTAAACCTTTTCAACACCGAAACAAGAGCCTCTACTTTCCCCTCCACCAACTTTGCAGAAATAATCACGAGTAAGGTATTTTTGGCTCCCAAGAATGCATAGAGAAGGTGAGATGGGAGAGCCTTAAACTTTAAAACTGGAGGCTCCTCAATAGAAGGTTGAGCTAGTGGGGTCACCCTATTCTTTAAATCAAGATCAAGTTTCTTAGGAGCATAAGTGTATCATCCCCTACCAACGAGTGGACCAACCATCTCATTGTATTCCTCAATACCATCTCTATCAAAATTCATAATCACAGCAGCAAGAGCTTCTACCCCAACCTTTCTTCAATAGGCACGACAATGTCACTCTCATCAGTTGTATCTATTACAGAAATCACCCACATATCTTTTGGTTGCTTCATGGAATGGCACGCATTGAAAGTGACATGTTCATTATTCAACCTAAATTTTATCTGCCTAGTTTCCATGTCAACCAATGCACGGCCAGTGGCAAGGAATGGTCTTCCCAAGATGATGAGAACCTCGAAATCAACTTGACAATATAGAATCACAAAGTCAGCCAAGAAGATGAAAGATGCAACCTTCACCAAAACATCATACAAAATGCCCACTGGCTTTTTCACAGTTTTATCCGCTATAAGGAGTCTCATAGAAGTCGGTTTTGATACTCCTAATCCTAACTGCTTGAAAATGGCTAGTGGCATCAAGTTAATGCTAGCACCTAAGTCACATAGAGCATTTTCAAAATTATAGGACCCAATAGTACAAGGAATTATGAAAGCTCCCGGATCTTCCTTTTTGTCGACAAGTGAGCGAGAAACAATTGCACTACAATGGTGTAAATTATCTACTGGCTCAAAATGACAATTTTCTTCTTCATCACTAAATTTTTCATGAATTTCGCGTAACCTGGCATCTATTCTAAAGCCTTAACAAGAGGAATATTTATCGATAAGTCCTTTAACATTAAGATAAATTTATGATATTTATGATCTTTAGCTTTGTTTTTCAAACTTTGAGGAAAAGGAGGGGGAGGTCGAGGAATTTGTTTGCACACTTGAGGGAACTCCTTATCCTTCCCGTTATTAGATTTTGCCTTTTTGTCAGCATCATGAGGCTTTTGAACTGCATCACCCTTTGAATTCTCTGGCTCTATCTCAGTTTCTACATCAACTATCATCGGCTCATCTTTCTTACCACTATCCACAGGTATGGATTGGTCAGACGTACACTTCCTTCTTGTAGTAGTAATGGCCAAACAATGACTGTCATTCTTCGAATTTTGGACGGTATTGTTCGAAAGGGTACCTGGTTGTTGTTGGTTCAATACCACTGATATCTGCTCGAACTGTTGCTCCAACTATTTAATGGCAGTTGAATGAGATTCTACTTTTTGACTTATTCCCAAAATGTCTGACCTAATATCCTTCAAGCAACTCTCCTGACTCTCTAACCCTTTAACTAGTTTATTGAGAAGGGCTTCCATTCTTGAATTTCCATAATCAGCATCGCCATTCCCTGATGGAACACATGCACCGCTCTTCTCTTTATAATCGTTCTTTCGCCTCTAATCACCGTCATGATCTCGTTCTCTATCTCTATATCTTGACTTGTTATAATTGTCTCCATAGTAGTTCCGACCTTGATTCCCTTGCCTTGAGTTCCAAGAATCTTGATTAGACCCTTGGCCCTTGGCTCGAAAACCCACCACCTCTCGATCCAAGTACTTAGCCTCCTCATTAGATTCATAATCATCATGCGTAGGTGTTTTACCTTGTGCACCTACGACATGCACCTTTTTAGCACCTCCAGCAACAATCTGTTTGGCTAGCAAGCCAATTTCTGTCCTCAACTGTGCGACCTCTTGAGCTACAAATTCATCCAAAGCTCATTGTGCTGCC
Source organism: Capsicum rhomboideum (assembly GCA_031232105.1). Taxonomy (NCBI): domain Eukaryota; kingdom Viridiplantae; phylum Streptophyta; class Magnoliopsida; order Solanales; family Solanaceae; genus Capsicum; species Capsicum rhomboideum. The sequence continues at coordinate 47,219,949 of CP124717.1, read as the reverse complement.
TAGGCTCCAATAGTATACATCCCAATAGGTGTATCTGCCTCCTGAGTAGGCCATTCTCTCTTGGTCTTAGTGATACAATCTAAAATATCTGAAGCTTCTTCCCAGCTCAGACTCATAAATGCGCCGCCAGTGATAGTATCTGCTACAGCCTTGGTATTGGCATTTAAAGCCCTGTAGAAGATTTCAAGTAAACTCCTACAACTCATCCTATGATTTGGAACATTCTGCAGCTTCTTCTTAAACCTTAGCCATGTCTAGTAAAGTGCTTCAGAATGTAGTTGTCTGAAGTTGTAAATTTCATCCTTCAACCGTAGCATCTTGGAGGGTGGAAAAAATCTCTCCGAAAGTTGATTTTTCAACTCTTGCCAAGTAGTGATGGAACCTCGTGGTAACTCAGCCAACCACAAAGTCGTTTATCCTGTTAGAGAGAATGGAAACAATCTTAAACGAATAGCCTCTTGGTCAACTCCAGGCAAATTATACGAATTTCCCTAAAAAGTTCATCACATGCATGTTTGGTTCGTCTGTAGGAAGATCGGTGAACACACCTTTCAAGTTTAGTAGGTGAATCATGGAACTTGTAATGTCAAACTTAGTTTTCTGAGGTAACTCTGGTAGAATAATGGCACCAATCTCAACCGTCTTGAAATAATCCACATCCTCTTCTTTGGGATCATCATAAAATGGCACATATGGTCTTTGAGGTGGTTGTTTCACCCTCAGTCTTCTTTGTCTTTCTTTAAGTGCAGCGAGACGTTGTACTGCTTCTTACATTCCTTGATGATCTCTATCTGCTTGTCTAAGAGCTGCTTGCCTCACATTTTTCTCAGCCGTTAATTGAACAATGATTTTCTTGGCTATTTCATAACCAGCCGGATGAATTGGTGGCTGGTTATGAATACCTTCCGCGACTTCAGGATCCTGAACTCCGTCGATGTTCACCATTCTTTGATTTGCTCTCAGTGTTCGTTCTATCTCAGTATCAAGTGGAATCAGGGGATTACCTTGACTCCTAGTGTTGGGCAAACACCGGCGTGTGCTCTTAAAAATATAGAAAAAAAAACAATCAACTTCATTAAGCAAACTAATCAACTCCGTAACCATACTCCCCGACAACGGCGCCAAAATTTGGTGTCTCCCAAAATATACCTCCAGAAAAGTATAATGCGGTCGATGTATCAAATATAGAACTCAACTAGGTTGGGGCCAATCCCATAAGGAATAGGACTAAAGTCTGTCGAATACTAGTCTGAGTAATTGGCAAGTAAGTAAAACTGGGGGATTTTTGTAAGTAAATAGTAACAGTAACGATTGTTGATTATTGGATTTATTATAAATATGAGAAATACACTAGGACTATGATCCCCAATGATTCCTTAACTCCACTGGTTACTTGTACTGGCAAAACTGTCCCGCTGCGCTGCATGCAAAATCTAACAAGAATGTTCATCTAAATGCCACTCGACCTTGGTTAGATGAATTTCACTCTCCGAGTATGGCACTACTAACCCTTGTCCTGGATCTCATATAACTATCCCTGTTACGGCTCAAGTTATTAGATGAAGGTTGATAGCTTTAAATATCTGTTGTTATTCCCTTTTCCCAATCTCTACCTCTCTCTCGAGCAAGTTTAGAATACAAGCGAGTTTCTAACATTTGCAACTTTTAGAAGATCAATCATAATGAAGGTAAGAACAATACATGCAATCACACCAGTTCAGAATAGGTTTGCACTTAACCCATTTCGTTAATCCCTTATGATTCACACAACTCTAGTTGATGGGTTTTGCTACTCATAATTGCAAGAACACACGAAGAATTCAATGATGAAAACATAATTATAAACTCACAATAAGAAGAAAACTCTGGAATCCCAATATGAATAAAACCCCTAGAATCGAAGTTCCAAGATTACAAAATCAATAATGTATTTGCGAACTCAAAATAATGAAAATATATCTCAAAACAATGTAATGACCAACCCCTAAACATAGGACAATATAGGGGTATTTATATATACAAGGTGAATCCTATCATAAACAAAATGGGAGAAAAAAGTCGGCAACTTTCCACGGTTTCGTGGGTTGGTATCGTGGAACCAACCCACGTCACGTAGGTCTATGCCGTGAAAATTAGTCATCATCACACAATTTTAGGTGTTGACCTATGCCACTGACCTACGTCAGGTAGGTCGACTCACGTGATGTGGGTCCCTACCGTGAGTCACTCCTCTGGTTTTGACTTAGCTCTTTCGTCTTTAAATGCTCCATTCTAGTGTATGCTTCTTCCCTTTTTCTCTATTTTGCCTCCATAACCTATTTTCCTGCAAGATAGAATAGAAAACACATCATACCTACCAAACATACCCAAGTTATTGCATATATTCCTTGTTTTAAGCCTCGAAAGTTCCATGAAACAATGGCATATCACTCGGCAGCTAGAGGGCCAGCTAGACAGAGAACACCATCCACTCCCCCATAGCGGGATGCTCTAGAGTTAGCTTAGAATGAGGTTGTGCTAGTTGAGAAAGAAGAAGTAGTGGTCCCTGAAAATGTGGTGCCTGTGCTAAATGGTACAACCTAAGTGCCTATGACCACAGAATTGATTCAACAAGTGTTGGGATTTTTGGGCAGTTTAGCTGGCACCAGTACTACTCCAGTTGTTCCTATTTTTCCGTCCCCAACCTTACAGTATGCAACTACTGTGGAACCTAGGATGGGTGAGGGCTCTAATACAGGCGAGTATCCCCGATAGATATTGATATCGGTGATGACTGATGATGAGCATGGACTATTCTATATGTTCATGAAGATAAAAGCTCCAGTGTTACAGGGTACTGAGTCTAAGGGTACTTTTGAGATTTTGATTTATTTTCATGACTGTATGTATAATATGGGTGTGATTGAGATGTATAGTATGGAATTCATGTCTTTTTAGTTGCAGGCTGAGGTCAAGAAATGGTGGAGGTTCTTTATTGAGTGTAGGGCTGCCTTACCTCCACTTACTTGGACTCAATTACAGAATGTTTTTCCTAAAAAGAATGTTCCTTTCACTTATTGGGATCAGAAGAAGGATGATTTTCTGAAGTTAGAGCAGGATGATATGTTTGTAGCGGCTTATGAGGCCATGTTTCATGCCTTGTCAAGCTATGTACTTCAGTTGATTACTTTAGAGGAAGAGTGAGTCAGCTACTTTGTGAAAATTTTGAATTCAGGGATTCAGATGGTTACTTTATCAATGACGGCTTTGGGCAAGTCTTTTCAGGATGTGGTTGAGTTTGCTAATAAATATTAAGTGATTAGGAAGCAAGGAGAGGTAAAGGTAGAGAAAATGAAGGCCTAGACATCTGGTCAGTTCAATGGTACTTATTCAAGGGGTTGTGGTTCACAGGGTCGTTCTTCCCGACCTTACGATTCGGCCATGCCTGTGTCCACAAGGGGACCATCTGGTGTTAGTTATTAGTCTTCACGAATAGGCAGCTATACAACTTATCATCTTTAGTTCAGCAACCTTCCTTAGGCATCAGGTGCCACGAGTGTAGGGATTTGGGCCACATCAAGAGGTGTTGTTCTAATTTTTTGTCTGCAGATCAGTTGACTCAGCAACCAGCTTCTAATACTCTAGTTCCAATAGGTCATGGTGGTATAAGACATGGTAGGGGTCGTACACAGGGTGGGCGTGGTGGTCATAATGCAGAGAGGGGTGGCTACTAAGCCAACCATGGTAGAGGACAGGTTGGTCGAGGTGGTGCTCAGATTGGTAGAGGTGGCAGTCAGAGTGGTGATATGGCTCATCTTTATGTTATTCCATCCCATCCTGAAGCTGAACCATCTGATGTGGTGATCACAAGTACTATCTTTGTCTGTGATAGTATGGCTTCTGTATTATTTGATCTCGGGTCTGCTTTCTCTTATGTGTCTATGAAATTTGCCTTGGGTTGGGATTTAGACTATGAATTTCTTAACACTGCTATGTATGTGTCTACGCTAGTTTGCGTTTATGTATTTGTGGATCAAGTTTATCAGGCGTGTCAAAGGTGTAATTGGGTAATTTTATTCTTACTGAAGTGAAGTGTTTTATCTGTACTTGGGTGTCATTAATTGTAAATTTTATTTTGATCGTTGTTATTTTCATTTGATTTGTCCATTTGAAAATTGTCGAGTTGAGTCGGCCTATGATGCCTACTAGTAATTTGTTGATGTACTGAGGTTACCCGTGCTCTTCTTTTATTGAGTGTAGAGTGTGTTTTAGCATTTCAGATGAGACCTTGTGTCACAACCCGAGACTACCCCCTAGTCATAACATGATGCTTAGAACCACAAGTGATCCCAAGCTAACACATGATAATGGCATAATGCATGAGCAACCGAATATAAGCATGTATAAGAGCTAAAATAACTAAGCGAAAGCATAATCGTGAATCAAACCGGTTGAATACATTGTTGTTAGATAGTTTATTTACAACATCTGTAATCTGAATAAAAAAGAGAAACTTAATACGTCAACTCCGACTGACTATCTATGAAGCCTCTACTAATACTGACTATAGGTAGCCAGGACATAACCCCCAACTATCCCTAATCAATACACATGAATAGAAGTAAACTACTAGAACTACAAGCTGACTTGAGTTCTTGAATCAAGAGAACTCATCACCTGTTGGCTGGAAGCTGCGATCTGCCTGACTATGATCCTGATAGTATGCACATGAATCTACATCCCATGTAAAATATAGGCAGAAGAGGTATGCGATTAGTACTTTTGAATGTACTGAGTATATGAGATGTGCACTAATCATGAAACACTGAAATCATGCTTTAAAAATGAGGACATGAACTATTTACTAAAATATGCATTTAAAACATGTTTGTACGTAAAAGCTATGAGACATAGTGAAATCTCTGAATCATGAGCTAGAATATTTCTGAAAATTGGAAAGCTACATATGCATTAATATTTTATTCAATCTAAAGATAATGTTGAACATATTGTAAACTGTACTGAATCAAGAGCTGAGCTGAAGTACAATGATCCTATATGAAATACGTATATACTGAGTTCCGCGACCCATTTTTCTAGTGAAAAAACGGGATTCGTCGTGACAAACTCTTTTTAGGATTAATTTAAGAGTAAAGAGTCGCCACCTAACGAATTGAGGTGCATTAGGGCACCATTCTAGACTAATTATGAACTTATTTTAATAGTCTACGTCAACCAGAAATTCGCGTAAGGGTTCAGGTTACCTCAAAAGGAAGGTGTTAGGCACCTTTCGAGATCCACAAATGTGGGTCGCGGTCGAACTCTTACGTGGGGGATCTTATGTAATAAGCAAAGGTCAATCATTTTTATTATCTTAATAATAACTACGGGCTATTGGAAATAATAAATAAAATAAACATGCAACTCAGTTATCTAAGTGATAAAGTAGTAAAATATATAAACAGATTGTTAATCGGATAAGCGAGAAGATAGAAGAGACACAATGATATAACCGAAAGATTCATTTAAATGGTAAGCCTAAACTACCCCAAATAATTAAAACACTCAAAAATAAAGAAAAAGCAAAGACGATTTAGAAGACTAGGATGAGGAGTTAATTTCATCCTATTCGGATCAGCGCCTAACTTATTAACGGATGACAATGTCGCATATCGCATTGTCGGATTCTGCTCGGGTCAACTTCCATCATGTCCGATAGTTTTACCCACCCCACCTAATTGGTTATTAAGCCTAAAAGTGTTCTAAAGAAAACGACAAAACTAGCGTTCCCTAAAAATGCTTACCCGTCCCTACTTAATGTCCAAGAGGCGTTGGACGACTTATTTTGGGTACGGATCTAGACACCAAGAAAATCTTAGGCTTCCTAATTAGACTCGGGATTTACGTCAATCAAAACAAACAAGACTAGCATTTAGCACGTAATGGTTTCAAATATGCCTCTTATTTAATTAAAGTCGATTAGGGATAAACATGCTAAACAATTACTTACATTGTAATTAGAAACTATAGGCATGATGTCTAATGTTGTAGATTATCTAGCATGTTAATTTCATAGACATGATTTCTAGGCGAAGAATATTAATCAATGCCAGAAGTTAAACAAAGCCGAAAATTAAATATATACTAGGAATTAATTTAAATTGCTGAAAATTTAATAAACATGCTGAAAATCGATTATTATATGCTGGAAGTTAAATAAACTAGCTGGAAATTGTTTTAATATGCTGAAAATTATTTATTATATGCTGGAAATTAAATAAACTTGCTGGAAATTTTTTTAATATGCTGAAAATTAAATTGAACTTGCTGAATTTTTTTTTAACAAATTAGAAACATGGATTAATAAAAAAAAGATTGTTCTAAAAAATAGTTTTAATATTCTGGAATTTATTGAAATGCAGAAAAAAAAAAATTAGTTTAAACTTGCCAAAATTAATTAATCATGCTAGAAATTAATTAAACACACTTAAATTACAGTGACATAGTTGAAATTAATTTAATATGTCAAAAGTTAATTAATAATCCCAAACATGATTTCTAAGTGATAAAACAATTAACTAATGACCCTAAAATATTTTTCTAAGTGATAAAACAATTAATTGACATGTGAAATCTATTAAATAATCCTATGGGCATGGTATCTAGGTGATAAAATATTCAAATCATAAAATCCCCGCCCCCTAAGCAGTCCCCATTATTTTTATTATAAATATAACGTTTATACAATAAATATTACAAAATCAAAAGAAATTTAAAAAAAAGCTAAAATAGACAGACTAAGCAATTCCCCCAAAACCCGGGCAACTCTTCATTTCTTGATCAGACATCCCCAGTTAATGAGCCTGTTAAACACAACCAAAATATCCAAGTCAACATAGAGAATAGGGAAGCACTAAGTAGTACCACAACCACAGAAACAGACATACGTACAAATCATAAAACAAGATAATTAGTTTGGATTAAGTCCTATAGGCATGTCTCTAAGGTCAAGCTAGAAGAAAAGTATCACATAAGCAAATGAAAAATGTGTCGATAGGAGATAGCCTGTTAGCAGCAAGATTAATAAAAGAACCAAATTTTAACGCAACACACAAGATTAAGAATAATAATAGTGACAACAAGCAGAAACTAGGATTCAACACTTTCGAGATGAGAGCTTTAAAGTATTTGTGTGTCTAGAGAGTGATGCTTTCAAAAAGTGACCAATATGAGATAAGGGAGCTTGTTTATGTAGTAGGGAGTTGCTATTGGTTGAGAAAATGAAAGGAAGGGAGAATATTTTTTGAAATCAGCCAATAAAATCCTTTCCTTTAACCACTATGTTAGATCAATTAAGGAGAGAAAATATATTTGACTACCATAACTAATCAAGTAAAATTAAAGAGGGAGGGGAGAAAGAAATATATTCAAAGATTAGTTAGTGAAGATATATTCCTTAAGTAATGGGCAGAAAATCAATTAAGGGCCAAAGTACCATAAATATAAGTAACACACACACACACACACACACACACACACATAGATACATATTGAATTAAAGAGATGGGAAACAAATTGATTTGAATATCAAATTTTCCATGATTAACTAAATACTAAAGTTGTCATGTGTTAGAGAAAAAAAGGCAATAATATGATATGTAGGATTCACCAAGGATGGTCACATATTTTCAAATGAAGATACACAAAAATAAAATCAAGCCATTTACTATGATCTTTCCTAATGCCAAGTGATCAAATAGATTTGGTGTGGACAAATCAAATCTTACCAAAATTAATCGAATATCAAGAGTTCTCACACATTTTTTTTGAATAAAAATGACACCACTCTACATTACTAAAATTGAGCTACAAAAGATGTTGCATCGTATAATAATCGATTAGTTGAGTCCAAATTACAATTCTACAACTAGTTCGCAATAGAGCATCACAACATTCCACAGGCATATATTCAAATGTAAGGTATGAATGCAAAATCAGCACCAAATCAAGAATACAAAGAACAACTTAAGGATTCAACGTATAAGAACATGAATGCCCAAATATTGAACAATCTTAAAACCACGTATGCATCGATTTTGAATTCCAGAATTAGCCGAGTAACAAATTATGAATCAAAATTGATGGATAATTAATCGAATCACAAGATGAACAACAAAAGATCATACCTAGACTGATTCATAACCGTCTAAAAATTGAAATTTTATCTCTTTAATCGAAATTGAAATGACACGAGTGTCTCTAAAATCATTGAAAACTTAGTCGTGAGAATTTGTGGGTGTCCCGCACATAGTGCTTACTCCATCTGGGCTCTTGAAATTCATCGAAGAAGAGAGAGCTTGGGATTTTCAAGCTTAAGATATAGAGAGACGAGGAGGGGTGGTGGTTTTGGTTTGTTTCACCGGTGGATCAGTGGGTATAGTGGTTCGCCGGTGGGAGGCGACGACAGTGGAGTATGAGAAAAGAGTAGAGGAGATCGACAGCTGGTTGGTTATGGTGTAGTGCAATCGACAGAGAGGAGAGGAAGATCGGTGGCTGGTTGGGGAGGTGGTATGTTCTTTCCGGCCATGAAAGGTCAATGGCAAAGTGGTGGCACAAACAATGGTTATGGCGGTTGGTGGTGAAGGATCGTCGGTCGGTGATGACCGTCGGTGGTGGGGCAGTAGTGTACGGCGGGAGATCGGGGAGAGGGTGACGGCTGGAGTTGGTGTTCACCGGCCGTGGTGGCCGGAGGTTGTGACTGTGTGGTGGTCGCCGTTGATGGGAATTAAGAGGGAAGAGAGAGAAAAAGGAGAGAGATGACGACTGTGAGAGAGACAACTAATTTTTTCTTGATTAGGGTTTTGGGGATTGAGTTATTAAAAAGGAAAGGAATAGGGGCATTAAAATCAGGTCAGGAATTAGGTTTAATTGGAATTGAATTAGGAATTTAAATTGAGCCAAATTGGACTCAATATAGGCTAAAGTTGACACAAAATTGGGTACAATATGGCTAGGATTTTAAATAAATTGGGAAATTGAGTTGAATTAGGCTGCTATTTAATAAATATAGTGGTAAATCGATAAATATATAATAAAAAAAATTAACCACCGTCATGAAAATCATTATGAATAAATTATGTAAGTAAAATTAATGACACGTAATATATTATTTAAAATCAACGACAAAATAATTTGAAATAAATTAGGCACCTATGAGTACGAAATTTAAAAATACTAGAATAATAATAATAATAACAATAAGCAATAAACTATGTGTTTGTTGTCACGACCCGAATCCCATTCGGGACGGACTGGCACCCGAATCCGATGAGGCCCGAGAGAACCAATCTTTGCTCGTGTCTATTCCTATGTATGTCACTTAATAAGCAACACCATCACATAGAGGCATAAAATGTCAATAGAGGAAGTTATGGAAATGTGTGATATATATATACATATAAGAAACTTGGCCGTTAGGGCCATCGAGTCAACATGGACATACATCTCTTAACATTCCTCATTCCACATATGTCTACAAAGCCTCTACAGATACATATACATAGCCAGGCTAGAGTCGGGATAGGTCCCCGCTTTATACAACATTTACTATACCAAAATCAGTGTACACAAAGCCCCGAACCAACTGGAGCTCACCCAAAAATCTGCAAATGACCCGCACTCTACTGTGGAGGTCTACTAGTACCTGTGCCTGCAGCAAGTAAGGTAAATCCCCCAAGGGGGTCAGTACGAAGAATGTACTGAGTATGTAAGGCCATATGAAACTGTATGATACGTAAGTACGTCAATGATATCAAGTACAAGTGAATGAACAATATAGATAAACTACCATAAGATCTATGCGTGGAATCATGTACATTGCTTTCTTTGCTTTACTGCACTTACTTTACTGTGCATCATCCATCATCATTCATCAATTTTCAATCATATAATGCCCGGGCCCAACTGATCAGTGGGAAAAATAACATCATCATACAGGTGTTCCTTTCACCCCATGGATACATCCCGTGACATTGGGAATAGACATCATGTAGGTGTTCATTGCACCCCATGGATACATCATGCAGGTGTTCCTTTCACCCCATGGATATACTCATAATTATACCTTACTTCATTCTTTAGATTTTACGAGATTGGTACTTTTACTTGTGAGAGATTGGTACGCTCACTCATGAGAGATTAATACATTCACTTATGAGAGATTGATACTTTTGTTTGAGAGAGATTGATATATTTGTAGTCATAACCTTATTGGAAGATTTGGAACATAACATTATTGGGACTTTGGAACCATGTCCATGATTATGTAACACATGAGCAACAACGACTAATGAATGAGGAATATGTGACTTAACAATAGATAACAACCTGAAATGAGATACCTTTGGACATTTTGGAATGAACTAGTACAACATCAATGTAACTACTAGGAGCTGCAGAAGGATACGAAAAGAGTAACCTTACATACCTTATCTTCCCAATATGAATATACAAGCCAATATGTGAATACAACAATTCAGCTTCCTCTTTATGTGTCACTCTACAACACAAGTACATAACGGAACCAACATTAACCACAAGCTACATTCCAAGTGTACAAGATGACCATGAGCTACATGATTGCCTTATAACATTATTTCACCCTTTACAATACCATTCATGGCATTATCATACTAATAATACCAAAAGATTCCATAAATTGACCAATACACCATAAACCAATATCTTTTCACACTAAGTTCCTCCTTTACATGTTCTCATTAACACCACATCACAATGAAGCCCTCAAGTCACTCCAATACATTTTATAACCAAAATTCCACAATTTACTCATATATAAAAATAACAAGTTATGGAAATAACCACCCATATATGTTGAGATATCATCTACACCATTCACTTTCATCAAAACATCAAATCCTTTTTCAAGTTTAATTCACAAGGATGCACATCTTTTAGCAAAAAGCCAAAGTGCACTATTCAACACCTTGCCAACATAACCACCATGATATACATAATCTCTCATGTACATAATATATTAAATCACCAGAACAAACACTTACCAATACCTTCAAAGGGTTGATCTTGTCCAACAAGTGATTGCTTAGTGCCTAGGGTTTAAGAGAAGATGAGAAAATATCTCTTTTTGCTTTATTGGAAAAGTCTAGAATGGCATGTGTGAGTTGTGGAAATAAAATCTGATTTTTGGTGACTTTATTTAGGCCCTCATGCTCATATCTATCCATACAATTATACATAAATGTTGTGTTTACTTGTCAACACAAGAATGGGTCATTTGACCCATTGGGCCATGTCTTTTGGCTTCATTTTGGGCCTCAAATTGAGCCCAATAAAATCAATGCATAATCCACCAAATTCAATGTGTAATCCATCATATATCTCATGTTTAAATAATTTCATAAGTTTCACGACAATATTCAACTCACGGGACTCATATTCGTAGCCTTAATCTCCAAATAAGAAATTCTAGCCACTTATGGCTTAATTGAACATAAAAGGGTAAAATCGTAATTTGGATGCTAACTTCGTCTGAGAGTAGTCTTACCAAGATGGAAAAATTATATAATAACCCAAGAATCACATTTATAGGCTCGTGGTTGGCTGAAAAATTCGGCAAAAAGCACCCCGGCACGCCCCTTGGACTTAGAAAAATTTCCAACATTTGAAGGGTGTGCAGGGGTGGCCTGGCATGCTGCCTGGCGTGCCCCCTTGCTTCCTGTGGGCTGAAAATTTCAGCCCAGAGCGGCCTGGCACGCCCCTGGGCCAAATAATTTTTTTTAAAAATTCTTTCTTCGACTTTTCGTTGCGGATTTGGTTAGATACTTCAAGTTCTAATCTTTAGCTTGCCTCTTATCTTTAAGAACCTTTATTTAGGAGTCGTTCAAGATTCATTTATTGCTCCTAAAATGTTCCAAAAAGTTTCCAACTCCTCATACAAGAGTCTAAACACATTGACTAGTACAATATCAATTGTCTCATCCAAAACCAATGCAAAATACGTACTTAGCACTCCCGAAGCTAAGGTTTATATCTACACCCTAGGTCACCAATCAATCAAGTCAGGGTCGGGAATGTACGGGGTGTTACATTTGTAAACTATGAGTATGCATATTTTCGGAGATACTTTAATAAATATTAACAAAATTGTGTAAAATATTATATTTAAAAAAATATCAAATTTTTTTTTTTGCATACTTCAAAATCATGAATGTGAGACATCAAGATTTATTTGACATCAAAATAATAAGTAAAGAAGCATTAATATTCAAAGCTAATAATTTTGATAAAATAGCAGCTTGGGAGGGATACCGGGAGGTCAAAATTGGGTGTCAACACTGAGATGAAATGATAATCTACGAAGTCATAGTATGAAAATGAGTAAAATTGAACTGAGGATTATGTACAAATACTGAGTCTAAAACTGTGGGATGTGAACTGATGCAATGGTCAAGTAGGTAAACATGTAACTGATCAATAATGTACTGAGTAAACTGATTACAAAGTCATGCAATAACTGAGTTCTAAAGTGTGGGAGATACTATTAACCGACATATAACCATGTGAGCTAAAGATGGATTTTGATTATAATCCCCATCGAAAAGGGCCCAATATACTTTGCCAAGGTATAAAAGTTGATCTGACGTGGTACCACTAAACTGATATCCAAAAAGACTACGGTGTCAAGCCTGGTCTGATGGGTGACCCTTTAGAACCTATGGTGGCACCGTACTTCTAGGACTTAGGGAATTTTACTAAAGGTTTCAGCCTAACTGATGGGTGAGCCTTCATCCCTATGTCCACTCGGTGCTAAGTACTACTCCTAACTGAATAAAAATTGAAATACTGAATAGCTCGATAATAGTGAAGTTCAGAGACTGAAAGATAAGTGCTTTATCAAAAAACATTCTAATTAATGAAAACTAAAGGACTGAGCGTTTGACTGATAATGCATGATATCCTTAGCCATCGGGTGTTCATAACCCACCATCTCTGAAGAATGCAACTATCATGACAAATTCTATAATCTGAAGAGAATGTGAAATTTCATAGCACAAGTCCAAAATCATGAATTTATCAACATATTGAGGGTTCATAATTCTAAGTATGTAAAGATACTAAATTTCATGGAAAAACATGGCAGGTCAACTATTATAGACTGAAATCCATCAAATCATGATAAATACTACTTAATAGTCTTGAAAACTGATACATCATACATAGCTTGATCATATGCTTGAAATCTTAAGTAATATCGTGTAAATCATGCATGGACTTGAGAATAACGTGAATGCTATAGTATAGCCCTAAGAAATCATGAATAATCATCAAAACATGCTCAAGAATGAAAAATATATCATGGAAAACTGAATTTCAGCTTGGAATCATAATTGGGTAAAATCCCTAGTTCATGAAAATCATAGAATCATGAATGAAAAACTATAATTTAGGAAAGAGAACAAAAGGAGATCCTCATTGAATACCCACATACCTTATTACTGAAGATTCTTGAACTAAAGTTTGGAGGATTTGAGCTTGAAGATATAAAAAAACTTAATTTCTTGTTTGATGAAGAAAAGTTGCATGTTTCTCATATTTCTCTGAGTAATTTCATGTGATTTGGAGTTAATGAGGGACTAAGAGTAGTTTATGTCACACCCTGAATTCCAACGGGGCGGACTGGCACCCGAAGCCGTTGATGCCCGAGAGAACCAATCTTTGCTCCTGTACATTCATACGCATGCTACTCAACGTACATCGCCACCACAAATGGATATAATATGCCAATAGTGGAAGTCATGGAAAATACATGATAACTATGAAACTTGGCCGTTGGGGACATCAAGACAAAAACATACGTTCCTTACATATCCTTCATTTGTCCCATAACATCTACAAAACCTCTACAGATGCCTAACCAAAACCAACTTAGAGTCGGGATAAGACCCCGCTCTATACACATATACAATACTCGAAAAGCCCTAAAGCAGCTGGAGCTCACCAATACTCGGCAGAAATCTCGTAGCCTTCTGAGGAGGTCTACTAGCACCTATGCCTGCAGCAAGTAAGGTAAGTCCCCCAAGGGACGTCAGTACGAAGAATGTACTGAGTATGTAATGCCATAAGGAACTGAATCAATGCATGAGATCATCAATGGAAATCAAATATAAGAGAATAAGCACTATGGATAAACCGTCGTTCTGTATGTGTAGAACCATGTACATTACATTCATTACTTTACTTTACTTTAAACAAATGACCAGCTGATCAGTGGTAAAGAGGATGGCCCATGCTAGGTCCTTCCACCCTTGGGATACGGTTCTCTTAAATACATAAATCGGGATCGACCCATGCTAGGTATTTTAACCCCTAGAATACCACCCGTGATATTGGGATCAACCCATGCAGGTGTTCCTGCCACTCTATGAGATACCACCCAAGAAAACTCATCAATTATACATTACTTCATTCTTTAGCTATAAGAGTGATACATTGGTGATGGTACATTATTGGAACTTTGGAACCATATCCTCAATTATGTAACACATGAATAACAAATGATCAATGAATGAGGAACATGTGAAAACAATAGATGACAACTTGAAATGAGATACCTTAGAACATTTTAGAATGGAACAAGTACAATGTCAATGTGGACAATATGTGCTGCTGAAGGATACGGAAAGAGTACCCTTACATACCTTATCTTCTCAATATGAATACACAATCCTATATGTGAATACAATAGTACATCTCCCTCCTTACGTCTCACTCTACAACACAAGTACATAATGGAGCTTACGTTAACAACCAACTACCTTACAGGTGCACAAGACGACAATGAATTACATGATTGCCTTATAATGTCATTTCCCCTTTTACAATACCATTCAAGGCATTTTCATACCAAAAATACCCGAACATGCCATACATTGACCACAACATCATATACCAATAGCATTTCACAACAAGTTTCTCCTTTACACCTTCTCATTAACACCGCATCATAATTCATCCATCAAGTCACCTCAATACACCTCATAACAACATATCGACAACAATCCCACAATTTACACTAATAGAAAAATAACAAGTTAAGGAACATAACCACACCATTCATGTTGATATTTCATCCATACCCTGTACTTTCATCAAAACCTCAAGTCTCCTTTCAAGTTTAAATCACAAAGATGGCACATCTTTTAGCAAAGAGCAAAAGTGCCCTATTTAACCTTGCCAACATAACCACCATGATATACACATTCTCTCATGCATATAATATATTAAATCACAAGAATAAACACTTACCAAAGCTTGTAAAGTGATGATCTTGTCCAAAGTGTCCAAAGAAAATGGTTGCCTTAGGGTTTGGAAAATAGAGAAATGTTGTAGAAATATTTGGAAAGGCATGAGGGTTTGTGTGAATAAATTTTTTTTCCTCGTATTATATAGACCTCTAAAGTCATCCATATCCACTTCTTTGGGCATTAAATTCCATGGTCCCTTGGTCAACACAAGAATGGGTCACTTTCCTAGTTGGGCCTTGCATTTTGGCTTCATTTTGGGCCTTAAATTGGGCCCATTAACACATGTTAACTTAGACCACCAAAATCAATGTGTAATCCATCATATATCTCATGTTTAAATAATTCCATAATTTCACGACAATATTCACTTACGAGATTCATGTTCGTAGCCTTAATCGCAAAAATAGAAATTCTATTCACTCACAGCTTAATTAAACATTATTTGATAAAATACTTGTGTTTAATGCTTTGTTTAGGTAGGAGTGTATTGAGGTATTTGAAGCTTTAACAAGGAGAAAATATCACCAAGTAACCAAAAAAAACCAAGGAAGAATCGACGTTGCAATGCATTGCAAAATGAGCACGGAAGGGCCAACTTATTTGTGCCTTACGCCACTGCTGCAAAGCAAGCAGTGGCGGGAGAATGGCATGCCCTCTGAATCAGAAGGTTTGCGCCACACCGCCTGAAACAAGGAGTGGCGCAAGTTTTTATATTTCTCTAAATTTTGACTACTCCTTACAAATACTAGCATACTATCCAATACCCTCCAAGATACGCACTTATTGCTCTCAACACCAAGGTAAACATAGCTCAAAGTTGTCAAGTAAGGTCCTAAATGTAAGGGGTATTACATTTTAGACTATATATTCATACTTAGGATAGCTTAAGAGACATAGTTTAGGAGGTTAAAAGATGGGAATAGACCAGAATACCCCTTTAAAACATTGCTGAAAAATTCTACGCCTTACCACACACGAATCATCCCACTATCGTGCTTTCAACCCACGATCGTGGGTTCTGTTCGTGGGTACTGAAGGGTCCTTGTCAATTCTCTTGATTTTGGGGTAGTTTCTCATCAGACTAGAGCAAGGTATGATCATCCTTTCAACCCACGATCATACCTTGGGTCGTAGTATCTCACTGCTGGACAGTGCTTCAGTAAAATGGCCATAACATTTTACTCCACTAACGGATTAAAGCAAAATTTGATGCATTAGAAAGAAGACTCAAATACCTTTAATTTTAATTTGGTGGGCCTTTAACCTCAAAATTCCTCATAATATTAGATTTATTCTTATTTGAAGTTGACTATAGAAAGATTCTACATAAGAAATCAATAGATAAGGAAGGTTTCAACTTGACTATGAGCTAGGAGTTACTTGTGGCCTAAATTAATGTTTAAATCACTTATCATACTACTAAATATCGAAGTTTGGTTCTATGTATGTTTGAAGAATGGTTCTAATCTTAGCTTGGATTTTTGGGGTATTACACCTCGACTCTAGCCAACATTTCCAGACTTTCATTCAAGGGTGAGCACTATGATCGGGCAGTCATTGGGTCTTCTCATTTTCGTTCTTGTCCCTTGTTTTGGGACTAAGACATTTTCCATATTTTCATATTTGGATGATTTGTTAGACATTAGTTTTTGGACACTATTATATGTTCTTATATGGTGAATGTAGGTCCCAGGGTTGTAATAAATTAAATTCTGCACTGTATTCTTTAGTTATGATATTTGATTAACTTTAGATTTTATTTCAGCTGGTCATTATTGTGTTTAGTGAGTTTGTAAATAGGAAATTGATGAAAGTAACTTGTGAAGGGTTTGACTTAGTTGGTATGGGTAGGGTTAGATGGTTCTCCCACCATAGTGTTAGGGTGGGTGCCAATCATAATCACTTGGATCATGACATGGGGCAATTGTCTTAATAGATCAGATTAAGGAGGAACATCCTCTAGCTACAAATAGTAGTTTAATTAATCATGATAGTGTTAATATGATGGTGGAAGCCCAAGAAACTTACACTCAAAAGTGCATAGAAAGAGACACGGGGAAGTCTACAGAGATGGTGATTCCAGAATCTAAAAAAATGGCTATGGTCAGAGAAATCTCCAAACAAGGTTCTCCATGACCTAGTTTCACACAATGCTGAGGAGATATCTAGTAAAGGTGACAAAGGTAATCACAAGAAAATTAAGGATGCTAATGTAGATGATGGAGAAAGTAATTTGATTGTGAACCTGGTAGCAAAGAGTGCAGAAATGTATCCTAGAAGAACCAATAAGATTATAAAAGAAAGAAAGAATGGTAATATAAAATGTCAATAGTTCAACAAGATGAATACAAGGAGTACACACAATAGTACTAAATCCAACAGTTATCTATGATGTTAAAAGCGTTCATTTGGAATAATAGGTCTGTTGAGACCCAAAAAATGTTTAACAGGTTGCAAATGTTAATCATGCACCATCATTTTTGTATAATTGCTTTATTGGAGTCTATTCAACACCATAGGCATATTCAGAAGTATCAAAGAAGGCTTTGTATAGACAAAGCTGACTATAAATATAATGGGACGATAAGGTATTTTGTTCAGGAAAATGTTGATGTTGAATTTATTATGGACAGACAAAGGTCGATTACTTTAAAGTTATTTATGTATGACATCAATATTTATTTATTAACTACTTGATATGAACCAAAATACGATAAAGAAGATTTAACTACGAAATCGAAGTAACAAGTGAAATAAAGATAGACGATAATGAGATAGACACAAAGAGATAGAAAAAAGATAGGAAATATTGAATATATGAATTCAAAACCCCTAAATCTACTCTCCAAAGCACCTAATCTATACGTGAACTAAGAGGGTGTCTAAACTCCCTCAAAACCCCCATTTCTAAGTGAAGATTCAACACAAGCTTCACCACACTCTCTCACAAGAGAAGTATTCATCAATATTCAAAGGTAACTTAGGAAAATAAAACCCTACTTAGCTATTTATAGTGTCATTATAAGGCCCAAAAATGTCCTTTAATAATTAGAAGAAACAAGCCCACGAAGGGTACTACTTGGTTACGATGGCCACCTTGATTGACCATCAAGGTGGTGACTGACCATCGCTGCCTCCCTTTCTTGACTGTCTTGGTGGTGGTTGGTCATGCCACTGACTGACCGTCGCTTGGGCCATTGCCTTGAGGCAGTGGGGTATTTTTCACTTCTTGAATTCTTGGCTCAATCTTCAACACTTGGAAGTCTTTAGATGGTATCAAAACACACTCCAACATGTCCCTTTTCGAGAACATAGCTTGAGCTCATTGAAGTTCTTTAGTTTGACTTCTTGTGAATGGACGTAAGGGCATCCAGAATATATCATACTCTCTATCTTGAAAGGAATTTATCCTCAAATTTGTATGGTCATCATCCTCTACCATATCAAACAGTGAAAGGTCGCACACATTGAACGTGTTGTGCACTTGGTACTTGGGTGGTAGGTCTATCTTGTAAGCATTGTCATTACCCCTTTTAAGGACTTGGAAGGGGCCATCACCTCTAGGAATCAACTTGGCCTTTCTTTGAGTTGGGAATCAGTCCTTCTCGGAGGTGTACCCATAACCAATCACCCAGTTCGAGCACAAGTCATTTTCGACCTTTGATCACCTTCTTTGCCACCTCTTGAATTTTCTTCTCGAGGCGCAACCTCACCTTCTCATATAGTTTCTTCATTGCATCCGACCTTTTTGTTCCCATCTAAGCTAATCACAACATCACTTGAAAAAGGAGTGAGATCTAAGGGGTAAGGGGGTTAAAGCCGTAAACACATTCAAAAGGAGTCATACCGATAGTCGCATGAATAACTCTATTGTAAGCAAATTCGACTAAAGGTAGGTGATCGTCCCAAGAGGTCATTTTTCCATTAACCTTGGCACGTAACATACAACCTAAAGTCCTATTCACAACCTCGATTTGACCATCGGTTTGCGGGTGGCAAGACATGGAGAAAAATAATTTAGTTCCAAGCTTACCCTGCAATGACCTCTAAAAGTGACTAAGGAACTTAGAGTCCCCATCACTAACAATGATCTTGGGAATCCCATGTATCCTGACAACATGTTCAATGAACAAGGTCGCCATATTAGAAGCATCATCACTCTTTTGACATGGGATAAAGTGAGCCATTTTTTAGAACCTATCAACAACAACAAAAATACTATCTCCTCCCCTCCTTGTCGTAGGCAAACCCAATATAAAATCCATAGAGATGTCTAGCCATGGGCATAAGAGAGGGGGAAGTGGGGTGTACAACCCTTGAAAAAAAGCCTCGATTTGGCACTCCTACAATCTACACATTGGCCACATATTTGCATGACATCATCAAGCATTTTTGGCCAATAAAATTGCTCCTATAGGATCCAAAGGGTCTTGTTGATTCCAAGTGACCCATTAAGCCCCATTGTGTGCCTCTTTAACAAATAACTCTCTCCAAGAGATTGAGGGCACACACAACCTTATTCCCTTGAATAAAAATCCATCAAACTTGGAAAATGGTATAGATGACCTATCCTTAATCCATCATTCCCTTTCCCATTCCTCACAATCCTTAAAGATTTGAGCAAAATAGGGGTCCTTGGGATACAAGGTCATCAAATGCTCAAAGCCAATCAATTAAGAAAATAATTAAGTAAGACATGTTTTCTAGACAAGGCATCGACCACAACATTCTCTTTCCCTTTTTTGTATTGAATTACATAAGGGAAAGTTTCTAAGAATTCAATCTATTTGGTACGCCGTTTGCTCAATTTTTCTTGGCCTCTAAGGTGTTTTGAAGATTCATGGTCGGTTCGAATCACAAACGTCTTTGGCCACAAATAGTGTTGACAATTACCAAAAGCTCTAATCAAGGAATACAACTTAAGATCATATGTGGAGTAGTTCAAGATTGCTCCTTTGAGCTTTTTGCTAAAGTACGCAATGGGCCTTTGGTTTTGCATTAAGACGACTCCAATGCCTACTTTGCTAGCATCATATTCAAGTTCAAACATCTTATGGTTAGTGTGAAAAGCATATGCTAGAAGTAGCATAGGCTTCTCCTCATCATGTTCCTTGAAAAAATCCTTGTTTCTAGCCAATATCACCATTTGGATCTTTTCTTTCAACCTCCTTCTTTATTATTCTTCATTATTTTCCCTCTCATGAGATCCTTCCTCCCCTTCTTCCCTTCTTTTCCTTCTTTCTCTTTTAACTCTCTCATCTTTTGATACATCTCATTCACTTGTGATGGTAAAAGAGGATGGAGGGTGAATTCTTTACCATTCAATTCAAGAGAATACCAATTGGTCCTCCCATCATGTTTGGTTGAACGATCATATTGAAATGGTCTTCCAAGCAAGATGTGACAATCTTGCATGGGGATTACATCACAAAGCACTTTATCATGGTAGTTCCCAATCTTGAACCGGATTACAACTTGTCGAGTTACCTTCAATTCTCTACACTCATTTAACCATTGGAGCTTAAAGGGTGTGACATGCTTGGTTGTGGGAAACTTTAAGAAATTAACCATCGTGGCACTAGCAATATTAGCACAACTCCCACTATCAATGACCCATGAGAATATATTCTCCTTGATAAGACACTTGGTATAAAATAGATATTTTCTTTGAATGGATCATCAAATGTTTTACTAATCATGACTCGTCTTACCATAAATTTTGGGACCTCAAACTCTCCATCTTGAGGCCAAGCATCCTCATCACCTTCCTCTACTTGGTCATCTTCCTCAACTCTCTCTCCTTATTGAACTTCACCTTCATTGTCCTCTTCTAGACCCACCTCATCTCCAAGGTAATAAATCTTCCTTCCCTAAGGATCACATTTCTCCTATTGGGTACTTGGGAGTGGTCTTCTCTATGACCTTCCTTTCAAAAAGCTTGGCGACTTCCTTATTCTTGTTCCGCCCCAAATATGGTTGAGCTACTTCTTTGATCTTACCCCAAAGGTTAAAGGATAAGCACCCTTTGGGCTTGAATAATGACCTTTCCTTGAGATCCCTATCAATATCCAAGGTCACTTGAAAGATGTCTTCTATGGTAGCAAACCAATGGCAAGTCATTAAGGAGGCAATCTCCTTGTTCAAACCAACCTTGAAACGTATGATGGCATGTTCCATGTACTCATAATGCTCAATCTTCAAAACCAATTGTTGGAACTCGTCACAATATGTCAAGACACTCTTGTTACCTTGCCTTAGATTGTACAAATTGGCAAGTAACTCATGCTTATACCTTTCCGATATGAATTTTTGTCTCACTTCAAAGCATTCCATGGTGGGGGTTGTCCTTCATTTAGAACTTGTTGAAATATCTTGGTATATTCCCACCACGTAATGGAAAACCCCTCAAATTGGGTTAGGGCATAGCAACTCTTTTTTACCTCAGTGAGATCATTGACTTGAAAGATTCTTTCACAAGTGGACTCCCATGTAATATAAGCCTCAGGATCACTCTCTCCCTTGAATGTTGGAAGACTAGTCTTGATAGAGTTGATCCCTACATCTCGACCTTCATTACCACCTTGATTCTCATTGTGGTTCCACTGACCTTCATCTTGGGGATGGTTTCCAAAGTTGCCTCTCCCATAATGTACAGGACTAAATCTTCCACCTCGGACTCTATATCCTCCTCTTTGTATCATTGGCCTATTCCTCATGTATTCTGCAAACATGACCTCTTCATCTTTCTCCTCAAACTCAACTTGAAGTTCCTCTCCTTCTACTCTTTTAACTTAGATGGGTTTATTTTGGTTAGGTGGGTGGTGGAGTAGTGGAGTGGTGGAATTTAGTTTAGTGGAGGTTGGGGTTGGCCTTGGGCTTGGAGAATTTGGATTTGTGGTTCTTTTTGGTTGACTTGGTTGAATTGGGGTTGGACTGGACGAACGAGATTACGGTTGTGTGGGTAAGTGGTGGTTTAGGAAATGGGGTCTTGTGTTTGAGTTGGTGGATTAAACATTTGGTGGATTGTTCCTCGAGAGATAGTAGCGGATGCATCTTGAGCATGCCCGCTCGATGAGGCATGGTAGTTTTAGGGAGTGGATTGGGTGGAGTTTAGACGACCTTTCATATTAACTATCTTTCCACCCATAGTTGATACACTTCCTTAGAGCGTAGTTATGTGACCTTCCATAGATTACAATCTATGACCCAAAGATTTAATTGCAAGATCATATTCGAAATATTGACATCTATGGATGGTGGTGTTTCGCCTTACGGGGCCATTGTACCTATTTTAAGTCACAAAACACAAACAACAAACTAGTTAGCGTTAAGAAATAACCTCACAACTCTACATACCTTTGTAAGCCTCACATTTCGATCGGCAAGTGTCGAATGATAGCTTATAATCTGATGGTAGTTAAGGTGTAGATCACAACTCTTGTCTGTATTGAATTTTTGTTTGAAAAACTCAAAGAAAGCACATACGGACTTGAGCCAAGAAGTTATGACCAAAATGAAAAGAGAAAAGCACTCAAAGAAGTAGGACGAAGAAAGAAATGAATTCATGAACTAATTCACAACTAAGTAGGTTGATTACTAGTTGTTAATTAGTGTTAGAATCAAGTAAAAGATGATTAAGAATCAATGAAATGAAACTAGGAATCTAAAATGAGCTTATAGAGCTTTTTTGTTCAGGTTGGAGGAGTTGGTAACAGACCTTCACGGAGTTGGAGGTCCGCCAATTATGCCATCTAGGCTTAACTAGTAGGTTGATGATTTGGGTTGTTAGTGGAGGTGATGTTTGTGGACCTCCACCTTGGTGGAGGACCATCACACTTGCCGTTAAGGCCTTCTGACAGTAAGTTTGTGGGCCCTTATACTTTTAAATGGAATATTCTTTGGCACAAACAAGTACACTTCCTTTTTCTTTGGATCTTTTGGATCAAATACCTTCTTTTTAACCTTCTTCTTCAACAAGACTTAAATATTTTGAAGAACATCCAAAATTGACCCTTAAGCAAATGAACTCAGAATTTGATGAAATTCGAAACCCAAGCTACCTTCTACCCCACGAACACAACCCAAGTGATATTTTTGCTTAAAAAGCTCTCAAACTTTTCAGAATTTCGAATCCATTTCAATTTCTTCATACCTTGAACTCCAACAATGGTAGATCACTGAATATAGTTTGGAATTAGCTCAAACTTCAGATAACGACTCACTAGATACTAGAGAACACGATTCTAGTATCGAAAACGTCAACAAGACTCTAAATCAAGAACTTGAAATTCTCAAGACACCCAAAACGTGAATCCTTCTTCTTTTTTTGTGATTTTCTAGATAACAAAACCAAGACAAGAATAATGAGGATGATTCTAAGCTTGGCTCTGATACCAGATGATATGAACCAAAATACGATAAAGAAGATTTAACTACGAAATTGAAGTAACAAACAAAATAAATATAGACGATAATGAGATAGACACAACGAGATAGAAAAAGAGATAGGAATTATTGAATATATGAATTCAAAACCCCTAAATCTACTATCCAAATCACCTAATCTATATGTGAACTAAGAGGGCATCTAAACTCCCTCAAAACGCCCATTTCTAAGAAAAGATTCAACACAAGCTTCACCACACTCTCTCTCAAGAGAAGTATTCATTAATATTAAAATATAACTTAGGAAAATAAAACCCTACTTAGCTATTTATAGTGTCATTACAAGGCCCAAAAGTGACCCTAAAGTGACCCTTAATAATTAGAAGAAACAAACCCACGAAGGGTATTTCTTGGTTGCGATGGCCACCTTGACTGACCGTCACTGCCTCCATCACTACAAGACAGTAAGGCCAGCCTTGGACCCTTTCTTGATAGTCTTGGTGGCGGTTGGTCATGCCACTGACTGACCGTCGCTTGGGCCGTCACCTAGAGGCAGTGGGATGTTTTTCACTTCTTGAATTCTTGGCTTAATCTTCAACACTTGGAAGTCTTTAGATGGTATCAAAACACACTCCAACACGACCTTTTTCATGAACATAGCTTGAGATCCTTAAAGTTTTTTAGCTTGACTTTTTATGAATGGTCGTCAGGGAATGCTGGATGTATCATCATACCATATGATCTGAACCAAAATACGATTAAGAAGATTTAACTACACAATTGAAGTAACAAACGAAATAAAGATAGGAGAAAATGACACATAAACAAAGAGTTAGAAAAAGAGATAGGTACTATTGAATATATTAATTCAAAACCCCTAAATCTACTATCCAAAGCACCTAATCTATACGTGAACTAAGAGGGATCTAAACTCCCTCAAACACCTGTTTCTAAGCAAAGATTCAACACTAGCTTTACCACACTCTCTCACAAGAGAAGTATTCATCAATATTCAAAGATAAATTAG
This sequence comes from Capsicum rhomboideum, assembly GCA_031232105.1. Lineage (NCBI taxonomy): Eukaryota > Viridiplantae > Streptophyta > Magnoliopsida > Solanales > Solanaceae > Capsicum > Capsicum rhomboideum. Next base: position 47,195,214 of record CP124717.1, on the reverse strand, counting down.
GAAAATAAAACCCTACTTAGATATTTATAGTGTCATTACAAGGCCCAAAAGTGACCCTTAATAAATAGAAGAAACAAGCCCACGAAGGGTACTGCTTGGTTGAGATGGCCACCTTGACTGACAGTCGCTGCCTCCGTCACTACAAGATAGTAAGGCCAGCCCTGGACCCTTTTTTGACGGTCTTGGTGGTGGTTGGTCATGCCACTGACTGACTATCGCTTGGGCTGCCACCTTGAGGTAGTGGGGTATTTCTAACTTATTGAATTCTTGGCTCAATCTTCAACACTTGGAAGCCTTTAGATGGTATCAAAACACACTCCAACACATCCTTTTTCATGAACATAGCTTGAGCTCCTTGAAGTTCTTTACCTTGACTTCTTGTGAATGGCCGTGAGAGAATTCGGGATGTATCACTACTCTAGTTTAGGCTAAAAGTGATGCTGGGGAAATATTGCATCTTTACGATAAATTTATCAACTCTCTAGTAACATGATTCACCCCTGGCAAGTAGGATGGAATTTAAATGTATTATTGGATGAAGAAGAAATAATTGGAGGTAATCTAGTTCATCCTCAGGATATTGAAGATTTTGCTTTTTGTATTAATTTCTCTAAACTTCATGATGTGGGATTTAAGGGAAGTCCTTTTACATTATGGAATGAAATGATAGCTAAAGATTGTATTTTCTTAGAGTTTAGATAGAATAGTAGAAAATCAGTCTCCATTGGATTTCCATAACATTTATGGTTAAGTGTTTGGCTAAGGATGACCATGAGGGCCTATAAAAAAGGCACAAAAATCAGATTTTATTCACCAAAAGACACATGCACATTTCTAGAATTTTCCAACAATATTTCATTTCTCTATCAAACCCTAAGCTACTAATCCCTTTGGACAAGATCATTCCTTTGTAAGATTTGGTAAGTAATTAATCTTATGGTTTAATATATTATATGCATGATAGGGTGTATAAATCATGTTTTTTATGTTGACAAAGTGTTGAGCAGTCCACTATGTGTGAAACAGTCTACTTTTGCTTAATCGGCAAAGGGTTTTGCCTTATAAACTTGAAAGGAGACTTGTTGTTTTGAAGGAAGTGAATTTGATGGATTAAATTTCAACATGTAAGTGAATTTGAATCAATACTTGTGGTCTTGAAGGAAGTGAATTTGCCTTAATCGACAAATGTAGTTTTGTGATGTTCATGTGCGTTGTGAAACCATGATTGTTTGTTGGCATCCAAGATAACTTAAAATATGAAAAGAGAAGCTTAATTAGTCCATGTACCATTTATTACAAAAAAGGACCCAAAAGAGACCCATTTTGGCCGAACCGAGCATCCGCCTTCGTGGATGGGGCACCTGCGGACTGGACAAGGCCAATGGGCACCTGCGGCCGTACCTCACCCACTTGTGGGCACAGGTGGCTTCGAAGATTCCTCCAGAACTTTGTTTCGATTGTTTTTGCATCTCTTTGACCCCCCCAAGTCCCCTATACCCTTTTTGGATGCAATTATCAACTTATGGTACCATTTGAATGGCCCTAAGGGGTAGTCCGGAGGCATTTTGAATCGTATCAATTATGAATTGTTGTTTTATGTGTTATGGTGAAATGTATTGAGATGACTTGGTGGAGTAAATGTGACATGTTTTTACTGAGGAAGTGTAAAGTATAAACTTGGTGTGAAATGCTATTGGTTTATGATGTCTTGGTTGATGTGTTGCATGTTGTGGTGTTGTTGGTATGGTAATGCAGTGAATTGTATTATGAAGGGTGAAATAATGTTATATGGCAGTCGTATAGCTCATTATCGTCTTATGCACTTATAATGTAGTTAGTTGTTAAGGTGAACTTCGTTATGTACTTGTGTTGTAGAGTAACACGTAAGGAAGGAGCTGGATTATTGTATTCATATATAGGATTGTGTATTCATATTGGGAAGATAAGGTATGTAAGGTTACTCTTTCCGTATCCTTTAACAACATCTCTTATTCTCATTGTTACCGACTTGTTCTCATTTCAAAATGTATCAAAGTATCTCATTTCAAGTTGTCATATCTTGTTATTCACGTGTCTCTTATTCATTGACAAAAGTTCCAAAGCTCCCATAATGGTATGACCACCAAAAGAACTATCTCAAAGAAAGAGATGATGTAAAGAGAATCTGTGTATTCTTGGGTGGTATCCCAAGGGTGAAAGGAACACCTAGCATGGGTCGATCCTAATATCACGGGTGGTATCCCAGGGGTGAAAAGAAAATCCTAGCATAGGTCGATCCCAATTTGTGTATTTATGAGAACCGTATCCCAGGGGTTAAAAACATAGCATGGGTCATCCTCTTTTACCATTGATTAGTTGGTCATTTTTTTATCATATGCTTTACAATTTCTTAATGCAAAGAAGGATAAAGTAAAGTAATGAATGTAATGTACATGGTTCCACACATACAGAACGGTGGTTTATCTATATTGACTATTCACTTGTATTTGATTCCATTGAAGTTCCTATGTTTCAAGTAGTTTCTTATAGCCTTACATACTCAGTACATTCTTCGTAATGACTTCCCTTGGGGGACTTACCTTACTTGCTGCAAAAACAGGAGCTAGTAGACCTCCACAGTAGGATACAAGTCCTCTGCAAACTGTTGGTGAGCTCCAGATTGATTCGGGGCTTTTTGAGTCACATGTGTACATTGGTTTTGGTACTATGTAAATGTTGTATAAAGTGGGGACTTGTCCCGACTTTAGGATAGGGTATGTATCTGTTAGAGGCTTTGTAGACGTTGTGGGACAAATGAAGGAATGTAAGGAATGTGTGCTTTTGACGTGGTGGCCCTAACGGCCAAGTTTCCTATCTACTGAATGTTTCTCCATGACTTTCGCCATTGGTATCTTGTATTTATATGTGATAGATTTTTTCTCACTCAGGGACATGTATATGAATGTACATGGACGTAGGTTGGTTCTCTCGGGGCCTTAACGGCTTCGGGTGCCAGTCCACCTCAATAGGATTTGAGGTATGACAAAAGTGGTATTAGAGCAGGTCGTCCTAGGGTGTCTACAAAGCTGTGTCTGAGTAGAGTCTTGCTTATGGATGTGTTGTGCACCACATTTATAAGTAGGAGGATACGGGATATTTAGAAGTTGTTTCTTTTCTTCATTTCTTAGATCGTGCAATAGAGCCAAAGTTGTAGGTAGAATCATATCTGACCGTTGAAATTGGTTTTCTTTGTTATAGTAAAATACCAATTACAAGACAAGGTAGGGGAAAAGGTAAGAAGGTAGAAATGCTTGCTGGGGAAGGAACTAGTAAATCACCACCTGAACGAGTTAATCAAAGGGAAGCTGAAAATGAGTTTGCATCACGGGCTTCTTTTACTTTTCCAGCTCCAGTAGAGCCCGAAAGGAGAGAAGAACCTATCGAACCACCTGTTAATGCTACTGAGAAGGATCTAAGAAATGCGTTGCAAATGTTGACTCATATAGTTGCTGCACAAAATCAAGGACAAGTTGGTTCAACTACAAGTAATGATGGTGCGGATAGGACAGCTAGTCAAAGGACACAGGATTTTCTGAAATTAGACCCTCCCATGTTCACCGGGTCAGATCTGAATACATACCCACAGGACTTAGTGGACCAAATTCAAAGGGCTCTAGATATTATGCATGTATCTGGTGTAGAAACAGTTGAGCTTGCAGCCTATAGATTGAAAGGAGAGGCTATATTGTGGTATGAAGATTGGAAACGATCAAGGGGTGTTGGAGCACTTCCAGCTAGTTGGGAGGAATTCAAGGTTGCATTCCTTGATCATTGCCTTCCCTATGAGATCCAAGAAGCTTGTGCAGACCAATTTTTGAATCTTCATCAAGGGAATATGAGCGTCAGAGAGTACAGTCTTCGATTTAACTCTTTAGCTCGGTATGCTCCTAATATAGTAGCCACTATGGACGACAGATTCCATCGGTATGTGGACAGATTAGATCGGTATTTGGTAAGGGATTGTACTATTTCTACGTTAAATAGAGATATGGATATAGCCAGGATACAAGCTTTTGCACAGAAAATGGAGGATCAGAGGCAAAGGAGAAGAGCGCAAGAATTTGAAAGAGGGTCGTCAAAGAGGGCTATACCTATGGGATAGTTCATGGCGTCCCAAACATAATTTAGGCCTTGGGTTTTTAATAGACTACCTAGACCATCATTTTTCTATCCTAGAACAGGCACTCAATCTCAATTCCGAGGGTTTAGAGGCAGTCAAGCTGGGCAAAGTAGTAGGGTCCGAGGTTTACAGACAGTAGGGTTTTCTCGTCAGTCGTGTCAGCACTGCGGAAGGTTTCATTTAGGTGAATGTCGGCTTGGGATAAATATTTACTTTTGGTGTGGTATGACGGGGCACATAATGAGAGAATGCCCATGAAGAGGCTTGCGCAGTATGGCGCGACCTACAGGATCAACCATTGCATAATCATCATCGGTTACTTTCTTAGGCCGAGGTATGCAGCCTGCTGGTCGTGGTAGAGGTGCTAGAGGAGCAACCAGTTCTAGTGGAGTACAGAACCGTACCTATGCTCTAGCGGATCGACAGAATTTGGAGGCTTCTCCTGATGTAGTGACAGGTATATTATCCCTCTTTTCACATAATGTATATGCATTGATTGATTCGGGTTCTACCCTATCATATGTTACTCCATTGATTGCTGAAAAATTTGAAAGAACACCAAAATTACTAGTCAAGCCATTTGAAGTATCTACACCAGTTGGTGCATCTATTGTAGCTAAAAGAGTATATCATAATTGTATAGTGAATGTTTGTGGTCATGATACGTTGGCTAATCTTATTGAGCTGAAAATGGTAGATTTTGATGTTATAATGGGTATGGATTGGTTGGCTTCTTGTTATGCCACGGTAGATTGCCGAGCTAAGAAGGTACATTTTTATTTTCCACAAAAGGATGTCCTTGAATAGAGGGATAATGTTAGACCACCGAGAGGTAAATTTATTTCTTATCTTAAGGCAAGGAAAATAATATCCAAAGGGTACATATGTCATCTAGTAAGAGTGCAAGATACTGATGTGAAGCCACCAACTCTTGAATCGGTTCAAGTGGTAAATGAATTTCTTGATGTATTTTCGGAAGATCTTCCAGGTTTACCTCCAAAACAGGAAGTAGAGTATGGTATTGATGTGATTCCATGTACTTAGCCTATCTCTAGTCCTCCGTATCGAATGGTTCTGACAGAATTACGGGAATTGAAGGATCAAATAAAAGATTGCTGGATAAAGGATTCATAAGGCCTAGTATGTCCCCTTGGGGTGCACCAGTGTTATTTGTATAAAAGAAATATGGTACATTGAGAATGTGTATTGATTATCGACAACTGAATAAGGTGACAGTCAAGAATAAATATCCTTTTCCCAGAATTGATGATTTGTTTGACCAATTACAGGGTGCTAAATGCTTCTCAAAGATTGACCTGAGATCGGGATATCATCAAGTAAGGGTTAGAGAACAAGATATACCCAAGACAGCTCTTCGAACACGGTACGGTCATTATGAGTTTTTAGTGATGTCATTTGGGCTAACAAATGCACTAGCAGTTTTTATGGATTTGATGAATAGGGTGTTCAAGCCATTTTTAGATGTGTTCGTGACAGTGTTTATAGATGATATTTTGGTTTATTCAAGATCACAAGAGGACCATGCTAATCACTTACCACAGGTGTTACAGATTCTTCATGATCATAAGCTATATGCGAAGTTCTCTAAATGTGAATTTTGGTTAAAATCTGTAGCATTCTTGGGTCATATTGTGTCGGATGAAGGAATAAAGGTGGATACACAAAAGATAGAAGCTGTGAAGAATTGGCCAAGGCCTACGATTCCTATAGAGATTCGTAGTTTCCTTGGATTGGCAGGTTATTATAGAAGATTTGTTGAGATTTTCTTCTATTGCGGCACCTTTAACAAAGCTAACGCATAAGACAACCAAGTTTCAGTGGAATGATGCATGTGAAAAGAGTTTCCAAGAGTTGAAGGATAAATTGACGTCTACACCCGTATTGGTACTTCCAGAAGGCACAGAGGGTTATGCGGTATATTGTGATGCTTCAGGAGTCGGCTTAGGATGTGTATTGATATAGCACGGTAATGTAATAGCTTATGCCTCACGACAGTTGCGGCCACATGAGAGAAATTATCCAAAACATGATCTTGAGCTAGAAACTGTGATATTTGCTTTAAAGATATGGTGCCACTACTTGTATGGGGTTCATGTTGACATATATACCGACCATAAGAGTTTACAATATATCTTTAAGCAGAAGGACCTAAATTTCAGGCAGCGGAGGTGGCTTGAACTACTAAAAGGTTATGATATCGATATCTTATATCATTCGGGAAAAGTAAATGTGGTAGCCAATGCATTAAGCTGCAAAGGCCCTAATGGCCAGTTGACGAAAAAGCAAGATATAGTCAAGGATCTACATCAACTAGCCAGCTTGGGAGTTCGTCTTCTTGAATCTCTAGACGAAGGGGTTATTGTGCAAAATGCAGCAGAATCTTCATTAGTAGCTGAAGTGAAAGAGAAACAGTAGCCGGATCCTATTTTATTTCAGCTGAAGGAGAATGTGCAACAAGGTTTGACGAAGTCATTTGATCTTACACAAAAGGGAGTGCTTCAGTGCCAAAGTAGATTGTGTGTACCGGATGTAGATGAGCTAAGGAGACGAATTATGACAGAGGCACATCATTCACGGTATTCTATTCATTCGGGAGCCACCAAAATGTATCATGATTTGAACGAAATGTATTGGTGGGGTAACATGAAGAAGAACATTGTAGAATTTGTAGCCCAATGTCCAAATTGTCAACAAGTAAAAGTAGAGCATCAGAAACCTGGAGGTCATATGCAATGTATAAATCTTCCAGTCTGGAAGTGGGACATGATTAATATGGATTTCATCACAGGTTTGCCTCGTACACTGTAGAAATTTGATTCCATCTGGGTAACAGTTGACAGGCTTACCAAGTCAACTCACTTTCTATCGGTCAAGACCACCTATACAGCTGAAGAGTATGAACGGTTGTATGTTAAAGAGACAGTGCGATTACACGGGGTTCCAATCTCTATTATATCAGACAGAGGAACTCAATTTACCGCACACTTTTGGAAATCTTTTCTAAAGAGTTTAGGAACCCAAGTGAATTTAAGTACAACTTTTCATCCTCAGTCAGATTGACAAGCAAAATGTACTAACCAAACACTTGAAGATATGCTACGAGCTTGCACATTGGCTTTAAAGGTAGTTGGGATGATCATCTACCTCTTAATGAATTTGCCAACAACAATAGCTATTATTCAAGTATCAAAATGGCACCTTACGAAGCTTTATATGGAAGAAAGTGTAGATCACCAATTGGATGGTTTGAAGCGGGTGAAACTGCTTTACTTGGGCCAGCTCTTGTCCATCAAGCTATGGAGAAGGTTAAGGTGATACAACAGTGGATACAAACGGCCCAAAGTCGACACAAGTCATATGCTGATGTTAGAAGAAGAGGGCTCGAATTTGCCATAGGTGATAGGGTATTCTTAAAAGTGTCACCAATAAAAGGGGTAATGAGATTTGGAAAGGAAAATTGAGTCAACGTTATATAGGGCCATATGAGATTACCTGAATATTTGGTCAAGTTGCGTATGAATTAGAACTACCCCAAGAACTCTCCACAGTTCATCCAGTATTTCATGTTTCAATGCTTCGAAAGTGCATAGGAGAGCCATCTCGTGTTGCTCCCATTGAAGATGTACAAGTTACAGAGGATCTCACCTATGAAGAGGTACCTATTGCTATTCTGGATCGACAAGTGAAGGGATTAAGGAAGAAAGAAGTAGCTTCCGTAAAAGTACTTTGGATAAATCAGAAAGTAGAAGAGATCACATGGGAAGCCGAAGAAATGATTAAGTCCAAGTACCCGCATTTATTTCAAATGGAAGAAAGAGTTCAAAATGAGGGATCGGAGAAATAACGAGTATGTATCTATAAGAATTATGTGTATATATGATAACATAAAAAAATGATCCTAGACTTGAATTTGTTTAAGTTGGATAATGTTACTAACATTCGAGGACAAATGTTTCTAAGGGGGGAAGGATGTAACACCCCATACATTTCCGAACCTATTTGATTACCGTAACATTTATGGAATTATTTAAACATAAGATGGTTGGTGTAATCCACATTAATTTTAGTGGGCTGAATTAACATGTGCTAATGGGCTCAATAAAGGCCCAAAATTAAGCCATAAGACATGGCCCAAATGGAGAAATGATTCATTCCACTTTTGACCAAGTAAACAGAACATTTATGACTAAGTGTTTGGCTAAGTATGACCATGAGGGCCTATAAAAAGGCACAAAAATCATATTTTATTCACCAAAAGACACATGCACATTTCTAGAATTTTCCAACAATATTTTATTTCTCTCTCAAACCCTAAGCTACTAATCCATTTGGACAAGATCATTCCTTTGTAAGCTTTGGTAAGTATTTAATATTATAGTTTAATATATTATGTGCATGAGAGGGTGTATAAATCATGTTGGTTATGTTGACAAAGTGTTGAGCAGTCCACTGTGTGTGAAACAGTCTACTTTTGCTTAATCAGCAAAGGGTTTTGCCTTATAAACTTGAAAGGAGACTTGTGGTCTTGAAGGAAGTGAATTTGATGGATTAAATTTCAACATGTAAGATGTTTTTATGTCCTTAACTTTCTTTCTCTTTGTGTCTAACCATTGGAATTGTTGATGTGAAGTTATGCATGGAATTGGTGGTGTATTGAAAGAAAAACGTAGTTTTGTGATATTCATGAGCGTTCTAAAACCATATTTGTTCGTTGGTATCCAAGATAACTTAAAATATGAAAATAAAAGCTTAATTATGGCCATGGACCATTTATTACAAAAAAGGACCCAAAAGAGACCTATTTTGGCCGAACCAGGCATTCGCCTTCTCGGATGGGGCACCTGAGGGCGCAGATGCCAATGCAGGTGGCCCTGGATGAGGCAAATGGGCACCTGAGGCCATACCTCACCCACCTGCGGGTGTATGTGGCTTCGCAGATCCCTCCAGAACTTTGTTTTGATTGTTTTTCCATCTCTTTGACCCCCCAAGGCCCCTATACCCTTTTTGGATGCAATTATCAACTTATCGTACCATTTGAATGTCCCTAAGGGGTAGTACGGAGGAATTTTGAGTCGTATCAATTATGAATTGTTGTTTTATGTGTTATGGTGAAAGGTATGATGACTTGGTGGAGTAAATGTGACCTGGTGTTAATGAGGAAGTGTAAAGTATAAACTTGGTGTGAAATGCTATTGGTTTATGATGTCTTGGTTGATGTGTGGAATTTTGTGGTGTTCTTGGTATGTTAATGCAGTGAATTGAATTGTGAATGGTGAAATGACGTTATATGGCAGTCATGTAGCTCATTGTCATTTTATGCAGTTATAATGTACTTAGTTGTTGAGATGAGCTCCGTTATATACATGTGTTGTAGAGTAGCACGTAAGGAAGGAGATAGATTATTGTATTCACATATAGGATTGTGTATTCAGATTGGGATGATAAGGTATGTAAGGTTACTCTTTTCGTATCCTTTGACAACATCTTTTGTTCTCATTATTACCGACTTGTTCTCATTTCAAAATGTATCAAAGAATCTCATTTCAAAATGTATCAAAGTATCTCATTTCAAGTTGTCATATGTTGTTATTCACGTGTATCTTATTCATTGATAGAAGTTCCAAAGCTCTCATAATGGTATGACCACCAAAAGAACTATCTCAAAGAAAGAAATGATGTAAAGAGAATCTGTGTATTCTTGGGTGGTATCCCAGGGGTGAAAGGAACACCTAGCATAGTTCGATCCCAATATCACGGGTGGTATCCCAGGGTGAAAAGAAAAGCCTAGCATGGGTCGATCCCGATTTGTGTATTTATGAGAACCGTATCCCAGGGGTTAAAATACCTAGCATGGGTCATCCTCTTTTACCACTGATTAGTTTGTCATTTGTTTATCATATGCTTTATAATTTCTTAATGAAAATAAGGATAAAGTAAAGTAATGAATGTAATGTACATGGTTCCACACATACAGAACGGTGGTTTATCTATATTGACTATTCACTTGTATTTGATTCCATTGAAGTTCCTATGTTTTAAGTAGTTTCTTATAGCCTTACATACTCAGTACATTCTTCGTACTGACGTCCCTTCGGGGACTTACCTTACTTGCTGCAGGAACAGGAGCTAGTAGACCTCCACAGTTTGATACAGGTCATCTGCAAACTGTTGGTGAGCTCCAGATTGATTCGGGGCTTTTCGAGTCACATGTGTACATTGGTTTTGGTACTATGTAAATGTTGTATAAAGCGGGGACTTGTCCCGACTTTAGGCTTGGGTATGTATCTGTTAGAGGCTTTGTAGATGTTGTGAGACAAACGAAGGAATGTAAGGAATGTATGCTTTTGACATGGTGTCCCTAACGGCCAAGTATCCTATCTACTGAATGTTTCTCCATGACTTTCGCCATTTGTATCTTTTATTTATATATGATAGAATGTTTCTCACTTAGGGACATATATATGAATGTACATGGACGTAGGTTGGTTCTCTCGGGGCCTTAACGGCTTTGGGTGTCAGTCCACCTCAATGGGATTTGAGGTGTGACAATAAACCATGGACTGACATGACACAAGAAATACTAAAATATACGAAGTGCAGAATATAATTGATTTGAAAATAAATATTTGAGTTAATACTAAAATAAACTAAGTCTGAAAACCCTATAAAGCTGAAATATCTAATGTGTGTCTAAAAGTCTCTACTACTGATGAGTTGTTGGGAAAAGTCCCCAGCTAACTCTAACTATCTGGAAAAAAAAAAAAATCTCATCCTCAGATAATGAGTACTCACCACTAGCTGCTGCTGAAAAGGTACTGAATCGGGTTAATCGTAAGTCTGATGCTGAACACTGGAACCTATATCATAACATGATACATTGTAAAAACAAAGTATTCAGTCAGTACTTTAATGTACTGAGTATGTGAGATGTGCAACTGGAAATAACTATGCATGCTGACAATATTGATATACAGAACTAAAATGCATGACAAACATACATAGACTGAACTAAAGTACAATGACCCTATAATGATGCATAAAAACTTATGCAAAAGTTAAAGCTACAAAATCATAGCAAAACAATAAGTAAAACCTAAGTTGAGGGTTATGTACAAATACTTAATCTGAATCTGTAACTGTAGAGAGAACATGTTAACTGATACATCTCATCAAACCTAAATAAAGTTCAATTATAACCCTAGCTGGGAGTGTGTTCTATACCTTGCCAAGGATAATGAACCTAACTGACGTGGATCCACTAAATGATGTCTATTTGGACTAAGGTATTAGCCTCAACTAACAGGTGGCCCTCAATAACCTATGCTAGCTACGTAGTTCTAGGACTCAGGAACTTTTACCAAAGATGTCATCCTCAATTAACGAGTAACCCTTTATACCTGCATTCGCTCGGTGCTAAGTACTACTCCTAAAACTGATTAACTGATAGCTCATAAATTTAATATACTGAAATTGATTCAAAAATACTTTATCTGAAAGTATTGTGATAGTCTGAATAACTGAGATCATAATGGAAATCTGTAAACTGAAGCTAAATAGGTTGTTTATGCTAAATTAATCAATTTAGGGTATCGTGTGTTCATAACATGTCAACATGCATAAAACTATATCTAAATTCATGCATAAACTGATATTCAAGGTCATGAGATGTTTAGAAACATAATTAATGAAGGAAATCATGAAATTGGAATACTTGAGAACTTTCCTTAAATCTTAAATTTCATAGAAAAATCTGAACTTGAAAATATATTTGGACATGAGGGTGAAAGGGGACCCTCATTGAATACTCACATAACTGAAATTCAGAGAATTAAGGCTAAGAATTTGGACTTAGCTTTTGGAGAAGAACACTAGCTTTTTGGGACTTAAGAGGAAATAATCGCTTACTGTTATGTTTCTGACTGATTGGGCAAATGAGAATAAAGGAATGCTTAAGTCCCTTTAGCCCTTACCCAAATATCCCTAAGATGATGTAGTATAGGTCTAGGAAATAGGAAAATTACAAAAAGCCCCAATTAAAACATAACTAATTTTGTTGCACCTATCGTCGTGGGTCATCAGGATGAGTCTTCATGTCTGACAATAATTCATCGTCAGACACATCGTGACAGGGCAGAACTGTTGGGATCTAGGGACAACAGGACATATCAACTTGTCTTCACTGATGATGGATCATTGTGTTGACTCATTGGGACTGGACCCAAATGTTAATGTTTAGGAATTCTTCAGGACGGGCACCCATAATGACTCTTGGGGACTGACAATGACACATTGTCATAAATTGTTGCCACTGGGATTGATTTTCATCCTTCAATACTTGCTACAATTTTTCTCATAAAGAGTATCACACGACTTGTCGTTACTGGCGATGACTCATCCCCTGGAGTCATTGCAATTGGGAAAAATTCAATCTTCAGGACTTTTGGTGAAGTCATCAGGACGGCTCACCCAACTAGTCGTTGGCACTGATGATGACTTGTTGCCTAAGTCATTTTGTGGAAGAATTTTTTGATTTCAACTGATTTTTCTGTGCTAAATCTAAAATGGAGTCTTAGGAAATTTTTTGGGTGTTACAATATATCCCCCTTGGGAACATTCATCCTCGAATGAAGACTAACTAAGCTAGAAAGATAGGGAATGAGCTGCAATCCCAAATTGAGTTCAAAATGCTAACTACAGACATGATAACTGATTTTCTAACTAAAATATAGACTGGACTAAGCTCATGAAACATGCATGCATACTAAGACATGAGAGCACTGAGGGGCATGAAACTGAGAGGAATAATAAGGAGGAAACTATTACGTCAAGCTATAACTGAACTAGAAGGGAATAGCTGGGGTTACTTGGTCATCATATCTGCTTCTACTTCCCAAGTAGCTCCCTGAACTAGCTGATTCCTCAAAAGAACCTTCACTAAGGTGGCTTTATTATTTCTTAACTGGAACCTCTTTGTAAGAGAGACTATTCTTCACGTCCACACTCACTAAAGGCTCAACTCAAGCAGTACCACTAATAAATTTCTTCAATAGAGACACATGAAAAACTGGATGTACAGTTGCTAAATCTGTAGGCAAGTCTAACTCATAGGCCATATTTCTTATGTACCTCAAAATCCTAGAAGGACCAACATATCAGGGACTGAGTTTCCCTGTTTTGCCAAATCTCATCACCCCTTTCATGGGTGAAATTTTCAAGCCTAGCACTAACTGCAAACTCAATCTCCCTTCTTCTCATATCTGCATAGGATTTTTGATGACTCTAAGCTAGCTTCATCCTTTTTGTAATCAACTGAACCTTCTCCAAAGCCTCATGAACTAAATCAAGTCCCATCAAGGTAGCTTCACCAACCTTAAACCAACTAATAGGAGATCTATACCTCCTACCATAAAGCGCTTTGAATGGAACCATCTGAATGCTGGAGTGATAACTGTTATTATAGGCAAACTCAATCAAAGGCAAGTGATCATCCCAACTACCCTTGAGATCAATCACGCAAGCTCTCAACATATCCTCTAAAGTTTGAATAGTCCACTTTGCCTAACTATCTGTCTGTGGGTGAAAACCTGTTCTAAAATGAACTTGGGTGCCGAGACCCTTCTGAAATGACTTCTAAAATTAAAGTAAATTGAGTATACCTATCTAAGATGATAGTCAAAGGGACTCCATGCAACTTAACCAACTCTCTAAGGTAGAGTCTAGCATAATCCTCGACTGTATCTGTAGTGTTAACTAGCAGGAAATGTGGCGACTTAGTCATCCGGTCAACAATAACCCAAATCAAATTATGTTGTCGGCGAGTACAAGGTAACCCTCTGATGTCACTCAAATTACACCTCTAAACAAAGTATAATGCGTTTGTTGATCAAATATAGAACCCACCTAGGTTGAGGTCAATCCCATGAGGAATAGGTCAAACTATCTATCAAGTGTTTGTCTAAGCAATCAGTAAATAATCTCCCATAAAAAGAGGGATTTCATAAATTCGAGTTTTAACAGTAATAATTGTTGATTTTGTTGGATCTGTAATCAATATGTGAGAGGTACTAGGATTATGTTCCCCAATACTTCATAACTCCGTAGGTTCTTTCTACTTAGTGATCTCTCCTTATTCTTAGCATGCAGTATCGTTAGGTTTAGTTCACCTAAATAGCTTTACGCACTTGTTTAAGCAATTATCCTCAAGTAAGTTTCTCTTCTCCTGAGTTTTGCATTACTAACCCCTGTCTTGGATTCCAACTTTAGCTTTCCCAGATTATCAGGTCAAGTTATTCATTAAAGGTTGATATCTCCAACGATCTGTTATTTCTTCCTTTTTCCCATCCATTACCTCTAAATTCATCGCGAGTAAAGAAACGGCGAGTTCTAGCATCTGCAACCTCTAAAAAGTAATCAAACCTAAGAACACAAACAATACATGCCCAAACACCCTTTGAGAATCACTTCGTACTACGAACACTACTTTGTTAATCCATCCTGATTTCCATAATGCTAGTTGTGGTGTTTAGCTACTCATAATCGTAAGCACATAAGAATAATTCTGCTAAGAAAGCATATTTATGAAATTACAAGAATAAGATGAAAAACTACTAATCTCAATTATGAACAAAAAAACTTAAAAATCGATGTTTGTAGTTTCAAGAACAAGAATATGCCTTGAAACTGTAATAGTATGTAAATGAATGTAAGTTGGTACAATAAACCTAATAGAAGTATTTATAGACAAAATAAAGACTTATCCTAAACACACATCGATTTTCTAAGTCGATTCTTGGACGAAAGAAGGGACGATCGTGGTAACTTGGTGCTCGTAGGTGGGCTTTTAACTTTTGCATCTTTCAGATCTATATTGTCACGATGCCTAGTACAAGCTCGTGATATCATTGTATGATCGTGTTTCCCTCTCGTTGCTTCTTTTTTTGATTTTTCACTTTACAGAACATTTCACCCATGATCTTTAGTACCATCTCGTGGTATCATTCCACAATCGTGAGTTCCTCTTGTCTGATCTCTTCACACTTAACATCTGCAACCTTCAATTCTGAACTCTCTTCCCCCGATCCATTATACGATCGTGACATCTTGGTACAATAGTGAGAAGCCTTCCTCTGATTAATAACTAAATATCAACCCTCAGGTTCAACCCACAACAGCTACGATCTGACTATGGTCAGATCCCACGGTCATGGAATGTCTTTGTCTGATGCTTGTAAGTCAAAAAATTAGTACTTTCCTTTTCCGGACCTATTTGACCTGCAAATACCACAAAACCACCTCATATCCACACAAATATGCCTTTGTACTTGCAAATATCCTAAGTTTTAAGCATCAAAAGTGTTGTAAGTTCACGGCACATCAACACCCTCAACTTAGAACGTTTGCATGTCCTCAGTCAAACAAAACAAAAGTAAACTAAACACCATACTTAACCAAGAAAAATTCAAGAGTACTACGGCAGTCATGTTTTCAAAAATCACTTAGGCATGCATTAACCAAAAACACAAGTTCAACACCCTCCAATATCAACAAAATCAACAATTTTTGTGTGTACACAACCACTCACTGTAATACAATAATCTCAAGCAATGGCATTACATTATCAGCTGACAACCTAGCACGTAAACCAATGACACTACCCGAACAAGCAACAAACTATGATGCATCCCCTATGCCCTCACATCAAAGAAGTCCCTAACACTTAGAATATGTAATGAATATCAAGACAGGTACTTAAACTAAGCAGTCACTCTCACAAAGAAGTCAGAGAGTGCACGTTTGATACCATAGGCTTGCCCTTATTTTCTACGCCTTAATTGTTTGGACAGTAAGACTAGGATCACTTTAGGACTTTTGTTGGCTTGTAACATAGGTTTGGGGACGGGTTTGGTACATATAGACAAAATGACTAACCCTCCTTGGCACTACACTACTTTTGGCTCCCTTTTCCTACATTCTTTACTTTACTCCCTTTTTCAACTTTTTCGGACCCCGGATGCGGTTTTCTTTTCACAACTTTTTTTTTTCTCTTCTTTTTTTTCTTTTCAAACTCTTCTTTTTTTTCATATATTTTTTTTCAAACAATACTGCAACCAAATCCTTTTTCATTTTACCAACTTTTTCTACATACTCAAACTTTTTATGCACCCTAACGATAGCCACCCTCAACTTAGGTGATTTGCCTGAGTTGAGGTGCACAGTGTCCAAAGAGGGACCAGAGCCAAGGCAGGTTCATTATAAATGATTGTAAAGGTGAATAGGCTAGTTCAAAGAAAAGGTCTATTTAGGCTCAAATTTTGGGATCAAGAGATATTATTTTTCAATTGGCAGGATTTTAGTGGACTAACCAAGAATGGCCTATGATCCTCTACTAACCTACTATCCCTCAACTTTGTCGAGACTAATCGTACAAATTCTAGATTGTACACACACTCCGACTAGGTAAATCTCACACTCACTTGGCTCAGGGCTGCATACTCAGTTACTATCGATCCGATTCATGTAAGTTAGGCTATGGTTATCACGCCCATAATTCTAATGCCGTAACGAGATCCATATTGGTCACAATTCAGGGTAAGCACACAACACAATGAAAACATCACAAAAATATTTTTGAGGGGTATCATTTAAACACAGAATTCATTAAAATTAGTTGAATGCTCTTATTAGTTCAAACTGCACCAAGTTCTCCTATTTTATCTCTTGATTACACAACTAACATAGAAATAACACAAAAACAGAAAATTAAATTCCTAAACGTGTTGGTTCTAATCTAGATAGCACATTCGAGGGAAGAAAATATGGAAAAAAACCCTCAGATATGGTACACCCCCACCCCAACTTAGAAATCATACAATGTCTCCATTACACAAAATATGAAAAATAAAGTAAAACTAAGGTAGGAGACATATCTGTGGTGCACTAGATGCCTGTCTTAGACTGGTCAACTGGGGTCACAGATAGGACCCCTCCATGCTCCTCTACTCTAGTGGACTCGATAATGGTCGTGGCACTCTCAGTAAAGTGGGCACCGGTGGCAGCCGGTGCACTCAATAATGTCATCACGAGGGCAATCTTCATACCCCCTCCACTCTGCATAACAACATTAGCAGCAATAGTGGCTACACTAGTAAGTGGGACCTCAATCATCTCCAAAATATGTACCTCAAAGTTCCACTCATTCTCGAAAGCTACAATCATCGGGCCACCCTTATCCTTTTTTTTTCTTCCTTCCTTATTCTTTTTTTCTTTTGGTCTTTGTCCTTTCTTTTACTTTTTTTACTAGGCTACAAATCCTCGCCCGTCATATCTACTGCCTTATCTAGAAGTCTTGCTCCCAACTGTCAGGGCCTGGGTATAGAAGTCTTGAACTAATACATACACATCTATGGAAAAGTCCTGAAAAGATGGGATCGGTGGAGGTTGAGGTGGCACAACTTGAAACTATCGCTCAGTCAGCTCCTTTACCCATTTTTTCAACTCATTTATCTCCTTCGTAATCGTGCTCAAATCTAGAGCCTGAATATTCTCCAACTTAGCCATCATCCGACTCTCAAATCTATTAAAATGTGTCTACATACCCCGTATCACCGCCTTAATCTCATCCTCCACGTAGGGCTTTGCCCCTACCTTCAACCTCTCTATCCTCGCATCCAACACAACTTGATTTTTCATCATTTGTTATAGAAAAGTTGTAGGCACCAGTGTATAGCTGGCAGGTGCCTACTGAACTATACCCAAAGGTGTTGTGGGTTGTGGTGCGGATGATAAAGTAGCACCGACATTAGAAGATGGGATCTCTAAAGCAGGTGCAGCCTGAGTAGACAAGTATGGCAAGAACCTCGGACTCTAGCCACCACGTTCAACATATCCTTGATCAAAGTAATTCCCACAGTCTTAGTCGACCGGATAAATTTATCAACTACTGAATAATCGGCATATTAGATTTCCAACACATCAATGTCACCAAACTCGGGAATGGAAGAGTGGTGTGATAAAGCAGTGCCCGCTCTCGAATCTCATCCATAATAATTCACAGGATGTTCAAACCCTGCCCCACCTTAAAGGCTGCCACCATCCTCACCTTGTCAGTACTCAATTTGTTATCATTACTAGTAAGTGATATCCGATTCTTTACAATAGACCACCACATCGTGGAGGTGAAACTGAGTGCATGCTTGTAGATCGTTATACCATTAACCTAAACTTCCCTTTCCTTAGCCTCCATAATATGGTCCGATAACCACTTGTAGTGCATCAGTTGTCTTCGATACTCAATGTATTCACATTTTTCAACTCCGTCATTTGGTATTATATTCTGAAGTCTCCTTAGTTGGCTCAAACTCATCACCAAACAAGATCTTAGAAATAGTTGTTGCTGATATGTCAATTACTTTCCCTCACATTATTACTGAATCAAGTCTGGGCTACTTCCTTATATCTTTCTTCTTCCCATAAGGAGTCATATTTTCAATAGTTGTCGTATAGTTGGCATAAATTTCATGAACCAACTCAGCCCCATAATTTCCCACTTCTTTGGTCATCCACATCAACTAGTAATGCTCAAAAACCTGATTCAATTCGGGAAACCTCTGTAATGCCCGAGGTAGCATGCGATATTCTTTTTGGATGCTTCTCTTCTAACTCCCCTTGTTATTCAGAGACACCCCATAAGTGTAGTAATCTCTGGATTTTGGAACAACCTATCTCCTTAGGACTTCCCCCCTTTCAGGCTGAGTTAGGGCAGCAACACCTTTGAAAGCTTTCAAAATAGTTCTACCAAAACCATCTACTGATTATTCTTCCTCAGATAAACTCTCCTCAACAGCATCCTTGACACCTTCAAGCTCACCCCCATTCGAAATTGATTCTTGACCTCTCTCTTCAGACTGGGAAGGCTAAACTGGAGTGGCCATGGGTACTAAGGCAGTAGAGGGTGTGGCCTTAGCCTTGGCAGCAACTTGTTCTTTAGTGGTTCGAGGTGAGTGTTGTTCTTCACTTTCACTTTTGGAGTATTTGTCCTTCGAACCACTAAATTCCTTAAATTTGCTCTCTGAAGCTGGAGGTGTGTCTTTTAGTGCCTGGTTCTTAGGAATTTTCTCACGGGTAGCCTCATTTTGCTTGTTTTTGTTTAGCTTAGGTGCCATGGTACTTATACACAAAAGTATTAGTCCCAGGAAAAATCAGAAATATAGGTTTAGTAATTCCTATAGACAACCATTGGTACGATCGCGCTAAGGTACCACGATTGTACCTTCAATTGTAGGAAGCAACTACTATGAAGTCCTAGGGATTTTTCACATCCAACAATTACATACTACGATCATACAAAGATACAAAGATCGTGGGATGTGGTCGTATGAGCTCCTACAACATCATAAACTGTCACACACAATGATCCAACCTATAATCGTACATTGATAACGATCATAGGTTGGGTCGTAGAGTTTACACTGACACTTATCTATTCAAATTTTAAAAACTTGACCCACATTGACCCTATTTATACGTTAAGGGTACTCAAAATTCCTCATCTTTTCACCCAGTCACACAAAAACTTCATAATGCCTAAAATTGGAATTTGATCAAGTTTAAATAATTGACACTCCCTCTGAACTCTATTTTGTATGTACAATTCACTCTAGAAGGTACAGAATAACGCATCCTTCTTTTAATACAAATAACACTTTACAATTTCAAAATATGATAAAAACACTTAGAGTTTAGGTAGCGCCAAATACTTAGAATGCGCAAGAGTTCAGGGACTTGAGGGAGAATATGACTAGACCCAACTTTGCTCAAATTTTTGGTAAGAATCAAGTAATTTTGCTCTTATTTTACATGATTGATCATACTTTAGGTGTGAAATTTTGTTTTTATGGGGAATAGGTTATACAGGGTTAAGGGTATATGAATTAGGGGATTAAAACTGAGTTTGGTCGGGTTGGTTCGGGTAATTTAAAACTGTATGACCTAACAGACGGTTAAATCCCATGATTAAGGAAGATTGCCATGATTTTTGTATGTATTCATACTATCAGAGTTTAGAAAAGCTTATCTGGAAACCTATAAATCTTAAGGACGATCATTGGATCTAACAACGATTATTCCTTAAAATTGAAGGTTCGAACACCTGAATGTTGATTCGCAAGAGTTCAATCAGATGATGGATTCCACAATCATGCAATCTTGGAATTATCGTGGATGCTCAATAGTTGGAACAACTCCTGGAAATCAATTCTCTAGACTTCATTCAGATGATAGAACCCACGATTGTAGGAACTTCCTATGGCCGTATTGCTTTTGTTGTTTTTGTTTTTGTTCTAGTTCCTTGATTTATTTTTTGCATTATCCCTAAATATGTAGCACATGTTAACCTATAAATAAAATAAGTACAGAATCCTTGGGTTGCCTCCTAAGAAGATCTTGATTTAATGTTGTGGTACTACGTGGCTAGTTTCGTTACTCAGACTTCACCAAACTAGCCCATGGGTTGCCTCCCATGAAGCTCCTGATTTAACATCGCGGCACGACATAGGTGTTCTTGGTTACTCAAAATTCACCAAGAACCACTTCTCATATCATCTTGACCTCATCAGTATTACCGGTTACTCAAATTCACCAAGAACCACTTCGCATATCATCTTGACCTCAATAGTATTACCGAGATAATGCTTCACTCTTTGGCCGTTTACTTTAAAAATTATGCCTTCATCATTTTCAAGTCCAATATAACCATAATAAAACACCATCACTACTCGATACAATCCCCTTCATCTCAACCTCAGCTTTCCAGGAAATAGCTTTAGTGTGGAATCAAACAACAAAACCATATCTCCAGCGGTGAACTCTCTTTTCTCGATCTTCTAATCATGGTAGGCCTTCATATTCTCCTTGTATAGGGATGAAATTTTATAATCTCTATGATGGAATTCATCCATCTCATTCAGTTGTTCAAGCCTCAGCTTTGCCGCATCACTTCATTCTAGATTTTGTCTCTTCAGAACCTATGACGCCTTATGCTCAAGTTCAACTTGCAAGTGACAGGCCTTTCCAAACACAAGATAATATGGAAAAACACCAATGGGTGTCTTAAATGATATCGGATAGGCCCACAATGTATCATCTAACTTTCTACCCTAGTCTGATCTATTAACATTCACAGTCTTCTCCAGAATGGGCTTGAT
The DNA here is from genome assembly GCA_031232105.1 of Capsicum rhomboideum. Taxonomy (NCBI): domain Eukaryota; kingdom Viridiplantae; phylum Streptophyta; class Magnoliopsida; order Solanales; family Solanaceae; genus Capsicum; species Capsicum rhomboideum. Next base: position 47,173,833 of record CP124717.1, on the reverse strand, counting down.
CTCGCAATTGGAGACCTCAACTTGCCCACTTAATTGCGGATGGTAGGGGGTTTCACATTTATGTATCACACCATACTTCTCAAGTAATGCTTTGAATAGATGATTGTAAAAATGTGAACCCCCATCCCTTACTATTGCTTTTGGCATGCCAAATCTAGAAAATATGTTTTTCTTTAAAAATATGGGCACACTTTTCCCTTCATTATTTAGAAGCTTATCTCCTTCCACCCACTTTGAAATGTAGTCAACTGTAATCAGAATGTACTTCATACCATATGATCTCACAAAGGGGCCCATGAATCATTGTCCCAGACATCAAATATCTCAAGCTCTAGTATCCTGGTCATTAAAAGCTCTTGCCTTCGCAAGATGTTTCCTTGCCTTTGGCATTGGTCATAGAATCTTTCATAATCATGTGCATCTTTATGAATGGTTGGCCAATAGTATCCATATTGGAAGATCTTATGTGCATTCTACATACCACTATGATGACCCCTAACTGGTGATGAGTGACATGCCACTAGGATACTCATCATCTCTACCTCAGGAACGCATTTTTGAATCATTTCGTTTACACAAATCCGAAACAAATATGGATTAATCCAAAAGAACTTCCTCACATCATGCATAAACTTTTTCCACTACTGAAATGATAGGTTTTCAGGCACCACATGACTTACCAAATAATTGGAAAAATCGATAAATTATGGAATTAAGTCTTGCAATGAAGCCAATACCTGCTCTTCTGGAAAAGTATCATCAATCTTAAGCCCATCCTTCAGTTTTAGCATTGCCTCTTCTTTAAGGCATGATAAGTGGTCAGCCACTTGATTCTTAGTCTCCTTTTGATCCTTGACCTCAAAGTCAAAGACCTGCAACAGAAGTACTAACGTTTCAACCTTGGTTTCACATCCTTCATCTAAATAAGGTACCTAAGAGCTGTGTGGTCAGTATGCACAATTGCTTTCGTGTCAAGCAAGTACGATCAAAATTTATCAAATGCAAACACCACAACAAGCAACTCTTGTTCAGTCACATTATTATTTTTTTGAGCAGGATGTAAGATCTTTACTTTCCTTTGACCTAGGATTGCTTCTAGCGCAACACCACTAGCATCACATATAACCTCAAATAGCATCGACCAATCGAGTGACACAATAATAGGGTCGACATCAACTTCTCTTTCAGACACTCAAATGCCTTCAGGCATGCATCATTAAACACATACTTTACCTCCTTCTCCAACAACTTGCACAAGAAATGTGCAATATTACATAAGTCCTTGATGAACCTTTGGTAAAATTCAGCATATCCCAAAAAGCTCCGAATACCTTTCACAAAAATTGGTGGAGGTGATTTTTCAATCACCTCAATCTTTTCCTTGTCAACCTCAATCCCCTTCATCAAAATCTTGTGACCAAAGAACTATTCCTTTTTTTACCATGAAGTGGCACTTCTCCTTGTTTAGCACCAAGTTGCAATCCTCACATCTCTTCAAAATACTCACAAGATGAGCCAAACAATCTTCAAACAAATCACCAACAACCTTAAGTCATCCATGAATACCTCAATAATGTCCTCAATGATGTCAGAAAAGATGGACATCATGCAATGCTGAAAGGTTGCTAGTGTATTACACAAACTAAAAGGCATTCTCTTAAATGCTAACGTCCCATATGGACAAGTGAAAGTGGTTTTTTTTTTGTCCTTGGGAGCAATTAAGATCTGATTATAGCCCGAGTATCCATCAAGAAAACAATATCATTCTCTACTAGCAGGACAGTCTAACATCTAATCCATGAAAGGCATCAAAAAGTGCTCCTTCTCAGTCCTTGCATTCAGCTTCCTATAGTCCATGCATACTCTACCAGCAAGACAGTCTAACATATGAATTCATTCTTCTTGTTTGGAACCACAGTGATTGGTCTCACCCATTTGCTGTCAGTAACAGAGAAAACTACACCTATATCAAACCACTAGATGGTTTCCTTCTTTACCACTTCTTACATAGGTAGATTAAGTCTTTGTTGATACTTAATACTCGGCTCACAATCCAGCTCAAGTTGGATTTTATGTGTGCAAATCCAGGTAAAATCCCAATGATATCAGCAATGGACCATCTAATGGACCTCTTAAACTTCTACAACACAGAAACTAAAGCCTCAACTTGCCAATCTACCAAATCAGTAGCTATAATAACCGACAACGTATTGTTGGCTCCCAAGAATATACAACAAAGATGGGATGGAAAAGACTTGAGCTCCAAGACTACAGGCTCCTCAATAGAAGGCTTAGTAGGCGGTGTGACTCTATTCTTCAAGTCAAGATCTAGCTTCTTTGATGCAAATTTGTATGAACCCCTACCTTCAAGTGCGCTTACCATCTTATCATAGCCATTAATATCATCGCTTTTAAAATTTAAAATGACTACTACAAGTGCTTTGAATCCAAGCCTCTCTTTAATAGGAGCTACTAATGCATCCTCATCGACTGTATTAACCAAAGAAATCACACGCATATCCTTTGTTTGCTTCATGGATTGGCATACATTGGAAGTCACATATTCATCATTCAATCTAAACTTCATCTGCCCAAACTCCATATCAACCAATGTACGTCCCGTTACAAAGAATTGTCTCCCTAAAATAATGGGAACCTCAAAGTACCTCACAGTCAAGGATGACAAAATCAATTAGAAAAATGAAGGATGCAACCTTCACCAAAACATCACATAAAATTCCCATGGGCTTCTTCACAGTAAGATCTGCCATTAGAAGTCTCATTGATGTCGTTTTGGGCTACCCCAACCCCAACTGACTATATACTACTAGAGACATCAGATTAATGCTAGCACCCAATTCATACAAAGCTTTTGTAAAGTTGAAAGGCCCAACAGTGCATGGAATTGTGAATGCTCCAGGATCCTCCTTCTTATCAACCATAGAGCAGGAAGCTATTGCGCTACAATGGTACATATTATCAACAGGCTTAAAACTCACTGTCTTCTTCTTTATCACTAACTCCTTCATAAACATTACGTAACTCGGTATTTACTCAAGAGCCTCAACTAGAGGGATGTTCACTGATAGTTCTTTCAACATGGATATGAACTTTTGATACTTTCCCTCTTCAGTATTTGTGGAAAAGAAGGATAAGGTCATGAAATGGGAGACAATACTTTTGTGACCTACTTTCATTCCCCTTTTTTGCCTTAGCCTCTTTTTCAAGAACTAGAGGATTTTTACTGATGCATTCTCATTAACAACTAAATTTTTAGATCCAGCCTCTTTCTCATCATCAATAATCACTGTCTCTACCTCATTCTCAACAACCACGTGCATAGGTGGGTCAGCAATCATATTATCGCTCTTAGTAGTAATAGCCAAGTAATGACCATGATTTTTGGAATTTTAGATGGGGTTGCTTATAGGTGTCTCTTGTTGATACTGATGCAATGCAGTGGACATCAAACCAAACTACTGCTCAAGCTTCTTTTTGGTGGTAACAAGTGATTCGACCTTTTGATTCATGCCCAAAATATCTACTCTTAGCTCCTTAAGGCACTCATCATTTTTCTCTAACCTTTTTATCACTTTGGCAAACATGTCTTCTATCATTGAATTTTTTTGAATCAGCATCATGATTCCTCGGTAGAACATAGAGTCTACTTCATCCTTGTAATCATCCTTTATCCTCCAATCACCATCTCTTCCTCTACTCCTATCTCTATACCCCGATTTGTTGTAGTTGTTGTCTTTATAGTAGTTTCGACCTTGATTCCCTAGCCCAGAGTGTCAATTTTCTTGATTATACCCTTGGCCCTTGGCTCAAAAACCCGCCACCTGATTGTCTAGATACTTAGCCTCCTCCTTAAAATCATAAGCATCATGCCTAGGTGTCTTACCTTAAGAACTAACCCTATTTACCTTTTCTTCTCCCGTTGCTAAAAACTGCTTGGTATATAATTTAAGCTCAGTCATTAACTGTGCTACCTCTTGAGCCACTGAATGATCTAGTGCTCTCTACTTTATGGATTCCCTAATTGTATAAGTGCCTGCGGGCACGTCTGTGTCTCATGTATGCCAACCTCGGTTGGTTTTAGTGATCCAATCTGAAATCTCAGAAACCTAATCCTAATGCAACTTCATAAATACCCCACCAGTGATAGTGTCTGCTATAGCCTTCTTGTTTGAATTCAAAGCTCTATAGAAGATCTCCAGCAAATTACGACCTGATATTCTATGGTTGGGGACATTCTGCAGCATCTTCATAAACCTCAACCAGGTCTTATATAGCACCTTCTAATGTAGCTGCCTAAAGTTTTAGATCTCATCTTTCAATTACAACATTTTGTAAGGTGGGAAAAATCTATCCAAGAACTGAGTCCTCAGCTCATTCTAAGTAGTGATCGATCCACGTGGCTACTTTATCAACCATAATGTGGCCTCTCTTGTTAAAGGGAAAGGAAATAACCATAGTTTATCACCTCTTGGCTCAATCCAGATAGATTATAGGAATTTTAAATCCCTACAAAGTTCATCACATGCATGTTTGCATCAGTAGTAGGAAGGCCTGTGAACACCCTCTTTAAGTTCAGAAACTATATCATAGCAATGGTGATGTCAAACTTAGTTCCCCGAGGTAATTTTGATGGGTTGATATCACCTATTTCAACCAGCTCTAAAAAATCTTGCTCATCTTCTGCATTATCATAATGAGGAAGATAATGTTGTATAGGCTGTTGACCCCCATACCTTCTCTGCCTTTCTCGCTCATCAAGTGTGGCTAGATGGTCTGCTTCAGCTTATCTATCACTTTTTACCCTAGTTGTCTGCCTGGAAACTTCTTGCAGAGCATTCTCCTCAGCCATCAATCGAGTAGTAGTCTGCTCTGCAGTCTCCTCAAGCTCATGATGATGTGTTGGCTGATTTAGGATTGTCATATCATTAACTCTCTCGTTATGAACAATTTGATTATGGACTCCTTCATTCACCATCCGTCTATTAGATCTTAAAGTTCTTTCAAGTACCGTATCAAGTGGAATCAGGGGATTGCCTTGACTCCAAGTGTTGTGCATGCACCTGTGTGCACCTTAGAAATAATAGAATAGTAAAATTAGGAAAAAGAAACCAACAGCCTGGCAAATACAATCAATCAACTCCGTAATCGTGTTCCCCGACAATGACACCAAAATTTGATGTCGCCCAAATTATACCTCTAAACAAATTATAAAGTGGTCGTTGATCAAATATAGAATCCAACTAGGTTGGGGTTGATCCCAAAAGGAATAGGTCGAACTATCGATCAAGTATTTGTCTAAGCAATCAGTAAATAATCTCCAATGAAAAGGGGTGTTTTGTAAATTAGAGTTTCAATAGTAGCAATTGCTGATTTTGTTGAATTTGTAATAAATATGAGAGAGGCACTAGGACTATGTTCCCCAATAAATTCATAACTTCGTAAGTTCTTCGTACTTAGTGATCTCTCATTATGGTTGGCCTATAGAATCGATAGGTTAAGTTCCCCTAAATGGATTTACGCACTTTTTTAAGCAACTATCCTCAAGTAAGTTTTCTCTTCTCTTGAATTTTGCATTACTAACCCCTATCTTGGATCCTAGCTTTAGCTTTCCCAGATTATCGGCTCAAGCTATTTATTGAAGGTTGATAGCTCGAACAATCTATTGTTTCTTTCTTTTTCCCATTCATTACCCCTAATTTAATCGTAATAAAAGATAAGGCGAGTTCTAGCATCTGTAGCCACTAAAAAGCAATCAAACCGAAGAGAACAAATAATACACGCCAAAACACCCTTTGAGAATCACTCCATACCTTTGAGAATCACTCCATACTACGAACACTACTTTGTTAATTCATCATGGTTTTCACAACCCTAGTTGTGGTGTTTAGCTACTCATAATCAAAAGCACACAAGAATAGTTCTAATAAGAAAAGCATAATTATGAAATTACAAGAATAAGATGAAAAACCACGATTTCAATTATGAATAAAAAAAACCTAAAAATCAATGTTAGTAATTTCAAGAATAAGAATATGCCTTGAAACTGTCATAGTATGTAAGAGAATGTAAACTGGTACAACAAACCTAATAAGAGTATTTATAGACAAAATAAAAACATATCTAAATACACATGGATTTGATGAGTTGGTGCCACGTACAAAAAAAGGTACTATCATGGTAAGATACCACTATTGTCCTTGGTGCTCGTACGTTGTCTCTTGGCTTCTGTATCTTTCAGATCTTGGTTGGAACGATGCTCAGTATAAGCTCGTGATATCATTGTATGATCGTGGTTCCTCTTGAAGCTTCTTCTTTTGATTTTTCACTTTGCAAAAAATTTCAACGACGATCCTCAGTATGATCTCTTGGTATCATCCCACGATCGTGAGTTCCTTTTGTCTGATATCTTCACACTTAACATCTGCAACCTTCAATTTTGGACTCCCTTACCATGATCCATTATATAATTATGACATCTTGGTACAATCATAGGAAGCCTTCGTCTGATTAACAACTGAATATCAACCCTCAGTTTTAACCCATGACACTATAGTACAACTGTGGGATACGACTGTGGTCAGATCCCACAGACTTGGAATGTCTTTGTCTGATGCCTATAAGTCCAAAAATCTGTATTTTCCTTCGCCAGATCTATTTGACCTGTAAATAATAGAAAACCACCTCATATCAACATAAAATGCCTTTGTACTTGCAAATATCCTTAGTTTTGAGGGTCAAAAATTCCATAAGTTCACAACACATTACCTTGTAATGAAGCCCATATTCACTTCTTCCCACTTCCAAGTAGGAATATAGATATTCTGAATCAAACCACTTGGTCTCTGGTGCTCAACCTTAATCTGTTGGCAATTGGGACACCTATTCATAAATTATGTGATATCCATCTTCATTCTATTCCACCAATAGACTTCTCGTAGGTCATGGTACATCTTAGTGGCACCTGGGTGAATAAAATATCGAGAACTGTGAGATTCTACCCACATCCACTATCTAAAGTCATCAACATCTGGAACACATAATTTTCCCTGACAATGAAGAACACCATGTCCTCCTTTGGGGAAAATCTTAACTTTCTAACTTTGGACCGCTTCTTTTAACTCTTAAAAATAGGATCGCTATCCTGCTTTGCCTTCACCTCTGCCACAAAAGAGGATTCTGAACAATTTTGAACCATGACACTACCTTTAGCCAAATCAACCAACCAAACTCCCAATCTAGCAAGCTTATGAACATCATGAACCAATACTTTCTTCCTATCTTATACATGAGTAACACTACCCATCAAAAGTCTGCTAAGAGCATCAACCACCATATTGGCCTTACCTGGATGGTACAAAACACCCATATCATAATCTTTTAACAACTCAAGCCATCTCATCTAATAAAGATTTAGGTCATTTTGACTTAAAACATACTAAAGGATCTTATGATCCATGAACACATCCACATGAACCCTATAAAGCTAGTGCCTCAAAATATTTAAGGAAAACAACTGCTACTAACACAAGATAATGAGTTGGGAAATTCTTCTCATGTTTGAACTGTCTAGAGGTATATGGTATAACTTTACCATGTTGTATTAATACATAATTGAGGATAACCCCTGAAGCATCACAGTAAATAACAAACCTATGTGGACCCTCTAGTAGAGTCAAAACTGGAGCAGAAGTGAGTTGAATCTTCAACTCTTGAAAACTCTTCTCACAAGCATCGGACCACTGGAACTTGACTCTCTTATGAGTCAATCTAGACATAAGAGAAGCAATAGAAAAAAATCTTTCAATGAACCGTCTATGGTAACCAGCTAAACTCATAAAACTCCTAATGTATGAGCAAGAGATGGGTATAGGTTAGTTCTTAACTACTCCGGTCTTTTGAGGATCAACCTGAATGCCCTCAATGGAAATGATGTGACCAAAAAATGCTACAGATTTCAACCAAAATTCACATTTGCTAAACTTAGCGAATAACTGGTGATCTTTGAGAGTCTACAAGACAATCCTCAAAAGGTTTGCATGTTTATCCTTATTCTAAGAATAAACGAGGATGTCATCTATGAAGATAATAATGAACACTCAAGTACTTCTTGAACCCCCTGTTCATCAAATCCATAAAAGCTGTAGGAGCATTCGTTAGTCCAAAAGACACATCAAAAAATTTGAAGCGACCACACAAAGTTCTAAAGTCTATCTTCAGAATGTCTCATTCTATAACTCTGAGCTGATGATAGCCTGATCTAAGGTCTATCTTTGAGAAATAACTGTCACCCTAAAGCTGGTTGAGCTAGTCATCAATCCTAGGAATTGGATACTTATTCTTGATTTTGACTTTGTTTAAATGATGGTAATCGATGCACATTTTGAGAGAACCATCTTTCTTATGCACAAAAAGAACTGGAGTACCCCATGGAGAGATAATGGGTTTGATAAAACATTTATGTAAGAGGTTCCTTACATGTTCATTCAATTCCTTAAGCTCGATTGAAGCTATTCTGTAATGAGGAATTGATATAGATTGGGTATCTAGAAGAAGTTCTATGCCAAAGTCTACCTCCCGCTAGGTAGGGACTCTAGGTAGATCTTCAGGGAATATTTCAGGAAATTCATTCATAATTAGGATTGATTGAAGAGTTGGGGTTTTGTACTTAGAATTCTTGACCTGAACTAAATGGTAGATGCAACCCTTGGAGATTATTTTTCTGTACTTAATGTAAGAGACAAACCGACCTATAGGCACTGAAGCACTACCCTTCCATTCTATGACTGGTTTATTAGGAAATTGGAACTTAACAACTCTATTTCTATTATTGATTGAGGAATTATAGGAATGTAACCAATATATCCCAACAATGAAGTTAAAGTCATTTATATCTAACTTTAGTGGTTCAGTTGAGGCAATTTTCTAGAAAATTATGACTGGGCAATTTCTATAAACCCATTCACCTATAACTGAGTCACCAACAAGATTAGAGATTTAGAAGGGTTCTGAGAAGATTTTAGGACTAACATCGAAGTCTATTGTAATATATGGAGTCACAAAGAAAAGTATGGCTCTAGTATCTAATAAGGAATACACATCAATGTGGAAGACTCGTAATGTATCAGTGACTACATTAGTGGAACCCTTCTAATCCTGTCGAGTCTACAAAGCATAGAGCCTATTCTGGAACTATCCGCCACCTGCACTAGATGAGGCACCATGTTGATGTTGCTGATGAATTTGATAAAGTTTAGTGGCGAATATCTCTGCCCCTCTGTGAGACCATTGGACAATCCCTCAATATGAGACATGGCTTGAAATAACTAAAATAGCCACCACTGTCAACCATACACTCTCCTTGGTGGTTTTTACTACACTTCTTGCAAACTAGGAAAGTACGTCCACTAGTAACGCTACCTTAGGAATTAGAGACTAGTTCTCTATCCTAATTCTCCTATCTGAAAATAGGTACTGGGTCACTCATAGAGGATATGGCTGGAGCTGAAGATCTCTGAAGAAACTAAGAGCGATTACCACCACCAGATTTTTGTTGAAAATAGTTAAAATTTCATGTTCTAGCACTCTTAGACTCCCTTTTCTTTTTCTTAATCTTTTTTTCCTCAATCTTTTAAACATGAGTCATAAGCCTGGAGATGTCCATCTTCTTAACTAGCGTAGCGTTCCTACACTCCTTAACTACTAACTCAGAGACGCCTGACACAAACTTACTCATATGGGCCCTTAAATCAGCCACCATTGCTGGAGCATACTTAAAGAGCTGAGTAACTTCAGAGAATACTCTTTCACCGATATGTTGCCCTACTTTCGATTGATAAAATCCTCAACCTTAGTATCCCTCAACTCAAGGGGAAATAATATATCCGTAAAAGCATTCTCAAACTCATCCTAATCAACTGGCCTGCATCTACACCTCTATCCTCCTTCCACTATTTGTACCAAGTCTGGGACACTCTTTTCTATTGATAAGTGGATAAATATACACTCTCAACTGGAGTGATGCCCATAATTTGAATGATCTTCTGAACCTACTCAATGAAATTCTATGGATCCTCCTCCACCTTAGATACATGAAACTCAGAAGGATTCATCCGAGTGAAGTCCCAGACTCTAGTTTCTACCGTATTCCTATTTGAATTAACTGGTGCAATAGCTTGCTAGTTAAACTGAGTGGTCATCATCTGAGCAAGCACTTGAAAAGAAGCCATGAATTTGGCATGTGTGACTTTCTCATTCAAGAGGTCTGCTGGAGTTAGTGGAGCTTGTTGGTTTCCATTGCCATTTTTTCTTCCATTTGCCCTTCTGGGAGGCATTTTCTGTAATATGTAGAGCATAAGTTAAAAGAATATTTTATAGAGTTCACACTCTATCGCACGATATGAACGCAACATAAAAGAAGTGAAACATTACTAAAATATTTTGTAGCCTCTCCCTCATAAGTGTGGAGCACTTCACAGCTCTGAAATAGACTTTACTTGACGCAATTTTTAGATACCCTAGGACACTTTAAACCTAATGCTCTAATACCAATTTTATCACGACCTGAGACTATACCATAGTCAAAACACGGTGCTTAGATCCACAAGTGACCCCAAGCTAACATATGGCCTGGTATGACACTAGCAATACTAAAATATACTGAGTGCAGAAGTTAATTGATTTGAAAACAAATATCTAAGTTAATACTGAAATAGAACTAAGTTTGAAAACACTATAAAGCTAAAATATCTAACATCTGCCTGAAAGTCGCTACTATTGATGAGTTATCGGGACCAGTCCCCAACTAACTCTAACTGTCTAAAACAAAAAAGAAATACTGAAGAGAATGATAATGAAATCTCGTCATCGGGTAATGAGGACTCACCACTAGCTATTGCTGAAAGGGTATTGACTCGGGCTAACCGTGAGTCTGATACTGAATGCTGAAACCTATATCATAACATGATATAGCGCAAAAAAAAGTATGCGGTCAGTACTTTGAATGTACCTAGCATGTGAGATGTGCAACTGAAGATAACTAAGCATACGGACTTTCAGGCAGATGTTAGAAGTTAATTGATTTGAAAACAAATATCTAAGTTAATACTGAAATAGAACTAAGTTTGAAAACACTATAAAGCTAAAATATCTAACATCTGCCTGAAAGTCGCTACTATTGATGAGTTATCGGGACCAGTCCCCAACTAACTCTAACTGTCTAAAACAAAAAAGAAATACTGAAGAGAATGATAATGAAATCTCGTCATCGGGTAATGAGGACTCACCACTAGCTATTGCTGAAAGGGTATTGACTCGGGCTAACCGTGAGTCTGATACTGAATGCTGAAACCTATATCATAACATGATATAGCGCAAAAAAAAGTATGCGGTCAGTACTTTGAATGTACCTAGCATGTGAGATGTGCAACTGAAGATAACTAAGCATACGGACCAATACATATATACATAACTGAAATGTACGAGTGATATACATAGAATGAATTGAAGTACAATAATGCTATGATGATGTATAAAAACTTATAGAAAAGGTAAAGCTACAAAATCATAGCAAAACAATAAGTAAAATTTGAGCTTAGGGTCATGTACAAATACTGAATCTGAATCTATGGGTATGGGAGAACCTATTAATCGAGACATCTCATCTGAACTAAATAAGGTCCAACCTGTATCCTTAGCTAGTAAGGTTTTCTATACCTTACCAAGGGTAATGAACCTAATAGACGTAAATCCAATAACTAATGTCCATTTGGACTAAGGTATCATCCTCAACTAGCGGGTGACCCTCAGTAACCTATGTTGGCTACGTAATTTTGGGACTTAGGGACTTTAACCAAAGATGACAGTCTCAACTAATGGGTGACCCTTCATCTATCCACCCTCTTGGTGCTAAACACTACTTCGGAACTAATTAACTAATAGCTCATAAATCTTATATACTAAAATTGATTCAAAAATACTTTATCTGAAAGTATCATGAAGTATGAATAACTGAGATCAAAATGTAAATCTATAAACTGAAGCTCAATAGGTTGTTTATGCCAAATTAATCAATTTAGGGTATCGTGTGTTCATAAAACACTAACATGTATAAAACTGTATTTAAAATCATGCATATACTGATATAAAGGTCATGAGATGTTTATAAACATAATTATTAAAGGAAATAATGAAATTGGAATACTTGCGAACTTGCCCTAAATCTTGAATTTCATAAAAAAAAACTGAACTTGAAATGATATTTAAGCATGAGGGTGAAAGCAGACCCTCATTGAATTCCCACATACCTCGAATTTGGAGAATTAATGTAAATAACTTGAACTTGGAGATTTTGGATAAGAACCCTAGCTTCTTGGGACTTTGGAGGAAATAATCGCTTGTTGTTATGTTTCTGAGTGTTTGGGTGAGAATGAAGGAATGCTTATGTCCCTTTAAGCCCTTCACAAATAACCCTAAAATGACGTAGTATAGGTCCAGGAAATTGGGAAAGTAATAAAATACCTCAATTAAAACATAACTAATTTTGCTGCACTAGTTGTCATGGGTCGTCAGGATGAGTCGTCGTGTCTAAAAATGACTCATCATCAGACTAATCGTGATTGGGTGGAATTGCTAGGGTTTGGGGATGACTGAACACAATGACTCATTGTCACTGATGAAGGGGCATTGTGTTGAATCTTTTAGACTAGACCCAAATGTTAACTCTTAGGACTTCTTCAGGACGGGAACTCATGATGACTAACAATGACTCGTCGTCATGAGTCGTTGCCACTGGGATAGATTTTTATCCTTCAGGACTTGGGAAAATTTTACTCTGAATGAGTGTCACAACGACTTGTCATAACTAGCAATGACTCGTCCCTCAGAGTCGTTGCCATTGGGGAAAAATTCAATCTTCAGGACTTTTAGCTAAGTCCTCAGGACGGTTCATCCAATGAGCCATTGGCGCTGATAATGACTCATTGTCTGAGTTGTTCTATGGAAAAATGTTTGGGTTCCAACTGGTTTTTTCGTGCTAAGTCTGAAATGGAGTCTTAGGCACTTTTTAAGGTGTTACAATTTCTTTGGGAGGCAGTCAACAAAATGCTCAGAAACCATTTAGGTTTTTGAAATTCTTATTGGAACATGAAGAATTCAAGAGTATAGTAGAGGAACATTGGAAAGTTGATTTTGAAGGGCATCCTTTCCTGATTTTCAAACATAAATCCAAGCAGGTCGAGAAAACTTTTTCTAAACTGAGTAAGGAAAAATATGGAGATATTTTCAAGTAGTTGATTATTAGAGAAGAAATTTTTCAAATCAAAGAACAATTGTTTGGGGCCAATTCTTTAGCCAGTAACATAGATGTTTTTTTAGCATACGCAAGTTGAGTTGAAAAAACATATTCATTATGAGGATGAGTTCTGGAAACAGAAGGCTATAAATAGTATAGTCTTTTATAGCATGTTCCTAAAATAGTATGTAAAGATGACAATAGAAGACTTAGTGTTATTTCTAGTTTGGAGAATGTCAGAAATGCAGTTTTCTCCTTGGTAGGCTCTAGTGCTTATGGACCAGATGGTCTAACTGGTGATTTTTTTCAATCTTGTTGGAGAATTTTACATAATGATAATTTTGGGAGTGGTGCAAGCTTTTTTCAGAGGTGATACTCTGCCTAAATCCATCAGTTATACAAACTTGGTTCTTTTGCCTAAAAAGTCAAGTATTTAGAATTATTAAAACTTAAAACCAATGAGGTTGAGTAATTTTATTAACAAAGTAATCTCCAAGGTGATCCAAAGGAGATTGCATGATTTTCTTCGCAACATTATGTCACGACCCAAATAGTCGTGACTAACACCCACACTAACCCTCCGGTGGGAGAACCATCTAACTCAAATTTTAAACTGATTACCTAGCCATTTTAAACAATAAATAACAATAATCTTGACTAAAATAAATATTTAATCACTATAAATCAAACAATAGATAATAGTGTGAAAATAACTACTGATTACATTATCCCAAGGACACAAAAGTCACCGTATAAGAACATTCTAAAAACCAAAAGTCGAAGTCTAAAATGAATATCTCAAAACATCTAATAAAAGAGTGTTGTTGTCTGAAAGAGTGCACGTAATCAATGAGAAGATCCAACGGCTGCCTGAAGTTAGGTGCTCACCCTTGAAGCGATAAGTTATTGGTCAAGAACTAGATCCAAGGTCTCGCCTCAGTCACTGTAACACTTTCTACACTCAACAAAAAGAAGAGCACATGTAATATCAATACAAATACTATGTACAGGTAGGTATCATCAACCAAATTAACTTAAAACCCATACATAAACATAAATCAAATAAGAGCAACTAGCAATCAGGACATAACAAGTAATTGCACCAAAAACACCACTATCCACAAAATAACCTCCTATGTAACCAAATAACACAATAGTACAAATAATAATCCTATTAACACCATTAAACTACCATCTCAAGTTAAATTCAACCACAGCAAAGGAAGAACCTATGACCTTCTACTTATCACAAATATAACATACCAAGTCACGTTGATCTAACCATCTCACAAGTAGTCTCATGCTACTTCTATTGGTCACAACCCTTATACAAAGAAATTAAATAATAAATGAATGAATAATATGAAACAAGGCATTACCACTATCAACTCGATCATGAAAAGTGTACACACATACTAAGGGGTCTTATATGCCCAATAGTCATGACCTATAAGGGACGAGCTCAATCCATGTATTGTACTGGTGTGGTAACCAACCCTCTGAATATCAATCTATAATCAACATATACTGGCATGGTACCCAACTCTCCAAATATCACAATATGCGGACATCTAAATCAATATTAATAAGAATATGATGAAGTGGACCAAATATGTCGTTATAAAATTTATCTAGACACTTAGTCAAATTCAAGGTTCATCATTTCATGAATATAATCAACTACCAAGTCAATTCACTAATCACAAGTATGCCCGAAGGCCAATTCATAATTATTCAAATCATGGATAGGCACAGAGATCAAATTAAGTCTATAACAATAATCTAAACTATAACCTACCTCAAAACACAAGCCTGAGTGCACTAATCTGCTAAAGCTTTGACCTTTCTCACTGCTTTAGATTGTTCTCGGTCTAAAAATAATAAACAAGGAGAAATCAATAATTTATTCTCGAATTCTTAGCATTAAGAACTAAAACCATAGATTTTGACCTAGGTCATAAACTAAACCACCAATTCGGGGTTTTTTATCCATTAATCCACCCAAATTCCTATAATTCATGTAAATAAGGAAAAAATCTTCATTAAGGAGTTAAGTCTAGCAACCTAGAATCATTTACAATTGATATTAAGCCTACCAATAGGCAATTCCCATGAGTTCATCAATTATAGGATTTTAACCCATGAATTCTTCCTAACACTTGATTTTAGAGATTCAAGGAATTAAAAGAGATTAATCTGTGTTAAATGGGTGCAATAATCTTACCTCAAGAGTAGAAATCACCCAAACTAGAGAAGAATAGCCACACACAAGCCTTAGGTCGAATTTTGGATGTTTTGAGAGAAAATAATGCCAAACTTCAGACTCAACATTTAAACACTATTTGATGACTGGTCTAATGGTTCCCTGCCCGCTACAGCTGTCCCGCAATAGTAGTCTAGTGGCCCATTATGGCGGTCCCTCGCGTTACACTCTATCGCTACGACAAACCACCCCACTGCTACAATGGTCCCACTTTAGCGACACCAGGACCATTATAGTAGAGCTTAAATCGTAACTCGGGGGAACTTCCAGATTTTTCTCTTTTTACAACACAAACTTTGATTTTCAACAATATAGATTTATCCTATTGTGAAAAACACTATAATCGGAGTTCTATACACCCAAATTTCATTTCGAAAGTTTCTCTATATCACTAAACTTCTTATCTATCACATCACACCTATAAAACTAATTCACCAACCACCATAATACACAAGGGGTCTCTGCACCACATGATACTCAGATTTTGTCTGAACTCATTCTAGCCTGAGATTTTCACAACTCTCATCCTAGTGACAACTCTACCCGAACTCTTACACTGTAAGTAATGCTATAATAATGGGATAGGTTTTTGCATCACATATAATTAAATAATCATTCATTCTCGAATGACAACTAGAAAGGAAAAGGAAAAACGGGTGAGAATTACCTAAATCGATGAACAATAGAGGATAACTCTTACGCATATCTACTTCAGTATCCCAAATGGCCTACTTAATAAGATGGTTCTTTCACTGGATTTTCATTGAAGAAATCACTTTGGTTCTCAACTTTCTGACATTCCTATCAAGAATGGTAATAGGTTCTGTTCATTAGAGAGGTCCTCATCAAGCAACCCTAAATCCCAACAGATAACATAATCTCCATCCTATTAATACTTCTTGATCATTGAGAAATGAAACACGAGATGAACTCCCGACAAACTTGGAGGTAGAGGTAACTTATATGCCACAGGCCCCACATCCTTCAAAATCTCAAATAATCCAATGTATCTTGGACTAAGCTTACCATTCTTCCCAAATTGCATCGCACCCTTTATGGGTGAAACTTTGAGAATACATGCTCGCCCTCCTTGAAATGCCCATCCTTCACCTTAATATCCGTATAACCTTTTTGTCAGCTTTGAGTTGCCACCTACTTCTCTTGTATGAACCTTACCTTCTCCATCAACTCCTTCAACTAATAAGTGCCCCAAGGTCTAACCTCAAAGGCACTAAACCATCCAATGGGTGATCTACACCTCTTCCCATGCAAAGCTTTGAAAGGAGCCATGTTTATACTCGAATGATAGCTACTATTGTAAGCAAACTCATACAAGAGTAAGAACTGGTCCCAATGACCATCCAAATCCATGACACACGCTCGAACTATGTCTTTCAACACTTGGATCATCCGCTTAGATTGCCCATCAGTCTGAGGAAGAAAGGTTGTGCTTAGTTCCAATCTAGTATCCAACTTTCCAAAAACTTTCCTAAAAGTTAGTGGTAAACTACTTACCTCTATCCAATATAATGGATATAGGCACTCCATGTAGTCGAACAATCTCCTTAAGTGAAATCTTGTCCAGCTTGGTTGCATTATGAGTTACCTATACTGGAACAAAGTGTGCACACTTAATCAACCAATCTACTATCTCCTATATCAAATCATATTTTTCAAAAGTCTTGGGAAGGCCAACAACGAAATCCATTACTATCCTTTCCCACTTCCATTTAGGAATGGGCATCCTCTAAAGAGTATTACCAGGCTTTTGATGTTCATATTTCACCTGTTGGCAGTTCTGGTACTTAGCCATAAAATCCACTATATCCCGCTTCATATGGAGCCACCAATAGTGTTGTCTCAAGACACGTACATCTTAGTTGTACCAGGATGTATAGAGTACCTCGAACTATGTGACTCTATAAGAATGGCCACAATTAAATCACCTACATGAGGTATACAAACTCGTCCAATCCTCAACAAACTTTTATCATCAAGAATGGCCTCACCTTGCAACAATTTGTCACGAATCTTAACCAACATCTCATCTTTAAACTGTCTAGCTTTGATTTGGTCAAGATAAGTATACCTCACCTTAATATTAGCCAGAAGTCCTTCCCTCCCGGCCACCTGCAACCTCATAAAACTATTAGCTAAGAACTGAACCTCCCTAGTAAATGGCATCTAGAAACATCCAAACATGCCAAACTACCCATACTTTCTATCTTCTGACTCAACGCATTCGATAACACATTGGCCTTGCTCAAATGATAGAGAATTGAAATTTCACTAAAGATAGAGAATTGAAATGTCACCAAATGATAGAGAATTGAATTGTCATAATACTTGAGTGGTTTTATCCACCTTCGTTGTCTCAGATTCGAGTCTCTTAAGTGAAAACATGCTGCAAGCTATGATGATCAATCAATACTTCACACTTCACCCCATATAATTAATCACATCATTTCATAAGAGCAAACACCACTGCTGCCAACTCCAAACCATAGGTGGGATAATTTTTCTTATGAACCTTCAGTTGCCTTGAAGCATAGGCAATCACATTCTCATCATGCATCAATATAACACCCAAACCAGAATGTGAACATCATAATATGTAATAAAGTCTTTACCTTCAATGGGCAAGGCAAGAATAAGAGCCAAAGTCAGCAAAGTCTTAAGCTTTTGGAAGCTCTCTTCACACTCATCAATCCATACAAAAGGTACTTCCTTCTGAGTTAATTGAGTCAAATGCAAAACAATAGAAGAAAACCCTTTCACAAACCTATGATAGTAAATAGCCAACCCTACAAAGCTATAAATTTCAGTCATAAAGGTAGGCCTAGTCCAATTCTTAACCACCTCAATCTTTTATGGGTCTACCATAACCCCTTCTTTAAAAACCACATGCCCGAAGAAGGACACTAAAGACAACTAAAACTAACATTAGAATATTTAGTCACGAGCTTATTCTCCTTATCAACCCCAAAACAATGCGCAAGTTAGCCTCATGCTCCTTCCTACTCTTAGAGTACACCAAATATCGTCAATAAAAACAATAATAAAAGAATACAAATAAGGCTTAAACACCCCATTCATCAACCCCATAAAAGTAGTCGGGGCATTAGCCAATGTAAAGGACATTACCAAGAACTCATAATGAACATAAAGAGTTCGAAAAGCAGTCTTTGGTATGTCCGTGACTAGAATCTTAAGCTAGTGGTAACCACACCTCAAGTCAATCTTAATAAACATGAAAGCAACTTGTTACTGATTAAACAAGTCATCTATCTTGGGCAATGGGTACTTGTTACGAAAAGTAACCTTCTTCAATTGTCAGTAGTCTATGAACATATGTAAACTACCATCCTTCTTCTTAACAAACAAGATAGAAGCACCCATGGTGAAGCTCTAGGATGGTTAACTATTTGAGTATGCATAGTGTTATTGATTCTATCTCTTGTTTCACTCATAGAGATCATATCATGGATAATCTTATGAAAGAGGATATTTGTCTTTTTGAGAGTGAATTAAAATGTTTTGATTCTTCATTGTATACTGATTTTTTTTCTCTTTAAAGATAATGTTTTATTTTAAGATAACATGATCATTTCTAATGATGAACATAGTGATATTTTTGATGAAGTTGATGAGGTAGCAAATTTTGAAGGCTATAAGGTATATGTTAATCCACTATGGGATACAATGTGGAAAAATAACAATGAGCTTACACATGAAAGTGAATTAATTGATGCTAACTTTAGTATTCATTTCTTTACTTATTCTACCCAGCTTTTTGAAGAGACATTCTTGTTGGATTATGCCAATACTTCTTTCCTCAAAAGTGATGATAAGTCATTTAAACATTGGTGTGATCTAGTTAAAGAGCTTAATTTGATTCTCTTTTTGGATGATGATTTATTATTGGTGTTTTTAGAGATGCTTATAGCGATTTTTGATGTTCTTAGAGGATTAAAGTTTATTTTTAATCCCGGGGATGTTTCTTGTTGCATTGACATTACTTTAAAGGATTATGATAATCTTTGTCTAGTTGTTGTTCCCTCCTTTATTTTGCAAGGCTTGAATTCGAGGATGAATTTTTTTTTTCAAGAAGGGGAGAATGATACAAATCTAGACAGCAAAATTGATAGCAAAAGTGAGGGTGTGGACCATCTTGGACATGAAAGCTTTCAATCGTCCACAAAGAGCTTAAAGTGCCTTGAAAGATTTATTAAATGATCTTTTAAGGTTCATAACATGCTCAAATGAATTTATGAAGAAAGTGATTACAATCATAAATGTCATCAAGGACTTTGGAGCATTCTTCCAACCATCATAAGCTCGGAGGACTTAAAGAAAGCATGGGAGGAAGACTTCAAGTCCACCAATATGCTTAAGTGGCTATTCTAATAATTTGTTCATTTTTGTAATTAACTATTTTTACAAGACTACTATAAATAGTCTTTATGTCTCACACATTAGGGTTATATAGATTTTGGATATTGAGTGCCTCCTTTGTAAGCTTAGGGTTATTCCCTTTATCTCTTCATCAACACTTCTTGAATTCTTGGTAAGAATTCTATTGTATGAGTTCATTCTCTTCTCTCATGATTTAATATTTTAATTAAATTTATGTTTAGTTTTTAGATTAATCTTTCTTTCTTCTAATTTCTAGTCTCCCCAGTCTAATTTGTTTATTTCCTTGATAATATTTTGATTTCATCTCTATCTTGTATTCATTTTACATCATAAGGTCATCACAGAGATTGGTGCTAAGTGTAGGTGTAATCATTGAGTTTCTTAGGTAATATACCTTAGGATTTCTTCAATTTCCTCTTTATTGTATCAATTTATTCCATTTTCGAAAAAGGCATCAAAACCACCTCGAACTATACACGAAAAGTCGAATACATACTTAAACTATTTAAGTGACCTAATACACACTTGTACTACTTAAAAGTGAATTTATTTACACCCCAATGCATACATAACCAGTTACATGATGGGAAGTGCTTTACAATCGTGCCACATTTACCACGTCACTACCACATCAGATATTATGTTAATTATTTTTAAAAAAAGAAATCCATGTCACCCAATAGCTTCTTCTTCACTAAACACCACCAAACCCACCATTAAACCACTACCATTACTGCCTGTCGCACCCCATTTTTCTCACGAAAAGTAGGATTCGACGTGACAAGTCTTTTGGGGATGGTTTAAGAGTGAAGAGTCGTCACCTAACGAATTACGGTGCGTTAGGGCACCATACTACACTAATTACGATTATTTAATTAGTCTACGTCAACCAAAAATTCAGGTAAGGGTTCAGAGGTGTTAGGCACCTTTCGAGGTCCACAAATGTGGATCCCGGCCGAATTCATATGTTAAGTAGGGGAATTCTATGTGATAAGCAAAAGTCAATTATTTTTTATTAACTTAATGTTAACTAAGTGTTTGACCAGGAAACACAATTTTTTATCTAATTAATATAGACCTAAGTGATAAAAATTAGGGAAAACATAGATGAAAAGGAAAATAAAATATTACATAAGCAAGAAGAGAGAAGGATACAATTTATATAGCCGAAAGATGTATTTAAAATAGTAGCAAACCTAAACTACCCCAGATAATTAAACATTCAAAATAAAATAAAGAAAGTCGATTTAGAAAAGCTTTTAGACAAGGAGTTAATTTTAGTCTATTCGGATCAACGTCCGGCTTATTAACGGGTGACAATGTCGCATATCGCATTGTCGAATTTTGCTCGGGTCAACTTCCATCATTTTCGTCTATCTACCCACCCCACCTTTTATTTATTAAACCTAAAAGTGTTCTATAGAAAATGATAAAACTAACGTTCCCTAAAATGCCTACCCGTTCCAACTTAATGTCCAAGAGGCATTGGACTTGCTATTTTGGATTTGGGTCTAGACAAAAGAATGCCTAGGTTTCCTGATTAGACTCGAGATTCGCGTCACACAAAACACATAGGACTTACAAGTAACACATAATGGTTTCATAGAAGCCTCTTGATTAATTAAATTTGATTAGGTGATTAGCATGCTTAAAAAGGACAAATTATTCATTTTTACTTAATTGAAACCTATAGGCATGATTTCTAGGCGAGGACCATGAGTCAAGGTGCCGGAAATTAATCTAATGCGTTAGATATTAAATTAAGAATGTTGAAGGTAAAGTGAAATGCTGAAAATTAATTAGAAGTGCTGAAACTTAATTCAAAATGCTGGAAATTAATTTAAGAGTGCTGAAAATTGATTTAAGAGTGCTGGAGATTGATTTATGTTGCACAAAAATTGATTAAAAGTGCAGGAAAATTGATTTATGTTGCAGAAAATTGATTTAAGTTGCAGGAAAATTGATTAAAAGTGCAGGAAAATTGATTTAAGTTGCAGAAAATTGATTAAAAGAGCAGAAACTTAATTTTAAATACTGGAAATTAATTTAAAGTTGCTGAAAAATTGATTTTAAAATGCTGGAAAGTGATTAGAAGTTGCTGAAAATTGATTTTTTAAATGCTGTAAATTAACTTAAAGGTGCTGAATAATTTAAGATGCGAAAAATTAATCAAATATGTTAAAAAAAATTAAATTAATATGCTAAAATGTAGTTTTTAACATACTGGTAATTAGTTTAAATGCTGAAAATTAAATGAATATACTGAAAACTAAATTGATGTACTAAAAATAGTTTTTAATATGCTGGAAATTAATCCAACACACAAAAACAATTAATTAGACATGCCATATATTAAATTGTCATGCCGAAAATAATAGAAGGTATTGAAAGTTAATTAATAATCCTAAAACGTATTTTTTAGGCGGTAAGACAATTATTAATAGGTCAAGACTTAATTAATAGTCTTACGATGCAAATTAATAGTCTTACGATGCATTGCCTAAGTGATAAAACAAATTAATTATATGTTGAAATTTATTAAATGATCCAATAGGCATGGTATCTAAGTGAGAAAATATTCAAGTCACAGAAAATTTCCGCCCCCCATAAACAGTCCTCGTAATTTCATTACATGTGATAGTGTTTATACAATAAATACTACAAATCAAATATGAATAGAAAAAAGAGAAATTAGACTAAAAATGAACGAACTAGGCAGCCCCAAAATTCCCAGACAACTCTTCAAGCCCCAAGCATTTACCTTCTAACAGAACCTGTTAGACACAAAAACGAATCCAAATACACCAAAACATGCAACAACTAGAGAGGCAGACAAATGCAAACAAAGCACCATTTCAACATTAATAATGTAAGCAACAAGAAGACTACCACATAAATATTATCAATTGTGTCGATAGAGACTTACCGGTTAACGGCAGAACAAGAAGAGACAAAAATAATTAATAATAAAGCAGGAAGTAAAAACCAAGAGCCCACTTCTTCAAAGCCAAAAGTAAAATAGAACTATAAAGTATATTTTTATTTCTTTATTTTTCATGGAGAGTAGGTGCTTGTAAAAGCATGACAAGAATGAGAATAGGAGGCCTGTTTATATAGTAAGTAGTCACAAAACAAAAAGGAAAGAGGAATATTCTGGAAATCAATTAAAGGAATTCTTGTTCATTAAATAGATGGTTGAATCTTTTCAAGATAAGACAAGTCCAATATTTTTTTACCAAAAATACATAAGTAAAATAGGGGCGAAACACTAATCACAACACTAGCCAGCCTAATTTTACCATGTAAAATCAAGTACTAAGACTATCACATATTTATCAAAGGGGGAAAACAAACAACCGAGGCTATTATTAAGGTTTATGAACTAAATCTTACCAAAATTAATCAAGTACCAAGTCATCAAAATTTTCCCCAAATAATCAAATACTTTAAATGCTAATCATAATAATACACCAATTAACCATAGCACTCATATAATTTTGAATTACTAGACGCACAATAAACTCTTCAAGTAAGCGTTTTTATCGTATCCATAAAGATAGAGAAACACACAAAGTTTAGATATAGATTATGATAAACAAGATTCAAAGAACAGTAAACCATGGGCACATATGCAACATTCAGTTCTAAATTCATAGAAAACTAGGGTTAAACGAGTGCTTATAAAAATTGGGGCTTTTAACATATGACAGTCTAAGGGGGTAAATAAACACGAAATCGAAAGAAATAAATCAAAAATCTCGACCAAACTTCGTTAATTTCAGATCTAAGAATCTTTCAAAGAAAAGAAGTGGTAGAAGAGAATGATAATGTTAATTTGGCATAAAATTAAACAAGGGTACAAACCCGGGATGGATTCTATGAATCCGTCATGCACTTTAACGTTTCCCAGCGGAGCTTGGCCGGAGATAGGGGAGACAGCGGCGGCGTTGGGTTGGTTGCTGGCTGGAACGACAGCGAGGCAGAGTAGAGGAGAGAGCAACGATGAGAGAGTCCACCAACTGGTGGTGGCAGGTGTCTGGTGCGGTCCCATCGATGGAGGTGGTTCGACGATGGGATTATTGGTTGGAGGTGGTGGAGTAGAGGGTGGCGGTGGTGTGTGTGGGAGATCGGAGATAAGGGGAGAAAGAAAGGGTGAGGGGCGGCTGGTAGGGTGGAAAATATTTTAGGGTTTTGAGGTGTAGGTATAATTAAAAAGGAAAGAAATAGGGGCATTAATCTCAACCATTTGATCGGATTTGATCGACAGTTAAGATCAAAATTCGATGGATCCGGGTTAGAAATTAGGTTTAATAGAATTAAATTGGGGATTTTAATTTGAAATCAATTTAGGCTGCAATTGATACAAAATAAGGTACAGAATGGCTAGATTTTAAATAAATTGGATAAATTGAATTGAATTAGGCTGCTATTTTGTAAATACAATAATAACTCCATAATAATAATAAAATGTCTCAAAAACTATTGTTACATAAAAAAAATATTGTATAAAATTGACAATAATAATAATTTGAGAGTAAACTATGTATGCGAATTTTAAGAAATTCTATAATAGTAATGATAAATATATTAATAATAATAATAATAATGACAACAATAATAGTAATAAATATGTGTTTGTAAATTATGAGTATATATATTTGCGGAAATAATTTAATAAATATTGATAAAATTATGTAAAATATTATATTTAAATTAATAAATTATATATATTATATAAAAAATATAAAATAAATTGCATACTTTAAAAATTATGAGTACGAAACGTCGGGGTTTATTTGATACCAAAATAATACTTTAAAAAGATATTAAAATTCAAAATTGATAATTTGGTAAAATGGCAGCCCAGGAGAAATATCGAGAGGTCGAAATTGGATGTCAACAGCTGCCCCTTCGTTGCTTGGGAATGATAGAAGAATTGTTGAGCAACGAATTTAGACGTAGTAGTCAATAATTTCTGACCAAAAGGATGGTTTGCTGGAGTCAAAAAGCAAAAGGGAGTTTGTCAAAATAGTGGGGCCGAGACTTGGTTTCAAGTCACCTACATATCTCGGGCTTATGAGAATCAGACCATGTGTAGTTCTAGATCTAGAAATGAATAATATTCCTAAAGAATGTTAATGATACGGTATACGGGCAACAATAAAGGTAGTATGGGTCGATGAGATTTGTGTGGGTAGGATTCAAAACAGTATTATAATGGGAAGTATGAGAATGAAATGTAAATGTGTTTCAAGCTGTATTGGAGTGACGGAGCGATAAGAAGAATTGTATCTCGAAAACAGGAGTAAGAGTTACTCTCATTCTTAGCTCGTTATTCCTTCGTTACCTGCGCACTTTCTAGTATAACTAGATAAAATGGTTAGAGCATGTGAATAAATAATAAGTAATTGTTGCACATATTTAAAAATGATACAATTTCCCATTTAGACCATGAGCATTTGCTTTAAGACGGCAAAAATGATGTCTTAAGCTATGATGTCTTAGGGCCATGATAAGCAAAAGTAAATCCTATAGCCATGAAATGATGTCCGTAGGCTATGAAAAATGACGCCTATGGACCATGATGCCTTCGGAGCATGATAAGCAAAAAGTAAATCCTTAGGCCATGAGATAATGTCCGCATGCCATGAAAATAATGCCCTTGAACTATTACGCCTTAGGGTAATTAGATGATTGTTTAAAGAAAGCGGATCTATCTTGATTAGCTTGGTCTTGATGAAATTTGTGTGCGTGATGAGGATTCCACAGGTAGACTCTTGCAAAAGCCCTGCATTTTAGTGTTTTGCTGATGCACTGCGATGTGGACTCTTGCGGGAGCCATGCAATGTAGATTCTTGGGGGTGCCGTGCAATGTAAATTTCTGCGGATGCACTGCAATGTGGACTCTTGCAGGAGCCATGCACTGTAGACTCTTGCGGGAGTCATGTAATGTAGATTTCTACAGATGTACTACGGTGTGGACTCTTGTAGGAGTCGTGCAATGTAGACTCTTGAGGGAGCCGTGCAATGTAGATTTCTACGGATGCACTGCGGTGTGGACTCTTGTAGGAGCTCTGCAATGTAGACTCTTATGGGAGCCGTACAATGTAGATTTATGTGGATGCACTATGGTGTGGACTCTTATGGGAGCCATGCAATATAGACTCTTGTAGGAGCCGTGCAACGTAGATTTCTGTGGATGCACTGCGGTGTGGACTCTTACGGGATCCATGCAATGTAGACTCTTGTAGAAGCCGTACAATGTAGATTTCTGCAGATGCATTGTGGTGTGGAATCTTGTAGAATCCATGCAATGTAGAATTTAACGGGAGCTGTGCAATGTAGACGAGAGGATTGAGTAGCTTATCAGTTTTCCCATGTTGAAAGTAAAGTAGTTCCTGCAATCGTACCTGTTATCCTGCACTCAAAGAAAAACTGTAAGTTTGTAAAAAGGGGAAGGTTGATTTTTGCCTCTGCTATTACTGGCATGCTTCCTCCTCGCTTGATATTGTAGATCGATGATAGGCTTCATCTGGGTTTTCACTTGGGTAAAAATAAAAACAAGTTTAAAGATCATGTTTTGAAAATGTTTTCCTCTTTGAAAATGAGAAGTGAAAAGAAATATTATTGTAAAGGAAATTTAAAATATTATTGAATCATTGATTGTGCAGCGTTTCGAGACAATGTAACTTCTTATAAGCAAATATCTTCTATCTAGAATTTTTTTATCTTCAAAAATTTCTACCCTAGTGTAGATTTGACTACTTCGGTAGGTGAATATTTGAGATTGCCTCAAAAATTATACCCCAGTATCATAGTTGCGCAAATGCTATCCCATGGAATTTTTGAAATCCTCTTAAAAATTCTGCCCCAATTACATACTTATAAGGGGAAAATAGGAGAATTTTATTATGATAGGACCGAACTCCAAAGAAGCGCCTACGTATCCCTTTTAAACTGGAATCAGGTCAAACATAGTTCCAATTACAAGGTAAGAAGGCATGAAATAAAGCTTAAACATAATATCTCTTAACAACATCTGAATTAATAGGCTTGGACCAAACTCTGTTGTCCATTTCTGCAAGTATGAGTGTTCCTCCTGTCAAAACTCAATGAACCACGTAAGGAACTTGCCAATTCGATGAGAATTTGCCTTTTGCTTCATCTTGCTGCGGAAAAATCCTCTTCACAACCAACTACCCAGGCAAAAATTGTTTTGGTTTAACCTTCTTGCTGAAAGCTTTAGCTATTCTATTCTGATAGAGTTGACCATGACAGACTATATTTATCCTCCTTCCATCGATAAGTGTCAATTGTTCAAATCTACTTTGCACCAATTCAGCGTTGCTCAATTTTGCCTCCTGGATGATTCTCAAATACTGTATATCTACCTCGGCAAATATCACTGCTTCACTACCATAAACCAGAAGATAGGGCATGACGCCCGTGGAAGTTTTGATTGTGGTGCGATATCCTAGCAGTGTAAAAGGTAGCTTCTCATGCCAATGCTTATAATTATCAATCATCTTGCGCAGTATTCTCTTGATGTTCTTATTCGCGGCCTCTACCGTTCCATTCATTTATGGCCTATATCCTGTGGAACTTCAATGCTTGATCTTAAATTTCTCACATGTTGTTCTCATCAAATCACTGTTGAGGTTGGCACCATTATCTGTGATGATAGCTTCGAGGACCCCAAATCAACAAATAAGGTGATTTCGAACAAAATCAACTACGACTTTCTTTGTGACCAACTTATGAGAAGTGGCTTCATCCCACTTAGTGAAATAATCAATTGGAACAAGAATAAACGTGTGTCCATTAGACTCGGCCGGTTCAATAGGGCCAATGACATCCATACCCCAAGCTAAAAAGGGCCAAGGTGAGCTAGTGACATGAAGTTCATTAGGAGAAACTCGAATCATATCAGCATGAGTCTGGCATTGATGGCATTTCTGCAAATAGTGAATATAGTTTGTCTCCATAGTCAGCCAAAAGTAACCTGATCTCATTATCTTCTTTACCAACATAAATCCATTCATATGTGGACCGCATGTTCCAGCATGTACCCTATTCAATCAGTCTAGATGTTTCTCTGGCTTCGACGCACCTTAACAACCCCAAATCAGGAGTCCTCCTAAACAGGAATTCTCCACTTAAAAATAATTGATTGGCTAACCTTCGAATGGTGCGCTTCTGGACACTTGTCATATTCTCTGGATAATCTTCATTCTTTAAGTATCCCAGTTTATCATTATACCATGGCTTTCCATCCAGTTCCTTTTCTACATGAAAGCAATATGCGGGCTACTTTTGTATGTGGATGGGAATAGCATCAATATAATTCTTGTCTGGATGCTGAATCATGGATGAGAAAGTTGCCAAAGTATCTGCAAACTCATTCTGGATTCTCGAGACGTTCTTAAACTCTGTCTTATAAAACATCTTCCTCAACTCTTGTATACAATCTGAGAATGAAAAAACCTTTGTATTTTTTATGGTACACTCACCTTGTTCCTGATGAATCAATAAGTTTGGATCTCCAATCACCAATATTTCTTGTACATTCAAATCAGTTGCCAATAGAAACCCCAAAATACAAGGTTCATATTCAGCCATGTTGTTGGTGCAAGGAAATCTGAGTTTGGTTGACACAGGATAATGTTGGCCAGTCTCCGAAATCAGAACAACTCTAATACCTACTCCTTTGAAATTCAGCTGCATCAAAGAATAACCTCCAACCATCATATTCTTTGGAGATATATTCCCCCACGAATGCCACTTCTTCATCAGGAAAGTAAGTCTTCCACTACTTATACTCTTCATCCACAAGATTCTCGGCCATATGTTTGGCTAGTGCTTGTGCCTTGACTGCCTTTTGCGTGACATAGACTATGTCAAACTCGCTCAACAATATTTTCCATTTAGGTAGCTTCCCGGTAGGCATTGGTTTTTGAAATATGTACTTCAGAGGATCCATTCTGGAGATTAGGTAGGTTGTGTGTACCGAGAGATAGTGCCTCAATTTCTAAGATACCCAGGTCAAAGCACAGCACGTGCATTCTAGTAAAGAATATCGAGCCTCATATGATGTAAACTTTTTGCTCATGTAACAAATTGTTTGCTCCTTCCTGCCTGTTTCTTCGTGTTGCCTAAGAATACAACTAAAAGCATTATCCATTATAGATAAATATAATAACAAAGGCCTACCAGGTTCGGGAGGAACTAGAACGGGAGAATTCGACAGATAATTCTTGATTTTGTAAAATGCCTGCTAACACTTTGTCATCCATTCTATAGCAGCGTCCTTCTTCAACGGCTTGAAAACTGGCTCACAAATAACAGTGGACTGAGCTATAAAAAGGTTGATGTAGTTAAGGAGGCCCAATAAACTCATCACCTCTTTCTTACTTTTGGCAATGGAAGATCTTGAATAGCTTTGATCTTGGTTGGATCCAATTCTATAGCTTAACGACTGACAATGAAGCCTAACAATTTTCCAGCAGGGACCTCGAAGACACATTTAGCAGGATTCAACTTCAAATTATACTTCCTCAGTCTGTTAAAGAACTTTTCAAGATCGGTCAAGTGATTTGTACCCTTTTTTGACTTGATGATGATGTCATTTACATAAACCTCAATTTTCTTGTAGATCATGTCATGGAATAGAGCGGTTATGGCTCTAATAAATGTAGCTCCAGCATTCTTCAACCCGAATGGCATGAACTTGTAGCAATAGACTCCACAAGGAGTGATGAAGGCAGTTTTCTCAACATCTTTCTCATGCATCTTAATCTGATGATAAATAGCAAAGAAATCTACGAATGATTGAGCTTCATGCTTGGCATAATTATCGATCAAAATATGTATGTTCGAGAGTGGAAAATCATCCTTAAGGCTGGCTTTATTGAGATCTCTATAATCCACACAAACTCTAACCTTTCCATCTTTCTTAGGAACAGGTACAATGTTGGCTAACCAAGTCGGATACTTAGTTACTTGAAGGATACCAGCCTCAATTTGCTTTGAGATCTCCTCTTTGATTTTCAAGCTTAGATCGGGCTTGTATTTTCTAAGCTTCTGCTTGATAGGGGGACAAAATGGATCAGTGGGCAACCTGTGGGCTACTATTTGGTGCTTAGCCTCGTCATGTCAGCATAAGACCAAGAAAAGATGTCTGGGAGCTTTTTCAAGAACTGAACATACTCATCTTTCTCGTCCTCGGGAAAATAGATGCTGACACTGGTTTCTTTTATAGTTTCTGAATTCCCTATGTTCACTATTTTTGACTCTACTAAGTTTGCCTTGGGTTTATCTTCAAAATCTTCAACCTTACTAACAAATTCTTCGGCCACCTCCTCATCTTTCATTTCATCTAATTCACTTATATTATGTTGTACAGTCTCATTATGTGTCACAGTCTTAGATTCAACATTTTTAAAAGTAATTTTCCTAAAAGAAAAATGGAAATAAAGAATATCAATAAACTGGAAAGAAAGTTTTATTAATTAAAATGCTATTAAATATTTCCACACTTAATGTCAAATCAAACGGAAATAAAAGCTGAAAAGATGCAAACTAGCTCGAGATCGAGTCTATTTATTTTAAATAATGAAAAATTCAAAATCTTCCAAATCCACCCAAGTGCCCGGCGAGTCCTGGATGGAGTGGCTGTCCAGTTACTGAGTGTAGCCTTTTGTCCAGTGCTGTGATTAGGGGCTCCTTTCTCCTCACTGATGATGAAATTGTAACCTTCTTTCTCCGATTCAGTCAGAAACAAATTCTTTAGACTTTCCAGTACTTCATCTTCATCATCATCAAGAAACCCGATAGAGTAGAAAATTTGGTACAATGATATCAAGGAATCAAGTGCATGACTCTTGTCCACGTAGCCTAACCCAAAAGTGTCATTCTTCACAAAAGGTTGTATGGGGTCAACTATCCCCTATAATCCATACCCAAGACCTTTAACTGGTTCATAACTGTTTTAACTGGTTCATAACTAAACTCGAGAAATATTTTCTTGCCCTTATCCATCCAGCTCGACTCTTCTTAGATGTTTCCAACCAATTCCAATGTATAAAACGTCTCCCCATTGAGACTTTTGACGACTTTAAAAGGCGTCTATGGGGTGGCCTCTCTCCCCATGTATTATAACCTCTTGATAGTCATACTCAAACTTAAGACATTGATACAGCATAGAGGGTACCTTACCATCCATGTTAATCCAGGACCATCTAAGCAACAAGTTATATGAAATCACTTTGAATGTTATAGAAAAGTGATAGGACACATCACCATGTTAAATGTAATTTCTCCAATGGTATCTCTCTGAGAGCTATCGAACGCCTTGATGTTTATCTTCCAGGTTTGAATCTTAGCTAGATCAACTTCCAACCTTGTCACCATACCCAAAGGACAGATGTTTAACCCTGAACCTGGATCAATCAATACTCGAGAGATCACTCTTTCTTCATATTGCATTGTGACATGCAGAGCCTTATTGTGTGGCCTTCCTTCAAGTGGTAGCTCATCCTTGTGAAAGGATATCTTGTATGCCTCAGACACCTGCCCGACCATATGGGCCATTTCTTCCCCTGTTATGGAAGCCAATACATAGGTTTCACTTAGGATTCTCATCAAAGCCTTTTTATGGTGCTCAAAAGTTTGCAGCAATGTCAAAACAGATATTTGAGCTGGAGTTTTGTTCAGCTGATCTACCATATAGTACTCCTTTGCTTGCACCTTCTTCCAGATGCCATTTTCTTCTATCTCCACAAGAGGTTGCTTACCTTTTCTAGAGCTCCCTTGGGTTATATTTTTAGGTGTATGGACTCTATCTGATCTGGTGACCCCTTGTCCAACATCTGCCTCAACCACCTTTGTTTTCCTGGAGCATTCTGCTCATAATTCCAAGAGACTGCATGGGAATTAAAAACAACTGGAGAGGCTCTAATGACAATAAAAAGAAGTTTAGGCATTGCCACTTCAACCTCAAACAGTGCCCATTTGGGTGTATCCTTCTCCTTCTTATTGAACCAAATAGAATTCCCCAAGTTCACCATTTCATTAACATTGAACATGTTCACCTTATGGTCCGGCAGTGGATTGTTGGTGACATTCGGTGTTATATCTTTCAACTGAATGGCCTTAGTGTAGATCAGCATCTAAATTTTATCCTTCAAAGTGTAACATGTTTCTATGGTATGACCCATCATCCCAGAATGATATACACAAACTTTGTTAGGATCAAATGCTTGGCTTGAGTATTCTCACTTCTGGCGGCAATAGGCGTGACATATCCCGCTCTTTTGAGTCTTTCATACAGTTGGGCTATAGGTTCGGCTAAGGGAGTGTAATATTTTTTATGTAAATTAGCTTTCGGTCTTTGATTTTATTGGGGAAAAGTCTGAGGTGTTTGGCTATGAGCTGGTTGGGCATTATACATAAGGTAAGCAGGGCTTTGGAATTGTAGGTGTATTTGATATGGGGTAGGTGTTTGGTATAGTGGGGTATAATATGGAACTAGGGGTTTTATCTGGTAAGGGGACATTGGATATGGTATTGGATATTGTGGATAGGGGGTGTAGGTGTGATAGGAGTTTAATAACTGGGAACATTTTTTAAAGCCTGGGCTACCATCACTGTACCCATCTCTTTCTTCTTCTTGTTTTCATAGATTTCTCCAGACTGCAAAGCCTTATTGGTAGCCTGTAAAGCTTCCAGATTGATATGCTTCCATTCTTGAGACCCTCCTCAAGCATTTCCCCTACCTTAATGATTTCAGCAAAAATTTTATCCACGATAGTTATCATTTTCTCAAGATATTGCAGCTCCTGCGCGCGAATAAAATACTCCTTCATTTGAGATTCTTCTATTGGGGGTCGTGTTATTACAACCTCGGACCTCCATCTTATAGCATATTCCCTAAATGACTCATTTGGCTTTTTCTTCAAAGTATGTATATAAAACCAATTCGGGCATTGTCGTTATTAAATCTGAACCACTCCATGAAATCAGATGCCATATCAATCCAGCCAGTCTATTTCTTTACATCCTGCTCAATATACCAGGTTAAAGCCTCCCCAGTGAGACTTCTCATGAAAATTTTCATCCTTATCTTCACGTCTTTCCTGACTCCAGCCAACTTATCACAATACATACGCAGATGCGTCTTGGGATCTCCGATCCCATTATACAATTCAAACTTTAGAGGTTTGTATCCCTCTGGTAACTCTAGATCAGGGTGTACACATAAATCCACATAACTAAGCCCCCTTAATCCCTTACTTCCCTCAAGTTGCTTCAACCTTTCAACCACAGATTACATCATGGGGTCTTTTTCTGAAGGATCGGGTGCATGCTGGGGATAAGTAAATGGGGTTGTCTCGACATAGATAGGGTTCAAAGAGTGGTTGCCAGATGCTTGGTTGTAGGATCCGTTAGTGAAGGGTGCATTTTGGACATTTACAGGATTTGAGAGATTTGGTGAATGTAGGTAAGTGGGATATTTATTATTTTGGACATGTTGGGTAGGATATATGGGATTTGGAGTATTATGAGTATTTTGAGGGGGAGGAAGGTTTTGGATATTTTGAGGGAGAGGAAGGATTTGGATATTTTGAGGGGAAGCATATGTGAAGTTTGGATGGCTTGGGGTAGAGGTTTGAGATTTTGTAAAAGTGTGATCGTCAACCTGTGGTTCGAGAGGGGTATTAAGGGTAACAGAAAGATTGGCCAAGTTGCGCACTTGCACTAACTTTCTTTGTAGCTCAAGGATACGTTGCTCCATTCTTAAGATAATTTCATTTTGTCCTACAACACTTTCCCCTTCTGTACTTTTCTCTGTAGCACTGTTGTTATCTCCCATCTTCTTTTTACCTTTTAAACTTGTAAGAAGAGGAGGAGGAGGAGCCCCTTTTTACCGTGTGTGATAGGCCAGAGTGCACAAATAAACCTTTTGGGAGAGGGAAAAATAAAAACAAAATCAAAGACAACCAAAGTTAGCAAGGTGAGACATAATGTTAGAATAAACACATTTATTTGCAAAAAAATAATCGCCCTAAATGCAACGAGCATCGTTGAGCTAGAGGTAGGCTAAGACGACAAATTTTGTGGTTCATGATGATTAATCCAAGCCGTATTAGACACAAATTGAAGTTTAGAGTTAGAGAATATTGAAAAAAAATAAACTACTTTATTAAATTAATAGTTTAAAACTATTACAATCTTTTGCAGAGACCAACAAAACATAAATGAAACTAAGGGAAATAGGGATAACAAAAGGGGAATATCCTAATATTATAACACCTCAATGGTGGTGATGATTTAGAAAGCCTGTGATGATTTGCAGCAACATCTCTGGAGAAGCGACATAGTGCTGATTCAGCAGGTTTCGAGCCCAAATAGTTTCATCCACATCTTCAAACCCATGAGCCTGCTTTTGTTTGCTGAGCTCCATATCCTTAGCATCTTCCACAAGCCACACATAATACTCTGGGGTGCAGTAAGCTTGCTCGCCATATACGCTAACAGTCAACAATTCATCCTATCATCACAACACTTCCTTAACCTTATGGCTTTCTTGTACTGGCCCAAATTCAAATTCTGACTTGCCCATATGTTCCCCCAGAGGTATGACTTGGTTCCTCCCAAATTGATGAAGCACTTTTATTGGGGTGTAAAGCTGAATACTCATCAGGCCAACAAGCTTGATGTAATAGCATTCGCAGCTTCTTATAATAGTAGTTGGTGCAGACAACCACGAGTACCTCTATTGAATTTGATAACTCGAATGTGTAACACCCCATATACTCCCAACCCTGTGTGACGACGTTGAACAATGGTTACTTAGGTGTCGAGATGCCATGAGTATGTAATTTGTAATGTTAGTGATGAAAAAAAATTAAAATTTGGCTTTGTACATGTGATTAACCTTGCGTAGGAGGTGTTTTGCGATTTTCATGGAGAATTTGTGGGGTTCAAAATGAGTCTAAGAGAACCTCTAAACAAAGGATATTAAGGGTAAGAAGTAAGTTAAAGAATAGGACTTGAAGTATCTAACCAAACCCGCGAAGAAAAGTCGAAAAACAAAATTTTCAAAAATTTTAAGCGTGGGGCGCGCTAAAGGGCATGCTACTCCGCTCTGGGCTAAAATTTTTAGTCCATAGGCAGCAATATGGATCGCCCAAGGGCGTGCCACGCTGGTTTTGGCCACTTTTCAAAGTTGAAATTTTTCTTAAGTCCCAAGGGTACCCGGGGACGTATTGAGCCAATTTTTGCCACGTTTCTTCTACAACCACGAGTATATACATGAAATGAATGAAATATTATATTGGTATGATAAAATTACTCGTGAACAAATTTGGCGACAAAATGACAATTTTGCCCTTATGGTCAAAATAAGTCATACGTGGCTAGAATTGCTTGTTTTTGGGATTGAGGCTACGAATATGAATTGCGTAAGTGGGAATATTTTCATAACGCGTATGAAATGAATTAAACATTAGGAGTTATGGAATTTATTGGGTCAAGTGAATTGGGCTCAAGAAGAGGCCCAAAATGAAAAGAAGACATGGGCCAAAAATTGGTCAAATGACCCATTCTTGCCTTGACCTTCTAGATCAAACATTTAATGCCATAAGAGTGGATAAGGATGGAAATTGAGGGCCTATATAAATAGGCAAAAATCTTATTTTATGCAAGAGAAATACACATGCTTTTTCTATCTTTTTCTAGAGAATTCTCAAGAAAGCTTCTTTAGCTCCCAAACCCCTAAGGCACTTCTTGGAGCAAGATCATCATCTTACAAGCTTGTGTAAGTGATTATTATTGTACTTTAACATATTATAAGCATGATATATTATGTATATCATGTTGGTTATGGTTGGAAGTGTTGGACATGACACTTTTGGTTTTGTGAAAAAGATCTGTTATCCATGGGATTGTAACTTGAAAGATGACTTGTTGTCTTGATAAAAGAGCATGGTATGGATGAACTATGAACATGTATGGTATGATTATGTTATTAAACTTTTTATTTTCATGTAAGTGTAAATTATGGGATTTTGGCCGATTTGTTGTTTGAGGTGTATTGAAGTAATTTGATGGAATAATTGTGATGTGGTGGTGATGGAGAAGTGTAAAATATGAGCTTGGTGTGACATGCTATTGGTTATCATGTGTTGGTCAATGTATGGAATATTGTGGGATTATTGGTATGATTATTTCATAAATGGTATTGTCAAGGGGGAAATGACATGTTAAAGCTACACATGTGACTTATTGTTATTGTATGCCATTGTAAGGTAATTGGTGGTTAATGTTGGTTTTGTTATGAACTTGTGTTGTAGAGAGAAACACAAGGACGGAGTGGTACTATTGTATGCACACTTAAGATTGTAGAATCGTATTGAGAATACAAGGTATGTAAGGTTACTCTATCCGTATCTTTCTGCGGCAATTAGTATTCACATTGATATTACACTAGTCCTATTCCAAAATGTTCTAAGGTATCTTATTTCCGGTTTCCAATGGTTGCTATCATATGTTTCCTACTTATTGATTGGATGTGAATCACATGTCTCATGTTCATTGACTAATGTTCCAAAAGCCAACAAGGTTATGTTCAAATGTTCCAATAGTGATTGTACTCATGTCTCTTGTTCATGGATTATTGTCCAATGGTTCCAATAGTTATTTACATGTCCCTCACTCATTGGTTAATTATCCAAAGCTTCATGTAAAGTGTCATAATGTTGAAAGTTCTAAAAGAACTATTTCAAGAGAATCTATTTAATCTTGGATGGCATTTTCCAATCATGTCTTGTTCCAAAGTCCTATAGTATGATGATTAGACTTGTTCCAGTCTTTCATAAGTAAAAGTACCAATCTCATAAGAGTAATAGGAGAGACGATGTGCAAGTTAGTATAATTATTCTTCATAAGTGAAGATGTCAATCTCATGAAGTAAGGTAGTGAAGTGAGATGTGTATATAAGTGTGATCTTTAGTGTCATGATCCTTAACGTGTCCCTCTCATAACTATGTAAAGGGTATAAGATTGTAAAGAAGTAATGTGCATGGTTACTATATGTCTCATTGAGTATGGATCACATTCTAGAGGGTAGAAGTTCAATATGGAATAATCCCAATATTATGCTTTGTTATTTATTATAGCCCACCAAAGGTGGGGGTCCGGTATCATATACTTACTTATATAAGATCTCATAAGAATAGTGAAGGAGGTGAAGTGCGAGCTAATATATCTATCCCTCACAAGTTAAGGTGTTAATCTCATGAAGTGTAAGAGTGAGGTAAAGCGTATTTGTGTGTTTCAAATAGTGTCATGATCCTTAATGTACCAATCTCTCATAAGTTAATATATCAATCTCTCCCATTTATGTTGCCCCACCATGAGAGTGGATGTATGTTGCCCCACCATGAGAGTGGATGTATGCTAAACCACCAATAGAGTGAATGTAGGTTAAAACCACCAATAAAGTGGATGTACGTTAATAGAGTAGATGTATGTTATATTATTACCCCCACCACTAGAGTGGATGTATGTGGATGAGTGTTATTCTTTTACAACCTACTAACCAAGTAGATGAACAATAGCGGTAATGAATATAGAAGCAAGAAAGAATCTCTTAGGTATAAAAGAATCTATGAGAGGCAAGTCTCTTAAGTGAAGGTAGTTTCCCTTGAAAGAAAATAATTATAAAAGATAGTATATAAAATGATGGTTTATCCACATTGACTATTCTCTCATAAATTATTCTATTGACATTCTCATGTATGATGTTATTTCTTATAAGCCTTACATACTCAGTACATTCTTCGTACTGACCCCCTCGGGGGACTTACCTTACATGTTGTAGGTGCAGGCATTAGTAGACCTCCTCCGTAGACTGTGGATCATTTGCAGAGTTTTGGTGAGCTCCAGTTGGTTCGGAGCCTCCTGAGTCATAGTTGTATATTTGTTTTGATGTTATAAATGTTGTATAAAGAGGGGACTTGTCCCGACTGTTAGTTGGTCTTGTAAATGCATCCGTTAGAGGCTTTTGTAGACATATGTGGGTATATGGATGTAAGAGACAAATGTCCGTTTTGACTTGATGGCCCCAACGGCCAAGTTTCATAAAAATCTATATAGCATATGTTACATGTTCATGTTTTCCGCATAGTTGCACAAGGAGTAATAAGATTTGTACGAGGATATACATACGAAGGTTCATGAGCAAAGATTGGTTCTCTCGGGCCATATCGGCTTTGGGTGCCAGTCCGGCTCAAATGGGATTTCGGGTCGTGACAGAACGCTCCTTCATATATGTGTACCAATCATCCGCACCCACGGGAGAATCAAATCGCTCCATCCTCTTTGAATGTGTGTCAATTCTATTGCCCATTTCGTCAAGAATATCCACCATATAAAGTCGCCTATAAAAATGTTCCACAACCCATAATTAAAGCAAAAGATTGCAGCCTTTGAAAAACCTGTAACCTCTGGCGCACTTAGATAAAGCTCTCAGCATTTCCACTATGATCATAGGAACCAAGGTGAATGTTGCTGACTCCTTGAACTATGCCCCGAACCACATAACTAAGACATGTATCAGTCTTCCCATGTTCTCTGGGAAAGACCAAGGTGCCTAGCAGTGCTATAGAAAAAGCACTCAACCTTTTCTTTTTCCATTTCTCAGCTGAGCAAGAGAACTCTTTCCAAAATATAGTATGACCGTCTTTGTGACCAAAACACATAGAGAAAGTCCAGAGAGATCCACCCAAAATCTAAACAAGCCAAATTGAGATTGTTTTTCAACCCAAGATAATGCAAAATTTTCTTTCCAGATTGTTTGTGAGGTAAGATCATCTTCCAGTCTTGATAATGCAAATCGGTAAACTCGCCAATTTTCTTGATGGTGGGTGTCATTTCAAAGTCCTTGAATTTAAAGACTACTCAGTCTTGATCCCAGAATTTTAGCAAAGCTTTGATCATATACTGATAGGGACCATCATTTATCAAAGATGTCAGAAAACCCAAAGACTGACGTATCTCCATACCATGCTCCCGTTTGATGTGGTTCCACCACCTCCTTAACTTGTGAGGAACACCAATGACCATTTGGGTATTACCAAAAATAGGTGCACCTTCCATGGCAAAATCTAAAAAATAAGACAACAAACAAAATTTCTAAACTCCATTTATTATAATTTGGCTTGGATTGAATCGTCGTGACCACTTAGCACATAAAATGTATTTTTAGGTCAATGGGTGGTGGGAACCTTATGACTATATGGTGGTTACTAGCTTTGTGGATTGACCCCAAAGGTCAAAACACACCTATGGCTAATGCATGCATGACTTAAATGTAAGGTGTGGATATGGCACTATCTTAAGTTTTCTAAGAGTTAGTGGACGCAGACTGAGGGTAATCTTATGCGAGAAGGCACGTGGTTTTGCGGTAGTAAAACTATCCGCTCCACCGCATCTTAGCCAACTCTCTATAACAGGGTATTGAAGAGAATTTTGGAGAAGTGCGAAACCACAACATCCGAGTATAGTGAAAGGGTGAAGTTCCCAAGTGGGGGAAATTGGAACGAAATGATGGTTATATATAAAACAGTAACACGTAGAAAATAATGAAAATAACAGAATGCTGAGCAATATAAAAATAAAAAAACAGAGAAAAATGACAAATACATAATTTAGAGAGATAGAAAACTGCATGTAGACAAATAAAGGGGGAAAGGAGCGGGATTGACATGGAAGAAACTAATTAATCTAAGGCAATAATATAACGAGAAAGAGGGAAGGGATATAGCATGAAAATTATTTATGGTAACAAATAATTAGACATGATAAGACAAATATTTCAAAGATCAACAAATAAAGAAAGAACAAGGAGTTAATAAATAAAATAATAGACCCAAATAAAGCTTAAAACTCCCACATAACATACAAATTCGTAATGGTTAGAACCTAAGGATCCCCAGCTCCCCATTTTTCTCGCGAAAAGTGGGATTCGACGTGACAACTCTTTTTGGGATGGTTTAAGAGTGAAGAGTCGCCACCTAACTAATTAAGGTGTGTTAGGGCACCATACTACACTAATTACGATTATTTAATTAGTCTACGTCAACCAAAAATTCAGGTAAGGGTTTAGGTTACCTCGAAAGGAAGGTGTTAGGCACCTTTCCAGGTCCACAAATATGGGTCCCGGCCGAATTCATATGTTATGTGGGGGAATTCTATGTGATAAACAAAAGTCAATTATTTTTTATTAACTTAATGTTAACTAAGTGTTTGAACAGGAAAAACAATTATTTATCTAATTAATATAGACCTAAGTGATAAAAATTAGGGAAAACATATATGAAAAGAAAAATAAAATATTAGATAAGCAAGAAGAGAGAAGGATACAATTTATATAGCCGAAAGATTTATTTAAAATAATAACGAATCTAAAGTACCCCAGATAATTAAACATTCAAAATAAAATAAAGAAAGTCGATTTAGAAAAGCTTTTAGACAAGGAGTTAATTTTAGCCTATTCGGATCAGCCTCCGGCTTATTAACGGGTGACAATGTCGCATATCACATTGTCGAATTTTGCTCGGGTCAACTTCCATCATTTCCGTCTATCTACCCACCCCACCTTTTATTTATTAAACCTAAAAGCGTTCTATAGAAAACGATAAAACTAGCATTCCCTAAAATGCCTACCCGTTCCAACTTAATGTCTAAGAGGCATTGGACTTGCTATTTTGGATTTGGGTCTAGACAAAAGAACGCCTAGGTTTTGTAATTAGACTCGGGATTCGCATCACTCAAAACACATAGGACTTACAAGTAACACGTAACGGTTTCATAGAAGCCTCTTGATTAATTAAATTTGATTAGGTGATTAGCATGCTTAAAAAGGACAAATTATTCATTTTTACGTAATTGAAACCTATAGTCATGATTTCTAGGAGAGGATAATTAATCAAGGTGCCGAAAATTAATCTAATGCGTTAGATATTAAATTTAGAATGTTGAAGGTCAATTGAAATGTTGAAAGTTAATTAGAAGTGCTGAAACTTAATTCAAAATGCTGGAACTTAATTTAAGAGTGCTGGAAATTGATTTAAGAGTGCTGGACAATGATTTAAGTTGCAGAAAAATTGCTTAAGGGTGAAGGAAAATTGATTTAAGTTGCAGGAAAATTGATTTAAGTTTCAGAAAAATGATTAAAAGTGCAGGAAATTGATTAAAGTTGCAGAAAATTGATTAAAAGTGCAGAAACTTAATTTTTAAATTCTGAAAATTAATTAAGAGGGCTGGAAATTAATTTAAATTTGTTGAAAAATTGATTTTAAAATGCTGAAAAGTGGTTAGACGTTGCTGAAAATTGATTTTTTAAATGCTGGAAATTAAGTTAAAGGTGCTGGAAATTGATTTAAGATTCTGAAAAATAACTAAATATATTTAAAAAATTAAATTAATATGCTAAAATATAGTTTTTAACATGCTTCTAATTAATTTAAATGCTGAAAGTTAAATGAATATACTGAAAACTAAATTAATGTATTAAAAATAGTTTTTAATATGCTGGAAATTAATCCAACACGCGAAAAAATTAATTAGAAATGTCATATATTAAATTCTCATGCCGAAAATTAATAGAAAATTCCCCCCCCCCCCCATAAACATGTAATGACCTTCCCGGTCATTTTTCTCGTTTTCGTGCATTCTCGGTGTTTAGTGGTTTTCTATAACTGCCTCAAGTTATTTATGGCTTCCTGGGACTAACAGTTCGGTTCCTGGGCAGTTCGTTGAGAATTTTATTTAGACCGAGCACGTTGTAAAATATTTAATTAAATTGGATTTTGGTAAAAAGATATAGTTAATTACCTTTATAAAATGTTTTTGATATTTATAAAATTCTTTAGTTATGATATATTTATACTACTTTATAATAGTTTTATAATTTATTAATATTTTAAGAGGAGATAGTAAATTTTAATATGTTAAAATAATAATATTATTTTATAGAGATTTTATCCGAAATAATTTTCTATTAATTATGGTATATTAAAAATATGATATTTATTTTATCACGAACCTATGCAATACCGGAATACTTAGATAATGGGATAAGTAAACATTGTAATGACACCTCCACTTCCACGTGGAAGAGGAGGGATAGTGCCAACAATCAATGCTAGTACAGATGGCATAAAAGACCATAATTTAGCAAATATAAATGTATGTTGTGACTTTCATCTTAAAGGTAATGATTATCCAAGCTTTTGCCATTGTTTTTGAATTATATTCAACATATAGCTTCATAGCGTTATGTCATACCATATTATTCTTACCCTCATATTATTCAAGCTCGGAGATCACGTGGTTGATAGTATAGCGTCTTTATATCGTAAGTTTTCCGGTCAGTTTTAGCATAAAGACGCGTAATGAATTGTTATTTGGTGGTATTGTTGTTGGAGCTGAATTAGAGCTTAATAGGAGCTGGAATTGGATAGAATCTGTTGTGACTATTGGTCACGAGGTAGTTTGGGACGTTGTGACGGTTTTGATTTTGCAATTCCGCAAGTCTGCCCCACGTGGATTGTTCAGACAGTTTTCGAACTAATGCAATATGGGTATCAATAGTAATGATTTGACATGTAGTTTATTACTTTGGTAACTTGGCAGCAATCAAAGGTCTCTTGAAAGGGGAAGGCTCCTGTATAGCTGGTTCTTTTGGCAGGCTTGCGGCGGCGTCCAGGTAGGCTAGGTTTACCTTCCTTTACACTTAGATTGGGCTTATGTGTGGACCCCGTTACCCTTTTAGTCGACTTGTCAGAACATTGACATCTTTGGGCTTAGTTAGGCCCTAGTATGACCTTTTAGGCATGTGAAGGGATTGAGTCACCTCGACTATACCCGGTTGGCCTGTTTAGCCTTTTAGTCCCTGATAGCACCGCACTTGATCGGGATTGTTGGCCTTGGCTTAGAATTGGGACCTACCTTACCATGAGCTACTCTAGACACCCAGACTAATTTAGATATTGCATGATAGTAGACTATGGACCTAGGAGGACCAGAGGACTTTCCTTATAGCAAATGATGGGTTATCTTTTTTACCTATTCTTCGGCTTTGGACTAGTATGTTCCCCATTTATTGGTTATGATGTGACATTTGGCTCTAGTATGGTTACTAGCTATGATGAGTTCCAGTTCGATTTTGGCTACTGATTCAGGTACAATGATTTTGGTTATTGACTATTGGGTGTCTCGGTTCTAGTCCGACCCCGGATTGTGGTACACTATGAGTTCTGGTACTGGGTATCGTGATTATGATACTACTGTTCTCTGAGTTTTGGTTCGAGTCCGGCAGATATGATATATATGTTGCCTATTATTATTAACCACTGTGTTCGGTTCGACTCCGGCATCTGGCCTCTTGTTATTACCCATTGGTGCAGGTTCAAGACCGGTGCACTCTTGTTGGTCATTATGGTTACTG
Source organism: Capsicum rhomboideum (assembly GCA_031232105.1). Taxonomy (NCBI): domain Eukaryota; kingdom Viridiplantae; phylum Streptophyta; class Magnoliopsida; order Solanales; family Solanaceae; genus Capsicum; species Capsicum rhomboideum. The sequence continues at coordinate 47,130,333 of CP124717.1, read as the reverse complement.
GATACTGATACAACTTCAAGACACTGGTGATTATACATTTACTATTCTTGTGTGTCCCGTCTGTTTATGGGGGCCAGGCTGGGTTATTATTTTCTTATGTGTGCCTATCGGGTTCATGGGGGCCCAGATAGGTTATGTTTGACTTGTGTGTTTACTTACGCATTTATTGACTAATTATTTGGTATCACATTTATTTATCTCCTGAGCATATCTATATACCTCTAAAGTTACTTATGTATTTATTACTTATACCACTGACCTAGCATGTACTCTCATATTTTAACTTGCTTATATTATATTGAGCTCAGTCGGCCGATGATGCTTACTGAGTATCCGTTGCCTCGATACTCATACTGCACTTCTGCATATTTTTCCCCGATGTAAATCCGGGAACTAGCCGACAGTTTTGACGTGACTCTATTCTCAGCACTGACTCCGGAGCAGGGTGAACTTACTGTCGTCCGAGTTAGATCCTACTCCATCTTCTACTGTATAGTATTTTTCTCTCGAGACTTTTGTATTTGTCATATATATTTGGTTTCTGTCTTGTGTTTTGGGTATGTCTAGTAGTGGCTCTTGTACTGACCTCACCAGGTCTTGGGAGGGGTTCTTGATTTATCTATTATCCTCTTCCTTCTCAGTCTTGGCATTTATATATATATATTTTAATTATGTTTTTATATATATAGCATGTTTAAAAGTATGGTTACTTCTACTTCATCTCTGCTTTCTGAGATTCTGCCCGTTAGCCCGTCGCTTATCGCTCTGGGCTAGGGTTTGGCTTGCCTATTGGTGGATTACGGTAGGCGCCATCATGACTCAAAAAATTAGGTCGTGACAACTTGGTATCAGAGCCTAGGTTGTATGGGTAGTGTCGGTACACGAGCCAATGTGTGGTAAAGTCCTGCGGATCGGTGCAGGGACGCCTGTATACTATCCTCGGGAGGCTACGGAGCATTCGTAGGGGAGTCTCTCATTTTCTTGACTCATATCTGTGCACTGAGTCTATGTTGGTTTCTGATCTTCATTTGGTTCACTCTTTACGCGGATGGCTAGGACGCGTGGTGCGAGAGTCGAGGGTCAAAACCCCGAGCCTGCAGCAAGAGCTCCAGTTAGGGGTCGAGGCTGACCTAGAGGTCAGAGGTAGGGCAGACTAGCATCCCCAGGCCGAGATCATTCTAGGGATCAGTCACCCGATCCCGTTATAGCTCCAGATGTTCTGCCGCCACAACAGTCGGTGAGCCAGGGAGCATCCCAGGCTCCACCTGGATTTATTGATGCTTCAGTGCTCCGAGATACTTTGGTGCAGTTACTGGGATTAGTTGGAGGACCGTCATCCTAGGGAGCCCAGCCAGCAGTAAATAGAGTTGGTATTGGTGCGCAGCCTGCAGCTGTAGCACCCAGAGTTGAGGTTTCACCTATACCAGTAGTAGTCCAACCAGTTATGTCTGTCTAGGAGCAGAAGATGTTGAGTTGTTTTCTGAGATTAGCTTCACCCAGATTTGCGGGTACTCCAGGAGAGGATGCTTATGAGTTCTTATCCAGCTGCGAGGAGAAGCTAAGGAATTTGGGATTAGTGGAGTCGCGCGGGGTTGATTTTGTTGCTTATCAGTTTGATACAGTCGCAAGGAGATGGCGGAGAGGTTATCTTGACTCCAGGACAACTGGATCTCGACCTGTTACTTGGGCACAGTTCTTCGAGGTGTTCTTGGGGAAGTGTATGCCCCACAATAAGCGTGAGCGTCTTCGAGATGAGTTTTCTGGGTTGAGACAGGGGTCTATGACAATAGCTGAGAGGCGAGATTTCATGATTTGTCCAGACATGCTACTATGATCTTGCCTGATGAGTAAGAGAGAATTAGATTCTTTATCAGAGGGTTGCGGTTAACACTCTGTAGGGCCACACAGTGTTTAGTGACTTCGGGGAAATCATTTGCTGAGATAGCTGAGCATATATATTCGATAGAGAAGATGGATCGCGGGGCCCAAGGGGGAAGCGATAAGAAACCCCGATCCCAGGGTAGTTACAGTGGCAGTCACAGCAGCTCGCAGTTTAGAGGCCGCGGGTTTCAGGGTAGGTACCCACAGTAGTAACATCAGTATTTTCAGCGATAGGGTCAGTCTAGTAGGCCCGTACAGTCAGCCTTGCATATTTCTGATAGGGGTCAGACCGCCTATAGTGGTTCTAGTAGTCAGCCTCAGGGATGTGGTCAGTCCAGTTCATCAACTAGAGGTGGTCATACAGGATCATATGGATCTTCTAGGCCGAGCAGGGAGTCAGGAGCATGTTATACTTGTGGGGTTGTCAGTCATTTCGCACGAGAATGTCCTCAGCACAGGGAGATTGAGCCTTCAGTTCAGACGGTACAGCCCATCAGATCTATACCGCCAGCAGGTAGAGGTGGTGTACAGGGTCGTCGGGGTGGTCTCTAGGGTTTTCGAGGTAGAGCGTAGGGAGGTCGGACTGGTAGTCAGGTCGGTGCTCAGACTAGTGGTAGCCAGCGTCAGTTGTATGTCGTGTCGGCTAGGCCGGAGGCTGAGGCTTCAGATGCGGTGATTACAGGTACGATTTCCATATGCCACCAGCAAGCTTCTGCATTACGTGTGTCTAGCCCCGTTGGTTATTCCTTAGTAGTAGATCGGGTATATATATCTTTTCTGGTGACTATTCAGGAGTTTGAGACTCAGGTTGATTTTATTGTATTGGCCATGGTAGACTTTGATGTGATTCTGGGCATGGATTGGTTGTCTTTTCATCATGCAGTCTTGGATTGCTTTGCCAAGACCGTTACCTTAGCCATGCCCGGTGTACTCCCAGTGGTGTGGCAGGGTTCTGTTAGCTGCACATCGACAGGGATTATTTCATATGTTTGGGCTCGTAGATTGATGTCGAGGGGATGTGATTCATTCCTTGGTTATGTTCGGTATGCTAGTATTGAGAGACAATTGTTTAACTCCATCCCTGTTGTTCGTGAGTTTCCTGATGTATTCCTGTATGACCTACTTGGCCTTTCTTCTGAGCGTGATATAGAGTTCATTATTGACCTCAAGACGGGCACTCGCCCTATTTCTATGGTTCCTTATCGTATGGCTCCTGCTGAGTTAAGAGAATTAAGTAGTCAACTTGAGGATCTTTTGGGAAAGGGTTTTATCAAGCCGAGTGTGTCATCGTGGGGTGCTCCAGTTATGTTTGTAAAGAAGAAGGATGGGTCTATGCGAATATGTATTGATTACAGGCAGCTAAATAGGGTGATGGTGAAGAATAAGTATCCTATGCCTCGTATCGATGATTTTTTTGATCAACTTCAGGGTACAGTGGTATTCTCAAAGATATATTTGAGAACTGGATATCATCAGTTGAGAATTAGGGCTAAGGACATCCCTAAGATAGCCTTCAGGACTCGTTACGGCCATTATGAGTTCCTGGTGATGTCTTTTGGGTTGACTAATGCCCCAGTAGCTTTCATGGACTTGATGAATTGTGTATTCAGGCCACACTTGGACTCCTTTGTGATTGTGTTCATCGACGACATCTTGATTTATTCGAGGAGTAGCAGGAAGCACGAGCAGCATTTGAGGATTGTGCTCCACACTTTGAGATATCATCGGCTTTATGCCAAGTTCTCAAAGTGTGAGTTCTGGCTTGAGTCTGTATCTTTCTTGGGGTATGTTGTATCTAGACACGGTGTCATGGTAGACCCAGTGAAGATTGAAGCTATTTGACGTTGGGCTAGGCCCACGTCACCTACCGAGGTTCGTAGTTTTATTGTGTTGGCAAGATACTACAGGCGGTTTATTGAGGGCTTCTCGTCTATTGCATCTCCTATGACTAGATTGACTAGGAAAGAAGTTCCATTTCAGTGGTCTTAGGATTGCGAGGCGAGCTTTATGAAGCTTAAGTATCGACTTACTTCTGCCCCTGTGTTAACTCTTCCAGTTGAGGGCGAGGGTTTCACCGTGTATTGTGATGCGTATGGTATTGGTTTGGGAGATGTGTTCTTATGCAGCAGGGTCGTGTCATTACTTATGCATCGAGGAAGTTGAAAGTGTACGAGTGTAATTACCCCACTTATGACTTGGAGTTAGCAGCGGTAGTGTTTGCACTGCGGATTTGGAGGCATTATCTATACGGTGTTCATTGTGAGATCTTTACAGACCATCGCAGTCTTCAGGATATTATGAATTAGAGGGATATTAATTTGAGGCAGCGCAGGTGTATTGAGTTGCTGAAGGACTATGATATCTCTATTCTCTATCATTTGAAAAAGGCGAATGTGGTAGCGGACGCCTTGAGTCGGAAGGCAGTGAGTATGGGTAGCTTAACCTTCATTCCAATCTCTCAGTGGCCGTTGGTTTTAGACATTCAGTCCTTAGCTAACTCAATGGTGCATTTGGATATTTCTAACCCCGAGAGGGTTATCGCTTATGTTGGTGCAAGATCTACTTTGCTAGAGCAGATTCAGAGTCATCAGTTTGAGGATAGTATTCTGCGTAGCATTCGAGATCAGGTATTGAGGGGTGAGTCTGAGAGAGCTACCTTGGGTTCTGATGGTGTTCTGTGGTTTGACGGTCGTATTTGTGTTTTGAGGGTTGGGGATTTGATTCAGTTGATTCTGCATTAGGCGCACAGTTCCAGATATTCTATTCACCCTGGGACAGCTAAGATGTATCAGAATCTGAGGCAGTACTATTGGTGGAGTGGTATACGAAGAGATATAGCAGGGTTTGTAGCGCGATGCCTTTGTTGTCAGCAGGTAAAGACCGAGTACCAGAGACCTGGTAGATTGCTTCAGCAGTTGCCCATTCCCGAGTGGTAATGGGAGTGGGTCACTATGGATTTCGTTGTTGGATTGCCTCGCACCTCCCATGGTTTTGATAGTATTTGGGTCGTCGTGGATCGGTTGACTAAGTACGCGCACTTTATCCCTGTTCGAGTCTCCTACAGTGCTGAGAGATTAGCTCGTGTATATATTCAGGAGGTGGTTCGCTTACATGGAGTTCCAGTATCTATTATCTTAGACAGAGGGTCTTAGTTTACCTCCATTTTTTGGCGTACTTTCCAGGAAGAGTTGGGTACTCAGGTGGACCTTAGTACTGCATTTCATCCTCAAACTAACGGGTAGTCGGAGCGGACGATTCAGGTATTGAAGGATATGCTCTGTGCTTGTATGTTAGACTTTGGGGGTCAGTGGGATCAGTTCTTGCCTTTAGCAGAGTTCGCGTATAATAATAGTTTTCATTCCAGCATTCAGATGGCTCCGTTTGAGGCTTTGTATGGTAGGCAGTGTCGATCTCCAGTTGGATGGTTCGAGACTTCAGAGATCAATCCTCTTGGCAGGGATTTACTTCGAGAGTCTTTGGACCAAATTCAGGGGATTCATAACAGGCTGCGGACAGCCCAGAGTAGACAAAGGAGTTATGCAGACCGTAGACGTCATCCGTTGAAAATCAGAGTTGGTGATAGGGTATTCTTACGAGTATCACCCATGAAGGGTGTGATGCGGTTTGGTAGGAAGGGTAAGCTTAGCCCCAGATAGATTGGACCCTTTGAGAGTTGGAGAGGTGGCTTATGTGCTAGTTTTACCTCAGGCATTTTCAGCTATCCACCCATTATTTCATGTTTCTATGTTGCGACAGTACATTCTGTATGAGTCGCATGTGCTTCAGTGGGACTCGGTTCAGTTGGACGATAAGTTAGCATTTGTGGAGGAGCCTGTGTCTATTTTAGCCAGAGGTGTCAGATGGTTACGCTCCCGGGACATTCCAGTGGTTAAGGTACAATGGCTTCACCGTCCGATTGAGGAGACCATTTAGGATCTTGAACGTGATATGCGAGCCCAGTATCCCTACTTGTTCACGTCTTCAGGTATGTACTTACTCTTGACTTTCGTGGACGAAAGTCATTTTAGTACGTAGTAGATGTTGTAATGACCTTCCCAGTCATTTTCCTCATTTTCGCGCATTCTCTGTGTTTAGAGCTTTTCTATAACTGGCCCAAGTTATTTATGACTTACTGGAACTGACAGTTCGATTTCTGGGTAGTTCGTTGAGAATTTTATTTAGACCGAGCACGTTGTAAAATATTTAATTAAATTGGATTTTGGTAAAAAGATATAGTTAATTACCTTTATAAAATGTTTTTGATATTTATAAAATTCTTTAGTTATGATATATTTATACTACTTTATAATAGTTTTATAATTTATTAATATTTTAAGCGGAGATAGTAAATTTAAATATGTTAAAATAATAATATTATTTTATAGAGGTTTTATCCGAAATAATTTTCTATTAATTATGGTGTATTCAAAATATGATATTTATTTTATCATGAACCTATGCAATACCCGAATTCTTAGATAATGGGATGAGTAAACATTGTAATGACACCTCCACTTCCACGTGGAAGAGGAGGGATAGTGCCAGCAATCAATGCTAGTACAGATGGCATAAAAGACCACAATTTAGCAAATATAAACGTATGTTGTGACTTTAATCTTAAAGGTAATGATTATCCAAGCTTTTGCCATTGTTTTTAAATTATATTCAACATCTATCTTCATAGCATTATGTCATACTCTACATATATTATTCTTACCCTCATATTATTCAAGCTCGGGGATCACGTGGTTGATAGTGTAGCATCTTTATATCGTAAGTTTTTCGGTCAATTTTAGCTTAAAGTCGCGTAATGAATTGTTATTTGGTGGTATTGTTGTTGGTGTTGATTTAGAGCTTACTAGGAGCTCGAATTGGATAGCATCTGTTGTGACTATTGGTCATGAGGTAGTTTGGGACGTTGTGACAGTTTTGATTTTGCGATTCTGCAAGTGGGCCCCACGTGGATTGTTTGGACATTTTTTGAACTAATGCAATATGGGTATCAATAGTAGTGATTTGACATGTAGCTTATTACTATGGTAGCTTGGCAGCAATCAGAGGCCTCTTGAAAGAGGAAGGCTCCTATATAGCTGGTTCTTTTGGCAGGCTTGCGGCGGTGTCCAGGTAGGCTAGGTTTACCTTCTTTTACACTTAGATTGGGCTTATGTGTGATATATGTATGCTATTTTGCTGGTGTTGTGGGCTGGTATTATAAACTTGGTGGTGGTGGTTTGCTGTTATTTAGGCCTTCTAGGCCGGATAGGGCTATTCGGATACATTCCAGGCCTGTTATCCTCGTGGTACGCCACAGATGACCTATTTGGGGTCAGATAGTATTGTTGTTGTTAATTTCAGGTTGGGGAATGTTATTGTTAGAACTTAGTCCAGGCTTAGGCAGACTTAGCCCAGACTTAGACAGGTATAACTAGACTTGGTTTTCGGGACTCGATAGTGGGCCTCATTACCCTTTTAGTCGACTTGTCAGAACTTTGACATCTTTGGGCTTAGTTAAGCCCTAGTATGACATTTTAGGCATGTGACGAGATTGAGTCACCTCGATTATACCCGGTTGGCCTGTTCAGCCTTATAGTCCCTGATAGCACCGCACTTGATCGGGATTGCTGTCCTTGGCTTAGAATTGGGACCTACCTTGCCATGAGCTACTCTGGACACTCGGACTGACTTAGATATTGCATGATAGTAGACTATGGACCTAGGAGGACCCAAGGACTTTCCTTGTAGCATATGATGGGTTAGCTCTTTTACCTATACTTCGGCTTCGGCTTGGGACAAACATGTTCCCTATTTATTGGTTATGATGTGACATTTGGCTCTATTCTGGTTACTGGCTATGATGAGTTTCGGTTCGAGTCCGGCTACTGATTCAGGTACGATAATTTTGATTATTGACTATTGGGTGTCCCGGTTCGAGTCCGACCCCGTATTGTGGTACACTATGAGTTCTGGTACTGGGTACCGTGATTATGATACTGTTGTTCTCTGAGTTCCGATTCGAGTCCGATAGATATGATATATATGTGGTCTATTGTTATTACCCAATGTGTCCGATTCGACTCCAGCGTCTGGCCTCTTGTTATTACCCATTGGTGTCGGTTCATGCTCGGTGCACTCTTGTTGGTCATTATGGTTACTGGATATTGATACAGCTTCGAGACACTGGTGACTATGCATTTACTATTCTTGTGTGTTGCGTCGGTTTATGGGGGCCAGGCTGGGTTATTGTTTTCTTTCGTGTGCCTATCGGGTTTATGGGGGCCCATATAGGTTAGGTTTCACTTGCGTGTTTACTTATGCATTTATTGACTAATTATTCGGTATCACATTTATTTATCTCCTGACCATATCTATATACCTCGGTAGTTACTTATGTATTTATTACTTATACCCCGGACCTAGCATGCACCCTCACATTTTAGCTTGCTTATATTATATTGAGCTCAGTCGGCCGATGATGTCTATTGAGTATCCGTTGCCTCGGTACTCATACTGCACTTCTGCATCTTTTTGCCTGACGCAGATCCGGGAACTAGCCGATGATTTTGACGTGACTCTCTTCTCAGCACTGACTACTGAGCAGGGTGAGCTTACTGTCGTTCAAGGCAGATCCTACTCCATCTTCTACTATATAGTCTTTTGCTCTCGAGACTGTTGTACTTGTCATATATATTTGGTTTTTGTCTTGTGTTTTGGGTATGTCTAGTAGTGGCTCCTATACTGACCTCACCAGGTCTTGGGAGGGGTTCTTGACTTTATATATTGTCCACTTCCTTCTCAGTCTTGGCATGTATATATATATTCTGATTCTGTTTATATATATATATATATATATATATATATATATATATATATAGAGAGAGAGAGAGAGAGAGAGAGAGAGCATGTTTATAAGTATGGTTACTTCTACTTCATCTCTGCTTTCTGAGATTCCGCCCGTTAGCCCGTCACTTGTTGCTCCGGGATAGGGTTTGGCTTGCCTATTGGTGGATTATGGTAGGCGCCATCATTACTCGAAAAATTGGGTCGTGACAATATAGTCCCCGTAATTTTAGTACACAGGACAGTGTTTATACAATAAATATTACAAACAAAAAATGAATAGAAAAAGAGAAATTAGACTAAAAATGAATGAACTAGGCAGCCCCAAAATTCCCGGACAACTCTTTAAGTTCCAAGCATTTACCTTCTAACAGGACCTGTTAGACACAAAAACGAATCCAAATACACCAAAACATGCAACAACCAGAGAGGCATACAAATGCAAACAAAGCACCATTTCAACATTAATTATGTAAGCAACAAGAAAACTACCACATAAATATTATCAATTTTGTCGATAGAGACTTACCGGTTAACGACGGAACAAGAAGAGACAAAAATAATTAACAATAAAGCAGCAAGCAGAAACCAAGAGCCCACTTCTTCAAAGCCGAAAGCAAAATAGAACTATAAGTATATTTTTATTTCTTTCTTTTTCGTGGAGAGTAGGTGCTTGTAAAAGCATGACAAGAATGAGAATAGGAGGCATGTTTATATAGTGAGCAGTCACAAAACAAAAAGGAAAGAGGAATATTCTGGAAATCAATTAAAGGAATTCTTGTTCCTTAAATAGATGGCTGAATCTTTTCAAAATAAGACAAGTCTAATATTTTTTTACCAAAAAAAAATAAGTAAAATCTATTCAAATTAAAGATAGGGGCGAAACACTAATAACAACACTAGCCAGTCTAATTTTACCATGTAAAATCAAGTACTAAGAATATCACATATTTATCAAAGGGGAAAAACAACAACCGAGGCTATTATTATGGTTTATGAATTAACTCTTACCAAAATTAATCAAGTACCAAGTCATCAAAATTTTCCCCAAATAATCAAATACTTTAAATGCTAATCATATAAATACACAAATTAACCATAACACTCCTATAATTTTGAATTGCTAGACGCACAATAAACTCTTCAAGTAAGCATTTTTATCGTATCCATAATGATGGAGCGACACACAAAGTTCAGATATAGATTATGATAAATAAGATTCAAAGAATAGTAAACCATGGCCACATTTGCAACATTCAGTTCTAAATTCATGGAAAACTAGGGTTAAATGAGTGATTATAAAAATTGGGGCTTTTAACATATGACAGTCTAAGGGGGTAAATAAACACGAAATCGAAAGAAACAAATCAAAAATCTCGACCAAACTTCGCCAATTTCAGATCTAAGAATCTATCAAAGAAAAGAAATGGAAGAAGAGAATGATAATGTTAATTTGGCATAAAATTAAACAAGGGTACAAATGCACTTTACCGTTTCCCGGTGGAGCTTGGCCGGAGATAGGGGACACAGCGGCGGCGTTGGGTTGGTTACTGGCCGGAGCGGAAGCGAGGCAGAGAGGAAGAGAGAGCAGCGACGAGAAAGTCCACTAGCTGGTGGTGGCCAGCAGCTGGTGCGGTTCCACCGATGGCTGTGGTGCCATGATGGGAGTGTTCGCCAGCCCTGAAATGTAGACGGCGGTGAGATGGTACGTGGGGCGGCGTTGGGGTTGTTGGTTGGAGGCGGTGGAGCAGAGGGTGGCGGTAGTGTGTGAGGGAGATCGGAGATAAGGGGAGAGTGAAAGGGTGAGGGACGGCTAGTGGGGTGGAAATGTTTTAGGATTTTGAGGTTTATGTGTAATTAAAAGGGAAAGAAATAAGGGCATTAATCTCAGCCGTTTGATCGAATTTGATCGACGGTTGACATCAAAATTTGATGGAACCGGGGCAGATATGGGTCAGAAATTGGGTTTTATAGAATTAAATTGGGGATTTTAATTTGTAATCAATTTAGGCTACAATTGATTAAAAATTAAAAAAAAAAAAAAAAGTAGGTACAGAATGGCTAGATTTTAAATAAATTGGGGAAATTGAATTGAATTGGGCTGCTATTTTGTATATACCATAATAACCCCATAATAATAATAAAATATCTCAAAAACTATTGTTACGTAAAAAAAATATTGTATAAAATTAACAATAATAATAATTTGAGAGTAAATTATGTATACGAATTTTAAAAAATGCTGTAATAGTAATGATAAATATATTAATAATAATAATAATAATAATAATAATAATAATATTGGTAACAACAGTAATAGTAATAAATATGCGTTTGTAAATTATGAGTAGATATATTTGCGGAAATAATTTAATAAATATTGATTAAATTATGTAAAATATTATATTTAAATTAATAATTTATATATATTATATAAAAAATATAAAATTAAATGCTAAATAAATTGCATACTTTAAAAATTATGAGTATGAAACGTCCGGGTTTATTTGATACTAAAATAATACTTAAAAAAGATATTAAAATTCAAAATTGATAATTTGGTAAAATGGCAGCTCGGGAGAAATATCGGGAGGTCAAAATTGGGTTTCAACACCGCCCGCCATATCCACCAAGCCCACATCTCTACCATTATAATTTTTAAAAATCCACCATAGATTTCACCATTGAAATCACACCACAACCACTGCCATCACAAAGAAATTGCAAACAACCATGATAATTCAATAACCACAACTAAAATCACCTTTGGAATCACAATATCACCATCGCCATCATCCAAAATTACAAAGAACCATAAAAAATTCACCATTAAATCGCACCACCACCACTACCCAAATCCTACACCGTGGACATCTCTATTATTGTTGATCCTTAGAAAGTTGCATAAATTGTAAATAGGTAGACCATAAGACATTTGTAAATCCTCACCTAGTATTTACCTTTGTGGTCTGATGGCCCACCTATTTACCTTTCGTGTATAGTTTGAGGTGGTTTTGATCTGATGGCCCGACTATTTTTTTATTTAGTTTTTTTCCATTCTATCTTTTACTTTCTTGTCTTTTAGATTCCATTTGTTCTGGTTCTGTTAAGTTGATTTCTATCATTGGGTATCAGAGTAATACTTAGATTCGTCTCTACGATTCACGATTCTAGTCTTGGGCTTGTTCTTACAAATATAAAAAAAATAGAGTCAAAAACATTTTTGAAGAAAACCCCAAAAATATTTTGTTGTTTTAAGTCTTGTTTTTAGTTTCTACTACTAGATTTGCTTTTTGTAGTATTATAGGTGTGATTGGAGTTGTTTGGAAGGAAACCCATTGTTGAATTTTAAAGCTTGAAGAAAAATGAAAGTGGGTTCTTAAATCTGGAATTTTTGGCTTGGATTTCAGGCTTCAAAGGCATTGGGTATTGTTTCCCATAGCAAGAGGAACCTTTAAAATTTCATAGAATTTCAAGCCAAGTTGAGATATTTGTGAAATTTGAAAATTTATATTGTTTTTAGCGTTCTTAAGGTCCTTTAAATCTTCAAGGAAAGAATCTTCCAAAAATGTATCTTCAAATCAAAAGAAAGAAGAAAGAGAAAGTTTTAAAGGGTTAGTACAAAAAGGTAATTTACCACAAAGGTAAATAGTAGGTGAGGTAGACCCCAAGAAATTAAAAAATCAACATAAATTTTGGGACCCAAAATCACTAAAGCAAGTTACGAATCAGACGATGACCCATCAAAGGGCCGATGGAAAGTTGTGCCAAGCATCGTCCTACGGTAGATCATCTAATTTAGGGATAAGTTCCGATGAAACAAGTGATGTTCCATCATAGACTCGACGGACCATCAGATCAACCGTCAACAAAAAACTGATTGATCAACCATTCTGCCTAGACCTAACGGCTCAACCCACAAACCTTCGCCCTAGTCATGGTTCGTCAAGTGAGTTAAAATTTTGGGATCTCATTTCTAACTTCTTTGTTTCATCTGCTTGATTCTTAAATCACTTTATTAATTCCTAAAAACTAATTCTCAACTAGTATTGAATCTAGTTGATTGATTGTTGGTTTCTTCTGTCTGTTTTCTATCATAGTGTTATTTCTTTCGTACTTTTCTCATTTTACTTCATAGTTACTTTTCGATTCAAGTCTTATAGTTTTAATAGAGGCGTTTGTCTTTCTTTAAACAAATATCTATTTCGGTCGAGAGTAGTAATTCACACGCTGTGAACAACCAAGTATAAGCAATCTTCAAATCTTCCCTCTCCTCTTAAGTTTTCTAAGAAATTGTCATATATTTCAGCCTCCTTTTTGTTGACTCTTGTTTAAGACCTGGACATGTGCACTATTTAAAATTTTCTTCTCGTAAGACCTGACTATTGACTGTGTTATACGATTGTTTTTCTCTTGCTAGTGATTAATCATATTCCTTGATCGTATTTGAATTTGTTTTTCTCTATATGATTGGTTTTGGGTTATTCATTACTTTAGTCTTTACCCTGTTTTACTGCATGTCTTTTTAATGATGCCAAAAAAGGGAAGATACTGATAATGATAATTAATAGTTGATGTCTTGGTGTGAGGTAGAACTGATAATAAAAAGGTGCAGTGTGAGGGGGAACTGGTCTAGAAGTTTCCATGATGTTTAAAGGAAGTGTGAATCTATTCATTAAGTTTGTCATCATCAAAAAAAGGGAAAATGTTGGATTCGGTGCCTTGTGTGTTATATTGTTTTGATAATTGACAAACCTGATAAAGGGACCTAGTAGCTAATCTGTGTAGGCACTGATTGTATAGATAATTGTTTTGTCTATTGTGCTAGCTGTCTCCATACTGACATGCCAGCGGGCATTGTGGTGCACTACAGTGGTCCTCGTTTGTCATCCAATGAAATCCTTTTCTCTCTAATACTCATCCTTATATTTATACATCATTATGTGGAGAGAAACCTAGTTTTTGTACATTCAAAAAGGGACTATCTTCTTGCAAAAGCTGCGGATTTTCTTTATTGAAGACAAAGCTTCAACAACCTAAAAACTAGCTTTCTTATATTGAAAATGTATTAGTTTCTAGGTTGATTAAATCCTTGAATTTTGAGCTTAACCTGTAAACTCACTCCTCATCCTGAGGTACTATGTGAGTAGTCGTTTTTAATTCCTTTCAATTGGGTGAGTAGCAAGTGTTAGCTACTGGAGTCTTCACTTTAGAGTTATTATGAAGAAGTGTTGAAGTGGAGTTGTTGTAAGGGGTTAGGAATTAAGAGGTTGATTCCTAGACTATTTTTAGCTAGAGTTAGCTAATGAGCTGTTTCACAGTAGAGGTATTGTGAAGAAATATTGCAGTAGAGTTACTCCAAAAGGGTTAGGAATTAAGATTTTAGTTCCTAGATTGCATAAGGTTGTAATTGCTTGTTGCTTGGTGATTAGTGAAGTTATTGGTGAATTCCTACCGGGGTAGGTCATGGTTTTGCTCTCTTGAATAAGGAAGTTTCCACGTAAATATCTCTAATCATTTATTTTCTTATAATTTCTTTGTGTTCTTATCGTTCTTCAATATCCTCATACAGGGACCTGGTACTGAAATAGGTATTTGTTATAGTGGTGGACTTGGACTGACCATGAGTCCTTGAATCATCTCCAGGCCCAAAGCAAGTTGAACAAAAGGCACGCCAAATGGATTGAATTCCTTGAAACTTTTCCCTATGTTATTCAAAATAGGAAGATAAGCATGTTTTGATAAATGCATTGTCTTCTAAATTGCTTGGTTTTGAATGTTTGAAGACTTTGTACCCCAAGTACCCTTACTTTGCAAAAATCTTTCTAGATTGTGAAGAATGGGAAAGGGAAAGGTGGTCAAGGGATAGATCTTCTATTCCCTATTCAAAATTTGATGGTTTCTTGTTCAAAGGCAAGAGACTTTGTGTGCCCATGAGCTCTTGGAGAGAAATCCTCGTGAGGGAGGCATATGATGAAGGATTTATGGGTCACTTTGGTGTTATTAAGACCTTGGGAATCATTGAAGAATAATTTTATTGGCCTAAAATGAGATCCGATGTTGCTAAAATTTTGGGCCAATGCGTTGAGAACAAAAGCTCCAAATCTAAGCTTCTTCCCCAAGGCTTATATACCCCTCTCTCCACCCCTCACAAACCTTGGTTTGATATTTTCATTGACTTTGTATTGGGTTTACCAAGGACTAGTTGAGGGAAAAACAGTATTTTTAGTGTGGTTGATCGATTCTCAAAAATGGCTCATTTCATTGTATGTAACAAATATGACGAAGCATCTCATGTTGCATCCTTATTTATTGAGAATTTTGTCAAACTACATGGTATTACTAAGACCATCGTAAGTGATAGGGACTTCAAACTCCTTAGTCGTTTTGGGATGAGGTTATTGTTTTCTATCTCTTATCAACCCCAAACCGATAGCCAAACCAAAGTGGTAAATAGACCTTGGGTTTTATGTTCCATGCCATGGTAAAGGGAAAATTGACATCTTGGGAGGAACACTTTCCATTGGTTGAACTTCTATATAATAGAGTTATTCATAATCCTTTGCATTTCAAAGTTGTCAATGGTTTTAATCCACTAACCTTGAAAAATCTTTCCCTTTTGTCTCAAGATTTTGTCGTTAGTTTAGATGGAGAAAAGTGAGCCGAAGATATGAAAAAAATTACATGAGAAGGTGTGGTTCGAACATGAGAGAAAGAATCAAGAGACCGCCAAGAGGGCAAACAAAGGGAGAAAAAGAGTTGTACTCGAGCCGGGAGATTGGGTTTAGATTCACTTTCACAAGGAGAGGTTACCAAACAAAAGTACGGGAAAATTAATGCGTAGGGGATATGGTCCTTTTCAAGTCCTTGAGAAACTCAATGATAATGCTTACAAGATAGACTACCTCCAGAGTATCAAGTCCATAACACATTCAACGTGTGTGATCTCTCTCTTTTTGATTTTTATAAATGATGATGAGTTTAATTTGAGGACAAATTCTCTTCAATAAGGAGAGAAGGATGAGACCCAAGTCACCCCCAAGCCATTCAAAGAATCCAAGCACAAGAATTACAAACTCTTCAACGTATATTCGTGAAGATGGACGTACTGGAGCTCATGTTGATGCCATCCAAAAAGTTCCTGTAACACCCTAAAAGTCCCTAAAATCCTAGCCCAGACTTAGAATAGAAAACAATAGAAAATCTAGCTTTTTGTCACAAATGACTCATCTACGAGTCGTGGAGTGAGACTACGAGTCGGGGAATGACTCGTGGTAGGCAACCAGCAATAGTCTAGTCCCAGTACTCATGACTCAGACCACAAACCATGGTCTACTAGTACGGGTCGTAAGGTGACCCGTTATGAGTAGAAGAACCAAAAGTCATGAAAGATAGAAATTTCACCCAGTGGTCACGACTTGAGGTCACAAGTCATAAGACCAGCATCACGACCCGAGCCTAGGCCCTGGATGTAACGGGCATCCTAGAACAATGAAGACCCGAGAAGACCTTTAGCATAACATCATAAGTATAGTCATAAATAAAATAAAAATGCGGAATTAGGCCCATAAAATATAAAGTTCAACTTAAATAATAAGTCAAACTCAAGTCTTGAAATAAGACATAAAATCATTTGTCTAACTTAGTCTGTGAAGCCTCTAACAAATGAATGAAAAACTGAAGTAAGGACATGCCCCCGATAATACCATAAAACTGAAAGTCAAGGTCAAGTCATGATGAACATATTGCCTTCCAAAATATGGAGGGATCAACACTTATTAACCCTATCTTGAGGAATCCTACAACTGCACAGAACCATAAAAATGTGCCTCTGGACCTACATCATGAAACGATGCAGCCGCCCGGAGACTGTCAATACATGGAATGTATTGGTATATTGAACAACCAAATGATAAGTAAGATTAACATAAAATAGACATAACATTTGAAATCAAACCTTAAAATCTAAGGAAAGTCCCATTTAACATTTGAAATCATAGACTCAACTCTTTTCCTTAATTCTGAGCTAGATGGTTTACCTGACATCTCTATATACCCCACGGGCTAAGTGAGTCCGATATTAACTCATAGGCCAAGCTCCCAATCTAAGTTTGCCACAAGTATTGGAGTGTCTTTTGTCTAGTATACCAGATCACAAAGCAAGTATACAATGATTATCCTTATTTCAGGACATAATAAAATTCCCCGCGTCGGCAAAACACGATTTTTGGATTTGAGTCTTTTGAACTCGTACCATCTCGGTTAACCATCTAACTCTCTTTAAGCCCATATTTTAACATCTTAACTCATAAAGCATTCTAAAAAATTATTTCTTTCTCTTAAGGGCATTCTCTTAGTTGGTATCGTCATACCAAGACTTGCAAGTCACATAATTCATCTCTTCTCTTCTCTTTAGCCCTTTTCGAAAATATATAACATTCACCACAAAATGATTTAAGAATCAAATAGTAATTCTGTCTTTTAAAATTGACATAAGGGTTTAGAAAAAACACCATTTATTCAAGACTTCTCTTAAGGCTTTAAAGTGTGGCCATCTCTTCCACACACCCATACAATTTACATATTGAAAACAAGAGCAAATTCATAATATAAGTAAACATTCTACAAAACTCATTTATGTAAGCAATGAAATGGTTGAATGAAAAGACATTCAAAATAAACACAACCTTTTCATAAATAATAAAATCCACAACCTACGCAAAATTCATGGTTTTTGGCATATATGGAGATTTATGAACTTGCTCTTGAATTTAGATTAAAAATACGTAATCTATTCATAAATAGGAATTTAGGAAAAACATTCTTTAAAATATAATAGAAGTAGGGTCGTTCTACATACCTTTTGACGGAAGGAATTCAAGAAAACTTGACTTTGAACCTTGAATTCGGAACCCCAGAAGTTCTTGCTTCTGAGAATGTTTTGGGGAGAAATAGGATGAAGTATTTTGGAGAAATCTCCTAGTTTAGAACGACTTTAGGGTTTAAAAATGGGTTGGGGAAGTTACATGGGGTGAAAGGACTAGTTTGCCCTTGATTTAATAAGAGAAAAACATATTTTTACATCAGGGAGGGAGATCTGCACCATGCAGCCCAACGTGGAGTCTTTCCAATGATTTCCCACTCACCATCTCCTCCCAGTGCTGCCCAACGCGCACCTGCGATAGTGCCTCACTAAAATGCCCATAACTTTTTACTCTAGACTCGGATTGACAAACGTTTAGTTGTGTTGGAAATAAGACTCAAAGACCTTTAATTTAGTAGGTCTTGAGCTTCAAAACTCTTCAGATTCGGAGTAATGCTCATATGAAGTTTACACTAGTAGAAACTTATACGGAAACTTAATCGGTAGCAGGACGTTCAACTCGTCTTTGTTCTAGGGGTTTCCTATAACCTTAATTCACATCCAAACACTTAACACACTAGATAATTAATCTAGACACTTATATCTAAAGAGAAATCATTTGTTTTGGGTCTATATAAGTATGAAGAATGGTTTAAATTCTAGCCCAAAAGTGTGGGGTGTTACAATATGTTCCCCTTGGGATCACTCGCCCTCGAATGATGGATAGGGACTTTTTAAAGCTCTATATGTACGGATATAAAGTCTGAAAGGCTGCATCAAGACTTTACTTCTATCTCACATACTTCAAGAGGAGTTTTATGACAACACGGAGCACTTGGGTTAGCACGAATTATGAGATACCGGTGATTTAACATAGACATGCTCTTGGAAATGAGTTCTACGGAACTTGATCATAGTGACATAAGGCATGAATTCCATGGAATTATAACCATGGGTTAAGATTGATACATAACAAGAAATCGTGCAGCACATAGGGATGAGAATATTTCCACCTCAAATGATATAACTAAAAGCCCCTAAGCTCAGCAACCCTTCTCGACTATACTTCTTCTCTGGATACCACACTTTATCAATTCCATCTTATAATATCCTCTCCAACACATAATTACTAGAGCCTAAGTCTAATATCATATTGTTTTTATTTTTAAGCCTAACTGGGAGTGACAAGGTCCTACATATAGTGTAATCATATTGGTCTAAGTTACTAAAATTTCTTTTATGATTTATATCTGTCTCAAAAAATTTTCCCCAAGAATAGTACTCCATCTTACCACTATAATCAACCAACCTTAATCACTAATGAAGGTGTACTAGCCACAAAAACAATAGCCTGCATATCTACAAATCACACCATTCAAGACTATCATTACTACACCCCCATTATGGACTTCCATACCTAAACCAACCTTAATCACTAATGAAGGTGTACTAGCCACAAAAACAATGGCCTGCATATCTACAAATCACACCATTCAAGACTATCATTACTACACCCCCATTATGGACTTCCATACCTAAACCAACATCTGTAATCACTTTCATAAGGATTTCCACTATATACCCCCTTTCTAACCCTTTCACAACAAAGAACATTTACTTTCTTATCATAAAACATTACTATGTTGTCATCACCACTATCATCCTAATATAAGGAAGGTCACTGAGGGACTAGAGTACGAGTTTCAAGAATAGGAGAGACACTAGTCAATTATTACTCATATTTGTCGCACTACTAAATATGGGGCCTGTGACATAAGATAAGGTATAACTGGCACGAAGTAGTTCATATATCCAGCATATAGATCATGAATAGAGGATCGTCCCAACAGAAACACAATCCTAACATAACTCGAATTCTTAGGATTTGGCATACTGAGAAACATGAGTGCATATAACAAGAGTTGTATAACATAAGGCTGAAATTCATAAATTCAAGGAACGTGACTAAGACTGTTGCTTGAAGCTATTGCCTCTCATTCTGGGAACTAAAAATGGTCATGATCTTACATAGAGAGTGTCGTTTGGATGTAGACATGACATAATATGAGTCGGTAACATATATGAATTATAGTTTCTTGGAACTATGCATAACGTGAGACATCATAACGTGAGACATGGGTTTGTGGATCATGAGCATCATATCATAACATAGAAATTGGGTCCCTAGGATCTTAGAGAGAAAAATTAGATCACTGAGGGATACTATTGCTTCCAGTTCAAAGGACAAAGCATGGACATGAATAGAGAGTGTGGAACTTAGACACTGGCATGAATACATAAGATATGGAAAGGGCATCCCCTTGGCTAAAGTACAAAGAGTATGATAGAATAAGAATGGGTTTCTATGGCACGCACCATAACTCTTTTCTAAAGCTCATCATCACTAGAAATATAAAACCTTGCCCTGGTTTAAAACCTCATCATCTACCCCTTAGCTCAAAGACCATTATCCTAGGTCTTTGGACCTATTCTCTAAATAGATCTATATACACAACACTCAGCAAGATGGGATATTATTACGCACGTGAATGGTAATCTCGCCCTAATAAACTATTATAAGAAAAATACTAACTCCTTTATATAGCATTCCTTCCAAGGGTACTACTCTAAACTTTCTCTATCCCCAAATGTCATCATCATATAACTTACATTTTCATAAGCATACACGCTCATTTCCTCTAACACTTAACAATCTGACCTCCTCTTCATAGTCTACTAACATCACTAATCTCATGTCTACCTAGCTATAAGGAATTTAAAACTATATTAAGAGGTTTAACCTCGTCTATCTAAAATCCCCTTAATTTATATTTACAAAACACCATACTATATTTTCCTAGCCTTCTTCAGACGAAACAACTCAAGAACTCTTACTAGGAACATATAACACTTATAAACTTAAAACCTCATCTAACAACATACTACTTGGGTACAACTTATTCTTATAGACTTAAGGCTCTTATTTATCTAATGACTTAACAACGATTAAGTGCTTCAACACTAGTCCTCATGTATATATCATAATTACACATTCAAATTTTTCCATAAGTTATCAACCTAAGCTCTTACACACATCATATCAAGCCTACTAAACCCATTCTCCACAAAGCTTGCATCACTACCCTTGTGTTACTATTCTTTTCACTATATTCAACACCTAAAGTTCAAACTTAGTATATAGAACCAACATGGGTTTCAAAAGAATATCCCGCATACTATAGCAGTCCATCAAAATTTTTGAAAAACTAATCAACCTTCATTTCCTATTCCACTTAACTTTGGCTTACAATCATATTCTTTTTCACATCATTACTACTACACCTTAGTATTCACTACACATCTTCTTACATACCAGACTGGCTTACAACTGCTAGGTAAAAATCAAGGAGCACTTGGTCTACTAAAACATCATGATAAGAATAGTCAAACTTAGTACTACAACCCATCTAATTATAATCCAATAACACATCCTCCTTTTTCACATCACATCTACTTACCAATACATGTATTTCAACCATCTTCATAGTTCTATAAACATCAAGGAGCCTCCCTCTCTATAAGAACCACAAATTGAAGTGTAAATTTATAAATTCCTAACAACTCTAGGTATTCACAATCTATAATGATCCTTGTTGCCACAATAATAGGACATCACAATAATAGGACATCATGATCCCCATCCCTAATTCACATATATATTCTAAATCATTTTAACTAATCACTCTTTCTCTACTACCCACCATAAAATCTGCAAATTTTCCACACCTTAGCTGACACCATATGATCATACCACCCCAATACTCACATAATGGGTACAAGACTCAAGCTACATTTTTTTTTGATTAGTCACTACCTCCAAATCTTTGGTTTCTAAGCTTATGACTATATATTTCTGGCTCTGGGATCATTATACTACTCATATCTTATAAAACTCTAATTAACACTATCTCATCGGGTGGAAACATTACCCCAACATTCAGCTACCTATCTTCCCTCTTAAGTATGACATCTGCAACAAAGATTTTGAATGGGTCAGGATACAAATATTACCTTGAATCATCGTATGATTAATGTGGGCAGAGGTATACACTTTGAATCCATGGACTTGAATGCACCAATGGACTTATCTTAAGCCTTTGTACAATTCCATAACTTTCTGATGACTCTAACCAAAATTCTCACATCGTTAGGGCCCAAAACTTTAATAATTCTAAAAAAATGAGGTACAGTTAGTAGAATTAGAGCCAAGAAGGAATTTGAATAAGTTTGTTATGGACGACTCTATTGCACGATCTGGAGTATGAAAGAATGAGAAACATTTCCTAAATGCCTTGTAACCTCCCCTATATAAGTGTGGCGTGCTACACACCCATAAAAATGACTCTACTAGACACGGCATCGTAAACACTTTGGGACCTTGAACCGTGCTCTGATACCAAGTTTTTCACGACCCTAGCCTAGGCCCTAGACGTAATAGGCATCCTAGACCAATGAAGGCCCGAGAAGACCCCTTAGCATAACATCATAAGCATAGTCAAAAATAAAATAAAAATGCAGAATTAGGCCCATAAACTATGAAGTTTAACTTAAATAATAACTCAGACACAAGTCTTTAAATAAGACATAAAAATATTTGTCTAACTTAGTCTATGAAGCCTCTAACATAAGAATGAAAAACTGAAGTCGGGACATGGCCCCGATAATACCATAAAACTAAAAATCAAGGTCTAGTCATGATGATCATATTGTCTTCCGAAAGATGGAGGGCTCAACACTTGCTAACCCTATCTCAAGGAATCCAACAGCTGCACAGAACCACAAAAATGTGTCGCTGAACTAACATCATGGAATTATGCAGCTGCTTGGAGACGGTCAATACGTAGAATGTATTGGTATATAGAACAACCAAATGATAAGTAAGATTAACATAAAATAGACATAAAATTTGAAATCAAACATTACAATATAAGGAAAGTCCCATTTAACATTTGAAAACATAGACTCAACTCTTTTTTTTAATTCTGAGCTAGATGATTTACCCGACATCTCTGTATACCCCACGTGCTATATGGGTCCGACATTAACTCGTCGACCAAGCCCCCAATCCGAGCTTGCCTCAAATATTAGAGTATCTTTTGTCTAGTATACCAGATCACAAAGTAAGTATACAACGATTATCCTTATTTCAGGACATAATCAAAATCCCTGCATCAGTAAAACACGGTTTCCGATTTTGAGTCTTTTGAACTTGTACCATCTTGGTTAACCATCTAACTCTCTTTAAGCCCATATTTTAGCCTCTTAACTCATAAAGCATTCTCAAAAATTATTTCTTTCTGTTAAGGGTAATCTCTTATTTGGTATCGTCATACCAAGACTTGCAAGTCACATAATTCATCTTTTCTTTTCTCTTTAGCCCTTTTCGAAAATAAATAACATTGACCACAAAATGATTTAAGAATCAAATAGTAATTCTTTCTTTTCAAATCTACATAAGGGTTTAGACAAAACATATTTTATTCAAGACTTCTCTTAAGGCTTTAAAGTGTGGTCATCTCTTCCATACACCCATACAATTTACATATTGAAAACAAGAGCAAATTCATAATATAAGTAAACATTATCCAAAACTCATTTATGTAGGCAATGAAATGATTGAATGAAAAGACATTCAAAATAAACACAACCTTTTCGTAAATCATAAAATCCACAACCTTGGAAAAATTCATAGTTTTTGGCATATATGGAGATTTATGAACATGCTCTTGAATTTAGATTAAAAACCGGTAATCTATTCATAAATAGGAATTTAGGAAAGACATTCTTTAAAATATAATTGAAGTAGGGTCGTTCTACATACCTTTTGATGGAAGGAATTCAAGAAAACTTGACTTTGAGCCTTGAATTCGGAACCCCAGATGTTCTTGCTTTTAAGAATGTTTTGGGGAGAAATAGGATGAAGGATTGGGAGAAATCTCCTAGTTTAGAACGACTTTAGGGTTTAAAAATGGGTTGGGGAAGTTAAATGGGGTGAAACGACTAGTTTACCCTTGATTTAACAAGAGAAAAACATATTTTTACGTCTAGGAGGGAGCTCCGCGCCGTGCATCCCAACGCGGAGGCTTTCTAGTGAATTCCTACTCACCAACGCGCACTTGGGATAGTGCCTCACTAAAATGCCCATAACTTTTTATTCTGGACTCAGATTAACGAACGGTCAGTTGAGTTGGAAATAATACGCAAAGACCTTTAATTTGGTAGGTCTTGAGATACAAAACTCTTCATATTCTAGGAGTAATGCTCATATAAAGGTAAACCTAATAGAAACTTATACGGAAACTTAATCTGTAGCAGGATGTTCAACGTTTTTTTGTTCTAGGGGTTTCCTATGACCTTAATTCACATACAAACACTTGACACACTAGATAATTAATTTAAACACTTATATCTAAAGAAAAATCATTTGGTTTGGGTCTATACATGTATGAAGAATGGTTTAAATTCTAGCCCAAAAGTGTGGGGTGTTACAACCAGAGTACGAGTCTTCAAGAGACTCGTACTGATGAGGAACCCGAGAGATAATATTTTCTCTCATTGTCCATGAGTTCTTGTCATGAATCATAAGTAAACCTCAGTCATGAAGTGTAATCGTGCCACAGGCCAGCAACCTAATACAGGAACTCCGAGTCAGAGGATGACTCATAGGTTTGGGGTACGACTCGTACCCTAGGCCTTTGACGACTGAACCCAGAAATTTTAGTTACTTTATCAGGGGTATTTTCAACTTTTTCTTAAATCCTAATCCTAAACTATGTCGTTTGGGTTAATTTTTAGAGGTATTCTAGGGGAATGGTCGACCCTTTTCCCCATTCTCTTAAACATTTAGAAAATATCATAAGGAGCAAATCAACTCTCTTAAAGGCAAGTTAGGGTTCTTTTCCAAAAACTTCAAGAATTTAAGTTTCTTGCAAGAATTCTCCAACTCAGGTATGTGAGATTTCAACAATGGGTATCCTTTCACCCTTGTGTCCCTAATAACTCAGTAAATTCTAGTTGCCCCCTGAATTATTATTTAGGGTTCATACACAGTTTATGACTTCCCTTAAACTTCAGTCTTCTCATTATTCCTATACTATTATGACATGTTAGCTATGATTTTACATCCAGTATGATACTATCCTATATGAATTGACTACTAGCATGATTTTAAGTAAATTTCATATGTCTCAGTTATGTTTCAAAGCATGTTTCAGACTATTAGGGTTTTAATATTAATAAGCATGATCAATTTTCAGTATACAGATTTTCAAAAACTATTCAGATTAAATAGGTTTTGACCTAGTTTTCAGAATATCATTTTTATATAAGCTATAAGTATATTATCAGTTTGGGAGTAGTACTTAGAATCGAGTTGGACTAGAGTCTCAGTTTCACTACAAGTCCTAAAACTACGTACCACCATAGGTTTATTTAGCCCTTTTAGTTGGGCATCAATTTAGTGATCACGCAAGTCATGTCTTTATATCCTGGTAAGGTATATTGGGTCCTTCTGATGGGGCGTATATATTTAACTCCACATTACCTCATGTGGTTTATGTCAGTTAGTATACTCTCCCACAGACTCAAACTTAGTTTATTTGTATACGACCCTTAGTTCAGTTTTACTTCCATTATCTTATGACTTTTTAGAGTATCTTTGCATATTAGTATTTATGTACATCATTATGGGGTCATTGTACTACAGTTCAGTTCTTGTACTCGGTTTGCATTCATTATAGTATATAAGTATTTTCAGTATACTCAGTTTATTTTATAGCTTGCATATCTCACATGTTCAATATATTAAAAATATTGATTGCATACTTTTTTTGTGTAGCATCATCTTATGATATATGTTCGAGCGCTCAGTCTCAGCATAGCATTTAGTACGTTCCAGTACCACATCAGCTACAACCAGTTGTGAGTCCTTATCATTTGAGGATGAGTATTCATTATGTTTTTGCTTTAGTATTTTAGTTTTAGTATTTAGAGTTAGCTGGGGACTTGTCCCAGCATCTCGTCAGTAGTAAAGGCTTTTCAAACATAGAGTCAGACTTTTCAGCTTTTCAGTTTAGTTTAGTTTTAGTAATTCTTTCTAGAGTTGGTTTATGTTCTAGAGATTTTCTCAGATTATTTCAGATTTCATATTTAAACCAGTTTAGCTTTCGTTCAGTCTTATGTATTTCAGAATATTTAGAGTTATGCCATGCCATGGGTTAACTTGTGACTCTAAGCATCGTGTTACATCTAGGGTGTAGTCTAGAGTTGTGAAAAAATTGGTATTAGAGCATCAGGTTTAATGTGTCCTGGGGGGTCTGAAATCCGCGTTCTGTAGAATCTCTTTTATGGGGCACGCCACACTTATAAGAGGAAGGCTAATGTTTCTCTTCCCATCCATATCATTTCTCTTCTGCCAATTCTTGCTGATGTCCTTTCCTGGAGACTCAACATTATCCTTAGATTTTGAAGTCTTACTTTTCTCCTCATTAACTACACCTTTATTATGATCATCCCTATTATCTTCCTGATTTTTTAAATATCTTGTCCTTGCCACTTTGTTTATTTTGAGCATTTTGACACTTGACAATAGATCGAGTCTCCTAGAAGTTTGCAATGACGACAATACTTGGGCACATTTTTGGATTCAAGTCTTTGAGTATATCCTTTCAAAGGATTAGTCTTATGATTCATGCCAACCTATATACAATTGAGTTTAGTCTTCGAGAGATTGACTTTCACTCTGACCTTGACCGTACTTGGTCTGGTTTTGTAATCAGTCACCAAGCCCATAGATAAAGGAGCTTCCACAAGTCTTATAATTTGTTTTATATAGTTTAATGTGTGCAAATGAAAGGGCAATTCGGGGAGAAGAACTCACACAGGAACAATAGGAAAATAAATGTCCGATTTAAAGTCTAGAGTCCATTTTGCAAGCCACATTACTTGACCAGGAATTTCAATTGATCGTCTAAACTATACACTATTAAAGTCTTCTTCTATCTAGCAATCAATGAAAATTGTACAAAAATCATATACTCTTATTGTAACACCCCGTACATTTCGAACCTTATTTGGTAACTTGGGGTCATGTTTACTTGATGATTAAGGTCACTAAGTAGGTATTTTGTAGTGTTTTGATTGGGCATTGGACGATATACTAGTATTAGACAGAGTAGGAAAAATTTCAGCAAGGTGGCCAGACTTGCGCCACTCCCTGTTTCAGGGTGTGTGGCGCAAGCCTTCAGGTTTATAGGGCAAGGAAATCTCGCGCCACTGCCTTGTTTTGCAGCAGTGGCACAAGGCACAACAAGTTGGCCTTTCCGTGCTTATTTTGCGATGCAATGCTACGTCGATTCTTCTATGGTTTCTTTTGGTTCTTTGAAGTTCTTTGAGTATTGTTAAAGATCCAAATACTTCAATACACTCCTACATACTGCTACATGATCAAGTCATGAAACACAAGTAGTTATCAAATTAAGTTCAAGTAAGCCATGGGTGGCTAGAGTTCCTATTTTTGCGATTGAGGCGACGAACATGACTCTTGTAAGTGAATATTGTTGTGACATTATGGAATTATATAAACATGAGATATATGATGAATTACATGTTAAATTGGTGGGCTAAGCTAACATGTGCAATTGGGCCCAAATTAAGGCCCAAAATGAGCCAAAAATAAAAGGCCCAAAAGGGAAATAACCCATTCTTCCAATATTGACCACTTGTACATGGCATTTAATGCCAAGGAGACTTGAGGGACTATAAATAAGTGGAAAAATCAGATTTTATTCAAAGGAGTACACTTCACATTTCTAGAAATTTCCCAAAATTTTTCTCAACTCTCAAGATCCCTAAGCCAACTTCTTGGAGCAAAATCATTAATTTTCAAGCTTAGGTAAGTAATTATTCTTATGGAATAATATATTATATGCATGGGAGAGTATGTAAATCATGTTGGTTATGCTTGGAAGTGTTGGATATGGCACTTTGTGTGTTTGTGAAAGATGTGAAATCCATGGAATTGTAACTTGAAATATGACTTGTGACTTTGATGAAAGAGCATGGTATGGATAAAATATGAACATGTATGGTGTGATTTTTTTATTAAACTTGTTATTTTTCTATAAGTGTAAATTATGAGATTTTGGCCGATATGTGCTATGAAGTGTATTAAGGTGAATTGATGGATTATTTGTGATATGGTGTGGATGAGAAAGTGCAAAGGATAAGTGTTGTGGTGAAATGTATTGATTATCATGTATTGGTCAATGTATGGAATATTGGGAGATTTTTGTAATAATAATTTCATCAATGGTTTTGTCAAGGGGAAGTGGTATGTTTAAAGGCAAACATGTAACTCATTGATGTTAAATGCCTTTGTAAGGTAGTTGGTGGTTAATGTGAATTCTGTTATATATTTGTGTTGTAGAGTGACACATAAAGAAGGAGCGGGACTATTGTATGCACATCTAGGATTGTATATTCGTATTGAGAATACAAGGTATGTAAGGTTACTCTGTCTGTATCCTTCTGCAGCTCATATTGATTACATTGGCAATGTCCTTCTATTATTCCGAAATGTCCAAAAGTAGTCCAACTCAAGTAGTTATCTTGTTACTCACATGTTCCTCATATGTTGATCACTTATTATTCATGTGTTACATAGATTTTCCAATATTATTCCAAATATTCCACTATTGTTCCAAATGTTCCAATAATGCAATAGTAACCAATGTATAGATTTCTCAAAAGTGAAGAAGTAATGCATAATTGTTCAATTGGGGAGTGCAATCTAAGGGATATAAGTCCGGCTGGAACACTCCCACTATTATTATTCATGGATCGCACTCTAAGGGGCATAAGCCTGGTTGGAACGATCCTATTGATATGTCATTTATGTGTGGCACTCTAAGGGGAGTGAGCCTGGCTGGAACGATCCCAATGATATGTTATAACCCACTGATCAGTTGGGGCCCTGGTATCACGTGATAATGGTTAACGACAAATGAATGCAAATGCAAAGAAAGCAAGATACATGTTTCCAAATGTACATAGAATCATGGTTTATTTTACATTAATCATTCACTTGTACTTGAACTCCTGAAAGTTCTTATACCTTGCACAGTTACTATTTGTCTTACATACTCAGTACATTCTTCGTACTGACCCCTTTTGGGGAATTTACCTTACTTGCTGCAGGTGCAGGTACTAGTAGACCTCCACAGTAGGGTGCTAATCTTTTGCTGAGTATTGGTGAGCTCTAGTTGCTTCGGGGCTTCTCCAAGTCACATGTGTACATGGGTTTTTGTGTTGTTATGTAAATATTGCATAAGCATGGTTATGTATCTATTAGAGGCTTTGTAGACATATGTGGGAAAATGAATAGAAGAGATGTATTGTAAGAGATGTATATCCATTTTGACTTGGTGGCCCTAACGGCCAAATTCCTTATATGTATAAATTGCATGTTTCCATAATTTCTGCAATTGACATCTTATATCTCTACGTGATGGTTCTGTTTATTGAGTGACATGAATATGAGTGGACATGAGCAAATATTGGTTCTCTCGGGCCATATCGGCTTCGGGTGCCAATCACGCCTCGATGGGATTCGGGGCGTGACAAAAGTGGTATCAGAGCAGGTCGTCCTAAGGGTGTCTACAAAGCCGTTTCTGAGTAGAGTCTTACTTATCAATGTGTTGTGCACCATATTTATAAGTAGGAGGCTACGGGACATTTAGGAGTTGTTTCATTCCTTCATTTCTAGATCGTGCATTAGAGCCGAAGTTATAGGTATACTTGTTTCTGACCATGAACATTGTTGTTCTTGTATATTATAGAAAATGCTGATGACAAGAAGAGGTCGAGGTAAAAGTAAGAGACTAGACAGCATTGCTGGAGAAGGAACTAGTAGAGCCCCGCCTGAACCAATTAATCAAGGCGGTGCTGAACCAGAGATGGCATCACAGGCTTCTTCTACTCTTCCAGTTCCAGAAGAGTCAAGAGGAAGAGACGTACCAGTAGAGCCACCAGTGAATACTACTGACCAGGACCTAAAGAATGCAGTACAGATGTTGACCGAAATAGTTGTTGCACAAGTTCAGGGACAAGGTGGTCCGATGACAGGTGATGATAGTGCAGCGAGAGCAGCTAGTCGACGGACCCAGGATTTCTTGAAATTAGATCCTCCTACATTCACTGGATCAGATATGAATAAAGATCCACAAAACTTTATAGATCAGATTCAAAGGGCCTTAGATGTTATGCATATAACCGGGGTAGAAACAGTTGAACTTGCTGCATACAGATTGAAAGGAGAGGCGATATTTTGGTATGAAGATTGGAACAAATCTCGGGGTGTCGGTGCAAATCCACCTAATTGGGAAGAATTTAAAGTGGCTTTCCTTGATCACTACCTTCCTTATGAGACCCGTGAGGCTCGTGCGGATCAATTCCTGAATCTGCGTCAAGGGAATCTTAGTGTCAGAGAATACAGTCTGCAATTTAATTCTTTGGCTCGATATGCTCCAAATGTAGTGGCCACGATGACAGATAGAGTCCATCGATATGTGGACAGGTTGGAGCCATATTTGGTACGAGACTGGACCATTGCTGCGTTGAACCGAGATATGGACATAGCCCGAATCCAGGCTTTTGCACAGAAAATGGAAGACCAGAGGCAGACAAGAAGGGTACACGAATTTGAGAGAGGGCCTTCAAAGAGGGCTAGACCTATGGGACAGTCTATGGTGTCCCAAGGAGACTCTAGGCCCCGGATGTATCCTAGACCGCCTAGACCTTCATTCTCTTATTCCCCGGCGGGCGCTCAACCTCAATTTCGAGGGTTCAGGGGCAGTTACAGTGGGCAGAGCAGTGGTATGCCAAGATCACAGACATTGGGATCTTCTCGTTATCCATGTCAGCATTACGAAAAGTATCATGTAGGTACATGCCGTATTGGGACGAATGTCTGCTTCTGGTGCGGGTTGTCAGGGCATATAGTGAGATACTGCCCACAAAGGGGCACAGGTGGTGTAGCACGGCCTACAGGATCAGCTGTTGCATCCTCATCATTGGTTCCCTCTCTAGGCAGGGGTGTACATCCTGCTGGTCATGGTAGAGGTGCTAGAGGAGCAGCTAGTTCCAGTAGAGCTCATAATCGTACTTATGCTCTGGTAGACAGGCAGAATTCAGAGGCGTCTCCTGACATAGTCACAGGTACATTATCCATATTTTCGTATAATGTCTATGCATTGATTGACCCGGGTTGTACATTGTCCTATGTTACTCCATTAGTTGCTGCGAAATTTACAAAGGCACCAGAATTATTAATTAAATCAATTGAAGTGTCTACACCGGTTGGTGAATGTATTATTGCAAAAAGAGTATATCGTAATTGTGTGGTAACTGTGTGTGGTCATGATACACTGGTCGACCTCATCAAATTAGACATGGAGGATTTTGATGTGATTATGGGAATGGATTGGTTAGCCTCTTGTTACGCCACGGTGGATTGTCGAGCCAAGAAGGTAAATTTTTGTTTTCCCCAAGACAATGTTCTCGAATGGCAGGGTAATGTAGAAGCACCAAGAGGAAAATTTATTTCCTATTTGAAGGCAAGAAAAATGATTGCCAAGGGGTATATATGTCACTTGGTACGAGTGAAGGATAATGATGTGGAACCATTAACTCCGAAGTCGGTTCCAGTAGTCAATGAATTTCTCGACGTATTTCCAGAGGATCTTCCAGGCTTACCCCCAGAACGAAAAGTAGAATTTGGCATTGATGTGATTTCAGGCACACACCCTATTTCTATTCCTCCATATAGAATGGCTCCAGCAGAATTGCGTGAATTGAAGGAGCAGTTGAAAGATTTGCTGGACAAGGGCTTCATTAGGCCAAGTATGTCCCCATGGGGTGCACCGGTATTATTTGTACGGAAGAAACATGGCACGCTGAGAATGTGCTTCGACTATCGGCAATTGAATAAGGTAACGATCAAGAACAAATATCCCCTCCCTCGAATTGATGATTTGTTTGATCAGTTACAGGGTGCCAAGTGTTTTTCAAAGATTGACTTGAGGTCGGGTTACCATCAAGTCAGAGTTAGAGAAGAAGATGTACCCAAGACAACTTTCCGAACACGGTATGGCCATTATGAATTTTTAGTTATGTCATTTGGACTAACAAATGCACCAGCTGTGTTCATGGATTTGATGAATAGGGTGTTTAAGCCATTTCTAGACGTATTTGTCACGGTATTTATAGATGACATCCTGGTTTATTCAAGATCGCCAGAGGACCATGCTAATCACTTACGACAAGTATTGCAGATTCTCCGTGAACGTAAGTTGTATGCCAAGTTCTCTAAGTGTGAGTTCTGGTTAAAGTCAGTTGCATTCTTAGGTCACATTGTGTCAGCTCAAGGGATACAGGTTGATACACAAAAGATTGAAGCAGTGAAAAATAGGCCAAGACCTACGATACCTACGAAAATTCATAGTTTTCTTGGACTGGCGGGTTATTACAGAAGATTTGTGGAAGGTTTTTCCTCCATTGCTGCACCGTTAACAAAGCTTACACATAAGGCAGTTAAATTTCAGTGGAATGATGCATGTGAGAAAAGCTTCCAAAAGTTGAAAGATAAATTAACCTCTACACCAGTTTTAGTGCTTCTCGAAGGTACCAAAGGTTATGCAGTGTATTGTGATGCTTCCGGGGTTGGCCTCGGATGTGTATTGATTCAACAAGGTAATGTCATAGCATATGCCTCACGACAGTTGCGGCCACATGAGAAAAATTATCCCACACATGATCTTGAATTAGCAGCGGTGGTTTTTGCTTTAAAGATATGGCATCATTATTTGTATGGCGTTCATGTTGATATCTATACTGATCACAAAAGTTTGCAATATATCTTTAAGCAGAAAGAACTCAATTTGAGGCAACGAAGGTGGTTAGAGATCTTAAAAGACTATGATATTGATATTCTTTATCATCCAGGCAAAGCAAATGTAGTAGCTGATGCATTGAGCCGCAAGGCAGTAGAAAGCACTAGTGGCCAGTTGACTGAAAAGCAAGAGATAATCAAAGATCTACATCAACTAGCCAGCTTGGGAGTTCGTCTTATTGAATCTCCAGATGAAGGGGTTATTGTGCAACATGCAGCAGAATCTTCCTTAATAGTTGAAGTAAAAGAGAAGCAGTTTGCGGATTCTATGTTATTGCAGCTAAAAGAGAGTGTGCAACAGGGTCTAACTTCGGACTTTGATCTTACACAAGAAGGGGTACTTCAATGTTAAGGAAGATTATGTGTACCAGATGTAGATGAGCTGAAGAAACGAATTATGACAGAGGCGCATCACTCGCATTATTCTATTCATCCGGGTGCTACTAAAATGTACCATGACTTGAAAGAAGTGTATTGGTGGGGAAATATGAAAAAGAACATTGCAGAATTTTTCGTTCAATACCCGAACTGTCAATAAGTGAAAGTAGAGCATTAGAAATCGGGAGGTTACATGCAACGTATCAATCTTCCAGTCTGGAAATGGGATATGATTAATATGGACTTCATTACAGGTTTGCCTCGTACGTTACGGAAATTTGATTCTATATGGGTTATAGTGGACAGGCTTACCAAGTCAGCGCATTTCCTACTAGTCAAGACCACCTATACAGCTGAGGATTATGCAAGATTGTATGTTAAAGAAATAGTGCGGTTACATGGTATTCCACTTTCTATTATATCAGACAGAGGAGCACAGTTTACAGCACACTTTTGGAAATCTTTTCAGAAGAGCTTGGGTACACAGGTGCATCTGAGTACGGCTTTCCATCCTCAAACAGATGGACAAGCGGAGCGTACTATACAAACACTTAAAGATATGCTACGAGCTTGCACGTTAGATTTTCAAGGCAGATGGGATGACCATTTGCCTCTTATCGAATTTGCTTACAACAATAGCTATCATTCAAGTATTAAAATGGCACCTTATGAAGCTTTGTACGGAAGGAAATGTCGATCACCAGTTGGATGGTTCAAAGCAGGTGAAACTTCTTTACTTGGGCCAGATATTGTTCATCAGGCTATGGAGAAAGTTAAAGTGATCCAACAACGGTTACAAACGGCCCAAAGTCGCCATAAATCATATGCCGATGTTAGAAGAAGAGGACTTGAATTCGCCATAGGTGATTGGGTATTTTTAAAGGTGTCACCGATAAAAGGGGTAATGCGGTTCGGAAAGAAAGGAAAATTGAGTCCACGTTACATAGGCCCATATGAAATTATCAGAAGATTTGGGCAAGTTGCGTATGAGTTGGCACTACCTCAGGAACTTTCCTCCGTCCATCCGGTATTTCATGTTTCGATGCTTCGAAAGTGTATAGGGGATCCATCTCGTGTTGTTCCCATTGAAGATGTCCAAGTTACAGAGGATCTTACTTATGAAGAGGTACCCATTGCTATTCTAGATCGACAAGTAAAAAGATTGAGGAATAAAGACATAGCTTCCGTAAAAGTCCTTTGGAAAAATCAACAAGTAGAAGAAATCACATGGGAAGCGGAAGAAATGATGAAATCCAAGTATCCCCATCTATTTCAAATGGACCAAGAAGTTCACAATACGGATGTAGAGCACTAACAAGTAAGTATCTAAGAGCATTATGTGTAAATGTATATGTATGTTAAATTAAAGATGCCTTTGTTGTACATGAGACGATGTTGTTAACATTCGAGGACGAATGTTTCTAAGGGGGGAAGAATGTAACACCCCGTACATTTCTAACCTTATTTGGTAACTTGGGGTCATGTTTACTTGATGATTAAGGTCACTAAGTATGTATTTTGTAGTGTTTTGATGGGGCATTGGACGATATACTAGTATTAGACGGAGTAGGAAAAATTTCAGCAAGGTGGCCAGACTTGCGCCACTCCCTATTTCAGGGTGTATGGCGCAAGCCTTCAGATTCATAGGGCAAGGAAATCTCGCGCCACTTCCTTTTTTTGCAGCAGTGGCGCAAGGCACAACAAGCTGGCCTTTCCGTGCTGGTTTTACGACGCAATGCTACGTCGATTCTTCTATGGTTTCTTTTGGTTCTTTGGAGTTCTTTAAGCATTGTTAAAGCTCCAAATACTTCAATACACTCCTACATACTCCTACATGATCAAGTCATGAAACACAAGTAGTTATCGAATTAAGTTCAAGTAAGCCATGGGTGGCTAGAGTTCCTATTTTTGTGATTGAGTCGACGAACATGACTCTTGTAAGTGAATATTGTTGTGACATTATGGAGTTATATAAACATGAGATATATGATGAATTACATGTTAAATTGGTGGGCTAAGCTAACATGTGCAATTGGGCCCAAATTAAGGCCCAAAATGAGCCAAAAATAAAAGGCCCAAAAGGGAAATAACCCATTCTTCCAATATTGACCACTTGTATATGGAATTTAATGCCAAGGAGACTTGATGGACTATAAATAAGTGGGAAAATCAGATTTTATTCAAAGGAGTACACTTCACATTTCTAGAAATTTCCCAAAAATTTTCTCAACTCTCAAGATCCCTAAGCCAACTTCTTGGAGCAAAATCATTAATTTTCAAGCTTAGGTAAGTAATTATTCTTATGGAATAATATATTATATGCATGGGAGAGTATGTAAATCATGTTGGTTATGCTTGGAAGTGTTGGATATGGCACTTTGTGTGTTTGTGAAAGATGTGAAATCCATGGAATTGTAACTTGAAATATGACTTGTGACTTTGATGAAAGAGCATGGTATGGATAAAATATGAACATGTATGGTGTGATTTTTTTATTAAACTTGTTATTTTTCTATAAGTGTAAATTATGGGATTTTGGCCGATATGTTCTATGAAGTGTATTAAGGTGAATTGATGGATTATTTGTGATACGGTGTGGATGAGAAAGTGCAAAGGAGAAGTGTTGTGGTGAAATGTATTGATTATCATGTATTGGTCAATGTATGGAATATTGGGAGATTTTTGGAATAATAATTTCATCAATGGTTTTGTCAAGGGGAAGTGGAATGTTTAAAGGCAAACATGTAACTCATTGACGTTAAATGCCTTTGTAAGGTAGTTGGTGGTTAATGTGAATTCCGTTATATATTTGTGTTGTAGAGTGACACATAAAGAAGGAGCGGGACTATTGTATGCACATCTAGGATTGTATATTCGTATTGAGAATACAAGGTATGTAAGGTTACTCTGTCTGTATCCTTCTACAGCTCATATTGATTACATTGGCAATGTCCTTGTATTATTCCAAAATGTCCAAAAGTAGTCCAACTCAAGTAGTTATCTTGTTACTCACATGTTCCTCATATGTTGATCACTTATTATTCATGTGTTACATAGATTTTCCAATATTATTCCAAATATTCCACTATTGTTCCAAATGTTCCAATAATGCAATAGTAACCAATGTATAGATTTCTCAAAAGTAAAGAAGTAATGCATAATTGTTCAATTGGGGAGTGCAATCTAAGGGACATAAGTCCGGCTGGAACACTCCCACTATTATTATTCATGGATCGCACTCTAAGGGGCATAAGCCTGGCTGGAACGATCCTATTGATATATCATATATGGGTGACACTCTAAGGGGCGTGAGCCTGGCTGGAACGATCCCAATGATATGTTATAACCCACTGATCAGTTGGGGCCCTGGTATCACGTGATAATGGTTAACGACAAATGAATGCAAATGCAAAGAAAGCAAGATACATGTTTCCAAATGTACATAGAATCATGGTTTATTTTACATTAATCATTCACTTGTACTTGAACTCCTGAAAGTTCTTATACCTTGCACAGTTACTATTTGTCTTACATACTCAGTACATTCTTCGTACTGACCCCTTTTGGGTAATTTACCTTACTTGCTGCAGGCACAGGTACTAGTAGACCTCCACAGTAGGGTGCTGATCTTTTGCTGAGTATTGGTGAGCTCCAGTTGCTTCGGGGCTTCTCCAAGTCACATGTGTACATGGGTTTTTTTGTTGTTATGTAAATATTGCATAAGCATGGTTATGTATCTATTAGAGGCTTTGTAGACATATGTGGGAAAATGAATGGAAGAGATGTATTGTAAGAGATGTATATCCATTTTGACTTGGTGGCCCTAACGGCCAAGTTCCTTATATGTATAAATTGCATGTTTCCATAATTTTCGCAATTGACATCTTATATATCTACGTGATGGTTCTGCTTATTGAGTGACATGCATATGAGTGGACATGAGCAAAGATTGGTTCTCTCGGGACATATCGGCTTCGGGTGCCAATCACGCCTCGATGGGATTTGGGGCGTGACACTTATTTTAACTGTACCTTTTGACGAGATTTTCTCTATAAATTTGGATCTAATTTTTTCAATTTAGGGACTAGTTATTAGAAATTTTTCCAGCAATGGTGTATTTGAATTCTTGTGCCATTATTCCATACTAATCAAAGGTTTTGAAAATAATAACAGGCATATAATAATGCATAGAGTAGTGAGCTTTCACCTCCAAGCTCTCTTGTCTGTTCAAATCAAGGCTCGCAGCTGTTTGACTCAAATTGCACCTGCCAATTAGCTTTTTCAATACCATATTATGGGATTGGAGTCAGAGTCTTTATTATCTAACTGTTGTGACTGAAATTGTGGAGATTTTTCTATGTGCAGGTTATTTTTAGTATTCTTTATTCGATTCAGTTCCGCTTAAGCTCAATCGGTCTATGATGCCTACTGAGTAAAAGTGTACTGTACTCACTCATACTTTTCTAACATCCTTCTAATACAAATCCCCGTTCAAGTGGATCCTGTGCTAGTGATCATTTCTTCTTGAGGTCTACGATGCTATGGTCCGCTCCTCTGATTGGAGATTATCTCGCTTTCATCTACCTTAGTTATGTCTTATTTTTATTTTTCCAGTAGTTGTGTATTTTCTGAATTTCTATACATTCTGTTTTAGACTCGCTCTTATACTTATGACTTTTGAGTCTTAGGATTTCGTATTTACCTTGTTATGTTCGTTTGAGAAAGTCTTGTATCATTACTATTACTTCCATTTGAATGATTGAAGTTGTTATTATCATATTTATTACATATTTTTGAGTTATTAAGTAAGACTTACCTATCATGATTAGATTGGGGAAGGTGTCATCACAACCTACGAGATTTTGGATCGTGACATAATTCTTAGAGTTTAATCCCCAAATTCTTCATTTGCTTTAGTTTATGTCACCTTATTATTACCAAACAGGCCAACAAAAAGTTGAATAGGCTCCTGTTGTTTAACTATTGTATCCAAACAAGTAGAAATCATAAGAAGATTGTTATTGTCATGAACTTGCTTGAATTCATTGTCTCCTTGAACTGCCTCCTTGGTGTGGTTTCTCAAATCCACTTCTTGTGGATCTTTGCTTCTTGCTCTCATCTTCTATTTGGTTCTCCTGAGAGATTTTATCTTCTAAAGTCTTCAACTTAGCATTACATTCTTGAGAGATTTTTTATTTTTCTGATCTTCAGGAACCGCACTGGTAAGAAAATTTGCTCTTGTTTTTTATTGTTTCTCTTGTATCTTTTCATGTCCTTGATTTACTTCAGAATGTCTGGACTAAATGTTAATTTAAATTTTCTTCTGTGGCATCTTTGTGTTGCTCTTCTTCTTTTTCTTTTTCTTTTTGACAGAATTTAAATTGAAATTTCTCAATTATTTTTTGCTTGGCCTCATATTTTTTCTTCTTGTTATTATTGACTTGATGATTACTAGTACTAGATTCAATGTTGTTCATTCCAACCATATCATTTCTCTTCTGCCCATTCTTGTTGATGTCCTCTCCTGTAAATTTACCATTATCTTAGATTTTGAAGTCTTGCTATTCTCCTCCTTAACTACATATTTATTATGATCAGTCCTGTCCTTTTCCTGATTATTTTAATACTCTTATTCTCACCACACTATTTCTTTTGAGCATTTCGACAGTACTTGAAAATAGAGTTTTCAAGAAGTTTGCGGCGATGACAATAATTGGACACATCTTTGTATTTTAGTCTTTGACTATATCTTTCAAAGAATTAGTCTCATGATTCATGCCAAACCATATAGAATTGAGTTTAGTCTTTGTCAGATCGACGTCCACTCTAGCCTTGATCATACTTGGTCTGATTGTGTGATCAGTCACCAAGTCCATAAATAAAGGAGTTTTCACAGGTCTTATAATTTGTTTCACATAGTTTCATGTGTGCAAATGAAAAGACAATTTTGGGAGAAGAACTCACACAGGAACAATAGGAGAATCTATCTCTGATTTGAAGTCCAAAGTCATTTTCAAGCCACATTACTTGACTTTCAATTTCGATTGATCATCCAAACCATACAATATTAAATACTTCTTCTATCAATATAAAAACAATATAAAAATTATAGACTTGTATTCTAACTGTACCTTTCACCGTATTATCTCTGAAAATTTGGATCTAATTTTCTCAATTTAGGGCCTAGTTCTAAGAAAATTTTCCAACAATATAATGGTGTACTTGCATTCTTGTGCCATTATTCCATAATAATAAAAGGCTTTGAAAATAATAGTTGGCATACCATTATGCATAGAACAACGAGCTTTCACCTCCAAGCTCCCTTTTCTGTTCAAATCAGGGCTTGCAACTGTTGTGGCTCGAATCGCACCTGCTAATTAGCTTTTTTTCTTTACCATCTTCCGGGAATGCAGTCAGAGTCTCTTGAGGCTCCTTTTCCCAGTGAGACGCGCCAGAGTAATGCCTGACATTGTCCCCTTGTGGTGGAGTGTGGTTACAGATGCTCGAAAGGGCTGAAAAAGGGATCATTAATTCCTAACGCTTTTAAATGTATGAAATGAAAAGTTTTTAGAGAGAATTTTGAGCCACCCCCAAAACAACTTGTTAATAAGATCAATCTCACCGGCCATGTCTGGACATTGATTCTGGTGTCGCCTTAGCTAAGTCATGTCTGATTTATCTCTTCTTACCACATGTCGCCTTTTGATACGCCCTTACAACTACAAAGGCAAAATATATTTGGATTTATACCCATACAACTACAAAGGCAAAATAGCTGCCACTAAGCAATAATATCATTTACCTATCTAACCAAAAACCAAAAAAGAATCACGGCATGTGGTCCAGACGAAAACATTATTGATAGGCTGAGTAAATAAATACTAATTTCTATAAAATTAGAGTATTGATTAGATATTGAAAAAGAACAAATACAATCTCTATCAAGAGGTTACATCAGTGTCAATTTTCAGGGGACAGTAAGTTAAGCTTTCCCCTAATAACAATTAATTGTGGTTAGCATTACAACAAGTTAATCTATAGCAAACAAAAAAAAAAACAAAAAAAAAAAATGTTACTAAGAAAGAAGTAACAATTAATGTGTTAAGTTAATACAAGGGTGAATTAGAGCCATTTCTTTTCCACAAACCCTGTGGAAAATTTCCCTTCTCCTGTATTAGAAAATGAGATATTTTTTCACTTCTAATCCCATCTACAATCTTGATTGCTTCTTTTCTTCTTTCTTTAAGCATTCCCCAGCATACTCCAAAATGTATGCAAAGGTGCAATCAATTCTACCAAAGTGCTCATTACTGTTCCCCTCCAATTAGGCCTTGTGACTCCCATAACAAATCCTGATAAGGTTTTCCTTGAAAATGCCATAAATGTGTCAAGAAATGTTGCACTTTTTGTAATTTTCCTTATGGGATAATCATGCACTGTGGTGACTAGGTCTCTATGGACTGTGACTGTTTTTGAAGGTGCCACTTGATGATAGAAAGTATTGGCTGCTTGTCTTGTGGCAATAAACATCCCTTGGTTGACTTCAATTTTCTCATAAACTTCAAAGCTTGGGGAACTTGAAAAACCATCTGTGTCTTCATCATCCAACAAGTTGTCATCATTACCAAATCCTAATGAGAAATTGTTTGCTTCTGTTTCATTGAAGTTGTTATGCTGACCGCTGGCTTCTCCTGAAATTAGTAAATATCCATCAACAAACTAAGAGAGAGAAATGATTAGCCAAAAAAAAATTAAAAATTATATAACTTTTGCACATTTACAATGTGAGGAATTTTTACACTAACCATCTATTTTAGCAGCATGTTATACTAGCAGAAAACCTTTTTTTTTTAAATTTTTTCAAGTTATTAACCCCTCTTTTCTAATGGTGTAAAAATTCTGTTAATTTGTTAGTTAACAGAATATAACTCGTTAACTAAAGATAACTGATTAGTGATCACAGTTCTTTACACTATCGGACATATAAATTAAATAAATAAATAAAAAGAACAAGAAACAGTTGTGGATATGTTCTGAAATACCTTGGAGCTGATCTTGTTCCTCTTTATGGGGACCTGAAATATTTTCTATTGGAACTGTCTTGTACTCATCAAGAAAGGTCTGTAAAGTACAACAAAGTGAAAAACAAATTAAATATCTAAGCATATTGGATATTTGGATTCCAAGAAATAATGCAAGAAAAAAAAAATTGATTGCATAAATTAGTTAGTGGCATTACCTTGTCATCCTTTTCTGACATACCTACCCATCTCAACCTTTCAACCATACTCTCAGATTTGAAATCCTCATCAAAATCACCAATTGTTATAGACCTAGCATTATCCTGATCATCTTCGGCCTTTAATTGCTCCATGAAATTGAAGGAATTATCCAATTCATGATGGATTTGGTTATTATTATGAGGAAGAAAAGAGAAGTCATCACTAGGATCTTCATAATTAATATTATAATTTCCAGCCCATGAATCTTGATTTGTAAGGTCATGTGAAGCTTGGGCTACAGATAGGATTTCTTGTACAATGTCAGTTTGATTTGTTGTGCTCTCATGATACATACCATCATTTGACTGAGACATCATGTAGCCTACTTGGGGAAAATCTTGCACCTCCAATGGAGGTAAAGCAAATCTATGCTGCAACCTTGCACACTCTAATGCTATATCAACCTTCAAATACAAAAAAAAAAAAAAAAAAAAAAAAAGATGAGAAATAAGAAAATTAAACAAAATAACATAAAAGAGAACCATTTAATAGAAGGAAAAAAAAAACACCAAAAGTAGGCTTTTCTTTTTATTTATAGTTTATCAGGAATTTACTCAATATCCGGTGAGAGGGTAAAGAATATGTATGCTATCACTAGGGACGGCGCTAAAAGCCCGGCCCAGTACGGGTTTGGTACCCAGTAATTTTGCTTAAATAGTATATTTGTGTTAAGAAATTCATTAAAAAATTACACATATTAAAGTTAGAATCCAGTTATTATCACAGTTAAAATCACCACTTCAAAAATCCAGAACATGTAAAGTTAAAATTCTGGCTCGTTGGCTCCGCCTCTAATTATCGTGCCGTTTTTTTAAGCATTCCAGGTTAGTTGATTTGTTTAAGTTACATGTTTAACTTATTATAGATAATTATCTTTTAAATGACTTAGATAGTTATACATTAGCAACATATATAAGTTAAATTCATATTTTAAATTCTTGTTTTCTGATTCTCAAAGTGATGCTCTCTCCGTTCACTTTTACTTGTGACAATTTGACTTGTACACCCATTAAGAAAAATAATTAATGACATAACTATTTTACCATAGTACCCCTATTAAATGATATTTATTATTGTGTCTTGAATTAATTTGGAGAAAAAGCAATTAATGTTAAAGGTATAATAGGAAAAAAAAAACTGTCTTGTCTTGATTGGTGAAAAATGACAAGTAAAAGTAGAAATCAAATTAGGAAATTTGTGACGAGTAAAACCGAACGGAGGGAGTATTTTACTAGTCCTATTGTCCTAATTACATGTAAGATGTATTGGTATTACCTTAGATGGGTGGTATGGAAAATTAGCTCCATTGCTGGGAAATGATGGATTATTGAAAGTAAAAGCTTCATCTGACAAGTATTGCATCCATTTATCATCATTGCTTGGACCAGCAACATTCATTAATGGTGAACCATGGAGAAGCATGGATGAACTTGTTGTAGCTGATGGTGGCATTCCATAATCAGGGCTCTCATAATCATCACCTCTTCCCTCAGTATACAACTGATCATTAATGCTAGAAGATCGATCACTAGCATAATGATCTCCACTTTTTGGGGCATTCAAACTCTTCTTGAATACACGGCAAAGTGCATAAGCATCCTGCAAATTTCACCGCAACATTAACATCATCAACTAATATAAATCATCTCATTAAGTGTAAAATGAGAGTTTTGAAGTTAAATTACTTCTAAATAAAAAAGTCTATATATATCACATATTTTTAGGGCACACTAAAACAATAAAATGTGCAAATCAATTGTTATGAAGTGGAGTAGAGTATAACAACATATATACACGATAATATAAAAAATATTTTAGTCAATCTTTCTTAATTTTAGATTATGAATCTCATTTTTTACCGATAGTTATGTTTTGGATGATTTAATAGTGTAAAAGATATTTTACACTATCTTTTAGCTAGCGTAAATAGTTGAAAATAAATATACAGGTAGCTTTTCAAAATAAATGAAATTAGTAACATGTAAAATAAAGTGGCAAAACTTCTCTAACATGTTAAAGAAATAATGATATATAGAAATTTTTAGCACATATAAGTTAAATCCATATTAGCTAGTATTATATATTTGTACGTACCTGCAAGCCATTAGCAACTTCACATTCTCTTTCTTCCAAGCGATATTCATGCATAACCCAACCGGTTCGAGTTCCATGAGGTGCTCTCCCTCTATAATACACTAGGGTTTTCTTCATTCCGATAGGCCTCATCTGTGAATTTACTTTCCTGTCCTTACCGGTAGCCTTCCAGTACCCAGCTTTCGTTGCACGATTAGTCCTCGTTCCATTAGGGTATTTACGATCACGAGGACTGAAGAAGTACCATTCCATATCTTTACTAGGCAATAGGGACTTATCTGTAAATACAAATTCAAAAAAAATAAAAATAAAAAACCTCCATGATTATATAGCTAAAAGAAAAAAAGAACAATGAAAGGGATTCTGGAAACATGGTAATCATCAAACCCTTGTTCTAAAATAAAGTGGATTAAAATAAATGATGAAGTGAGGGGGTTAAAAGACAAAAAAGAGTAGTTCAGAGCTGGAATTCATGATTTCCCTAGTGCAATGATGTTTCTTTTGACTTGAGTATATCATCTCACCCCAGTTGTAGGTACACACATCTTTAAGCTTCTATAGGAAATTAAAAGATGTAGGGACCAACTAATAACTTCCTTTAAAGTAATTGGAACATGCATGAAATGATACATTCCAATTTAAGAAATTTTATAGCACGGTAAATTAAAGCATATGATCTTTGAATAACTAAAGTGCATGTGTTCAAAGTATATATCACCAGAATCACAACATATAGTAGTGAGACTTTTCATTGAAGCTTGTTTTGTAAGACTTTCCATTTTTACACGAAGAGTCTGAATTTATGTGTCATCAAATTAAGTAAAAGTCCCTTCGGGGACATCCGATAAAAAAATCAAATTAAGTAAAAATAAAAAAAAGGAAATAGTATAGCTTGTCTTGTATTATCTCGTCTTTGTTACTGATATACCTTTCTTGATAATCACTTTGGAATATATCTAGCTAGGTAATTATGTTAATTCTTTTTCTTTCTGATGAGAATTTAGGTAAATACAACGGCACATGCTTCCACACTATGTTGCTTGGATTCTTTAAAAAAAGTCGTCAGGTGAATGCCGAATCGTTCAAAAGCAGTACATTTTTGAAGGATCTAACACGGGTACGACAATATTATTGGAGAGCCCGGGCAACATAGCTTCCACATATATCCTATGATTTTTAATCGACACTCATGTATTATGGTAATTCATTTAGAGATGATGATCTAATTAAACTGGATTTTATTAGTATGTTGTTTAGAAAGGACAAAAACAGAAGGCATGAATTATATATACCTGGTAAATCCCATGGCTCACATTTGTAGAGATCAACTTCAGGAATGACCTCAAGTTCAATTTTCCTGCCATTGATCTTTCTTTTCAAGTAGTAAGCAACAAGTTCTTCATCTGTTGGATGAAAACGAAAACCTGGGGGCAATGAAACAGGTGCCATATAATATATTAATTATACCTCTCCTTTGGAACTTCTCTTTATATTTTTTCCTTCCTTCCTGAGAGCAAGAAGAAGTTCCAAAGAAGAGAGAAAATAATGATGAGCGAAGTTGTTGTAGGATTGGGGATTTTGATAAGAAGACAAAAAGAGGTG
The DNA here is from genome assembly GCA_031232105.1 of Capsicum rhomboideum. Taxonomy (NCBI): domain Eukaryota; kingdom Viridiplantae; phylum Streptophyta; class Magnoliopsida; order Solanales; family Solanaceae; genus Capsicum; species Capsicum rhomboideum. Next base: position 47,085,389 of record CP124717.1, on the reverse strand, counting down.
TAAGTCCAAAAAGCAAATGAAAGTTGCCTCCCCCCTCTTGCCTACTTTTGTCTTTAAAATTGTTTTTTCTCACTTTAATAAAATCTTTCTTCTCAAGCTCAAAGCCAAATATAGCTCTAGCTAACTCTTTTCTTTCTAAAGCACTTGGTCTAATTTGTATACATAGATACATACAGAGCAAGATATATAGAGTATTTTGATCTCTAGCAAAATTCTATGCTTGGAAGTTGTCCTTTCTCGGAATCTGAGCTTCCTTGTACACGTGGTGGTATCTGATTTGTTACATTACCGACCCTAGCAAGCTAGTGGGCTACCATATTTATATAATATATGTAAATTATTGGGAAATAATTAAAAAAAGAATACTTTGTTTTGTTTAGAAGGAGGGGAAGAGGATCTTTGTCCCTCTACAACTACGTTAACGAGAAACGGTTTGTATGGAAACGAATTGGCGGCTTTTCTTAACTGTCAATCTGCCATCAATGTTCCTTTCACATGCTAGCTGCCTCATTATTTCTACTCCCTTTCCCTTCCCTTTTTCTTTTCGTTAAAAAATTGAGTGTAGGAAAAGCAGAAATGAGAAAGAGAATTACAAAGTGAAGAATCGAAATGTCACCAATAATATATATTTGTGAAGGATATCAAATGGAAAAATCATAGGTGTATCTTATTAGACCATACATACACACATTTAAAAAATCTTTCTTTTACTTTCAAACGTAGTACCCAATCAAATACACAAGATAGTAGACTATGTTTTATTCATTGTAGTACACAGTTGGGCTTGGGTAGTGAACATAGGGTAGAGGAACAAATTGTTGAATTAGAAGGTAGGGTCTCACGATGGGTCCTACTTTTGCAACGTGATGATTCGACGTGGCAAAGTGGGGAGCAAGGATCATTTTGACAGCTTTTGTCGTTGTCATTGTCCTTTCTCTATCATAGTGATACCAAAATTCTCTCTCTCATGTGTGCTTTTCCTTTTGATCAATCTATCTTTTGGTGCTTTTCTCCTTTTTGAGGTTTCATGTTCTTTCTTCTTATATAATACTACCCAATATATATAGTCTAGCTTCTCTGCTGTTCCTCTTCCCTTCCTGACAAGAGAAGGAGGAGAATCAATCTAAGTGGTCCCCTTCAAGCTACTCTTCTAGATTCACTAAATTGCAAATCGATACTCCTCTTTTGTAGTGGGTTGAATATGTGATTTCATCTCGTAATTTGAAATTATGAAATAAAATTAATATTTGGATATATGATTTCATCTTATAGTTTCAAATTATGAGATGAAATTAGCGTTTGGACATGCGAAATCTCAAATTCTTCAAAAACCTTGATTTGGAAATTTTATACCATGATTTCACCTTTTTCAAATATAAAAATTGACATACAAATTTATATTTTATATAAAAAAATTCACTATATTATATCTACAAATCATTAATTTCAAATGTAAACAATTAATTTGTAGTTGGTATTGTTACTCTTGATATTAACCAACAAATAGAAAGGGAGCCTTGGAGTAACTGAAAAAATTGTTGTCATGTGATCGAGAAATACATGCTCAACGTGAGGAGATTGTTCGTACAATGTAGGAGGATTATATTATTTGGTAAGATTGTATAAGAATTGAAGAAATTTTGAGTTTTTCACAACTTATGGGGCTTTTATGCCCATAAGAAAAATTGCAACTTAAAAAAAATCCAAATTATATGTCCAAACAAAACTTCAACATTATCTCAAATGATTTCATATCATAATTTTAAATCATGATTTAATCTCACATGACCAAACGTGCAATGCTATTTGGGCTGTCTCTTATGTCATTCTTTATTCTTGGCTCCAAGTACTAATTTTTTTTTCTCCAATGAGTTTTAATTCAAAAAGGTAATAATTGTATCATAGCATATTCATTTTTTTATCTTCCCAATGTATTGAACATTCGAATTAAATTTATAATTACAAATATTGTAGTATTTAATTATATGCATTAATTTTGAATGAATGTTAAATTTACAAGAAAATTCTTGCTTGTAATGAAATGTTGGTCGAAACTAGGAATGACTAAGGTAATATTGAGGTCGTCAACCAAAATGTAGGATATGAAATCATTTCTGATTTTTGTTTCCATCGTAAGAAACAGGGTCACAAAGATGAAAAATGTAGGAAACTACCAGGGCCGGCTGATAGTGTTGAGAAATAGGCGGTTGTCTTAGGCCATCAATGTGCTTGAGCCGCCCCTAGAAACTGTTAGAATCAAAAGAAGGAAAAATAGAAGACACGTAACAGAGAAAACAATGGCTGAAACTGATATTTATTTCTGAACGTCAAGCTTATTTATAGGCAAACACTTAATAGAATCCTTCCACTAAAACAGGACACATATCAGTCCACGTTAAACATAAAATAACTTACTCCTAAAAAATAGAACACATGACTTCTAAAAGAAACATAACAGATGACTCCACTAATTCCTAGAAATAAGAACAACATACGACTGACTCAACTTAAAAGGAATCACAACTCCTAAAGACTAGGTCAACTAGCAGAGGAAAATAACGGACTAAAATTCCAACAGTTCCCCCTTAAACTGATGTTTGCTAACAGTCAGTTTACATCTTTGATTGTGTCGACGCCTAGCAGCCTTCTAAGTTTCATGAATGACTCCGTCTTTAGGGTCTTGGGGAAAATATCAGCAACTTGATCTTCACTCCTGCAGTAAATCAGATCAATTGTTCCATTATTGCTAAGATCTCGTAAAAAATAAAACTTCACATCAATGTGCTTGCTTCTTCCATGTAGCACTGGATTTTTGGATAGTTAAATTGCTGAATCATAGTCACAAAAGATCTTGGTAGCTTCTAATTGCTTGAATTTCAACTCCTCTAGAAGTCTCCTCAACCAAATAACTTGACAAGCACAAGCAGTCGCAGCAACAAACTCGGCTTCCGTAATAGACAAAGTGACAATTGGTTGTTTCTTAGCTGACCATGAAATAGCACTAGACCCAAACATAAAAGCATAACCTAAAGTGTTTTTTCTGTCATCTCGATCACCAGCATAATCACTATATGCATACCCAAGAAGATTGGACTTTTCACTCTTCTTATAAAATAATCCAAAATCTCTCGTTCCTTGCAAGTAATAGAGAATTCTCTTGGCTGCCGACAAATGCATTTATGTGGGATTCTCCATGTACCTACTGATTAAACTCACAAAGTACATTATGTCAGGTCTTGTAGCGGTGAGTTACATCATGTTGCCCACAATTTGTTTGTAAAGTATGTTGTCAACCTTCTTCCCAGTATGATCTTTGTGTAGCTTCAAACCAAGTTCAGCAGGAGTGTTAACTGGATTGCAATCCATCATCTGAAATTTGATCAGAATTTCCCTTACATATTTCTTTTGAGAAATAAAAATCCCTTTATCAGATTGCACCACCTCTATGCCGAGAAAGTAATGCATCAATCCGAGGTCGGACATTTCAAACTCATCCATGATCGACTTCTTAAATTCTTCAAACATGACATCACAATTTCCAGTAAATATAAGATCATCAACATACAAACAAATAATGAGCATCTTTCCTTGATCCCCAATCTTAACAAATAACGTATGCTCATAAGGACATTTTGAAAAACCAACTTTTAGAAAATACCCTTAATGCGACTATATCAAGCTCGAGGAGCTTGTTTTAGACCATTCAGAGCCTTTTTCAATCTATAAACCTTATGCTTATTTCCAATTTTAACATAACCAGGGGGTTGTTCAATAAATACATGTTCCTCCCAATACCCATGTAAGAACGCCGACTTGACATCTAGCTGGAAAATAGGCCAAAACTTCCGAGCTGCCAATGCGATAACCAATCTAATTGTATCATGCCTAGCAAAGGGAGAAAATACTTCGGTATAATCGATCCCATATTGTTGCTTGTATCCCTTAGACACTAAACGTGTCTTGTACTTGTCCACTTCGCCATTTTCCTTCAACTTTATTTTGAACACCCACTTCACTCCAATGGTTTTTTGTCCATTTGGAAGATCAGACAACTCCCAAGCAATTTCATCGTCCATTACTTTTCTCCATTTTTCTTCCTTCACAACATTCTCAAAGGAGGTAGGATCGCAATCTGAAAACAAAGCAAAGTGAGTAATTGGATCTTCAACTCCAGTTACCTTATAATCCTTCATCCAAGTAGGCCTTCTTCTAACACGCCCAACAGTTTGACTTGCTTCTTCAGTTGCTACAGCAACTGTTGGTGTTATTGTAGGAGCTGAATCTGATGAATTTTCCAGCGTGCAGGGTGCTGAAAATTCCTCCTGTTCAGCATCACTGTCATAGAGGATTTGGGTAGGCTGCTTCCTATTCCAATCCCAAGTCTTTTCCTCATCAAACGTAACATCCCTGCTGATAACAATTTTTTTTGTCAATTGATTAAACAGTTTTTATGCTTTAGAAGACTCACTTACGCCAAAAAAAAATATATTTTTCAGCCTTGTCATCAAGTTTCTTTCTCCTCTTATCTGGGACATGAGCATATACGATGCATCCAAAAATTCTAAAGTGAGCTACTATTGGTTTTCTCCTGTTCCATGCTTCCTCCGGTGTCATATTTTTAACAGAAAAAGTTGGGCTTCTATTTTAAATATGAGTACTCCAATTTACCTAATCTGGCCAGAAGGTCTTTGGAATTCTTCCTCTTGCTAACAAACTTCTCACCATGTTGAGGATGGTTCTGTTTTTTCTTTTCGATACACCATTCTGTTGTGGTGTATACGCAGTTGTAAGCTCTTTCAGAATGCCATGCTCTACACAAAAAACTTCAAATTCTTTTGAACAATATTTGCCTCCACGATCAGTTTGGAGAGACTTAATGGCTTTTCCTACTTCATTTTCCAGACTAACTTTGAAGCTTTTAAATGTCAAAAAAAACTTCAGATTTTTCTTGCAAAAAATAAATCCAAGTTTTTCTTAAAAAATCATCAGTAAATGTGATTAAATATCACTTACCTACATTAGACGTTGGGCTTATCGGACCACAAAGATCTGAATGAACTAACTCCAAAACATCCTTGGCTCTCCATGACTTTCCTTTGGGAAATTGAGAGCGCGGTTGTTTGCTAACAATACACTCTTCATAAATTTTGAAAGGAGCAGCAATTTGTGGAATACCAGTGACCATGTTTCTCTGTTGGAGTGTCTTCAACCCTCCAAACTCAAGTGACCATAACGAAAATGCCACAACCATGAGGAATCCTTTACTTCAGCCATCAAACAAGATTGAATACTATCAATCTTTAGTGGAAATAATTTGTTGGAGCTCATTTGAACTACCGCAATAGCTCCTCTCAGTGGATCATAAATTTCACACTCACCCTTCTTCGTAGTGATGGTATAACCCTTTTCTTACAACTGACCAGCACTAAGTAAATTAGTTTTCAAGTCAGGAACATACACCACATCAGAGATTGTTCCCACAAAACCATTCTTGGTTTTAATTCTGATATAACCTTTCCTCATCACTTCCACAGTTGAACAATCAACAAATGACACAGTAGAATGGAAATTTTCATTTAGAGATGAAAAAGAAAATTTGCTTCCACACATTTGGTTACTGCATTTGGAATCTACATACCAAATATCAGGCTCGTATTTTGTTCCATCATGGACAGCCATTAACAAAGTTTCTACTTCCTTATTTTCAACAAAATTGGGACTTTCTTCTTTTTCTTTGTAATTAGGCAATCTAGTGTAACAATATGATGCATAATGACCAAATATATGACATCTATAACCCTCTACCTTGGATTTGTCATGGTCTCGACCTCTTCCTTGAGATTGATGGCTTAGAAATTCCTGCTAAAATCTCAGCCTCCACGATCTCATATTTCTCTTCTCCTTACTCTTCCTCGGCATCTACTGTAACACCCCGTACCTTCCCAACCCTATGTGATGAAGTTGAACAATGGTTACTTAGGTGTCGAGATGCCATGAGTATGTATTTGGTAATGTTAATGATGAGAAAATTGAAATTTGGCTTCGTGCATGTGATTAGCCTTTCATAGGAGGTGTTTTGTGATTTTAGTGGAGCATTTGTGGGGTTCAAAATGAGGCTAAGAGGACCTCTAAACAAATTATATTAAGGCTAATAAGTAAGTTAAAGAATAGGACTTGAAGTATCTAACCAAACCCGCGAAGAAAAGTCGAAAAATAAAATTTTCAAAAATTCTAAGGGAGGGGCGCGCCAGAGTGCGTGCCGCGCCGCTCTGGGATAAAATTTTTAGTCTAGAGGCAGAAAGCTGGCGCGCCCAAGGGCGTGCCACGCTGGTTTTGCCACTTTTTCAAAGTTGGAAATTTTCTTAAGTCCCAAGGGTACCCAGGGACGTATTGAGCCGATTTTTGCCACGTTTATTCTACAACCATGAGTATATAAATGAAATGAGTAAAGTATTACATTGGTATGATAAAACTACTCGAGAACGAATTTGGAGTCAAAATGACGATTTTACCCTTTTGGTCAAAATTGGTCATACGTGGCTAGAATCGCTTGGTTTAGGAATTGAGGCTACGAGTATGAATTTCATGAGTGGTAATATTGTTGTAACACATATGGAATGAATTAAACATGAGAAATTATTGATTTTATTGGGTTAAGTGAATTGGGCTAAAAAAGAGGCCCAAAATAAGAAGAAAACATGGGTTCTTCCATTGACTAAAGCCACACTTAGCATTAAATGCAAAGAATGGCTAAGGATGACCCCAAGGCCTATAAAAAGGGTCCAAAATCAGATTTTTATCACATAACACTCTCATGCCAAATCTAGAATTATCTACAAGCATTTTCTCTCAACTTCAAACCCTAAGGCACTTCTTGGAGCAAGATCATCAATTTCCAAGCTTGGGTAAGTGATTATTCTTATGGATTAATATAGTATATGCATGGGAGAGTATGTAAATCATGTTGGTTATTCTTGGAAGTGTTGGACATGGTACTTTGTGTTTTTATATAAGATTTGTAATCCATGAGATTCAAGCTTGAATCATGACTTGGGACTTTGATGAAAGAGCATGGTATGGATAAAATATGAACATGTATGGTGTGATTTTATTATGAAACTTGTTATTTTCCTATAAGTGTAAATTGTGGGATTTTGGCCAATATGTGGTATGAGGTGTATTATGGTAAGTTGATGGATTATTTGTGATATGGTGTGGATAAGAAAGGGTAAAGGAGAAGTGTTGTGGTGAAATGTATTGATTATCATGTATTGGTCAATGTTGTGAATATTGTGGGACTTTTGGTAAGATAATTTCATAAATGGTATTGTCAAGGGGAAATGACATGTTAAATCCAAACATGTGACTTGTTGTTATTGTATGCATTTGTAAGGTAGTTGGTGGTTAATGTTGGTTCCATTATGTACTTGTGATGTAGAGTGAAACGTAAAGAAGGAGCGGAATTGTTGCACTCACATATTTGATTGTGTACTTACATTAGGAAGACAAGGTATGTAAGGTTACTCTGTCCGTATCTTTCTGCGGCAAATAATATTCACATTGACATTACGCTTGTCCTATCCCGAAATGTGCTAAGGTATCCTATATGCGGTTACCAATTGTCAATATCGCATGTTTCATACTCATTGATCAATTGTGAATCTCATGTCTCATATTCATGGATATTGTTCCAAAAGCTCTATAAGGTTGTTTTTCAAAGTTCCAAAAGTGATTATGCTCATGTATCTTGTTTATGGATGATTGTACAATGGTTCCAATGGTGTTATGTTTCCAATAAGGCTATGATTCCAATAATGTTTATTCACATGTCTTCTATTTTGGTTATGGTCCAAAGCTTCCAAAAATGCTATGTCAAATGAATGTATCAATCTCTCATAAGCAAAAGTATCAATCTCTCACAAGTAAAGGTATCAATCTCAAAAGTAAAGAAATGAAGTAAGAAAAAGTAATGCATATTGATTATGTTCATTTATCCATGGGGTGCAAACACCTGCATGAGGATGATATACTATCCATGGGGTGCAAGAACACCCGCATGCTGATGTTACTTTATCCATGGGGTGCAAAGGACAGCCACATGACGATATGATCTTATCCATGGGGTGAAAAGAACACCTGCATAACGATGCTGTGTTATCCATGGGGTGAAAAGAACACCTGCATGATGAGGGCCCAGACAACATATGTAAAGTAAAGTAAAGGCAAGAGAAAGAATGAATGTAATATACATGGTTTCCAAAGTACAGAATAGTGAATCATCTACATTGTGACCTATCTATATTGATTATTCATTTGAACTTGAGTTCTTTGAAATACTTACATAGCTTACCAGTTTCATATGGCCTTACATACTTAGTACATTCTTCGTACTGACCCCTCTTGGGGAATTTATTTTACTTGCTGCAGGCGCAGGTGCTAGTAGACCTCCGCAGTAGATTATTGGATATTTGCAACTCTTTGGTGAGATACAGTTGCTTCGGGGCTTCACATTTCACATTGTACACTAGGTTTTGGTATTATGTAAATATTGTATACACATGGTCATGTATCTGTAGAGGCTTTGTAGACGGTTGTGGGAAGACAAATGTAATAAGTGTATGTCCATGATGACTTGATGGCCCTGTCGGCCAAGTTTCACATATGTATATATTTATCACATGTTCCAGGATTTCCGTTATGAGTATGATAAGTTCTTATGTGGTAATGGTATTTCTTAAGACATGCATATAAAACATAAGCAAAGATTGGTTCTCTCGAGCCATATCGGCTTCGGGTGCCAATCACGCCTCGTTGGAAGTCGGGGCGTGACATCTACCTCTTCCCCTATTGTTGCTGGAATAAGTATTAGTAGAATCCTTCAATGTTTGCTCCTGTACTTCTAAACTTTTGTTCATCTTATATTCATGAACTAGTAAAGAACTTTGCAATTCATCAAGAGATAGTTCATCTATATCTTTTGACTCTTCGATTGAGCAAACAACATAATTATATTTTGATGTGAGAGAGCACAAAATCTTCTCCACAATGGCTACATCATCCATCTTCTCACCGTGGAAATGCATTTTGTTGCTGATCTCCATTGTTCTAGCACAGTAACTCAATACAGATTCACCTTCCTTCATTTGTAAAGTTTCAAAATCCCTTCTCAAGGCTTGAAGTTGTGCATGCTTCACTCTGGTTGTGCCTTGATAGTTTTTCTTCATGGAATCCCAAATATCCTTAGAAGTTTCTTTGCAAAGAATAGTTTCTAGGATGGGACGATCGATAGCTTGAAAGAGATAATTCTTCACTTTTAGATCTTTCAGCTTTCTCGCTTCCAACTCTTCATTTTGAGCATTCGACAAAGTTTTGCCTTCCGCCGGAGTTTCGATGCCATCCTTGACAATTGGTCAGTACTCCTTTGACCATAAGAAATTCTCCATCAGCATGCTCCAATAGTCATAATGACCATCAAAGCGAGGAATTGTTACTTGCACAAAATTATTTTCAGTAGCCATTGGATAATGTAAGAAATATATGTGGCTGCCTCACTTGTTTTTCCTTTCACGATAACCAAGCTCTTGATGCCACTATTAGAATGAAAAGAAGGAAAAATAGAAGATACGCAAAAGAGAAAACAATGGCTGAAATTGATATGTTTATTTCTGAATTTCAAGCCTATTTATGGGCAAAAGCTTAACAGAATACTTCCACTAAAACATGACACATAGCAGTCCACATTAAACATAAAACAACTTACTCCTAAAAAATAGAACACATGACTCCTAAAAGAAACATAACATATGACTCCACTAATTCCTAGAAATAAGAACAACCTACGACTGACTCAACTTAAAAGGAATCACAACTCCTAAAGACTAGGTCAACTAGTAGAGGAAAATAACGGACTAAAATTCCAACAGAAACTACACCCCGAGCTGAGAAATAATCAAGGAAAAATGAGAAGATGAGTGAGGAAAGAAACCAAAATGACCCTAAACAAACAGAATACAACAAAAACAAGAAACAAGGCAAGAAAAAATTGGAAACAATAAGAAGATTGACATAAATGCTGGCTCCAATTAAAGGTGAAAAAATCAAACCCAACCCGCCCAATTCGACCCAACCCGTTCAAGTTTGGTTTGGTTATTGACCCACCCATTTATTAGCTCAATCCATGTCAACCCAACCCATTTCAACCCTTTAAAATTTGGATTAATATGTAACCCGAATTGATTTTTGAGAAATCTTGTTAAAATATTTTAAAAAGACTTTTTTTGTTTGATATATTAGATATAATCATAATAATAAAAAATAATAATTTTATTCGGTACTAAAAACTTATAAAAGAATAATAAAGTAATTAAAACTTCGTAAGAATTGGGTGGGTTAGGTTATAACCCGTTATCTAATACGTTTTGACCCAAACAAATTTGGGTCGGGTTGGGTCTTGGCCCGTTTGTTATCTTGACCCATTTTGACCATCCCAAATTTGACCCAACCCGCTCAATTGCCATTCTGATATGAGCATAGTTAGTGTGGGTATATTAGGATGGACTTCCATATATGGATGATAGCTTGGAGCCCAGAGGAAGGCATGAAGAAACAAATACACATGGTCATGAGCAATCAAGATGCTATTTGGGCAATCAAAAAGGTCCCTTGTGGGTTATTTACTAAATAGTCACTTTTGGGCTTTTTTTGTAATAGGCTACTTGTTAAAAGGCAAGGACTATAAATAGTTGCCTTAGACACTTTCTTTACTTAGATTTTTGATGATTGAATTGTCTTGAATAGACTTGACAATTGGTTGCACTAGGTTAGGGTGTAATTGGGTTCAATTCCAATTATTAGCTTTAGATCGAGTGATTAGGGTGGATTCCCGAATTGCTTGTGTTATCTTCTTCACTTGATTGATCATCGAGTTATCATATTGTGGATTCAATTTGGTTTCTCGTACATTTGATTGAGTTCTCTTTCTCCCTTGGTTTAATTGTTCTTCAATTGAACCTTTCTTTCTTCACTTCTCATCTCTTATTTCTCAACTATCTTTTAATTTTGTTGTTTAATTCCACGTTTTCGATGTCGATTTTAGTCACTTGATTGAGGTCGTTATCACACCCCTAGCTCCAATGCTTGAATTTCTAATGACACTAGAAAAACTCCTACCAAGTTGACCAGTCTGATGTGTGGCAACCAGTTGCTAATTTGATCATTAATAGGGATGAGATGTCTAAGAAAGGTGCTCAATTTCTCATAACAAAAAATGAATTAAACACAGTGGTTAAAATTCATAATAGCACCAACAAGAAAAAAGGTTGGGGAATGATGAAATTAATGTCAATGGGGATACTAAGTGTTAGGTTTTTAAGAGGTGTGAATGGGAAATAAATGGGTGTTTTCTTTGTAAAGACACCAAGAGAAACGATGCAATTAGAATAGACACCTTTTAACTTTGAATGGTTGTGACATATCCAATGGGTTGTGACTTTTCCCATAGGTTGTGACTTTTTCTATAAGTTGTGACGTTTCTGATAAGGCACAATAAGTACCTCTTCATAATACCTCTTCATTGGCTATAAATTCAGAGGACTAGCCTCAGTTTTCTGCATCAAATTTTTGAACTTTTTCTACGTATTTTCTAACAAACAAATATAGAGTCTTGTGTGATTTGTTGTCGTTCTTTGCGTTCGATGAAGTCGTTGGTGTTTGAGGTAGCACTACTATATCTATAGGTATATCCGTTTTATGCTGGGAGGAAGCAATCCAAAACCTGGGTACAATGAGGGGATTAAATTTCTTAAGTACACACAAGAAAATTGTAGACTCGGATATTTTAATTAAGTTCTTTGGTTTTATGTTTTTTCAGTTTTATTTTCTAATTTACTATTTTGAACACATGATACTAACACTAAGAAAAATAGGGCATGATTTAAGCTATCATCCTTATGGATGTTCCCCGAACTTAAGAAGCAGTTCAAATACTCCAAACGAGAGAAAGAAAGAAAAGAGCAAAAACAAAATCTCACAAAACCACAAAGTAATATGAGAAGAGTTAGGCAACAGAAGAATATCATTTGTACTGAGGTAGAGGTGAAGAATAGTATTCTTGACCAAATGAAAGATTAGGACCTTAGCAAGGGTAATAAGAAAGGATGAAAAATTCTCCAAAGAGGTTACTATCTCTTCTGAAGTAATTCTATCTAATGGAGAAGAGACTATTAGAAACAGTAGGACATAAGGGAAAAGTTTCAAATCTTTATCTAGTTTAGAAGCCATCTTATCTAAAAGAAGTACCAAGAAAAAATTAGATAAAAAGATTAGAAAGAATACCAGATTTTATTCTATTAAGAAAAATACTAACAATCAAGTTCAAATAATTGAGGAAGGTCGAGAGGAGGCAACTTATAAAGTCAGTAAAAATGAAGTTATGCTGGAGAATGAAGTAGAAGAGTTTGAATTCCCAAAATCTGATGATTAGATCATCAGGGATCTAGGTGTAACAACCTGAAATAAATTGTGGCTAAATACCCCTACTTTCAGTGTGAGGCTATAAACTTTAAAGATTTCAATGCCAAAGAGTCATATTCCAATTACAAGGATCAAAAAGACGTTTACCCTAATATTTTTAGTGATTAATAAACTATGGTAGAATATAGGAGTTATTGGCTCTAATATAGCTGCTGAAAGAATTAAACTCTTCAAAAATCACAACTATCTCCTATATCTTTTCATTCAAGAGCCCATGGTGAATGGGAGGAAAATTGAGAAATTCACAAGAATGCTTGTTTTTCAACATTATGCCACAACATTTCTAGTAAAATTTGGAGATTCTACTTTAGTGATTATTGACTAGATATCCTAGAAAACAGAGTTCAACACAACCTTGTTCATATTATAAGTTCAACCTTCTCTGTCTTACACATCACTATGGTTTATACCAAATGTGATGAACCTTTGAGGAGAGTACTTTGGGGTGCTTTGATAGATACTGCTAGTAGTATTACAGGCTCTTGGGAAGTGGTGGGTTAGTAGTATTACAGGATCTTGGGAAGTGGTGGGTTACTTCAATGTCATCACCTAAATTGATGAAAAATTAGGATAGAGACCCTACAAAATTGAAGAGAAATTGGATTTCTTAGCTTATTTGTTTGATTGCAAGTTAAAAGATGGGGTTTACTTCAGATCTAGATTTACTTGGAGTAATAATAGAGATACTCCTATAATATCTAGAAAATATAAGATATGTTGGTCTATATTGCTGAGTGGTTTGACAACTTTGAGGATACTGACGCATCCAACTCACACACAAGTGTACGTAGTCGTCTAATTAATATAGACTAGCATCCAATTCGGATGTCGTACTCAAGAGACTTATTATTTAGCAATAATTTAGTCAAATCTATTACTACAATTTTAAATAAGTTTTAAAGTAATCAAGAGAGTAGTTTGATTTTGTGTGTTTCATAACCAATAAGTAAAAAAAAACTAAAGGTTATGATCATAGTTGGAGAGAAAATCCAGGGTTACGACTTTGTTTTGTGATTATACAAAGTGTTTGATTTTGTTGACTAGCTCATTCATCTAGTTATTAATTTACGGGGATAATTATTTAATTATGATCTTTCGAGTCTCTAATTGTTTACCCAGACTGGCCTCACACCCACATCTTTGAGTGTGAATTTGCTAAACTATTCCAAATGCATTTATATATCTTCTCATTTTGTAACCAAATAAGGCAATCTAGTCATATTCCTATCTTAGGCACAAATCAATTTATTATTTTACAATAGAAGAGATCTTATTCCATATATTCTTTCTTTTATCCCATGATTCCTCTTCCAAGTTCACAATAAGAATATAGATTTATTTCAATGATAGCTAACTATTAAAATATTAAACTCAAGAATATAAGAACAACTAATATGATAAACAAACTTTGTCAAATCAATTATCTACTAAATAATTATGCTTTTAGTCATAACCCCAGAACAAGGATGTTTGGCTATTCATGTTTTAATCAAAATGCAAGAAATTCTGTCTTTCATGAAAAATTAAAGAGTAGATAAGTAGAAAAGTAAGAACCCTAATAATGTAGTCTTCTCTCTGTCATGTGGTTTACTGAAAAGTGATCCACCCCTTTAAAATCTTTCAAAGACTCTATTTACAGTGGTGAAAAATAACTCTTATTCCTACGTGAACTTTGGCTTGACTTTTAAAAGGATCTAACGCTGAAGCACTGCCCCACGATACGCCCTACAAAGATGAGTTTGAGCTCTGTGCTATGCTCTTCAAGGTGGAGATCTGGCCTTGTGTTGCCCTTCAAGGTGCTGGAAGGTTGAATTTTTATGCCCTCTAAAGTTTTATGACAGCTGTGATGCGATCTTCAGATCATAGTGGTTTTCCCACATTGGGACCATACTTCTTCCCAGCCACAGGTCCCTTTTTAGTTTGTAATACTCCATTTTTGCTTCTTTTGCTATTTTGGGTCATTTTCTTGTGCAGTTTAGCTTAAAACATGTCTAATCACATATGTTAGCTTACCCACATCAATTTGCACAAAACATATGGATATATGTGAGTTTATTCTTGGAACTTAATCTAATTCATGGGTAAAATGTGGCACTTGGGTGTATAAATATATCCAAGATCACCACTCCATACTTAAATCTTTCTTTGTCCTTGAACAACTCATTATAAACCCTACAAAACTTCACACCTTAACAACACCAATTGAACAGGTCTACTCACACTCAGATTCTCTAGACAATTTAATCATGATCTATACTTCACTCAATTAAGTATAATTATTCAAAACCAAAGATTCTTCATACGAAACTACATAACCTCTAAAATTGCCTCTTTATGAAAAATAGGGTCAATATGATCATGTGCAAATATTAAAATCATTAGTTCACCTAATTTTAACCTTTAAGTGCCCTTACTATTTAAGAGATGTTCGCCTTTTCTCACACCATGTAGATATGTAATCAAATCAGGGGCAAAAATCATAGGAAATTCGCTCACACTATCAAATAAAATTATAAACATACAAAACATACCATAGACTTGCCCTTAATGTATTACTCAATCAATCAAAGCGTAAAATTGTAGGATCAAAAGGACTCTTTTGGTTGTAATGTCGGGTAAGGGACGATTAGGAAATATTTTGAAAATAGTAACTATTCTCCCTATGCACTTTAAGCCACTTACTTTTTCATAATTTTTCTCTTTTCATTATATCGCCTAAACTTTCAACTTATGTTCATACTTACTTTCCCCCCTATTCTTTTAGATTTTTGCCGTCTTTTTAATTTACTCATTGCTAGTAAGGATATTTTCTCAACTTTCTTTTTATTGATTTTTCTAAATTTTCTTCTTTCTTTTGTTTCTTTTTTTTTTGTTTGTTTGTATTTTCTTCCTTACTAACAAAAACGAAGAAATGATTCACGCGGAAACCATATTTACTTCCTTTTCTCCCACATCACCCAACAACCTTTTGATTACCCATACCCCCTGTTTGTTCCCTTTTTCAATAAGCTTCTCAACAATAAAGTGCATTATGGATTATTTGGATCAAATTAAACATGAGATCAATCAAATAAAGGGTATTAGGCTATATAATATGGTCCATCAAAGAAACAGGCTATAAGGCACAACGGGACTTAACTAAGGACAATATAAGGGGAGACACATATAATGGTAGGCAGACAAAAAAATGTCTTGATCACATCCCACAATTTAATACTAAGTTTAATTTTTCACAAACACGAGGTAAGTTTTAGATGTCTAATGAAATAAACACGAGAAATACTAACCACACATGGAACAATGGTCTTGAAAATGGATCAATAAGACTCCACTTTTTATAATATAACCAAAATTGAATGTCATACATTATTAAGCCCATATTTTACTTTAGAGTCATGCTAAAGAGCCTATGTATCTCTAACGAAGTTTTCTACTTTTTATGCTCTTTTCAATAAATTACCCATGAAGTCTAGCATATGCCTAAGTGGAGCACCTAGCATTCAACTAGCGATGGGTTCTACCCCTACTACCACCTATGACTAATTTTCCCTCTAGATGATCGTGATTTATTCATCATCGAAAAAATCACTAACTATGACTAACAATACCAACATAATCCTAAAAAAAATTCTATTCAGTTCAAAGTGACACTATCCTAGGGAAAAGCATCAAAAACAAAAGCTGAGAAACTCAAACACAAACTAATCAATACTAACACAGTTACCACTAGCAACTACTTAATCAAAATAAAAAATTCACCAAGTATCCATTACTAGATATTACAAACCCAAGAGTTCTCCAAAATAGTCATAAAAAACAACCAACAAAACACCATAACATCCAAAACACCAAAAACAAGACCAACAAAGTACAACTCAATAAAGAACAAATACATGAAAATGAGAAAATCAAAAAATCCATAGAAACCTAAACAAAATAATACAAGGAAATTCTTTCTCCTATCCCATACTTAAATAATAATTCTTTCTCCTACCCCACACTTAAATAATAGCACGATCGCCAGTGCTCAAAAAGAAACTAAAAGCAAAAGTGAGGTAGAAGAAGAACTTTATGGGTCTCTAGTCTAAGTCATCACCATTGGAGGGATCATATGTTGCATCCCAAATTTGAGAGTCCTCTTCATCTGAATACTTGGTCTCAATGTCTCAACCCTATCAAACCCTCTCTATATTGATGGGTATATCATCATCCACCAACTTCATAAAACCTGACCCAACTCGTCATAAAACCTTCGTGTTGTCACTCAGGGGTAGTCCTCATTAAACAACTTCAACTCTTCAATGGTAGGTAGTCGGCCATCACACATCAGTGAAAATATGGTGATGCCATACATGTGGCCATCATGGCTATCTTTCCTGGAATTACACTTGGTAAGTGTTAATGGTGAGCCATGTTGAGTGTCGGGCTCCTTAGTTTTTATCATATCCACTCCACAAAGATTTCTAAGAGGTCTATAGTCAGGATTCTCTATATCCACATTTAAGTATCTCAAAAAGAGAGTCGTGAGACCCCTAAAACTATACCTTAGGCCCTTGCACAATCGTGCCTTCTTTGTTGTAGATTTCAAAATAGCACCAGCATTAATAATAGGCTTTTCTGATATTAATACATACACCAAATAAACTCGATCATAAGTGATATGAGTAATATGCTTCCCTAGAATGAAGCAACATCAAATAATCTTGAGCCATACTCTGGCCTCTCTAGTCAAATATGTCTATGGAAAAGTTAAGTGATGGCCCTTTTGCTGATAGTAGGCCCATCTAGCAACTGATCTCGGGTCACATAAAGTATGGCCTATGGAATGTCTGGGTAGCTTTATATTCATCTCTCTAAATGGACTATGTTTAACATTTGGAGTGTTCAAGAATTGATTCAAGGTAGTGACAATGAAAGTCACAACTTGCCCTCAAAATTTTACTTGGTTACTTCGGCTTCAGGGGTCCCAATTGGCATAGAATTCTCTAACCAAACTTAAATTACACTCCTCAGGATTAGTAAAGTTGTAGTCCATCCCAAGGGTGTGCAACCTTTCAAGAATATGGGTGAACTCCACACTGAGGCACTATCCCTATCAACACTCTCGTCCAGAAAGTATTTGGCCACCTTATTATCTTTCACCCATCTTTGTCCATACTTCTCAACCCAACATATCCCAAACCTTTTTGGGGGCTCACAAAGGGTAGGGGGTAATCTTAGCATGTGAACTTTGTCCTGTACGGAACCTCTTCTGACCTTGCTAGAGGAGGCTTTATTGACTTTGCTTGTTTTTAATGCTATTGTACTTGTCAAACCCACACATTTAAATCATAAGTCCATGTCCTAGTTGGCTAGAAAAATCAAGTTTGCAGGAGGATGGAAATGACCCCACACTTTATTCGCTAGCATGACTTTTCTAGTCCCTATTTTTGAGTACTCAGACTTCCCTTACTAACACAAGTCATTGACTAAACACAAATTTCCAATAAGCATCCATATCACATATATCAACATTGTTTCCTTATAATCACTAAAGCAACATTCACATCAATTCAAAATTTACATAAAATAGTCTTAGCTCAATGTAGGAGTATGACAGTTTCATACTTAATTCACGAGCTTCTAATTTAAAATTTGCACATTCTCTCACCTAGTCACCTATCATAATCTTACCTCACCTCATACTATCTCAATTTCATCCAAGTATAGAAAAATAAAATGCAATTCACTAGTTCCATACTTTAAATTTTGTATTTAATCACAAATATAACATTCAAATATGGCATAGCTTGCTCATCTCAATTTTTACAAAATATTCTAACCTAGGGCAGCGGGGAAGGGATTCGGATGAAGAAATCATGATAAAAATAAGGTAAAATAAGTTAAAAATCATGAAGGCCTTACTTTAATGCTTGAAAGTGTGAAAAGAGAAGAAGATGCATGAGAGTTGTAATGTGCTACTCATGGATGAAGGGAGAGATGGATAGTGCAAAATGAATTAGGGTGAGAATGAGAGGAAAGAAGTGATTTGGGTATTTAAATAACACTCATGGGTCGGGTTTGACCAATGGGTTTTAAAAAAAGTTAACCAAAAAAAAATTTGGGCATCACGCAAGGATCAACGCGGTAGAATAGGTTTGCGTCGTCGAGCCCAATGCATAGGCAAGCTAGATTTAACTCTTCTTGAGTTTGCTAACAGTTGTAGCACAGAGCTCAATGCGGTAGCAGCAGTCCACCATGCGAGGCTGAGTTCACATACGACACTGTATGTTGAGCTCACTCACACGATGTCAGTTGCTACTTTAAGGGCTTTCCATGCTTGATTTTGCATTCCTCAACTTTTATTTGCCACCAAACACCTGCAAACTACTACAAAAGCAACAAAAGATGTTAGAAAGGTGGGTTGCCTCCCACCTAGTGCCTTAGTTTTGGTCATGGCATGAAACATCTTTTTGTATTTTTTTTCTTTATTCTTCATGTCTTACACTCTTACATTACAATCATCGGGTTGTCTCCCAAGTAGTGATTAATTTAATATTACAATACGATGCACCTCTAATTAATTATTAGACAAGACAATTGAGGTCTTTTGCCTATCCAAGTCCTCAACACAATAATGTTTCACTCTCTATCCATTCACTAAAAACATTGCACTTTTCTATTCCTTCCACAACTCTACAACCCCTTGAAGAGTTATATGAACCACCTCAAATGGACTGAACCATTTGGACTTAAGCTTTCTAATGAAAAGCCTCAGTCTCAAATTGAACAAGACAACCTTTTGGCCTTGTTTGAAAGCAAGTGGAAGGATATGTTTGTCACTCTATATATTGGTCTTCTCTTTGTAGAGTTTAGCATTCTCATATGCGTGTGATTGAAATTCATCAATCTTTTGTAGTTGCAATATTCGTTTTTGCCCCACTGACTCTACATCAAGATTGAGCTTTTCTATAGCCCAATATGTTTGGTGCTCTAACTCTATCAACAAGTGACAAGACTTCCCATACACTAGTTGATAAAGAAGTCGCAATAGGTGTTTTGTATGCAGTATGGTAAGCCAATAGTGCATCATCTAACTTGACCGTACTATTTTTCGCAACACATTTACCATATTTTGAAGAATCTACTTTACCTCTCAATTAGACACCTCTACTCGACCACTAGTTTGGGGATGACAAGTAGTAGCCACCTTGTGTCTCACCCCATATTTAGACAATAAATTCCAACACCAATCATTGATGAAGTGAGCCTTTCTATCACTACTAATCGCCCTTAAAGTCTCGAATCTTGTAAAGATGTTCTTATTCACATATTTCACCGCCACTTTAGCATCATTAGTGGGATGAGCAATAGATTCTACCCATTTAGAAACATTATCAACCACCATAAGAATGTACTTGTTGCCAAAAGATGGTGGAAAGGGATCCATGAAGTCAATACCCCTACACATCAAAGATATCTACCTTAAGAATGTTTTTTAAAGGCATCTCATGCCTCCTCAAAATCACTCTTGTTCTTTGACATTGATCAGGCCTTCACATAAGCTAATGCATCCTTGAACAAGTTAGGCCAAAAAAGCCAGAATTGTAATATCTTTTGTGGTGTCTGTTAATCTCTATGATGTCCACCATATGGGGAGGAATGACAACTCTCCAGAACCTGTTTCACATCACTTTCCAGAATGCATCTCCGAATCATATGATTGAGACTTATTTGAACAAATAGGGCACATCCCATATATAGAAACAAAAATCATGATAGAGCTTCTTCTTTTATCTGGTGTTCACCTACGGAGGATACACCCCACTAATAAATAAATTCATAAATATGTGGTACCATGGTAGCTCAAAAATACTCAAGGCAAGGAGTTGATCATCAGGATACTTCTCAAACATATGCCTATCTTTTGTCACATGAGACCAATCATCAAGTCTAGATAAGTGATCCGCTACTTGATTCTTAGTCCTTTTTCTATCCTTGATCTCAAGATCAAACTCTTCCAACAATAAAATCTACCTAATTATCCTTGGATTCATGTCTTTGTTATTGAATAAGTAACAGATAAAAGCATGATCAGTGTGTACAATCACCTTAGTCGCCATAAGATAAGAACGAAATTTGTCAAAAACATACGCTAATGATAGCATCTCTTTTTTAGTTAGAGTGTAGTTCATTTGAGTAGCTTAAAGAGTCTTTCTAGCAAAATAGATGAAATGGAAGATCTTTTCCTTTCTTTGACCTAAAACTACCCCCGAATCAATATCACTAGCATCGTACATCAACTTAAAAGATAATTCCAATCAGGTGCAATCAAGATAGGGGCTTGAACTAGTCTCTTCTTCAGATTCTCAAAAGCTTTCACATACTCAACATAAAACCCATACTGACATGTGGTCACGCTTGATTTTGCTCATTCATTATAGTGCTCACCAATGACATCACAGCTTTAGTCTTTGTGGAATCAGTAGTCATATGCTAAGTTACAAAGTGTGAAATTTGCTCTGGATTTTTTGATTAGCTTATGACGTATGTTGTGGAGATTTGATCCTATTCGAAGCATTATTGACAGGTTGACTAGTCCTACTCACTACCTAATAGTTCAGTTTTCTCTTCAGACTAAAGAGGTTGACTCAGATTTGTTTTTGAGGGATGGTTCAGTTGTACAGGGTGTTGGTCTTGCCCATTTTTGACTTTGGGTCTCAGTTCGCAATGGGTTTCTAGAAGTATACTCATTGGGATATAGATATTTGAATTGAGCTTACCGTGACTTTTTCACCCATAGATTGATGATCATCTAGAGTAGATTATTCAGGTTCTAGAGATTATGCCTAGGACTTACATTAAGGTGTCGAGGGTCATTGAGACCAGTCCTTGACCTTAGCATAGATTGCGTATATTGACCTTTACCATTCAGTTATTTAGGAGAATTGGTTATGTTCTTTCAAGGTTGGTGGTTATGCGAGTATGCAAATAGGACAAAGGTGATACTGGAGAGATTCTATGTAGTTCAGAGTGGGTAGGAAACTTGTGATGATTGATAGATGCTGGACTTAGAGTTTGAGGTTGGTGATTCGATATATGAATTAGTTTGCATATAGCCTTGTCGGGTGTTCTCTCAGTTTTTCTTATGTCTTATGGTGTTGGTATATTTTTTATAAGTCTTGCGTACTTCAGTCGAGTTCGATGCAGTTGGATGGAAGTTGGCGTTCGAGGAAGAGTTGGTTATCATTTTGAGCAATAAAGTAAGGTAGTTCAAATTAAGGAAAATTCTGGTAGTTAAGCTTCATAGAGGTGTTATTCAACCTAGAAGGGTTTCTAGGGAGCCTTGTGGGGAATGTGGATGTAATAACCTTACCTTTTTGAGCTTTCAGGCTCATTCTGTTCCTTGACTTATGAGGATGAAAGTCCTTTTAGTAGTGGATGTTGTAATGACCCTCCAGGTTATTTTCTTCTTTTTGTGCATTTTTCATGTTTTGAGATCTCCTATAGCTTTTCCAAGTCATTTATGACTCGCTGGAATTAGTGGTTCGCCTCCTAAGAAATTTGTTTGGGTTTTAAGCCCATTTCCCTATTTTGGAGTTTTTGAAGTTAAAAAATTGGTCTTTGGCCAAAACTTCTAGTAAACGGCCTCGGATGAGAATTCCAACAGTTTTATTAGCCCCAGGATGTGTATTTTAGGCTAGGAGATCTTTGGTTTGGGTCCCGAGACTTTCGAGCTAACTTTGGTATATAGGTTTGGCTTACCTACAGGTGGGTTTAGTAGGTGCCATCACGACCTGAGGTTTGGGGTCGTGACACCATGATTTTATAACTCAGTAAGCATAGCATACTAGTGATCTATCCCAGTGCTTAGCATGCGAAATTGGTAAGTTAGGTTTACCTAAATGGCTTTTTGCTCTGATTAGATGAATATCACTCAATCACCAATTAGGTCAATGAGTGTTTTCTTACGGACACTTACCCTTACTCTTAGATTATCTTTCTTGATTAAGGCTTAAGTTATTAGATAAGGGTTGGTAGCCTCAAATCTCCATTATTAATCTCTTTTTCTATTATTTACCTCTTTGTCCAAGCAAGTTAAGAATTACGGCGAGTTCTAACATTTACAACCGTTAAAAAACAATCAATATGAAGAGAAGAATAATACATGCATGAACACCGATCAAGAATCACTAATTACTTTTTTACCTAATTTTTTAATTCATCATGATTTCCACAACCCTAGTTATGTGATTTAGCTATTCATTTTGTAAAAACACAATCAGAATTTTTGTTAGAAACATTAATTATGAACTTAAGAATTGAATAGATGAAATCTGGAATCTTGAATTATCAAATCACAATCAATACTCAAGAATCAATGGATGTTATTGCTCAAAAACTAAAGAGAAGTATGTTCTTAAGCAACATAAAAAGTAACAATGTATTTAGGGTGTGTAAACTGTAAATTAAAACCTAAGAAAAGTATTTATAGACAAAACAAAACCTATCCTAAACAAACTAGGAAAGCAGGCCAATCAGCTTTGTATGACTCGTACTATGAAAGTATGGTTCATAGTATGGATTTCATGACTCATGGTTTGCTAATTTCTCCAGAATCCCATGAGTCAGTATAAAACTCGTGGTCTTGACTTGTGATTCGTGCATTGACTCATGATCCTTGAGTCCAATTTGCACCTTTTTAGATCTTCGTCTTCACGACTCTCAGAACGAGTCAGGATGACTCATGGTTTTACTTCACGATTTGGAGGTTGCCTCATATTGTTGGAGCTGATTTCACACCTTCTAAACTTCACTCTACAGGTTAGAGTATGACTCGTACTATCATTTCACGAGTCATTGGATGAGTTGTGGTATCAACATCAAAACTTAACTTCTCTGATCATCAGTATGAACTTGAGTACAGTTTGTACTCTTAAAGTATGATTCGTACTATCTTCCCACAGGTCAACACTTAGATTTTTTTAGTTTGTTTTCCATCATTAGCTTCTGAGACTTCTTTTCCCACACAAACACATAAAAACTCATCATATCTAACAAAACATACTCAATAACATGCATAATTTACATGTTTTAAGGGTCAAAGTACCATGATATCATAGTACATCAGTAGCAATTACATAGCCCTAGATAAATTTCATTCTATTGATTACGTAAAAATCTACTCTTCATTTGGTGAATTATTCATTAGTTAGTTTGGTTTTATTCTTTTTTAGTTATTCATTAATACATCATTAGGTTTTATCTCTTGAATGAATAATTAACATTAGTTTAATTTAGTGAATAGTTAATCGACAAGGGCCCATGGGTATGATATTTGGACTCAAAATTCTACATTATTTATATAATCGTTTACATTTGCGTGTTCATTTTGACATAACAAGTATTTGGAGTCACTGTTGGAGACTTAGAAATTAACTGTTTATCTAGATGAAAAATTCTACATTATTTTTTATTTTTGTACATATATTTTTGTTTCGTATTAGTCTACACTTCTTGGCATGATATCTTGGAATAGAAATTGGTTGAGTGGTGATTATTTTGTAACGACTTTCCCAATCATTATAAAGTAGGTCCTAAGTACCTTGTTAGAGTTCCCCTAGTGAGTTGAGTTAACAAAATCTCAAGGTGGGGTGGTTTAAAACGAAAAAATAGTGTTGTGCATATTTGTGTTGATTTGTGATTCATGGTATTTTTTTTGTGGTATTGTATTCCGTTAGGGGGTGACCTAGTCATCTAGACCTCCGTATGAAATTTTGAGACTAAAAGTGAAGTTGTAGCATTTGGTTTTAGTGGTTTCCGCATTGGGATAACTTTGTGATGTCCTAAGCCTAATTTGTATTGGTAAATAGGGGTAGAATACTATTCTTGTTGAACTACTAGTTAAGAGCCGTTGTAGCAATGGGATTCTAGGTACTGCGAGACTGTCATAGCAATCGAAGCTCCACCATACCGAGGCTAGGCATTTTATTAGGGCCACTACAACATGCCCTATTTCACCACAGTGGATTGGTTGCATTGATAAAAGGGTTGTTGTAACAGATGACACGAGGCAGAATGCCTGTTTAAGTGACTTAATTCCAAGTTTTACCTTATAAACTCTAAAATTCAGCTCTAGAGAGGCGATTTTCCCAAGGCTATGATGAAATTCGTTCATTGAGGTAAGTACTTTAATCTATTCCTTCATCTAGTAATCCACTAACATCTTAGAATCATTAGGGAGATGGTAATGGGGGAATTAGGTTAGAACTTTAGGTTCATGAAAAGTGTGGAAAAGCCTATGGGTAGATGTAATATCATCTACAATTAATTAACACTCCCTAGCATGAACTGGTTGTTCTTAAACATGAATTGTGGTAATTGAGAACCTTGAGTTCAATAAAGATGAGACCTTGAGCATAAAAACTGCTTAAAAGGGGATAATTAGAGTAGAAACTCCATGAATTGAGATAATATGAGTATTGTGGAACTATTAAATGGTTAATTGTCCCTTAGGTAATGTTATAGATCGTGAATAAGAGTAGAATTAGTGGGTTTAAAGTCCCAAAGTATTTATTTGAAGAGTAAATAATTAATTACTCTTATAGTTGTTTGTTTTAGACCGTGAGCATTCTGAGGCATTGAGGAAAGGAAAAGCTTTCATGGTTTAGCTTGTTTATTTCAGATTCATTGGTTGAGGTGGGTTATAGTTTACGTGGAGTTAGATTTGAAATAGTCTCTTGTATGTGTTTTGAATTGATAAGCATGTTAATTTTCTTCAGACATAATTTGTGGTTGATTGTTTGTTTGGCTTGACATTGCTCATAGGAATAAGCTTATAACTGTCGAAGCCTAACTTTAAGTGACTTGTGAGAATGGTGTATACTTGTTATATTTATGTATTTGTTGTGCTATCCTAAGAGATAGTTGATTATGAGAACATACTGGGATATATGAAGATTTTGAGAATATACATACTATTCAGATTGTTGAATGGCTTGAGTCTGATGTGAGATTACAGACGAGCGATCATGATATGGAATGGGTACCACACCGATACAGCACATGGAACCTAGGTTTTCCCTTACAGGTCATGACTAGTTGGGCAGAAATAAAACCCTTTAGCATATGTGTACATATTTATAATTCTTGTGAGATTGAATTTGATACAAAGTGAGTGTGATGAGATATAGAATCTATACAACGGTAAGATTAGTATGGATATAAATCCATATTTGTGATGTGACTGCTTATACTTGCATGGTTTTGGAATAACTGGATGACTTATATGTTTTTTATTGTTGATAGGTCATGCTTGTTTGGTGAATATATATCCTTTATATTGTTGAAACTGATGTGTCTGGAAATTGGGTGATTTATCTACTAGATGTAGTTACATGATTGCATGTTGATGTACCTGTGTACTTGTTTATTTGATTTATGAGATATACTTGCTACCATTTTGAGTCGGCCTCTAATGCCTACCAGTACATAGTGTTTGTACTAATGCTACTCTTATACTCTTTTTTTAGTGTAGACTGTATTCTAGAGACTTCGATGCGACCTCACATCTAACATTTTCAATTGATCGATTCGAGGGTGAGCTACTCCTATTCAGGTTGTCATGGATCTTCGTAGTTGCATTTGTTCCTTCTTTGAATAATGTTATTGATTAATGATTTTTGGATTATTCTATACATTGTTTATTTAGCATCCTTGTATGATGACTTTCAGATTTTGGGGATGTAATAGTTAGAATTTGGAATTTGATTTATTTAAGTTTGAGATTTATTATTTTATCATTGTATTGTGTTCAATGAATTGGTTACAAGTTCATCATTGATTGTCATGAGCGGCTCCATAAGATGGGGGTAGTTGAGCAGCATGGGGTGAAGTTTGTTACTTTTCAGCTGTATAGGGATGCAAAGTTGTGGTGGAGAGCTTTTGTGGAGTGTAGGCCTGATGGGTTGCCTACGTTAACTTGGACACAGCTTTACTCCATCTTCTTAGAGAAGTATGCTCCATGTACTTTGTGAGAGAAGAGGCTAAGGGAACATAATGGCCCACCATCACAGGGAGTCTCAAAGGCCCTATGATGAGTTCACTAGTATTAAATAGGGAAATTCTTCTATTGTAGTATATAAGGCTTGATATCAAGTACTCTTTGCAGCTGTTGCACACAGAGGATGAGAGGAACCACCAATTTTTTAAGGGACTGAATACGGGACTTCAGCTATCATCTATCAACACTTCAGATAGGTCTTCTAGTAAGACTTTTAGAAAGTGATGGAGTATGTTAGGAAGGTTGAAGGGGTGAAACGGGATAGTCATACAAAGTTTGCAGATAAGAAGGCCCGAAAGGGTGGTAGCTACAGTGGCTCTTTCTCTAAGGTTTTGAGTTCTCAAGGGTATTATGGGCACCGCACCCTATTCAGTCATCTATGTAGGTATCAGTTGGGGGTCCGTCAGGGGCCAGCCAGCCTTTTTCAGATCATAGTAGGTATATCATTTCTTCGGCTTTGACTTAGAGGCCCACTCTAGATAGGGTGCATGTTACGAGTGTGGTGAGGTTGGACATATTTGGAGATGGTGTCTCCAATTTAGACAGGTTGGTCAGTTAGCTCAGCAACAAGCTCCCCGAGCTCCAGCTCCCGCAGGTAGGGAAGGTGGTTCACATGGTAGAGATCATCTTTAGGATGGGCGTGGTGGCCATGCGGCAGGTAGAAATGGCACCTAGCCTAACCGAGGTGGTGTATATGCTCGTAGAGGAGGTACTCATCCCAGTAGGGGGCAGCACATAGGCGGGTGGATGGGCTCATTTCTATGATTTCCCGGGTAGACTCGAGGCAGAGGCATTTGACACAGTGATCAAATGTACTATTCTAGTCTGTGATCAGATGGCTACAACCTAGAGAACAATGACGTCCTTTCCAAATCCCTAGAAAGTCATGGATTACAGTGAACTATTACATTAAAAGTAGCCAACTTGTCAATAGAAAGGTTAAAGGTGATGTTTTCTACATCTATCATATGGGCCACTACATTTATTCTTACTACCATATCATATCATATCATGTCACAAGAACCATATCGCAAGGACCATATCACATGGACCATATCGCAAGGACCATATCATAAGAACCATATCACAAGGACCATATTGCAAGGACCGTGTCACAAGTACCATGTTGAAAAGACCATGTCGCAAGAACCATACTGCAAGGGTTATGCTACAAGGATCATCATCTTCATTTGTCACAGGTGTACATTCGCAGCGAGGACCATGTTTCTCTCTCCGCCTATTTTTGAGGAGGATACATATCTAGTGGCATCCTTAAATTGCATTTGATATGAAGGATTTACTCAAAAGCATGATATCTATTGTCACATGGAGATGGTAAAGTCTGCCATTGAAAGATATTTGAAAGAAGCATCAGCATTGCATCAGCATCAAAAACATCAACTGTCAGAAGATGCAACCATATTTAGATATGTTCCTTTCACCGCCAGAAGGATCAAAAGTGTACGTCTTTAGAGAAGAAGAAATCATATTGTCTAAGGGTCATCTACAAGCCGTAGAAATGAGATGATGTACGAGATTACCCTAAAAATTGACAATTCAAGAGTTATCTATAAGCCGCAGTGATATATATAAAATCAGATGATGGTTTGATTTCCTAAAAATTAACAGTTCGTGGAACATCTATAAGCTGCAGTGATACCTATAACTAGATGATATGTGAGATTACCCAAAAATTAACACTCAAAGGGACATCTGTAAGCCGTAGCGATAGCTGAAATTGGATAATATGCAAGATTATCTAAAAGTTAATAGTTTGAAGGACATCTATAAGTCATTGTGGTATCTGAAACTAGATGATGTGTGAGATTTACATCTATAAGTCATATTGGATATCCAAAGTCGAATGATATGAGAGATTCACCCAAAATCTAACAATTCAAGGAACATCTATAAGTTACATCATATCCAAAGTCAAATAATGTGCAAGATTTAAGCTGCAATTCAAGGGATATCTATAAACTGCATCATATCCAAAGTCGGATGATGTGTGTGATTTACCTAAAAGCTAACAATTCGAGGGATATCTATAAGTCATATCATATCCAAACTCGGATGATGAGCATGATTTACCTGAAAGCTGATAATTCAAATGATATCCATAAGTCACGTCGACACGGATGATGCACATGATTTACCTGAGGACATATGCGAGATCAAAAGACTTCGATCATCAAAGAATATTCATAAACCACACCTATACCAAGGATGTGCAGTTGTTGAAGACATTGTCGCAGACGACTATGAGGTTATCATATCATGAGATTGTTAGAACGATGACAAGGATTATTATGTTGTATCTGGTTACCATGGGACTATTGCGGGTAGCTACAAGGGTCCGTTATGATACGATTACTATGATGGACCGTTTGTTCGACCGCCACAAGGGTCATCCTATTTGACTATTTTGAGGGATGTCATATCTATGTTGTCATGAAAACTGTTATTTACTATGACAAGAATAGGAAATGATGGCATCTTCTCTAAGGATTCAGCATGTGCAGAGGTGTGGTAAGAAAGTTATCTCTTCATGTTGAATTATTTTTTGACTCTTTGCAAATAGCTAATCTCTTAACAGATTTTCAAACCTGAAAACAAACCTTTAGATACATATTAACTCACATCATATCATTCTTAAGAAATCCACTCTTACATAATACCATTATAAAAAGGGAGCATGTTGATGCTACTTGAGTTTTTTAAACTCACACCTATTAAGTACGTCCACACACACTTGAATCTAATCACATTGGTACCATAAAGTCACCTAGAAACACAAAATACTATGCACCTAGCTAGGGTAACTAAAATATATATGAATCAAGACACTTAAACATTTTAGTTATTACTATTTTTAAATATGATTTGTTCATTCTATTTATTTCTTGTCACACTCTCGTTAAATGGAAACCGAGAAATATATCATACTTTCTCTATACCAAAATAAGTGTCGTTTTGGCAAAAAAAAATAAAAATTGTCCAACGAAGTGTCTCTTTAGAAATTCAAGAAAAAAATAGCAATTGCTTTCAACTATATCCTTATATTAAAGAACTATTACTTCTTAATAATGCTTAGTTCTGAAGAAACATCTAATAAATAGAAGTGACTTACTATACCTTAAATTTTTTTTCTTAATGGACATGAAATGAGCTAAAATGACAACTATTTTGGGATGAAGAGAGTATAAGTGTAACACCCCGTACCTTCCCAACCCTACTTGACGACATTCAATAATGTTTACTTAGGTGTTGAGACCTATAAGTATGTGTTTGGTAATGTTAATGATGAGAAAATTGAAATTTGGCCTTGTACATGTGATTAGCCTTTCATAGGAGGTGTTTTGTGATTTTCGTGGAGCATTTGTGGGGTTCAAATATGAGGCTAAGAGGACCTCTAAACAAAGTATATTAAGGGTAAGAAGTAAGTTAAAGAATAGGACTTGAAGTATCTAACCAAACCCGCGAAGAAAAGTCGAAAAATGAAATTTTCAGAAAAACTAAGGCACAGGCGCGCCAGAGGGCGTGCCAGGCCACTCTGGGCCAAATTTTTTATCCCATAGGCAGTAATCTGGCGTGCCCAAGGGCGTTCCAGGGTTTTTCCATTTTTTCAAACGTTGGAAATTTCTTAAGTCCCAAGGGTGCCCGAGGACGTACCGAGCTGATTTTTGCCACGTTTATTATACAACCACGAGTGTATACATGAAATGAATGAAATATTATATTGGTATTATAAAATTACTCGTGAACGAATTTGGCATCAAAATGACGATTTTACCCTTGTGGTCAAAATAAGCCATACGTGGCTAGAATCGCTTATTTTTGGAATTGAGGCTATGAGTATGAATTGCATGAGTGGGACTATTGTTGTAACGCATATGGAATGAATTAAACATGAGAAATTATTGATTTTATTGGGTTAAGTGAATTGGGCTCAAAAAGGGCCCAAAATGAGAAAGAAAACATGGGCCAAGAATGGGTCCCATTCTTCCATTGACTAAGCCTCACATTGCATTAAATGCCAAGAGTGGCTAAGGATGACCCCAAGGCCTATAAAAAGGGTCCAAAAATCAAATTTTATTCATTTGGAACTCTCATGCCTTTTAGATATTTTCTCAAGCATATCTCTCAAATCCTAAAAGCTCAAAGACAACTTTTGGAGCAAGATCATCGTTTCTCAAGCTTAGGTAAGTGATTATTCTTATGGATTAACATATTATATGCATGGGAGAGTATGTAAATCATGTTGGTTATGCTTGGAGGTGTTGAATATGGTGCATTGTGTTTTTGGTAAAAGATGTGATATCCATGGAATTGTAACTTGAATTATGACTTGTGATTTTGATGAAAGAGCATGGTATGGATAAAATATGAACATGCATGGTGTGATATTGTTATTAAACTTGTTATTTTTCTATAAGTGTAAATTGTGGGATTTTGGCCGATATGTGCTATGAGGTGTATCAAGGTAATTTGATGGATTATTTGTGGTGTGGTGTGGATAAGAAATTGTAAAGGAGAAGTGTTGTGGTGAAATATATTGATTATCATGTATTGGTCAATGTTGGGAATATTGTGGGATTTTTGGGATAATAATTTCATCAATGATTTTGTCAAGGGGAAATGGCATGTTTAAAGGCAAACATGTAACTCATTGACGTTATATGTGTTTGTAAGGTAGTTGGTGGTTAATGTTAATTCTGTTATGTACTTGTGTTGTAGAGTGACACATAAAGAAGGAGCGGGACCATTGTATGCACATCTAAGATTGTATATTCGTATTGAGAATACAAGGTATGTAAGGTTACTCTATCCGTATCTTTCTACGGCAAATAGTATTCACATTGACATTACGTTTATACCATCCCGAAATGTTCTAAGGTAGCCTATATCCGGTTAGCAATGGTTATTATCACATTATCACATATTTTCTACTCATTGATCAATTGTGAATTGTATGTCTCATATTCGTTGGTCAATGTTCCAAAAGCCCAAAAAGGTTATGTCCCAAAGTGCCAATAGTGGTTATACACATACCTCTTGTTCATTGACTTGTGTCTAATGGTTTCAATAATGTTATCTCTTGTTAAGTCACATACTCCTCATTCATTAGTCATGGTTTTTCATGAGTTGCATAATGATAGACATGTTCCAAAAGTCCCAATAATGTTGTGTTCCTAAGCTTCCAATAATGTTGTGGCTATGTATATATATGTTAATCTCTCATAATTGATTGTATCAATCTCTCATAAGAGGATGAATCAATCTCTCGCAAGTACATCTCTCAAAAGTAAGAAATAAAGTAATTCATATTTATTGGTGGTTAATGATTGAGTCTAGGTGGTAGCTTTGGGGGCAAAATGCCTAGCTCAAGCCGATCCCGAAATGATTGGATAGGGGGGGAGTCCTAGAGGCATAAGCCTAGCTCGGACCGATCCTGACAGGGGGCAGCTCTAGAGGTAATAATCTAGCTCGAGCCAAACCTGATATGTTGGTATGGGTGGCAGCTCTAGATGCATAAGCCTAGCTCAAGCCGATCCCTATATATATTGATTTATGGGTGGTAGCTCTAGAGGCAAAGACCTAGCTCGAGCCGATCCCAACATAACATGATGTTATGTTAAGACCCACTGATCAGTTGGGTCCCGGGTATGAAATGATATAAGTGATGAAGATTAAACAACAAAGCGAAGAAATAAAGTATGTAAGGTACATGGTTCCACATATGCAAATCGATGGGTTGTTCATATTGACTATTTTATATGGCCTTACATACTCAGTACATTATCCGTACTGACCCCTCCTGGGGGCTTACCTTACTTGTTGCAGGCGCAGGTACTAGTAGACCTCCACTGTAGGTTGCAGATCTTTTGCAGACTTTCGGTGATCTCCAGTTGGTTCGGGGCTTTCTGAGTTGCTATGTACATTTATTATGGTATTGTATATGAGTATAAAGCGGGGTGTTGTCCCGACTCTAGGTTTGTCATAGCTATGTATATGTAGAGGCTTTGTAGACTTGTGTGGGAACAGAATGTAAGATATGTATACTCATTTTGGTTTGATGGCCCTAATGGCCGAGTCTCTTATATGTAAATAATGTCCATGATTTCCGCACTTAGCCTCTTATGTCTTCACGAGTTGGTGATGATTCTTATGGTATGCATACGATTGGGCATGAGCAAAGATTGGTTCTCTCGGGCCTTATCGACTTCGGGTGCCAGTCCGGCCCAAATGGGATTTCGGGTCGTGACAAAAGTGGTATCAGAGCAGGTCATTCTAAGGGTGTCTACAAAGCCGTGTCTGAGTAGAGTCTTACTTATCGATGTGTTGTGCACCACATTTATAAGTAGAAGGCTACCGGACATTTAGGATCTTTTTTCTTTTCTTCATTCCTAGATCGTGCAATAGAGCCAGTGTTGTAAGTTAAATCATATCTAACCATGGTAATTGATTTTCTTTGATATAGAAACTGTCGATGACAACGAGAGATAAAGGCAAGGGTAAGTAGGTTGTTACGCTTACCGAAGAGGGATTGAGTACACCACCACCTGACCAAGCTAGTCAAGGTGGATCTGATACTAACTTTGCATCACGGGCTTCTTCCACTTTCCCAGCTCCGGAAGAGCTGAGAAGAAGAAAAGTATCTTCAGAACTGCCCGTTGATACTATTGAGCAGGATTTGAGGAGTGCAGTACAAATATTGACCCGTGTAGTTGCTGCACAAGCTCAAAGACAAGCTTTTGTGCATCAGAAGGAGGAACAGAGGCAAAGGAGAAAGATGAAGGAATTGGAAGTAGGATCGTCAAAAAGAGCTAAACCCATGGGACAGGTTATGGCATCCGTAGAAGGATTTGGGCCTCGAGTTTTATGCAAACCCCCTAGGCCATCATTTCCCCATTCCGCAACAAATACCCCTCCTCTATTCCAAGGGTTTAGAAGCAACCAGTTTGGGCAAGGAGGTGAGATTCAGGGTTTACACGGATAGTGGGGTATCAAGCACAAGGAAGTATGAACCGCCCGAGGTTTTATCGTCGGTTGTGCCAGCATTGTGGGAGGTTTCATGTAGGTGAATGTTGATTCGGAAAGAATGTTTGCTATTTTTGTGGCATGCCAGGGCACGTGGCAAAAGGGTGTCCACAAAGGAACCCTGGTGGCATGGCACGACCCATGGGACCAACCGTCGCCTCAACATCATCTGTGCCTAGTGGCATTCAGGGCAATACCTACGCCGTGGCGGATCGGCAGAAATTTGAGGCTTCTCCTAATAACGCGACAGGTATATGATCTGTCTTTTTAAGTAACGTATTTATATTGATTGATTTGGGGATTTACCCTATCATATGTTATTCCATTGATTGTTGAAAAAAAAAACAGAAAAAGAAGATACTTTGTGAAACAACAGTAGAAATTTTAGTTAATCCATTTGAGATAACTTAACTGTGTGTGGTCATAATACATCGGTTGATCTTATTGAATTGAAAATTGTGGATGTTGATATTATAATAGGAATGGATTGATTGGTTTCTTGTTATGCCACGGTGAATTGCCGGGCTAAGAAGGTATATTTTCGTTGCCCATAAGAACATGTTCCTAAGTGGAAGGGTAATGTGGGGGCACCAAGGAAAATTTTATTTTCTATCTTAAAGCGACGAAATTGATAGCCAAGGGGTATGGATGTCAGTTAATCTGAGAGTAAGATACTGATGTGAAACCACCAAGTCCTCAATAGGTTCTGGTGGTCAATAAATTTCTTGATATATTTCCTGATGCATTTCTAGGCTTACCCCCAGAACGGGGAGTAGAGTTTAGCATTGATGTGATTCTAGGCATTCCGCCTATCTCTCTTCCTCCGTATAAAATGGCTCTAGCAGAGCTATGGGAATTACAAATAAAAAGAACACGTAAAAGGTTTGGTGGACAAGGGGTACATAAGATCTAATATGCCTTTGGGATGCATCTGTGTGCGTATGAAAAAAAAAAGAGATGAAATGGCGCATTGAAAATGTGTATTGACTCTTGGCAACTGCATAAGGTAACAATCAAGAACAAATATCCCCTTTCAAGAATTGACGATTTGCGTGATCAGTTACGGGGTGCCAAGTGTATTGTTCCTTTTTATCAAAAGAATTGTATTCACTCTTTCTTACACCAATTTCGCTGGAACCAGAGTGACTTGAAATCAGGCTATCACCAAGTTAGGATTGGAAACAAAGATATACCCAATACAGCCTTTCGAACACGGTCTGAGGGTGATCAAACTATTCTTGGATTTATTTGTGACTGTGTTCACGGATGATATTCTGGTTTATTCGAGGCCATAAGAGGACCACGTTAATCATGTGCAGCAAGTGTTATAGAAGTTTTCTAAATGTGAATTTTGGTTATACCTATAGCGATCTTAGTTTACATTGTCTATAGGATAGAGGAATAAAGGTCGGTACACAAAAGATAGAAATGGTGACGAAAAAAAAAACAAAGGGGAGAGAGTCTACACACAGGACAATTAAGTTTCGGTAGAACGATGCATGCGAGCAAAGTTTCCCAGAGCTGAAAGATAAATTAACTCTTACACCAGTTTTAGTATTTCTCGAAGGCACAAAGGTTATGCAATGTATTGTGATGCTTCCGGGGTTGACCTCGAATGTGTGTTAATGCAGCATGATAAGCTAACAGCGTATGCCTCACGACAGTTGCGGCCATATGAGAGAAACTATATCACACATGATTTTGAGATAATAGTTGTGGTATTTATTGGAAAGATATGACACTACTACTTAGGGTTCATATCGATATATAAATATTGATCATAAGATTTTGCATATACTTTAAACAGAGGGACTTAAATCTGAGGTAGGGAAGATGACTCAAATTATCAAGAGATTAAGATAAGATACCGAGATTGCATTCGGGAAAAGCGCATGCAGTGGTCGATGCATTAAGCTGTAAAGCACTAGGAAGTACTAATGGTCGGTTCATGGGGACACAAGGTATAGTTGAGGGTCTACATATTAATTAAACAGTTTGGTAGTGCATTTACTAGAGATTCCAGATCAAAGGATTATAGCGCAAAATGCGGTAAAGCCTTCATTCGTAGAGGTGAAGGAAAAGCAATATGCGAATCCTATTTTTTGGTTTGGCAAAAAGAACGTATCACAAGTTTCGATGAGATTTGACCTTACGTATGAGGGATTATTTCAATATCAAGGTAGATCAGGTATACCAAATATTGATGAACTAAGGACATGAATTATAACCGAAGCACATCATTCAGGGTATTTTATTGTATTCGGGAGAAACCAAAATGTACCATGGTTCGGTAAGAAGGCATTGGTGAGGCAATATACAGAAGAAGAACATTATAGAAGTTGTAACTCCTTGACCAAATTGTCAATAGGTAATAGCAGAGCATCAAAAACCTGGAGGTATTATATGCTATGTATACATTTTCTAGTTTAAAATAAGACATGGTTAACATGGATTGTATCGTAAGTTTGCCTCATACACATAAGGGTTGTCTCATACATTTTAGGAATTTGATTCCACATGAGATATAGCTGACAGGTTTACCTACATATCACACATGTTGTCTTTCAAAACCACTTACAAGGCTGAAGAATATGCGAAGTTGTCTATTACAGAGGAAGTACAACTATACGGAGTTCTGAACTCCATCACATTAGGAAGGAGGGCTCGATTTGCTACACATTTTCTTTGAGTTTCTTTTCAGAGAAGGTTGGGTACGGAAGTGAATTTGAGTATAGCTTTTCACCTCAGACGAATGGACAAACAGAACATACTATCCAAACATTTGAAGGTATACTACGAGCCTGTATGAGAAACTTAAAAGCTAGTTGGGATGATCATCTACCCTTATTGAATGTGCTTATCATGATAGCTATTGTTCAAGTATCAAGATGGTACTTTATGAAGGTTTATATAAAAGAAAGTTTAAATCATCTATTGGATGATTTACACCGAGTGGAACTTCCTTATTTGGGGCTAGATTTTGTTCACTACGCTATAGAGAAAGGTAAGATAGTACGACAGTAGCTACAAGCTAAAACAAATCAAATGCTGAGATCCATTATTTTTATTAAATGTCCAAGCTATGCGGGATGTCACTTATGAAGGGATATATATTGCCATTCTATATGGATAAGTGGAAAGATGAAAAGAAAACAATAATAGCTTTGGTAAAGGTACAATGGAGAAACCGAATCACGTAGGGGGCCAAAGAAATAATAAAGTCAGAGTACCCGTGAATACTTCAAATGGGGGAGAAAGCTCAAGGTATGGAGTTGGGACAATAGCAAGGGAGTATCCATAAGTATTATGTGTATATATGTTAAAATAGAGATGCATGGGATGTACATGAGACGATGTTACTAACATTCGAGGACGAATGTTTTTAAGGGGGGAAGAATGTAACACCCCGTACCTTCCCAACCCTACTTGACGACATTCAATAATGTTTACTTAGGTGTTGAGACCTATAAGTATGTATTTGGTAATGTTAATGATGAGAAAATTGAAATTTGGCCTCGTACATGTGATTAGCCTTTCATAGGAGGTGTTTTGTGATTTTTGTGGAGCACTTGTGGGGTTCAAAATGAGGCTAAGAGGACCTCTAAACAAAGTATATTAAGGGTAAGAAGTAAGTTAAAGAATAAGACTTGAAGTATCTAACCAAACCCGCGAAGAAAAGTCAAAAAATGAAATTTTCAGAAAAACTAAGGCACAGGCGCTCCAGAGGGCATGTCAGGATGCTCTGGGCCAAATTTTTTATCCCATAGGCAGAAATATGGCGTGCCCAAGGGCGTGCCGGGGTGGTTTTTCCATTTTTTCAAACGTTGGAAATTTCTTAAGTCCCAAGGGTGCCCGGGGATGTACAGAGCCGATTTTTTCCACGTTTCTTATACAACCACGAGTATATACATGAAATAAATGAAATATTATATTGGTATTATAAAATTACTCGTGAACGAATTGGCATCAAAATGACGATTTTACCCTTGTGGTCAAAATAAGCATACGTGGCTAGAATCGCTTGTTTTTGGAATTGAGGCTATGAGTATGAATTGCATGAGTGGGAATATTGTTGTAACGCATATGGAATGAAGTAAACATGAGAAATTATTGATTTTATTAGGTTAAGTGAATTGGGCTCAAAAAGGGCCCAAAATGAGAAAGAAAACATGGGCCAAGAATGGGTCCCATTCTTCCATTGACTAAGCCTCACATTGCATTAAATGCCAAGAGTGGCTAAGGATGACCCCAAGGCCTATAAAAAGGGGCCAAAAATCAAATTTTATTCATTTGGAACTCTCATGCCTTTTAGATATTTTCTCAAGCATATCTCTCAAACCCTAAAAGCTCAAAGACAACTTTTGGAGCAAGATCATCATTTCTCAAGCTTAGGTAAGTGATTATTATTATGGATTAACATATTATATGTATGGGAGAGTATGTAAATCATGTTGGTTATGCTTGGAGGTGTTGAATATGGTGCTTTGTGTTTTTGGTAAAAGATGTGATATCCATGGAATTGTAACTTGAATTATGACTTGTGATTTTGATGAAAGAGCATGGTATGGATAAAATATGAACATGCATGGTGTGATTTTGTTATTAAACTTGTTATCTTTCTATGAGTGTAAATTGTGGGATTTGGGCCAATATGTGCTATGAGGTGTATTAAGGTAATTTGATGGATTATTTGTGGTGTGGTGTGGATAAGAAATTGTAAAGGAGAAGTTTTGTGGTGAAATATATTGATTATCATGTATTGGTCAATGTTGGGAATATTGTGGGATTTTTGGGATAATAATTTCATTAATGGTTTTGTCAAGGGGAAATGGCATGTTTAAAGGCAAACATGTAACTCATTGACGTTATATGTGTTTGTAAGGTAGTTGGTGGTTAATGTCAATTCCGTTATGTACTTGTGTTGTAGAGTGACACATAAAGAAGGAGCGGGACCATTGTATGCACATCTAAGATTGTATATTCGTATTGAGAATACAAGGTATGTAAGGTTACTCTGTCCGTATCTTTCTGCGGCAAATAGTATTCACATTGACATTACGTTTATACCATCCCGAAATGTGCTAAGGTAGCCTATATCCGGTTAGCAATGGTTATTATCACATTGTCACATATTTTCTACTCATTGATCAATTGTGAATTGTATGTCTCATATTCGTTGGTCAATGTTCCAAAAGCCCAAAAAGGTTATGTCCCAAAGTGCCAATAGTGGTTATACACATACCTCTTGTTCATTGACTTGTGTCTAATGGTTTCAATAATGTTATCTCTTGTTAAGTCACATACTCCTCATTCATTAGTCATGGTTGTTCAGGAGTTGCATAATGATGGACATGTTCCAAAAGTCCCAATAATGTTGTGTTCCTAAGCTTCCAATAATGTTGTGGCTATGTATATATATGTTAATCTCTCATAATTGATTGTATCAATCTCTCATAAGAGGATGAATCAATCTCTCGCAAGTACATCTCTCAAAAGTAAGAAATAAAGTAATTCATATTTATTGGTGGTTAATGATTGAGTCTGGGTGGTAGCTTTGGGGGCAAAATGCCTAGCTCAAGCCGATCCCGAAATGATTGGATCAGGGGGCAGTCCTACAGGCATAAGCCTAGCTCGGACCGATCCTGACAAGGGGCAGCTCTAGAGGTAATAACCTAGCTCGAGCCAAACCTGATATGTTGGTATGGGTGGCAGCTCTAGAGGCATAAGCCTAGCTCAAGCCGATCCCAATATATATTGATTTATGGGTGGTAGCTCTAGAGGCAAAGACCTAGCTCGAGCCGATCCCAACATAACATGATGTTATGTTAAGACCCACTGATCAGTTGGGTCCCGGGTACGAAATGATATAAGTGATGAAGATTAAACAACAAAGCGAAGAAATAAAGTATGTAAGGTACATGGTTCCACATATGCAAATCGATGGGTTGCTCATATTGACTATCCTATTACATTTTGATTCTATTGACGTATTTATGACAGTTTTATATGGCCTTACATACTCAGTACATTATCCGTACTGACCCTTCCTGGGGGTTACCTTACTTGCTGCAGGCGCAGGTACTAGTAGACCTCCACTGTAGGTTGCAGATTTTTTGCAGACTTTTGGTGAGCTCCAGTTGGTTCGGGGCTTTCTGAGTTTCTATGTACATTTATTATGGTATTGTGTATGAGTATAGAGCGGGGTGTTGTCCCGACTCTAGGTTTGTCATAGCTATGTATATGTAGAGGCTTTGTAGACTTGTGTGGGAACAGAATGTAAGATATGTATGCTCATTTTGGTTTGATGGCCCTAACGGCCGAGTCTCTTATATGTAAATAATGTTCCATGATTTCTGCACTTAGCCTCTTATGTCTTCACGAGTTGGTGATGATTCTTATGGTATGCATACGATTGGGCATGAGCAAAGATTGGTTCTCTCGGGCCTTATCGGCTTCGGGTGCCAGTCCGGCCCGAATGGGATTTCGGGTCGTGACAATAAGATTGATAACTAGATTTTTTTTGTATGTAGTTTATCAAGAAAAAAAAAAACTTTGGGGGTAATATTATTTGTAGACTGTAATTAATTAAAAAATATTAAATCAAAATGATGCTGAAATTAACTTATGGATAGGTATTAAATTTTGAGTAGTAAGTCTTAAATTATATTTACTACTAATTTATTATTCCTAAGTTTTAATTGTTCTGTTGCACTTTCAATTTTTGCATGTTCATATACACTTGTGTTTTTTCCAACTTATTTTATGGATCGTGAAAGTATTAATACTCAAGTTATCTTAAGCACTACATAATGCATATATTCTAAAAATAATTGACGCAAAACATAGTCCAACCAGAAAAAATAGTACTAACAAAAAGCAAGAATAGCGAAGGTTAAATTCCTTGTATAAACAACAAAATTCAACCGATTTAGCG
Source organism: Capsicum rhomboideum (assembly GCA_031232105.1). Lineage (NCBI taxonomy): Eukaryota > Viridiplantae > Streptophyta > Magnoliopsida > Solanales > Solanaceae > Capsicum > Capsicum rhomboideum. The sequence continues at coordinate 47,044,842 of CP124717.1, read as the reverse complement.
ATATGTTAGATACGGGTTACAAAAATAACGTTGAATTATTTGGTGATGGATTAGTAAGAAATTATTACTAATGCCTATTTTATTTATTTAGACCAAACACATATGCAGGCTCTTAAACTTGTCCAAAATTTTCATTTAGACACTTAAACTTAGTTGTTTTCTAATTGAACACAATACTATACATAACATAACTTTGTTCCAATTAGACACAACAAGTTGATTTAACATTCCATAAATGACAAGCGTGTAATTAATTATATGACGTAGAAAATAATATTTCACATATTAAAAAAATTATTCCGCATATTAAAAATATTATTCCACATACGCTACTTCACTCATCCATATGTGGAATAATATTTTAATATGTGAAATATTATTTTTCACGTCATACAATAAATTTAATTTCCTTTAGTCAATGAGGGGAGAATTATATTATTCTGCATATGCTACTTCGCTCATCCATATGCGGGAATAATTTTTTTAATATATAAAATATTATTTTTTGCGTCATACAATTAATTACACGTGTGTCATTTGTGGAATGTCAAGTCAGCTTATTGTGTCTAATTAGAATAAAGTTATATATAGTATTGTGTTCAATTGGAACATGACTAAGTTTATGTGTCTAAATAAAATTTTTGGACAAGTTTGAGGGTCTGCATGTGTTAGGCCTTTTGTTTATAGTGAAATGTTAATATACAAATCATTGACAATAGTCAGCTGGCAGTGTACCCGTGGAGGGAGATTAAAGGATCATCAATATTTCTGTCCTTATTTTATATTGGTCTTTAATTTATGTTTCTTTTAATAAAAAGAAAAAAAATGCATGATGTAAGTATTTCCCATGTTATGTCCCGCATGAGATCAGATTTTAAAGACTTATGCTCCACTAGACAGAATTCAATTGTTAAAAGTGCAAAAAATAAAAATTAATATTTTTTAACGACAAAAATTAAAAGCCAGTTCACTAAAAGCAATTCGTGCAATTTTATGGAAATTCAATAGCTCACCATTCAAACCTCATTCTATCATGTCAAAAAGAATGAAGATATTGTAGTCTATAATATATTACTCCCTCTATTTTTAAATTAGTGTTTTAGCCATTTCAATTTGTCCCTAAATAAATGGTGTTTTAGTTAATCAAGAAGACATTAGTGATGTTTTTTATATTTTACTCTTTTTTAAATAAAGAAAATTTTACATAACCAAAAAAATTACTAAAGAGTAACTTTTTTTTCAAGATATTTATTATGATAAGTTAGTAAGAATACTATTTATATTTTAAGAATGAGTAGCTTAATAAAGAGTCTACCCAAATTAAAAACATCACTTATTTAAAAACATAGGAAGTATCGTTATCCAGACTCATGTTTGAACATCTGAACTTTGTCTCATTGGAAACTTTAAAGCAAAATAAGGAAAAGAATATATTTGTAAATTGTAACATAGTTTGAAGATGAATTCAACGTGACATATTGATGATCATATTCTCCTAATTAATAATGTATTCAAAACATATGCTCCTAATTAATAATGTATTCAAAATAATAGTACTTCTTTAATTTCCCTTGCCAACTAAACTAGAAAATATTTGCCGAATTTCCTACTAAAAGGATGTTTCCCCACATTTCTTCTTCTTTTTTTTTCTCGTCTGAATGCACACAACGAACGTCACAAGAACCTACAAACCCAAGAGCAGGAAACGAATAAACAAACAAAAAAATAATTTAAGAATTGTGTTGAGATTATTATAATAAAAAGGAAAATAAAGCATTCACTTGTTTAATTTCCTTCTAAACATCAAAGCATGTTGTGCTTTTCTTTGTAAGGTATTTCACTATTATATTAATGATTTGCATAAACGAGACATACTATGGATTAAGAATAATTATTATATCTCAACACATATACAGGCGACAGAATATACAATTGAAATAATCAGACCAACAAAATTACTAATTTTGCAAGTTAATACGGGTAAAAGCTAAAAATAAAATATTTGCGAGATGCATATAATCAAACAGCTTTTCATCTGTCTGTGTTAAATTCCATTGAAATTCTATCCTTTAAATCGCTTCCCTATTGATAATTTGGTCTAGTGTTTATCAATAAAGAATATTTTATTGTGGACAAAAACAAATAAGAATATTTCATTCATATGCATTTTAGAGTTTAGACTACGATTTGCCAGTCGTTTAAATAGTTTAAAATAAAGTTGGGACTTGGGCCTATCTTAATGTACCTTTGATGGGTTTACGAAATTTTTTTGGTGAAATTTTAAAAATAGCTAACATTTAGACAATAAATGAGGCATCACAGCTAAAGTTTGACTAATTACAAGATGTAGTTACAGTTAAGTAATTAAATATACAAATTAGTAGCTGAAGTTTGCCTAATCGGTTGTGTGCATCTGAATTTTGTCTCATTGGAAACTTTTAAGGAAAATGAAGGATAAAAAAATATTTCTAAGTTGTAACATAGTTTGAACATGAATTTAAAGTGACGTGATGACACTCTCGTAATTAATAATGTATTTAAAATAATTAAGACTGCTTTAATTTCTCTTGCCAACTAAACTAGAGAAAAGATTTGTCGAAAGGATGTCTTGCCACATTTCTTTTTTCTTTCTCGTCTGAATGCACACAATGGACGTCACAAGAACCTACAACCCAAGAGAATAAAATGAATAACTGAAAAAAAAACAGAATAAAATGAATAAACAAACAAAAAAAGTAATTTAAGAATTGTGTTGAGATTATTTTAATAAAAAGGCAAAAGTGCATTCACTTATTTCCTTCTAATCATCAAAGCATTTTGTGCTTTTCTTTTAAGGTATTTGACAATTATATTAATGATTTGCATAAACGAGACATATTAGGGATTAGGAGATTAATTATTATATCTCCCCATGCATAAAGCTACACAGTATCACTTTATCCAACTAATCTTGAAATGGGTAATAATCATTGCTAAAGAATATCATTGACTGATTTGGGGTTTTGACATGTCATCACGCTGAAAAAGAGAAAGCTCCGCTGATTTTTTATGGTAAAGGATAGGGTCTCTTCTTTTACATGCAGACATTCTTATTATTAAGAAAATTATGGGCATCAAAATTTGAAATTTTTGATCGAAATGGTGAGTGATTGAGGACAAATTCAGTAAATGAGTTTGTCAGATTTTTTTTACAGCTGAAATGGTGAAAAAGCGTAGGTGGTGAATATCGAAGAAAGGCTTATTTCCTCTAACACATCTTTAATGTTATTTTAAAAATCAGAGAACCTAAAAAAGTTATCTTTTTTTGCACTAATGTGACGATTGGAGAAAACTTTTTTCAAACCCTAAAGGCTCATGTATTCTAAGACACCTTCAGTAAAATTACAAAGACACCCTTACAGTAGAGAGTCTTCTCCATGAATAATCTGTATGTGCCCGCCTTCAACATTTTTTCCCGTTCCTCTATATATTTAAACATGTTATACATTGCCATGTATATCACTAAGTTCATAAAAAATAATGTATTTTGCGCTTGAATGCATCCTTCAATCTGAATGGGAGGAAAAAGGTTAGTGATGTTTTCATAGTGTATTTCTCTTCCTATTAAGTAAATAACTTAACTGATAATCAAAGTATTTTTACAAGTCTAAAAATAAGAAATGAACGTCTTCCTGTTAGAGTTCCACTGTATTGAGACAGAGATATAGTATATGAATCTGACATAGTTAGATATAGTTGTATTACTCGTGCAGTTGTTGAACATCCATTAAATGTTGAATATGTACGATTGGTTAGTTTGAAGATTGCACATTAGAATTAAAACTAATCCAAACGAGTTAAGGCTTATTATTTTGGGTAGATAGTCATTTTCCACTGTTCAAGTTAGTGTTCGTTATTATGAAATTATTACTTGACAATGAGTCTTTACAAGATTTTATTGTGGCACATGATATGGTGCATTATAAGATGATATCTGATTTATTGGAGATGTATATTAATTAAATAATAAACATTGAATGTTGTTGAGCCTGCACGTAATCTAAATTCTCCCTTTTTGAATTTTGTTGCACCATCTTTGAATCTCAATGAGCCCCATCCTAATCTGTACAAACCATATTAGGGTAACAGGTAACCTATCGAGTGGCCATCCATATAATATATAGTTACATCCTGCAACATAATTGTGACCTTCCCAAACCGATGGAATATATATGTCTCTGGTCACCATCATTTGATCAAAGCAGTGATTTCACATCCTGCAACATAATTTTAACCTCTCCAGACCTAGGATATAATGTGCATGTCTCTGGTCGTCATATTTTCACCAAAGAAGTGATCATAGCATGATCAAGTGGCATGTGTTCGATTGTCTATATACCATAAAATTCAGCATTGATCAAGTAACGATACACGCGTTCATGTAGTGGAAGTGTAACAACCCTCATATCAATATTTGACGTTTGATGCATTTTGCTTGTTGTATCCCTCTGCATAGTTGTATTATGGTATTTGTGGTCTCAGAAGTGGGTGGCATGATTCTCAAGGTGATTTGTTGAGTATTATGCGAGTTTTTTATTTTGGAAGGTTTTGGAGTTGGTATAATTGACTTCGGTCAAATTTGGAGATTGTAAGAATGGATGGGAATTCCGTCATTTATGTTAGCTCTGAAATGTTAATTTTGATTAGTAGGACCTCTAGTTCGAGTCTTAAGATTTTTGAATGGATTTTAATTGTCAATTGAAAAATTAGAAAGTGCATGGCAAAGATTTGATCACTTTGGTCAACGTCCATTGATAACAACCTCCATCCACAAATTTGATAGTTCCATTGAGTTAGAAATGTCAATTTTAGTCTAGTAACATATTCGGATTGTGTTCATGGAATTTCGGGTGAGTTTTGAGGATCGATTACAAGTTTATTAAACTGGATATATTGATGTTGGTTGTTTTCATCTAGTGTCGTCACTCCTGCGGGCCCTTGGTCATGCCTGTGAAGGCGTAGGGCAAAGAAAGTATGCTTTGGTGGAGCCGACTCACCTTGGGGCTCGTCGCTCCTGCGAATCTCATCTTGTAATAACTCGTATAGTGAAATTCAGATTCTTATGTGTTGGTTGAGAATTAAGTGATTTTTTTCATTTTGGAAGGCTTTAGTGTTGGATCGGTTGACTTTGGTCAACATTGGGAGATTCAAGCATCGTATGAGAATTTCATCAGTTCTATTAGCTCTGGAACGCTGATTTTGAGTTAGTACCATTGTTGGTTTGTGTCTCAAGACTTTCGATGTGATTTTGAGCGTTTAGGTAGGATGTTGGTTAAAGTTTGCCTAGAGTTGACTCCGGTCAAAACTCGATGATAATCATCACTGTTGGTGATTCTGACTGTTCCGTTGAGTTCGGAATACTGAATTTAGTCTAGTAGCACATTTAATTTATTTCTATTGGATCCCAAATGAATTCTGAGGATCCATTCGGGACAATTTTGAGCTTAGGTTGTGCTGATTTAGCTGTTATCTGGTGAAGTTGTGCCTTTCATCAAGATTGTGTGGCACGTGTATCGATTGCGAAGGGCTGGGATATTTTCTATCACGGTCGTGAGTTCAGGGATCGCGATCGCGTAGCTTCATAAAATGACCCATAGTGATCGCATGATAAGGGTCGCAATCACGTAGGGAAATTTTATGTCGGGTCGGATATGTTCTTCGCGATCGCGAAGAGTAAAATTCCTGGCAACAACTTAAAATTAGATTTTTCTTCTCGATTTGGTCATTTTTTTCCTCTATTGTTGGACCTCTAGAGCTCCACTTTGGATGATTTTTAGTGTGTTTTCTTAGTCTTGGAAAGGAGTATGTTCCCAAACCTTAGATTTTTATTTATTTCACTATTTTACCTTGGTTTTTGGGTTAAATCAAGGTCAAGAGTTGGAAATTAAAGATCAAGTTTTACCCCTTTTTCAATCAAACTTCATAATTGAGTTCCTCAACTAATGGGTATGACTTTTATACTATTTTTAACATTCTCCAATAATTATTTTATGATTCTATGCTCAAATCTAGGGTTTTCAACTTGAAATTTGGGGTTTTCCTCGATAAAGTTAAAATTTGATAAATTAGTGATTTCAAGGTCGATATCAACTCCGTTTTCAATGGGATTTCAAATTTGAAGTTCTTAAACTATTGGTACCATGATTAATCAATAAAATTCTTGTTTTTTCCTTGCAGGGTTGGGGCTGATTTTTTGAATCTGGATTTGGGGTGTGGTAACATGGGTATCATTAGCTTTATTTTATATATTGAACTCATATTTGAATAGATTGGACTTGTTTGGAAGTAATTTCGAAGGGCATGTCACTAACCAAATGGTCGTGAGTGGCACCCACACTAGTCCTTCGGTAGAAGAACCATACATTATCATCTAAACCTAGCCTTAGCCAATTTATTTAACAAAACAGGCAATTTACGAGACACAATAATAATAATAATAATAATCTCAAACTTGATTAAATAGTGTGCAAAAATTCTAACTATTACATCCCTAAGATTCAAAAGTCATCGTACAAAGAAAGCTAGCAAACAATGTCTAAGAATAGTTCAAAATTACTAATAAATAACATAGTCCGAAGAAAGGGATATATGCAATTAAAAAGATATGTGGCAGCCTGAATGGGAGTAGCTCACCCTCAAATCGGTCAACTGGAAGCGCTAGATGGAAGGTCGCATCGAAATCTCTAGAACACAGTCTGCACTCAGAAAAAAAAGTGCAGGAGTAGTATCAATACAAACACTATATACTGTTAGGCATCGTAGGTCGACTCAAAATAATAGCAAGTATATCTCATGAATCAAATAAGGCAAGTAAATAGGTACATCAGATAATAATCAAGTAGTTACATCAGCCAGGTAAATCACCCAAATTCAGACATATAAGTCACCCCACAAATATAATAAATCATCATAAAAACATTGCAAACATAATACAGTCACATCAAAAACATGGATTCGTACCATACTGATCTTACAGATGTATAGTTTTCGTATCTCATCGACCTTACTCTGTACCATATCTGAACTCACAAGAATCACTCATATGTGCACACATGCTAAAGGGTCTTATTTCTACCCAACTATTCATGACCTGCAGGGGACAACCTAGGGTCCATGTACCACCGACGTGGTACCCACTCCATATCATAACCACCCATCTGTAAGTATGTTGTCATATTCAACTATCTCTTAGGATACTATCAACAATTACACAACAAGTTTAACAAGTGTACACCATTCTCACAAGTCACTTAAAGACAGGCCTCAACAGTTATAAGCTTATTCACACAAGAAATGTCAAGCCAAACAAATAAATCAACCACAGATTGTGTCTAGAGACCTAAACATGCTTATCAATTCAGAACATATACAAGAGACTAAATTAAGTCTAACTTTGCATAAACCGTAACCTACCTCAACCAAAAAACCTAAATCAAGCAGGCTAAACCACAAAATCTTTTCCTTTCCTCAACTCCTCAGAATGTTGAATGTTGAAAAAAAAACAATTATAAGAGTAATTAAGAATCTACTCTTCATATATATGATTTGGAAATTCAAACCCACTAATTCTACCCTTGTTCACAGTCCATAACAATGCCGACGGGTCAATCAACCATCAATTAGTTTCATATTACTAACATTATCTCAATTCATGGAGTTTCTACTCTAATTAAACCCTTTTAAGCAATTTTTATGCTAAAGATTTCCTTTTTATCAAACTCGAGGTTCCTAAACACCACCATTCATGTTAAGGAAAATAAATTCATGCTAAAAAGCATAAATTTACAACTTAGAAAATTGTAGATGATTATTATATCCACCCATAGGCTTTTCCACACATTTCATGAACCTAAGGTTCTAACCCATAATTCCCCCATTACAATCTTCCTAACAATTTTATGATAGTAACGGATTACTAAGCGGAGGAATTGATGGAGTGACTTATTTCAACAAGAAAATTCACCCTAGATTTGTGAAAACTGCCTCTCTGAAGCTCTGGAATGATGTTTTGGAGTTTATAAGGTGAAACATAGAATAAGTCACTTAAACAGGCATTCTGCTCACGTCATCCACTGTAGAGGCTCCGCTAATGCAAAATAGGGCTCACTATAGCGAGCCCCGACTATTTTCCCAGCCCCTCTATGATGGTATTGATTCAATGGAAATCCCACCGCTACAGCGGTCCTTAACCAGTAGTCCGAAAATAATTGAATTCTAGCCCCATTTCAAATACATTTTTTATACTTAAGACATCACGAAGTAATCCCAATGTGGAAACTACTAAAGCCACATGGTACGACTTCACACTTAGTCTCAAAATTTTCAACGGAGCTCTAGATCACTATGTCAGCCCCCCCCCCCCCCAAACGGGACACAATACCACAAACACAACACCGTGAATCATCATTTACTGTGAATAAACACAACACGAGTTTTTAGTTTTAAACCACCCCACCTTGAGATTTTGTTAATTTAATTCACTAGAGAAACTCTAACAGGTACTTAGGACCTAACCACTCCATAATGATTGGGAGGGTTGTTACATCAGATATCAATTAATTAAACAACCATTCATCCCTAAACAGCTAAGAAAGAAAGCAAGGAATGATTACCTGACTCAATAAAAAGCTGGGGAAACTTGCCATGCATGTCTACTTTGGTCTCCCAAGTGGCCTTCTTGATAGGACGGTTCTTCCACTAGACCTTTACAGACACAATCTCTCTAGACCTCTCTATCTATGAAAGCCACAGGTTCCTCTTCATATAAAAGATTCTCATCAAATAGGATCGAATCCCAATGAATAATCTAATTTCCATCACCATGATATTTCTTCAACATAGACAATGAAACTTCGAGTGAACTCCAGACAGCCTGGAGTCAAAACCAATTCATAGGCTACCTTTCCTAAATGCTCAAGAATTTCAAATGGCCCAATGAACCTCTAACTGTGCTTACTTTGCTTACCAAACCTCATCACACCCTTCAATAGTGAAACCTTGAGCAATACTTGCTCTCCTATCGTAAATTCCACATCCCTAACCTCTTGGTTTACATACTCTGGGCTGCTAGGAGTTTATCTTGAATGAATTTCATCTTCTTTAACGATTCTCTTAAAGGATCAATACACTATGGTCTTAACTCAAAAGCATAAAACTAACCTATGAGGTATCTATATCGCCTCCCATACAACGCCTAAAATGGAACCATATCAATACTTGAGTACTATCTAATGTTGTATTCAAACTCTGCCAATGGAAAAAATAGGTCTTAATGACCACCAAAGTCTATCACACATGCACGAAGCATATCTTCCAAGACCTGAATCATCCTTTCAGACTGCCCATCGATCCGAGGGTGAAATCTTGTACTAAGGTCCAACCTAATACCCAACTTAGCATGCGATTTATTCCAAAAGTTAGAAGTAAACTACATACCTCTATCTGAGATGATGGATACCAGAACTCCCATACAATTGAACAATCTCGCGGATATAATCTTGGCTAACTTTTCTGCATTATAGTTTACTAGAACCAAATAAAGTGTGCATACTTAGTCAACCTATCAACAATCACCCATATCAAATCAAACTTCCCCAAGGTCTTTGGAAGACTAACCACATAGATCATTGTAATCTTTTTCCACTTCTATTCAGGAATGGACATTCCCTAAAGTGTTCCTCCGAGACTCTGGTGCTCATACATTAATTACTGACAATTTGAACACTGGGCAACAAAATTAACAATATCGTGCTTCATTATACCCTACCAATAATGTTTTCTCACATCACGATACATATTGTTTGCACCAGGATGTATAGAGGACCTCAAACTATGAGCCTTTTTAAGGATAGTCTGAATCAGATCATTAATATGGGGAACACATACACACCCCTTATCCTCAAGACACCCTTATCATGAATCATGGTCTTCTTGGCCTCTCCCTATAAGACCTTATCATAAATATTGCTTAACTTAACATCATCAAACTGTCTGGCCTTCATCTTCTCTAGAAATGAAGACCTTGCCTCTACACAAGCTAACACTCCATCTTTTTCTAACATATGAAGCAACATAAAATTGTTAGCTAGAGTCTGAATCTCTCTACCCAACAGATGCCTTGTAGCCTCCAAACAAGCTATAAAAACCGATACTTATAGGCTTCCTACTCAAAGCATCAACTACCACATTCACCTTATCCAAATGATATAAGATAGTAACATCATTGTCCTTGAGCAGCTCCATCCACCGACTCTGCATCAAGTTTAGATCCTTCAACAGGAATACATGTTGTAGACTATAATGATCCTTTAACACCTCATAATTGACACTACAAAAATAGTGCTTTTTAAGAGAAAAACACTACCATCACCAACTCCATGTCATACGCAGGACTCTATTTCAAGCCATAAAAGGACTCCTTCAAATGAAAGACATTTCCATACTCCCTCTAAGCAACAAAACCAGGTGGTTGCTCCATATAAACCTCTTTGTGGAGATCACCAGAAATAAATGTATTCTTAATATCCCACTGATGTAATTGCCAATTCTCAAAAGAAGCTAAAGAAATGAATAAGAAAACAAAAGTGAGTTTGCCAACCGGGGATAGGGTGTCTGAAAAGTCCACCTCGTAAGTCTAAGCATACCCTTTAAGACTTTGACCACAAGTCTGGCCTTAAGTCCAGCCACAGAGACATTAGAAATAACTTTGATTGCGAAGACCCACTTACATACCACACTTTTCTCTCTATTAGGTAAATGCACCAATTTCTAAGTGTGGTTTTCTTCTAAAGCATGTATTTCCTCAGGCATTGCTTTAGTCAATTCAAGATGATTCAAAGCGGCTTTATCAGTTTTGGGTACAAAATTAGAGTCTAGGGATGCAATCAAAGATCTAGATGCGGGAGATAAGTGATCATACAAAACAATGTTACCAATGAAATATATGGATTTGCAAGTGTGTGTACCTTTGCGAAGAGCAATAGGAGGTCAAGATTTTCTGAAGGATCACTTAGGGAAGGATCTGATGACTAAGGAATTAGTGCAGAACTTGTATCATTAGTCTCCCGCCACCTAGAGTAAACCTGATGAATCAGTGATCTTATTTGAGAAGATGGAATTGGTGTCGAAGGCACAATAGTGGATTGGTGCTCAATTGAAGAACTGGCAATATATGAGAAACAAAATCATCCAATCGTTCTGGTATAGCCTTGGTAACATGATACACTAACTACTCATCTTCCTCCCCCTGAATCATAGATATGGGAGATGTATAAAAGAATAGTCTAGTCTCTAAGAATGCCACATCAGTTGACACCAAATATTTTTCAAGTTCGGGAGAGTAGCAACAATATCCTTTCTGAAGGCGAGAATATGCAAGAAAACACAATTCAAGGCCTTGGGATCCAATTTGGTAACTGATGGTTGAACATCTCTAACATAACAAGTGCTTCCAAACACCTTAGGTTCCATCAGAAATATGGACTTATTTATGAAAAGAATTCTATAAGGTACATTACATGCAAGCACAATATATGGCATGTGATTAGTCAGAAAACAGGTTGTAGAGATACATAGCCCAAAACTGTTTAGGAACCTTTGTTTGGAAGGTTAGTGCCCGAGCTGTCTCAAGTAGATGCCTTTTTTTCTTTCAGCAACTCCAATCTGAGAAGGCCTATCAACACAAGATAACTCCTTAGTATGCGCACAGTAGTACTAAATTGAGTCATAACTTCGGCAAAGAAGGCACAAAAATGGGAGAACACTTCAGATCTATTCTTCATAAAATATATCCACATTATCCAAGAAAATCATTCACAAAAGTGACAAAATATTTATGTCCAGTTTTGGAAACAACAAGACATAGTTCCCAAACATCACAATGAACTAACTCAAAAGCTGACTCTACTCGCTTATTAACCCTTGGACTTAACAAAATGTGATGATGTTTTACAAATCAACATAATTCTCAATCCAATGAAGAAATATTCTAAAACTGAGGAAAATGTTTCTTTAACAAAGTAAGAGAAGTATATCCCAATCGACAATGTGCTTCAAATGGAGACACAACACCCAAACATGCAACAGACTAAGACTCTCATTCATCAAGGATGTAGAGATCATCAGATACATGTCCTTTTACCAATAACCTAATTTGTTACAAGATCATGAAATAGGCAATGATCGGAAAAGAATGAGATATAACAACTAAGGTATCTAGTAAGTTTACTAACTGAAATCAAATTAAAGGCTAATTTTGGGAGACTTAATACAGATGGCAGAGTAATAAAGGAGGTTGGTTTAATAGTTCCATATCCAACACTGTTACAAGTTGATCCATCAGCTACAGTAACCGGGATGGTGTTTTGCATGGCTGAAAGTCAGAAAAAATATTAGGATTACCTATCATATGATTTGTGGTGCCGGAATCAATCACACATTTATTTGAAGAGGTGACAAGACATGATTTCCCTAACTCAGCAAAGGTAGTAACTGAATTAGATTCCTTCGATGATTTCAGATACTAAGTGAATCTATCATAATCACCATTATATGAAATCTTGATTTCTTCTCCCTTATTATAATTCATTTCCCCAATTATCAATACTCACAATAACAGAGCAAATAAGCAAAGGAACCACCAAAAATTCTCAAATAAAAAAGTCTTAAGAGGAGAATAGTCAACTCCAACAAAGGTTTTCAACTCAAATAGAGAAAAAAACCAAAAAAAAAAAACACCAAATAATCCAAAACAAAGTTCAAATGGTTGGAATACCCAGCAGTTTCGTGAGATAACAAGAAAATAAAATATGAATAGCCAAAGGATCCAGGCACAACCAATCAATTAATAGCAGAGAAGGAAATTTGAACCACTAGCAACAGATATCAAACAAGGTTATGGCTTAGAACAGATCACATAAAGGAAATTTGAACTCAAGTATCATTGAAAGAAAGATTGCAGAACCTGGGTCTTGATGTTTATTCTTCAAAATGTGATCCAATGATCATAAAACCACCATAAATTGACTTGAAATCTCAAGGCGATGCTAAATCAGTAAGCCGGACCAAAATTGGTCCATGCACGTACCTCCATGCACGGTTTGAGCCAGACAAACTCTGGTGGCTTCAACGATGCATGAGACCCACTCGCGTCTCCTCCAGACACCAGATTTAGAATAATGGAGGATCAGAGAGAGATATTTCTCCTTAGGCAGGTGATGACAACTAGCTTTGAAGTCACACGAATAGAAAATAAGGCAGTGGCTGATTCCGGCAACCATTAGTGGTGAAGTTCACATGCCACCACTTCAAACTTCACAACTCTAATAAGTCTCTAATTCCATGTAATCATAATTGTAGAGAATAACTTATATAATATTCAATATGATAACAGGTATAAATGCAATATCATTAGGAGCTAACTAAAAAAAGAAAGAAAGAAGACAATATATTAGGAGCTAACTAAGGAATGGAATAAAGAAGAAATCCTAAAGATCTTCTACCTATTTATTACTTTGTACAATATCAAGAAATAAGTCTATGTACATTCTCTAACATAGAACTGCAACATACTCCAATTTCGTGACAAAATTCCCAATGAATTGGCTGCAAAAAATTTTTAAAGTTGATCCATCACACAGGACAATCAAATTCGCATACTTTCAGCAAGAACAATCATATCCCAAGCTAGGAGTGTTGAACTCTCAATTCACTTGATTTCCCTGAAACAACGTGCTGAAACATATCAAAAACTCTGAATCAAAACTCGATTTTATTGTCTTGGGTGAATTTTTAAAACTTTGTTTAAGATTTTATCTTGCTTAACTTTTCACCCTTGATCATCTGTGGTAAGAAAAGTCATAAATCAGAGTAGGAGTGCTAAAATCACGAGATTCTTCTTCTGTTGGAAAGCTAACTCACAGAACTACATTATGTGTTAAAACATGGCCACAAGATCTCCGATTTGTACTGATATGGTTTTTAAACTCAGCTCGAGTTTTCCCTCCCTCAACATTTTAGCTTCGCTCGTCCGTGGTAGAAAATTCATAACTCGGAGTAGGAGTGCCGAAATCATGAGATTCTTGTTCCATTGGAAAGATAACTCAGAGAACTACATTATATGTAAAAATCATGGCCAAAAGATCTCCACATTTGTACAAATAGTATTTTGAAAAATTAGCTCGAATTTTGCCTCTCCAATTTTTTAGCTTTGCGTGTCTACGGTAGAAAATTCATAACTCGGGGTAGGAGTGCCGAAATCATGATATTCTTGTTTTGTTGGTAAGATAACTCACATAACTACTATTTGTGTAAAAATCACATTCAAAATATCTCTGAATTTGTAAATATATTGCTTCGAAGTCAGCTCAAATTCTGCCTCATTCAGCTTTCTTTTCATCTTTGGGCGTCTATTATATAAAATCCATAACTCGGTGTAGGAGTGAAAAATTCATGCACTTCTTGATTCGTTGGGAAGATAAATCACAGAACTGCAATACCTGTAAAATTTACGGTCCAAAGATCTCTGGATTTGTGAAAATATTGCTTCAAAATCAGCTCGAATTCTGCCTCGTTCAACTTCTTTTATTTTTTCAGGTTTGCGCGTCTATGGTAAAAAACTATCACTCGGTGTAGCAGCGACAAAATCATGAGCTTATTTTTTTTTTTAAGCGAACTCCAAGAACTGAAATACATATAAAAATTACAGTAAAATTCATTCTAGATTGTCGGTAATTGATTTTTTAATTTGACTATATGCCTGGAATTCCGATTTCATAGCTTTATGCACCCTCTCCAAAACGTACATATCTTGAGCTTGGAGTCTTCAAATCACAAGCTATTTGATCTTACAGAAACTTGACTTTAAGGAGTATACCTTTGCAAAAGAAAATTCATAACTCGGCGTAGGAGCCTCTAAACCATGAGCCACTTTTTTCGTAGCTAAGAGTATTCCAAGAACTGAAATACATGTAAAAATCACGGTCAAAAACTTTACGTATTTTTACATATATGCTTTTGAAGTTAGCTCGGATTAATTTTGAAATCTGATGGTCTATTTCATAGCTTTGAGCAGTTGTGGTAGAAAATTCATAACTTGGCATAGGAGTCTCTGAATCATGAGCCACTTTTTTCATTGCAAAGAGGACTCCAAGATATGATATATGTGTAAAAATCATGACCAAAACCTTAATGAATTTATGCATATATAGCATTGAAATCAACTCAGATTCTGCATTGCTTGACTCCTCTCCTTTGCGCATCTATGGTAAATTCGATGAAAGAATATCCAATTCACGTGCTATCTATGCCACTTTAAAGAGCTATTGTGATGATTATGTAATGACACTACCCTCCCTTTTTTTAAACTTATGTGACTGAAATTAGAGTAAATACTCTAAGCTGCTTACGTACCTCGGTGAAGAGGATCAAGTTATAACATAGTTCAAGAAAGATGAGTTATTACAATTAATATTTTTTTTATTTTTGACTAGGCAGTCTCTTTTGATATTTTCACCCTAGAAGATTTTTTTTGCATTCTAACTTTTATCTAGATCACCTAGCGGACTTTGTTTTGGGCCATACCCAATTTAAACTCATTCGGGCTAGGAGTAATGTAACATGCAGTTTATGCTTGTGCGTTAAAGAGTGTATGTGACTTTCATGGGAATTAATGCTTCATAAACTTATTGTTTGATTATGGGGGAGCCTCTTTGACATCAGCATCCATATTGTTGATGAATGGATTGTCTTCCATTATTATGTGATAGGATGTCAGCAATGTTTGAATCTTCCTTTTGACTTCCTTTGAAGGTTGTGATGACTTCTTCTTGCTCCTTCTTTATTTATCCATGAGTCTGGTTAGTGAAAACAGTGGTTCTTCTTTTGACCTTCAATGAACCATCTGTGGTGATTGAGAATACAGCCTTTCTCTTCATACATGATGGGAAAGCACTACGAATCTCCTTTTCATCAATCTCTTCACTACAACCTTGCTTTTCATACTCCAACAACCTTTTTCTTGATGATGACTTCCTTATGGTGCCCAAGCAATGAAAGACAGAGGTCTTTGAGGTGGTGATTTCTCCTTCCATATGTTTAGAGGCTTCAATTTTGTCCTTCAGCCCTGTCTTTCAAATACAAAGATACGAGGTGTCAATCTTCCTATGCGTTCAAACATAGAAGTTTGTTGTTGTGTTTTCTTGTCCTCAGCTTCCTTGATATTTTATATCGAGGTGTGGTGTGATTAAGTTGTTCCTTTCCCTTCTTAGATAATATTCGAAGAGGATCCACTAAGATGAATCCTAACCCAAACCTAGGAGTGGCGACATAATGCCTTTGCTTCCTCAACTTTATTTGAGACTCTATAAGTCTATGTATCTTTTCACCAATATCTTTGAGTTGTCCTAGTCTCATTGGATTGGAGAAGTCATAACCTGATTTTCAAGAAATATGAAGGCCTTTTGATCAAAGTACTCTTTTATCTTACCAACTTAGATATTGCCTTTAGCAGTCTCAAAAGTGATAGACGGGACTTATGCAACTGGCACAGTCATCTTCTCATTCAAATCTTGAAATGCTTTGTGACTCATTTCTTTACTTGAAGAGAAAACTTGTTGAGCACATTTTTCTAGCAAAGGTTGTCCTTTCTTTGATGCTCACATGGAATCTAGCAAAAAAAAAGGATGCTCCTTATCAATCTCTGTCTGCGTGACTCCTTCAAATGATGAAATCTTAATGGAGACTTCTTCAGTTTTCTTCTTAGATATCTTGATGACAACCCATTAAACTTCATTCTCTCTTTTTGAATCGATGTCAGTTGGGTGGGTTTGTATGAGGTCCTCCACATTTGATCCACAAGATGTGGATCAAAGTGTTTGACTTCATGTCACCAATGGACAATCCCACGCGAATCATTCATATATCTTATTGTCCTTCTTGATTGAAAACTTGGATGGTTAGGTTACTTTTGGACAATTCATTAATGGAAATCCCTAGCTTTTTTGGCACCATTTTTCCTTGATGTTGATTGTCGAACCACTATTAATTAGTATGCAACTTAAATGTTGTTCTTGAATAGCTCCTACAACGAACAAAGACCTATTATATGGCTTATAACCTAACAACAAGTCATCATCTGTGAAGGCAATTGTTGTAAAAAAAATGAGGCAATTTTCCCATTAACATGATGTTCTTATGGTATTGTTGGATTATGCTCCCCGTTGTTTCCTTTTGTTTCGTCTGTGCTGGAAACTACATGTGTCACCTTAATTTCACCGCCTTGAAGGAATTTTCTAGGAAAGATTCCTGTAGTGTAATATGCTTTCGGACCTTCTGAGATAAGGAATTATTAATCTTCTGGCTAGTACAAGATTTGATATTTTTAAATTATTGTAGTTGATTCACATCACTTCTCATTGCTCTTGTCTTAGAAAGTCGTATCTTTAGAACTTCTTGATATCTTTGCTTCTTATGAGTAAACAGAGTCTAACCACCACCCTCATCCTCTATAAGGTTGTTGTCTATCTCTGGTGAACCTTCAAGTGTTTTCTTTGGAAAATCAACTTCAATAACTTTGAAACTCCTAAATTGCAAGAAGATGGTGTTTGGCATAGTCTGCGACCTTGAATTTCTTTTGCTTGGGTTCTACACTAGCATGATTTGCTTCCACTATTTCATCTATGTCAGTGATGATTTTCCCTTCCCTTAATAGCATTATGATTTTCTCCTTCAAGACAAAGCATTTGCTTGTCCGGTGGCCAATGATGCGATGAAACTTGCAGTATTTGGGATCACCAACTTTGTTATTTTCTTTAGGTCTTTTTCATTCAAGAAGTTCAATGACTATCTTGGCTAGTAATTCATCAAGGATCATAGGTACGTTTGAATCTGAAAATGGATAAACCTTTGCCTCTAACTCCTTCAAGGTTGGATGACCTTTCTCCTCCTTTGGATATTGACTCGGTTCCTCCTCTTCTTTCAGATTTTTCTTGGTTTTGACCTTTGTAGAAGTTGCTTTCACCACCATAGCTTTTTTAGTTTGGATCTTTGAAGTTGTATCTTTCTTTAACTCCTTCTTTTGTTTAGTCAGATTGGCAAAAGGAGATGCCCCCCATGACTTGTGATGCTCAACTTCATATCATGTGCTTGTGTAGCAAGTTCTTCAAAAGTTTGTGGCTTGATTCCTTGTAGTATAGATAAAAGTACCTAATGCATTTCTTGAATGCACATTTTCACAATAGATATTTTAGAAAGGTGAGCTTTGCAGTCCAAACTCAATGCTCTCCAATATTGATATAATCCACCATGGGTTTGTCCTTTCTTTCCTTAGTGGTAGTCAACTCTATCATGCTTATCATTTGACGAGTACTATAGAAATAATTGAGGAATTCCTTATCGAGTTACTCCCAACTATCAATGGACTCATGTTCTAGGTCGATATACCAGTCAAATGCATTCCCTTTCAGCGGATGAATAAACTATTTTACCAAAAGGTCATCATGTGTTCTAGCATTGCTACAAGTTTCCATAGTAAGAAATGTGTTGCCTCCGATTTTCTTTGCCTTCAAATTGCTGCAACTTTGGTGGGTGATAGTTTGTAGGTATGGGTAAACAATCAATCCATTTAGTATATAGCTTGGAGTAATACAATGAACTTTATGGTGCTCCACCATATTGAGTCCTGATGGTGTTTGTTATCATGTCTTGCAACTGTTGGATGGACAATGCTGCAACTGAAACAAAGTTTTCTCCTTTTGAAATTGGGGATGCAAGAAGGCCTCCAATTTGTTTATAAGTTGAGAGATATGAAGATTCTTATCGTCAACAGACTTCTTCAAGGCTTCGATGGTTTGCTCCGTCATTGTGAACTTCTTGTCCATATCAGTTGAGTTAGCCATCAATGTGTTAACCTTCATTGAAATTGGAGTAGTTGTTGAATCCTCAAGTTCACCAAAGTTGGAGCCGATTTGAGAAAATTCGTCAAAGAACATGGATGCAAGGTTGCTCCTAGGGGTTACAATTACATTTGTCATATATGAAAGTTGTTGTTTTTTTCCATCTCCAAAGAGGTGATCTATTCAGATCCTTCCAAACCACTAGTCTTAAACTTATGATGATTAACGGGCCAACATGACTGAAATCAGTAGATGTGGCAACAGTAGTGTCCTTGCATACAACATCACTGCTCTTTCTGAAAGCCATTGTTGTAGTTGACTTTATAATTTTCGATTTGCAAGAGGAAAAGATGAAGAGCAGAATTGGTCTCACTGAGCATGCCAAAAAAAATTTACAACAAATTTTTGAAATATACTGAAAATTAACTGCAATCAAAATAAATATATAAAAAAGATAATTTAATTGATAAGTCTCATGAATACAAATCTGTGGTTCTCTTGATTCTTCTCTCCTAAGATTTTATTGTAATTCGATGGCAATCAGTAGCATTTTTCTCGAATGTAGGATGATTTAGACCTCCGTGAAATGTGTTTAATCTTCTGGATATGTCATTTTGGGTTGATCTCCGGTAAGAACTCTGTTGACCACTCCTTTAAGAACTATGCAGTCAATGTTCTGTCTTTCTCCAATGTTTACTGAATATTTATCGAATGTCCTTAGAATGTTATGTAACTCTCCTGTTTATAGTTGTACGAAGTAGGCCAGGTTGCTTGTGATTGGCCGAAATATGTCATTTTGAACTTGGCGGCTTTTGACTGGTTCTTGAATTTGAGTGGGATTTCCACATTATTTGGACATGTAGTCTTATCTTGTTGTTCTTGAATTTGACGAGGACGCCAAGTCACCTTGACACATGGCATAGCTTTGGGCTTCAAGGTGTAATGGACCTTAGACGTGAATTTAATAAAATAGACTTAATTAGTTGAAAGCCCAAATTAGTTATTCAACCCAAATGAACATGAATTAAATCCAAATTTCGTATGAATTTAACCTAATTATGTGTTTACAATTTCATTGGTGAGTTTTTCTCTATTTCTGTCTCTACGCCCGAATATTTTAGCGAAATTTTAGTGGGCATATGGTTGTTTCTCTGTACCATGAATAACTTTTTGTTGAATTTCACATGCATATGGGTAACAATATCCAATTTGCACACTAATGCACCTAGAGTGATAATATGCCTAAATCAACTATTGTTCTCTTTTGACAGGCGGTCTACAACATACTTCTATTGTTCAACAACTTGGGACGTGCTTCCTTGTTGTACAATGAGTCTTGCAATGATGATTTGTCCTCTGTTGGTAGAATTCATTGACAATTATCAAAACGGAAAAAAATTGTATACGAACCAATATTGAACAACATTATGGAGGTAAGTTATAGTCTTCGTATAATTTGGAAACTTTTTGTTTGATCTATTCGGAGTGCTCTGTTTTTGTTTTGGATCCAGATTCTTGTTTTGCCCCTCCTATGAGAAAATCAGTTGGCTACAGAAATAAGTCACACCTTAATTGAGTTAACTGAAACCTATAGACCAAGTATACAATCTAAAGCAAGTGTTACCCTCATCCTCTTAGTTGCGATATGGTGGTTGTTGAAACATGGAACTATGACACCCGAGCAAAAGCTATATTGCAAGTTATGAATAAGAAAAATGAGGTTACAATTGCTGACCCAAAAAAGTTTTTCTTTGATTAAGCAATTTTTATGCAATATTTTTAGAGGAAGTAAAAAATTAAGAGATGGGACAACATTGGTATCATGGGGCCACTCGCATTGAGAAAAGACTTGGCCTACTGATATTTGTTAAATGGGGCTCTCAACAGGCCATAAGTGAAGGATCATATGATAAGAAAAGGTCAAATTTATTGTTAATTAGCAAGACAACGATTACTCGATAGTGACAATTCGGTGCAAGGATAGACTTAGCATTTTGTTTTGTATTATTTGTATATTTTGAATATGCAACATTATTTTTCTTTCAAATATCATTCTACCATATGTTAAATGTCTGCATCCTTCTTTTCTTTCTTTTTCTCTAAGGTCGAGTTATATCGGGACAATGAAATTTATTTAGATAAAAATGCAGTCTAATTGTTGTAATAACTTGCGTTTACTTGAACTTCATGTTATGTTAGATGATGACCTTTAATATCTGAAAATACTTAGTTTATTGCTGCTCAATTACTGTTACTCATTGTGGATAGGATAAAGGTAATGAAAGCTATTGGAAAAGGTGATTTCTTTAATGAACAGAGTATAAACGTGGGAATGAACTCAAAGCTGATGAAAGAGAGCATTAGAAACTTTGGAATATCAAAGATGAATAGAGAATGAAGCTAAATTGAAGCATATAGATATTTACTTGAAGTACAATCATAATGGTAAAGAAATCAATGAGCAATGGAAGAGTAGTAAGAAGGTACATACTCATACGCTGGGATTATCCTCTTTCCTAAAAAAATTTTCATTATGTTCTCTTTTCTTTTGAATGGAATCATTGAATGTTGATTGTTACTCTTGCATCGTATCTCCTCCATATTTTAGGCCGTGTTAAAAAAAAAAGTTGCTATGCGCAGGGTCAGGGGAAGGGACCGAACACAAGGGTCTATCGTACGCTGCCTTACCTTGTATTTCTGCCAGAGGCTGTTTTCAAGGCTTGAATCTGTGACCTCCTGGTCACATGAGAGCAACTTTACCAGTAACTCCAAGGCTCCCCTTCAGTGTTAATTGATTTAAAATATGCCTTGAAGATTTTGGAATATTTTATGTCGAAGAATGAATCTCCGGACGGTTTATAAGTTCTTTCCAAGAATAGTGTTGAAGGAATGGCACAAAAAAATGGTATGATCCTTGATCAGTGTCAGAAACAATATGTGTTAGCTAAATATGGACCTTGTCCAATGGCCATATAGTGTCATAGTTACGATGTCACCTGAATTATGTATATTATTGTTACTCTCATTCAAGATGATAAAATGAAGCAACTCCGGAGGATAGTACTCTGGTATCTGTTCAATGTCGTGGAAGGAGAGAAGACTTTGTAGAGAACCAAAAATGTTGCCGCAAGTGTTAGAGATATATCTTAGAGGGATTATAAATGATTTTCTCTCCATATTTACAGATTTAGTTTTCCTATTTTATCTTATTCATAACTGTAAAATATTCTCATTTATTTTGATTGATTGTATTGATTTCTTTCCTGATCCTCGTGGATCCACCCTCTTGTATAAATACCCTACTCATTATTAATAAAAGGATCAACAATTTCTTCTGTAAATTGCTTTATGGTATCAGGGCTATTGTACTTCACAACCAACAAGTTTTCTGGGTAGTAACTTTTTTTCCAGCAGCCATGGCTCCCTCAAATAGCACCTCTGATTCCCACACAACCCCAACAAACCAAACATAATCACCCAAAAACCAAACTACTCCATCGACTAACCATCAAAACATTTCTGCATCCTCTAACATCATCTCCTTGAACAACACTGACCAACTTATTACAATCAATACGGCCACCCAAGCACTATTGAAACTCATCACCACCAATTACCAATCTTGGTAATATCAGTAGAAAACACTGCTTACTGCCTATGATTTTCTTCAGTTCATAAATGAACCACCATCCACCACAGCTACCTCTACATATAAACGACAAGATCATCTCATTAGAAGTGTCATGGTTGCTTCCTTTTCACTAGAAATTACACCCTTTGTTACTGATGATAAAACTTCATATGTGCTTTGGCAAAATCTTGCCACGACTTATACTAAGCCATCGCGTGATCGTATAATGAGACTGAAAGAAGACTTTAATACTATTCAAGAAGAAAATCTCTCCATCACTGTTTATTTTCAGAAAATCAAAGAGATTTGTGCCAAGCTCGCTGTTCATATATCCGTTGATGAAGTTTTTCTTCATGTCGTACACGGCCTTTCTTCTGAGTATGAGAGCATTTCCTCTACACTTTGTGCTCGTGAAACAGACATAATCTTTCAAGATCTTCATGAAAATTTGAATGACTTTGAAGCTTATTTGACTCGTCGTTCATCACAAACTGTGGCGCCAATCATGGCGAACTTTGCTGCGAAACCTCCTACATCCACTAACCGAAATTCCAATCAAAATTCCAATAACTCATGTTCCAATCAAAGGAATTTCCCTCCTTCCAATTGGAATGGAAATGGCAGCAATCAAGGAGGCCATTCTGGTGCCAAAACAATCAACCTAGGGTCACTTGTCAATTAAGCGACAAACCTAGCCATCATGTCAAGCAATGCAAGAAATTACTTTCCATTCTTTCTGCTGTCACAGGTACTAGATCTAGTGGTTCTTTCAGCAACTTCAATCGATCCAATGATCAGCAGCATAAAGCCAACTTTGCTTCACAGTCCACCAATGCGGATCCAAATTGGCTTGCCAATTATGGTGTCTCGCACCATGTTACACAAGACTTACAAAACCTTTCTCTTCACTCTGAATATGATGGTACTGTGAATGTTATGCTTGGTGATGGTAAATCTGACAAGATTACCCATACAGGATTTACTCTTCTACCCTCTTCCTCTACCCCTCTCAATTTAACTAATGCTTTATATGTGCTTCATATGAAAAAGAATCTTATCCCTGTTTATAAATTATGTATCGATAATCATGTCTTGGTTAACTTCTCACCTTACTCATTTGTTGTGAAGGATTATCGTACGGGGACACCACTAGTAGCAGGGAAGCCTAAGGGCGGTGTATACCCATGGCCTTCCAAGTCTGCTCTCCAACCTATATCTAATGCTCAAGTCAACACCACTTCCATCACTACCGCTCCCAACTGGTATCGACGTCTTGGATATCCCTCCACTCCTGCATCATATTTTAAAGCTTTTGAATATTTTTTCATCTTTAGAGAAGAATTTTTTTTGCAATTCTTGTAAATGCAATAAAATGCATAAGACTCTCTTTTATAAATCCTCAATACAAAGTTCTGCTCCTTTAGAATATATCTATTTGGATGTTTGGGGTGTTGCACCAGAAGATTCTATTGATGGTTTTAAATATTATTTAATATTTATGGATCATTATATGAAATATATCTGGCTATTTCCTCTAAAGAGAAACTCTGATGTTTCAATTGTGTTTCTAAAATTCAAACGAACTATTGAGAAATTGTTCCAAAAGCCCATAATATGCTTTTATTCTGACAATGATGGAGAATTTCTTCATCTCTGATCATTTTTTGAAAAGAATAGGATATCCCATCTTCTCACTCCCCCCTACACACCTGAACACAATGCCACTGTCGAGCATCGTCATCACCATGCTGTGGAGATAGGTATCACATTATTACACAATTCCAATCTTCCTCTAACGTTTTGGTCTTATGTCTTCACTACTGCTACCTACTTAATCAATCGGTTGCCCACCCAAACTTTAGATGGTGATTCACCTTATTTTAGATTATATGGTACTCCAGCAAACTCTAACAAACTTCGGGTCTTTGATTGTTTATGTTATCCATAGTTGCATCCTTATAATCAGAATAAATTACAGCCTCGCTCTCAGTGGCGGAGCCAGGATTTTGGTGAAGGGTGTTGATACTTTTAGGAAAAGAAGTGGGTGATAAAATAAAATGTCAGCCCCAGATTCGAACATGCTCCCGTAAGGTGGACTTGAACACCTTTGGTCGCTGGGCTAAGCATCTTTAACTTGTCAAGGGTGTTCAATAATAGGTATATATTCAAAAATATCTATATTTAACCTATATACTCGAAAAAAAATTTGACGAAGGGTGTTCATCTGACCACCCTTCAATGGCTGTAGCTCAGCCCATGCTCGCTCTACTCCTTGTCTTTTCCTAGGCTATTCACAAAATCAGAGTGCTTATAAGTGTTATGATCCTGTAAAGTCTCACCTTTATTTATCTCGTCATGTTGATTTTGTGGAACACTTTTTTCCTTATATGTCTCTTGAACTAACAGAAAGTAGGCCACAAAATGACACTATTGACTCTTGGGTTCCCAACCACTTTGTAATCCCTCTTACACGTGGACAACCTTCATCTATCACCTTTTCTACAACCTCTACTACACCGCCCCTTGGTCCAACATCTTCCAGCGATGCGCCTGACAATGCTTTTTCATCAAATGAGACTGGGAATTTATCCAATCACCACTCAGGTATGTCTCTTTCTCCTTTATCATCCTCTATTAGTTCTACCTTTTTACCTTCTTCTGGCCCCTCTTTACCTAATAACACCAATGTGTCAGATCAAAATCTGACCATTCAACCCTCTCATCCCATGACTACTCGGTCAAATAATAATATTTCATAAACTCGTACAGAGCTTGTGTCTAAGTGATACTGCTCATGATACTGCTTATCTTAATGTATCCCAGGTCTTACCATTAACCAAACCATCTCCAGCAACCAACACCTCTACCAAGCTAATACAATCTTCTTCTTTACCTATGCCGACTGTTCGTCAAGCCTTAAAAGATCCAAATTAGTGTGCAGCTATCAATGCAAAGGTTTCATCATTGCAAAGTCAAGGTACTTGGTCTCTTATGCCATCTGTTCCTCAAGCCAAACCAGTGGGTTGCGAATGGGTATTTCATTTTAAGAATAATTCGGATGGCAGTATTGGACGTTATAAAGCTTGGTTGGTTGCTAAAGCTTATCTTCAACGACCTGGTGTGGATTATTTTGAGACCTACTCTCTTTTTGCTAAACATACTACAATGAGGTTTGTTCTTTCTCTCGCACTGTCTAAAGATTTGCCACTTAGGCAATTAGATGTCAATAATGTATTTCTACATGAGCATTTATCTTAAGGAAGTTTACATGTCTCAGCCATTTGGATTTGTCAATGAAAAGTTTCCCAATCATATTTTTATATTACACAAGGCTATCTATGGCTTGAAGTAGGCTCCACATGCCTGGTATGATGAACTGAAAGCTTATCTTTTGTCTTTTGGCTTTCATCACTCTCAGTGTGATCATTGTCTCTTCATCTATGCAAATCTTGGAGTTATTATCTATCTTGTTGTTTATGTTGACGATCTCATAATTACTGGCAATCAGTCACACCATGTTGAAGAATTTATCAAGCAGCTTGGTACTCAGTTCTCTATAAAAGTTCTTGGTTATCTGAATTTTTTCTTGGGTGTTGAAGTCATTCGGTCAACTGTTGGTCTATTTCTTAACCAACATAAATATGTATGTGAGATACTTGAAAGAACCAATATGGAAGATGCAAAACTAGTAAGAACACCTACGGGTTGTGGCTCATGTCCAGGTTCTAAAGATAGTTCTCCTCTTGAAGATCCCACACAATACAGGAATGTAGTTGGAAGCTTGCAGTATTTGTACTTTACTTATCCAGATTTTGCTTTTATAGTTAACAAGTTGTCTTAGTTTACAAGCTGTCCCATGACAACTCATTGGACCATGGAAAAACATGTCTTGCGCTATCTAGCTAGGACTTCAGACCGTGGTCTATTTCTTTAGAAAGACTCTCCTCTCTTGCTTCATGTATTTTTCGACTCTAATTGGGCTGGTGATCATGATGATCGCCTGTCTACTACAGTTTATGTTATTTTTCTTGGATCTCATCCAGTCTCATGGAGTTCTAAGAAATAATGAGATGTGGCTCGCTCTTCGACAGAGGCAGAATACAAGACCATTTCCTCTACCACTGCTGAACTTTGTTGGGTGCATAATCTTCTCAAGGAGTTATTGATTACTCCCACTCAGCCACCGGTCATCTACTGCGATAATCTTGATTCTACATATATTTGTTCTAACCCTGTGTTCCACTCTCGTATGAATCACATTGAACTTGATTATCATTTTGTCCGTAAATTAGTCCAGCAAGATCTCCTTCGGGTTTCACATGTTTCATCGAAGGACCAACTAGCTGATATGCTCACAAAATCTCTTCCAAGCAGTTCTTTTGAGCTATTACGTTCCAAGAATTGTATCTCTAATCGACCTACCATCTTGCGGGGGAATGTTAGAGATATATCTTAGAGGGATTGTGAATGATTTTCTCTCCTTATTTACAGATTTAGTTTTCCTATATTAGCTTATTCATAACTGTAAATATTCTCATTTATTTTGATTGATTGTATTGATTTCTTTCCTGATCCTCATGGATCCACCCTCTTCTATAAATACGCTACTCATTATTAATAAAAGGATCAATAATCTCTTCTGTAAATTTCGTTAGCAAGATCCTTCAAAGAAACACTACTTTTGAAGGATCCGACACACACCCGGCATTATCAATTTACCACTGTTTTCTCGTTTCCAAATCTATCTTCTCAAAAAGCTCCTTGTTACTACTTTATATCTCTAGTTAGTTCACAGTCTAATTTTTAGTATCAATGTATTTGTGATAAATTTTGGTGAAACTTGTTTTTGAGATTCATGCTTCTCTGCTTGGTTGGGATTTATCATAGAAGTTTGTTGTGAAGGGCATAACCTGTTCACTTTGGTTGTTCATAAAATATGATTATATTTGAAACCATCCAGACCAAGTTTAACAAAGTTTAATTGAAATCTACATGATTTTTGTCCTTTTCCAGTCTTGCCTCCAAGCTCTCTCTGCTAAACAAATGAAGGCTACGGACATTGATTTTTCTGAAGCTTTGAGTTCCCTTTCTTTGTTGTATCTTATTTTATGAATCTATTTCAAGCATATTTCCATTTTAGTTTGTGTTGGCTACTGCTGTATTTATGAGTTTTGGTCAGTTTCCCTTTCGTTCCTTCAGTTTTTTCATTTTTTTGTCTTGCATAATTTTATACATGCCCGTTAGCGTTGTATCTCATTTTCACATTTGTATTTGGAAATAAATATTAAGGTACATGGTTGACGACAAATTATTTTTTGATTTAGGTTTACTTGGATGGTATTTTGAGAGTGAACGACTTATGCCTAGATGTTTACAGAAAAAAATTTCTCATGGATAAACAAAATTACCAAATTCATTTAGCAACTAAAGTATCCTGAATTCTTAACATTTGTTGGATAATCTTTTCTCTCCTTGACTTGTATTTTGTTCCTTCCGTTGCCACACACTATCAGTGTTGGTTTTGGTTGATAAGAAGTGAATGAAAAATAGAGGTAAAAACATGGAGGGAGAATGAAGAGTAAGTCTTCACTTTAAAGAGTGAACTTCTCCCACATTGGTGGGAGAAAGAAAATTTCTTGTGTATATATTAGAATACACTCCTCCATGTGGATAGTGAGGCAAGAACAAGACAAGCCTCGCGCAGTCGTCGTCTTCGCTCACTTGGCTCGGCTTTGACTTCGGCTTCAACTTCGGCTTCGGATTCGGATTTGGTAAATGATCTATCGAGAGACTATCTTTTTGGAAAAAGTTTATTTGAAACTTGAGAATTATTGATAGTTTAATCCAAAAATCCAATAGAAAATCAGCTCTCCATATGGCGACGCACATAAACGGATGCGGACGCATGTCACAACGCACCTCGAAGGGACGGGACCCTCCAGCGCAGGCCAAAGCAGTAGCTAGTGGTTTTGTGCCAAACGCTGACCTGCGGGTGCAGGTCGCGGCACAGGTCAGGTGTCGGTTCAAAATAGTGTGTCTTTTCTTCAACCATTGCTTCTCTTCTGAAGCACCACCTCTTAGGCTATAAATATTTATGTTTTCCTCAGATGAAGGAGATACGAAATTATTATTTTCACAACCCTAAAACTACTTTCTTTTCTACAAAATAAATCAAAGTAAGTGTGATTTACTCCATTGGTTGAGTTCGACGAAGTTCAGCAAATTTCATTGTCGGTTTTGCTGAATAGTGTTCTATTCTATCCTGGGAGGATTTAATCCAAACCTTGGGAAATTTTGAGGGGATTATATTCTTTAAGGAAACACAGTTTAACTGTGGGCTTAGAACTATCATTTTCTTCAATTTTTTGGTTTACGGGTGAAGGAAACAACAAGCTTAAAGAATATAGATTGAATTTTGTTTATATTTTTCTGCCTCATCTCTATTTCTGTTTGTGGTTGGAGATTAAAGTTAAAGACTTTCTACTCCATTTTTTAACTCGGTTCGAAGAACATAAAACTTCATCGAGTTAATAAAGTTATTTCTATCGATTCGAAGAACATAAAAACTTCATCGACTGAATAAAACCACATTGATTGTTAATCGATTATTGAATTTTGTTTGTGTGTGATCAAACAAAAATGAAAGAATCAACTAATGGTATGATGGTTTCTACATCAGTGGAAACGAATGCTAGTTCGTCAAGCCGTGTTACTCCCGCTATGTCTGTAGCGAAAAAGCCCAGAAAGTTTTCCAGAAGTGATTTCAAAAGTTAGCAACAGAAGATGATGTTCTATCTGACCACTTTAAGCTTGCAGAAGTTTATTGCGGAGAACATTCCAACTCTACCGGATGAGACTCCGGAAAAAGAACGATTTATGGTGACCGAGGCATGGAATCACTCTGATTTTCTGTGCAAGAACTATATCCTAAATAGATTGGAAGACAGTCTGTATAGTGTTTATTGCTTTTGCAAAACTTCAAAGGAAATTTGGGACGCTTTATACAAAAAGTATAAGAGAGAAGATGTCGGACTGAAGAAGTTTGTAGCAGCCAAATTTCTTGAATTCAAGATGGTTGACAACAAATCCATCATGAATCAAGTCCAAGAATTGCAAGTGATCATACATGATTTACTTGCATAAAGGAATGGTCATCAACGAAGCTTTTCAGGTAGCAGCTTTCATTGAAAAGTTGCCTCCTTTGTGAAGAGACTTTAAGAACTATTTGAAACATAAGCGAAAGGAAATGACTTTAGAGAATTTGATTGTTCGTTTGTGAATTGAAGAAGACAAAAAAAATGCAAAAAAGAGAGCAAATGTAAAGTCTTCAATCGCAGGAGCAAACAATGTTGAAACTCCTCAAAAGAAGAAAATGAGGAAGAAGTCGGATGATGAGAAGGAAGAACCCAAGAAGAAAAAGTTCAAGGGAAATTGCTACAACTGTGGCAATGTTGGTCATATGGCTTCTGTTTGTCGTGCTCCAAAGAAAGATAAGAAGAAAGAGCAAGCAAACTTGAATGAAGAAGTTGACAACCTTTGTGCAATGCTCTCTGAATGCAACTTGGTGGAAAATCCAAATGAGTGGTGGTTTGATTCAGGTGCTACCCACCATGTGTGTTCCAACAAGGAACTGTTTTCATCTTATACTTCTTCTGAAAAAGGCGAGACTATTTTTATGGCAAATCCAGCAACCGCAAAGATAGAAGAAACGGGCAAGGTTGGCTTGAAGATGATTTCGAGCAAAATAGTGACCCTCAATAATGTCCTCCATGTTCCCGAAATGCGGAAGAATTTGGTCTCAATATCACTTCTAGTCAAGAATGGTTTTAAGTGTATGTTTGTATCTGATAAGGTTGTAATAAGTAAGAATGATATGTATGTAGGAAAAGGTTACCTCACCGAGGGCCTCTTCAACTAAATGTAATCTCTATTGATATGAATAAGATTCCAACTTCTTCGTACTTGCTTGAGTCAAATCATTTATGGCATGCACGTTTAGGACATGTAAATTATAAAACCATGCGAAAAATAATTAACTTAGAATTATTACCTAAGTTTGAAAGTAATAATGTAAAATGTCAAGTATGTGTGAAATCAAAGTATGCAAAGCATCCTTATAAGTCTATTGAAAGGAATTCAAATCCCTTAGACTTAATCCATACAGACATTTTTGATATGAAGTCTATACCATCTCGTGGTGGGAAAAGATACTTCATAACTTTCATTGATGATAGCAATCGATATTGCTATGTTTATCTGCTTAATAGCAAAGATGAGGCAATTGATGCTTTCAAGCAATACAAGAATGAAGTTGAAACACAACTTAACAAGAAAATCAAAAAGATTAGAAGTGATAGGGGTGGCGAATATGAATCTCCTTTTGTTGAAATATGTTTGGAATATGGAATTATTCATCAAATAACTGCCCCATACACTCCACAATCCAATGGGGTTACAGAAAGAAAAAATAGAACATTAAAGGAGATGATGAATGCTTTGTTGATAAGTTCTGGTTTACCACAGAACTTGTGGGGGAAAGCTGTTCTAATAGCTAGTCGGATACTCAATCATATACCTCATAGTAAAACAAAGTCCATTCCATATGAACAATGGAAAGGAAGGAAACCCAGCTTGAAATATTTCAAAGTGTGGGGGTGTTGGCTAAAGTACAAGTTCCTAAACCCAAAAGGGTTAAGATAGGACCAAAAACAATTGATTGTGTTTTCATTGGATATGCAGCCAATAGCAAACCATATCGTTTTATGATTCATAAATCAGAAAATCCCGACATTCATGTGAATACGGTAATTGAATCAGATAATGCTGAATGTTTTGAAAATATTTATCCGTATAAAAATGAATGTGAGTCGTCTAGTGAAAAATCTAAACGACCTCAGGAAATGTCAAAGAGAAGTACACCTAATGAGGAAATTCCACGATGTAGCAAACGTCAAAAGACTTCAACTTCCTTTGGTCCTGATTTCTTGACACTTTTAGTTGAGAATGAGCCTCAAACGTTCAAGGAAGCAATGTCTTCTTCAGAAGCACAATATTGGAAAAAGGCAATCAATAGTGAAATAGAATCCATATTGAACAATCATACATGGGAATTGGTTAATCTTCCTCCAGGAAACAAACCACTGGGTTCTAAATGGATCTTCAAAAAGAAAATGAAAGATGATGGTACTATTGATAAATATAAGGCAAGACTAGTTGTCAAAGGTTTCAGACAACGAGAAGGTCTTGATTATTTCGACACATACTCACCGGTAACAAAAATCACTTCTATTCGAATGTTGATAGTATTAACCTCCTCCGTGTATGGTCTTCAAATTCATCAAATGGATGTGAAGACAGCCCTTTTAAATGAAGAATTGGAGGAAGAAATATACATGGAATAACCTGAAGGGTTTGTAAGTCCAGGAAAAGAAAAGAAGGTGTGTCGACTTGTTAAGTCGCTTTATGGACTAAAACAAGCGCCCAAGCAATGGCATGCAAAATTTGATCAAACCATGTTGTCAAATGGATTTAAGATCAATGAATGTGATAAATGTGTTTACATCAAGAACACTCCAAATCACATTATCATTGTTTTTTTGTATGTGGATGATATGTTGATAATCAGTAAGGACATTTCCGACAAAAATGCTACTAAGCGTATGCTTGCTAGCAAGTTTGATATGAAAGACTTAGGAGTTGTAGATTTGATCTTAGGAATTAAAATTCTACGAACTCCTCAAGGTCTAGCTTTGTCTCAAACTCATTACATCAACATGGTACTTGAAAAATTCAAGTATTTGGACTTCAAAGTTGCTAAAACTCCAATTGATGTGAATCTTGCTCTTACTAAGTACCAAGGTCAAAGTAAGTCACAATTGGACTATGCAAGTGTGTTGGAAAGTTTGATGTATATCATGAATTGTATGCGACCAGATATAGCATGTGTTATTAGCAAATTAAGTTGGTACACAAGTAATCCCGATCAAACTCATTGGATGGCAATGAAAAGAGTTTTGGGGTATCTAAAACATACTCAAGACTGTTCTTTGCATTACAACAAATATCCAACGGTAATTGAAGGATATAGTGATGCAAATTGGATCACCGGATCAAATGAAGTGAAATCCACAAGTGGATATATGTTTACTCTTGGTGGAGGAGCAGTCTCTTGGAAATCATCCAAACAGACGTGTATTGCTCGCTCTAAAATGGAATCTAAGTTTATTGCCTTAGATAAGGCCGGTGAAGAAGCAGAAAGGCTACGAAACTTTTTAGAAGATATTCCTTTGTGGCCAAAACTAGTGGATCCTATATGCATACATTGTGATAGTCAAGTGGCAATAGAAAGAGCTGGAAATGTTACGTATAACGAAAAGTCTCGTCACATATGAAGAAGATATAATACCATTAGACAATTACTCTCTAGAAGAATTATCACAATTGACTATGTAAAGTCAAAGGATAATGTGTTGGATCCACTTACAAAAGGCCTAACTAGAGAGGTGATTGATAAATCATCGAAGGGAATGGGTTTATGGCCTAGAACAAGTCATTGTAATGGTAACTCTACCTAGCTAAATGGAGATCCCAAAGTCTAGGTTCAAGGATATCAAACAAAGTTACAAATGACAGTTCAGCATTGTCACTAAAAAGTACATCCATTTCCATGATATGACAATGTTCAAGAAACAAGGATAAAGCTTAAGATTTGAAGCTTTTTTAATGGTTTCTAAGTTTGGCAGGTATGACCAAATAGTTTGTCTATAGGATAAAATGTTTAGGAATCACCTATGTGAGTGTGATGTAACACCCCGTATATTTTTGAACCTATTATGATTATAGGTTGGTTCTCTCGGGCCTTAATGGCTTCGGGTGTCAGTCCATCTCAATGGGATTTGAGGCGTGACATGTGAAGTGGAAGCTGCTTCAAGGAGAATAAGGGTAAGGCCAGTTCTCTACGCACTCATGAAAACAGGACGTGTTCATGTCTGAAACGAACAAAACAATGAGAACCAAGAATGGTTAAGGTTTGATTGTGTGACATATGTTGTCTAGGTATACGTAAAAGCTTGATGGTTCAAAGATATCAAATCTACCGATTGACCAAGGATACCCGACGTATGTTCTCTATGGAAAGTTCAAAGGGAAACCTACTTACCCAGATGCAATTGATCCTTATTTGTAGATCACACAAGTTTTTTATATAAAATAGTCATTCCCCATTCATGTATGGGATTGTTGGGTTTGGTAGATAAGAAGTGAATAGAAAATGGAGGTAAAAACATGGAGGAAAAATAAAGAGTAAGTCTTCACTTTAAAGAAGCGAACTTCTCCCACATTAGTGGGAGAAAGAAACTTTCTTGTGTATATATTGGAATACACTCCTCCATGTGGATAGTGAGGCAAGAACAAGACAAGTCTCGCGCCGTTGTCGTCATCGCTCATTCGTCTCGGTTTCGGCTTCGGCTTCGAATTTAGATTTGGATTTGGATTTGGCAAATGATCGATCAAAAGACTATCTTTTTAGACAAAGTTTATTTGAAACTTGAGAATTATTGATAGTTTAATCCAAAAATCCAATAGGAAATCATTTCTCCATATGCTGACGCACATCAACGGATGCGGACGCATGTCACAACGCACCTCGAAGGGACGTGACCCTTCGTGGCACTGGTTGAAACCGAATTGGCGACCTGCGCAAGCATATGGCACCTGCAGACGCAGGTGACCAGCGCAGGCCAAACCCGTAGCTACTGGTTTTGTGCCAAACGCTGACCTGCGGCCGCATGTGGCCACCTGCGGGCGCAGGTCAAGTGTCGGTTCGAAACAGTGTGTCTTTTCTTCAACCATTGCTTCTCTTCTGAAGCACCACCTCTTAGGCTATAAATATTTATGTTTTCCTCAGATGAAGGAGATACGAAATTATTATTTTCACAACTCCAAAACTACCTTCTTCTCTACAAAAGAAATCAAAGTAAGTGTGATTTACTACATTGGTTGAGTTCGACGAAGTTCAGCAAATTCCATTGCCGGTTTTGCTGAATAGTGTTCTATTCTATCCTGGGAGGAATTAATTCAAACCTTGGGCAATTGTAAGGGGATTATATTCTTCAAGGAAACACAGTTTAACTGTGGGCTTAGAACTATCATTTTCTTCAATTTTCTGGTTTACGGGTGAAGGAAACAACAATCAGCGAATTAGTTCTCTTTATCCATCTATTGAAGTTCTCTACACATTTGTGCTCTCTTTTTTTTTTTCCTTTACATTTTGTGGTTTTATATTTAGATATTCACATTTGGTTGATCTGGATGAATGATTGCTATTATTGTTCTTTAAGTTTTTGTTCTGCATCTCTTGAGATATAGTGCATCAGCTCTCAATTGGGTTTGTTGAAACTTTTCCTTTATTAGCACTTTAGTAGTATGTTGCAGTTATTAGAACATTGTTTATTACTGCTTATTTCTTACTGTTACTGCTTTATTTTTACTGTATAGGTAGTTATTCTTTTTCCACTATTTTAGGAGTTCAATATTTTATTTTCCCTAATATCTGGATAGTGTCCATCTAGGAGAGGACTCTATTGTATCCGTTATTTTCTGTGTGTATATATTTCAGTTTATCATTGATTAATAAAGGTATCTTTTGCTTCATCTTGCTCAAGTCATTATATGGTACCAGAGCTCACACCTTAACTCTCCTGAGTTTTTTTTTCGATCCTCTGACTACCACCACAAACTCACTCTTAACATGCCTGAGAACGTATGGAATGCGGACTCCACCACTGGCAGCAACTCTAACGTTGTTGTTCAGTTTAATCCTGTGTCCCAGCTGCCGATAAAGCTTGTTGGCAGCCATAACTTCTCTACATGGAAGGCCCAGATTTCCATGCTCATGCGTGGGCACAATCTGTTCGGCCATCTTGATGGCTCTTCTCCCGCTCCCTCGGCAATTATCACACAAAGTAGTAGAGAAGTGGAGAACCCAGAATATAGCATTTGGTTCCGCCAAGATCATTGATCCAGAATGCCATAATGGCTTCTGTCGATCCGACGATTGCTGCAACTGTAGCTGCTGCCTCCACTGCT
The DNA here is from genome assembly GCA_031232105.1 of Capsicum rhomboideum. Taxonomy (NCBI): domain Eukaryota; kingdom Viridiplantae; phylum Streptophyta; class Magnoliopsida; order Solanales; family Solanaceae; genus Capsicum; species Capsicum rhomboideum. Next base: position 47,009,196 of record CP124717.1, on the reverse strand, counting down.
AAACTTGCTTGGGACTCCCTGCATCTTGCTTATGCCAACAAGTCCCAAACCAGAATTTTTAGCCTTCGTGACCAGCTCGCACGCCTATCAAAGGACTCCCTCCCAGTAGCTGATTATCTCCATCAAGTGCACTCTATCTGCAACGAGCTTGCCACTGCTGGTGCTACAGTCACCAATGATGAGTTGGTAGTGAAAATTCTCAGTGGTCTTGGGCCAGATTTTCGTGAGATTTCCGCTGTAATTCGAGCAAGAGATTCCATCATCTCGTATGATGAGTTGTATGCAAAACTAATTGACTATGAGCTCTTTCTTAAACATGAGGAATTGAAGAAAGAAACCAGTGCAGTAACTGCTGCTATGGTAACTCACAACAGATCCACCAATACCAACAACCGCACTGCTCGTCGACCCAACAACAACTCACAATGGCGTTCCAGCAATCGCACAAATGCTCCTGCACAAGGGCATTACACCAATAACCCTGTTCGCTGTCAGTTATGCAACAAACAAGGTCATACTGCAAATGTTTGCAGGTCACAGTCTCACAATCACTTAGAGGCAAAGGCAAATTTTCTTTCAGGTAACCAAGCTGCAGAAAACCAATGAATTGTCGACTCCGGTGCTACTCATCATGTGACAACAGAGCCTACCAATCTTGCAGAATTTCATGGTTCAGAAGGTATAGCTATGGGTGATGGTAAAAGAATCCCAATTACTCACCATGGTTCTACTGAATTAGTTGCCTCAAATAATTCTTTTAGACTAACTGATACTTTGTGTACACCTGCTATCAAACAAAATATTCTTTCTGTATCAAAATTTTGTCAAGATAATCTGACCTCCATTGAATTTTTCCCATTTTCTTTCTTTGTGAAGGACTTGAAAACGAGGGCTCCGCTGGTCTCCGGTCGGAATAGGAATGGACTCTATGAATGGCCCAATTTCACGGTTAATAAGCCTACTGTTCGAGTTGCCACTACATCGGTTCCTCGCCAAGTCTGGCACCGTCGCCTTGGCCATCCCCATTCAAGAATATTGAACTTTGTTTTGAATAAATTTTCTCTCCTTGTTTCATCACTGAACAAGTTTACTTTCTGTAATTCTTGTTGTTCAAATAAAGTTCAACGTTTTCCATTCAATTGCTTGTCTCTAATTAGTACTGCACCGCTACAAATACTTTTTAGTGACTTGTGGGGTCCATCGCCAGTTCTTTCCATTGATAAAAAATGATATTACTGTGTTTTCATTGATCAGTACACCAAGTATATTTGGTTGTACACTCTTAAAAACAAACATGAGGTTCGAGACATTTTTTCCAAGTTTCATCCTTTAATGGAAAAATATTTTAAGAAGAAAATTGTCTCTCTGTATACTGATGGAGGAGGTGAATATAAAGGTCTTGATCCTTATCTCAATTCAAATGGAATTGAACACCTTGTATCACCTCCTCATACACCTCAAAGAGTGGCCATAGCGGAGCGTCGTCATCGGCACATTGTTGAAACTGCCAAAACGCTTTTACACGAGGCATCCCTATCCGCCAAATTTTTGGTCGTTTGCTTGTCAACATGCAGCCTATCTTATTAATCGATTACCCACACAGCTCTTAAACAACACATCGCCGTATGAAAAATTATTTGGTGTCGCACCCAGATACGATTCACTTAGAGCATTTGGTTGTCTATGTTACCCATGGCTTAAGCCTTACACCACCCATAAGCTTGAGCCTAGGTCAACTCCATGTGTCTATTTAGGCTTCTCTCAGGTTCATTACGCGCACCAATGTTTTGACCCTATTAACTCTAAATTTTTTATCTCACGCGATGTAAAATTTTTTGAAAATATTTTCCCCTTTCACACAATATTCTCACATATTAAAAGTAAGTCTTTTACGCTCACGTGGGAAGTTGTTGACGCTCCTACAACTTCTCAAACTCAAACCCTTTCACCTGATATTTCTCCACTTCCTTTTCCTATTCCTGTCCGAGATATTCCTACCAGTGGCCAAGCTTGTGAGTGCGTCTCCTCCAACCAGAATCATGCGCGTCCCACGGGTTCAGGTAATTCACTTTCTCAGTTATCTCCTTTACCTACCTCTTTGCAGCAACCCCAATCTTTTGTCCCTTCACATAATACAGCCCCCAATATTATTACCTACCATCGTCGAAACAAAACACCAATTCTGCCACCTGGTTCTACAACACAACCAACGAGTTTTCCCCCACCTCCCCCGTCCCCACCTCCTCCTCCAACCCGCCCAACCACCAGATCACAAAACAACATTTTCTGCCCTAAGAAACCATTCAATTACCTTGTCCAGCTTCCTGCCAATGTTGCTCCTCATACCTTTAAGCAGGCTCTAAAGCACCCAGAGTGGAGGTCAGCTATGAAAGCTGAATTTGATTCGTTAATTCGGAATCAAACATGGGAATTGGTTCCTCAGGGTCCTAATAAGAATGTTGTTGATTGTAAGTGGATTTATAGGATCAAAAAGAAAGCTGATGGTTCAGTTGACAAGTACAAAGCTCGATTGGTTGCCAAAGGGTTCACTCAGCGTCCAGGTCTTGATTACCACTGCACGTTCAGTCCGGTTGTCAAGCCTACGACCATTCGTGTTGTTCTTTCGCTTGCAGTTAGGCACAATTGGGTTTTACATCAATTGGATGTCAACAATGCCTTTTTACAAGGCACACTTGAAGAAGAGGTTTTTATGAAACAACCGCCTGGATTTGAGAATACATTTCATCCCTCACACGTTTGTCGTTTGCGTAAGGCTATTTATGGTCTCAAGCAAGCGCCTCGCGCTTGGTACAATGAACTGACATCCTATCTTTTTTCTTTGGGATTTATTAAGTCTCACTCGGATCCTTCTCTATTTGTTCGCCATGGCTCTAATGGTGTTGTGTATCTTCTAGTCTATGTAGACGACATCATCCTTACAGGAAACAATTCATCAATGGTTCATCAGGTTATCTCTTCTTTGGCTTCCCGTTTTTCCCTTAAAGATCTTGGTCCCTTATCCTACTTTCTTGGAGTTGAGGTTCACCGAGATGAAAAAGGCCTCCTGCTCTCACAAGCAAAGTATGTCTCAGACATTCTCCATGACCTTTTGATGCAAGACTGTAATGGTGTTTCCACGCCCATGAGCACTTCTCAAAGTCTTATGCTAAATGATGGTACTCCATCTCGTGATGCTACTGAATACAGGAAGGTCATTGGAAAGTTGCAATACTTGTCTTTTACTAGGCCTGATGTTTCTTACTCTGTGAATAAATTGTCTCAGTTTATGCATGCCCCATCTGAAGCTCACTGGAGGGCCGTTAAACGCCTCATTCGATATCTCAAAAGCACCGCTAATTATGGCCTTAGAATTGCTCCAAGCACCGGTCTTAATCTCTCAGTGTTTTCTGATGCTGACTGGGCTGGAAACCTCACTGATCGAAGTTCCACCACAGGTTTTATTATTTTTCTTGGGCTTACTCCAGTTAGCTGGTCATCAAAAAAACAACGTACCATTGCCCGCTCGTCCACAGAAGCAGAGTATCGAGCTGTTGCTAGTGCAGTTGCTGAGACTACATGGGTGAAAAATCTTCTCAAGGAACTCCATGTCAAAATTCTCACACCACCTACCATTTTTTGTGACAACCTTGGTGTCACCTACTTATGTGAGAAGCACAATCTTCACAGCCGCATGAAGCATATAGCAGTTGACTTCCACTATGTTCGCCAACAGGTTACCGATAAGCGTCTTACCTTCAAGCACATTCCTAGTTCCGACCAGCTGGCTGATTCTCTCACCAAACCGCTTCCAAAAACCTCATTTCATCGCCAATTGTCCAAGCTAGGTGTTATTGCACACCATCTAGCTTGAGGGGGGTGTATTAGAACATTGTTTATTACTGCTTATTTCTTACTGTTACTGCTTTATTTTTACTGTATAGGTAGTTATTCTGTTTCCACTATTTTAGGAGTTCAATATTTTATTTTCCCTAATATCTGGATAGTGTCCATCTAGGAGAGGACTCTATTGTATCCGTTATTTTCTGTGTGTATATATTTCAGTTTATCATTGATTAATAAAGGTATCTTTTGCTTCATCTTGCTCAAGTCATTATAGCAGTTTGACCACAAACAAGAATGTTATGCAAATTTTCTGCAATAAAAAAGTTTGCCATGTATTTTCATGATCATCTGGTACATTGGTACTTCAGTTTACAACGGTAAACCTTTTTATTAAAGATTGTGAAGCACTGAAATTACTTCTGCACTAATAGAGAAGAGTGAATTTCTTTGTACTTCGTTGCTGCATCTGTGCCTTTCTTCTCAAGACTGATAACATATGACTGTTATCCAACCTTCAATACTTTCCCTTTTTTTCCCAGTTAATGCACAAATGCAACTTGTGCCACCAACCACAACTGCTTGGATTCACATTTTCAACTTTAGTCTTTGTAGCAAGCTTTACCAATGTAATAGTTTAAACTTTGTACAAATTGGTATTTCTATCAAGCTTTACCAATTTAATAGCATGAACTTTGTTCCACACAATATGAAGCATGACGTTACTATTTCACTTGACGGTACTGCTTTCTTTAACATTGAAAAGATGCCCCTGCTAAGCACGGGCACGGGCCAACTTGTATTTATGAACAAGACAAAATTGCCTCCTCCGGACACATCTAAATCTTTGACTGATGGATTAATGACTAAAAGAACATAAACTACTCATCAAACAAATAACTTACACTGAGAAGAAAAGGGAATTTCTAATTGGTCATATCTTGGTTCATATTCGTATATCCTTCAGCATCATATTTTTGATAGACCAATAACTGGTTCTCTTCCCACCACTTTTTTGCTACCTTCGCAGTGAATTCCTTACTGCATGATGCAACCCAAATAAGCATTAATCGAAATTGTAAAATATACATGAATAGCTAATTACCTGGTTTTGCAGAAAAATCTGTATCTCAAAAAGTAACAGTAGTTTCTTTTACAAAATAGATACAATTCGATAAAAATCCACAATTCACATACAAAAAGCAACGACTATGTTGTTGTATGTATTTTGTACATCCTTTGTATGTATTTTGTATGTCTTTTGATACATTGGACATACAAATAACATACGCCGACATATATACGACATTGTACAGATTTCATGCATATATATATTTACAATTGATAGTTTTGCAATGCTTTAATGCAAAACAATAATAAACAACAACATAGCGAAGCAAAAGAAAGTCCAAAAATACCTTCATAATAAAAAATCCAAGTTGACCTTTCAGATCTGGGATGAAAATTAATTGGATCAAAAAATATTTTAATAAGTCCCCTCATCTAGAGCAAAGCAGACCTCAGACATACTATGACCACGGGTAATTAACAAGAATGACTTTGGAGGTGGGCGGTCTTGAACTTTTAAAAACTTGCTACCTCAAACTTACTGTAAATTTGATGTAGGCTAATTAAGAAGAACTAGTTGTAAAGGATATATTTACCTGAACTTGACTCACTTGATTCCCTTTTTCTTGTTAGGCGATACTGTGAAAGTGATGAAGACACCAGGCTGGTACTCTTCCACCCATTCTACTTCCATATCATCAGTATTGTACTTATTAGAAAATACAATTGGAGAAGCTAATAGGCTATCAACTTTTTTCTCTTCCAAAGCCTCTTCCTTTGTTTCTCTTCTAGATAGATAAAGACTCGCTGACATTGTCTGAAGCTGCAATAACCAAAGCAATAACAATATATATAAAGTTGGCGTTGAACCTGTACTTATAGAAGACAGTCTTATTTATGTATAAAACTATATGCAAGTGTGTTCTACGGTTAGTATCATGACGCATAGGCAGAAGCGGAGCTAGAAATTTTAGTTAAAGGTTCTGGACCATAATCATTTTTGTTTATTGGGTTCTAATAGATTTTATTCAGTACATATTAATTAGTAGAATTATGATTTAAGAAGACCAGATATTGGGAAAATGTACCTGAGTTCTTAGCTTGGAAACTTCTTCAAGGAGGAACTTATTTGATTCTGACAATTTTTCCTTCATATTTAGCGCGATTGAGGAAGCTGAATCCTGTGAATTTGTCGTGTGTCCTCTTCCTCTTCTGAGGAATTCAGGACAAGGAACTTGTCCCCATCTTGGAAAATTATCCAACAAAGATTCAATGGGATCTAACCACTGCTCACTATAATAGTTTCTTGTTGACATCATTCGACTTGATACAATATTTGACTCTTCCCCTTCTTCCTTCACTATTCGACTTGACTGAGCAACCCTTTGCAGTTGGCAGAAACATGGATCACACACCCGAAAAGCTTTAGTTTTGTCTGAGCTCAGAGATGCATTTGTAGTTTTCTTTCTGCAGCATGCACGGCAAAATAAAAGACCACAATTGTAACAATTACGCTTCTTTCTTGTAATCCTAAAAGTCGTGCCACATCCTCTGCAAATTGATTGATCGGTGCTTGATATAGATTTATGCAAACATATTGCTGCAGTCGAATTTGATCCGCAAGCAATATGTTCCACTATCCTGTTTCTTAGTGCCTCAACTAAAGTTGGACAATTTCTATCTTTCGTATCACCTAATCCCAACTGTCCATTTGAACCTTTACCCCACATGTAGAGATTTCCCTTCGGCGTAAGTGCAGCAACATGATCAGATCCTGAGGATATCTCTGTAATCAACTCGTCTTTAAGTTCCCTTTGCACCGCGTCTATTGATTTATCTTTGTTTTGTGGATTACTCAGCTGGCCGTCTAGAAGACTTCCCATTGTATAAACTTCTCCTGTGCTAGACAGCCCAACGGTTAAGGTGCTTGCACAGGTAACCTGAATGAAATCGCGATCCAAAAGTTGAGCTACACATGTTGGCAAAAGCTTTCTCTCATTATCAGAGTGACCAAGGTTTCCTTTATCCCCATCACCCCATGTAAAAAGCTTCACACCGAGGTGATTAGATTTAAGGTGATCATGAACAGATATTTCGACTAATGCAGCTGTATGCCACGGTCCACATGCAACAGATTTCACACACAACCCTTTGAGGGACTCAACTTCTTTCGGGTGAGCCACACTTAAGAGATTTCCATGACCAAGAACACCAAAAGTTCCATCTCCATAAGTAAACAGTTGTCCAGATGTTGATACAATTCCTGTGTGCCATTCCCCACAAGCAACGTAAGATATTTTTACACCATCCAAAGAACCATAAACTCTGTTTGGAAGCCAATAACTTCTCATCTTTTTTTCACCAACTAAATCAGCACCAATATTGTCACCCCATGCATATAATTCACCTGAAGTTGTCAAGGCACATGTATGGAATTCACTACAACTGACAGATTTTACATGAACCCCAATAAGGGAGTCAATGATTTTTGGACATGCAGTGTCCATATCAAGTTTATGTCCAAGTCTTCCATTCTTTCCTTCACCCCAGCAAAATACTTCACCTTGTTTGGTGACTAAGGCAGCATGACTGCTCCCTATTGATATTGTTTGTACATCAAGCATCGTAGTTGACTCTAGAAGTTTGGGTAATAAAGCATCCAACTTTACCTCCCCTGCATCCCCCAAGCATCCTCCTGCTGCTCCTTCTCCCCAAATAAAAACATCCCTTAAAACATATTTTCCTGGTAGTCTTGACTCATGAGTGAACGGTAACGATGGAGTAAGCATATCATTTTGGATAGCAGTGCCATCACAAGATTCTCTTTTCTGGCTTAGATCGTCTGGTGAAGAATTTGCGATAACATTATCCATTCCGTTGTGCACACTTGATAGTGGAATAAAGATGTCAGAGGAACATGTTAATCCATCAGCAGAACACCTTTCTGAAAATGATTGAGCGGGACTCCTTGATAAGCTGCGAACCTTGAACAAAAAAGTCTATATAATTTTTAGAGTAATGGAAAAGCACCTATACATTTTGTTACTTCTGTTAGAAAGCACGGACTGTTCAGATCAGATTTTCCCAATTGCATCTTATATTGTAAAGATATGACACCTGAGCCTAACTCAACCCCAAAAGCTAGCTCATGAGGGGAGGATTGCCCAAGTCCATATAAGCAAACCACCAGTCCATTCCCCAACCAATGTGGGACTTTTACCCACTCTAACACCCCCCTTCACGCCCAGGACCCAACTGGCGCGTGGACCGGGAGCCCAAACGGGGATGGACCTGGCTCTGATACCATGTAAAGATATGACACCTGAGCCTAACTCAACCCCAAAAGCTAGCTCATGAGGGGAGGATTGCCCAAGTCCATATAAGCAAACCACCAGTCCATTCCCCAACCAATGTGGGACTTTTACCCACTCTAACATATATATCTCCTATTTGATAACTAAGAAAAACTCATGTATTATGGATGAATCTAGTATAATTTTCATGTCTTTAGTTAATGCAATTGGGAAAATGAGAAGAATTGAATTAACTAAAGATATATGTACTAGACTAGATACATGTTAGAAGAATACCTATAAGTAGCTTGGTACTATAGCAATTTTATGAAAGCAGCATGAACGAAGTAATATAATCATATTTTTGTCCTCTTGTCTTCAGTATAATTTGATTGATTGCACAGGGCAAAGTGCCGTTTAATAAAAAGGTGAAACATTCAGAACTTGACATCAAGAACCTGAGAAAATCTGCTTTTCTTCACTGAAAATCCAAGATTATGTTTCCTCCGCAAATAACCTACTGGACTACTGATGCAACTTTGCACTCCTCTTTTGCTTTTCATATGGTCCACCAGTCCATGACGACTCCGGGATATTACAGCTCTCAAGCCTAGAAACCACATCGCAGCCTGCATTTTATCCTTGCATATCTGCATTGTTCGGATGAATTACGAATAAGAGAATATACATCCATGTATAGATCCTTCAATTAACTTAGAGACTAATGAATAACTTACTAGATCAAGAGTGCGGTCGCCATTTCCATATATTAGAGAAATGCAGTTGCTATCCATCTCTGCCTGAAGTTGTTTCGGTTGATTCACCTTATTATAACAACCAGAAGGAAATCATATAGTGTCAACTATAGACGATCTTGATTAGAATGTTCAGCTTACAAGTAAGACAGCTTCAGTACTTACAGTGTTTCGGCCACGCATGATATCTGTGACTGCACTTAAGCTCCGTTGGTTTTCCTTCTTACCAGAGTACCAGATCAGAAACTTCTCATCCTGTCAACAAAGAAAAACAAACATTATTTAGTTGATATCTTAGCAACAGCAGCAAAAAAACACATTTGTCTTTGGACATAGTAAACATTATTCAGGAATCACTAATCAGGATCAAGGAAAACACGTATAAAATTTCCACTATCATGGGTTCCTTTCAAAAGCAGATTTTTGTGTAACCATTTCTTTAATCAAGCAAAAATAAAGAAAGATCAAAATGATTGGAATATTTCTTCTGAAAAACACTTGATGTTTCATTCATGCGTTAATTTGAAAATCCACATAATGATTGAAAACTGAATAAGCTTAAATTTCTGCAGTAACTTTATTATGAACTTCACTTTTCCAGGAGGTTTCACAGTTAATTAGACTCCTAAAGAAATCTATACTTAAGATGAACAATGGGAGATGAAGAATAGAAAGAACAAGTTACATCTCATAAATTGAGGTAGAATTTGCAAGAGAAGTAGCTTATAGCTAGGAACATTGATATAAATGATACAATTCCCATTCAGGGGTCAGTTTCACGTACAGGTATGAAAATGCACTTGTAGCAAAAGAAAATGATACAAGCCAAATCGGCATTAACCTTTTAAGGACTATAATTCAAGGCCGACACGAAGGGACCGAAGCCACGATCATCTCAAGGATGCAAGGATACATTTGGAGGACCCTTTTCAAGCTCCTAAGAGTTCAACACCATGTGTGGAGGATAGCTTGGAGCCGGGAGCCAAAATCACCTCAAGACGTCTACTAGAAGGCAAGCACAAGAACTACAAACACTCCAACGATCATTGATGAAGCTAGATGTGTTTGAACCCATCTTGACACCATTTAAGGAGTGTTGTGTGTTGCCCAATGCATTCAAGAAGGATTGAAAGCCATTGGAGAGGTCGTCGAAGAGTTAAAAGGAGCCAAACGGTGACCTGGAGTCACCTGCGCCCTGACCTGCGGCCGCAGGTCATCCATTTGCGCCAGCAGGTGGCCATTTTGGCCCTTCCAGCGGCACCTGCGCCCTGACATGCGCCAGCAGGTGACCCATCTGCGTGGCCGGATGCCTAATCTGCTGAAATGGGTCACTTTTGGGCCTATTAAATGTAATAAAAGGCCCAAGGTTATAAATACTAGTTCCTTCTTCATTTTTAAGAAGCTTTTGATGAATTAAGATGAGATATACACTTGAGAGTGTAAGAGCTAGGATTAGCTTGTTTTGAAATATCGTTTTGAAACGTTGGTTACGTGGGAGTTTGATTCCCTCGTGGTTTACGTATGTGAATTGGTGCTTGTAGAATTAATTCAATAGAGGTTTTAGGAAACAACCTCTCTAACTCATCCGAGGTAGTGGTATGGACTGCGTACACTTACCCTCCCCAGACCCCACTTGGTGGGAATACACTGGGTATGTTGTTGTTGTTGTTGTTTTAGGGTTTAAAATACCCTTTGATTTCTTTGATTTTCCTATCTTTGTGTCATTCAATCTATCTTTACTTTCTTGCCTTTTTATCTTAGTTTGTTTTCATGATTTTCGTACTTTATTTCTCTTCTCGTATTTTGTCCGGTATCATTTGGTATCAGAGTGAAGCTTGAGTTCGTTCCCACGAATTCAATCTTAGGTTTCTGTTATCTAAAAAATCAAAAATAAAAACTGAAATTTTCGTTTTTTGAAAATTTCCAAAAATTTTAAGTTTCGTTTTGGAGTCTTCTTGTAGTTTCGACACTAGATTTGTTTTCTCTAGTGTTATTAGAGTCGGAATCTTGAGTTTTGGGTGTGATTTGAGTGGATTTGAAGAAAACCCATTGTTGTGTTCTTGAGTTTGAAGAAAATTGAAAGTGGTTTTTTAGATCTTGTGATTTTGGTGTGGAATTGAGGGTTGAAAATAGTTGGAAAGCATTTCCCAAACCAAAAGAACCCTAGGTCTGAAAGTTGGTGCGATTTGGAGAGATTTCTGAAGACCCACCATTTTTGAATTTGAAGCTTGAAGAAATATGTAAATGGGTTTGAAAATCTGAAAATTTTGGTTGGGTTTTGAGGCCTAAAATCACTTGGGTTGTGTTCGTGAGGTTGAAAGGAGTTCGGATTTAAAATTTCATCGAATTTCGAGCTCGTTTAGGTGAGGGTCAAATTTTGGTGTTCTTGGTGTTCTTGAGGATCTTCAAATCTTCAAGAAGAAGAAGCCCCAAAAAGTGTTGTTAGATCCAAAAGAGGGCCAAGAAAATCAAGCAAAAAGTGTTAGTATCAAAGAATATTCCAAAAAGGGAAGGTACTAGGAAAGAGAAACTAAGTGGGCCCACAAAAGGTTGGAAATTTGGAGGCTTCAACTGGTCTGCCCAGGGCACCTGCGCCATCAGGTGGCACCTACAGAGGCAAATGGCCAAAGCAAATGACGCTGGTTTGACCTACGCCCACCACCTGCGAGGACAGGTCACCACCTGTGTGGGCAGGTCACCCTAACGCACCTCAAAAATCCAAAATATCATTTTGCTCAAGTTCCATCGTCTTAGTTTCATTTCTTGATTCTTTATTTCATTTCTTGATTCCTAAACTAATTAACAATGGGCAATTGTCCTTACTTACTTGATTGATTAGTCTTAGAGTTTGTTTCTTTCTTCGTCCGTTTCTTTTGTGCTTTTCTAGTTTTTGTTTCATTGTTATTTCTTGGTTCAAGTTCGTGATTATTTGTTTGAGTCATTATTTATTCTTCAAATAAGAATCCATTCCAACCACGAGTAGCAATTGACACCACGTCTTCCATTGGAGTAGAAACGATCTTTCAACGCTAGCGACGCCTATTGTGAGTGAAACAAAGGTGTGTACTCCAAGAGGTTGTGAGGTTGATTTTCTTAATGCTAACTTGTTTTTTGTTCGTGTTTAGTGTCTCTTCTTAATAGGTACCATGGCTTCGGATGACAATACTTCTAATGAGATCTTAACGGCAATCGAATCCTTAGATCGTAGAATGGAATCCATGAAAGGTCAAATGACCACACTCCAAAGAAGTTTGTCAAATATGATTGGGAGGATAGCCAACATGAGTGGGAAGATAGACCACATGGTGCCTTTGATACCCATCAAGTGATTATGAGAGATCTCCAAAAAACACTTAAGAGGGCTGAAATTTAGAAAGTGGAGAAGGACTTGGCTCAAGGAAGAGAGTTGACTAAGATTGATGAGCCAAGGAATTATTTGAAAGAAGAATCTTCTCATGAGCTTCAAGGTAACAAAGCTAACTATTGTACTTTAGTAAATGTGAATGACCATTGTGTGGTAAGTAGCCTATTGGGTATGAGTGATAGCTTATTTATATGTGAGCCTAATGGTTCTTTTCCTTGTGATGATAATGTACATGTTAAGAGTGTGGATACACTAGTTGATCCTATTGATGACCGAATTGACTCTTCTTGTAAGATCGATTTGACTCCACCTAGTGTTGAAGCCTGGTGTTAAATGATAGTACATTGTCTTGTGAAAATGGTGTTGATCAACTTGTGCTTGAAGCTAGTCCACTACTTTAGGGTGTTTGTGATATGATTAGTAAACCTTAAGTTAGTGATGATGTTGTTAATGTTGATCATTTGAATAGAAGTGACTCTTTGAGCATGTCTTTTGATGAAGATCATATTACTTGCCTTGCTCATAGAGGTGATCTTGTGTTGGACATTTCTTCAAAACTTGGTAATTGTCTTTTTGAGAGCGAACTTACATGTTCTAATCCTCCTTCTTTGATTGACCCTTCTCTCTTTAAGTATAATGTTTTGTTTGATGAGGATGAAATCACTCCTAGTCCTCTACCTAGTGGTGTAGATCATGTTAATGATGTAGCTCTTCTTGAGGGCTATATTCTATATAACAACCCACTATGAAAAATGGTGTGACAACATTCCTCCTAAAGATGGAAATCTCTTCTTGGAAGATGAGAGTACTCTTATGGGAAAGGATTGTGAAGAAATTGGCCTTGGTGTTCCAATTATTTCTTCTTCTTTGAATGTTCCCATTCTTGAGCATACATTTGATAATGTTCTTAGGCATAATAGTGAGTATGTTCTTGAGGACACCTTATAGGAAATCAATTTGCGTGACACCTTTCTTTACTCTCTATTTGCTTATAATATTGCCCATGGTTGTGTAGAGAATATGTCTTTCTGTGATCGTGGCACCCTTGGGGAGAATGAGCATTACCTTGACCCATGTTCATGGATACTTCTCCCATTTGACCCTGGTGACCATTTGGAATGTGGTGGGTTTTATACCCCAAAATTGGTGTTTGGTCAAGAGGGTACACCTTTGTGTGGTGCACATAGTAGCAACACTTCTTTTCATTCATGTGATAAATGCTTGGTGTTACTACTTGATTACATTGTGAGCTTAGATGCAATATGTGTGTTGACTTGTGTGGGGGAATACCTTTGTATTTGACCCCGGTGATGATTTGGGAGTAATCCCATTCTTGGAGATAGCTAGTGCATTGAGTGGAGTCTTAACTTGAAATGATCTTGTTCATGACATTGCACTTAGCTTTAGAGATTTTCAAGTGACTTTTGACTTAAAGGGGATTTTGTGCTTGTTGAAACATAGAACTAATGTGGGTTTTCATGTGTGGTTGAATAATTACCATGGTTCTCATGGCTTTTCCCTTTGTCAAAGTCTCTTAAGTGGCCAAGTAACTTTTATTTTCTGGGGTTACACACCCTTAATTGATCATTTTGATTCTTGGCTATATGTTAAATGTGTTCCTCCTTGGCTTGGTGATAAGTTTGTTGTTACTAACCCTAATCCTCATGCCATAAAGATATTGTGCTTGCTTGGTTTCCCTATGGTTTTGCAAGGTTTGGATTCGGGGTCGAGTCCTTTTCGAGAAGGGGAGAATGATGCAAGCCAAATCGGCGTTAACCTTTTAAGGACTATAATTCAAGGCCGACACAAAGGGACCCAAGCCACGATCATCTCAAGGATGCAAGAATAAGTTTGGAGAACCCTTTTCAATCTCCTAAGAGTTCAACACCACGTGTGGAGGATAGCTTGGAGCCGGGAGCCAAAATCACCTCAAGACCTCTACTAGAAGGCAAGCACAAGAACTACAAACACTACAAGGATCATTGATGAAGCTAGATGTGTTTGAACCCATCTTGACACCATTTAAGGAGTGTTGTGTGTTGCCCAATGTATTCAAGAAGGATTGAAAGCCATTGGAGAGGTCGTCGGAGAGTTAAGAGGAGCCAACCGGTGACCTGGAGTCACCTACGCCCTGACCTGCGATCGCAGGTCATCCATCTACGCTAGCAGGTAGCCATTTTGACCCTTCCAGCGGCACCTACGCCTTGACATGCGCCAGCAGGTGACCCATCTGCGTGGGCGGATGCCTAATTTGCTGAAATGGGTCACTTTTGGGCCCAGTAAATGTAATAAAAGGCCCAAGATTATAAATACTAGTTCATTCTTCATTTTTAAGAAGCTTTTGATGAATTAAGATGAGATATACACTTGAGAGTGTGAGAGCTAGGATTAGCTTGTTTTGAATTATCGTTTCGAAACGTTGGTTACGTGGGAGTTTGATTCCCTCGTGGTTTACGTATGTGAATTGGTGCTTGTAGGATTATAGAGGTTTTAGGGTTTAAAATACCCTCTGGTTTCTTTGATTTTCCTATCTTTGCGTCATTCAATCTATCTTTACTTTCTTGCCTTGGTATCTCAGTTTGTTTTCATGATTTTCATACTTTATTTCTCTTCTCGTATTTTGTCTGGTATCGGAAAATCTTAGAACTGAGAGAAATATAAGATGGATACTATAGTTGAAATGTATAAGGATTTGTCATGCAATATGCCTATGGGCGAATGCCAGAGAATATTGATTGTATCTTCTTTTCCCGATGAGAATGACAAGTTTTTCAATTATTTTTATGGATATGTATATTCGAAATACGACATCACTTATTTCCTTTAAGAGTTGACAAGGTCCATTGTAAGAAAAACTTGAATTGGAAAAAAAGAAATATGGTGTAATGCTTTACCGCGGATAACCTCAGAGGGCAGACTTTGGGCTTCCCTCTTCTACCGTACTTCAATAGATGTGCGCCCTTCTTCAGCGCAATAATTGCCTGTACAGTGTAAAATAGGAAATGAATAAATGTGAGTATAATGATAGTTCTTCTTGCTGAATGATCATAACACCAGAAAACGTGACACAAGAAAATGCAATTTCTTGATACATGGAACATGTATATTTTGCAAGATACTATTTTAAAAAACTTCCCAAGGAAATAGATGGAAAACTGATGAGGCAATCCGCAAGCACACTGAAACCATGAGCTAATTTAAGCTAGCAAAATTTCTAATTGTATTGCAATTGAAAGAAAAAGATAAGATTCTCAACTACTCTCAAGTTAAAACCAAACTCAAAGAAGAAGAAATAATGTTAAAAAGAAAAATGAGATTGAAGAAATGAAAAAAAGATTCAGAATGTAGGCCAAAAGTGAACTAGGGACCTGTATATGGCATACGTCTACTGGTAAAAGCTTTACTACATTTCTCAATTTGAATACTGCGATCCCGTTAACATGAATTTTGTGAGTTTTCCTTCAAGGGCAGAACAATTCAAACATAATATATTGGAAACCTTCACCCTGCAGTACAGTGCATCAACCCTCTTTGGGGTGATTCCATTAGAGCCAAGTATTGCCAAAGAGCAAACCCAGTAATCAAAAAATGGCACACTGGTCAGTCTTTAGTCTGGAAACACATGATGCGCAATAACATAGCTGAAACCCATATCCAATGGAGATTGAAGTCAGGTTCCTGTTGCTTTTGGTGGGATGATTGGTTAGGGGTGGGGCCTCTGCCTAATTACAGAAAGGATAATGTTAGACCCAACAACATTAAGGTGGCTCAGTTTCTAATTAACGGTTAATGGAATGTCGAGATGATCAATCAAATATCCCCTCCACACCTTGTTCCTACTATACTGGCCACTCATATTCAGTTTCAAGAAGAGGTTAAGGACCAGCAGATATGGAAGCCCACTACCAACGGAAACTTCACTTGTTCTTCTGCTTGGAACTTGATCAGACAACACAGAGCCAAAACAATGAGTAATGCTTTCACTTGGCACAAGAATATCCCTTTTAAATGCTCTTTTCTCCTCTGGAGAACCTTGAGGAGAAAGCTGCCAACTGCATTTGGATATGACCCGTCAGACTGCGACTGCAGTTACAGACCTGACCCGGATACTATTGATCATATTTTAGTGAGTGGTCACTTTGCTAGAAATGTGTGGAAATATTTTCCAGATTCTTTAGAAATTAATCATGATCCTACTCCTCTACGAAACCTCATTATGAGATGGTGGTTTCTTAAACACAACAATGATGCTCATAGACTTATTCTTCATGCCAGCCCAATCTTTATTTGTTGGAATTTGTGGAAAAATAGGTGTGCCAGTAAATACGGAAAGAAGCAGTCCAACCTTGCTAGAGTAAAGTTTTCGGTGTTCAAAGATGTCTCTAATATACCCTATATTGCTTTTCCATACATCAAATGGCTCTCTAACTGAAAGGAGCTGGTTTTACTTGGGAAAAAGTGCATTCATGATACGAAAATTACCAAAGTGTATTGGAGTAAGCCACCTGCAACTATAGTGAAGTTAAATACAGATGGAAGTGCACTGGATAATCCAGGAAAGACAGGAGCAGGGGGTGTTCTTAGAAATAATCAAGGCGGCCTCATCTTTGGTTATGCCACTTTGGTTATGCCATTCCGTTGGGTGATGGGACCAACAATCAAGCTGAAATGGAGGCTGCTACATGGGGATTATCTTGGTGTTTAAAAAATCATTGGCTTATAAATCATTGGCTTATATTTCTATCGAGCCGTATAGAATACAAAGTACAATACAAATTAAAACCACCGAGGCTTATTGAGTGGTACCTGTAGAAGTCATGTGTCAGTCCTCACTATCCTGGCCTTCCCCCCCCCCCCCCCCTCCTCCCTGATCGCCCAATCCAGTACAAAAAGCTCTCTATGAAAGGTTAAGGTGGCCCGGTTCGGAGTCATGATTGAACATTGACGCTTACTTGGTAGGCCTAATTAAGAAACAGGTATCATATTTTTTCCTCCATTCCTCAAGCAGTGAAACAGCAAATAAAATTTTGGGGAAAAAAAAAACACACATACACACATGCACACAAATATAACAACAACTTAACAGACGAGAAGAGGAAATTTTGTGTAGAATCCAAAACAGAGAAAGAAAAACTTATATATATGGGTAAAGAAAAAGTAGAAACCTGTTCAATAGCTCTATCAGAAGGGACAATGGTGAGATGCTCGTCACCCATTTTTTCACATGTAAGTCAAACAACAGAACAAGACCAGCAAAACAACGTGTATTTAGAACTAAATTTACAAAGCTTAGAACTAAACTTACAAAGCTTAGTACTTAACAGTAGTTGTCAGAGAGATTGTAAAATGAAAAAAAAAATCTTTTCTTGGTTATTAATTAATTCTACTAAAAAATTTCCTACTCTTCTTGGGGCATCCTGAAGAGAGAAAGAATTGTGGTAAAGAAGTAAATTTTCCATAAATACATTGTTTATAATTTTATTTTAAGTAGTAGCATAATCACAATTACCACATGATATGCCTTTTCCTTTTTGATTATGTTTATGAGTATTTTCTTTTTTAGTTTTTCCTCAAATCATGCAAAGTCTTGTGTCTTTTTATCTCAAGCACTATCCTAGATATATTTTCCTTTTACCCTTTCTTCTAAGAAAAGATTCAACATCTTTTAATAGTTACCGTTCAAATTTATGTGATTCACTTTAAATAAAAATGAAATTTGTGATCTAAAAAAGCTAGAGGTGTTTGTATAATTATAAATCATCTCATTGAGATCAAATAAATATTTAAAATTAAATAATTTTTTGATATATAAAGGTACGGTATCATTATTTTTGGAATAGACTGAAAAAGAAGGTGGATCAAATAAATTAGGAGGGAAACAGTGTTGTTTTTCGAAGTTATTATTTTCGAAACTAATCAATTTGTTTCTTTTTTTCTTTTTTTTTTTGGTTTGGTCAATCATATGTTAAGATATAAAATTACTACACAGGATGAAAAATCAATTGAATGACAATGATTTTAAAATTTTGAAATGCAAAATCACGAATCCTTGACTACATTCATTTCCCACAAATTAAGCTAAGTTGATTCTTATTTCCTTTCTTTCTAGCAACTAGAAATAGTTAAATATCAATGATAGACTTATGAATCTGCTTCGTCCACTTCATGATCTTTGTCTTTCCCTTCTTTTTTTCATCTTCATCATCGTAATCTAGCCCCTCAATGTTCACACATTCCTTGCTAATATAAAGAAGATCACTTGCTTGTTTTCAGGAGCAATATGTGGGGTAAATAATATTTTGAAAGGCCTATCCGTTCTTGAACTGTTAAAAAACTGGAAAAGAAGAATTTTGGTGCAGCTATCATATCCTAACAAGGCCCAATATATGTTCTTCTTCATTCGCTCCATAGTACGTAGTAAGATTGTCCAAAGCGTGGAAGTTGTGTAGTGTCTTTTGCATTTTTGAGATTTATTTCCTTAAGTGTTGAATAACTAGTGGATCATCTTTAAAATTTAGAGGTCTGAAAAGTCATCGACAATATCAGTACTAGTAAATCATGCCAGTGAAGTAAACCTTATTGTCATGTTCTTTTTTTCACCAAGGTTAAAACAAGCATGACTTATGGACTCTAAAAAAATTAATTTTGTATAGAGTCGTCACCTAATTTTTAAGGAAAATAAGAAAACCTATTTAATTATTGACATGTATGACTTGTGTTTTAATCTGCCAAAATCAGTTTAGATTCTAGGTAAGGGTTCAAATTATTCCGAAGTAAAGGTGTTAAGCATCCTTCAGAATCCACAAAATATGGTACCCGACTAGACTAAATTTATCAAAGAGGAAGGAGGTAAAAATCATTTTTTGAGAAGTATGAATAATTAAAATATGTAATAATGTAAAAAATGTATGTATAAAATATGATATGTCAAATGCATATATAGACTTTATTATCGTAATATATATGTATAGAAATAAGCAAAAGTATGTTGTATAAAATTATATATGTGAAAAAAGTGTTCTTTTATGAAAGGAAATCACTTTTGTGTATAATGTATGGAAAGAAAAGCAATTTTTGTATTATACCAAAAAAAAGTATTCAAATAATATTTTGTATTTGACAAAAGTTAACGGAAAAAAAGATTAAATAAAATGAATGTTTGTTTTTTGATAGAAAAGATTGCACAACATTTTCTAATGGAAAAAAAGTGTGAATTAATTGATTAAATATCCGAATCAGTTTGATTCTTTATATAAATATTAACGGCGCGTGGTGAGGGTTACGTAAATAAAGAATATCCCCCGCCCAACGCCCCAAAAATAAAGTTTTCACTATAATTAATATTCGTACAATTGTAAGAATGTAAAATACAAACATAAAATTTAAACTCCTTTTTGAATGTCCTTTTTCGAGAAGTATCCTCAAGAACCTGTGTAAACACTTGTTAGAAATATTAGTAATGAACAAATAATTATAAAAATATGTGTGCATATGTATGTAAATGTATATATGAAAAATAATATTTATTATATAGTGGGCTCAGATGAAGTTTTAGATACGTCATGGCTACGAAGTGGTTGCTCAAATTAGCAGCCATCCTAAATCGTTTTGCCAAGATACGAATCGTAAACTTTTGTGTTGTCGTGGTAATATAATGATTTCGTCATCGCCCAAATTTATTTATTTTTGTTATGTATTTGTATACGTAATGTTCATCTTTTATTTGTGGAGGCCTCAAAAACCGACGGGGATTTTTTCATTGGTCATGTATTGATACTTGATATAAAATAAGTAAACTTGAGAAAATAAAATTCGTCTTTTTTTATGGGGAGGCCTCAAAAATCTGACGGAGAGATATTGTCATCGGCCAAGTAATGTAGTATTTGCTCATTATTAATTTAATAAAATGTTAAGAAAAAAATGATCCAAAAATTTCATTATAGCCAAACAAAGTAGCATAAAAAATATTAGAACAACAAACAAGCATCGTTAGAGTGGTCAAAGAAACTCAATTAGCACAATAATCGCTAGAAGAAACTCATAGAAAAATGTGTGATTTTGCTCAAAAGATAAGCAAGATTAGCGAGAAAAATAAGCCATTGGAGACATGAAAAAATAGGACAAAGATTGCGATATCAGAAGCAATACAATAAGAAATAAGATTCAATAAAAACATGTATACATAAAAATGTAGTCACAGTCATGAAGTGGGGTTTGTTGGAGTCGAAAAGTAGTCCACTGGAGAACAAAGACAAGGAACATGAGAGGAGAGATAATTGTGAGCCTAAGAGTAAAAGAAAAAACTCTAAAAAGTGAGCATTAGTATTTTTCTTCTTTAAGGAAAAAATGATAGAGAAAGAGGGGAGCATTAAGAGAATAAAAAGGAAGGGGAAAATGAGAGAGGGTTATTGTGGTGTTGGTGGTGTTGGTTGGTGTGATGAAGAGAAGAGAAAAAAGAGAGGAAGAAAGGAGATCAAAGGGAGATGAGGGAAATTTTCTTATTACTCCTCCCAAGAGTAAAAAATGAAGAAGAAAGTTTCATTTAAAAGGAGATAAAATCTTAATAAAATATTTTTTCTTCCAACACATCCCTTGAACTAGGGAGAGTAGATAAGGAAAAAGTCAAAAAGATAAAAAGAATGGGGCCTACTAAAGAAAAAGAGAGAGAAGAAATATAAAGAAAAAGTCTTACTTTTTCTTCTTTTTGTACATATGTGTGTGTAAAAGTTTAGAGTCAAAAATAGTTGTTGGAAAATTCCCAAATTTAAGGGATGTGTTTTTTTTTAGTGGAGTAAAATAAGAAATATGATTAAACAAGATGATATTATACATTGTGTAATATTATTCTCGAATAATTCACACAGTGTGAGTTTTGAAATATCGATGAATTAATTGTATTTGCTATGTATGAAAAAATTTAACTAATGTATATATAATTTTTAAAATATAAGTATAAATATAAATAATGTAAAAATAAATGTATTGTGTGGTAAAGAATAAAAATTATATTGCTCGTATTGTGTATGTGCAGATGACTGTTAAGAATTAAAATGACAATAAATTGATAAAAATCCTAATATTTATGAAATTGAGGATAATTATCAATAAATTGTGAAAAGTTAAAAGATAACAATAAATTGGTAAAAATTCCTAAATAAGGATAATTATCAATAAATTATAAAATGTGTAAAAATTATATTTTGTGCTCTTTAACGATCAGAAAGCCTGAAGACGTTAAATTTAAGCACGGAGAGCCAAAATTGGGTGTCAACACTTATAATCACACATTTACAAATATAACTCAACTCACTGAAATTTTCAAAGTGTTTAATACTGCTCTCCTGTCATGGGGCTTCCTTGAGCTATGTACCCTAAACAGAAATTTGCTTAGATAGTTCATCATGTTAAACTCATCATACTAGCAACGACAAAATACAATCTGGAGAAGAAACTATGAGCTTCATTATATGTTCATATGGAAGAATTACAGAGAAGAACGAGAAACTGAAAGCTGAAATGTACAAAGTGTATTTTCTACTACTAAGCACCTGCTTATATAGCATTATGACCGACTCTACCACTAGGAAAAATATCTACTAAGCTAACAACCTATCTAACAAACTAACTAACTTGACAGCTGGAACCTATCTAACAACTTAACTAACTTGACAGTTGATTCATGACAACTGACCTCCAACTCCCCTCAGTTGCTTGCTATCTCCTTATTATACTCTTCAATAGCCCCCCTCAAGCTAGGAGCTATGAAGATGTTCTTCAATCCTAGCTTGGAAAGAAGGTAGCCATGTTGAGCCCTGCTCAATCCTTTAGTGAGAATGTCAGCAAGTTGTTCGGCAGAACATAAGTATTAAACCTGAACCATACCTTTGAGAACCTTTTCCCTAAAAAAATGACAATCAATGTCAATGTGCTTGGTCCTTTCATGAAACACTGGATTAGCAGCTATCTGAATAGTAGCCTTGCTATCACAGTGTCTAGGAACTGGCAAAGTTAAAGTAATTCCTAGGGAATTGAACAATCCAATAAGCCAAGTTATCTCATCAACAACAGTGGAGGCAAAACTCCTATATTCAACCTCAGCTGAACTTCTTGAGATGGTAGACTGCTTTTTTGATTTCCAGGACAACAAGGAATTCCCATATTTAACCAAATAACCAGTGACAGACTTCCTAGTATTAATACATGAACCCCAATCTGCATCACAGTATGCCTGCAAAGACCCAATAGGATTAGCTGCCAAGAGAACACCTAGTCCTGGTGAAAGTTTCACATACTTGACCACCCTTATAGCTGCAGTCATATGAGACACTTTAGGTGCCTACATGAATTGACTCAAACTCTGGACAGCATAAGATATGTCAGGCCTGATAAGTGTCAAGTACAACAACATCCCAATCAATCTTTGATATTCACTAGCATCATCCAAGAAAGAATCAGATGTATCCCCAACTAAATTGTCAAATTCAACAGTAGTCAATTTCAGATTTTGTTCAACAGGTGTTTCAATAGGTCTTGAACTTCCCAAGCCTAGATCATAGATTAATTCTAAGGCATATTTTCTCTGATGCATCAGTATGCCTTCTCTGCTTCTTGCAAACTCAATGCCCAAGAAAAATCTAAGGTCACCTAAATGTTTAATTTTGAATTTTTCTTTCAATACCTGCTTGGCTTCGTCGATCAGCTGCTTGCTGCTGCCAATCACCAGAAGGTCATCTACATATATGAGGATCACCATAATACCATCAGTAGTTCTTCTTGTCAAAAGAGAGTAGTCTAGATGACTTTGCTCAAAACCTGCTGCAACCAAAGCACTAGTCAACTTAACATTCCACTGTCTTGAATCTTGCTTAATCCATATAGTGACTTAAGCAACTTACACACCTTGGGATTTCCTGCAGGATCATGTTGAAAACCCTTAGGTAACTGCATATACATTTCTTCTGTGAGATCTCCCTGCAAAAAAGAATTGTACACATCCATTTGCTGAACATTTCCAACCTTTTGTAGCAGCAACAGTCAACACTGTCCTTATTGTTACCATTTTGACAACAGTAGAAAAGGTTTCTTGATAATCCAATCCCTCTTTTTGATTGTAACCTTTTGCTACTAACCTAGCCTTGAATCTCTCAACTTGACCATCAGTCTTGTACTTTATTTTGTACAACCATTTACATCCAATGGCACTCTTGCCAGGTGGTAGGTCTACTAGCTTCCATGTCTTATTTTCCTCTAATGCAGTGATCTCTTCCTTCATTGCTTTAACCTATCTACCATCATGTATGGCTTGATGGTATGTACTAGGTTCAATCTCAGTTGAAGTATTAGAAATATAACACTGATAGGAATATGAAAGAATATTGTAATCAAGACTATCTGCAATAGAGTATAGACAACTGGACTGTTTTTCCTTCTTGGAGATGATGAAATCCTTCTGCCAAAGTGGTGCTTTACTAGCTCTAGTAGATCTTCTCTGCACATGTTGAGTATGCTCAGTGTCATTAGGAACAACTGGGATGACAGGTGACATTTCATCTGCTGTACCAGCTGATGCAGTATCATTATGCAAGATGGTTTATGGTAGGTCCTTATCTTGCACAGAAGGATGATCTAAATCAATTCTCACATCTGATTCTTCTAAAAAAGGAACTGAGAAGGTATTCCCTGTAGGGTGAGCATGACTACTATCCTACAAACCACTTGAGGATGGACCTGAAAAGGGAAAACAGATTCTGCAAAGACAATATCTCTACTAATAAAAATTTTGTGATGCTCAAGATCATACAACTTGTACCCCTTCTGTGTAGTTCCATATCCTATCAATACGGACTTAGTAGCTCTTGGACCAAAGTTATCTGCTCTAGTGAGAATAGTAGCGTGACACAAATAATCTATGACCTTTATATATGAAATATCAGGTGATTTGTCAAACACCACTTCAAAAAGAGAGACATCATGTAGAACTGACAGTGGAACTCTATTAATGATGTGAACAGCTGTTAATATGCCCTCACCCCAAAATCTTATTGGCAAGTAACCTTAAAACTTGATTGCTCTAGTTGCCTCAAGGATATGCATGTGTTTTCTTTCCACCACACCATTTTGCTGAGGTGTGTGTGGATAAGAACTCTGGTGCACTATTCCATGACTTTTAAACAACTCACTACATTGTGAATTAAAAAATTCACCTCCATTATCTGATCTGAAGGCTTTAATCTGTACATCAAACTGAGTTCTAATCATTAAAATAAATTGTTTAAGTATCTTGAATGATCATCGACAAGAGTAAGGAAATACTTCATTTTATCATATGTTGCATCTTATATGGCCCCCATACATCCAAATGTATCAAATTAAAACATTTAGCACTTCTAGTGCCACTAGTAGAAAAAGGAAGTCTAACTTGTCTTGCTAATGGACAAATCTCACACTGTGGAAGAACATGATTTTTATCACTTCTAATCATGTTAATCTTTTTTATCACACTCATGGGCACATGCCCCAACCTTTATGCCAAATCTCAACATTATCATAGTTTGCTGCTAGTAATGACTTTGAGCCCTTCATCTGAGGTTACTGATATTATGTCCTCAGCATGTATAATCCTTCTTCCTCTCTAACAATCTCCTTTACTTCCCCAGTGAAGAGTTCCTGAAGAATAAAAAAGTTAGGAAAAAATAATGCACAACAATTCAATTCCTTAGTCAGTTTAGAAACTGATAAAAGGTTGAGTTTGAAGGTAGGCACACAAAGCACATCTTGTATAACATCACCTCCAGCCAGCTGACAACATCCAATATATGTTATACTTACAGAATCACCTGTAGCTAATTGAACTTCCCTGGGGTTCTTACTGGCAAACCAGAATGCAATAAGGCTTCATTACTAACCATATGGTTAGTTGCACCACTATCTATAATCCAAGTGGAAGAACTACTGCCATCAGTAAAGTTACAAAAAGAAGTACCTGCAAAAGTACCTGCTACATTAGTACTAAATTTAGCAGCCTGTGACTTATGCAACATCTGCAATATTTGATTATACTGAGTAGGTATGAACTGATTAGGAAGAAAATGAGTCATAGATCCCAGTCCACTACTAGGTCCATGTTGTGAATAACAGTTGAATTGGTCAGTGCCAGGCCTCTGAATTTTTGGAAACTGCATCTACATCTGTGGGCTGAAAACCATATTATGATCTCTCACTTAATCCAATGGTGAACCAGGAGAAGCTTGCACCATATTAACCTTCTTCTTCTCTTTCTAATCAGGTGGGTACCCAATCAGTTGAAAATAAATCTCTGTAGTGTGTCCTTGCATGTTGCAATGTGTACAATGTTTTAGTTTGTTGAAATCATCTCTAGTGTGGCCTCTCATGTCATAGTAGTCACAATAAGGGCGAGGCTGTCTTTGAAAGTTCCCATATCCTCTGCCTCCTCTTCCTCTCGAACTAGTATTGCCAGAAGTGGATCCAACATTCCTACTAACAGCCAATGCAGTAGGATCAACACTCTTACTGATGCCAATATGTCCACCACCTAATGCTCTTTGACTCTCATCTTGAACAATTAAGGCATAACACTGATTGACACTAGGTAGAGGATTAATCATGAGAATTTGGGTTCGTGCCTGGCTATAATTGTCATTCAAACCCATAAGGAACTAAAGCAGTTTCTTTCTAGCCATGCTTTCAGTATACTATTTGGATCTCTCACAATCACAAGATGGAAGAGGGATGAGTGAGTCATACTCATCCCATAAATCCTTCAATCTTGAGTAATATACAGATACAGGGAAAACACCTTGTGTATGTCTGACAATTGCTTTGTGTAAATTAAAAATTCGAGACATGTTCACTTTATCAAAAAGTTCTTTTAGATCAAACCATACCAGTGCAGCATTGGGTTTAAACAATATTCCACTCACTAAATCCTGGCTCACATTGCTCATAATCCACAAAATCACCATGGCATTGCATCGATCCCACTGTTTTTTCTCCAATTCATCCTTGAAATCATCTCTACTAATGCTTCCATTGACAAACCCCAATTATTCTTCGTAAGGAGATTCAACTCCATCGCACAACTCCATAATATGAATCCCAATCTGTACAGCTCCTAGTACATCGAAAGGAGAAAGAAACAATGGATGATCATGATCTATCTTCGTCACCATAATTCTGCAATTGGAGCTTCAAAATAGAGAGAAAAAATGATCGAAGTAATTAAAAAATTGAACTGCAAATCGAAGAAAAATGAAACTGGAAAACCCTAACGAAGCTCAGGATCGAACGATCCGCTCTGATAGCATGCTAAACTCATCATACTAGCAATGACAAAATACAATCTCGAGAAGAAACTATGAGTTTCATTATATGTTCATATGGAAGAATTACAAAGGAGAAGGAGAAACTAAAAGCTGAAATGTACAAAGTGTATTTTCTACTACTAAGCACCTACTTATATAGCATTATTACCGACTCTACCACTAGGAAAAATATCTGCTAAGCTAACAACCTATCCAACAAACTAACTAGCTTGACAGTTGGAACCTATCTAACAACTTAACTAACTTGACAGCTGGTTCATGACAGCTGACTTCCAACTCCCCTCAGCTGCTTGCTATCTCCTTATTATACTCTCCAATACATCATAGTTTATTTTCGAAGTTAGCTTTGTTTTCAGACTCTCTGATGCTTGAAGAAAAAAAATAGAAAAAATCTCTGTTTTCAGGTTAGTTGAGCCTTTGTTTTGTACAACGTTACTTAGTAATTAATAAAAGTCATTTGAATAACCAAAAAAGAATTAAATCGATTATTGTAGTAGTAAATTTTGAATTCAAGAATTCATCAAACACAAATCTTAAATTTGTCTCCATATATCAATGAAGGTAAGTAGCAAGCGGCTACTTATAAGTATGCCCAAAAGTAGAGCTACAACATGGCGTAGGAAAGATTCAACAAACGCGTAAGCAATATTATAATTAGTTGGGATATATACACACCGGTACCGTGTAAAAAAACTCTCAGAAATATATTACCAAATGATCACAACAAGAACAATACTGCATGGTAATCTTTAGGTGGCTCATAGTTAAGAGGTAAGGAATGAACTTTTCAACTTTTTAGTAAATTACTAACAAATGTTTGTGGTTATTTTGGTG
Source organism: Capsicum rhomboideum (assembly GCA_031232105.1). NCBI lineage: Eukaryota > Viridiplantae > Streptophyta > Magnoliopsida > Solanales > Solanaceae > Capsicum > Capsicum rhomboideum. The sequence continues at coordinate 46,981,700 of CP124717.1, read as the reverse complement.
GTGGTTGGTAAAATAACTGATTATATTTTATTTTCTCCTCCGTTGTCTCAATTTCACAGATTGGAGAGCTCTTTCTCTTCAAATGCTTTTTCGGTATTCTTTCTTACTTTTTCTTCTTTTCTCTCTTATTTCTTATTCGATTTGATTTGATTTGCAATTTCTTTATTTTGATTGTTGATTTCATGATTTTGCTAGATTTTACCTCCTCAACCCATTGAACTCTCTCTATCTCTCTCTCAGTAAACCTAACCCATATTTACTATTGTAGGTGTAACAGAGAAGTGTATATAGAGAAGAAACGAAACTGAGATTCTTTTGCTGGCTTTTTGTGAGCTGGAATAGGTTAGGGGTTTATGGTTAAAGGGTAGTGGGTCGGGTTATAACATTAGTGTGGGTCAAATTTAATTGAATTTGGGTTAAAATAAAATCGAACTGATTAGGTGATGTGGATCCTTTAAATGGATGACACGTGCAACTTCTAATTTCTTAGAACCGGCTAAAAAAGCATTAGTGAAGAGTGGCATGAATGTGCACTGAGGACACAAATTGGCTAAACTATTAATGGATGGCATGACTGAGCCATTTCTGATACTCAATGGCATATTTGACCTTTTTCCTTTTTTTTAATTTCTTGTTTCTATAGTCCGACAAATTCTATAAGTGTTCTATGTGCAGAAATTATTTTGGGTGGTCTGCGTTTGGCAAGACAAGAATGTTAATCTTCAAGAACTACGTAATTATATTATTGAATATCTAAATGGTAATTTATTTTGACAAAGTAGTTAAATTGTTAGGAGGAATTTTCGTGCGCTATTTGATCAACCACAATTACAAACAATTGGAAAGTGAACTACAATGAACAGTTCTAAAATGCCATTTGAATGGACAAAAAGAATAAGTTATGGGAGAAGAGAAGAGGAAGAATCAGAAAATAAGAGGAAAAGTGGGAGAAGAAATGTGACTACAAATAGAGAAGAAGTGAATTGGTAGATAGAAAAAGGGAAGGCAGAATCAAGAGGAAGAGGTAGAGTAAGAAAATTAAGGAATGAGATACCTTCAGCTTTTGTAGTTTAGTTACTTCTATCAGATTTAAATGTGATAAGTCTCCCCTCTTTATACACATAATAGATACTACTAGGCGAATACAGAAAATGCATTTGCTTATGATTTAATGTTAATTGAGAGTTATGTTATTAAGGGTTTTATTTAGAGGAAATTTTTTAAATAGCAAACATGAGGTCATAATTAAGTTTTTCATAGCAATACTTTGCTAATTACACTTCATAGCAACTCAATTATTTCCCTAATATTCTCCCTGATTTCTCTTTTTCTCTCTATTCTATCTCTCGCCTCCCTTTCTCGTTTTTTTTTTGTATTTTATATATTTATATTTTGTTGTATTCTATATTTTTTGCACCAAACGATACATTTTATATAAATTTATCAGTTGTATTTGGATTGTTTAGCCGTGAAAATGTATAACTTATCATTTTTATTTGTATACAAACAAATATATGCATTATTTTTATTTGTTTGAATCTATCATATACAAATATGTAATGTATCATTTGATACAAATGTATTGTTTGTATTTTTATGTCAAAATTATCATTCAACTACAAATACAAATACAAATACAAATTCAAAACAATCATCTACAAATACAAATAGTTCTTTAAAATAACAAATGATTCGGTCAAATACAATCCATATCAAGTCATTAATCCAATTTCGCCACCGTCGCCGGAATTCGCCATATGTGGCGCAACATCCAGACTCAATTTCGACGAGATCTGGCCATGGAAATTTAGGATTTTTGTATGATTGAATTCATCTCGTTGTGATGCTTGAAATGGCATTGATCTTGGTTAGAAAAGGTGGTCGGAGCTCCGATACTACAGCAAAATCCTTCGCCCAAAAAAAAAACTCACCTGTTTAAAAAGTACTTGTGGAAATCCACACATTTTAGAGGCGGAGGGAGTAGTCAAGAAAGGTGCTAGTTTTGAATTCCGATCTAGTACAATTTCTTATCCGGCAGATACTGACTTGAATTCTAATTCCTTTCCATCTAGTTTTTGGATGGTAAATTTCTGAGAAAGAGGCCAGCAAAATTCTAAATCCATGAATTTAAAAAGTACTTACGGAAATTCTAAATGAAGGTGCAAAATCTTTTATAAAGAGAGAGAGAGAGAGAGAGAGAGAGAGAGAGAGAGAGAGAGAGAGAGAGGGGTAGTGAGAGAAAGGGCTAGGAATAAGGTCCCACTAAAATTAGGTTATTTTTGTTACGGCCATGTAACACCCCGTACTTTATAACCTCACTTGATACCTTGGGATCATAACTACATAGGTGTTGAGATGCCATGCATATGTGTTTTATAGTGTTATTTGTGAAACATTTGATATCGGACTTAACATGTGCGATGAGATCTTCGTAGGAGGTGTGTTGTGATTTCGTGGAGCATTTGGGTAAGAACTCGTACACATTCTAACCTCATTTGGTGACTTTAAGTCATGTTTAATTGATGGTTAAGATCACTAAGTAAGTATTTTGTAGTGTTTGGATAAAGGATTGGACGATACGTAAACATTGGATAAGTGGCCGGAAATTTCAGCAAAAGGCTGAAACTTGCGCCACTACCCTGTTTCAGGGGTGTGGCGCAAGCCACCTGCAGGCTGGAGATTCAGAGAGGGCAGCATTCTTGCGCCACTACCCTGTTTCAGGGGTAGTGGCGCAAGGCACAATAAGTATGCCTTTCCGGCGTCGTTTCGTAACGCAATTCTACGACGATTTCTCGATGGTTTCTTTTGGTTCTTTGGAGTTAATTGAGCATTGTTAAAGCTACAAACACTTCAATATACTCCTACATACTCCTACATGATCAAATCATGAAATGTGAATAGTGATCCAAAATGTCCAATGAAACCAAGGGCGACTAGAATTCCAATTTTTGCGATCGAGGCGACGAATGAGAATCTTTTAAGAGAATATTGTCGTAACATTATGGAAGTATATAAACATGAGAGATATGGTGAATAATACATGAAATTGGATGGGTCACATGGATATAATTGGGCCCAAAATTAGGCCCAAAATGGGATTAAAAGACTTGGCCCAAGAAGAAATGACCCATTCTTCCACTACTTGACCAATTAAACATCTCATGTAATGCCAAGTGTGGCTAAGTATGACTTGGGGTCTATATAAAGGCCCCAATATCAGATTTTATTGTCCAAAAACTCTCATGCCTTTGTGATATTTTCTCACACATTTCTTTCAACTTCAAACCCTAAAGCAAATAACTCCTTTGAACCCTTTGGACAAGATCAACATATTCCAAGCTTTGGTAAGTGTTTATTATTATGGTTTAACATATTATATACATGGAAGATGATATATATTATGCTAGTTGTGTTGGCAAGGTGATGAATAGTGTATTTTGCCTTTGGTGAAAGATGTGTCATCTTGGTAATTTGAACTTGAATTAGGCCTTGTGCCTTTGATGAAAAAGCATGGTATGGACAAAATATGAACATGTATGGTGTTATTTTTGGCATTAAATTTGTTCTTGTCAAAAAGTGGAAATTATGGGATTTTGGCCGATATGTGTTATGAGTTGAATTAAGGTGCTTTGATGGATTATTTGTGATGTGTTATGGATAAGAAAGTGTAAAGGAGAAGTATTGTGGTGGAATGTATTGATTTTTATGTATTGGTCAATGTTGGGAATATTATGGAATATTTGGAATAATGGTATGATCAATGGTTTTGTCAAGGGGAAATGACATGTTTCAAGCCAAACATGTAATTCATTTACATGGTATGCATTTGTAAAGTAATTGGTGGTTAATGTGAATTTCGTTATATATTTGTAGAGTGACACATAAAGAAGGAGAGGGATTATTGTCGACACATCTAAGGTTGAATAGTCGTATTGCGAATCCAAGGTATGTAAGGTTACTTTGTCCGTATCTTTCTACGGCCAATAGTGTTCATATTGACATTTCGCTAGTTCTATGCCGAAATGTACAAAGGTATCCCATATGCACTTATCCATGGTCATTGTCATATGTTTCCTACTCATTGATCAATTGTGACTCCCATTTCTTATATTTATGGTTAATGTTCCGAAAGCTCAAATAAAGTTACGTACCAATATTCCAATAGTGCCTATACTTGTGTCTCTTGTTCATGGATTATTGTCCAATGGTTCCAATGGTATCATGGTGCTAGTAATGTTATATTTCTCATTGGTATTTATTCATATGTATCTTACTCATTGGTCAATGATTCAAAGTTTCCAACAATGTGATGTTCAAAAGTTCCAAAGTGATGTTATGACTATCAAAGTATCAATCTCAAAGTAAAGATCAAAGTAATGCAAATGTGGTCAATGATCAAGTACGGGTGGCAAGTCTAGGGGCGTAAGCCTAGCTCGACTCGATCCCGAGATTTGGATTTATGGGTGGCAAGTCTAGGGGCGTAAGCCTAGCTCGACTCGATCCCAAGGGTGGCAAGTCTAGGGGCATAAGCCTAGCTCGACTCGATCCCTATATGATGATATGAAAGACCCACTGATCAGTCGGGGCCCGGGTACATTGTGACATATGTGATAACAAGTGAGTATTGATTGTAAAGAAAGTGACAAAAGTAATGAAAGCAATCCACATGGTTCCCAAAATGCAATATAGTGACTTACTCACATTGTCTATTCATTTGTATTGAGTTCATTAGTATGGTCATGTGTTACAAAGTTTCATTTGCGCCTTACATACTCAGTACTTATTTCGTACTGACCCCTCTCGGGGGAATTTACCTTACTTGCTGCAGGCGCAGGTCCCAGTAGACTTCCTCAGTAGGTTGCTAGCTGTTGCAGATCTTTGGTGAGCTCCAGTTAATTCGGGGCTTCTCCGAGTCAGAGTGTATATATGTTTTGGTGCTGTACATGTGATATAAAGCGGGGACTTGTCCCGACTTTTAGTTCTTGTTGGTCAATGCACTTGTTAGAGGCTTTTGTAGACTGATGTGGGTGTATAAATGTAGAGGGGATATGTCGATTTTGACTTGGTGGCCTCAACGGCCAAGTTTCGCATATGTATATATATATATCATGTTCCATGAATTCCATTGCGGGTATTTATAGCTATTGTGTGTTTATGGGTTTCTTATGGCATGTATGGGAACAAATAGGGGTAAAGCTTGGTTCTCTCGGGCCTTGTCGGCTACGAGTGCCAATCATGCCTCGTTGGGATTCGGGGCGTGACAAAAGTGGTATCAGAGAAGTCGGTCTAAGGATGTCTACAAAGCCGTGTCTGAGTAGAGTCTTACGTATCGATGTGTTGTGCACCACATTTATACGTAGGAGGCTACGAGACATTTAGGATGTTGTTTCTTTCCTTCATTCTAGATCGTGCAATAGAGCCAATGTTGTCAGTTGCATTGTATCTGATCTTGGTATTTATTTTTCTTTGGTATAGTCAAAATGCCGAACACGAGAAAAGGAAGAGGAAAAGGTAAAAGTAAGCTGATAGATAGAATTGTTGGTGAAGGAGCAAGTAGACCACCACCTTAACAAGTTGATCAGGGTGGGGCTGAAACTGAGTTCGCAACGCGAGCTTCTTCTACTTCTTCAGCTCCAGAAGAGCCGAGAAGAAGGGAAGTGCCCGTGGAACCACCGACGAATGCCACAGACCAGGATCTTCGAAATGCCGTTCAGATGTTGACACAGTTAGTGGCGGCACAAAGCCAGGGAAGAGCTGGTGCAATGGCACATGATGATGATGCGGCTAGAGTAGCAAGTCGCAGAACGCAGGATTTCCTTAAATTGGACCCTCCTATCTTTACAGGGGCAGATCCAAAAGCAGATCCACAGGACTTCGTGGATCAAATTCAGAGGGCATTGGAAGTCATGCATGTGACAGGGATAGAAACAGTGGAACTTGCCGCATATAGGTTGAAAGGAGAGGTAATATTGTGGTACGAGGATTGGAAGAAATCCCGTGACATTGGTGCAGATCCACCTACTTGGGAAGAGTTTAAAATGGCTTTTCTTGATCATTACTTGCCCTATGAGATCCGTGAGGCACGTGCGGATCAATTCCTAAATCTCCGTCAAGGAAATTTGAGCGTCAGAGAATATAGCTTGCAATTTAATTCCTTGGCTCGATATGCGCCAAATGTTGTGGCTACGATGACAGACAGGGTCCATAGATACGTGGACAGACTAGAGCCATATTTGGTGAGAGATTGCACTATTGCGGCCTTGAATAGAGACATGGACATTGCTCGAATCCAGGCCTTTGCTCAGAAAATGGAAGACCAGCGACAGAGAAGAAGGGTGCATGAATTTGATAGGGGACAGTCCAAAAGGGCTAGACCTATGGGACCACCTATGATGTCCCAAGGAGGATCTAGGCCCCGCATGTTTCCTAGACCACCTAGACCGTCGTTCTCTTATTCCACAGGTGGTGCTTATTCGCAGTCTCGAGGGTTTCGAGGTGGTTCAGCAGGGCAAAGTAGTGGGGTTCATGGGTCACAGTCAGCAGGTTTCCCTCGTCAGCAGTGTCCGCACTGCGGGCGTATGCACACAGGTCCATGTCGGACAGGGACGAATGCCTGCTTTTGGTGTGGTATACCGGGACATATAGCAAGAGAATGTCCACAGCGGAGCATGGGTGGTATAGCACGACCAGCTGGGTCGGCTGTTGCGTCTTCAGCATCGGTTCCATCACAGGGCCGAGGGGTGCAGCCTATTGGTCGAGGTAGAGGTGCCAGAGGAGCAGCCAGTACTAGCGGGGTCCAGAATCGCACTTATGCTTTGGTGGACCGCCAGAATTCAGAGGCTTCCCCTGATGTCGTCACAGGTACATTATCCATATTCTCACATACTGTATATGCACTGATTGATCCAGGTTCTACATTTTCCTATGTTACCCCATTGGTTGCTGCCAAATTTGCAAAGGCACCGGAATTATTAATTAAATCAATTGAAGTGTCTACACCGGTTGGTGACTATATTATTGTAAAAAGAGTGTATCGTAACTGTGTGGTAACTGTGTGTGGTCATGATACGTTGGCCGATCTCATCGAATTGAACATGGTGGATTTTGATGTAATTATGGGCATGGATTGGTTGGCCTCTTGTTATGCTACGGTAGATTGCCGGGCCAAGAAGGTACAATTCTATTTTCCGCAGGAAAATGTTCTAGAATGGCAGGGTAATGTAGGGGCACCACGAGGGAGATTTATTTCTTATTTGAAAGCCAGAAAAATGATTACCAAGGGGTGCATATGTCATTTGGTATGGGTGAAAGATGACGATATGGAACCGCCCACTCCACAGTCGGTTCCAGTAGTTAATGAATTTCTAGATGTATTCCCAGAGGATCTTCCAGGTTTACCCCCAGAACGGGAAGTGGAATTCGGCATTGATGTGATTCCAGGCACTCAGCCTATTTCTATTCCTCCCTATAGAATGGCTCCAGCGGAACTGCGTGAATTAAAAGAGCAGTTGAAAGATTTGTTGGACAAAGGCTTCATCAGGCCTAGTATGTCCCCGTGGGGTGCACCGGTATTATTCGTACGTAAGAAAGATGGCACATTGAGGATGTGCATTGACTACCGACAGTTGAATAAAGTAACGATCAAGAACAAATATCCCCTTCCTCGAATTGATGATTTGTTTGATCAGTTACAGGGTGCCAAATGTTTTTCAAAGATTGACTTGAGGTCGGGTTACCATCAAGTCAGAGTTAGAGAGGAGGATGTACCCAAGACAGCTTTTCGAACACGGTATGGCCATTATGAATTTTTAGTTATGTCATTTGGACTAACAAATGCACCGGCTGTGTTTATGGATTTGATGAACAGGGTGCTTAAGCCATTCCTAGACGTGTTCGTGACAGTATTTATAGATGACATCCTTGTTTATTCAAGATCACCAGAAGACCATGCTAATCATTTACGGCAAGTGTTGCAAATCCTCCGTGAGCGTAAGTTGTATGCAAAATTCTCCAAATGTGAGTTTTGGTTACAATCAGTTGCATTCTTGGGTCACATTGTGTCAGATGAAGGGATCCAAGTCGACACACAGAAGATAGAGGCAGTGAAAAACTGGCCAAGACCTACGACACCCACAGAGATTCGCAGTTTTCTGGGTTTGGCAGGTTATTACCGAAGATTTGTAGAAGGTTTTGCTTCTATTGCGGCACCATTGACAAAGTTAACTCACAAGGCAATTAAATTTCAATGGAATGATGCATGTGAAAGAGGGTTTCAAAACCTGAAAGATAAGTTGACTTCTACACCAGTGTTAGTTCTTCCTGAAGGCACAGAGGGCTATGCAGTGTATTGTGATGCTTCCGGGATTGGTCTCGGATGTGTGTTGATGCAGCATGGTAGGGTGATAGCATATGCCTCACGACAGTTGCGGCCACATGAGAAAAACTATCCCACACATGATCTTGAATTGGCAGCAGTAGTTTTTGCTTTAAAGATATGGCGTCATTATTTATATGGGGTTCATGTTGACATCTATACGGATCACAAAAGCCTGCAATATCTTTTTAAGCAGAAGGAACTCAATTTGAGGCAACGTAGGTGGTTAGAGCTGTTAAAAGATTATGACATTGATATTCTTTATCACCCAGGCAAAGCAAATGTCGTAGCTGATGCATTGAGCCGTAAGGCAGTCGAAAGCACTAGTGGTCAGTTGAATGAAAAGCGTGAGATGATCAAAGATTTGAATCAATTAGCCAGCTTGGGAGTTCGCCTTATTGAAACTTCAGATGATAGAGTTATGGTGCAGAATGCAGCAGAATCCTCCTTGATAGCTGAAGTGAAAGAGAAACAGTATGCAAATTCTATTTTATTGCAGCTAAAGGAGAATGTGCAGCAGAATTTGACCAAGGCATTTGATGTTACACCGGAAGGGGTGCTTCAATGTCAAGGGAGAATATGTGTACCGGATGTAGATCAGCTGAGGACACGAATAATGACAGAGGCGCACCATTCACGCTATTCCATTCACCCGGGTGCTACTAAAATGTACCATGAATTGAAAGAAGTGTATTGGTGGGGCAACATGAAAAAGAACATTGCAGAATTTGTCGCGCAATGCCCAAATTGTCAACAAATGAAAGTGGAACATCAGAAACCGGGAGGTTACATGCAATGTATCAATCTTCCAGTCTGGAAGTGGGATATGATTAATATGGATTTTATTACGGGCTTGCCTCGTACATTGCGGAAGTTTGATTCCATATGGGTCATAGTGGACCGACTTACTAAATCAGCGCATTTTCTACCGGTCAAGACGACCTATACAGCTGAGGATTATGCGAATTTATATGTGAAAGAGATAGTACGATTGCATGGTACTCCACTTTCCATTATATCCGACAGAGGAGCACAGTTCACAGCACACTTTTGGAAATCTTTTCAGCGGAGTTTAGGTACTCAGGTGAATTTGAGTACGGCTTTCCATCCACAGACTGATGGACAAGCAGAACGTACTATTCAGACACTTGAAGATATGCTACGAGCTTGCGCATTAGATTTTCAAGGTAGTTGGGATGATCATTTACCTCTTATTGAATTTGCGTATAACAATAGCTATCATTCAAGTATTAAAATGGCACCTTATGAAGCTTTGTACGGAAGGAAATGTAGATCACCAATTGGATGGTTTGAAGCAGGTGAAACTGCTTTACTTGGGCCAGATATTGTTCACCAAGCCGTGGAGAAAGTTAAAGTTATCCAACAACGGTTACAAACGGCTCAAAGTCGTCACAAGTCATATGCCGATGTTAGAAGAAGAGGTCTTGAATTCGCCATAGGTGATTGGGTGTTTTTAAAGGTGTCACCGATGAAAGGGGTAATGCGGTTCGGAAAGAAAGGAAAATTGAGTCCACGGTACATAGGCCCATATGAAGTTATTAGAAGAATTGGGCAAGTCGCATATGAATTAGCCTTACCTCAAGAACTTTCCTCAGTCCATCCGGTCTTTCATGTGTCGATGCTTCGAAAATGCATAGGAGATCCGTCTCGTATTGTGCCCGTAGAGGATGTTCAAGTTACAGAGGATCTCACTTATGAAGAAGTGCCCATTGCGATCCTGGATCGACAAGTAAAGAGATTGAGAAATAAAGACATAGCATCCGTCAAAGTCCTTTGGAGAAACCAACACGTAGAGGAGATCACATGGGAAGCGGAAGAAAAGATGAAATCCAAGTATCCCCATCTATTTCAAATTGACCAAGAAGTTCACAGTGCGGAGGTGGAACAATAACAAGTAAGTATTTAAAAGCATTATGTGAATGTGTATAGGTATGTTAAAGTAAAGATGCATTTGTTGTATATAAGACAATGTTGCTAACATTCGAGGACGAATGTTCCTAAGGGGGGAAGAATGTAACACCCCGTACTTTATAACCTCACTTGATACCTTGGGATCATAACTACATAGGTGTTGAGATGCCATGCATATGTGTTTTATAGTGTTATTTGTGAAACATTTGATATCGGACTTAACATGTGCGATGAGATCTTCGTAGGAGGTGTGTTGTGATTTCGTGGAGCATTTGGGTAAGAACTCGTACACATTCTAACCTCATTTGGTGACTTTAAGTCATGTTTAATTGATGGTTAAGATCACTAAGTAAGTATTTTGTAGTGTTTGGATAAAGGATTGGACGATACGTAAACATTGGATAAGTGGCCGGAAATTTCAGCAAAAGGCTGAAACTTGCGCCACTACCCTGTTTCAGGGGTGTGGCGCAAGCCACCTGCAGGCTGGAGATTCAGAGAGGGCAGCATTCTTGCGCCACTACCCTGTTTCAGGGGTAGTGGCGCAAGGCACAATAAGTATGCCTTTCCGGCGTCGTTTCGTAACGCAATTCTACGACGATTTCTCGATGGTTTCTTTTGGTTCTTTGGAGTTAATTGAGCATTGTTAAAGCTACAAACACTTCAATATACTCCTACATACTCCTACATGATCAAATCATGAAATGTGAATAGTGATCCAAAATGTCCAATGAAACCAAGGGCGACTAGAATTCCAATTTTTGCGATCGAGGCGACGAATGAGAATCTTTTAAGAGAATATTGTCGTAACATTATGGAAGTATATAAACATGAGAGATATGGTGAATAATACATGAAATTGGATGGGTCACATGGATATAATTGGGCCCAAAATTAGGCCCAAAATGGGATTAAAAGACTTGGCCCAAGAAGAAATGACCCATTCTTCCACTACTTGACCAATTAAACATCTCATGTAATGCCAAGTGTGGCTAAGTATGACTTGGGGTCTATATAAAGGCCCCAATATCAGATTTTATTGTCCAAAAACTCTCATGCCTTTGTGATATTTTCTCACACATTTCTTTCAACTTCAAACCCTAAAGCAAATAACTCCTTTGAACCCTTTGGACAAGATCAACATATTCCAAGCTTTGGTAAGTGTTTATTATTATGGTTTAACATATTATATACATGGAAGATGATATATATTATGCTAGTTGTGTTGGCAAGGTGATGAATAGTGTATTTTGCCTTTGGTGAAAGATGTGTCATCTTGGTAATTTGAACTTGAATTAGGCCTTGTGCCTTTGATGAAAAAGCATGGTATGGACAAAATATGAACATGTATGGTGTTATTTTTGGCATTAAATTTGTTCTTGTCAAAAAGTGGAAATTATGGGATTTTGGCCGATATGTGTTATGAGTTGAATTAAGGTGCTTTGATGGATTATTTGTGATGTGTTATGGATAAGAAAGTGTAAAGGAGAAGTATTGTGGTGGAATGTATTGATTTTTATGTATTGGTCAATGTTGGGAATATTATGGAATATTTGGAATAATGGTATGATCAATGGTTTTGTCAAGGGGAAATGACATGTTTCAAGCCAAACATGTAATTCATTTACATGGTATGCATTTGTAAAGTAATTGGTGGTTAATGTGAATTTCGTTATATATTTGTAGAGTGACACATAAAGAAGGAGAGGGATTATTGTCGACACATCTAAGGTTGAATAGTCGTATTGCGAATCCAAGGTATGTAAGGTTACTTTGTCCGTATCTTTCTACGGCCAATAGTGTTCATATTGACATTTCGCTAGTTCTATGCCGAAATGTACAAAGGTATCCCATATGCACTTATCCATGGTCATTGTCATATGTTTCCTACTCATTGATCAATTGTGACTCCCATTTCTTATATTTATGGTTAATGTTCCGAAAGCTCAAATAAAGTTACGTACCAATATTCCAATAGTGCCTATACTTGTGTCTCTTGTTCATGGATTATTGTCCAATGGTTCCAATGGTATCATGGTGCTAGTAATGTTATATTTCTCATTGGTATTTATTCATATGTATCTTACTCATTGGTCAATGATTCAAAGTTTCCAACAATGTGATGTTCAAAAGTTCCAAAGTGATGTTATGACTATCAAAGTATCAATCTCAAAGTAAAGATCAAAGTAATGCAAATGTGGTCAATGATCAAGTACGGGTGGCAAGTCTAGGGGCGTAAGCCTAGCTCGACTCGATCCCGAGATTTGGATTTATGGGTGGCAAGTCTAGGGGCGTAAGCCTAGCTCGACTCGATCCCAAGGGTGGCAAGTCTAGGGGCATAAGCCTAGCTCGACTCGATCCCTATATGATGATATGAAAGACCCACTGATCAGTCGGGGCCCGGGTACATTGTGACATATGTGATAACAAGTGAGTATTGATTGTAAAGAAAGTGACAAAAGTAATGAAAGCAATCCACATGGTTCCCAAAATGCAATATAGTGACTTACTCACATTGTCTATTCATTTGTATTGAGTTCATTAGTATGGTCATGTGTTACAAAGTTTCATTTGCGCCTTACATACTCAGTACTTATTTCGTACTGACCCCTCTCGGGGGAATTTACCTTACTTGCTGCAGGCGCAGGTCCCAGTAGACTTCCTCAGTAGGTTGCTAGCTGTTGCAGATCTTTGGTGAGCTCCAGTTAATTCGGGGCTTCTCCGAGTCAGAGTGTATATATGTTTTGGTGCTGTACATGTGATATAAAGCGGGGACTTGTCCCGACTTTTAGTTCTTGTTGGTCAATGCACTTGTTAGAGGCTTTTGTAGACTGATGTGGGTGTATAAATGTAGAGGGGATATGTCGATTTTGACTTGGTGGCCTCAACGGCCAAGTTTCGCATATGTATATATATATATCATGTTCCATGAATTCCATTGCGGGTATTTATAGCTATTGTGTGTTTATGGGTTTCTTATGGCATGTATGGGAACAAATAGGGGTAAAGCTTGGTTCTCTCGGGCCTTGTCGGCTACGAGTGCCAATCATGCCTCGTTGGGATTCGGGGCGTGACAAGCCAGTAATTTTTTTAAGTGTTGTTATGAATCATAATTAAGGACTTATGTTTTTTTATCTTTCAACTTTCAGGTATTTATTGAGTAAGATGTGAAAATTGCTAAATTCTTTGATGCATATGTGAAATTATAGGCTGAAACTTAAAGTAAAACTTTCATTGTTAACTTTTTCGTTATCTGTATAAATCACATTTCTTGAAAAAATAGCCACTAAGTCAGCAACTTGAGGGGCGGTGAAAAAAAAATGTGTTCAAGTAGCAAAGGCAAAATGATAAGTAGGCTGACTCTGGTGAAAGAGTTGATTTCATATTTCTCCAAGCTCCAAGTCCTTCAGGTAAAATTTCACATTCTTTTCAAACCCCAGAACAAGTTTTTTTCTGGAAGAAAGAATTTTAGTGTTCTGTTTTGTCTAATGATAATGGGAAGCAACAAATTTTGTTCTTATTGAAATGCAAAACTTAGAAAATACTTCACCTTATTGTACCCAAAAAAAAATCTTCTTATGCTACACAATCCTAGAGTCAAGAAATGAAGCTCTTATTCTTGATTCATCTTAGGTTTATACTTAGTATGGGATCATAAATATTATTGACAAATCATTCCGTGATAATAATAGTTCAATTTAGTGTTATATGCCTTAACTGAATGCTTATTCAAATATGTGATTCTCATCCACCTAATTATTTTAGAGGAATCTGAAACTAATTGAGGATTCAAATAACCTTCTAAATAGTTAGTTTATTGTGCGCGTAATTCATAATTTTGTTTGTTAAAATATTCACAGGTTAAAACATGTTCCTGTTGCAATCACTTTTTGAACAAAAGTAATTAAAAGTCAGAATTTATTTTATTTCGTCACTTGAAGGTTTCACAAATTTCATTACAAGTATGTTTGGTTCATTGTAGTGACCTTTGGTTGGTCAGCTAACTTTTGTTACTGACCTTCTAAGGGTATTGTTTGTAATGTTTGTAATTGATGGATTAATTGATCCATTGGACTAATCAGTTGGCATGACTTGTATAACCATTTGATACCATGTATCATGTATGTATGATTTGTCTTTTGTGATGTTAGTATACATTTGGTTATCAATAATAAATTTCACATTGACTACTCAAAATTAATTATGCGAATGAAGAAAAAGTTGTTGAAATTGTCGGCCTTTCAATATCAAGAGGCGAGCCCTCTCTTTTACTTTAGTGTTTATCATCCTAGATTTAATTTTGTATGTTCTGTTCGGATTCTAATGCTTTATTTATTTATTTATTTCGATGGATACCCAAATGTCTAAGTACTGTCAACTTCAATTGTCAAAAAACAGAATTGGTCCAACTGTGGCACAGTTCTTGTATTAGTTGGACTACCCGCATGAATATTATGATGATCAATTTGATTGAAGTTATCTATAGCAAACTCAAGAATGTAATTGAGCAACTTTGTTTTGCAAATGAATGTAAATAGTGTGAAATATATTATATAATATTTATTTAACTTGATTGTATTGTTTCCTTCTTTTGAAAAATCCTACTAAACAATAAAAACGAGTATGAAATTACCTTTCAAAACCTCTTTTGTATAACGGAAAAGGGTCAAAATTGCCCCTGAACTATGCGAATTAGACCACTTATACCCTCCGTTACATTTTGGGATCAAAAATGCCCCTGCCGTTATCCCAAGAGACCACAAATGCCCTCAAGAGTTAACAGCCCAAATTTTTAATGACGTGGCAAGACACGTATGACTCATTCATCCACATAACCTTTGCCAACTAGGTGATAGCCTACAAAATACGATATCGACAATAACCACAAAAACACGAGGAAACGATAGAAGCGAAAATAGGAAAAGTAAAGATAGATAGATTGACACAAGAGGATAAGAATAATAGAAACCAATGAATATATTAAATTCAAAGACCTATAATTTCGACTATCCACAAGCACCTAACCTCCTACGAAGACCTTGAGGGAATCGTAACTCCCTCGCAACCCCGTTTCTAGGCAAACGTCAACATTAGCTTTTCCAAGCTACACTCTCTCAAGAGTTCATACAACATTAATATTCATCCAAAAGTCCCAAAAATAATAAATGAAACTAGTATTTATAGTTGGTGGCTTTTATTACATTTTATGGGCCAAATTAATGACCCATTTAACAAAAATGGCAAGCTGGCCGCTTTGGGCTCCAGGCCTACGCAGGTGGGGGGCGCAGGAGGCTTCTGTGGCCGCAGGTCACTCACCTGCGCGCACAGGTGAGGTCGCAGACCACTCCAGCACGTCGTTGAGCTCCTTTCGACTCTCCAACGCCCCCTCCAATGACTCCCTTGTCTCCAAGCTATTTTCCATACGCTATATTGCTCTACTTGGAGTGCAAAATGCACCCTCCAACCATATCCATGTGGTCTTGAGCTCTTTGTGGTTTTGGGTCTCTTGTTGTTGCCCTGGAAATACAAGTCCAAAAATGTTGATGCCTATTTGGATTGTATCATCCTCCCCTTCTTGAAAAGGATTCGACCTCGAATCTGATCCTTACAAAATCATAGGGAAAAGCAATCAACAACAATTTCCTCATGTCATGAGGGTTAGTGTTAGCAAAATCAATCTTATCATCATGCCAAGGTTGTTCACATTTAACATACAACCAAGGGTCCTTTGGGTTTAACACCAAAAGTTTATTGAAAAGGATACAAAGGTACCGGCTATGAAAAATGCTAAGAGATAAAGAAACTACAAGGTCATAATGGCGTCAACAAACCAAAGAGGTAAGATCTCATTCGTTTTGGGAGCCATACGACACAATTGTTTCAATACCTCTCCAAGATACCACACCAAAGGGTGGGCCACCAATGGCTCAAAAATCCACATGAGTTTTCCGAGGTCAAAGATATGAGAGACCCAAATTGCATCATTACTCAAACAAGTGGACCAACCAAAGGGCTTACTACCTCCCAATAAAATAATTCCACAACTCGCATGGATATCTTCATAAGCAAAGAGGTAATATAGAAAGGAATCAAGCATAGGAATCTCATCCGTGGTATTACTATCTACAAGAGTGCCACATGGCTCAAGAGATTTAGCAATTAATACACTCAAGGATGGACTCAATTCATTTAGGCACACAACACTTTTCCTTTCTATGTAGTCGAAGCCTACATAAGATGTTGATTCAACATGGTAATGAATAACATCATATGCAAAAAGGTAATGAAGAAAGGTGCTAAGGACACTAATCTCATCCAAGGTGTGCTCATGAGTAGGAACACACAAAGAGAGAAAGAGACATTTCAAGCACATAGAACCTCTCTTATCCAAACAACTTCCGAAGGGAAATGTGTTCAACAATGGAATCATGCTACTAGGGACAATGGAGAACCTTTTATGCAACGAATGAATCCAAGACAAGGGGTTCTCCCAAGAAATTTGATTCCCTCTTTTGATGATAAGAATGCTTCCAAGAGTCCCACTTGACACTTCAAATTGCCCAACCTTATGATGGTGGCAAGAAGTCTTTAACAACCATGGACTCTCCCACAAACAAGTAACCAACTTAGCATCCACAAGTTGTGGTCTACACAACTTAAGTACAAGTGTGTCAAAGGAGGATGCAAGTATAAAAGCAACACCCAAAAGAGGCAATGACACGTTTGCCTTAGGGTTCTCAAGAATGATACCACCTTTGAGCAAGGGGTCATCAAGGGCAATCAAGTAGTAAAGGAGGGTATCACACGAGTTGAATTCACCCAAAGTGTTTTCAAGGGAAGACTCACTCTTTGACCTACAGGAGATAAAGCCTTGGTCATGAATAGAAATACACCATGGAGAATTCTCTGTGATCATTTCATTGTTCCCCTTCTTTAAAGAACGCCCATCTTTGTTGGACATGTCTCCCATGCACAATTTGAGTCTACCAAGTGGATTGTTAATCCCCAAGAAAGACTTTTCATCGTAGGGAAGACTACCAACAATCGCATTCAAACTTTTCTTGTCGTCTTGACCAAGCACCGAGTTGGGTGTACAAGAGCCACCACACTCCAAGAGGTCATCGGGGTCAAATGGGAGAAGTATCCAAGTACATGACCCATTTTCCCCGAAGGAATCAACTTCACAATTATACATACCCTCTATACTATAGTTGACAGTATTATAAGCAGAGAGAGGGTATGGAAAGGTGTCTCTCAAGTTAACTTCAACTAAGGTGTTCCCATGCATGTGCTCATTATTAGATTCGAGATCTTCACCATGAGTATCCTCAATAAAGGAAGCACACAAAGAAGAGGTAGAAGCACTTTCAAAACAAATAACACCTTCCATTTCTTCACATTCCATTCCCATAAGATTACTCTCATCTCCCAAGAAGAGATTTCCATCTTTAGGTGGAATGTTGTCACACCATAGTGGGTTGTTGTATCGAATATAGTCCTCAAGAGGATCTATATTACTAACATGATCCTCACCACTAGGTAACCCACAAGGACTGATTTCATTATCTTCAAATAAGAAATTGTGCTTAGAGAGAGAAGGATCAATCCAACAAGAAGACTTGGAACATGTAGGATCACTCTCACAAAGACAATTATCCAATTTCAAAGACGTTTCAATCGCATGATCATCCCTATGAGCGAAGCAAGTAAGAGAATTTTCATTTAAAGACATGCTCAAGGGGTCACTCCTATTCAAATGATCAACATTATCAACATCGTCACTAACTTGAGGCTCACTAATCACATCACAAACATCCTTAAGTAGCGGATTTGATTCAAGGGCAAGTTGATCAATACACACACCTTCACTAGTTGTAGGCAATTCATATACCAACATAGACTCACCTTGATTTTCACAAGGGTCAACTAGTGTGTGAATACTCTTATCACATGGCAATGGGACCTCATTCAAGTTACAAGTGCTAGCACTAGGTGGACACAAATTGATCTTGCTAGAAGGGTCAATTCGATTATCTATAGGATAAACTAGTGTTTGCAAACTCACAACAAGAACTTGATCATCATGCAACTTAGCACTACTAAGAGTATCACAAAGGGAAGACTTATAAAACTGTACATTAGACAAGCCACCAATCACACTCATTTGGCCACTAGCCACATCAAGACATTTTGAATTTAGCGAAGTGCAAGGGTGAGCATTGTTACCTTGTAGCGCGCACAAAGTATGGTCTTCACCTTGGTGTTCAATGTGGGAGCTCATTTGCTCCTTTGGGAAGTCCTTGTCGCTCTTCCCGAAGTTGGAATCCTTAGCCAAGAATTTCGTTAGGTCGTCAAGCATATGATCGCAAGGAGCTCTCCTTGGATCCTTCTTTGGAAGTTCATGGACCTGCACGAGAGAAGGAGTGATACTAGGTAAAATGCTAGTATCATGGTTAGTAGGTAGCAGGGGATGTGTGTTGACAAGTCCCACTATCAAGTGTTCCTTGCCCACGTCTTTCAAGCAGCTACTTGGCTTATCATTCCCTTCCAAGGTCACCAAATTACATTTTTGAGTTGGGGAAATTTGGACTTGTTCACTTGGTGATATTTGTGAGTTTGTTTAGGAAGTAGGATCTATGAAATCAAATGACTCCTCAATGTTCGCCATTTCACAAACCATGCTTGACATGATACCATCCAAGGAGTCTAAACGACCTTCCATCGCTCCTATTGTATGGTTTATGTACTCAATCTTTTCCCATATAGATTTCAACATGTCTTTGCTCATGGGAAGTTGAGTTTCTTTCTCCAAAGCCATTGTACCTAGCAATTAAGACACTCAACAGAAACAATAAACAACGTTAGCGTTAGCAAAATGAAGCTCACAATCACTCGTGTTTACACACCTTTGATCGCCTCACAATTGGAGCGTCTAGTGTTGAAGATTGCCTATACTTCGGTCGTACACAAGGTGTCGATTGCTACTCTTGGTCGGAATAGATTCTTGCTTAAAGAAAGAAGGACGACTCGATTATAAACTAAAAGGACTTGAAACAAGAAGTTAACTATGAAGCTAAACTAGAAAAGCACAAAGAAAACAGACTAAGAAAGAACGGACTCAAGAACTAATCGACCAACTAAGTAAGGACAATTACCCATTGATAATTAGTTTAGGAATCAAGAAATGAATTAAGGAATTAAGAAATGAAACTAAGAAAATGGAACCTAAGTAAAATGAGATTTCGGATTGTTTTGGTGTACTGGAATGACCTGCGGACGCAGGCCATGATCTGCCCACGTAGATGGGCAAACGCAGGTGAAGGCAGCAACTTGCTGGAGTGACCTGCGCTGCCACATGCGGCCGCAGGTGCCATCTGCGTGCGCAGATGCCTCTGCCCGGGAAGCTGGAAACTCCGATTTTTGAGTTGCTGTGGGCCCTTTTTCACTCTCTCTCTTGGAATTATTGGTCTTGCAAGATCAAATATCACCTTTTTGGTATCCTCTCACTTGGATATATGAATGTTCTTCAAGAACACCAAGAACAAAATTTTGAACCTCTAGCAAACGATCTCGGAATTGGCCGCTCTTTCAGATCTAGGTTCCCTTTGACGTGAGGAACACTTTTCAACAATATTTATCCTTCAAACCCACACCAAAATGGCAAGATCTAAAACCCACTTTTCTATTTTTCTTCAAGTTCAAGAACACAACATATGGGTTTTTCTCTTCGAATCACCTCAAAACACTTCCAAATCTCAAAATTCCGACTCAAACATCACTAGAGAAGCAAATCTAGTGTTGAAACAACAAGAAAACTCAAACACATAAACATAATATTTTGCGATTTTCTGGAAAATGAAAATTGCATATTTTTTAATTTTTTATTTTTATTTTCGATTTTCCCTTCGGACAACACACCCAAGATTGAATTCGTGGGAACGAATTCAAGCTCGGCTCTGATACCAAATGATAGCCTACAAAATACGATATCGACAATAACTACGAAAACACGAGGAAATGATAGAATCAAAAATACGAAAAGTAAAGATAGATAGATTGACACAAGAGGATAAGAATAATAGAAACCAATGAATATATTAAATTCAAAGACCTATAATTTCGACTATCCACAAGCACCTAACCTCCTACGAAGACCTTGAGGGAATCGTAACTCCCTCGCAACCCCGTTTCTAGGCAAACATCAACATTAGCTTTTCCAAGCTACACTCTCTCAAGAGTTCATACAACATTAATATTCATCCAAAAGTCCCAAAAATAATAAATGAAACTAGTATTTATAGTTGGTGGCTTTTATTACATTTTATGGGCCAAATTAATGACCCATTTAACAAAAATGGCAAGCTGGCCGCTTTGGGCTCCAGGCCCACGCAGATGGCCACCGGCGGTCGCAGGTGGGGGGCGTAGGAGGCTTCTGTGGCCGCAGGTCACTCACCTGCGCATGCAGGTGAGGTTGCAGACCACTCCAGCGCGTCGTTGAGCTCCTTTCGACTCTCCAACGCCCCCTCCAATGACTCCCTTGTATCCAAGCTATTTTTCATACGCTATATTGCTCTACTTGGAGTGCAAAATGGACCCTCCAACCATATCCATGTGGTCTTGAGCTCTTTGTCGTTTTGGGTCTCTTGTTGTTGCCCGGGAAATACAAGTCCAAATATGTTGATGCCTATTTGGATTGTATCATCTGATACCAAATGATAGCCTACAAAATACGATATCGACAATAACCATAAAAACACGAGGAAACGATAGAATCGAAAATACGGAAAGTAAAGATAGATAGATAGATTGACACAAGAGGATAAGAATAATAGAAACCAATGAATATATTAAATTCAAAGACCTCTAATTTCAACTATCCACAAGCACCTAACCTCCTACGAAGACCTTGAGGGAATCGTAACTCCCTCGCAACCCCGTTTCTAGGCAAACGTCAACATTAGCTTATCCAAGCTACACTCTCTCAAGAGTTCATACAACATTAATATTCATCCAAAAGTCCCAAAAATAATAAATGAAACTAGTATTTATAGTTGGTGGCTTTTATTACATTTTATGGGCCAAATTAATGACCCATTTAACAAAAATGGCAAGCTAGCCGCTTTGGGCTCCAGGCCCACACAGATGGCCACCTGCGGACGTAGGTGGTGGCTACAGGAGGCTTCTGTGGCCGCAGGTCACTCACCTGCGCGCGCAGGTGAGGTCGCAGACCACTCCAGCGCGTCGCTGAGCTCCTTTCGACTCTCCAACGCCCCCTCCAATGACTCCCTTGTCTCCAAGCTATTTTCCATACGCTATATTGCTCTACTTGGAGTGCAAAATAGACCCTCCAACCATATCCATGTGGTCTTGAGCTCTTTGTGGTTTTGGGTCTCTTGTTGTTGCCCGAGAAATACAAGTCCAAAAATGTTGATGCCTATTTGGATTGTATCACTAGGATTCCACTAAAATAATGGGTCATTAATTCTGACCCGATTTATAATCCAAACTCTGACCCATTCTTGTTGATCCACTGCTCCCGACCCGAGCCGCTAATATTAAAAGGCAAACATCGATCTTTTCACTCATTTTCACCGTTCAATTGAACAGACCAGCGGCTAGGGTTTTGAAGAACATAATTCGCTAGAAGAATCTCAATCTAGAAGAACCCACTAATGTTTTCTACTAAAATCTCGATCTAGAAGGTAAGTTCTCTCCTATTTTAGTATGTAACTGAATTTTTGTTTACTTTCAGTAGGGTTTTAAACATTTTCCAGAGTTATAGCTGTATTTTAAAGTTACGATTTATATTT
This sequence comes from Capsicum rhomboideum, assembly GCA_031232105.1. NCBI lineage: Eukaryota > Viridiplantae > Streptophyta > Magnoliopsida > Solanales > Solanaceae > Capsicum > Capsicum rhomboideum. Next base: position 46,959,587 of record CP124717.1, on the reverse strand, counting down.
AACAGCGGTTTGTGAATATTTTAGTAAATGTTAATGTCAATGCTGATGATTCCTTGTATTTGAGGTAAAATACTATTTTTTCTTCAATTTTTTTTATGTGTGTTGGGGCTTAATTTGTACTCGGGATGGGTTAAAGTTCTTTAGAATGTATATCTTTATCTTGTTTTGGGGTCCCTTTTTCTTGTTTTTATGTTGGTATTGACACTATTTTAGTTGCCTGTAAATAATTTAGGGTTTTTATTTTCGGATTTGAATGTGTGTTCCCAATCTACCTTTTCATTGTTTAATGCTTCTTTTTCAGTTGTTAAGTTATTTTTCCCTGTTTTTTATGTTGTTCAAACCAGTGATTCCCCTATTTTTTATTCAAGTCATTTTTCCTTGTCTGTTTTTTTATGTTCAAAATGGTGGTTCCCGTTTTTTTTATTGTTAAGTCATTTTCTTTGTTTTTTATATTGTAATAGTCATTTCTTCTATTTTTTTAATGTTCAAATCAGTGGCCCTTATGACTTTTCTTTCTTTTACTTGAGATTCATATAGTGTTTTTTGTGGTCCCTAATGTGTTTATTATTTGAGATTTCCTCATTTCCTTTGTTTATACATGTTAGAAGCTTTTTTCTCATTTATATGTGCTTTGTTTATTAATGTGGGGTCCTATATATTTATGTTTTGCTATTTTATTTTATTTTTGCAGAAAATTCAATATGGAACACATGAATGTAGACCTTTTATTCCACCATGGAGGTAAATGGACTTTAAAACCTCACCTACTATATGAGGAGAGGTATGTTCATTCTTTGAGAGCCATTAATTCAGATCACCTAAACTTGATTGACATAGAAGAGGTGTTTGAAAATAAGTTGGGTTTTATAAAAGTTAAGCAAGTACTAGTGAAAGGACCTTCTGGAAATTTGTTCTTGGTTCAAGATTCTGATGGTATTAGGGTACTTCGAAAGTTATTAACTGAAGAGTTTAGGGTAGTTCATGTATTTGCTGTTGATGATTATGAAGAAATTGTTTCTGCTCTTAACATTATCAATCACTGTGACACATATCATGTTGAGTGTGAGTATGGGACTGACGCCGAATCAGAAAGTGATGGTAGTTTGGTTGATCCTACTTCAGATGGTGAGTATGACTTTGATGAGTTAGAGCTCATTAAGATACAAAAAAAAAGGAAGTCGATGCCAATCTAAGTCATTACAAACACCTGTATCTTAATATGACCTTTAAGGACTTAGATGATGCTAGGAAAGCTTGAAATTTGTATGCCCTAGCAACTAAAAAACCTTTGAAAGTTGCAAAAAGTGACAAAAAAAGACTAAGATACAAATGCATAAAGGGCTGTCCATTTGCAATTTTTATTTCACTTGATGGTAAAGGTCCAGGATATAAGCTTAAGACTTTTAAGCAAGAGCACAATTGTGAAGAGGCATTACACAATCCTAGAGCTACCACAAATACTTTATCCCAATATTCAAAAGCAAAGTTCAGAACAACCCCAAGTACAGGCTGAAGGATATGAGACAAGACTTGAGGGATAATTTCAACTTAAATTCTAATGACTCAAAGTTGAAAAGGGCTAAGAGAATGGCCCTTCAGAAAATGCAAGGCAGTTTTTTGGATGAATACAACAGATTGGAGGCGTATGCAAATGAGATTAGAATGACTAACCCTGGTAGTGATGTGGTGATCAACTTATCAAAAGGTGCAATGGAACAAGGTAAAAGAAAATTTCTTAGAATGTACATATGCTTTAATGCAATGAAGGTTGGATAGAAAGAAGGATTGAGACCATTCATAGGACTTGATGGGACCTTTTTAAAGGGTCAATGCAAGGGGAAATTACTCATGGCTATGGCACAAGATTGTGATAACTCATTCTATCCATTGGCATGGGTTGTAGTGGATAAGGAGACCACTAGGACATGGACATGGTTCTTGCAATTGTTGGAAAAGTCACTGAATCTGAAGAATGGTGACAGCATCACATTTATGTCTGACATGCAGAAGGTAAATAGTACTTTGTGTTTATGTAACTTAATTATATGCAGTTTTTTTAATAAGTATTAATTGGTTTGATGTGTACAGGGATTACTGGATGCAGTGAAAAATGTCCTTCCATTATCAAACCATAGGTACTATTAAGATGTTTTTAAGTGCTATCTTGTTTTTGCTAACTAACTAACATGAACTTCTAATTATTTACAAATATTGTGCAAGACATATTGAGGCCAATTGGATGAAGAGATTTAGGACAGGAGAGATGAAGAAACTTATGTGGTGGGCTGCTTGGAGTACTTATGAAGAAGATTTTAAGGACCAATTGAATGCTCTTGGTGCATTGTCAGAGGAAGCTACCAAAGATTTGGTCAAGTTTCCACCATAAAAATGGTGCAGCGCATATTTTGATACCGTGTGTAAAAATCAGATGGTAGATAACAATTTCACTGAGTCCTTCAACTCTTGGATCTTGGTACCTAGAGGAAAGCCTATCTTGAAGATGCTTGAAGAGATTAGAGTCAAAATAATGAACAGGTTGAGAAAGAAGGAAGAAGAGGCAGAAACATGGTCTGTTCATTACAAGCACAGTCCTACGTGCATGGAATTATTCATTGCCCACAGTAAGATTGCCAACTTATGCAAGCTTGAGTTCAATAGGGACCTTGGGTTTGAAGTTTCTGAGGGTGAAGATAGGCACATAGTGAATATTGTGGAGAAGAAATGCACTTGCAGGTAAATATATTAACTTAGACTATTATTTAACTTTGATTATTTGTTATTCAACATGAACTAATTTTTGCTTTTCTTTTTAGGTCTTGGCAATTGACTGGCATCCCATGCCCCCATGCCATCAAGGCATTGCAGTACAAAAACATTGAGCCTCAAGATGAAATAAGCCGGTGGTACACTAAAGAAGCCTATCTTAAAACATACAGGGCCAAGTTGTTGCCTATGAGAGGTGAACAATTCTGGCAAGTATTGGTAGAACATGCCATGGACCCACCTGATCTTGTGAAAACAGTTAGAAGGCCAAAACTTAAAAGAGAGAGAGAAAAGAATGCAGCAATCAAAATAGCTGGAGAGTGGTCTCACTCAAGAAAAGGAACTAAGATGACATGTAGCAAGTGTGGTTCACAAGCTCACAATGCAAGGTCTTGCAAGGTAACAATTTTCTATTTAAAGTTAGCTATATAATGTTCATATGAACTAATTTAATGGATTTTTTTTTATATTTTAGGCTGGTGAGGAAGGAAATACTTCAGATCTTAAGAGGAAGAGGGGCAGAACTGTAGGAGTTGAACAAGATGAAGAAGTTTTTGATGTTAATAGTTCAGCCCCTCAACCAACTCAAGAAGGATTTGAAAGTGACATGCCTATACCTAGACAGAGACAATATGAACCCTTTGGTCCTACTAGAGAAGTTGAAAGTGATCCAGTTTTAAGGCCTTGTACAACTTCTGAAGAGTTAACGAGGCTCGAGATGAGGCAGAACCAACAAACAAGATATGAAAATAGAGTGATCTCTTTCAGAGGTGATCATAGAGGAGTGAGTGAGCCTACAGACTTGCCTTACTCACCCACTAAAGTCATATGGAAAGTAAAAGAAGCTATGACTAGTAACCAGTTGGAAAGGGCAAGAGAGAAGAAGGTGGGGAAGTTGAAGACCAAGAAAGCAAATGAAAGCTCCCAAATTTAGACTCTTGGTAGTTGGAAGTATTAATTAATGTGCCAGATTTTGTTATGTTTTGTTAAGAAACTGAAATGTTGGTTTTTGTATGGTCTGGCAAGTGCAAACAATGGCACTACTATGTTTATTTGGTTGTTATGTTATGGATGCAAACAACGCATAACTGTTTATGTTTTATTTTGAATTGAAGCTTTGTTTTGAATGAAGTAATGTTTGGCAAGTTTTTGTTTAAGGTTCTTGGCCTGTTTTGGTTTGAGTTAAGGTGTTATTGAAGTTGTTGAAGTCTAGTAGTTGGGTGTTGGTCTTCAGTTTTGGGTTCAGTTAAGGTGTTTTTGTTTCAGGTTCTTGACCTGTTTTCTTAATCATCCTTTGTTTGATAAAGTACCAGGAAGTTGACTCAAAAGGATGCACCGTACCTCATTTTTTGAGATGTTTATATTGTGTAAATTTCTGTAGAGCTATATATGAACAGGATGACAGTAAACTGAAGATATTATATGATGCGTGCTAATGTGGTTGCAACTTTTCACTATCTTACGTAAATAAGAACTCGTATCATGGTCTAACAACCAATCTATGTTACTCGGACTCTTTAAAAATCCTGTCGCATTGTCAGATTCTTTAAAAATGCACTACTTTTGAGGGAGTTTTAGTGCCCCGGGCTGCCCTTAAATACTTTTGGCAGTTTTGAATGGAACCCAATTGTATGTTGTGGAGAACTATTATGATCATATGCTTATGTAAACTAATGGTGCATTTTAATTCATCTGAACATTATATTAGCTCTCATTTGTTCTCATTATCTCGTCAGTTTGCTCTTCTGCATGCATTCATTAATATTTTCTGTAAACTAATGGTGCATTTTAATTCATCTGAACATTCTATTAGCTCTCATATGTTCTCATTATCTCGTCAGTTTGCTCTTCTGCATGCATTCATTAATATCTTCATGTACAAATTAATTTACCAGCAATCACAACGTACATATATGTACCAACACATTATACTTCTCTCTTCCACTTGTTTTGGATACTTTGATGAACACATAAAGCTAACCTGCACTCTTTGCTATCTTTGTGCATTTAAGTAGGAGTTGCAACTAAAAGGAATAATTGTAAGTACTCTAATTTAAGTCGGGAGTTGCAACTCTCAATGTACATAAAAAGACTACTTAAATTTTCTTCAACATAACACATCAATTTCATTACAATAACAAAGATAACTAAATTGGACTTAAACTAGAAACAAAACACATTAACATGAAAGTATTTGATTTTCCCCTTCATTCACTTCATCATCCCTAGAAGTAACACCAGGAACAACACAAATGAGATCAAAATGATAGTTTTCAATTTCTTGATTTTTTTTCTTCAAAATAATATCTTGGGCTGCCTCTTGTTCATTAACAAGATCCATTTCTTCAAGTTTTTTCTTCAAACTATCCCTTTCAACTCTAATAGCCTCTATGTCACCGACTATATTACTCATATTCTCCCTTTCAACCGCTTCCATTCCGTCGACTATCCTCTTCAATTTTATTTCTTCCAACTTTCGTCGCATCTCCCAAAATCCACTTGAAGTAACCTACAATAAAAATGACAAGTTCAGTGTACAAAGAGTGTGTTATAAACCCGAATTTCTCCACACAACTCTAATCTTCTTTTATACTTTCAAATCCAAATTACAATGGAGAATTGAAATAACAAAGTAATAATGAACAATACTAATGGGGAAGAATAATCGAAGAAGAAGGTAACTAGAAGAGTGATGAGATACTAGACCATAAAAGAAGTAAGATGAGTATATTGACGAAGTTTATCGGATTGCCGAAGCCCACACTCGAACAAGATAGATGGAGGAAAAGGCTCACCGGGATCAAAGGGAAAGTGACTCAAAGCAGGTTGATCACTTCCACCAGCAGGTGGTCCATGTTCAACATTTAGAAGTACTTTAACAGAATCCATTGCACTTGTCCGAATGAAAATCTCATTATCCAAAAAAAATTGTCAAGATATAGAGCTGCAACAATTTCCTTCCCTGGTAATGATATTGTTAACTCCTTGCCAATCAATTCACCATTATCTACCCCGTCACTCTGCACAACAGATGTAGTGTGTGGCAAAGCTCTTACAGAAATCATCCTTGGCCCCATTATCGGACCCAACCAAGTGACACCTCCAAGAAAAAAATCCAGAATGTCGCAGTTCTTGTAAGCACATATATCAGACAACAAGAATCCCGAAAAAGTGCACTCCTGGCCAGTATCAACCCAATTGCATTTGCATAAGCGAAAGTCAAGGCAAAGCGACGCTCTATTTTGGTTACCCCACGAAATTCTTCAAGAAAATTATGCCACCGGGGAGTTGTGCGAAGCCATAAGGTATTAACAAATAAATAATCGATTTCAGCAAGTTGTGAACTTGAATTCAATATCACAGTTCCTTGACAAGTTAAAACAACCAGAAAACCAAATGTATTCAGTGAAGGAGATTTTTCGAACAATGCTACATTATCTGTGAATTTTCCTCCTCGGTACTATTAGATCCTTTCATATCATCTAACACAGAAGTAGGTACCTTGAGGTACATCCTAACATCGCCACAACATTTATCGATATGTTCAGGAATGCCAGAGCACACAGTTGTGTGTGACATTTCATCGAACACCTGACCTTCGGTAATGGAAGAAGGTTCCTGTACCAAGTCTTCTTTTACTGGTTTTGCATTCTTAATTTGAGGTGTTCCCAAGCCGTCGAGAGTCGTACTCTCAGTGTTAATTCCAGTAAGCAATGCCAAGGAATCCACATTTGTATACTTTTCTGGCAATTTCTTCAGCATATGGTCCGCCTCTAAGTTTCCACTTACGAAGGCATCTTTCAAGTCAGATGAGTTTGTGACATCGCTTAGAGCTACAACTTCAGAGACAGAGGTCGCTGGAGGAACAAATATAGCATAGGCTCGTGAAGTATCTGCCATACTCACCAAATCTGGGAAGGTTCGTTGTGCAAATCTCAACAAAAGCAATGTACCCAATGTCTTAACACACTGCAAATCGAGTTCAAATAACTCAAATTTAAGTGTACTTCAAAAACCCATGCTCTATTAACTTACTTGGGGTCTTGGACATTTATAGAATCTTCTCCCAGCATTGACATCAGTCCAAGTAGTCAAATTCAGAGCATTCAATCCACAGTGATATTTTCTAAGATTTCGACTATTAGTTTAATTGACGGAGCACTGAATATACTGTTGTTGTTGTTGTTGTTGTTGTTGAATTGATGGAGCCTTCTAACATTGCTTGAAACTTTGATGGAGAAGATTCAATTTTTTTCTCTCAAAAACTAGGGTTTAATTTGGGAGGATGAATCGGATTTGTGAAATGAGAGTAAATCGGGTTAGGGTTTTATATATTAAAAATCGGGTAGGATTATAAATCAGGTCAGAATTAATGACCCATTATTTTAGTGGAATCCTATTTGGCAAAGCTTATGTGGAGGAATGAGTCCTACGTGTCTTGCCACATCATTAAAAATTTGGGTTGTTAACTCTTGAGGGCATTTGTGGTCTCTTGGGATAACGGCAGGGGTATTTTTGATCCCAAAATGTAACGGAGGGTATAAGTGGTCTATTTCGCATTGTTCAGGGGCAATTTTGACCCTTTTCCTTTTGTATAATGATGTTGGGTAAATATATATATATATATATATATGCGCAATGAAGAAATTATTGAGATTCTTCCCTTTTATATTAGATATTTCGAGTTAATTAGTATTGAATATTCGAATTCAAATGGTTAAAAACTATGTAAAAGGGCCCAAAATACCTATAAACTATTTGAAATAGATCATTTTTATCCTCAGTAAAATTTGGTAACAAACTAGCAGCAATTACACCCCTATCATCTAATTTTGGGACCGCATCTAACCTCGCTATTAACATCCCTCAACACAAAACTACCGCACTTATTTTAAGACAAGCTCTTAAGTTTTTGTTAACTGCCAACATGGGGAAAAAAAGATAATTTTGCACTTAAGTTTTTCTCCTCTAAGTTTTCAACCTTCACAAGCTCCATTTCATCAACTTTCATCTTCAAATTGTTCTTTCAACCTTAATAACATTCTCTATTTCATCAAATATGTTCTTCAATTTTATTTCTTTCAACCATAGTAGTTTCTCCCGTTTCATCAACTTTCTTTTTCAATTTGTTCCTTTCAACCTTCATGGTATTTGATTTTATTTTTTGTCTTTGATCACATGAATCACCCGCTTTTTGAGGGAGCTCATCGTCATGCCATTCCCAAAAGCACAGGAACTAACCTATGAAATTGGTTTCATTGAATCCACCAAAAACCAAAATGAATTCACAACTTTCGAACATATAAATTAGGATTCTTAATAAAATAGAAGAAGACCATCTATTGAAGGAGGGATTTTTTCCATGTTGAACATCTACCTGATCAATGATAATTGTATAAGAAGAATGATTATTCTCTTATTGTAAGAAAATTATGAATTTTTCAGTTCTTTATATTTAGATGAGAATCTCTACCCTCTTTTGTCATCTCACTTAGTTTTGTTTGAAATAGTAAAGCGGAAGGGAGAGTCTATTTCACAACCTATGGAAGATGACTTAGGCTAGCATCTAGGCCTAATTATGGAAAGAAATGATACCAGACCATATTTGAGCCTATTTATATAGAGATAACTTGGGACAAATTCAAATGAAGAGTTTTGTCAAGATATGTATAAGAATATCCTACCTATTGATTGATTTTATAGATGGGTATTTAACGAAGGTCTTCCAATAATGTCCACATGCTCTTGGAATTAACAAGTATTGTGTTTTCCATTTTGAATATTGACAATGGCAAGGTGACATGCTACAAAATTGCCCCAAATCAACCATTTGAAAGCCACTATTTCATTTGCTAATTTTTTGTTTAAAACTCTTTTAACTTTCATGCCATCGACCCAATTGTAACTTTTTTTTTTGGTTCTTGTTTGTTATATCCACTTTTAAAGTCTGCCAACATTGGAGTAAAACAAATGACAAAAGAGATACACACCTGTTTGAACTTCCCGTTGACTTATGTAGTAAACAAAAGCAATAGGGTGTATGAGATCTTTTTCTTTTCTTCCTTTTGGAAAATAATGAAATTTGATGGTTATTTTGGAGATCTGCGAAGGATTAAAAATGGGTTGATTCGTTACCCAATCCAATCTTATTTGTAGACTTATAGTTGTGCCAGACCATCTCAACAAATCCATAAAGAATGGATTGGTTGAATATGATCCAATCTCTTGTAATCAGACTCAAATTATTCATGTGGCAACTGTCTCTAACAGTGAGGATAACATTTATGGAAGAAGGTGAAATCCATTACTATTAAATACATTGCCCCAATTTCCTCGATCAGTTATGAATAAATTCTTGTAAAAAGTTGTGTTATGTACAAATTTGTAAAATAAATTGACAGCACATCACAATAGTCGTGCAAGTGCCACAAAAGGGACAATACGAATTTAATGAAATTTTTTGCCAACTACGTGGAACAAACAAGGTCCAGCATAAACTTTGACACTCATAAGAACTGCTACTTCATTTTTGGCGTTGTCATTGGCAACTTGTTAATATGCCTAAGCTTCGGATCTTTGCACCCTTGAGGAGTTTGAGACGCACATATTTCACCCTGTTGCCAAATAGTATTGACAGGAGCTAGAGGAAAAACTCTCGTCTAAAATATTGTATGCACTTCTTTTACAGTTACTGAGATATATACATTATCAGAACTAAAGAATTCCCAAATATCCTAAAGAGCTAATCCAATAAGCGATTTGCTATATGGTGATGGGCTCTTGAATTTTGACATAGACACAGATATGAAGAAAGTATTCAGGGTTCATCAAATTGTTTACAACCCATGCAAAAGGAATCTCCATCTTTGGTTCAATTCCCTGAATGCGTAGGAGCTTAATCTCAGCACAATCTGAGACAGAGCAGGAGACAATGTGCTCATTCAACATCTCCCCACTTTGTTCCGTGCTGCTCTTGTTTGTTTCTTCAGGAGATAATGTCTGTCCAACCTCAACTTCTTCTTTAGATACGTCATCTTTTGGCGGAAATTTTTCCCCAAAAAGCTCGGGCAGAAGTTTTACTACTGCATCATACAAGGTAAAGCATTTGCCTGCAAGGATAAGGTACTATGCATTAATAATCACAACAATATCCCGAATCCCAAGTATTAAACTATTAATGCAGAAAGAGTTCCCCCACCTTTGCTTTTGGGTCTTCTTTGCCCCTATCAAATACTACCTTCAACTCAACTACCTAATCAACACAAACTTTTCTAGCACCACTTGTTACACATTCACACAAGAACCTCCGTTACTTTTTCTTCACATATCAGATTGGTGGTATTCACTGCAAAGGACTTCATTTTTCATACGTTTTTTATTCCAAAGGTTGCTCACAATTTATCCTCATCCTAAGCTTGTCTCAATTCCACCGATAATTTAATCGAGGTAGAAAGGACCAAAAGATGGAGATTACTCGCATTATCTTATTCTACCTAAGCAAACCAGCTAGCATCCAACCAGCCAACATTTACCTCATAAGAAAAGGAAGACTAAAGTTAAGCCAAAATGTGGAATATAATCACCAATCTTCTATGAATGCATTTGATGTTCATGAATTTACCAGAGGTTTGAGTCACTGTGCATGCACAAATGCAAAATGAAAGTAAAAACTATATGGGGCACATTTCTTACCATCTCCATGGATCTCAACAGGTCTGTTTATGTAAGAGATTTTGTCCCAACTTTCGACAACCGGTGCTTCTTCTAATTCGTCAAAATCCTCATAGATAGTTCTAACATACAAGCGAACCGGTATTCTACCTGAATACAGCACAAAACAGAAGTCAATTTATATGGAAGTTAGTGAAAATTTAGGATGGAGTAGACTGCTTTGTTGATCCCTAAAAAGATCCAAGCAGCAAGAATGTGCCATTAAGGTAGATAAAGATCTTTTCAGGGTTAAATGAACAGTGTACATTCACTGCTAAACTGACAAGGGTGGGTTTCAATCTTTAAGATAGCTTCCCAAGGAAGACTTGACAACCGATCTCATTGACTATTCCTTTCATCCCCACCAATAAACTACTGAAAAGCCCACTCCAAATAAGAGCAGAACAGGAAGTAGTGCCTTTTTTCTATTATTTTTCCAATGTCGGGGCCATCTTGCCCCCACCTCGACTATTCCATTGGGAACCTACTACCTCCCACCAGTCTAGGTACTAGGTAACTTTGTCATCAACACCTAGGCAGATGGGAAGAAATCAGCTAGTGTGATTTATCTCTGTTGAGATTCAAACCTATGCCAATATCTTGCCAGAATACAATTCCTCGAAAATGCCCATCAGTTCTGACAAGATAGCTTAAAGTAAATCTTAAGCCTAGAAAGAGCCCGATCTCTTATGCTACAACAGCACATGTCAAGTCTGAGTTGCTCAGACTCTTCGATTTCGGTGCCGCACCCGTGTTGACACGATATGGGTGTGGAATCTTTACCGGATTTGGTCAGCCGACTTGGGTACTCTGACCAGAATCGAAGGAGAAATTCGGGACAGATACAATGATTTTTGTAACCAAAACAAAAGCTAAGATAAAATTGAAGAAAATGGAATATCATGTAAATAGAAATTTCTATGCCAGTCCTTTTCCTTATATCTCCTTCTGGGATTCTCCTCTTGATCAATATTTTCTCTTCGGAATAACTTGTAAGTTAGACATATAACCCTATTTTTAGATATTTGAATTATTTTTAACCGGATATCCGCACCCGTATCTGTACCTGGATCATACCCCTGAATCTTAAAATTTAGATCTTGAAGGATCCGACCTCTAGATCCACATCCGTATCGGACAACTGCACTCGAATCCGAGCAACTTAGTGTCAAGTTACTTCAGAGAGCTCACAAGTGCCACACAGAGAAATGTGTCATGGGTAACTAATCAGGTTCCACCACTTTAACCCAAAATCACAACGAATTATTCTCACAAACAGTTCACCAAGTCTATAAGAAAAATCTGAAGGATGATCAAATTAAAATCCCAACAGTTGGGTTTAAACTATCACTGACGCGGCTTTAACAGGGATTAGAAAAAATAGATAATCGTGAATCAACACAGGTGACCAAGATTTGAAGAATAGCCTTGTCATATAAAGCGATTCAGACAGCAGAAATTTTATCATGAAGAATGCGACACAAATAACAAGAATATAGCTTCACTCAACTACGTGCTAGGGCAAGTTCCTCTAAGATGCACCGGTGCTAAGAATATCAACTTAATCTCTCAAACTACATAGAGCTGTCAAATCAAAATTTCATCATTCACAAACTATCAACTTTTAAATATATCTAATCAACGAAAAGAGTAGGTTTTTACTTTAATTTATTAAAAAGGGTAAAGGGAGTGAATCGGGCGCAGAGAGGAGACAAAGCCAATTAAGTTTTACCATATTCTGTAAGCTCGACTGACTATATACAAGTGTAGCTCACCTGTTTTAGCTGGTGTTGAGCCATCTGCATTTTGAGTGCTTTCCGGAGATTTAGGAGAGGAAATGTTCAATTGTAGTGAAAAATCGTCCACAACTATGCCAAGTTTAAGCTTAGACGAGATTCGAAGATAAGAGTCTAAATTACCTGTTACATCAAGAACACAGTGAGTGATATAACCATGGATAGTCGGACCTGATAAGATCACCTAGAAAGATGAAACAGTCCCCTAGCACTGTATGTGCATGGCATTCATAAAAATGACAGGAAGTAATGCATGGAGAAGTAAACTAGCCTTTGTCAAGTAAAGGATGCAGTTAACTTTGTGTTGGCAAAGGATAACAGGAAACTTCCAGTTAGGCAATAGTTATTTTATGTGCCAATCCAATTCAGAAAGTGTTGACCACCTATTCCTTCACTGTGCAGTAGCAACTGACTTTTAGAGCATGTTTCTCACTGTATTTGGAATGAAGTGGCTATGCCGTATTGCCTTTTACTTTTCGAGATGCCTATGTGAGCTGGAATTCACAGAAAGTTGATAAAGCCATCAAAAAGATTTGGACTATGGTATCTGCTAGCCTTTTTTGGTGTATTTGGACGGAGACAAAGTGCAGATATTTGATGGTATCTCAACTTCAAGAAGTTCCCTGAAGGCTAGATGTTTTGTTTTCTTTGTTTGGGTTAACCTTTCTCCAGTAAATAGTACCTATCATTTTTGGAGTTTGTTAGCTCCCTAGTCTTGTAGTACCCTCTCTTTTGTAATTGAGCTGACATACTCTCTCTTTTGTAACCTTTGCATCTTCTTGGTGCCTTTTAACGATATTAACTTCTTCAGGAAAAAGGAGAGAACAGGTAGGGATTCTTCACATTCCACATAAAGAATAAACACTTCATAGAAACAGATCAACAAGCCATTCACACTAACAATCTAACTGAGAATATTCCAGAAAATTGTGCATCCTGACAAGAGCTAATAAAGACCTGAAATTCCATAGAAAGACATCACAATTCCTTGTTGGAAAAACAATGATTTGCTAGCATCCTGAAATATTTTATCTCAAGCACTTCTACATATTCTGGGAAACAATCATCCTAGAAGGTCAAGACATGAATAATCTGAGAACTAAATCTACAAGAAGCTCTATTAAGATTCCAGAACTCTGCATTTAATTTACCACTTGCATATGAGAAAATAAAAATGTACCCTAAGGCTGAAGTGAAAAAGAATTTGGAAAAGCCACAAATGTGATTAATTAGGAATTCTAGATTTACGGAGAAGGGTTTGACACCAACTCTAAATAGCAAACCAGGTTGGATGGATACAAGCTCGGGAAAAATTCTGGAAAGACCCATTAATTTTTCTCATGGAAACTTCACCGTACAATACAAGCAGAAACCAATACACCAACATTTCCCCTGGAAAATACAGCAACACATTGATGTTCTTTCTTTTTTCCTTCATATCGGTAGCAATACATTGATTTTTTATTTTTATTTTTTGTATAGGTAGTAATACATTGATGTTCTTCTTTACTTTTATCTTTTGTCATATATGAAAACTAAAAGTCAAATAACATCGCATGATTTTTACCACTTCAAACCTCTTAATCTATCACTGATCTTTTTTCCTTTTTGTGTTCTGATGGGTGATTGATACCCAGTTATGACAGGTTTAAATTTAATCAACAAAAAAGATACTAATTCACAGTTCTTAAGACCAGATTTAGATTACCCTTATTTTGAAAGCATTTGTAGAATGATCTAAGAGGTTTCATTATCATCCTCATTAAAAAGTCAAAAGCCTAACTACTTCGCATACAAGTTATACTAGTAAGCTGCACATTACCTTGCTGGTAATAAATCAACAAAAAAAAGTCACACTTGAGAAATGAAAGAAACCAGTGTATTAAAGCCCTGCAATTAAGATGCATACCATCCATAATGGAGCGCCAGAGTTCTAATTGATCAGATTGGGACATATTCATTACATTTTTGCAGTTCCCATTGATTATATATGCTGCCTGCAGATCAGCCAATGAAAATGTCAGAATGTACCCCATAAGTTCAACATCATCAGACTTCGGTTCTAAAGCTAAACCGACCACTGATCCTCCGTGATTTATAGCTCTTACAAGCAGCATTGTCCTCTGTTCGTGGGTTATTCACAATTAAAATCCAGTGGATGCAATTGAATGAATTGATTGTGAACCCAATCATACATCCCGAGATTCATATCTCTGACAACCAACATAGTCCCACTGTTCTAGAGCATTGCTATTAGCTACCAGAAGGCACATTTTTAAGATAAACTTAGTACGTATTCTCAGTAGGTAGATTGTATAAGAAAGAGATACTGTCACAATCAGGGGGTATCCCAGGGCCATGGAAACAGATATGGAAGCTCAACATTCCAACCAAGGTGAAATGCTTCACATGGTTGGTTTCCAGAAGGTCATGTCTCACAAAGGAAAAATTGAAGAAAAGAGGTTTTCATGTTGTTTCACGGTGTTTTTTCTGCCATGAGAAGGAGGAAACCAACAGCCATTTGTTTCTTCATTGCAAGATCACTTCACAAATATGGCATATGTTTCTTAGCTTATCTCAAGAGGCCTGGGTGATTCCTGAGCACACTGCGGACCTCCTAAGTTGCTGGAGTAGGAGGGTAGGAAGCAAGACTCAAAAAAAACGGTGGATTTTAGTACCATCTTGTGTGTGGTGGTCCATTTGGAGAGAAAGAAACTTCAGAAGCTTTGAGAATATTACTAACACAATGCAGAAGGTTAAAGAAGATTGCATTAACACTTTGTACTTTTGGTGTAAAGAAGAGGGTATAGAAGAGGTAGAGCAGTTAGTAGATTTCTTAGGGGCCTTGTAATTATGGTACTTAAAAAAAAAAGGGCAGCCCGGTGCACTAAGCTCCCGCTATGAACAGGGTCCGGGGAAGGGCCCGACCACAAGGATCTATTGTACGCAGCCTCACCTTACATTTCTGCAAGGGGCTGTTTCCAAGGCTTGAACCCGTGACCTCCTGGTCACATGGCAGCAACTTTACCAGTTACTCCAAGGCTCCCCTTCCTTGTAATTATGGTACTAGCTTGTAATTTTTTGGAGGTAGCCGGCATACCGTTAATGCTGAAGAATACAACTTTACCTTTCTCAAAAAAAAAAAAAAAACGTATTCTGAGTGGGGTGGGGGTGGAGGATGGATTAACTTGATACCAAATTTAGCTTACTTCATGATACAAGACAAATGGCCATCATAACTTTTGATGCCATCATTCGTGGCCAACACATGGAGAATCTGATTTTGGACACCTTGAAGGCCCAAGAGTATGCATGGGGAAGTCATGAAGTCATTTTGGACACATAATAAAGCAAATTCGTGTGTGGAAGGTTGCTTGGAGGCATGCCTTGATGACTACCCGAGGCTCCAAAGAATTGCAAGGGTTGAAGTGTGAAGAAGGAGTCCTTACACTCCATGACCGCCCCTTATTAAGGGTGTTTTGGTCTTTTTGTGCCTTTTCTTTACACTCCATAGGAGCCTCTTTTCATTAAGGGTAGTTTGGTCATGTGATGTAATAGTTATAAATAGGCTTCATTAGTCTTATTTTCTAGTTAGTTCATTATGGATATTTGAAAGACTTCTTCTTCTCTCTTTGAGAATGTAGTGTAGGGCTTGGAAAGGCCAAGTAGTGTAGGGCTTGGAAAAGCCATTATTGATCCTTGCTTAGAAACGGTGGTTGTAAGGCGGAGTTGATTCCCTTAGCGGTTACCATAAGAGTTTGGTGTTGTTATTGCGAGTCTTAGGGGTCTTATCGTTTGATACACGGTTTGGTTCCTATTTCTTGTAATCTCGTATGTCAAGCTATCTATCTTTTTGTAATCTTGTTAAGCTTGTGTTTATAATCTTGAAGTCTAGTGAAGCCGTGTGGGGCTCTTTCGATTCACTAGCACTTGTTGTTCAACTTGTTGTTCTTGTGATAGTTGTTCATCTTGTTGTTGTTGCTGAAATCTTGTGTTGCGGGTTTGATCTTGTATCACTTCAACATGATAGAAAAATATAATTATTTGTATGTGAAATAGCCTACCAAATCTCACTTGCAATTAGATATGTCCACCACCAAAATGATCCAGCGCCAGTAGGACACTAGAATAAGGTATGATCAAACTTTTACACGCTACAATGTATCTTGTCATTACAAGAAAATAACCGAACAACCTTAGTACCAACTTGTACTGAGATCTGCTAATGAAAACTTACTTAACCTATTCCCAAGAAGAGGTTTTAAGTGCAGAAGCTAACAAAAGAAACTATACCTCACCTCTTTAAATGAATTGATAAAGCTCCATTTTACACTATCTTCGCTTTCACAGGGTGTTAAAATATTTCCAGGATAGCCTCTAAAATGTACCTGCAGAGAGATTGCATGAAGGTGTCGCCATTAACTGAGCTGCATCACTGATAATATAATAACTTGTTTCATTAACTAAAGCATACTACAACATCATAAAAGTCAAGTCCAGAGTAAGCAAGGTAATTGGATTTAAGCCCTGTTTATGAAGCCACTTTGTAATTGGAATTGAGTGTAAATAGATGTATTTATACAGTTTTGGTATGTTTGTTTAACCAAGAATTACTCGGTCAACAAGGAGTAATTGAGGGAGAGTAAGAAACTCGTTAATTTTTAAGGGGATTGAGAATTGCTCGTGTAATTGTATAATGTAATTACAAGGTTATTATTTAATTTTTTTATTTTAATTTCTATTCCTTTTAATCTATTTTTTATTTATATTCGTTTTTATTTTTAATTTATTTTTATTTTTAAATTTTCTTTTCTTTTTTAAAAAAATTATATTTTTACATAATTTATCTTTCATTTCTTTACTTCTCATTTCCAAACCTTTACTTTATGTGCTTCCATGTAATTTCTCATATATTGTTTCTTTCTTATTTACTTTTCTTTATTTTCTTTATTTCGCTTAGTTGTGTTATAATCCTAATTTTTTGAAACTATACCTCCTATTCATAGAAACAACGAGTCATCTACAAACTTGGCTTATAATGAATGCATTAAAGTTGGATTGTCCTGTTGAATGAGGTTACAGAGAAACTTAATGTATACTTATTGATGTCAAAATTCGTAGATTACTTTTGTCAAACATTTGTACAATGCTATGAAATTATTAAACAAGTTCATGATGTTTTTGAAAAAGTGTGCTTAGCTAGAATTTTTATTAATTAATTCAAAAAAATATTGTATATTTGAAAACTGTATATCAATTATTTTTTACAATATTACTTACAAATTTATAATTATTTAATATTATATGTTAAAAATAATATATATCTTTAATATTTAGAAATAGATAAAATTTAATAATATATAAATGTGCAATTACATTTGTGCAACCAAATTTTTTTTTTTTGATAAGGTAAATAATTTTATTAACATTTGGGGGAAACCCCGTATACATATATCAAAAGGAGAGGACAAATCCTAGTTTGGAAAAAGCTCCCAAGAACCTTCTCTCTCCTACTTCCTAGGAGGGAGAAAAAGTCTCTTCCGGTGGTAACCAGCCGGAATTCCTCCATTCCTTCTTCTTCCTTCTCTTCTTCCCCCAAGCTACCCCATTTCGGAATAGCTTTTCTTTCTCTTCCTTCATTCTAACAACTATCATGGAGGAGAATAGGATCTACTTCAATGCTGGATTCAAATCTTTCGATATAACAAGATGGACATCAAACTCAACAATCTGGTATGAATGGGTCGAGAGAAGTCGCAAACTGATGAGAAGGACAAAGATGAGCAGCAAGACCATGGAATGGATTTGCTTCACCTTGAGGGAAGCCTTTAGAGACCAAAAGAACTTGATCAGGAGATGGAAAATGTCGGAAAGAGATGCAGAGCACTTCAGCACAAGAAAGAGGAATGAACAAGGAAGATACATGAGCATTCTTACCTTAAATAAGGGGGGAAGATCATTATTAATTATCCCGGAATTAGCATTGAACGCTGGTTGGTGCCGCCAACCACACAAAAAAACAAACTTTCTTTGGTGCTCTACGGATCCAAATGGAATCATGAGGAAAGGTACCTTCCTCTCTCACTAGTAACCTCTTATAAAAAAAGCTAACAGTGAATAAACCGTCACCACTCTCCTGCCACCTCCATGCATCCAACAAGTTGTTTGATGTGTCTAGCCCATACAAAAGCTCTACCAAATTGTGAAATTCTTCCATCTCCCAATCATGAAGGTTCCTTCTGAATCTTAAGTCCCAGTGAATAGCACCCTCGTGAGACCTACAAATTTGTTGGACAGTCAACTCTCTCTGGCAAGAAACGTGGTATAAACTAGAAAAAGCTTCCTTCAACTCGATCTCCCTACACCACTTGTGTGTCCAAAGACTAATCCTACTTCCATCCCCAACCTTAAAAGATATATGTCGATAGAAACCTTCCCACCCCTTCATGATACCCTTCCACAAACCATACCCAAACGGAGTTACAATGTTTCTAGTCCTCCACCCACCATCCATTATACCATATTTATCCACTACCACCCCCCTCCAAAAAGCATTTTGCTCCATCCCAAATCTCCAGATCCACTTTCCTAACAAAGCTTTGTTATATACCTGAAGATCTTTCACTCCAATCTCTCCCCATTCCTTTGGAGATATGACAACTCTCCAATTCACAAGATGAAACTTCTTGGTGCCATCTGCTAAGTCCCATAAGAAGTTACGTTGAAATCTTTCCAATCTTTCAATCACCTTGCTAGGGGCCTACAGGTGACATAAAATATGTAGGCATACTAGAAAGAGTGCTCTTGATCAAAACTTCCTTTCCCCTTTCGACAGATACCTCTTTTGCCATCCTACTAGCCGTTTCTCGACTCTCTCAACCACCGGATTCCACACTGCGATATCTTTGCTAGAAGCTCCCAAAAGTAGTCCCAGATATGTAGTAGGTAGATTACCCACCTTGTAATTCAACACTTGCGCAATTTCCACAATATTATTAACTACTCCACTGGAATGACTTCACATTTACTAAGGTTAATCTTTAAGCCCGACACAGCTTGAAACCATATAAGGATCTTTCTCAAAACATCTAACTGGGCCATATTCGCATCACAAAAGACCAAAGTATCATCTGCAAACAACAGATGTGTAACTATCACGTTACTCTGCCCTCTAAATGAAGCATCAACGCCCTTCAGAAGACCTCTGCTGACTGCTCTGTCCATCATCTTGCTCAAAGCTTCCATTACCAAAATGAAAAGCATAGGAGATAAAAGAATCCACTTGTCTCAAGCCTCTCGAACTCCCAAAGAAACTACAGGGACTTCCATTTACCAATACAGAGAATCTGGCAGAAGAAATACAAAACTTGATCCATCTCATCCACTTACCTCCAAAGCTCATATTCATCAAAATGTAGTCCAAGAAATCCCAATTAACATGATCATAAGCTTTCTCAAGATCGAGCTTAAATAAAATTCCCGGCTCACCTTTCTTTTTCCTGGATTCAACCACCTCATTTGCCACCAATGTTGCATCTAGTATTTGTCTTCCTTCCACAAAAGCATTCTGAGAAGAGGACACTGTCTAGTCCAAGACCTTCTTAAGTCTGTTAGAAAGCACCTTAGATATGATCTTGCAGATGCTTCCTACTAGACTAATAGGTCTATAATCCTTTATACTCGTCGCCTATTCCTTCTTTGGCACAATGGTGATGAAAGAAGCATTTAAACTTTTCTCAAACTCTCCACTCTTTTGGAATTCTACAATGGTCTCCAACACCTCACCTTTGACTATCCGTCAACACTGTTGGAAAAAAGCTAAAGTGAATCCATCCCGTCCCGGAGCCTTATCCCCTACATAACCCTGCACCGCTTCCCACATCTCCTCTTCCCCTATAGCACTTTCCAGCCACTCCCCCATCCCCTCCCCTATTTGACTAAAAGCTAGCCCACCCAGTTTTGGTCTCCACCTAACTTCTTCCTTGAACAAAGAGTTCATAGAACCCCACAATGGCACCCTTCACCTCTTCCTCCCCCTCAAAAACCACTCCGTTCACTTCTACAGACTCAATGAAATTTCTCCTCCTATTTGCAACCAAATATTACGTTTGTAATTACACTGTTACTATGCTATGAAAAACAAACAGGTCTTTGCAATTACTATACTGTGAAAATTACACCAAATACAATTACGAGGACGGTAGATTCTGAAACAAACCTCCCTACAATTTTTAGGACCCTGACACTAATTGCACAACACTTTGCAGAGCATGCAACATATACAAGTTCACAACCTTACCTCCACAATATTAGTGAATTAAACAAACAAAATAATTGATCAAATGTATCTACTAAAAGGGACACGTGAAGTCAATTGGAAGGATGGAAAGGAACAGAAGGTATATAGTTTATTGTAACTTAAAATGCACCATCCTTTTACTACCTCTTTCTTTTTCCTCCTGTTCTTCAAACGAATCAAATCCTAAGGTGTCACAACACACAAATAATTGTTGTATTGAGATAATAAGCTTATATGTTCTACCAATAAAATGTAACGGGCCATTAATCCAAACGGATTCAGAATCTTTGAGAATATCATCTGCACAAAAGATGATTCATGCCCAGAAATCTCACATTAAGTGATCAATTGATCATAAAATATATGTCCATCCTAGCCATTCATTCTCCAAGCTTAGAATTATTTAACTATTAAGAGTGGTTTTGGCAAAAATCCATGGGAGAGGATAAGGAAGGGCATGAGTTTGCAATCTTTACTATCTATATATAAGAGATAGAAAACATTTAGCTTTCTTCAGTTGATGAAGCAAATAGCTTTAACCCCCGTTTTCCCAAAGCAGAAAGGGGAAGTAAAAGAAAAGCTTACTGATTTAGTTCATTAAGACATTAAATAAACTTCATATATTGGTATGAATTGCATCCTCAATTAAGTCGACAAGTGGAGGCTTTGAGAAAGATGATGTGATGAATTTCATGTCTACACTTCCACTTCTTATTTGTGCTTGCTAAATCCTATAAAATAAAGTTAAGCTACCACTTTCTACTACCCTTCCTCAGACAAATCCAACAAATATGGTGTTACTTTCAGCTTATAGTTCCACATAGCTTATTAGCTTAAAACTAAATACATTGACATACAGTTAGATTCCAAGGCCGTTCAGGTTCTGCACAAAGAAGATCAAAGAGTACCCCAGTAGGTATATACCTGAAAGAAGAATACAAATATCCATCAAAAGAAAATGTTTATTGCATTACCAAACAAACTTAGGGGCAGTCAAACACTCTTAAATGAGGAAAACAAGAAAAGCTAAGAACAGACTTCCAACGTGATATCAACTTCTTCAGGTTCTTCAAATGTTATTCAAGGAAGATTTTCCAGAATGAATAAGTCAATTCATGATCATCAACTGCTATACCATTTGAGCTGCGGATGCCAGATAGCGTTCTAATTGACTTAGTTGGCTACCGTCAATAGACATCGACAGATAAAGAGAATGCA
Organism: Capsicum rhomboideum; assembly: GCA_031232105.1. NCBI lineage: Eukaryota > Viridiplantae > Streptophyta > Magnoliopsida > Solanales > Solanaceae > Capsicum > Capsicum rhomboideum. The sequence goes on along the minus strand of CP124717.1, from coordinate 46,937,801 downwards.
TGATGAGATTGTTTTGCATGCATTGTGATAAAAAAAGAGACAACTGGATGGTGGGATATGTGACCAAGAAAGCTGTAAAGACAAGAACTAGATAAACTGGAAAAAGAACTGTAGCATATTTCTCGAGAATATGATACTTGAACAAGAAAAACATCAGTCATCGCTAACGATTAATCTAGAACAAAGAGATCTCCCAAACTTTGAGTGAACTCATTCATGTCTTCAATGTAATACAATTGTTTTGAGCAGTGGATATAATTTAACGACCCAACGATTCAACTACTGAGAAATAAATTCATGTCCAAGATACACCAATTGGCATGAGGTATGCATACCATTTGAGAGGCAAGCCATTGTATTCAAACCATATGGTATCTACACCTGGAGGAAGTGAACTACTGAAGAAAGGCTTTAATTTTTGTGCTAAAAGAGGCAGGTACCCAATTCGAGGCGCTAAAACCTGCAATATGAAACACCATCAAATATAAAAATTAAATTAGTTTTTGTATATTACTATGAAGGGGGGATTATAATTATCAATTATATGTATATATGCTCAAGCTTCTGCATCGGGTTATTATGCATTCACAGCAATAAATTAAATAGCTGCAGAGGACAGCTGATTTCAGTCTCCTAAGATTAGCTTCGTCATGGATGATTGGTCTTTTTTGACCAGGAAGAAATTTGACGAGTATGGTCTACTGGAATTAAGAGTGCAAAACCTATCTGACCCTAACTATGCTCAATTCCAAAAAGAGCTATATTTTTGTTTGGAATTAGAAGAGATTTTCCTTCTTCAATGTCACACTCCATTGGTGTATGTCCCACCATAACCTCGAGGAAAAATGACAATGTCGAAGGAGATGATCACCATCTTCACCCGCTTCCTTTCACATGAAACACCAATTGACATAAACGATGTTCCGCTTCCTAAGATTCCCATCTGTTAAGATCACCCATCTAGCTGCTAACCAAGTGAAGAAACACACCTTCCTTGGAACCTTCGGAATCCAACTCGAACTACTTCCTCCATCCTAAGTTATGTGAAGGTGTTTGACTAGGCATGAAGTTTAAGAATGAAACGAAGATTTTTGAAATTTGTTTTTTAAAACAAGCAATAGATACTTGTGTGGCTATAAATTATCTCCTTTAGGGTAAAATGGAAAGTTTAAAATTAAACTGTCACCAAATATAAAAAGGCATCATTCTTTGCGAAACTGACTAAAAGAAAAGAGTATCACATAAACTAGGACAGAGGAAATATAAGGAAAGGCAGCCAGAGCCTCCTCCCAATCAATCGCTTTTCATAAAAAGACTTACTAGAAAAAACACTGCAATTCCCCAAATCCCACCTCCATGCATTATGGCAATAAAATGTTATACTTTCTTTTGTGAAGAAAATCTAACAATCTTTCCAATCATGAAAATTTCTACTTAACGTCAAGTCCCAAAAAGTCTCACCACCCTGTATACTCCAAATTTGTTGGACAGTCAGCTCCTTTTGACATGATACTCTGTAAATGTTCGGGAAATCCTCTTTTAAAGTGTTGCGCACCTTGCCCCCAAAAAAATTCAATGAAAGTGCTGTCGCACCTTGCCCCCAAAAAAACTCAATCTCCTCCCGTCTCATACCCTGAAATGATACATTACCACTAAATTCTAACCCATCTTTCCATAGTGTTCCTCCCTAAACCACACCCATAAGGCATATTCACATCTTTAGTCTCCACCCTCTTTCCATAGCCCCATATTTGCCTACTGTTACCCCTCTCCAAAAATCTTGTTCCTCCACCCAACAATGCCTTATTGAAGACCCTAAAATCTTTTAACTCCAAAGCCTCCCTAACACTTAGGAGATGTCACAATCTTTTCATTGAACCATATGAAACTTCCTTGGCCCATTTGACGAATTCCATAAGAAGTTTTTTTTTTTTTTTGATTTGCACCGGGTGTCCGAGTCTCTTAGAGCCCCGACTAATCCCGGGGGTGCACAGGCCCTCGGCAAGGAGTTTCCCGCAAGTGCACCACGGTTAATTCAGGTTTTACCCAGTCCGATGGCCCTCAGAAATTGTTTGCACCCAGTGGGTTTCGAACTTGAGACCTTGAAAGGGAGCAAACCCCAAGGCTCAAGTCAATTGCCACCAGGCCAACCCCTGAGGGTTCGAATTCCATAAGAAGTTTCTTTAGTGTCTTTCCAACTTTTTTGTAACTAGCTGAAGCATGAAACAAGGACAAATATGTAGGACTACTCTATAAAGTGCTCTTAATAAGCACTTTTTTATTCCCGCCTTTAGAATGTCTCTCTTATAAACAAACATATTAGACATGTAAATCTGAGTAGCAAATGAAGTAAGTCCACTAGGTTTCATCACTAACCCAAAGACTAATGGCTTAGAACCTCACATTAAAACCCCATCAACATTATTCCACATTGCCTCAATCCACTAACTAATTTCTTTTTTTCTAAACTATCAACAGTGTGCGACTCCAATCCCTAATATATATATATATATCTAGGTCGGAGGTGAACGCAGGAAGTTTATTTCCCTTTTCCCCCCAGTGGTTCAACAGTGGTTACCCGTTTACCCCCAGCTGACCCGTTTATCTAACGCGAGTCTTTAACAGTCAATTCACATTGAAACACTCTCTCCCCTCCCTTTCCAAGTGGATCATCCATCACTAGAGGGTCAATTCTTGTTTAAACTTAGAGAAAAGAATCATAACATTGGCATAGTCAGAAAATCATAATAAAGAAATTGAAAGAATTGGAAAAAGGAAGGAGTACCAACCAGAGCAGGGGGAGGAGGAGGGAGAGTAGTGACTTCGGATTCATGAAGGTGAATCTGCAGAGGAATTGCTCCTTCCCATATATATTTCTGCGCTGAACTTCCTCCCACTCCTCCTTTACTCCCCATTGTATTGACTTCACCCAGCTTCTCCAACAACTTCTTCTACTTCTTTGACTCTCCCACAAAATGATCACCACTACCGTCAAGTCATGGTTAAGCTGAGATTATTTAATAATTGGAATTTGCAACTATTTTATATAATTTGAGAAAACTACTCACTTCATATCAAATTGGGCCCATATTTTAGCTTTCTAATTTGGCCCAATTTTCAATATAAATGGAACTTTATTTTTCATTTGGAAAAGGACCAAAACTATCCTAAATTTTTAAAATGAAGCAAAAATAGTTTTCATTTATTTTTTGACTTAAAATATCCCTTCATTTATTTTTCGTCTCACGAATATCCTTATTTATAACGAAATATCATCAAGCATACTATGTAAAAAAAATTGTCACGTGACCAGTCCATGTCAACAACCACCATAGAAAATCACCACATTTAATATCCATCAGCCTATTTTTGTCCATTTAATATCCATATCCGTTTCATCTTCAAAAAAAATTTATCCGATTTGTAAAGAGTAAAGACAGATCGGCATCCTTCATTTCACTTAAACTCTCCCAAAAAAAAATCGATGCTGACTAGGGCTCACTGTGGCTGGTAGTTTCCTTCATCTGGGTTTCGAAAATTTTTGGTGGTGACTACGACCTTCGTCCGTGAGTTTTATCCCCTTTCAAAATTTTGCTATTAGGTTAGAAATTTTAGAAGTGAGAGTTTAAAATCCTGAAATTTTGCATATTTTGTTATTTTTAAAAAGAACATGTAATGGTGTTATTTTTTTGGACCACAATTGCAGTTTTCACCCTTTTTCAAAAGTTTTGAAATCTTGCTCGTTCTATTAATTTTTATGATTATTTTTTTATTCGAGTTATAATAAACATATTGAAGTGATTTTGGTCCTAAAGATCCGGGCATGGAATAGGTAGGGTTTTGAATTCTTTTAAAAATTGTCTTGTCTATTATGATCTTCTTTGGTCATGTTAGTAGTATTTATGTGATTTTAGGTCAGATTAATTCGGATATGAAAGTTTATTATTCCTTTGAGAATTTATTTTGTATATTGTGGTCCTATTATATTATAGTGGCATGTGTCTTATCATGTCTAGAACGATTATTTTCTTTATTTGAAATTTAGTCTTGATTCTTGAAAATAACAGATACATAATTTCTCTCAAATTTCAAGCTGTCATTTGTTACCCATCCAATCTTATGAAATTTATAATTAAAAGTTTTCAGTCATGATTTAATTACCCACTCAACCTTATAAAACTCAAAATTAAAAATTTACAGTATTTATGTGTGTGTGTTTTATTTTTTCAAATCTGATTATGTGTGTATTGTATTATATCATCCAAATCTGATTTATGTAGTACTAATGCCTCTTTTTTCATTGTTTATTATTGTCTTTCTAGTTGAGAGATTTTTTTCCCTATTTTTTATGTATGAAAAATATGTGGTGTCTCTATGTTTTGCTTTTGTGTTAGTATAAATTTCCTAAAATGCTTATTTTATTGATGTGAGATAAAATGTGTTTGTTTTATATGATCCAAATTTAATTATGTGTGTATTACATCAAATCTAATTTGTGTGGTTCTAATGCTTGTTTTTCATTATTTATTATTGTGCTGCTAGTTGAGAGCGTCTTTTTCTCTATTTTTTCATTGTAAAAAATATATGGCTCCTTTATATTTTATTTTTATTTTAGCATAAATTTCCTAAAGTGCTTACTTTATTGATGTGGTATTATATGTGTTTTTTTTATATTATTCAAATCTGATTATATGTATTATATCAAAATTGATTTGTGTGATCACAATGCTCTTTTTTCATTGTTTATTACTGTGTTGCTAATTGAGAGTTTTTTTCTCTAATTTTGTAAGTGTAAAAATTATGTGGTCCATTATATTTTGCTTTTTTTAAATTCTAAAGTCCTTAAATTCACCAAATCTGAAATTCACTTGTAAACACTTCCTCTATGTTTGCTGGTAAACAAATCTGAAGTATTTACTTTTATGATGTGGCCTTCAAATATGATTTTGTGTTTTTTTTTCCTAGATAATTAAACATGAAAGATTTGTTTGTCAATCTCATGTTACATTATGGGGGTAAATGGATTAAAAAAAAAACAACTAATATATGAAGAGAAATATGTTGTTAGGAAGACATTGCTTCTGATATGATAGACTACTATAAGATAGAAGATGAGTCTATCAAAAATTTAAAATTTGTGGCTATGAAACAACTACCTGTGAAAGGTCCATGTGAAAAAAAAAAAATTGGTTGAAGGTTCTGAAGATATTAAAATACCCCAATCATTATTAAATAAACAGTTCTAGATGATTCATTTTTTTGTTATTGATGATTTTGAAGAATCTATTTCTGCTCCAACTTTAATTTAACATACTAAAGCACATTTTATTGGGTATGAATATGAAATTGATGCTAACTTAGAAAGTGATTTTAATAATAATGGTGAGTCAAATGATGAGGAGGTAGAAGTCATTACGATGCAACAAAATAGGAAAGTGAATGAGAAACTTGATAATTACAAAAAAAAACATCTTTCGGTGATCTTTAACTACAAGAAAGAGGCAAAAAGAACTGTGGATCTGTATGTCTTTGCAAATAAGAAATCACTTAGAGTGAAGCAAAGTGACAAAATAAAATTGAGATATAGATATGTGAAAATGACTGTCCATTTGTCATTCTAATTTCACTAAATGATAAGGATCCATGATTTAAGGTTAAAACCTTAATTGAAAAGCACATTTATGAGGATACATTTACAAATTCTAGAGTCACCACAACTATTTTAGTCCAATATTTCAAGAGTAAAGTGCAGAATAATCTCAAGCTTAAAATTAAGGATATGAGACAAGATTTGGATGATCAATTCAAGTTGAATGCTAATTCCTCAAAGTGAAAAGGACAAAGAAGACGTAATTTCAAAAAAATAAAAGACTGTCTTTTAGATGAGTACAACAAGTTAGAGGCTTATGCAAATGAGATTAAGTTGAGCAATTCGAACAGTGTTGTAGTGATAAATTTATCAAAGAATAGATTGGAACAAGGCAAAAGAAAATTTCTTAAAATGCATATACGCTTTAATGCACTAAAATTGGGATGGAAAAAAAAAAGAATTGAGACCCTTCATTGGATTGAATGGAACCTTTTTGAAAGGTCATTTCAAGGGACAACTACTTATGGCTATGGGACAAGTTTGTGAGAATTGCTTCTACCATTGACATGGGCTATAGTGGATAAGGAAACAACAAGGACCTGAACATGATTTCTACAATTGTTAGAGAAGTCATTGAATCTGAAAAATAGTGAAAGTGTCACCTCTATGTCTGACATGCAAATAAATTTGTGTTTATTTGACTTATTCTGTCTACTTTTTATGTTTTTTATATAACTGAATATTTATTTATTTCACACGATCAGGGATTGAAAGATGCAGTGAAAAATATACTTCCTTTAATCCACCACATGTATTATAAGATGTTGTATTTTTCTTTTTATACTTTTTTGGATAATCATCCATTTTTAATGATTTATAGATATTGTATTATGCATATTGAGGCCAACCGAATGAAGAGATTTAAGTCAAGAGAGATAAAAAAACTGCTTGGTGGCTGAAAAACTTCAAGGACCAGTTGCATACACTTGGGACATTATCAAAGGATGCTGTCAAAAGCTTGATAAAATTTAAATCGGTGAAATGGTACAGGACATATATAGACACTATTTGCAAAATTTAGATGGTGGGTAACAATTTCACTGAGTCTTTCAACACTTAGATATTGAAATCAAAGGACAAGTCAATCTTGAAGATGCTTTAAAGGATAAGCAAGATAATGAATAAGTTGAAAGAGAAGGAAAATGAGGTAAGCAAATGGAGGATAGTTTCAGTCCAAAGTGTTCACTGCTCATAAAAAGATAGCTCAATTCTGCACTGCTTATTTTAATGGTGATCTTAGCTATAAAGTGTCTAAAGGTGAAGATAGGCTCAAAATGAACTTGGTGGAGAAGAAATGCACTTGTAGGTCTTGATAGTTGACTGAAACTTCATGTTCTCTTACCATCAAGACTATAGAGTATCACAAAATTAAACTTGATCTTATAAAAAAAAAATTATGATACAGTAAGAAAACTTACTTGAAGACATATAGCGCCAAGTTACTGTCTACAAGAGGTGAAAAGTTTTGAAATTTTTTGTCAGAACATGTAATGAATCCATTAAATTTTATAAAAACTGTTGAAAGATCAAAGACCGAAAGAACAAAAAAAAAAATACAGCAATTAAAAGAACAAAAGAATGCACTCACTCAGGAAAGGGAACTAGAATGACATGTAGTAAGTGTGGTTCTTTAACTTATAATGCAAGGACGTGTAAAATAATAATTTTATACATATCTATGTAAATGAATAATTTTATGAATATTTACATGTACTAATTTTACGCATTTTAATTCAGTTTGCTGAAGAAGAACAAGAGGTAGAATTGAAGAGAAAAAGGGACAAAACTAAAGAAGAAAAAGTTCAAAATGAGGTTCAAGATGATGTGTATGATATTAACAGTTCAGCCTCTTAACCAACATAAGAAGAAGAGTACAATTTTATGCTCACATCTAGACTTCTAGAGTAACACTATGAAACATTTAGTCTTGCCAGGAAGCCTAAAAGTGATCTAGTTTTGAGGCCTCAAATTGTTTCTAAAGACATTACAAGACTGTTGGTGAGGCAAACTCTCAACAATAGATGTTAGGGGTGATCTTATCGGAGTTAGTGAGCCTACAGATCTGTCTTATTTATCCACTAAGCTTATTTGAAAAGAAAAAAAATAATCACTAGCAATCAGTTGAAAAATGCAAGAGAAAAGAAGCTAGAAAAGTTTAAGGCTAGAAAAACTAATTGGGAAGGCCAAATTTAATATGTTGCAATTAGTGCTAAGTATAGAATGCTTTTATTTTATTTTTGGTTGAAGTTGATGTAAGATAGTAAAGTACATGTCACGATCCAAAAACTAGGTCATGATGGCACTTGTCGCGGCCCAGCCTTGACAAGTAAGACGATCACCCAAAGTGATAAAGTAAAGCAGAAATCACAATTTTTGTAACCAAGGTGAGACTTCTGGAACGAAGTCAGAACAACATAAGAACTATAATAGCGGAAGCCTGAAATAAATGACACAACAATCCCAAGAAATGGTATCATAAGTCAAGAGCATCTAAATACAATCCCAGAAGACAGAAACAGAACAACGCTATCTCTGAAAGTAAGTAAAGACAAAAGGAACATGATGAGGTCCTAAAGTCAGCCCCGAACTCTGGAGCATATCAGTACCTCGAAGATCCCCTTACTCTCGCATGAACTCAACCACCACGTGTAATATTCGGAGCAGGATCTGCACCGAAAGGGCACAGTAGGGATGAGTACGGGTCCACTTGTACTCAGTAGGTATCATAGGCCGCCTGAGCAATGTAGAAAAATAATATAGATAAAGATAGACTATGAGCACGTAGCCTGCAAGCAGAAAAGTTCCCAAAAAGTAGCTCACATCATCTCCACTAACAGTTCTAGATATAACACAAGGCACACAATACAAGTTTACACAGAAATACACGAAACTAAAGCAAGTCAAGAAACTAATGGATCACTGAATATACGAAGGAAATGCAATGCAATACAATGATGATGATGGGGTGGAACGGTGAAATTTATCGCATGACTTTCAGTATACACCTACCGAGTTCACAACTCTATAATAGGACCTACGGGGGGTTCACAACCCATATACTGTATCTCATATCTCAATCTCAATCTCAACTCTCCTTTTCGGCTCATCTTCACGGAAGGGTTTTTAGGAAAATGTCTCATTTTCTTTCAAAAATGGTATTCCACAATGGTACCAAATGGGGATGTAATGCTCACAATCAAATCAGTATGAAGATCTCCAATCAATTCAATACGTATATATAGGTGAGCTAAAAAATCAACTCAATATGTCCACCGATTCATGATTATCAACTATAGATGGGTACCAATGGAATAAATATGCATGTCAGACATCACTAATATCATATCAACCCCTAACTCGGGTATTTCAATCATGATAAAAGCAATCAATGCTCAACAAGGCCTACAATAACAATTTAAACCCTCTCGCGGGCATCATATCTAGAAACAAGGCATCTAAATGCACAGATAAGGCCATATGATGTCAAATAAGGCCCTCATATGGGCAACACACAATAACAGATATCTCAAGCCAACATCAATACCCAATAAGCCCCTACGCGGGCACACAACAGTAAATGAAATCTAGAAATATAAACCCCATATCTATCCTCAACCTATAGCATGCTTTACCTATGCATAATCTACCCAGCTCAATCTGAAAGAAGTTAAGACATAACTACCTCGAAACAATGAAATCCCGGCCTAAAGTGCTTCAACACTGAGTCTTCCCTTTTCGAACGGCCTCGGATTCAATTAAAATATACAAATATAGATTTTACGCGTTAAAAGAAAGCCATTGATACCCATATTGACCATATTTGAAACGGGTCCAAAATGAACTTCGAAAATGGGTTTTGAAAATGAAGGGGTAAAATCAAAAATTTTCTTTAGAAACACATTCCCCAAGGTTATAGGAGTCTATGGAAAAAACCCAAGCAAAACAAGCTTAAAACTAGGTCCAAATAGGAGAAAAACCATTTTCAAGATTTACCGGTAAAAAACCCCCAAAACCATTTTGAAATCGAGATTAAAAGGTATTTTAGATGACATAATCGATAAAAAATAGTGAAAATAGAGTTTTGGAGCTTACCCAAGCTCAAATGGTGGAGAAATCGACCAAAAACCCGTAAACCTGAAGCTCAAAAGCTCAAAAATGAAGAAACAAATCATGGAATGGGTTTTTATATCAACCTAGTTCTAGCCGCTTAAGTGGTCCAGCCTGCATGGCTAGTCCGCTAAAGTGGTCCCCTACCGCTAAAGCGGCACCTGCTAAAATGCCCAAGTTCCCGCTTTAGTGGTAGGCGACTGTTAGGGTTTGCCGCTTAAGCGACTACCGCTAAAGCAATACATTGTCCGCTATAGCGGCTGCATCAGCTGAAATAACATCAGCAACTTGGCCAAAATGCCAAGTTCCCGATCACACCCTCGGGATTTATTCGAAATCCCGTGCACGCAAATGAATTATGCTACTAGACTAATTTCGACGTTCCAAACTCAATGGAGACGTCGAATTTTTTTTTAAAAAAGATTGATTTCAACAATTTAACCCCCGGGACCCTAATTCACTATTTTCCAAACCGAGTGTTGAAATGAGATATAGAAGTCCTGAACTTGAACCAACCACGCTACTAACCCAAAATTGACATTCCAAATCTGCTGGCACAGTCCATTTTGCCATCCGGCACTTGGATCAAGAAATGTTGACCAAAGTCAACCATGAGCTCTTAAAGCCTCAAAATAATCTCAAACTCAACCAAAACTTTCCCGATCGCTTGGGAATCAGGCCCACTATTGTACTATCCCGTACATTTTTAACCTTATTTGGTGACTTGGAGTCATGTTTACTTGATGATTAAGATCACTAAGTAAGTATTTTGTAGTGTTTTGATAAGGTATTGGATGATATACTAGTATCAGACGGAGTAGGAAAAATTTCAGCAAAGTGGCCAAACTTGCGCCACTCCCTGTTTCAGGGTGTGTGGTGCAAGCCACCTGATTCAGAGGGGCTGCAAAACTCGCGCCACTGCCCTGCTTTGCAGCAGTGGCGCAAGGCACAAGGATTATGGTCCTTTCGAGCTTGTTTCGCGACGCAATGCAATGTTGATTTTTTTTTTTCCATGGTTTCTTTTGGCTCTTTGGTGTTTATTTAATCCTTGTGAAGGTTTCAAATACCTCGATACACTTCCACATGGTCAAATCATGAAACACAAGAAGTTACCAAAAATGTTCAATTAAGCCATGGACGGCTAGAATGTCTAGTTTTGCGATTAAGGCTACGAAAGGGAATCTCGTAAGTGAATATTGTCATGACGTTATGGAATTATTTAAACATGAGATATACGATGGATTATACGTTAATTTTAGTGGGCTAAGCTAATATGTGTTATTGGGCCCCAAATGGAGGCCCAAAACAATGCCAAAATGGAAAGGCCCAAAAGGAAAAATGACCCATTCTTGTTGACTATAGAGACATGGCATTTAATGTCAAAGAAGTGGCTAAGGATGACCTAAAAGGCTCTATAAAACAAGAGAAAAATCAGATTTTTAAGTCATTACAAGTCTCATGCCTTTTTGATATTTTCTCAAACATTTCTCTCTTTCCAAAACCCTAAGGCAACTATTCCCTTTGGACACTTTAGACAAGATCATCCCTTTGCAAGCTTGGGTAAGTATTTATTCTTGTGGTTTAGCATATTATATGCATGAAGTATTGTGTAGATCATGATGGTTGTGTTGGAAAGGTTGAATAGGACACTTTTGCCCTTTGGTAAAAGATGTGCCATTTTGTGAATTAAACTTAAAATATGACTTGTGGGTATAGATGAAATATCAACATGTATGGTGTGATTATGTTACTAAAATTGTTATTTTCCATAAGTGTAAATTATGGGATTTTGGCCGATATATGCTATGAGGTGTATTACGGTGACTTGATGGATTATTTGTGATATGGTGTGAATGAGAAAGTGTAAAGAAGAAGCTTTGTTGCGAAATGCTATTGGTTATGATGTTTGGTCAATGTATGGCATGTTGTGGTATTTTTGGAATGGTCATGCCGAAATTTCATTGTAAAGGGGGAAATGGCGTTATAGGCAATTATGTACCTTTTGTCGTCTTTTGCACTTGTAAGGTGGTTAGATGTTGACGTAAACTCCGTTATGTGCTTGTGTTGTAGAGTAAGGGGGCTGGATCATTATATTCGTTAGGATTGTGGATTCTTATTGAGAGGCTAAGGTATGTAAGGTTATTCTTGTCCGTATCCTTCTGCCGCACATATTGCTCCCTTTGCCATTGTACTTGTACTTATGTCGAAATGTTCCAAAGTATCTCATGTCAAGTTGGTTACCTATATATATTTATTCATATGTCTCTTGTACATTGAACATTGTCCCAAAGTTCCAATAACGTGATAACCAACAATGTTTCAAGTTCATAACTAAAGAATGAAAGTAATGCATACTTGTTTGAGTACGGGTGGTATCTCAAAGGGGCGAAAGCCTAGCTAGAGACGATCCCGATTGATTGTTGGACACAGGGGGTAGCCCAAAGGGGTGAAAACCTAGCTAGGGCCGAACCTGCTTTATTGATTTATGGGTGGTAGCTCAAAGGGGCATAAGCCTAGCTAGAGACGATCCCAATATTATTATTTACCACTGATCAGTTGGTCCCGGGCATGATGTGATTATTGTTGATATTGAGATGAATGATAAAGGAAATAAAGAATGTAAAGTACATGGTTCCACACATATGGAAATGTTGGTTTATCTATATTGCCTATTCTCTTATCTTTGATATACATTGGTGTTCTCACTTATTGATACAGTTTTCTTATTGCCTTGCATACTCAGTACATTCTTCGTACTGACCCCCTCGGGGGAATCTACCTTACTTGCTGCAGGCACAGGTACTAGTAGACCTCCATTGTAGGTTGCGGATCTTTTGCGGACCTTTGGTGAGCTCCAGTTGGTTCGGGGCTTTCCGAGTCTTCTATTTACATTTGTTTTGGTCTTGTGTATATGTATAAAGCGGGGTGTGTCCCAACTCTAGGTTGGTGTTGGTTATGCATCTGTAGAGGCTTTGTAGATGTTGTGGGTCAGACGAAAGGAATGTAATGAACTTATGTTTTGTCTTGATGGCCCTAACGGCCAAGTTTCATAATTCTCATATATGTGTCATAACTTTCGCTTTTGGCATTTTATATTTGTTTGTGGTGGTGATGACTATTTATGGATAAAGATTGGTTCTCTCGGGCCTTGTCGGCTTCGGGTGCCATGTCTGTCCCGTTGGAATTCGGGGCGTGACCTATCCCCAAACCCCAAAATAAATATGAAGAAACTAAGAGGAAGGGCAAAATGGTCAAAACACATAAAAATGAAAAATCACAAAAACAGGTCTTTACAATCTCCACCACTAAGACTCTAGTTCTTCCTCGAACTACAAGGCAAGTGAATACCTGAATCATTGAATAACTGAGGGTAAGTACTACGCATGTCGGACTCGACCTCCCAAGTAGCCTCTTCAACTGAACGATGTCTCCACTGAACCTTAACTACAGGGATATCTCTAGAACGCAACCGCCTAATATCCCTTGCTAAAATGGAGACTGGCTCTTCAACAAAGGTCAATCCCTCATCCAACTAAACTGAATCCCACCTAAGCACGTAAGACTAATTCAAAATATAGCATCGAATCATAGAAACATGGAAAACTGGATGAATGGATGAAAAATCTGGAGGTAAGGCCAACTCATAAGAAACCTCTCCAACTGTCTGAAGAATCTCAAAAGGTCTGATATAGCTTGGGCTAAGCTTGCCCCTCTTTCCGAACCTCATCACACCCTTTATAGGCGACACACGAAGGAAAACCCGATCACCAATCCCAAACTTCAAAGCACGAAGTCTGCGGTCTGCATAGCTTTTTTGCCTACTCTGGGATGCGCGAAGCCTATCCTGAATCACACGAACTCTATCCAAAGACTCGCAAACCAAGTCAATACCACGGGGTCTAACCTATGAGGTCTCAAACCAACCAATAAGAGATCGAGAACGCCTATAATACAATGCCTCAAAAGGTGCCATTGCAATACTCGAATGTTAGCTATTATTATAAGCAAACTCCGCCAGGGTTGCTCCCACTATCCCCCAAAGTTCATAACACACGCGCGGAGCATATCCTCTAAAACCTGAATAGTCTGCTCCGACTGACCGTCGGTCTGAGGGTGGAAGGGTGTACTGGATTGACCTAAGTACCCAACTCCCCCTGAAACGTCCTTCAAAAGCTAAAGGTAAACACTGACCTTTATTCGAAATAATAGAAACAGGCACTCCATGAAGTCGAACAATCTCTCGAACATAGATCCGAGCTAATCTCTCGGCACTGGAAGAAATCTGAATAGGGATGCATGGGCTGATTTGGTCAATCGATCCACAATGACCCAAATACTGTTAGAACCATGAGAAGTGCGAGGCAACCCATAATCCATAGTGATCCACTCCCGTTTGCACTTGAAATGGGTAATCTCTGAAGCAAACCACCTGATTTCTGGTGCTCGACCTTCACCTGCTGACAACACAAGCAACGAACTACAAAATCTGCCATATCCTTCTTCATACCCTTCCACCAGTAAAGCTGTCTCAAATCACAATATATCTTACTCACTCCAGGATAAATGGAATATCTAGAACAATGCGCCTCTTCCAAAATCAATCTCACCTAACCACCAACTCTCGGCATACAAACTTGGCCACCAATCCTCAACCATCAAAATCAAGAGAGGCTTCCTTAGCCTCGCCACTCAACACCTTATGTCGAATAGCCCTCAAGTAATCATCATCAAACTGGTGAGCACGATTCTGTTCCATCAAGAAAGATCTAGCATCACTAAAGGCGAAAATATGCCCTGGTGCCAAAATATCAAGCCTAACTATCTGGTTAGCTAAAGACTAAACCTCCAAAGCCAAAGGCCACTCTTGAGTCAAGAGATGATCCAAACTCCCTATACTAGTCGACTTCTGGCTCAAGGCATCCGCTACCACATTAGCCTTGCCCGAGTGATACAAAATGGTGATGTCATAATCCTTAAGCAATTCAAGCCAACGACGTTGTCTCATATTAAACTCTCTCTGGGTAAAGAAATACTGAAGACTATGATGATCTGCGAAGATCTCACAATAGACTCCATACAAGTAGTGCCTCCTTACACAAACACAATCGCGGCCAACTCTAAATCGTGGTTAGGGTAATTCCTTTCGTGAGGCTTCAACTGACGAGATGTATAAGCAATCACCTTACCATCCTGCATCAACACCGTACCTAACCCCATACCTAAAGCAGCACAAAACACGATAAAACCCACGCCCTCTTTGGGCAAGGTCAAGATAAGAGCCGAAGTCAACAACTCCTTGAGCTTTTGAAAGCTCTTCTCACACGTTTTCGACCACTGAAAGGTAATCTTTTTCTGAGTCAACCTGGTCAAAGGAGCCGCAATAGAATAAAACCCTTAACAAAACGCTGATAATAACCTGCCAAGCCAACAAAACTCCGAATCTAGGTAGGACTAGTGGGCCTAGCCCAATCACAAATCACCGCAATCTTGGCCGGATCAATCATAATACCATCCTTGGTCACCATATGACCTAAGAAAGAGATAAAATCCAACCAAAATTCAAACTTAGAGAACTTAGCATACAACTTCTCATCATGCAACCTCTGAAGTACAGTCCTCAAGTGTCTCATATAATCGGCCTCATTCTTGGAATAAACTAAGATATCATCTAGAAATACAATCACAAAGGAGTTGGGGTACTGTCTAAATGCCCAATTCATCAACTTCATGACGCTGCTGGGGCATTGGTTAACCAAAAGACATGACCAAGAACTCAAATGACCGTACCGAGTCTAAAAAGCTATCTTTGGAACATCCAAAGCTCTAATCCTCAATTGGTGATACCCGGATCTCAAATCAATCTTAGAAAATATCGAAGTTGGTCAAACAAGTCATCAATTTGAGGAAGAGGATACTTGTTCTTAATCGTTACCTTATTTAATATCGATAATTAATACACATACGTATAGAACCATCCTTTTTCTTCACAAACAAGACAGGCGCACCCCAAAGAGAAACCCTAGGTCTAGTGAAGCCTTTACTCAACAAATCTTGTAATTGTTCCTTCAATTCTTTCAACTCAGTTGGGTCCATCTTATAAAGAGGAATCGAAATGGGCTTGGTGACCGGCTTCACATCAATAGGAAAGTCAATATCATGGTCCAGCGGTACACCTGGCAAATTCGTAGGAAACACATCCATGAACTCGCCGACTAACCGAATAAAATCTATGGGAGGCGGTGAAGCAACACTTGTATCACGAACATGAGCCAAATAAGACAAACAACCTCTTTCTACTATACGACGTGCACGTAGAAAAGATATAACCCTCTTCAGACCCTAACTAAACGTACCCTTCTAATCTAATCTTGGCACACCAGGCATAGCTAAGGTCACGATCTTGGCATAATAATCCAAAATGGAATGATAAGGGGCCAACCAATCAATACCCAATATAACATCAAAATCAACCATATCTAGGAGAATCAAGTCTACCCAAATTTCGTACCCCATAAAGGTGACCACACATGATCGGTACACCCGATTCACCACTAAAGAATCTCATACGGGGATGGAAATATGAAGAGGCATAGCAAAAGGCTCACATGCAGTATCAAAACCAGAAGCAAAATATGTAGACACATAAGAGAAGGTCGACCCAGGGTCGAATAACACAAAAGCAGATATGTAGCAAAATAGAACGATACCTGTAATAACAACATCAGAAACCTCTTCTTCTGGTCTTACTGGTATAACATAGCACTATCCACGTCCACTCCCGAACTGAGTAACCTCGCGACTACCACCACGAGCACCTCTACCTCTACCTCGAGCACCTCTAGCAATACATCTTTTACTCTGGTAACCACCTCTCACTACAGATATAGGAGTATGTCTGAAAATATGCCTAGGGCAATCCTTAGCCACATAGATAAACTCATCACATATGAAACATCCTCTACGACCTAACTTAATCTGAGAAGGTGTGACTAAACTAGAACGGCCACTCTAACTCGATGTATGGTTAACAATAGTCACAGAACCTGAGGTCTACCACCTGATCTCCGAAAAGCAGCCTAAGCCGGCCTACCATGATATCCACATGAACTTCTACTTGAGAAATCTCTGCCTCGGGAGGGGTGTCCTCTAAATTTGCCCTGACGACGCACCTTCTTAGTTCCTCCCAGATTAGCCTGAGTAATGGACTCGGTCATCTTGGCATGCTCAATAATACTCTGAAATGAAGTCCCTGAAACAACCGTCTAGGCTGTGGCCAACTGCTACGAACCATCTAACCCTTTTACTAACTTCTGAATCCTCTCAGACTAGGTGGAGATGCTAGCGGCAGAATATTTGTACAAGGTATGGAAACGTGCCTCATACTCAGCAATAATCATAGAGTCCTACTCCAAATAATCAAACTCATCTCTCATCTGATCTCTCAAGATAAACGGCACAAACCTCTCCAAGAAAACCTTGGAAAACTGAGTCTAAGTCATAGCAGGCGAACCCAACGGCCTACAACTAGTATACGACCTCCACTAATCCCTAGCGACATCCGTCAACTAATAAGTAGTATAAGCAACTCCATGAGACTCAAGGGATCTAAGATTATGTAACCTCTTCTGATAATAAATCAAAAACTCATATGCATCTTCGCCTATAGCTCCACTAACCTTGGGCGGACCCAAGTGAAAGAACTTCTCAAATCTCTTCTGATCATCAAAAGGCATAACTGTACTCGAAGCAATCGGAGGAATAGTAAGTCTGGCATGCTGTGAATCCATCTGTGGGGGTACCATAGATGATGGTTGTATTCATAAGCTCGAAATACCATAATCAGATACTGGAACAAAAGGCGGAGTACCACTCAAAGTCTGTGGAATACCACAAGTAGGTGTCGGTACCTATGAAGAAATCATACTTGGAGTTGGTGGAATACCATAAGCAAACACTGGTACTAACGGTGGTACAACACTCGGAATTGGAAGAACACCAAGTACACTCTAAGGAACACCCTCTAAACGGGTCAGCAAATGAATCAACAAACCCTCCAATACCGGGGTAGTAGTACCCTATGGAATCTGAGCCAGCCACATATCCTCTGCACGCTCAACCTCGGGCTCAGGGGAGATCCCCTTAGCACTACCTCTGACTAGGGCATCTCCTCGTGCTCGTCCTCTACCTCGAGGTCGTCCAGGATCCCTGCATCGCCCCCTAATCTGGGCTTTATCCTCGGGTGCTGGCTCAGCATCCCTAGCCTCTCGAGATCTAGTCCTCACCATCTGGGCAAAAAAGAGTGGAACAAAACTTAGAACACTAAGTAAAAACAACCTGCATGATAAGAATAAAATTAGAAAAGTTTTTCCTAAAGATATCTTATAGCTTCGCGAAGATAGATACGGACATCTACGCACCAATTCGCAAAACTCCACTAGACACCCTGCTCTTACACTTATGAGACCGATAAACCTGAAGCTCTGATACCAATTCATCACGACCCAAAAACTAGGTCATGATGGCAATTACCGCGGCCCAGCCTTGACAAGTAAGCTGATCACCCAAAGTGATAAAGTAAAGTATAAATCATATATTTTGTAACCAAGGTGAGACTTCTAGAATGAAGTCAGACCAGCACAAGAAAGATAATTGCTGAAGCCTAAAATAAACGACACAATAATCCCAAGAAATGGTATTATTAGTCAAGAGCATCTAAATATAATCCCAGAAGACTTAAACAAAACAACTCTGTCTCTCAAAGTAAGTAAAGACATACGGAACATGATGAGGTCCGAAAGTCAGTCCGGAACTCTGGAGCATAGCAATACCTCGAAGATCCCCTCACTCTCGCACAAACTCTACCACCATGTGTTGTACTCGGACCTAGATCTATACTGAAATGGCACAGTAAGGATAAGTACGGGTCTACTTGTACTAAGTAGGTATCATAGGCCAACTGAGCAAAGTAGAAAAATAATATAGATAAAGATATACTATAAGCACGTAACCTGCAAGCAGAAAAGTTCCCAAACGGTATCTCACACCGTCTCCACTAATAGTTCTAGATATAACACAAGGCACACAACACAAGTTTACACAGAAATACACGAAACTAAAGCAAGTCAAGAAACTAAGGGATCACTGAATATTCGAATGAAATGCAAAGCAATGATGATGATGGGGTGGAATGGTGAAAGTCATCGTATGACTTTCATTATACACCTACCGAGTTTACAACTTCACAATAAGACCCATGGGGGATTCGCAACCCATATACTGTACCTCATGTCTCAATCTTAATCTCAACTCTCCTTTCCGACTCGTGTTCACGAAAGGGTTTTTAGGAAAATATCTCATTTTCTTTCAATGATAGTATTCCTCATTGGTACCAGTGTCTCATGAATGTATAAATATGGAATGAGGATGTAATGCTCACAATCAAATAAGTATGAAGATCTTTAATTAATTCAATACATATATATAGGTGATCTCAGAATTCAACTCAATATGTCTATTGATTCATTATTATCAACTATAGATGGGTACCATTGGAATAAATTTGCATGTTAGACATTATTAATATTATATCAACCCCTACCTCAGGTATTTCAATCATGATAAAAGCAATCAATGCTCAACAAGGCCTATAATAATAATTTAAGCCCTCTCACGGGCATCATATCTAGAAACAAGGCATCTAAATGCACAGATAAGGCCATATGATGTCAAATAAGGCCCTTATACGGGAAATACGTAATAACAGATATTTCAAGCCAACATCAACACCCAATAAGCCCCCACACGGGCACACAACAGTAAATAAAATCTCAAAATATAAACCCCAACCCTATCCTCCCCAACCCATAGCATGCTTTACCTATACATTAACTATCCAGCTCAATCTGAAAGAAGTTAAGCTATAACCTACCTCGAAACAATGAAATCCCAGCCTAAAATGCTTCAACGCGGAGTCTTCGCTTTATGAACAACCTCGAATTTAACTAAAACATACAAATATAGCATCTTCGCGTTAAAAGAAAGCCACTGATACCCATATTGACCATATTTGAAATAAGTCCAAAACACTTTGATAATGGGTTTTGAAAACGAAGGGGTAAAATTATAATTTTTCTTTAGAAACACATTCCCCAAGGTTATAGGAGTTTATAGAAGAAAATCCAAGCGAAAGCAAGCTTAAAACGAGGTCCAAATAGGAGAAAAAACATTTTCAAGTTTTACCGATAAAACCCCCCCAAAACCATTTTGAAATCAAGATTAAAAGGTGTTTTAGATGACATAATCAATGTAAAGTAGTGAAAATAGAGTTTTGTAGCTTACCCAAGCTCAAATGATGCAGAAATCGACCAAAAACGCTTAAACCCAAAGATCAAAAGCTCAAAAAATGGAGAAAAAAATCGTGGAATGGGTTTTTATATCAACCCAGCTCTGGCCGCTTAAGTGGTCAAAAGACTACTAAAGCGGTCATCGTTTAAGCGCTAAGTGACCGCTAAAGCAGTCCGGCCTGCATGGTTAGTTCGCTAAAGCGGTCCCCTACCGCTAAAGCGGCACCCGCTAAAGCGGTCAAGTGCCCGCTTTAGTGGTATGCGACTGTTAGGGTTTGCCGCTTAAGCAACATTAGCAACTTGACCAAAATGCCAAGTTCGAAATCCCGTGCACGCCAACGAATAATGCTACTAGACTAATTTTGACATTTCGGACTCTATGGCGCTGTCGGATTTTTGAAAAATAAGATTAATTTCAACAATTTAACCCCCGAAACCCTAATTCACTATTTTCCAAAGCGAGGATCGAAATGAGATATAGAAGTCCCAAACTCAAACCAATCACGCCACTAATCCAAAATCAATATTCTTGAAACTGCTAGCGAGATCCATTTAGTCATCCGACACTCAGATCAAGAAATAGACCGAAGTCAACCATTGGCTCTTAAAGCTTCAAAATAACCTCATACTCAACCAAAACTTTTCCGATCGCATTGGGAATCGGGCCCAGTATCTCCGAACCACAAAATCAATATGAAGCAACTACGGAGAAGGACAAAATGGTTAAAACACATAAAAATAAAAAATCACAAAACAGGTTTTTACAGTGCATCTGTGTTTATTTTTGTTCAATTTAATAGATACAAAATAATGAATGCTTTTATTTTGACTTAGTTTGAAGTTGGTATTAAGTTATAATGTTTGGTGAAGCATTAATATCTAATTTTTATAATGTTTTTGTGATTTTTTTTCATATTTTTACTTATTGTTTTGATGGGTTTTTTTTGTTTGTTTCTTGAAGTGGCCTACTATTATGCGAACAGTATAGTATTTGCAGTTACATTTTTTAATGATCAAAAATTGTATACGTGGTGTAGTATCTGTTGTTACATATTTTTTATGATCAAAAGTTGTATATATGGTATAGTAATTACATGTATGTTTGTGTGTGGGTGTGTGTGTCTGAACGTATATGCATTTTATGAAGTAATATCAGTATTGTTTTGTATTGTTTGTGAAGTAATTCTTGAGTTATTTACATGGTTAATGTGTAGCACTATCATCTAGGCTGACTATTTAGTCGTGTTATTTTTCTGTTTTACGTATTATTTTGTGAAGTAAATTTTGAGTTTTTTACATAGTTATGTGCAGCACTATTTTTAAATTTTTATGAAGTATTTTTTAAAAGATTTTTTACATGGTTAATGTGTTATCATGTATAATTTTTCCGACTTTTTAGAAAATTGATGTCCAGAACTATATGTAGTTACTTTTTAATTTTCAGATAGCATTTATATCTAAATTTTTATCAATATTTTTCAGATTTTGTGTAGCTAAAAAGTCATTGCCAAAAAAATGATCAGTTTTTTGTTCAATTTTTTCTTTGGAATGATTAGAACTCCAAATACAATTGTCGTGCATTTGATAGAAGATAGTAAATTAAGTGTAATTATTGAAACAATTTTCACTAGTTTTAATATAGGTATTTATTCTAAAATACAACTATAATTGTACCTTAATTTCATCATTTTTTTTTCTGTCTTATTACATTTACTTATGTCTGATGTAATATTCTGCAATTATATTGATATTTTATAATTATATTAATATGCACGAAGAAGAAGAAGATGAAGCATATGGTGAAGGGTCTGTTTCCTTAAATGGACACAACTTTAATAGAGTTACCCACTTATGAGTTATTAGCTATAAATCTTAACCATCTGTTTTCACATGGTTAGTGTGCTATTAATATTTTTTAGATTTTGTGTAGCTTAAACGTTATAGCCAAGAAAATTAAAAAAACAAAAACATCGTTGTTGCACCATGTTAACAAAGAAAATTAATGCCTATATTTGTAAAACTCAAGTAATCATTTTAAACGGCTATAAAAGTGATATTATTTGCTTACCTCATTAACATAGCCGTCATATCAACGTATATAATCAAGTTGTAAATTCAAAAAACTAAGATTTACTAAAAGGCTATAGTTGTAACAGTACATATACTCAAGTTGACCTTGGCAACACATATAGAATGCATTGAGGCAATTTATGATAAATGAAATATATATTCGATTCAAAATACAATTTCAGACAACCAACAGAGCAAAAATAAAGTACCAACCTCAACTTCATTAAGAACATAAGCCATTCACTTCATTACAAACACTTCAACTTCATTAAAACCAACAAAATAGATTCACTTTAACATAAATTCTCCTAGCTTAGACAAAAACGTCCATTCACTTCATGATTTCTAAAATATACATAAAGAACAAAGCATATGACATGCAAATAACAACTTTTAACTTCTTAATTTTTCTTGTCCAAAGTCAAAAATTTTGCAGCTTCTTGGACTGAAATAAACTTTATTTTTTCAACCTTCTTCCGTAAAAGTCTAATCTTGATAGCTTTTTGGAGATTAACGAAATTTAACTTTTCAATTTTTTTCTCAAATCATCCCCTTAACCTCCTTCCATTCTATCAACTATCCTTTTTAATTTGTTTCTTTTAACTTTCATATTATTCAATTTACCTTTTAGCTCCAATATGACAGTTACCGCTTTTAGTGGTACTGTTGTTTGTCTTGCCATTAATGAATTAACCTAGATATAGTGTACAAATTCAGCCATCATAGTATGTATTAACAATTAAATCAATTATTTCGGGCAAGATGATAGTACATAAGCATCAAAATGAAAATTAATTTACGTCTTACTTTGGGTTTTAGACATTTGTAGAATTTTTTTCCAGCATTCAGATCAGTCCAAGCCTTTAAATTTAAAGCTCTGAGTCCACAATAGCCTTTTTTCAAATATTGAGTTTCAAGTGAATTGATTGAAGCTTCCGATGTTGTACAGATTTTAGGAGGAAAGAAAGCTTTTTTAAGAAGTGGGAGAAGAAAAAAAACATGAAGTTAGGATTCTAAAAGGTAGGGGAAGACATCAATTTAAGTGGGTGTAACCAAGTGAAATAATCATCCACTTAGCCACAATCACTCCATAAACGAATCCTGGATCAATTTTTTAAAAGAAACCTAGATCTAGATTTGTATCATTTTTTTTTTGGAAGAGTTTTAAGTAAAAGTGAAGGGTAAAATCCTTTACTTTTGCCTCTTGGATCAGATTTTTTTAAGACCAAAATGGGCTGATGGTTAAGTGGGCTGATGGGTATTAAATGGGGTAATTTTTTACAGTGGATGTTGATGTGGACTGGCCATGTGGTAATTTTTTCTTCGTGGCATGCTTGGTGACATTCCATTATAGAGAGGGGTATTTATGATACAAAAAATTAATGAAGGGATATTTTTGAGCCAAAAAATAAACAAAGGATATTTTTTCTCCATTTTCGATAGTTCAGGGATAGTTTTGACCCTTTTCTATTTTTCATTTCCTATCCTAATAACTTTCTAAAACTCATCGTTCCAATAAAGAATAACATGATGCTTTCAATTAATGTAGTCATATCTGTTATATCTAAGCTTTAGAGATATATCGTGAATTCTTTTGAACGAATTATGCTCAAATATGTATGGATGAAATTAATTGAAAATAGTCCAAAAAATTTAATTTGGAGATTTGATTCATCCGAGACTAGTTTGCATTGTTTAAAAACACATTTGTTGAATAGAATTGATCACAGAATGTTGTGTGAATTTATTCATTGATTTAAAGCCGAGAATGTGAACATAAAGCAGAAACTCTAAAGGTGGTCATCATTGAAGCTTAAAGCCTCAAAATTTGAAAATTAAACTTCCACAAATAAGTTTAGTTTAGAGTGGGTGTTGTTACAAAAGATCATGTACCTCTTGTGGAGCCTAAATTTAGAATTTAGAATGATTTGGTGTAGTTTTTGAAGTGTTTTGGATGAATCTAGTGCTTGGATTCAAGAAAGAAGGCAAAGTCAATTTTGTATAATCATGTATAATATTGTATAATAATATATAAATACCTCATATAATTCTATATACTATTGTATATTGAATTTTTATACATTGTTATAAAATAAAAAATGGAGTTTTGTATGGTATTGTATACCAGATATATAATGTTGTATACCAAATTTTTAATTATTAGTATAAAAATATAATGAGTTATACAACTAAAATGTAAAATTTTGATTGCCCAGATACATTATAGTGTTGTGGATTATACTTTTTCTCAATTATCCCTTATATTTTGTGCATAAAAGTTAAACTTGAATTCATTCCATACACATATTGAGTCCATTTGAAGCGCAAGCTAGACCCAGATGACAACTAAACCATACCGAAAAAATTAAGATTTACTACTAGAATTTTGAGATTTTAAAATTAACAGTTCAGAAAGTCATTTTTTTATACCAATAATTGTTTGTAATAACTATATTAATTGTATGGATATTATAAAAAACTTATGTACTATATTTATAGAAGTTAAATTTAATAAAATGGATAACTGATTCTTTAAAAAGTCTGTAAAAATACCTATAGTTTAAGGAGTCATTTTTTAGAAGAAAGACTAATAATGTTGGGATCGTAGTGAAGGACCGAGTTGAACAAAAATCGTAACACCTAGATTATAATACATAATTTGTACTATAGGAATGTCACGACCCAAAAGTTAAGGTAATGATGGCATCTACCTGACCCGAACTTAGTAGATAAGACAACAACCCAAATGAGAAGAAAATTTGAATAACAGATAAAGAAAGATAAAATGAGACTCCTAGAATGAAGTCAGGTCAACGTATGCACAAATCATAGCGAAAGTCTGAAATAAATACCATAAACCCCAAATATCTGGTGTCATAAGTGTAGAGCATCTAAATACAACTCAGAAATACTGAAATATGAATATCTGTATTTGAAAATAAGTAAAGACATTTAAATAGACAAGAGGATGTTCGGAGTCAACTAAGAAACCCTAGAGCACTCCAGCACCTCAATCGCCGCTCAAATAAGCATGAAATCAGTTGCCGCATCCTGTGCTCGTACTCGAATCTTCACCGAAAGGGCACAGTAGGGGTGAGTACGGTTCACTTGTACTCAGTAGGTATCATAGGCCGACTGAGCAAAGTAGAAAATAATACAAGTAAAGAACTACTATGAGCACGTCACCTGCAAATAGAAAAGCTTTCAAATAGTAGCTCACTCTATCTCCACTAACAATTCTAATATATATATATATATAGATATATATATATATAAGGAACGAGTAGCAACAGATACGTTCAACAAGTACTATAAAACTAATACGCACCAAGCATATGAAAACACACAAAAATACATATGCAATGCAATGTAATGAAGATGGGATCATGATGAATGATTTGAAAGTCATCGCATGATGTATACACCTACCGAACCTCAGCGCTCCCAATATAGGACCTATGGGGGGTTCGCTACCTGTATTCTACCACCAATATCGGCTTACCTCTCCGGCTAGTGTTCATGAATTAAGGGTTTTATAAAAAGTGTCAATCATCTCTCCGGCTATTATTCACGGATCAAGGGTTTTTATAAGACTGTCGCGTTTCTCTTTCAATTCAATGTTTCTCAATGGTACCAACATCTCATGAATGTGTACGTATGAATGAGGTTGTAATGATCACCACCAATCAGTATGCAGCTAATAATCCATCCAATACATATATACGTGAGCTCAGAATCAGCTTAATCTATCAATAATCAAGATATCAATTTCTCATTTGGTACCATCGGAAGATTAGTCATGTAGGACATCATTAATATCATATAAAACCCCTAATTCGGGTATTTTTATCATGGTAAAGGTAAATAATGCTCAAATAAAGCCTATAACATCAAATAAAGTCCCCGCACAGGCATCATATTAACAATAAAGACATGTATTGTACAAATAAGATCAATGATGTCAAATAAAGCCCCCGCACAGGCAACACTCAAAGTATGATATCTCAAGTCATCAGTAATAAGCATATAAGCCCCCACACCGGCACACAACAACCATAAATAATATCAAAAAACAATTCCCAAATTAGTCTCTTCGACCCATAGCATGCTTTACTTATTCATAAACTACCTAGTCCAGTCTGAAGAAAGTTAAGTCATAACCTATCTCGAAACGTCGAAATTCAAGCCTAAAGTCCTTCAACGCGGAGCTTTACATTTCAAACAGCCTTGAAATCAACTAAAACATACAAATACAATATCTACGCATTAAAAGAAAGCTAGTGATACCCATATTGCCCATATTTAAGAGGGGTCCAAAACGGGTTTGAAAACGAAAGGGGTAAAACCAAAATTTTATTTTAGAAATACATTCTCCAAGGTTATAGGAGTCTATAGTTGAAAATCCATACGAAAATGAGTTAAAAATAAGGTCCAAATCGAAGAAAAATCATTTTTAAGCTTTACCGGCAAAATCCAAAAAATTTATTTTGAAATCAAGATTAAAGAGTGTTTTCAAAGGCATAATCAATAGGAAATAATGAAAATATGAGTTTAGAGGTTGCCCACACGAAATTGATGCAGAAACCCTAGCAAAATTGCCTTTCCCAAAGCTTGGGAGGTCCAAAAATAGAGTATAATAGCGATTTTGAGCTATTTATAATGTTCTGTGAATAGTACCTCACGAACACGGTCAACCCTTCGTGTTCGCGAGGGTCAACATTGACTAGGCCCATAAATGGATTTCACGTTCGTAAAGGTTCATGACCTGGATCCTCGCGTTCGTGATACCACTGCTGCGTTCGCGAAAGCCCTGCTACGTTCGCGAAGAAGTCATGACCCGACCCAGAACCTATTTGTTCTTCGCGATCGCGGTTCCCTTCTCGAGATCGTGATAAAGGAAAATATCCTTCTCCGCATTTGCAGCCAGAGGCCCGCATTGGCGGAAAAGGAAATGACCCTGCACCAGATTTAGTAAACCAGCTGATTTTGCAAGTTGAAATGTCTTCGAACGGACCCTCGGGATTCGTTTGGCACCCCACAGATACAAACCATATATGCTACTACGTTATTTTTGACGTTCTGGACTCATTGACAATGTTGGATTTTTGAAAAAGGATCATTTTCAATAAATTAACCCTCGGGACCCCTTTTTAGGCAATTTACTATTTTCCAAACGGAGGGTGAAATGCAAAATAAAGGTTCCGAACCCAAACCAACCCCGCTACTAACCCAAATTCAATATTTTGGATCTAATGGAACTGTCCAAATCACCATTCGGCACTCGAAACACAATATGTTGACCAAGGTCAAAGTAGTGGCTTTTCAAAGTCTCTAAGAGGCACAAACTCTCCCGATTCATTTTCGAATGCATTAGGAACCCTGCCAACCATTCTTACACCTTAAAATCAACATGTAGCATCTACGAGGAAGGGCAAAATGGTCAAATCACATAAAAAATTAAATTTGACATATCAGGTCATTACAGTATCTACCACTAAGACTTTAGTTCATTCTTGAATTAAAAGGTGTAAGAAGTACCTGAACCGATAAAGAGCTAGGGGTAAATACTACGCATGTCGGACTCGACCTCCCAACTAGCCTCCTCGATGGAATGGTGTCTACACTGAACCTTAACCATAGGGACCTTTCTAGAGCGCAACCGTCTAACATCCCTGGCTAATATGGAAACTGGCTCCTGAACAAAGGTCAACCTCTCATTCAACTGAACCGAGTCCCAACTTAGCATGTGAGACTCATTCGGAATATAGCACCGAAACATAGATACATGAAAGACTAGATGAACGACTGAAAAGTCAGGAGGTAAGGCCAACTCATAAGAAACCTTTCCAACTATCCGAAATATCTCAAAATGTCCAATGTATCTCGAGCTAAACTTGCCCCTCTTTCCGAACCTTGTCACGCCCATTATGGGTGACACACAAAGGAAAATCTGATCACCAATCCCAAACTTCAAGGCATAAAGTGTCATGATCCGATTTCTGAGACATGATGGCACCTACTATGTCCCACCAGTAGGTAAGCCAAACCGTAGCCCAAAACTACAAGTAATGGGCTAAATGGAGGAAGATAAAGAAATTACCAAAAAATAATATATACATAGATAAAATAGGGAGGGAGCAAAAGAATATCCCACAACCTAGTAAGGACGGTACAAGAGTCACTAACCAAAAGAGTTAGAGTACAAGTAATATCGATATACAATAGTCTCAAAATAAAAGACTATCTAAAAGTAGGGGAAGGAGAGCGGATCAGCTCAGGCTCTGACAGCTCACCCTATCTCCGAGACCTGTAAGAAGCTGGCTGGAATGTCAACGACGTCGGCTAATACTCGGATCTACACCAGAAAAGATGAAGAAGTGTAGTATGAGTACCAAAACAACGGGTATTCAGTAGGCATCATCGGCCGACAGAGCTGAATCATAATAAAAGTATAATAAAATGCGAGGATGTAAAATAAGTCGAGGGAGAGGGGCAAACCTGAGAACATGCTCTGAGATAGGTAGATAAATAAAGAAACACGCGATGCCGAAATTAAAGTAGCTACTACAACCCAACTAGGCCCCCATAAGCCTAGAGGGTACAAACAAGAGAAGACTAATCCAAATGAACCCCCATAAGCCCGATGGATGCAATCAAAGAATATACCATTACCATACTAATGAATCCCTTCAGAACCACAACTCATCGGACTCGAACCGGTACCATAATACCATGAAATAACCGTAGACATCGGACTTGAATTGGATTTCCCTCCTCATAACTCACCACAAGTGCTGGACTAGAACCGGTAAGTTAGTGCCATAAATAGATAGAGTATGCCGGACTCGAATCGGTTTTCAAATACCATAAATCAATAGAATATACCGGACTCAAACTGGTAAGTTAGTGCCATTAATAGATAGAGTATGCCGGACTCGAACCAATCTTCAAATGCCATAAAAAATAGAATATACCAGAATCAAACAGGTTAGTTAGTGCCTTAAATAGATAGAGTATGTCAGGCTCGAACCGGTCTTTAAATACCATAAATCAAGATCATTAACCTAGCCCCAAACTAGGTATATAATATGTAGTCTAAGGCTCAAGATTAAGGATAATGTTGCAAAAAAAGGCCTCCTAAGTCTACAAGGAGATAAGAGCGATATCCCAACCCCAAAGCATCAATTTACCTAAGGGAAGGGTAAATGGGTCGATTCTACTTCCGAAACGGCCCTCAAATCGGCCAAATAACCCAACTTTTAATAACTAAGCAACTAACTATAAATTCCAACCCCAAACTAGCATAATATTATACTAATACCATAATTAAGCTCAATCTATAAGTAGAGTAAGCCTAGCCTACCTGGACGCTGAAGAAAGTTCGATAAAGTCCGCTAAAGTGGGACCTTTCCCTTCCGAGAAGCCTCCGCACAACGCCATGCTCTCAAAAAAACAATCTACTCATCAATATGAGAACAACAATACCCATATTGCATATAAATGCGTTGGGTCCAAAATCGAGCCGAAAATCCCATGTGGGGCTCGCTTACATAATCCCAAATTTGAAATGGTCAAAACGTCCCTCAAGGCTCAAAGATCATTTAGCCTCAATAATGGTTCGAGCACAATAACATTCAAAATCAACCCATCAATGCACTAGGGTTAAAACTTTAAAATGGGGAAATTACTGATAAATTAAAGAAAACTTAATAATATTGATGAGGAAACGATCCCACGCACTCTCCATCTCACCCCAAACACCCATTTATCGACCCTCTCACTCTCTTAGCTCTCTAGAGCATTTAATGGTGTTTGGGACTTGTGGAAAATGAAGAAATTTGGTTTTGGCATGTATTTATACTGCCAGGGGTCCCTTCTTCGCGAACGCAGTGACCCCACCGCGAACTCGACCTGGACCAGAAGGACCCTTCGCGAATGCGAAGGCCAGCTCGCAAACGCGATAACATAAAGGCTTGGCCTTCGTGGGTGCTGCCAAGGCCTCGCGAATGCGAAGGCCATTCTTGGCCTACACCAGCTGATGTTGCATCAGCTAAACTTGACAATTGCCAAGTTTCTGATCAGACCCTTGGGATTCGTTCAGAACCCCGTGAATGCAAACAAACTATGCTACCCTATCAAATTCGACATTTTGGACTCAACGGAGCAATCAAAATTTCCATCCAGGGTCATTTCAATGAAATATAGGTCCTACAACTAAATGACTGTTTTAATCACTTTCCACCCAATAGCCCAAAACGAGTCTGGAAGCCTCGAGACCCGGACCAAGGGTCCCCCTAGCCTGAAATCAACATTCCAAAGTTGATGGAACTGTCAAAATTAGCATACAAGGTCGTTTACTTAGAGTTTAGTCCTGGTAGATAAATTTGAAAAGCGTCGACTTCAAAACAGGGAATTAGCTCTAAAAACCAAACGAACTGCCCGGTAACCGAACTGTCTGCACTAGCGAGTCATAAATGACTTGGGGAAGATATGAGAAAGCTCTAAATTTCAAAATAATGTGGAAATATAGAAAATGATCTGGAGGTTCATTACAATATTCACTACTAAAAGGACTTTCATCCGCAAAAATAAAGGGTAAAGATGTACCTGGAGGCTCAAACAGGTGGGGATACTGGGTTCGCATCTAGCTCTCGATCTCCTAAGTAGCCTGCTCAACTAGACAGTGCCTCCACTGGATCTTAACCACTGGAATCTCTCTAGAATTCAACCGTCTAACATTTCTGACTAAAATGAGGACTGGCTCCTCTACAATGCCAACCTCATGTCCAACTGAACCGAGTCCCACCAAAGCACGTGAGCCTCATCCGGGATGTAACGCCGCAACATAGAGACATGGAAAACTGGATGAACAACTGAGAAATCTGGGGGCAAGGCCAATTCATAAGCTACCTCTCTAACTATCCGAAGTATCTCAAATGGGCCAATATATCTGGGGCTGAGCTTACCGTTCCTCCCAAACCTAATCACGCACTTCATAGGTGATACTCAGAGGAAAACTCAATCACCAACCCTAAATCTCGTGGCACAAAGTCTACAATTAGCATAACTCTTCTACCTACTTTAAGCTACCCTCAACCTATCCTAAATCACCTGCACCCTATCCAATGATTCACAGAGCAAGTAAGTGCCACGGGGGCTAATCTCTAAAGTCTCAAACCAACCTATCGAAGATCGGCAATGCCTACCATATAGTCCCTCAAATGGTGCCATCTCAATGCTCGAATGGTAGCTATTATTATAAGCGAACTCTGTCAAAGCCAAGTGTTGCTCCCATTGACCTCCAAAGTCCATCACTCACTCGCGGAGCATATCCTCAAGAACCTGAATGGTCCGCTCCGACTGACTGTCGGTCTGAGGATGGAATGTGGTGCTAAGGTCGACCTAAGTACCCAAGTCCTCCTGACATGTCCTCTAGAAGCTAGAAGTAAACACTGAGCCTTTATTAGAAATAATGGATACGGGTACTCCATGAAGGCGAACTATCTCTCAAATGTAGATACGGGTTAACCTCTCAGCACTGAAGGAGATCTGAATTGGGATAAAATGAGCCGACTTAATAAACTAATCCATGATGACCCAAATAGTGTCAGAACCACGCAGAGAATGAGGTAAACCAGTCACGAAGTCCATAGTAATCTGCTCCCACTTCCACTCAGGAATGGGTAGCCTCTAAAGCAATCCACCTGGTCGCTAATGCTCGGCCTTTACCTACTGACATCAAAGGTAACGAGCTATAAAGTTTGGAACATCTCTCTTCATGCCACTCCACCAGTAATGCTGCCTCAAATCTCTATACATCTTTGTTGTCCCAGGGTGAATAGAATATCTAGAGCTATGAGTCTCTCGCAGTATCGACTGAATCAACTCTCCAACCCTCGAAACATATATGCGACCCTTAAATCTTAGAATACTCTCTGAATCTTGGGTAGCCCGAATGTACTCACCCCTCACCACCTGATCCGGTTGTAACAAAGCCTACTATCCTCAAACTGGGGACTCCAAATCTTCTTAAATAGGGTAGACCTAGCCTTGACACTCGCAAGGATCCTCCTGAAGTCCGAAATATCGAGTCGATCCAACAAGTTGGCTAATAATTTAACGTCCAAAGCCAACGGCCTCTTTGAAGCAGAAATAGAAGCCAAACTACCCATGCTCATGGCCTTCCGGCTCAAGGCATCTGCTACCACGTTCGCCTTGTCCGGATGATATATAATAGAGATATCATAGTCTTCAGCAACTCAATCCACCTACGCTACCTAGAATTAAGCTCTCTCTGAGTTATAAGGTGCTGAAGACTATGATGGTCTGTGTAGATCTCATAATGAACACCTTACAAGTAGTTCCTCTAAATCTTAAGAGCAAAAACCACCGCCGTCAACTCTAAATGATGAGTGGGGTAGTTGCGCTCGTGAATCTTTAGCTGCCTTAAAGCATAAGCAATAACTCGGCCCTACTGCATTAGAACACAACCCAAACCAACATTAGAAGCATCACAATAAACTGTAAACCCCTTGTCCTCAACAGGAAGGGTCAATATCAGAGCTGAAGTGAGTAAGATCTTTAGCCTCGAAAAGCTCAACTCACAATCCTCGGACCACTGAAACAGAACTTTCTTCTTAGTCTGGTCATAGGCGATGCAATAGAAGTAAAATCCTCAACAAATCGTCGGTAGTAACCAGCCAAACCAATAAAGCTACGAACCTCAGTCGGAGATGTAGGTCTGGCCCAATCACGAATAGCCACAATCTTTGTTGGATTCACCATAATCCCATCCTTAGACACCACGTGCCCTAGGAATGTAACAGAATTGAGCCAAAACTCACACTTTGAGAATTTGGTATAAAGCCTATGATCTCTCATAGTTTGGAGCACAATCCTCAAATGTTGCTTATGCTCCTCCCCGCTCCTCGAATATACAAGAAGTTCATAAATGAAAACAATAAAAAAAGAGTCCAAATAGGGCCTAAAAACTCAATTCATCAAATCCATAAACGTCGTTGGGGCATTGGTTAACCCAAAAGACATCACCAAGAACTCATAATGGTCGTTCCGAGGCCTGAAGGCTGTCTTAGGGATGGCCTCAGCTCGAATCCTCAACTGATGGTAACCCAATCGTAAGTCAATCTTAGAGAACACTGCTGCATACTGATGGTGGTCAACTAAATCATCAATACGAGGCATATGATACTTATTCTTCACTGTAACCTTATTCAGCTGCCTATAGTAAATACACATACACATAGAGCCATCCTTTTTCTTCACGAACAAGACAGGAGCACCCCACCGAGAACGCGACCTGGACCAGAAGGACCCTTCAGAAATGTGAAGGCCAGCTCGCGAACACGATGACCTAAAGGCTTGGACTTTTCAAACGCGGCCAAGGGCTCACGAACGCGAAGGCCATTCTTGGCCTGCACCAGCTGATACTGCATCAGCTAAACTTGTCAATTGCCAAGTTTTCAATCGGACCCTCGGGATTCTTTCGGAACCCCGTGAACGCAAACAAACTATGCTACCCTATCAAATTTGACATTTCGGACTCAATTATGCAATCAAAATTTCTCTCCAGAGTTGTTTTGATGAAATGTGGGTCCCACACCCAAATGGCCGTTCTTATCACTTTCCACCCAATAGCCCAAAATAAATTCGGAAGCCTCAGGACCTGGACCAAGGGTTCGTCTAGCCTAAAATAACTTGGCTCTAAAAACTAAACCAACTGTCCAGTAACCGAACTGTCAGCACCAGCGAGTCATAAATGACTTGGGGTAGCTATGGGAACACTCTAAATGTCAAAATAATGTGGAAATGCAGAAATTAACCTAGAGGGTCATTACAAGAAGCCTGCGATCGACATAACTCTTTTGCCTACTCTGGGCTGCCCGAAGGCTATCCTGAATCACCCGAACCCTCTCTAAAGACTGGCGAATCAAGTCGGTACCATGGTGTCTAACCTTTGAAGTCTTAAACAAACCAATTGGAGATCGACAACACCTATGGTACAATGCCTCGAAAGGTGTCATCTCAATGTTCGAATGGTAGCTATTATTATAAGCAAACTCCGCTAATACTAAATGCTTCTCTCACTGACCTCCGAAGTCCATAACACACACGCAGAGTATATCCTCCAATACCTAAATAGTCCACTTCGATTTCCCGTTGGTCTGGGGTAGAGAGTTATGCTATGGTCAACCTGAGTACCTAACTCCTCCTGAAACTTTCTCCAGAAGCTAGAAGTGAACATTGATCCTCCATATGAAATAATAGACACGGGTACTCCATGAAGATGAACTATCTCTCGAATATAGATACGAGCCAACCTCTCGGTACTGAAGAAACCTGACTAGGGATGAAATAAGATGATTTGGTCAATCGATCCACGATAACTCAAATGCTGTCAAAATCATAAGATGTACGTGGCGACTTACTCACGAAATTCATAGTGATCCCTTCCCACTTTCACTTTGGAATGGGTAATCTCTAAAGCAAACCTCCCGGCCTCAAATGCTCGGCCTTCACCTATTGACAACACAAGCAACGAGCTATAAAATTTGATACATCCTTCTTCATACCACCCCACCAGTAATGTTGCTTTAAATCACAATAAATCTTGGTCACCCCTGGATGAATAGAATATCTGGAACAATGCGCCTCCTCCAAAATCAATCTCACCCATCCACCAACTCTCGGCACACAAACTCGTCCACCAATCCTCAAAACACCATCTTAATCAAGAGATGTCGCCTTAGCCTCGCCACTCAACACCTTATCTCAAATGACCCTCAAGCTATCATCGTCAAACTAGTGAGCTTGAATCTACTCCATTAAAGAAGATCTAGTATAAACAAAGGCTAAAACACGTCCGGGTGTCAAAATGTCAAGCCTAACCATCTGGTTAGCTAACGACTGAGCCTCCAAGGCTAAAGACCGCTACCGAGTCAAGAGATAAGCTTAACAACCCATACTAGTCGTCTTCCATTTCAAGGCATCAGCAACTACATTAGCCTTACCCGGATGATAAAGAATAGTGAGATCATAATCCTTGAGCAACTAAAGCCAACGTCAATGTCTCATATTAAGATCCCGCTAGTTGAAGAAGTACTGAAGGCTATAATGATCCGAGAAAATCTAACAATGAACTCCATACAAGTAATGCCTCCATAACTTCAACACAAACACTATGGTTGCCAACTCCAAATCATGGGTAAGGTAATTCTTCTCATGAGGCTTCAACTGAAGAGAAGCATTCACAATCACCTTACCCTCCTGCATCAACACTACACTCAAACCAACACCGAAAGCATCATAAAATATGGTAAAACCTACGCCCTCCTTGGGCAAAGTAAAGATAGGAGCCAAAGTCAATAACTCCTTGAGCTTTTGGAAGGTCGCCTCACAAGCATCTAACCACTGAAAAATTATCTTCTTATGAGTCAACTTAGTGAAAGGAGCCGCAATAGACGAAAAGCCTTCTACAAAACGACGATAATAACCCATCAAACCAATGAAACTCCAAATCTCATTAGGAGAAGTACGTCTAGACGAATCATGAATTGCCTCAATCTTTGCCGTATCAACCATAGTACTATCCTTGGTCACCACATGACTCAAGAAAGAGATAGAATCCAATCAAAACTCTCACTTTGAGAACTTGGCATACAACTTCTATTCACCCAACCTCTAAAGTACGATCCTCAAGTGTCTCACACGATCGGCCTCACTCTTAGAATAAACCAAAATATCATCTATGAATATAATCACAAAAGAGTCAAGATACGGTCGAAATACCCATTTTATCAACTTCATAAATGTTGCTGGGGCATTGGTCAACCCAAAAAACATGACTAAGAACTCATAATGACTGTATCAAATCTAAAAAGTTGTCTCCAAAACATCCAAAGATCTAATCTTCAACTGGTGATACCTGACAATCTTAGAAAATACGAAAGCACCCTAAAAATGGTCAAACAAATCATCAATGCGGGGAAGAGGATACTTGTTCTTAACCATCACTTTGTTCAATTGTTGATAGTAAATACACATATAAATAGAACCATCCTTCTTCTTCATAAACAAGACGGGAGCACCCCAAGGAGATACACTAAGTCTAATGAACCCTTTACTCAACAAATCCTGTAACTGCTCCTTCAATTCTTTCAACTCATCTGGGGCCATCCTATAGGGAGGAATGGAAATAGGCTTGGTGCCCGGCTCCACATCAATGGCAAAATCAATATCACAATATGAAGGCATACCAGGCAAATATGTACGAAACACATCCATGAACTCGCGAACAACCCAAATAGAATCTATATGAGGCGGTGGGGCAACATTACTATCACGAACATAGGCCAAATAGGACAAGAACCCCCTTTCTACCATACGACGAGCACATAGAAAATATATAACTCCCTTCGAACCCAAATTAAGCTTACCCTTTCAAGCTAAATTTGGCACACCTGGCATAGCTAAGGTCACGGTCTTAGCATAACAATCTAAAATAGTATGATAAGAAGTTAACCAATCCATATCGAAGATAACATCAAAGTCAACCAAATCTAGGATAATCAAGTCTACTCAAGTCTCACGCCCCACAAAGGTGTCTACACAAGATCGGTACACCCGATCCACCACTAATTCTACACAAGATTGGTACACCCGATCCACCACTAAAGAATCTCCTAAGGGGGTAGATACGTGAAGAGACATAGCAAAGGGCTCACAAGAAGCATCAAAACCAGAAGAAAAATTTGGAGACACATAGGAGAAGGCAGACCCTAGGTCAAATCACATGGAAGCAGATTTGCAGCAAATTGGGATGATACCTGTAATAACTGCATCAGAGGCCTCTGCCTGTCTCTCGGGTATAGCACAACACTATCCACATCCACACCCTGGATGATCAACCCCGCGACCAATACCACGAGCTCCCCTACCTCTACCTTAAGCACCTCTAGCACAATCCCTACCACTCTGTAAACTAAATCTGACTACAAAAATAGGAGTAGGGTACAACTAAAGTTGAGAACCTTGCTGGGCAGTTCTAAACACATACTGAGGACAATCCTTGGCCAGATGACCCACCTTCTGACAAACAAAACATCTTCTATGGCCTGACTCAATGTTAGAGGGCGTAGATGAACTAGAATGGCAGCCCTGGCTCGAAGAATTGAAGCTGGAACCTTCACTCACATGACCTGATGCCTGGCTACCTGAAATTCCAAAACCTGAAGGTACACCACCTGATCCCTATAAAGAGGTTTGAACCGCCTTACCATGATAATCACGGGAACCTCTACTTGAGAAATTTATACCTCAAGAGGTACGACCATTAAACTCGCCCTATCGGTGCACCTTCTTGGTGCCTCTCTGAGTAGCCTGAGTAATAGACTCGATCAACTTGGCATGCTCAATAATGCTTTAAAAAGAAGCCCCTTAAACAACCATCTGGGCAATAGCCAACTATAGGAACCATCTAACCCCTTAACAAACTTTCAAATCCTCTTTGGCTCTGTTTAGATACTAGCACCTAAACATTTGGATATGTAACACCCCGTACCTTCCCAACCCTACTCGATGATAGTGAATAATGTTTACTTAGGTGTCGAGAATCATAAGTATGTACTTGGTAATGTTCAAGATGAGAAAAATTGAAATTTGGCCTTGAACATGTGACGAGCCTTTTATAGAAAGTGTTTTGTGATTTCGTGGAGCATTTGGGAAATACCTCGTACACATTTTAACCTAATTTGGTGACTTGGAGTCATGTTTACTTGATGATTAAGGTCACTAAGTAAGTATTTTATAGTGCTTTGATAAGGTATTGGACGATACGCAAGTGTTGGAAAAATTGCCGAAAAATTCAGCAACACATGGAAACTTGCGCCACTGCCCTGTTTCAGGGGGTGTGGCGCAAGCCTCTGAGATCAGAGAGGGTGCATTTCTTGCGCCACTGGCTTGTTTTGCAGCAGTGGCGCAAGGAACAAATTTTTGACCCTTCCGGAGTCGTTTCGTAACGCAATTCTACGACGCTTTCTAGATGGTTTCTTTTGGTTCTTTGGAGTTATTTGAGCATTGTTAAAGGTTCAAACACTTCAATATACTCCTACATACTCCTACATGATCAAATCATGAAATGTGAATAGTGATCCAAAATGTCCAATGAAACCAAGGGCGACTAGAATGTCTAGTTTTGCGATCGAAAGGACGAATGAGAATTGTTTAAGCGAATATTGTCGTGATATTATGGAATTATGTAAACATGTGATGTATGGTAAATTTTTGCATGAAAGTTGATGGGTTAAGCTACATGTGCAATTGGGCCCAAAATTAGGGCCCAAAATGGAACAAAAGATAAGGCCCAAAGGCAAAAATGACCCATTCTTCCAATATGTGACCAAGTGCACATATCATTTAGTGCCAAGTGTTTCTAAGGATGACTTGAAGTCCATAAAAGCCACCAAAATCAGATTTTAATCATACAAAGCTCTCACAACTTTTGGATATTTTCCACAAACATTTCTTTACTCTTCCAAACCCTAAAGCAAAATATCCTTTGGACTCTTTGGCAAAGATCATCCTATTCCAAGCTTTGGTAAGTGTTTATTTTCATGGATTAACATATTATATGCATGGAAGATTATGTATATTATTCTAGATGTGTTGGCAAGGTGGTGAATAGTGTATTTTGCCTTTGGTGAAAGATGTGTCATCTTGGTAATTTGTACTTGAATTAGGCCTTGTGCCTTTCATGAAAAAGCATGGTATGGACCAAATATGAACATGTATGGTGTTATTTTTGGCCTTAAACTTGTTCTTGTCTAAAAGTGGAAATTATGGGATTTTGGCCGATATGTGTTATGAGTTGTATTAAGGTGCTTTGATGGTTTATTTGTGATGTGTTATGGATAAGAAAGTGTAAAGGAGAAGTATTGTAGTGAAATGTATTGATTTTCATGTATTGGTCAATGTTGGGAATATTATGGAATTTTTGGAATAATAGTATGATCAATGGTTTTGTCAAGAGGAAATGACATGTTTAAAGGCAAACATGTAACTCATTGACATAGTATGCATTTGTAAAGTAATTGGTGGTTAATGTGAAGTTCGTTATGTATTTATGTTGTAGAGTGACACATAAAGAAGGAGAGGGATTATTGCATACGCATCGAAGGTGGTATATTTGTATTGTGAATCCAAGGTATGTAAGGTTACTTTGTCCGTATCTTTCTGCGGCAAATAGTATGCACATTGACATCTCACTAGTCCTATCCCGAAATGTGCTAAAGTATCCCATATCCGGTTATCAATGGTCATTGTCATATATTTCTTACTCATTGAGCAATGGTGAATCTCATGTCTCATATTCATGGTTAATGTTCCAAAATATTCCAAAAAGCCCAAGAAGGTTATGTTGCGATACTCCAATAGTAGTCATACTCATGTCTCTTGTTCCATAATGATTGTCCAATGGCTTCAATGGTGTTATGTTTCCCATAAAGTTTATTCACATGTAGTTTATTTTGGTTATGGTTCCAAAGCTTCCAAATGCTATGTCAAATGAATGTATCAATCTTTCACAAGTAATGGTATCAATCTCAAAGTAAGAAAAGAAGTAAGAATGAAGTAATGCGTATTGATTGTGTGCATGGGTGTTATCCATGGGGTACAAATACCCGCATGATGATGATAGTTTATCCACGGGGTGCAAATACCCGCGTGATGATGGCCATTTATCCATGGGGTGCAAA
The DNA here is from genome assembly GCA_031232105.1 of Capsicum rhomboideum. Lineage (NCBI taxonomy): Eukaryota > Viridiplantae > Streptophyta > Magnoliopsida > Solanales > Solanaceae > Capsicum > Capsicum rhomboideum. Next base: position 46,897,863 of record CP124717.1, on the reverse strand, counting down.
GGACACCTGCATGACGATATGATCTTATCCATGGGGTAATACCTGCATGACGATGCTATGTTATCCATGGGGTGATAAGAACACCTGCATGATGAGGGCCCTCACAGTATTTGAACAATGTAAAAGTAAAGTAAAGACAAGAGAAAGAATGAATGTAATATACATGGTTTCCAAAGTACAGAATGGTGACTCATCTACATTGTGATTTATCTATATTGGTTATGCATTTGAACTTGAGTTCTTGACATATTTCTATATCTTACAGTTTCATTTGAGCCTTACATACTCAGTACATTCTTCGTACTGACCCCCTCGGGGGATTTACCTTACTTGCTGCAGGCGCAGGTCCTAGTAGGCCTCCACAGTAGGTTGCCAGCTGTTTGCAGTTCATTGGTGAGCTCCAGTTAGTTCGGGGCTTCTCCGAGTCACTGTTGTACATGTGTTTTGCTTCTGTACATGTTATATAAAGCGGGGACTTGTCCCGACTTTTTGTTAATTTTGGTCAATGCACTTGTTAGAGGCTTTTGTAGACGGATGTGGGTGTATAAGTATGTAAGTACATGTTGTTTTGACTTAATGGCTCAAACGGCCAAGTTTTACATACATAGCTATGGCTCATGTTTTCATGTCTATGACGTCCGCATAGTTGCACAAGGAATAATAAGATTCATAGGAGATTATGTACGCGAATGTTCATAAGCAAAGGTTGGTTCTCTCGGGCCATATCGGCTTCGGGTGCCAATCATGTCCCGATCGGATTCGGGGTGTGACAGGATAGGTCATGCAAGCGTGCCTCATACTCGGCTATTGACATGGAGCCTTGATCCAAGTGATCAAACTCATTCGGCATCCAATTTCTCAAACTATACATCACAAACCTCTCCAGAAAGGCCTCAAAAAACTAGGCCCAAATCATGGCAGGCGAATCCAAAGGTCTACAACTAGATAGAAACCTCCACCAATCCCTGGACACATCCGTCAACTGATAAGTGGTATAAGTAATTCTGTAAGACTCAAGGGATCCAAGATTATGTAACTTCTCCTGGCAATCAATCAGAAACTCATGGGCATCCTCGGCAATAGCTCCATTGAACTTGGGAGAAGTCAAATGAATAAACCTCCCAAACCTTTTTTGATCATCAGAAGACATTACTGTACCCGAAACAACTAGAGGAATAGTAAGTTTGACAGGCAATGAATCCATACAAAGGGTACCATAGATAATGGTTGCACCTCTGAAGTAGGAATAGCATAAGCAGATGCCGATTCAAATAGCAGAACACCCCTCGAAGTCTGAAAAACACCCGGTACACTCAAAGGAAAACCATCCAAGTAACTCAAAAGGAGAATCAACAAATCCTGAAGCACTGGGTATCAACAGAACTTTGTGGAACCTAAGCTGTCCCTGCACCCCCGTCTGATAGTCATCTCTGGCATACACAACCTCAGGCTTGGGAGATGACTTCCTAGCACATCCTCTGGCTGGGGCAGCTCTTCGTGCCCGTTCTTTAACTCTGGTTCGACCATGACCCCTACCTCGTCCCCAGACTAGGGCTCACATATCGGATTCCAGTTCAGTATCCCTAACACTAATGGACCTAGTCCTTACCATCTGCCCAAAAAAGAGTGGAACACAAGTTTAGAACACTAGGTATGTATAACCCGCACTATATGGAATCAAATTGGAGAAGTTTTTCTTGAAGACATCTTATAGCCTCTCGAAGATAGATACAGTTGTCTACGTACCGATCTATGAGACTCTACTAAACATCCTGCTCTTACACTTTTGAGATCGGTGAACCTAGTGCTCTAATACCAATTTGTCACGACCCAAAAGTTGAGGTCATGATGACATCTACCTAACCCGACCTTGGTAGATAAGCCAACCACCCAGAAAAAGAAGAAAATTCAAATAACAAATAAAGAAAGATAAAATGAGACTCTTAGAATGAAGTCAGGTTAATATATGTACAAAACATAGCGGAAGTCTGAAATAAATACCATAAACCCCAAATATTGGTGTCAAAAGTGTAGAGCATCTAAATATAACTCAGAAATATTGAAATATGAATATCTATCTCTGAAAATAAGTAAATACATCTAAACAGACAAGAGGAGGTTCGGAGTCAGCTCTAAAACCCTAGAGCACGCCAGTACCTCTATTATCGCTCAGATAAGCACAAAATCAACTTTCGCATCCTATACTCGTAATCAGATCTACACCGAAAGGGCACAGTAGGGGTGAGTATGGTACACTTGTACTCAGTAGGTATCATAAGCTGATTGAGCAAAGCAGAAAATGATACAAGTAAAGAACTACTATGAGCACGTCACCTGCAAATAGAAAAGTTCCCAAACGGAAGCTCACACCGTCTCCACTAACAATTCTTTTCTAATTTCTTGTATACAATAAGGAATTCTTCCATTCTATATTATACCGTCTTTTACTTCAGGATTATAATATAAAACTTCAAGTTCGAAGGTTAATAGTTTTAGGTTTCTTATTGAATTTGTATAGTCTCGAATATTTCTAAGTGGTCTACACATTTAATGTTAAAGTCTTTCTTATCTAGCCTAAAGGAAAATACTTAATTCTAAGCCCTAATTGTTTTATTTTTCTTTCTTGATATTTTATACGGTTCTTTGAATCCCAAATACTTCTAATCATAAAATCAATAACTTGTACCACAGGTAAGTCTCTTTGTTCTAATCGGTCTTTATATACTGCTTGATAATAATTATACCTAATTAATAATTCTTTCTTGTCTAGTTCTAAGGTTCTTGAATGATCTTTTCTAACTTCTAATTGATTATGTAGAGATTTTAATAGCTTAGCTAAATGAGATTTTTTCATAGAATAGTCCTAGAAACTTCTTGCTCTGATACCAATATAGTGTATACTCTTCGATAATTTTAATTCAACTTTATTCTTCAATGTTTTGAGGGTTGTTTTCTAATGGTTGTAAAGTCCTACTCGGTACTTCCTCTTCCTTGTCCTCTACTTATGTATTTAGGCTTATTTCTTCCTAGACTTCTAAGTATATTCCCCAGAAAATTAACTCTTTTTTTTAAATCTTAATCTATCCATAGTCGTACCCTGTTCATCTCTTTTTCTTAAACTAGTTACTTAAGAACTGCTTCTTTAACCGCACCCCGAAAAACACTGTCCTGCGGCTCTCAGGCCATAATGGACTTCAACATCCTAGGCATTTACCGGTTAATCCAAGGGAGTTCATCAAGTATTTGAGAAACTAACCATATACTAAGGGTATACCTATGACAGATCATAACACATAACATGATATCAACATGATTTTATACCATAATCTAACATACCGTACAACATACTGTACATTCAGGCAAACTACTTTACATACATATTGGGGAATAATACCTAGTTCTAGTAAAGCAATAACCTACTTACATGATGTAGAGTGGAGAGAGGGTTCCCTTTCGGAAGTCCCCGAAGTTGCTCCTAAATATATAGGAAACTGAAAATCACACCTTTGTGCAAGCACTCTAACACTCTTATTTATACAAACACTCTCTTTTTATCTCACTCTTTATGTTATTGAATATTCTGATATTCAAATACTAATGCTCGATTGCTAGATCGATCCTATTTTTCTGAATTGAGAATGAGGGTATTTATAGGAGTCTGGCGGATTTCAAATCTGTGGACTTCAAATTAGAATTCAGAAGGAATTTATATTATTGAAGTTATGTCATTTTCTTGGGTCCCACGTTATTGTGCGTTTGTTGAAATTTTTTCTAAATATCTTTCTTTGTCTTCCTTTTGATTGAATTTTTAGGCACACATGATAGATGTTGTCTCCTTCTGATATCATGGCTGATGTCTTTAGGAAGTGTAGTCTGAAGTCACTATCTACGTTATCAACATACATTGTCTAAATTGTGCAGGGCTTCTGAGTCGAATTCCATACCAGAATCATCATCTGCGTTAGGTCCTGAGCAAATTATTCCATTGTTGGATCATAGTTTGAGTCTGAATTTAGAACATCTAATTCTTCTTTCTTGGGTTCTGGTTTAATCATATCTTTAGTTTCTTCTTTAGGAGTGCTAGAAGTGGGTTCCATCAACAATCTTTTTAATGTATCTCCAATAATACTTTCTATTTTTCTTGTAGTTGCTTTCTTTCTACTTTGTCTTTTGATTTTTACAGTTTTTGAGCTGGAGGCTCCTTCAAAATTAAACCTGGCAGGAAGTCTTCTTACACTTTTTGGCAAAGTGTCAGCCATCAACGGACTTGATGAGTCTTTACCGGTTGCCGTTTGAACCGGACTAGTTGTACCTTTACCTGATACAGTAGGTCTTTCTACATTCGTTGGGGAATGTACACCTAGTTTGAGTAGTAGAGTCTTTAAAAGATACAACTGGCCTTTGAGTCTGAGAGTAAGAGGGTACTTGATTTAGCTCAAGATTTTTTATATAGTCTTGGAGCATTAAATTTTATCTTATTAAATCATCTCTTTCTTTTTCTAACAGTTCGTTTTTATGATTATGTCTTTTGAAACCTTCTGTCATTGAACTGCAGTGATCACAAAAAATAATTTTGTTTGTGTCTTTTTGAATATTGTACTGAGGATAATTTACTGGGTTTCGTAGTTCTGGTGTTATAAAAAAATTTGGTCCTAAATTACCTCTAGCACAATCTAAGGCTTCATTGAAATTATTAAATCCTTTGTATAACGGGTCTTTAAAACCTTTAATAGCATCTACTACCTGTATCCATGTCTGGTAAACTCCTGGTGTCTTTCCCTATATAATCACATAAAATTTAAACTTGTTAGTTAAATTTTTGTCTGTAAAATATTGTGCGAGGGAATTCATAACAGATAAGAAATAGCTGACATCCCTTGGAGTCTTATTATATGAAATCCACAAGTTATCTAATAAGCACTTCTGATTTCTGTCAACTCGTGCTTCGGGTCTTATCTTAAAACTGAAATTAGATTCTAGATAACTAATTAAATTCTGTCTTCCAAAGTATATTCTTTCGATTGTCTGATCAGTAGCAGTCTGAGATGTATTTAACATGGTTTGTGGTCGGAAACAAGTATTGCTTAATAAAATCTGTAAATAATTGTCTGCACTGGAGTCTGAGGCTTTCGCCTTGCCTTTGTCTGCCATGCTGCAGGAAAAACTAGATAGTAGTTTTTGAAATCAATCTACTGAGTTTATCAGCTAAAGTATTTTCTTTACCTTTAATATGTTCAAATTTAATATTATATATAGAAGTAGCATCAATGAAATTCAGCCATCTTCTTTTACTGCTATTTTTCTCACTAATTTTCTCATGAAATTTTACTATTGCTTCGCAATCTGTTCTTACTAATATTTCTGGCTTATTCAGAATATATATCTTAAAACTATTAAGACCGTATATTACTGCTAATATTTCTGCATCTATACTACTCATATTTCCTTGTTCTTTATATTTTCCACTGTGATAAGCACATATTCGTTCTTCTTTCTTATTACTATACTTATTTTTTCTAGCCTTAAGGATGGCTCCCCATCCTTCAAAACTACCGTCTGTTTCTATTATTTAATAGTTTGTTTATAAAGGTAGGGCTAAGTCTGGTATATCCTTAACCATTTCTTTTAATTTTTGAACTAGCTTAATATATCTTATGTATTAAAGGTCTTTTGTCCTTTAGATTCAGTTTTAGCATAAAGTGGTCCTGCTACCTTTCCTAAATCTTTAATAAATTGTCTAGCATAATTTAATATTCCTAGAAATTTTTGTAAATCTTTTGTCTTTTCCAACTTATCAGGCATTTCTAAAGCCTTTTTTGCTATATATAGTTGTAACTTAATTTTTTCCCTCGCCTATAGTAATTCCAAAGAAATTAATGTATTGTTTACATAGTTCCATCTTTTTCTTACTAATAATTATTCCATTGTCGATAAATAATTTAAAAACTGTTTGTAAATGTCCTAAATGCTCTTTCATGTTATAGCTAAAACTAAAATGTCGTCTACATATACTAATACAAAATGTTTATATTTTTCAAATATATTATCCATCTTTCTTTGAAAAATTGGTGGAGCAGATTTAAGGCCAAATGGCATTACCAGCCATTCAAAATGTCCTTCTGGACAAGTGAATGTTGTCCACTCAATACTGTCTTGGTGCATCTTTATTTGCCAATATCCTGATTTACAATCAAATTTGCTAAACATTGTTCTTCCTTGAATTCTATTAATTAATTTTGTTTTGTCTGGGAGTTTATAAGCGTCCATTACTGTGTTATCATTATGTCTTTTATAATTTATTACCATTCTGGCTTTACCTCTAACTATTTCGCTATGATTTCTAACCATAAAAGCTGCTGACCTATGTCTTGACTTTGAAATCCTAATTACTCCTAAGTCAAGTAATTCTTTAATTTGTATTTAAAAGTCTTTTAAATCTTTATTAGTGGCTTGTATTGAGGCTGTTTTAACCGTATATTCTGGGTTTATAATTTCTAATTTACATTCTATTTGATTATTTTTCCAATGTTCTAAAGGTTTTTCTCCTATTATATCTATATCATCTAATTTCTGAATTAATTTTTGCAGGTCTTCTTGATTCTTTATTATTCCTATCTGTTGAATTCCTTTCTTAAAATTGTATTTATCTATATTTGGTTCCATTATATTATAGTTTTTATCGATAATATTATTGAATAACTCTATTTCGTCTTCTTCTTTATCTAAGTCTAATTCTTTTAACATTATTGTTCCTGTTTTACAGGTACAGTCTATGCCTTTATCACATAGTTCTCGTGGAGCTTCTTGAAGATTAGAGTCTTTGGTTACCTTTGTATTTCTTTGTACATTTCGTCCAAAAAATGCTGGAGTTATTATAATATTTTTGTAAAAATTACTCCGTCTCTTGTTATAAAACATCCTTCATTATTTCTTATCATAAAGTCTAAGCCTATTACAAAATCTTCTTTAATATTTAATTATCTAGTTAACATTATTCCTAGTTTATATATTGTTTTATAATTAGAACATGTATTACTAAAACTAATTACCGCATTTTTACAAAATGTCTATAAGTATTATGTGTTCTATCCATTTGCATGGATATCTGAGGTTCTTTAAAATTATTTATAATGTGTTTTGGCAAAAGTTTTTGGTTTATTATACATTGTGTGCATCCTGAGTCTACTACTCCTAGAGTTTCTATTTCATAATCTTGTATTTTTATCTTTGTTAGAATTTTAATTGCACTTAATTTCTTGTCTTCATTACATACTAAACCGTCAAAGGCTTCTTCATTTAGTAATTCTGAATCTTCTGCTTCCTCTTTATATTCTTCTATCTTATTTTTACCTTTTTCTAATTTTGTTATTCTTTCTTCTAAATTATTTATTCTTTTTGTTAGTTCAACTATTTTATCTTCTTCTATTATTTTATCTTCTCCTATTCTGTAACTAGTTGAAGAACTTGCTACTCCTTTAATGGTTTCTTTATGTAATTTATTATTTGTTGCCTTTTGTATTAGTTTTTGTCCTATGGTTCTTTCTATACAAGGAATGCATCCTTCTATATAACAGAATTTACATTTTACTCTTCTATTTTTATCTGGATACCATTTACAAATAAAACACTGGTTACTATCCAAACCTTTTCTTTCAAATTCATGCATACATTCTTTATTTATATTAGTTAAATTATAGTCTATTATATTTACTAAATCAAAATTAGTTGGTTCTAAATGTGAGTCTTCAAGATTTACCTCATTAAGAAGATTGTCATCTTCTGAGTCTGAGGAATTATACGGTTCATTATTATCTATACTAACTTTGGAATAAATTCTTTCATTGTCTGACATATATTCATCGACATTAATTAAGGTTTCTTGGAAATCTTCTATTAATTGAGAATTTCTTGTTCTTGTATTATTTCTTTTTGGGCATGTATTTGCTAAATGATATGTGCTTCCACAAGTGAAACACTCTAAAGTGTTTTTGTAGCTTTTATCATTCTTATACTTCCTAACATGTCTATTTTTATTTAAGTAAGGTTTTTTAGCTGCTGACTTTCTTAAATAATAACTTTTTCTTTTGTAATTATTCTTTGGGTGGTATGACTTCTTATACTTCTTTGGGGTTTGTTTTGTCTGATATTTTTCATCATAACTTTGGGTATTATATATACTTTTACAAAAACTCGTCTCTCCTTTCTTTAACTGTTTTTGAATTTGTATGTTAGTACATTTTTCTTGTAATATTTCTATTACATGTTGTATTCTATGTCCAATAGACCATCTAGCGTTGGGATTTTGTATTACTCCTTCTCTTTCATCCCGTCGTCTTTCTATTTCTCTTCCTAGTGCCTCCTAGTAATTTATTGAATAATGTTTTACCTAATGTCTGATCAAAAGCGTTTCCACTTCTAGTGCAATAATAAAAATAGTCATTTAAGAAAAACTTTATATGGTGCCAATTACTAATACTTAATTATTCTAATTGTATTAAAGATTTTCTTTGTAGCACTAGCAAACCGCTATTTGGGTCTTCTCCTGTTATTAGGCTATGTACTTTATTTGTAAAATTCTATGGATTAGCTCCCATATTTACTAATTCTTGGAATTCTTGTGGGAATTCTGTTTTAAAAGATTCCCATAATCCTTTAATAGATTCTCCAAAAAATGTCTCCATGTATCTATCCATAGTCTCTACATCTGTTTCTTGATAAGTTTTTATATAGTCTGCTACGACTATTCCTTTCCATAAGTCTATTAATGTGTTCCATGCTTGAGGGTCTTGTGCTACTATATTTAATATTTTTCCTTTACCACCTCCTTCCTGGAGTTGAACAGGTTCTTCTATATGCATTCTTTTTCCTACAAGTCTTATTCTTTCAGTCTCTGTCTCTGGGTTTATTCTGTAGACTCTCTGTCTAGGTACATTTCCTGTATTAGTTTGTACAGTATATCCTGATGTTGTTCTTTGAAATGAGCTTGAACTAGATTTAGCCGATTCCATGAATTCTTTTATACTTTTATTAGTATCTTCTTTGTCATCTAAATTATTATCTTGATAATTTTAATAAATATCTTCTTCGAGTTTATATTCTGAATTATCTGTTCTTAACTTACAGTATTTGAAATGATCTTCTACTTGGGAGATATGTAGTCGTCCTATTTTACATCCTTTACATTTAAAGGTTTTATTTTTATTAATTCTATATAGTTCTTGAGCAGTCTGTATTGCTATGTCTACTGTAAATTCTTCTGGTAGGTCTTCTATTATATTCATCATTTCTGATCGTTCTATTTCTTCCTCATCTTTTTGGGTTTCAGGATTATAGTCTAAAAATCTAATGGATGTCTCACCCTTCCTATTAGTATACATTAAATGATCTGTTGGTTTAAGGATTTCTTGTGTCTTGGGTTGCTCTAAATTCCATTCTAATCTTGCATAGGTTTCTTGGTCTATTTTTAAAGGTTTCATTAATCTGATTCCTTTATTTCCCATTAATTCTACTACATCGTCAATTTTAAGTCTAAATCTAGTATTACTATTACTAGATAATTTTCCAATAAATCCTACACATACTAATAAATTATTTCCTCTATTCATATCTTCATATTCCTTTGTCTGAAATCCTACTTTTATATGTTTTCAAAATTCTTCTGAATTTATCATATAATCTGGACTACAATAGAAAATTCCTCCATTGTTAGTCATGTCTACTTCCGTTACTCCTATTATAGATCTTTTAGGGTTTGACCATCTATCATCATAAATGGTTATTAATACTTTGGTTCCTAAATTCTTTCTTGTTAATCCTTTTAGTCGTATTACTATTAAACTCATGTGCATTAAATTCATATTTGTTCTTATTATTTCTTTCGTAGAGTCTGGACTTATTAAATTTAAATGGTGATTGTCTTTTCCTATTACACACATTTGTTCTTCTCTATAATGTCTGTAAAGTTGGGCCTTTTGAGAAAATATTCCAACATTATATAAAACTTTAGGATTTAGTAATCTTAAACTATTCTGTTGAAAAATCTGTATATCTCTATCTATGTCTATTACTTCATCTAATTGTTGTCCTATATTTTGTCTTGAATTATTATTCATAAGCCTACTTATTATGTTGTTTCCAAGTTTGTTTTGGACGAACCCGCCACCGCTGCTGCTGGGTCTGTTTTCTTCTGTTCTCCTACTTGATAAAAAGTCCATGTTTTAGTATTTCTTACTTGTGTTTTTTCTTTGTTTGGGGTGGCTTCTACTTTCTTTAATTGTTCTGTTAATTCACTAATAGTTTTTTCTGGTACTGGGAGATATTTTTCTTTAATAAGTCTTTCTATGTTTTTATTTATTTCTAGGATTTTCTGTGGCGTTATATGTTTTGCTATATTTTCTAGATTCTTATTTATTGCTAATAACAAAAGTATTATTGTATTATTTTTTATTATTATTATTTGGTCTGATTTTCCTTGTGGTTGATAATCTATTAATCCTTCTGGATTTGGTTGGATTTTCTGTCCTTGTTGGATTATTTCTTTATAAAAAGGGTCATTCATGAAAGAGTGATAGATTTAACTTATGCTATTTCAACCTTTAAATCTTTTAATTCTTTAAATATCTTATTTAAGTCTTCTGAAGATTTTTTGTTTATTTGTTTCTTTTCTATCTCAGATTGTTGAGCTTTAATAAAGTCTAAATTGTCTAATATAGCACCAAAGATTTTTGTTTGTTTTGCTTGCAAGTCTTCAAGAATTTCTAAGATTATAGAATTTTCTTTTAATAAGTCTTCGTTTTCATTCAATTGTGCTAGTCTGTTATTTAATGCCTTTTGAAAAAGTTGAATTTCTCTTAGAGCTTGATTACATAGTCTAATTATATTATTGGTATTTCTAACGCTTCTTACTAATTTATTTTGTCTCATATATTTTAACCTAAAGGAAAATATTTAACTCTATTTCTTAGAAATTTTATATAATTTTTTATTCCTCTAATTTTCTTTTCTATCTGTCTTACTTTGTTGTTTGATTATCTTTTAACAGGTCTTTGACTATTCTGGCTTGGCGTAGGTCTTGTTGGAAATCATATATTGTAAGATAATGATATGAGATGTTTTTTGAATAACGATGTTGTTTCATATATTTAAAGTTCTTAAAATTCTAGTATACGAATTTCGTATAGTATAAGGTCTAGTGTATAATAGTCTTGAAATAATATGATTTATTAATTTTTTCTGATTTTTTCTAATTTCTAGGATACAATAAGGAATTCTTCCGTTCTGTATTATACCTTCTTTTACTTCAGGATTATAATATAAAACTTCAAGTTTGAAAGTTAATATATGTATATATATAAATAAGGATCGAATAGCAACAAATACATTCAACAAGTACATAAAAGTAAATACGCACCAAGTATATAAAAACACACAAAATACATATGCAATGCAATAAAGATGGGATCATTATGAATAGTTTGAAACTCATCGCATGACTTTATGTAGACACCTACCGAACCTCAGCGCTCCCAAGATAGGACCCATTGGGGGTTCGCAACCCATATACTACCACCAATATCATCTTCCCTCTCCGGCTAGTGTTCACGAATCCAGGTTTTATAAAATGTGTCAATCATTTCTCTGGCTATTGTTCAAGGATCAAGGGTTTTTATAAAAGTGTCACGTTTCTCTTTCACATCAATGTTTCTCGATGGTACCAATATCTCATGAATGTGCATGTATGAATGAGGATGTAATGCTCACCACCAATCAGTATGCAGATAATAATTCATCCAATACATGTATACGTGAGCTCAGAATCAACTCAATATATCAATAATCAAGATATCAATTTCTTATTTGGCACCATCAGAAAATTAGTCATGTAGGCCTTTATTAATGTCATATCACACCCCTTATTCGGGTATTTTTATCATGGTAAAGTCAAATAATGCTCAAATAAGGCCTATAACATCAAATAAGATCCCCGCATGGGCATCACATTAATAATAAAGGCATGTATTGACAAATAAGGCCAATGATGTCAAATAAAGCCCCCACACAGGCAACACTCAAAGCATGATATCTCAAGTCATCAATAATAAGCATATATGCCCCCACATAGGCACACAACAACCATAATGTCACGACCCAATTTCTCAAGTCATGATGGCACCTACTATAACCCACCAGTAGGTAAGCCGACCCGTAGTCCAGAATGGCTAGTAACGAACTATCAAGAGAAAAGAAGAAAGCAGCGGAAAGTGAATACAATAAAGAGACTAATATAGAGAATTAACTCCAAAACCTGGTGAAGTCAGTACAAGAGATTCTAATACAATAGGAGTACAAAGTAGAAAATAGAGTCAATATATATACAAGGTCATCTCTGAAATACAAAATAGAGATCAAACTAACAATATGAGGGAGAACAGGAATACTCCAAACGTCAGGAGCTCACCCCAAATCTCCGATCCAAGGCTGCTTCGCAGTATGCACACATCAACAACGAGAACTCATACTATAATCTGCAGGCTGCAGAAGTGTAGTATGAGTAACAAACACGTAGTACTCAGTAGGCATCTGTCGACTGAGCTCTAAGGATAATGCAAGCATAAATAACATGTAAGCAACATCCAACTATCCAGGAAAACTAAGCAGATTAATGCTAATGGAGCAGTAAGGATAAACTATCCTATTCTAATAGAATAGTGTTCAGGAACTAAAGTACAACACCGTATATCACTAGCCAATATACCAATGAAGAGTGGAAGAAGGATATTTAATAGTATACAAGGACAAAAAATATATATATGATATGCATAGATAAGGGAAGAGAGGGATATACGATAATTCAAAGGTAATAACCTGAGGGGGTCAACCTAACATCTCAAGGATCATAACCAAGTAGGGAAGCTAATACTAGCATAATCAGGGACCCTAACCATAATGTCTAACCTTGAGGTAACTATCGATAATATTATCTAACATAGAAAAGGAAAGGGATCAGAAACATACCGACAACCTCGGGTACCAGTCCATAATCATTCTGCCATGAACTAACCATAATAACCCACAGTAAAGTAACCAGCTAGTCCGGACAAACAATACCTAACTGGGCCCCCATAAGACCGGAAGGTTCAAGAAAACACAACAAATAACAATCATAGCTTATACCTGTCACGCCCCAAATCCCATTGAGGCGGACTGGCACCCGAAGCCGATATGGCCCGAGAGAACCAATCTTTGCTCATAAACATTCGTATGCATATCCTCATATGAATATTATTATACCTCATGCAACTATGCGGAATTCATGGACATGGAATCATTTGCCATACATACATATATATATATATATATATATATATATATATATATATATGAAACTTGGCCGTTGAGGCCATCAAGTCAAAACGGACAATCATCTCTTACATTTATATACCCACATACGTCTACAAAAGCCTCTAACAGATGCATCTACAAGACCAACTTAAATTCGGGACAAGTCCCCGCTTTATACAATATTTACAACATCAAAACAAATGTACAACTGTGACTCGGAAAGCCCCGAACCAACTGGAGCTCACCAAAGATCTGCAAATACCCGGTAATCTACTGCGGAGGTCTACTAGCACCTGCACCTGCAGCAAGTAAAGTAAATCCCCCAAGAGGGGTCAGTACGAATAATGTACTGAGTATGTAAGGCTTATAAGAACTGTATCATACATAATAACAACAATAGAGCCAATATAAGAGAAATAGTCAATGTAAATAAACTCTCTTTTTGTATGAGAGAAACCATGTATATTACGTTCTTTACTTCTCTTGTCTTCACATATGTTCATCTTTATTGTTCTACCCATGCTAGGCTGTTCTGTCGCCCCTGGGATGAGATTAACCCATGCTAGGCTCTTTGACCACTGGGATGTTATTAACCCATGCTAGGCTTTCGTGTCGCCCCTGGGATGTTAGATTAACCCATGCTAGGCTTTTCAGTCGCCCCTGGGATGTTCTTATGTTACATTGGGATCGACCCATGCTAGGTATTTCAACCCCTGGGATACCACCCAAGATTACTCATCTATTATACATTACTTCTTTCTCTTATTACTCTTTCTTTCATTACTTAGCGATACCTTGTGACTGAAACATTCTTGAAACTTGGAACACATACATACATTACTTCACGTCTTTACTCTTGTAAGATTGATACCTTTACTTGTGAGGGATAGATACATTAGCTTGCACATTACTTCCTTTATTACTTTTGTGAGATTGGTACTAACATAATTATAATACTATTGGACTTTGGAACATGACATGATTGGAAATGTTATTCAAGAATAAATAGATTCTCTTTACACCATTACTCTCTTTGAGATAGTTCTTTTAGAAATTACAACGTTATGGCAGCTTTGGAACTTCAGCCAATGAATAAGAGATAAGTGAATCATAATTCGTCTAAGAATAGGACACATGTGAATAACAATATATGTCAACCTGAATTGAGATACTTCAAAACCCCTTCGGAATTGAACCAGTACAATGTCAATGTGAATACTATATGCTGCAGAAGGATACAGATAGAATAACCTTACATACCTTGTCCTCTCAATATGAACACTCAATCCTATATGTTAATACAATAACCCAGCTTCTTCCTTATGTGTTACTCTACAAGACAAGTACATAACAAAACTCATGTTAACAACCAACTACCTTACAAGTGCATACGACGATAATGAGTTACGTGAATGTCGTATAATGTTATTTCACTCTTTACAATACGACCCACTGCATTATCATACCAACAACACCATAACATTCCACACATTGACCAAGATATCATACATCAATAGCATTTCACACCAAACTTACCCTTTATGCTTTCTTATTATCATTCTGTCACAATTACCTTATCAACTTGCCTCATAACAACTTATGAACAACAATACATACTGAATATAGTCCAACATACTTCCATACGCCCCTTTAAAGTCATTAAAATGGCATCACAAGTTGATAATTACATCCAAAAAGGGTATAGGGGCATTCGGGGGTCAAATAGATGCGAAAACATACAAAACCGAACCTGGGGCTGACCTGCGAAGCCACCTTCACCCGCAGGTGGATGAGGTGCGCCCGCAGGTGGCCTTTGGCAGATGCCAGAGGCACATGCATTGGCATCTGCGCTCGCAGGTGCCCTCATCTAAGGGGGCGGATGCCCGTTTCGATCCAAATTGGTCTCTTTTGGGTCTTTTTATGCCATAAATGGTCCATGATCATAAATAAACTTCCATTAACATATTTTTGATCATCTTGAATTCCAACCATCAGCCATGGTCTCACAACACAGATAAACAATACTATACTTCTCGGTCAATACGTCACCAAATCCATAACCAATTTCACAATAACAATTCCAAACATTATACACAAGGATAAAAAAGTTAAGACTATAATCACATCTCACATGTCAATATTGAATCCATCAAGTTCACTTCCTTCAAAACCACAAGTCCATGTTCAAGTTTACAAGACAAAACCATTCTCCGATTTAGCAAACATGTAACATTACACATATAGTGAACTTCTACATACTTCACCCACATAACCAACATCATATAGGCACCCTCTCATGCACATAATTTATTAAACCATAAGCATAAACACTTACCAAGTCTTGCAAGATGATGATTTTGGCCAAAGGAATGAAGGATTAGGGTTTGTGTGAGATAAGGAAATGTTTGAGATAATTCTAGAAAAAGGCATGGGTGTCACAATGAAATAAAATCTGATTTTTCCTCATATATATAGGTCCCTCAAGTCACTCTTATCCAACTCTTGGCATTAAATGCATGGTTGATTAGTCAAATGGAAGATTGGATCATTTTTGCTCCATTGGGCCAAGTCTTTTGATGATGTTTGGGCCTCATTTGGCCCAATGGCTTAGGCCCACAAATTTTAATGTATAATTCATCAAATCTCTCATGTTTCAAATATTTCCATGAATGTTATGGGAATTAACTAGGTTCAAAAACATACGGGGTGTTACAATACCTATACAACCCTTATAAGGCTGATAAAAATAAGCACCAAACTATCATACTGGGGATAGGCAATACATATGAATGAATGAAAGCAACATAAACCAATAGTACCATGCCTAATCCGAGTGCCATAATGTACCAAGTGTATACACCTCCTCTAACTTAGTAGCTCATAAAGGCAGGACCTACAGTGACCCTCCTTGTTCAGCACTGTGGCTCATGGTTGAAGGGGCCCTTAGGGGACTCGGGATATCCGTATACATTGCCTGGTCCCAAACCAGGACTTCTAATAATCATCATAATCAATCTAATCCATCCAGTACCGGAGAGATATATTAGTATAATAAGTGCACAGACTTTTAGTCTATAAATCCATTGCCTGAGATCAAATTCAGGACTAAATTGGCATAATAGTGTAGAAAGGGTTGGAATTTCTCTCGACTGATGTAAATAGTAGTGGTAAAAGAGTGGATTAATAATGGATCGAAATCAACCTCGGTCTAAGTTAAACAACATTTTTAGTTCCAAAGCTCATAATTCATTAAATAAGGTGGTACGATTCCCGTTGTAAAAGAATCTATTTTAAAAGTGAAAAGTGGAAATAAATCTCTTTTTAGAAAACAGTAGTAAAATCAAGGTTTTGTTCAAAATTTTACCACTAAGTGAGCATAGATGCGCCTAAATGTATGCATGCCCTCACCAGTATCCAAACAATACAATCATAAGCGCCTAAGCGTCTATAAACTAGAATCATGCCCTCTTTAAGGGTAAAATACTCACTCGGAGTCCAACTGGTATCGTAACCACGGCATCGGGCCCAACAATACATAACTAGTATAATGATATCACCAAAATCTGGGGAACTATTTTCCAATATTCTAAGTAATATGGTGAGTCTTATACTAAAGGATCATTAACATCAATCTATGGATAACATGTCTATAATCAAGGATAATATGGTTCTAGGGTCATAACGGGTATCCTAGGCTAGGGTTCAGATCATATTTCTATCCCAAGTTCCCTAAATAGACTAAATCATGATTTAGTAGTCATAATCCGATCCTACAATCCCTACCTAGCATGCAATCTATGCAATACACAATCTCATAGAGAAAAGTAGACCAAAGCCTACCTCAAAGCCGAACCACAATTCTTAAATCATCCATAAATCGCCCGTCCTCGCTCCACGATCCCAGTAAGGATGTTGCACTATCAAAATAATAATCTACACGTTATTACGAGTAAAATGACACCCATATTGTAATATAAAACTTTGAGCCCAAAATCGGGTCAATAATAAGCCCATGACGGCCACAAACAAAATCCCAAAATTGAATCCGTCACGAGGTACCTCAAAGGACAAGGAATGCGTGCTCAAAATTTGAGCAAAAATGGAGTACAAATCGGGACCTAAATCAAACCCTAAAGATTAGGGAATTTAAGACCTAAATTCTAGGAATTTGCAATGAAAAAGGATGGAATTTGATGGGAAAAATAATGCAAAATGACCAAGGGGTGTGAACTATCTTACCTTAGCTTCAATGGATGATTTCCCACACTTTTCCACGTCCCAAGCTCTCAAAAGGAGAGAAAAAAACCTAGGAAGAGGGGAAAAATCAAGTAAAGAAAGGGACTTATCACCAGCAATCGCCGCTTAAGCGACTACTGGGTCACTTAAGCGAGGATTGATTGCTAAAGTGACCCTCAGCTAGGCAGCCAAGTATCGCTAAAGAGACACAAGGTCGCTAAAGCAACGGAAGGTCGCTAAAGCGACACAAGGTCGGTTAAGCGATAAGATGGTCGCTAAAGCGACCATGGCTTAGCTAGTCAACATCTCTTAAGCGATGACCTTGCTACTAAAGTGGCTGCACCAGCAACTTGAGGCATCAGATTTTTCTAAGTACAAATAGACTCCGATCGGGTGTTTGGGATTCATTCGGAACCCCGTGTACCCAAACATACTACTCTACCATACCAAATTTGATATTTTGGACTCAACAAAACCATCGAAATTTCCAACGAAGGTTGTTTCAACACAATGTGGGGCCCACACCTATAGTTCTATCTTGACCAAATTCTACCCATTAGCCCAAAATGAGTTCGAAAGCCTCGAGACCTAAGACCTTGGTCCCTCTAGCCTAAAATCAACATTCCAAAGCTGATGGCGCTGTCGGAATTCTCATTTGAGATCGTTTACTAGGAGTTTTGATCCAACAACAATTCCTTAACAACAAAAGCTCCAAAATAAGGGTATGAGCCTAAAACCCAAACGAACTGTCTGATAACCAAACCGACAGTTTTGCCAAGTCATAAATGACATGTAGCCACTGTGGAAAGATTCGAAATGCCAAAAATACACGGGAATTGAGAAAATGACCTAGAGGGTCATTACACATAAATAATAGTGAAATTTAATTCTCAAATTCGTCTCCCCGACCCATAGCATGCTTTGCTAATTCATTAACTACCCAATCCAGTCTAGGGGTAGGCATAAATACCGAAAAATCAAACCGTACCAAATTAATTCAGTTTTTTGGTTTTGGTTTTGGTTTTTCAGTTTTTTGATTTGGTTTCGGTTTATTTTTTATATAATTTCAGTATTTTGGTTCAATTTTTGGTTATTAGTTTTACGTAATTCGGTGTTTCGGTTAAACCAAAATTTATAATATACTTCTAATTATTATTATTTTATATATATATATATGTGTGTGTGTGTGTGTGTGTGTGTGTGTGTTTATCAAGAATACGCAAGAAAAGCACTTCGAATTGTTGATTAATCGTCAGAGATGGCTTAGAACCAATAGTTCAACTAATTCCTATAATTATGAAACCCATATGAGAGACAGAGGAATAGGCTATTCTTTTTTTTAAATTCCGTTGACCAAGAGATGTTGAAGCTGTACGCCAAACAAAAATAAATAAGTAATAAAACGTTAAAATAAATTGAATCAACTTGAAAAAATAAAAATAATTCAATATAATCTTAAATTATTCAATTAAATTATATATATATATATATATATATATATATATATATATATATATATATATACAAGTATTGGCGGACAACCCACTTAATCTAAGCGCAAATACAATACAACCCATTAAAATAAACCTAATAGTTAATTAAGCTTCTAGGTCACTCACACACTCTTCATCACTCACTCTTCACTCTCTACCTTCACTCCTCTGGAACGACGACCAGCTATGAACCAACGGCGAACACAACCAGCGGCCAATGGCGAACACTGAACCATACCGTCTCTAATTATTTTAATTTTTTTGTTTTTCTTCTTCTTCCCTATTCTGCTTTTCATTTTAGTCGGTGATTCTGTTAAGAGTTTGATTTTTATTGATTTTCTTGATTTTGTGAAATGAGTTTTCTGATTTTATGAAATGAGTTCACTTCACTTCACGATAAAATTGAATTTTATAAACCAAACCGAACTTAAAAAAACTGAATCGGTATTCAGTACATATATTTCCATAACCAAAAACTGAAAAAACTTAAATAAATAAACTAAAATCGAAGCGAATTGTCGAACGCCCACCCCTAGTCCAGTCTGAAGAAAGTTAAGCCATAGCCTACCTCGATGCGTCAAAATCTAAGCCTAAAGTCCTTCAACACTGAGTTTTCCCTTTTGAACGACCTCGGAATCAACTAAAACATAAAAATACAATATCTACGCATTAAAAGAAAGCTAATGATACCCATATTGCCCATATTTAAATTGGGTCCAAAACAGGTTCGAAAAATGAGTTCGAAAATGAAAGGGGTAAAATCAGAATTTTATTTTAGAAATACATTCTCCAAGGTTATAGGAGTCTATAGTTGAAAATCCAAGCAAAAATGAGTTTAAAACGAGGTCCAAATCAAAAGAAAAACTATTTTTAAGTTTTACCAACAAAACCCTAAAACTCCATTTTGAAATCAAGATTAAAGAGTGTTTTCATAGGAATAATCAATAGGAAATAATGGAAATATGAGTTTAGAGGTTAACCACATGAAAATAATGAAGAAACCCTAGAAAAATCGCCTGTCCCAAAGGTTGGGAGGTCCAAAAATGGAATAAAATCGCAATTTTGAGCTATTTATACTGTTCTGTGAACAGTACCTCGCGAACGTGGTCAACCCTTTGTGTTCGCGAGAGTCAAAATTGACTAGACCCATAAATGGCCTTCGGTTCGTGTCCATGGCTTTGCATTTGCGAAGGTCCATGACCCGAACCCTCGTATTCGTGACAGCCCTGTCGTGTTCGCGAAGAAGGCATGACTCGACCCAGACCCCATTTGTTCTCAGCGATAGCGACTCTCTCATCACGATTGCGATAAAGGAAAATATACTTCTTCGCGTTCGCGGCCAGAGGCCTGCATTCGCAAAGAAGGAAATGGATTTGAACCAAATTCTGCAAACCAGCTGATTTTCCAAGTTGAAATGTCTTTGAACAGACCCTCGGGATTTGTTCGGGACCCCACAGATACAAACCATATATACTACTAGGCTATTTTTGATGTTCGAGACTCAATGGAAATATTGAATTTTTGAAAAGAGTCATTTTCAGTAAATTAACCCTCGGGAACCCCTTTTTAGGCAATTTTACTATTTTCCAAACGAGGGTCGATATGCAAAATAAAGGTTCCGAACCCAAAACAACCCCACTATTAATCCAAATTTGACATTTTGGATCTAATGGAATTGTTCAAATTGTCACCCGGCACTCGAAACACAATATGTTGATCAAGATCAATCTAGTGGCTTCTCAAAGTCTCTAAGAGCCACAAACTCTCCCGATTCATTCCCGAACACATTGGGAATCCTGTAAGCCATCCCCATACCCCAAAATTAACATGTAGTAACTACAGAGGTTAAATTATATAAAAAGTAAAATTTTACATATCAGGTCATTACAAAGAATTATTTATTATTGAATATTTAATTTATTATATTAAAAATACTATGTAATGTATATTTTTTTTAAAAATTAAACAAAATAAAATATTTGTTTTTATATGAATGGCTATTTTTTCCATTCAATAATTTTAATCCACATATATATTTAATTTCCACTTTCTTGTTCATATTTTTTCTTGTATAAAATAACAAATAGATTCATATAAAGCTTATACATAAATTACCAATTTATATGCATGAATTTAATTAGTAACCACACAAAGTATTAACTAATGGTAGATATTCAGAGCACGTGGTATTTAAGGATGGAATTATGGTAGATTCAAAGAATATTGAGGCAGTGAGAGATTGGGCTAGGCCTATTTCACCTATCAATATTCTGAGCTTTGTTGGGTCAACTGACGTATTTACTATCTTCTCTATCATTGTTATGCCAGAGGAAAAGAGTGAAAAGCTTACTTTAGGTATTGGCTTAAGCGTTATAAGTGAACATCATGCTACTCAGGCTATATGTTTAACAGATGCAAGTCGAACCTTGATTTTCGGAGTTCGAAAGAGAAGGGGAAGAAGCGAGGTAGAGGAATTAGTCAACTCATCAGGCTCATGACCTGAACATTATAGGTTCAAATCATGTCCCCTCCTAATCAGTTGAACATTGTTCATCAAGATAGAAGTTCTTTCCCAAACCATCTACAAAATGGGGCTAGTATTCAGCATTGGTTGGTTACACCTCTTTGTAGGGTGATGACACTAGTAGCTGTGGAGCACAGATGTCTATTTCTGTCACTATTTAATTCCAACTTAGAGCTCCTTTCCATCCAGTCAAGTGCCATACTTTTTCTCTAACAAGAACTCTAAGATGAGGGAGTTATAAGTCGGATTTGAAGTTGGACTTTCCCTATATGACATTTCTTTAAAGTCCGCTTCGAAGCTTCCAGGTTTACTTGTTTTATATTATGGTTATAGAGAATTATTCAGTCCCTTGCTTTCATTAGTCAAGTGCAGGGATCTCATCTCTTTAGCTAGAATTATTTCTTTTGCATATAGTCGATAAAAAAAAAATATTACAGATGGTTTGTAGAAGGTTTCTCTTCAATCTCACTTTATTTGACTAAGTTGACTTAGAAGAATACAATGTTTCAGTGATCTGATGAGTATGAGGCAAGCTTCCAAAACCTCTAATCTTTATTGACATCAACTACTATTTCGACTTTACTGTGTATTATGATAATTTCAGGATTGTTCTTGGGTGTGTATTAATGCAGTGAGGCAAGGTTATTGCATATGCTTTTAGACAATTGAAGGAAAGAACTATCCTACTTATGATTTGGAGCTGGCAGCAGTGGTTTTTTACTTTGAAGATTTGAAGGCATTACCTTCACGGTGTTCTTTGTGAGATTTTCACTGATAATTTTAGTTTTTAGTATATATTTAGCCAGAAGGATCTCAATTTGAGGCAACATAGGTGGTTGAAGTTACTCAAGGACTATGATATGATGATCCTTTATCATCTGGATAAGGCTAATGTGGTAGTAGATGACTTAAGCAGAAAGATTGTGACTATAGGCAGCCTTGCATTGTTACTAGCTGAGGAGCATCTTTTAGCTTTGGATATTCAGTCTTGGCCAATTATTTGGTAAGAATTGATTTTTTTGAGCTTGAGAAAATTCTTGCTTTTATGGAGGCTCATATATAATAGAAGGGGTTTGATCTCTTTATCCAATTTATCACTTTCTTCTTTTCATTATAGTATTTCTTCTATGTTTTTGGAGTAGATTAAGGCTTAACAGTTTGAAAATGACAAATTGAGGTTGATTCAAGACAAAGTGTTAAGTGGTGAAGCTAGAGAAGCAACATCAGACTAGAAAGGGGTTTTGAGAATTAAGTGTCGCGTTTGTGTTCCTCGAGTTGGTGAATTAACTAGATTGATTATGGAGGAGTCTCACAGCTCTAAGTATACTATTTATCCAAAGGCAGTGAAGATGTATCATGACTTGAAGCAACATTATTGGTGGTGTAAGATTAAGAGGGACATCGTGGATTATGTGTATAAGTATTTGAATTACCAACAAGTGAAGTATGATCACCAGAGACTAGGTGGGATATTTCAAAGGATGCTTATAACCGAGTGAAAGTGAGAGCGAATCACTAAGGACTTTATGGTAAGCTTACCACAGACTTTGGGGAAATTTGATGCCATATGGGTCATTATAGATAGATTGACTATGTCTTCTCATTTCATATCAGTTAAAACTAGCTACTATTCAGAGAGGTTATGTCATATTTACATCCGTAAGATAGTCATTTGCATGGGGTACCTATTTATAATATTTTTGATAGAGGCACACAGTTTACATCTTATTTTCTAAGTTTTCATGTAAAAGGAGTTGGGTATCCGAGTTGATCATAGTATCACATTTTACCCGCTGACCAATGGTCAGTCAAAAAGGACTATTCAGGTCCTTGAGGATATATTAAGAGCTTGTGTCATTAATTTCGGAGGTCATTGGAGTTAGTTTTTTCCTTTAGCCAAGTTCACCTATAACAATAACTTCCATTCCAGCATTCAGATGGAACCATTCAAGGTTTTATATAGTAGGAGATGTAGATCTCCATTACGTTAGTTTGATGTATTTGAGGTTAGGCCTTGAGGCATGGACTTGTTGAGAGATTTCATTAAGAAAGTAAAGTTGATCCAAAAGTACTAAAGATTTCATCCCATAGAAATATATATATATATATATATATATATATATATATATAAAAGAGTGCAAAGTCAAAATCTTATGTTCTTAAAATCTCAAATTAATTAAGATATTTTTAAAATTATAAATCACCTTATTTAATCATTTTTCCTTTCAAAAAACACCTTGTAGACACCGCGTAAAAAGAAAAGAGAGAGAAAATAACATTTTTGATCTTTTATGTTTAAGGTAGGTATAAAATTATTCTTTAAATATACTCTTTAAGCATATTTAAATCTAAACAGTTTTGGGCCATGTTAAATTTAGGAAAAGGAGTCAAAAATACCCCTCAATTTTCATTTATTAATTAAATTTACCTGGCCTAGTTTGGTTTGGAGTGGGCCTTTATTTGTAAATATTGTTTCATTAATAAAAGAGGTCCATCGGACCTCATTTAGATTAAAAAAAATAACTAAATTTACCTTCATTATACTATCGGGTTATATTTAAATTTGTTGTCACCAAAATTATCACTTATGCCCCTAGTTGGATGAAAAATTCAAATCATCGCAAATTACCCATTTTTGAAACCCCCCCTCCCCAATCGTAATCTACCCCCAACCCATCTTAACTAAAAGAACCCAAGTCTCATCTACCCTCATAGACGTATTCTCCCATAGTTCATAGTTCAATTGGTAGGGATATCAATCAAAGACTTTCGAAATCTGATTACAAGACTGACTGCATTTGTTTTTATTAAGATTAAGATGTCTGAATCAGAATGCACATCTGAATGATTAAGATGTTGTCTCTAAATCTGAACACTGAATAATTAAGAATATTTGTTTTCTAACATCTAAATGTGCATAATTTATTTATAGGTATTACATATATAATTCAAATTTTAAAAATAATTAAATATTATAACAAGAAAATATTAGATAAAACATTAACTTAAACAACAAGATTATTATTTCAGTGTTAAATTAAAATATTTAAAGATATACATGAATATTTTATGCAGTTATAAATATTGAACTATCTAAATTACTAAAGAAATACAGATAAAAAAAAAGTTGTAATAATTGAGGGTGTGTCAAGTCAAACATGGACAAGTAAAAATGAGAGGAAGAAGTAAAGAATAAGAGCACCAAAATCATTAAAGGTCTAAGAATTTTAATTTGCTATTCTTTACCGGCTCCCTAAAGTATCAATTCATGGTATTCTTTATCTTTAATTTAGGAGTTGTTTGGCCATGAATATTATTCACTTTATTCTAAAATTCTTGTTTGGCCACAAAAATATCAAATATAGGTGTTTTCACTTTTTTATTTCAGTTTTCACTACTAGTTTATTTTTAAATATTACCTTAACTTTTTTTTTTTTTTTACAAAAATCATCCCATTTTTTACAACTGTAATATTTGTAGTTTATTGGCGATGTTATGAGAGATAGAAACATGACTCAATGTGGTTGTTTGCAATGTTCAATAGTATAGTGGTTTATTTTTTGTATTGATGTACAAACTAATGGAGTTGTGAAAGTTAAGTTGGGTATTTTGCTAGTTTTTTTAAATTAAGTGTCACGACCCTAAAATTGAGGTCATGATGGCACCTACCTAGACCCAGACTCGGTAGTTAAGTTGAAACCCGAAAAGAAAGGAAAAATCGATATATGAAGAAAACAAGTAAATACGAGACTTCTAGAACAAAATAAGACCATAATATGTAAACTACATAAGTATCTGAACGAAATATATAAATCCTCAAGACGTGGTGTCATAAGTGAAAAGAGCATCAAATACAAATCTGAAATTTGAAATAAATGAATCTGTCTCTGAAAATAAATAAAGACAAGATAAGATAGGAGGAAGTCCGAAATCTGCCCCGAACTCTGGAGCTCATCAGTACCTCGAATATCAACCTTGCACAGCATAAGATCAGTCACCGTAGGTCGCACTCGTACTACAATCTGCATCGAAAGGGCACAGAAGTAGAAGTGAGTACAATCCACTTGTACTCATTTGGTTTCATAGGCCGACTGAGCAAAGTAGAAAAATAAACAAGTAAAAACTTTTATGAGCGCGTTCTACCTGCAAACAGAAAAGTTCCCAAATGATAGCTCACACCGTATCCACTAACAGTTCAACAAATATAAAGTCAAAATAGAAAACTACACACGAAATATATAGAGAAACTAAGTACACGACAACACATACATAGAGGAAATACAAATGATGAAATGCAATGATGGTGGGATAATGATGAATGAAAGTCATCACATGACTTTTCGTATACACCTTCCTAGCCTCAGCGCTTTAAGACAGGACCCATTGGGGGTTCGCACCCCGTATACTTTCTCAAATCTCAATCTTATATTTCAATCAACCTTGCCGGCTAGTGATCACAACCAAGGGTTTTATAAAGTGTTTCATTTTCTTTCAAAATTAGAGTTTTTTAGTGGTACCAGTATCTCATGAATATGTATGTTTGAAATGAGGATGTAATGCTCACAACCAATCAATATGAAGATGATAATCAATTCAATACAGGTATAGTGAGCTCAGAATCAACTCAATATGTCAATAATTCATGATATAAGCCCTCGCTCGACACCACTAGAATGAATAATCATGTAAGACATCAAATATATCATTTCAAACCCCTTACTCCAACATCACTATAATGATAGAGGCAAATAGTGCGCAAATAAGGCCTATAATGTCAATTCAATCCCCCGCACGGGCATCACAACGACAATAATGTCATTTAATGCACAAATAAGGCTTATAATATCAAATAAAAAACCCAATCGAGCATCACCATATATATATATATCTCAAGTCAACAACAATATACAACTAAGTCCCCACACGGGCAATGCAATAACAATAATAATCTCAAGATACGATTTTCTCGTCTAATTCGCCAACCCATAGCATGTTTTACAAGAATGGGTAACTACCCAACTCAGTCTGAAGAAAGTTAAGACATAACCTACCTCGAAGAGCTTAAATCCAAGCCTAGACCATTCAATGCAAAGCCTTTCCTTCACGAGCGATCTTAGAACGAACTAAATCTATCAAAGATGTAATCTACACATCAAAAGAGATCTAATGATATCCATATCGACTATACTTAAATTGAATCCAAAATTTGTTAGAAAAATAGGTTCGAAATCGAAAAAGGCAAATTGAGAATTTTATTTTAGAAATATGTTCATCATGTCAAAAGGAGTATATATTCAAAAATTCATGTAAAAACGAGTTGAAATCAAAGCTCAAATCGAAGAAAAATCAATTTTAGGTTAACCAGGGTTAAGCATCGTGAACGCGACCCCAAGGCTCGTGAATGCGATGGTCAAAGTCCTGACCTATCACGAATGCGGCCTGCCCCTCGCGATCGCGAAGCGTAAAATACCCCTGCACCAACTGTTGGAATACCAGCAACATTTCTAAGTCCAACGAACTTCGATCGGGGGCTCGAGAATAGTTCGAAACCCCGTAAGCACAAATGAACTATGCTACCATACCAAATTCAAAATTCCAGACTCAATGAAACCATCACAATTTCCAACGGAGGTCGTTTCGACATAATATGGGCCCCACACCCATAATTTCATTTTTCATCAAATCTACCCAAACACCCAAAACGAGTCTGGAGGCCTCGGGACTTGGACCAAGGTTCCCCCTAGCCTAAAATCAACGTTCCAGAGCTAACGACACTTTTGGAATTTTCATCCGAGGCCTTTTACTAGGAATTTTCATCTAAATCCTTAACATCGAAAGCTCCAAAATAGATAAATGAGCCAAAAACCCAAACGAACTGTCCAAAAATTGAACCGATAGTCCCGACAAGTCATAAATGACCTGTAGCCGCTATGAGAAGGTACGAAATGTTGAAAATACCTGGAGGGTCATTACAACATCCACTACTAAAAAGGACTTTCATCCATGAAAGTCAATGGATATAAAGAGCCCGAAAGCTAGAAAGGACGAGGTACTGGGCCCACATGCTCCGAGCAAGACTCCCTAGATAACCTCCAAGGCTAACTAACATTTCCAAGGGATTTCGTTAAAGGCATCGCTTTTTCCTTCCCATCCTTACTTCACTTCCTAAACAACCAAAAACTCAACCTCTACAACCAACTTGTCTCCAACTAAACCAAAACACGACTGAAGCACGCAAACCCAAACAACATGCACTGACATCACACCGAAAAAAGCACAACCAAGTGGAAACTCAACCAAGCTAAAGTTAACCCAAGGCATGAATCCAAATTTCAAATATAACATTTTCTTGCCTTTCCCAAACTTGATGTCTACTCTAAACAGCACCGAAGCTCTCCAATATCATCTGAGTCCTGTCAACATAATCACCTCATCCAAAATCTCGGAAGACTAAAGATGATATACCAAAAAAGATCAAAAATCCATATTAGTTCGAGAATAAGAATAAACCCATATAGTGCTACCTGGATACATAAATGGAGATGATCAAAGCTTACGATCTCTACCCAAAGCTACAACTGGTCCGGATGACCCTCGACACTGATAGTCAGTAATCCAAAGCACAAACTCTTAAAACCGAAAAATCCGCTCCAGAAAGCCCCACCAACTGTGGGTGAAACTATGCCAAGCCCAACTCGAGTACACTTTTTCCGCTGAGTAAACATTCAAAATTCTGATGACAACTGAGAATCCAAGCCAAAAGTAGTAAAAACTAATACCATGTGCCAATGGACTATCCCCCAAGCATTTGTCAAGTATAATCCATCTGAACTGAAGAAAACTGAGCCGGTAGGTAATGAGTAGATCTAGTCAACCTGTCGACGAAGTCCCAACTGAATCAAACTTCAAAAATAGGGTTGCAACCAAGTTACTCAACTCATAACTGTAATCTCTACATCAAAGCTGAACTACTCGATCTTAGTCATCCAAATCGATCCTGCTAACGAGTAAGCATTCATATTCCAAAATCTAACATAACCTTCAGCCGCCATTCAAAAGAGTTAAAATCAAAACTGAAGTCCAAAAGTCTTCACGATGATCAAATACTCAAATCAATCTCACTATCATAAATCAAATATATACCCAACGATTCTCGTAAGAACTAGAACTGAAATGTTGTTGAAGAACATAACTACAACTAAGGAAAACCACAGGCTGAAGATACAAGCAATCAAATCTACATCCACTGTGGACATAACACATCAAGGCATAACCCAAAACTCACCAAGGCTCCAAAGGGTACTAACGGTAGCCAAAACTTGAGCAACTCAGAAAATCTCAATCTTAGCCCAAATTTGGTCAAAACAATAATTAATTCATGGCAACGAATACTCACTCCCAAAATACATCTACTTTGGTTACCAACAGATGCTACACAAGCCCATATCAGCAAGCAGAAGCATTCCACGAAGTTATGTTAGGCCGAACAAATACCGAAATGAGAAATTTCTTAATTCACCCATGTAAACCAACCTTAACTCAACTGAACCATGAACCACCTCGCAGAAGAACGGAGTACCCAAATCAACACCAATACTAAGATCAAGGCTCCTACCAGGATACGAACCCAACAAACCAGAACTTAAGCCGTAGATTTATCAATGATAGGAGTGGGCTATAGAAAATAATTGCCCAAGCTATAATAACAATGAAACCATGGAAGGCCAAACCTTCCTTCCCATAACCCTTTCAACAACCAATCTAACCTTACCAACAGAGAGGGGAAATCAACCAACCAAGGTTCTAAGACAACGGATAGGAACCGCAAGAAAGGGATACTAACTAGATAACGCTAGTCTAGCCGTCTATCAAGTAAGAATCAATTACCAACAGGTAATAATAGAAACAAAAGCAACAAAATCAACACTAGTATAAAGTGCATATAGCACAAAATGAAAAGAAACAACCAGTACCACTCTAGGACCATAATAAGGCCAATATGCCAAAGGAGAGGGACTTTAACCCAACTACTACAGCCCAAGGAAATCATCACACTGATACACTCAATCCACTACTAAAAGAAATTATCTACGAAGGTAGTCACAAAGGCATACAACAACCAACATAAAATACTAAGGCATATAATCATTGATGGGTATGAAAACCCCAACTTAACTCAAATAGAAACTAAAGGTAGAAAATCAAAGGCGTACCTATCACTATGGAACTCAAAAGTAATATACCTGATCTTCCCGAAAAAGTACGAATCCAAATGCGTCCAAACCCGGACTGAGCGTCTGAATGACATACTGAAGCACTAAGTGCGCTACATCTATCCGAAGGTGCCACAACTCTATGAGAATGATCTGGATTAGATGAATGAATAATAATCCCATGCCGAGGACACTCTTTATACTAGTGATCGATCTTTCTACATTCGTAACAAACCCCTGAAGCTCTAACCTAGCAAAAAACACGAGTTATCCCCAACTAGCTGACCAACTCATACCTGGGGCACTCCCTAGACCAATGACCAATCTCACCACAATTGAAACATGCCCCTGGGACTCTCTGGTGTACTATACCTGCTAACCCAGAATGGCCGCCACGGCCGCCACGGCCTGACAACCTAGATCGAATAACCCGTACAGCCTGACCAGAACTCTGTCCACTGAGACCACCACGATCTACCTGAGAGCTACCCATAAACTGAGGTGCTACCTCTACGGGCATAATATGTGGCAAGTTTTACTTGTTGTGTTTGGCTATTATCATCTTGCATACTGTTAAAGTTTGATCCTTCTCACTCGTGTTGCTATTCGGTATGTTCTCTTAGACATTGTGTTTGGTGTTGCTTCAACATGCTTACTTAACTGTTAAATGCTTGATGCCATAACCTTTTCTACTTGATTGCCTCGCATGACAAATGTTCTGTCATAGTTCTTTGTGATCTGTTGATACGTTTACGCCACTTGCCTTTGTTATTTAGACATAAATATGATACTTGTTTCTCTGTAGTAATTAAGCATCTCTCCACTTGAGTGTTGTCTGGGTGTGAATCCCAAAATGACCTTTGCGCATCTTATAATCCCTTTTCCATAAGCCTTCTTAGGATCCTTGAGATCCTTAGGATCTCGACAGTGTCAAAGGTCGGTTATGAGTTGTCAAAGATTATTTTGGATTCTTGTTTGTTTGGTTCTTTTTTTTAACAGATTGAAGGCGAATATTTGAGGGGTCTGAAGAGTTTCCTAGGAGAGGGAGATAGAGGACCTTGTTACCATATTCCATATGTTCTATTTTAAATCTGATTTCTATTTTATTTGGGTCTGTAATAATATTGTATAAATATTATTGATGTAATGAATTACGGGACTGCTTGAGGGGGTGGGGATTCTATGTTTGAATATTTTACCACCTAGACATCATGCCTATAGGGTAATCTAATAGATTTCATGTATTAATTAAACTGTTTTATCACTTAAGCAAACATTCTAGGATCATTAATTGCTTTATCGCTTAGAAATCATGTTTTAGGATCGTTACCTAACTTTTGACGTATTAAATTAATTTTGGACATGTTAATTCAATTTAAGCACGTTTAATGAAATTTTAGAATAATATATTTTTTTTAATTTTTAGCATTAAAACAAAAATCAAATCTCCAGAATTTTTAAATAATTTCCAGCATGTAAAAAATAATTTTCAGCATTTTTTATATAGTTTCTAGCATATTTTTAATTTTTAGCATTTAAAATCTAATTTTTAACATTTATTATATAATTTCCAGCATTCAAAATTTAATTCTCAGTATATTTTTAATAATTTCCAGCAACCTAAAAATAATTTCCAGCAAGTTTTAAATAATTTCTAGAATTGTAAAAATCATTTTTCAGCAATCTTAAACTAATTTTCTGTAATTATTAATTAATTTTCAGTATCCTTAAATTAATTTCCAACATTCTTAATTCAATATCTATCACATTAGTTAAATTTTTGGCACCTTAATTAATGCTCCTCGCCTAGAAATCATGCCTATAAATTTCAATTACATAAAAAATAAATAAATTATCTTTTAAGCATGCTAATTGCCTAATCAACTTTAATTAATCAAGAGGCTTGCCTGAAGCCTTTTTGTGTTAATTGTTAGTCTTATTTGTTTTGTACGACGTTAATCCTGAGTTAATTAGGAAGCCTAAGACTTTCTTTGTGTCTAGACCCAAATCCAAAATAAAAGTCCAATGCCTCTTGGACGATAAGTTGGGACGGGTAGACATTTTAGGGAAACGTTAGTTTTATCATTTTCTATAGAACGCGTTAAGGCTTAGTAACCAATTAGGTGAGGCAGGTAGATAGACGGAAATGATGGAAGTTGTCCTGAGCAGAATTCGACAATGCAATATGCGACATTGTTACCCGTTAATAAGCCGGGCGCTGATCCGAATAAGATAAAATTAACCTTTGTCTAAATCCTTTAAACGTCGATTATTTTTTACTTTTTGCATGTTTCTTTTTGTTTTGGGGTAGTCTAGGTTTATTTTCTAAATAATTTTTTTATATATATAAATTGTGTCCCTTCTATCTTCTCGCTTATGTGATTTACATTTTTACTTATTTATGCATCTTATTACTTTATCACTTAGATAATTATTAATTAGATAACAAATGCGTTGCATGTCTAGCTTATTTATTATTTTTAAACACCTAGTTACTATCAATTAAGTTAATTGATGGACCTTTGCTTATCACGTAATTCCCCCACGTAATATATGAATTCGGTTGGGACCCACATTTGTGGACCTCGAAAGGTGCCTAACACCTTCATTTTGAGGTAACCTAAACTCTTACCCGAATTTCTGATTGACATAGACTAATTAAATGACCGCAATTAGTTTAAAATGGTGCCCTAATGCACCTTAATTCGTTAGGTGGTGACTCTTCACTCTTAAACCATTCCAAAAAGAGTTGTCAGGTCGAATCCCGATTTTCATAAGAAAAATGGGGCGCGACAGCATGGCGACTCTGCTGGGGATACTTAGATTGTAAAAATTACGAATTTATATATTATGTGGAATTTCTTTTATTTGTGTTGATTTATATGCCCAGCATCTTTTGATCTGTTTAGCTTACCTTATCATGTTTAAATTGTTGGTTATCGTAGATAATTTTCATGTTATATCTCTTTACTCTTTTCCATTAAATTTTTGCCTTAAACTAATTATTTTCTTCCATGTTCATCCACTTTTCCTTTTCCCTTTTTACATGTTTACATATTATTTCTCCTATATCCCTTTAATTATGTATTTATTTTATATTGTTTAATATGTTACTGTTCTCCATTATGTGCTATGTGTTATTGCTTTATATAGTTGGCATTTCATTCATATTTTCCCCCTACTTGGGAACTTCACACTTTCACACACTATTCATTATACTCGGATGTTTTGCCTTTGCACTTTTCCAAATTCTCTTCAAATACCCAATTTAGAGAGTTGGCATAGACGTGGGGTGAGCGGATAGTTTTGCTATCGTGTGACCACGTGCCTCCTCACATAGAATACCCTCTGTCTGTGTCTATCCAAATCATAGAAAAATTTAAGATAGTGTCGTATCCACCCCTTTCATTTAAGTCATGAATGCATTAGCCATAGGTAGTTTGACCTTCGAGGCCAATCCACAAAATTAGTAACTAACCTCTTGTCAAAAAGGTTCCCATTACCCAAAGAAAAATATGCATGATATGTGCTATGTGTTACTATATCTTTGGAATTTGACCCGTGTTTCTCTTTATTAATGAATATGCCTTTCTTTAAACCTAAAAGGTCTAAATACCCTAGATGTGTTAAGATCAATGGTTTAACCTTCCCAAGGGGTTCACGACCCCAAAAGGACGCATAATCTTATTTGCTATGTGTTAATTTCTACATTTGTGTTAATATCTTACATATCTTGTTATTCTTTGTTTTCCTATCTTAGTTATTCCTTACTCTTATAATCTGTTACTCTTAGAGTTCCTTACTTTTAAAATTCTTATCTTGTTATGTTACCTTTATTCCTTTAGGCCTGAATCATACAATCTTATGGTCAAGTCAAAACTCTCCTTCCATTTATCTTCATGATTCACTTTTGCCCTCTAGAATATCCTTATCATATTAGTAATCTTTTGAAGTGGTCAATTTCTCGATAGGATTTTCTAGTGTCATTTCTAATCTTTTAAGGTAATTCATTATTCCTAAGACGTTCTTAACTAGCCGCTTTCAACGTTCGCATAATGTTGTTCTTACCATGACTCTCGACCATTAATATTTTCATATTCGTGTTGTACTCTAGCATTTGCAACCTCTAAGTCATAGAGAGCTCGCACAACTTCAATTTACTCCAAATGAGAATAACTCATTATTCTAAAACAAGTAGTATGTTCTACTCTATAATACTAGTTGTCCTAGACTCATTTTTCGTGCACGCCTTTTACTAATTGTAAGTCCGTTTCTTTCCTAAGGTTGACTAAAGTTGAACATCAAGAATGGTCAGTCAAGCAATGTTTATCAATCTTCTCAACGGTGAAGCTGAGCGTAGGAGTTTGGGGTTGCACCAGGACAAAATTACTCCGTTTAAGTCAAGTATCATGAGTACAAAAAGGAAAATAAAAAGAATCAGAGGAATAATGACTAATCTTCGAGGTTCATCTGATATACCACCAGGCTTTCTAGAGCCATTATCCTAAATTGACTTCATTGCTCCTATCCGCACTATGGAGTCTCCTTTATTGATGACCTCACCTATCCCTGATTATGATGCACAAGTATCTCTGAGTCTATATTCAATCGCTTTGCAAAAAGCACTCAATGGGTTGACAGAGATGGGCAAGGAAAAGGAAATAGAAGGAAGAGTTTCTAACCATAAGGCAGGGTTGTCTCAACAGCTTGAGATGGATAAGTTATCCAAATAAAGAGAAGAAAGTAAGGATAGAGTTGGAGACTTGAACTTTTCGTTATTGACGGGTTTGGGGATCCTCACTCCCATTTGAAAGCATACCTCGATAAGCTAGCGGTTATAAGGAAAAGTTATGGTCTTAAGATGAAGCTTTTTGTCAGTTCACTTACAGGTCTAGAATTGATGTGGTACACAAAGAAGGATACAAGAAAGTGGGTCTCTTGGGACAATTTGGCAAGTGACTTTATTTAGCAGTTCGACAATAGGCTGAAGATGAAATTCATAGTCAAAACTTTAAGACATAACAAGGTTGGTTTGGATGAGCCACAATTCAGGGATAAGGGAAAGACAATTATCAATGAGGCATCAAAGCCTCCAAAGCCCGAAGTGAGAAAATCCCAAGCTATGACTCTCTTAGACGAACCACCGTCAATCACTTTTGAAATCTTGAGGTCACAAGGTATCTTGCAGCTTAAGCTTATTGGTTCCTATTGCCCTTCAAGTTCTTTATTTGATCCCAAAAAGCATTATGCCTTCCATTCTGGCAAGCCTGGTCATGATACGGATAAATGTTGCTAGTTGAAGAGAGAACTACAAAATTTGACAAGCAATAGGAGGATAGTAAAGAAAAGTCGCCCTCAATTTATATGGTATCCATCTCCAGAAATCATTCCAACACCAAATTATGCCTAAGCCTATTATCCCCAATCCTCAACAAAACCTCATCCTCAAACTGTTTGGTACCCACCTCCACCCATTGCTCCAACATCAAAATAAATTCCAGTGTCCTATCAAAATCCACCAACTAATCAACGATCCAATCAATCCTCTAGACGTCGATCTAAGTTTCAGAAAAATCCACCAAGACAGTACACTCCTTTGGTTGAACCCATAGCCCAACTTTATGAGAGATTAAGAGTTGCTGGCAATATCTCTCCAATTCCTGCAATAGATATAAATGCAAAGAGGCTCGATCACTCTAAAACATGTGCTTATCCTTCAGGGATGAAAGGACACACCACTGAAGAATGTCGA
This sequence comes from Capsicum rhomboideum, assembly GCA_031232105.1. NCBI lineage: Eukaryota > Viridiplantae > Streptophyta > Magnoliopsida > Solanales > Solanaceae > Capsicum > Capsicum rhomboideum. The sequence continues at coordinate 46,862,304 of CP124717.1, read as the reverse complement.
ACTTTAATAGACATAATTCAAACGATGATTGATACCAAGGTGATAACTGTGACTGGGCCAAATCTCAATGTTGATTAATTTATTTTTAAGCGTGACTTGCACCTGTTTAGTATTGATGAAGAGGATATCTTATTGTTTCTCCGCTCCGGGATCCTTAGCACTTGAATTACTTTAAGATTTACACAATATGGAGTTTCTTTTATGCTTTTCTTTTTATGTAATTGGAACTACGTTTGACAGGATTCCCCTATAAGAGGATTACTATGCGCTCATTTAATGGGTTCGGTCTCACCATAATAAAATTTCTTTCCCCCTGTTTTATTATTTTGTATAAAGTTGGAAGGATTAACGATGATATCAATCACAAACGATGTTTTGAATAGACAACTCTGTTGTTCAACATGAGTCGACCTTGTTCCTTCCCCTAGCTTTCTTATCTTCTTTACCACCATAGTTTCAAATTCACCATCATGTTAATCTCTTGAAAGTGTAAGTTCTATCACTATCGTCTGTCTCGTGCGTTAGAAGCCTAAAATTCTACGCTTAGGTCACTTATTAAGTCATAGTCTCAATCTTAGAATGTTTTCTATTTATACTGTTTTAAACTTATTTGTACTATGTGGTAACTTTTGTTTGATTTATTTATTTTGTTCAAAGGTTGTCTAGCATTTAAACATTGAATCGGCTAACAGTCTACAATTTGACAAATACGCCTAACCATCTTGATCCTTCTCCTAACACAAATTTTGCTTCTTCACCCAGCACAAAATATCTTTCTTCTCCCGATTCGTCTCTTCATCAAATATCTTTGACAAGCACCAATTTGGGTATGTTGCAAAACATGGTAATGCACGATGGGGAGTCGCCTACACTGCAACAAAAGTTTCTTAACCTAGAAAAGAGGTTGGATAAATTTCTAAATTCCAAAGGCATTTATGATTTGAGGTATGAAAAACTGTGTCTACATCCGAGGGTTGATTTGCCTCTAGGATACAAAGTTCCAAAATTCAATGTGTTTGATGGGCATGGAGACCCGATCTAGCATCTAAAGGAATACTGTGGTAGACTAATTGGCATGGAGCTTAATGAAACTCTCCTAATGATATTGTTCATTCAGAGCTTGTCAGGAATAACACTCACTTGGTATGTCAAACAAGACTTTGACAAGTGGCATACATGGGAAGACATGGCTCAAGACTGTGTGAGATAATATAATTTTAATATCAAGGTTGATCCGATGATGTTGGGACTTGCTCGAAATAAAAAGAATGACTCATGAATATTTTGAGGAATACATAACACGATGAAAATTGGAAGCTTCTAAGATACGTGCTCCTATGCCTGAAGAAGAGCTGGCCCAATCTTTCATCAGGTAGATAAATGGTATGAACTATCAAAAATTATTTGGCTTATATATTCAAAGCTTCGACAATCTAATCTTAATTGGGAAAATATTAGAATATGGCATACGGACAGGAAAAGTTATTGATGTTTCTACAATACAAGCTATTTTTCAAGCACTAAAAGCTTCGTCGAAAGAAGAAAAAGAAGAAGGTATCTCAACCATCCCACCTCAAGAACAACACTATCGAAATACCCAACAAGCATATGCTATTTTTGACACCTATAACCCACAAGGTTTTTAATACCTAAATTTGCACCAACATAATTCTCAACGACAAACTTATCTAATACCATCTAATTCTCATCAACCAAAGAAAATGAAACCTCGTATTTTTACCCCTTTGACTGAACCTTTAGCCAACATATTCCGAAGATTATTTGCTCAAGCAATTTTGAAACCAAGGAAAGGATGGATCTCTAAATACACACCTTTGAATTTTGACTTGTCCAAAAGGTATGCATATCATTAAAATATCTAAGGTCATGATATTGAGGAATGTTCAGCATTGAGGTACAAGATCCAAGACTTGATTGAGAAGGGCAAGATTATAGTATGACAAGGGCCACTAAGCAACATTTATGACACCACCACAGGCACATTTATTGTCTAAGGTGACCCAATAAAGATTGCCCCAAGACATTTGACAAGGAAGCGTAAAGCACACCAAATGAACAGAGAAGGACAAAACCATCACAAGAAAGTACCAATTCTCTTTCCAATCAACAAAGTGTCATGCTTTTGTTTATGTTTCTCTTTGTACTCATGAACTACGTTTGACCTGACTTCCATTTAGATACGTAGGCAGCCCACTCTTGGGTTCGGTCTCAATCTAATAAAGTTTTTCCTTTTCCCTTCATATTCAAATCACGTAAGCTTTTGACAAGAATCTATTCAACAAAGCTAAATTATTTTGACCCATTTATGACGTCAAATGAAAATTGCAGATTTGAAGTCAAACCTCAATGTTCGAATACAAGACAACCGTTTCTTTTGAACTAACATTTTCTTTGAGTGATGCAGGAATATAAGACTTCATAAGTAAACACTGGGGAAGAGTTTTTGAGATTACCTCAAAAATTCTACCAGCAGACAATATTTTGATTCGCAAGAAAGTGCGAAACACATTCTAAACTGGGGGAAAAATTTTTGAGGGGTACTCAAAAATTTCATCACAATGTCATGACAATGACAAGAAGCTGCAGACAACACAGAGGATATACTGGTTTCGTCCGTCCTAAAATAGGATATGCTGGGATCATCCACCCTAAATTAGGATATATTGGGTTCATCCGCTCTAACATAGGATATGTTGGATTATCCGCCCTAAAATAGGATATACTGGGTTCATCCGCCCTAAAATAGGATATGTTGGGTTACCCGCCCTAAAATAGGATATGTCGGGTTCATCCGCCCTAAAATAGAATATGTTGGGTTATCCACCCTAAAATAGTATATGTTGGGTTATCCGCCCTAAAATAGGATATGTCAGGTTCATCCACTCTAAAATAGGATATATCGGCTTCGTCCGCCCTAAAATAGGATATATCGGGTTTGTTTACCCTAAAAAAGACAATTGGGCTCGTCTGCCCTAAAATAAGGACAATTGGTTTTGCAGAAGTATAGTCAACGTGATCACATTCTCCTTAAAATATGAAAATGGGACAGATTTTTGAGGTTCCTCAAAAATCTTGGGCAACAAGAACAACGTCAAACAGATACGTTTCCTTATCTCCTCTTATCATTATTGTTATATATTGCCATTACTTGTCTTCATATTATTTAATATTTTCTATGCTTATGGGCTTACCATTTTATCTAGTTGTGCTAGAAGCTGCAGGTGAGCTCCCAAAAAGCATAAAGAAGACATTTGAGAATTATTCTTTTCCCGTCTCGGAAACATAATTCTTTATCCCTATATCTCACAACCTAACCAAAATTATATTCACATTCGACCTTTAAAAACTACTCGTACTCCAATCTCGTCAACTCGTGCTATCCTCATTCAAATTCCACATTCATCAATTTTCTTTAGGAATTTCATTCGTTCCTAAATCTAGAACTACACATGGCCTGATTCTTGTGAACCCGAGATATGTAGGTGACTTAAAACCAAAGTCTCGGCCACACTATTTTAACAGTGCTGACCTATGCTGGAAGGACTCTTACCTCCAGATGGAATACCACAACCACCGAACTGCTGACATGGCCTATTACCGCCATCTCTATAGCCCTTGCATGTTTGATAACCAGAGAAAAAGAATACCCAGCTGCTATCAAATGTTTCGATGCCAAACAGAGTGGTAAATCTAATCCTCTGATAAATCTCTGCACTATCTCATGCTCTGTAGCATATAACATAGAAGTATGTCTGCCAAATGCCAACAAACCCAACTGTGGACTAAGAATCACTCAATGTACAGGTATCATCACTGGCTGACGCTGGCGGTCCACAATTTCAATCTCTAACTCCCTAGTCCAAAGCTAAGCTGAAACTCTGGCAACACACGTAGAAGTCCCATCTGAATCTATCAACAACCTCGTATGATCCATCTTCGAGAGAGTAGAGTCAAAAAAAGTACTTAGAGGTTCATAGAAGTACGAACACACGACTAGGAGTCAAGAATAGAATTTCCTAAGAATGGCCTATAGCCTCTCGAAGATAGGATACAAACATCTTCGTACCAATCTGCAAGACTCTACTAGGCATTTATATCTTGTACAAACAACACCAGTGAACCTATGCTCTAATACCAATTTGTCAAAACCTGATTTCTCAGGTCACGATGGCACCTACCATAACCCATCAATAGGTAAGCCAACCCACAATCCGAAACAGCTAGTAACGGACTCGTAAAAAAGGCGAAAACAATACTAAATAAAAATGAGAAAACAGTCAAAAGAAAGTAGACATATCCCCAAAACCTTGCAAAGTCAATATAAGAACTTCTAATACAACATGAGTACAAAGTGAAATACAGAGTAAATATATACAAGTCAACTCTGAAATACAAAAAGAGAGATCAGTCTAACAATAAGAGGGTGAGCAGGAACACTTCGAACTTCAGGAGTTCACCCCAAATCTCCAATCCATGGCTGCTCCGTACAATGCACACATTAACTATGAGAACTCGTACTATGACCTGCAGGATGTAGAAGTGTAGTATGAGTACCAAACACATGGTACTCAATAGCCATCGGCCGATTGAGCTCCAAAAATATGCAAGCATAAATAACATGTAAAGCAGGAATATAACTACATGCAGCTAACCAAGAAACTAAACATAACAATACTAATGGAGCAATAGGGATAAACCTTCTTATTCTAACAGTATTCAGAAGCTAAAGTGCAATACCATATATCACTAGCCAATATACAATTGAAGAGTGAAAGAAGGATATATAGTAGTAATACAAGGCCAAATGATACATATACAATATGCATAGATAAAGAAAGAGAGGGATATATGGTAATACCAAATATATATATATAAACTCAAAGGTAATAACCTGAGGGAGCCAACCTAACCTCTTGAGGGTCATAACCAAGAAGGAAAGCTAATACTAGCATAATCGAGGTCTCTAACCTAAATGAGACTAATCATGAGATAATCTAACAATAACGTATCTCACTAAAATAAAGAAAAGGGATCAGAAATGTACCGACAATCTCGGGTACCAGTCCATAAACATCATGTCGTGAACTAACCATAACAACCAACAATAAAGTTACCGGCGAGTCCGGACAAACAATAACCTAACCGGACCCCCATAAGCCTGAAAGGTTCAAGCAAGCACTCAACATACAACAACCATAACTTATACCTATACAACCCCCCATAAGACTGATAGATATAAGTGCCAAACAATTATACAGGCGATAGGCGATGCATATGAATGAATGAATACAATGTAACCCAATAGAACCATATCAACAGAGTGCCATAACGTACCAAGTGTATACACCTCTCCATCTCAGTAGCTTGCAAAGGCAGGACCTACAGCGACCATCATTCTCCAGCACTATGGCTCACGAATGAAGAGGCACGTAGGGGACTCAGGATATCCATATACACTGCCCGATCCCGAACCAGGACTTTCAATAACTATCATAACCACTGTACTCTATCTAATACATCTATAAGTATAATAAGTGCTCGGACTCAAACCGAGACTAAAAGAGTATAAATTTGAAAATCCATTAATTTGAAAATCCATTGCCCGAGATTGAGTTTGAGACTAAACCGACCTAATAGTGTAGAAAGGGTCAGAATCTCCCTTGATCGAAGGATATTGTAGTGGTAAAAGAATAGATTAATAATGGATCGGAATCAACCTTGGTCAAATTTCCAAAATAGTATATTTAGCTCCAAAAGTTCATAATTCATTAAATAAAGTGGTACGATTCCCATTTTAAAAGTTCAAAGAGTAAATAAATTCCTTTTTAGAAAACAGTAGTAAAATCAAGGTTTTGGTTGGAATCATACCACTAAGTGAGCATAAATGCACCTAAAAGTATGTATGCCATCACCAGTATTCAAACTATACAACCATAAGCGTCTAAGCATCTATAAACTAGAATCACGTCCTTTTTAAGGATAGAATACTCACGTGGAGTCCAACTGGTATCGTAACCACGACCTCGAGTCCAACAATCCATAACTAGTATGCTAAAAGCACCATGATCCAGAAACCTATGGTAAATTAGGGCACACAACTACTAGAAGGAGCTAATCAGCGAATATGATCCAAATCACTAGATAATACCATAAGTCTTATACTAAGGGATCCTGAATGTCAACCTAAGGCCAAACAAGCATATAATCAAGGATAACAAGATTCTATGGCCATAACGAATAGTTTATACTAAGGTTCGGGTCTCATTTCTATCCCAAATCCCCTAAATAGGTCAAGTCATAATATACTAGTCGTAATCCCCTCTTATAATCCCTATCTAGCATGCAATCTAAACAATACACAATCTCATAGAGAAAAGTATATTGAAGCTTACCTCGAAGCTGAACTGCAATCTCGAACCATCCACGAATTGCTCGTCCATTATCCATGATCCCAAAATGTTGCCACGTTATCAAAATAATACTCTACACATTAATAGGAGTAAAACGAAACCCCTATTGTACTATAAAACTCCGAGCCCAAAATTAGGAAAAAAATGGGCCCGTGGGAGCTGCTAATAGAATCCCAAAATTAGCTCAGTCATGAGGTCCCCCGAACGATAAGGAATATGTGCTCAAAAGTCGAGCACAAATGAAGCATAAATCGGGGCTCAAATCAGCCCAGAGAGATAATAAAAATAAGAGAGAAAACAAGAATTAAACGGAGGATTTAGGCCAAAAACTTACAAAGGAATTAATGGAAAATGATCACCTCAACATCCTCTACACATTCCCAACTCCAATTGATCGATTCCCCACTCTTTTGAGCTCCTAGGTCTCAAAAATGGTGGAAAAGGGTCAAGAAATGGGTGAAAATCACAGATTTCAGTGAAGTTTTGGTTCGACACCAATTCCTTAACAGTGAAAGCTTCAAAACAGGGAAATGAGCCTAAAACCCAAACGAACTATCCGAAAACTGAACCAACAGTTTTGTCAAGTCATAAATGACCTGTAGCCTCTATGGGAAGGCACGAAATATCGAAAATGCATGGAAATTGAGAAAATAAACTGAAGGGTCTTTACAATAGTACTCCAAAACTTGAGGTAAATTAAGTACCTCTACCAGATACAATAGATACAGGGAAACCATACAATCAGACAATCAATGTAGATCTTGACCAACTTCTCCGCATTATAATTCGCCCTCACAAGTACAAAATGCGTTGATTTGGTCAATTTATCTAAACTCATCCAAATGGAGTCAAACTTCCCCAAGGTCGAGGGTAGGCCAACAATTAAAACCATGGTGATCCTCTCCCACTTTCACTCAGGAATGGACATCCTCTGCATCATACCACCCAGTCGTTAATGCTCATACTTCACCTGCTGGCAATTCAAACACTTACCCATGAACTCTACAATATCCTTCTTCATACCACCCAACTAATAATGCTGCTTTAGGTCATGATATATCTTAGTCGCTCCTGGGTGAATGGAATATCGAGAATAATGAGCCTCCTTCAAGATCAATCTAACCCATCAACCAACCGTCACCTCACAAACTCAACCACTAATCCTCAAAACACCATCGAAATCAAGAGATGTCGCCTTTGCCTCACACACAACACCCTATAACGAATCACCCTCAATCTATCATCATCAAACTAATGAGCTTAAATCAAGCCTAACCAACTGGTTAGCTAAGGATTAAACCTCTAAGGCCAAAGGTCTCTCTCAGGTCAAAAGATGGGCTAAACTCCTCATGCTCGCTGCCTTTCGCTCAAGGCATTTGTTACCCTATTAGCCTTGCCCGGATGATAAAGAATAGTAAGATCATAGTCCTGAAGCAACTCAAGCCAACATCGATGTCTCATATTAAGATCTCACAGAGTGAAGAAATACTGAAGGCTACGATGATGGGAGAAAATCTCACAATGGACCCCATATAAGTAATGTCGCCACAACTTCAACACAACAACAACCACGACCAACTCCAAATCATGGGTTGGGTAATTCTTCTCATAGGGCTTCAACTGTCGAGAAGCATTAGCAATCACCTTACCCTCATGTATCAATACACCAACCAAGCCAACTTCGAAAGCATCACAAAACACGATAAAACCCACGCCCTCCTTGGACAAGGTCAAGATAGGAGCCAAAGTCAACAACCCTTTGATCTTTTGAAAGTTCTACTCACAAGCATTCGGCCGCTGAAATACAATCTTCTTCTGAGTCAACTTGGTCAAAAGAGCAATAATGGAAGAGAAACCTTGCAAAAAACATTGATAATAGCCAGCTAATCCAATAAAACTCAAGATTTTGATAGGACAAGTGGGCTAGCCCAATCACGAGCTGCAGATATCTTGGCCGGATCAACCATAATTCCATCCTTGGTCACTGCATGACCCAAGAATGAAATAGAGTCTAACCAAAACACACATTGGAGAACTTGGCATATAATTCTCATTTCGCAGCCTCTAAAATACAGTTCTCAAGTGTCTTACATGGTCAGCCTCACTCTTGGAATAAAGCAAGATATCATCGATGAAAACAATCACGAAGGAATCAAGATAAGGTCAAAATACTCGGTTCATTAACTCCATGAATGTTGTTGGGGCATTGGTCAGGCCAAAAGACAAGACCAAGAACTCATCATGACCATACTGAGTCAGAAAATTCGTCTTCGGAACATCTAAAGCTCTAATCCTCAGTTGAAGATACCCGGATCTCAAGTCAATCTTAGAAAACACCGAGGTACGCAGAAGCTGGTCACATAGATCATCAATACAAGGAAGGGAATACTTATTCTGGACCATCACCTTGTTCAATTGACTATACTAAATACACATGCGGATAAACCCATCTTTCTGCTTCACAAATAAGACAGAACCACCCCAATAAGACACACTAGGTCTAATGAAACCCTTACGGAATATATCTTGCAATTGCTCCTTCAATTCCTTCAACTCAGTCGGTGCCATCTTATAAGGAGGAATGAAAAATGAGTTTTGTGCCCGACTCAACATCAATAGCAAAATCAATATCTTGATCTGGAGGCATACCATGCAAATCCATAGGGAACACATCCTTGAACTCGCTAACAACCCGAATAGAATCCAAGGGAGGCTGTGAAGCAACACTAGTATCACGAACATAGGCCAAATAATACAGACACCCCTATTCTACCAAGCGATGAACATATAGAAAAGATATAATTCCCTTTGAACCCAAACTAGACGTACCCTTCCATGCTAACCTTGGCACACCCGGAGTAGCTAAACTCACGGTCTTGGCATAACAATCCAAATTTGCATGATAGGGAGCTAACTAATTCATACCAAAGATAAAATCAAAATCAAACATATCTAGGATAATCAAGTCTACCCAAGCCTTATGCCCCGTAAAGGTCACTACACATGATTGGTACACCTGATCCACCACTAAAGAATCTCCTACTGGTGTAGAAACACAACTAAGCACAACAAAGGAACTCATATATAGCATCAAAACCAATAGTAAAGTATGGAGACACATACGTGAATGTAGACCTAGTGTCAAATAACACGAAAACAGAACAATGGCAAACTGGAATGATACCTGTGAAAACTGCATTAGAGGTATCAGCCTCAGGTCTCCCAAGTAAAGCATAACACTGACCAAGTCTACTCCCAGATTGAGCAACCACACATCCATTACCATGAGTTCCCCGAGCTCCACCTCGAGCACCTCTAGTACCACCCCTGCCACTCTGTGAACCATATCTGACTGTAGATATAGGAGTAGGGCAAAGCTGAAGCTGAAAACCCTATTGGGTAGAACTCAATGCACGTCGAAAATAGTCTCTCGCATAATGACCATGCTCCTCACATATGTAACACCCTCTGCTACCTGACTCATACTAAGATGGACCTGAAGAACTAGAGCCTCTACCTACATGACCTGACCTTTGACTGCCTGAAACCCCAGAAACTACAGAGCTATTATCCGAACCATGTAAAGCTGCCTGAACAGGTCTACCATGATAACCGTGAGCACCTTTACTAGAGAAATCCCTACCTTAGAATGCATGTCCACTGAACTCACCCTATTACAGATTCTCTTAGCACCGCCACCACCCTGAGTACCCTGGCCAATCAATGCAATCAACTTAGCATAATCAACTATACTTTGGAAAGAGGCCCCTGACACCACCATCTGAGCTGTAGCCAACTGATTATAACCTGCCAAACCCGTGACAAACTTCCTAATCCTCACTGACTCAGTGAAGATACTGGCAGTGGCATATCTGGATAGTGCATAAAAACATGCCTCATACTCTATAGTAGCCATAGAGCCCTGCTCCAGGTGATCAAACTCATCTATCATCTAATCCCTCAAACTGAAAGGCACAAACCTCTCCAGAAAAACCTCAGAAAACTAGGTCCATGTCATAGCAGGAAAGCCCAACGGTCTACAAGTAGTAAAAGATCTCCACCACTGTCTGTCCATGTCAGTCAATCGATAAGTCATATAGGCAACACCATGAGACTCAAGGGATACGAGGTTATGCAACTTCTCCTGACAGTCAAGTAAAAACTCATAGGCATCCTCTCCAATGGCACTACCAAACTTGGAAGAAGACAAGAACGAACCTCTTGAACCTCTTATGATCATCAGAATACATCATAGGACCCGAAACAATAAGAGAAACAATAAGCCTAGCAGATAAGGAATCAACATGAGGGGCCACCACAAAAGATAGTTGTACCCCTGGAGTCGAAAAACCATAAGTAGGAGCAGGCCTTAATGGTTGAATACCTTTTAGAGTCTGAGAAATACCCGACACACTCAACAGAACACCAGTCTGGGGAATACCATCTACATGTCCCAAAAGACGAATCGATAAATCCTGTAACACCGGGGTAGCAATTGAATTCTATGGTACCTGAGCTGGTCTTGTATCCTCTGTCTGATACTTCTCACCATCATAATAACTCTCAGGCTAGGGAGATGCTGCCCTAGGCCATCATATGGCTGGAGCAGCTACTTGTGCCCGACCTTTACCTCTAGCTTGACCACGACCCCTGCCTCACCCCCTGATTCGGGCTCCAACAGCGTGTGCTGGCTCAACATCCCCAACATCTCTGGATCTAATCTTCACCATCTATGCAGAATAGAATGGAATATAAGTTTAGAATATTGGGTATGAACAACCCACAAAATAAGGAATCAAATTAGAGAAGTTTTTTTCTAAATATATCATATAGCCTCTCGAAGATAGATGCACGTCAACGTATCAAACCGCAAGTCTCTACAAGACACCTTACTCTTACACTTATGAGATCGATGAACCTAGCGCTCTGCTACTAATTTGTCATGATCCTAAAATTAAGGTCATGATGACACCTACTTTGACCCAGCCTTGGTAGGTAAGCCGAAAGCTGAAAACAAAGGAAAAATCAATATATAAAGAAAACAAGTAAATACGAGACTTCTAGAACAAAATAAGACCATAATACGTAAACAACATAAGTATCTGAACGAAATACATAAATCCTTAAGACATGATGTCATAAGTGAAAAGAGCATCTAATACAAATTCGAAATCTAAAATACATGAATCTATCTCTGAAAATAAATAAAGACAAGATAAGATAGGAGGAAGTCCGAAATTTGCCTCGAACTCTGGAGCACATCCGTACCTCAAATATCAACCTCTAACAACATAATATCAGTCACTACGGGTCACACTAGTACTTTGATCTGCACCGAAAGGGCACAAAAGTAGGAGTGAGTATAGTCCACATGTACTCAGTAGGTATCATAGACCGACTGATCAAAGTAGAAAAATAAACAAGTAAAATATACTATGAGCATATTCCACCTGCAAACAGAAAAGTTTCCAAACGATAGCTCACACCATCTCCATTAACAATTCTACAAATATAAAGTCAAAAAGGAAAACTACACACGAAATATATAGAGAAACTAAGAACACAACAACAAACACATAGAGGAAATACAGATGATGCAATGCAATGATGGTGGGATAATGATGAATGAAAGTCATCGCATGACTTTTCGTATGCACCTTTTGAGCCTCAGTGCTTCAAGACAGGAATTGGGGGTTTCCACCCAATAGACTTTCTCAAATCTCAATCTTATATATCAATCAACCTTGTCGGCTAGTGATCACGACCAACAATTTTATAAAGTGTTTCATTTTCTTTCAAAATCAGTGTTTCTCAGTAGTACCACTATCTCATGAATATGTATGTATGAAATAAGGATATAATGCTCACAACCAATCAATATGAAGATGATAATCAATTCAATACAAGTATAAGTGAGCTTAGAATCAACTCAATATGTCAATAATTCATGATATAAGCCCTCGCTAGGCACCACTAAAATGAATAGTCATGTAAGACTTCAAAGATATCATTTCAAACCCCTTACCCGGGTATCACTATAATGATAGAGGCAAATAGTGCTCAAATAAGACCTATAAAGTCTATTCAAGCCCCCGTACGGGCATTACAATGATAATAATGGCATTTAATGCACAAATAAGGCCTATAATATCAAATAAAGCCCTCAATTGGGCATCACCACATATCTCTCTCTCAAGTTAACAATAATATACAAATAAACCCCCACACAGCAACACAATAACAATAATAATCTCGAGATATGATTTTCCCGTATAATTCCCCAACCCCTAGTATGCTTTATAAGAATGGGTAACTACCTAGCTCAGTCTGAAGATATTTAAGCCATAACCTACCTCGAAGAGCCGAAACCCAAGCAACCATTCAATGCGGAGCCTTTCTTTCACCAGTGGTCTCAGAATGAACCAAATCTATCAAAGATGTAATCTATACATCAAAAGAGAATTAATGATACCCATATTGACTATGTTTAAATCGGCTCCAAAAATTGTTAGAAAAATAGGTTCAAAATCGAAAGGGGCAAATCAAAAATTTTATTTTAGAAACACGTTCCTCAGAACAAAACGAGTCTATATTCGAAAACTCATGTAAAAACAAGTTGAAAATGAAGCTCAAATCGAAGGAAAACCAATTTAAGGTTAACAGGGTAAAACACCCAAAAATCCAATTTGAAATCAATTTTTTAAAACCATTTTGAAGATAGAATCAATAGGAAATTATGGAAATAGGAGTTTGGAGGTTACCCAAGCAAGAATGGTGAAGAGACCCCTTTGAAATTGCCTTTCCTGAAGCTCCCAAGTCCAAAAATAGTGAAAAATCATGAAAATGAGCTATATATACTGTTCAGGTGAACAGTATCGCAAATGCGGTCGACTCTTCACGTTCGCTAAGGTCAATGTTGACCAGCCAATTAACTTGGCTTTCGCATTTACGGTCAGCCCTTCATTTTCGCGGAGGCTGATGAGCCATACCAATCGCATTCGCGATGGTCCAGTCACGATAGTAGTGAAGTAAAACCCGACCTAATCCCCGATTACCCTTTGCCATCGCAGCCACCATCTCGCGATAGCGACGAAGGGCATTCTCCTTCTCCGCATTCGTGACCCAAGGCCCAAATTCTCAAAGAAGGAAGTCAGCTGCACCAGATTTCAGCAACTCAGCTGAAAATGCAAGTTTTCAAAATCTCCGAACAGACCCTCGGGATTAGTTCGGGACCCCTCAGAAAAAAAGCAACTATGCTACTAGGTTATTTTTGATGTTTTGGACTCAATGACATAGTCAGATTTTTTAAAAAGAGATCGTTATAATAATATAGCCTCCGGGACCCCTTTAAGCTTATTTTAACTAATTTTCATCAAAAGTGTCAAAAGGCAAAATAAAGGCTACAAACCCGAACTAACCACGCTACTAACCCAAAATCGACATTCCAGATCTAAAGAGACTATCCAAATTATCAACCGATGCTCGAAACATGAAATATTGACCGAAGTCAAACTCATGGCTTTAAAAGCCTTTATAAGTCTCAAACTCACCCAAATTACTGCCGAACACATCGGGGACTGTGCCAACCAACCGTACAACTTACAAATAGCATATAGCAACTACAGAGAAGGGAAAAATGGTCAAAACATAGAAAAAGGTGAAATTCACAACTATGGTTGTTACATTAAGGGTATAAATTAAATTTTTAAAAAGTACATCCAAATTCTAAATTTTTTTTTTTTTGCAAATATTATAGCCCAACATAACATCAACTTCCAAAATTTGAACATAAAAAGAAAACTTCCAAAATTTCAAACAAAGTGAAATTATTTTTTATTTTCATTGCCAAACGTTTACTTAGTGACTGTGTTAATTTACATAGAAAAATACCTTTTCACCAGAGAAATATGTGGAACACATCAAAAACACAAAGTCCGATAGAGGTATAAGACTTGATGTTGTGTTATTTTTCAAAATTGGACAGATATTTATAAAAAAAAATTGGGAAGAAATCAAGTTAGTGGTATAAGGTTTGGGGAAGAAATCATGTTTAAGGATTTATGGTGGAAGAAAATGCCAATTCTTTTTTTTTTCCCCTTTAAGGCCTATAATAATGAATAGTTTTATAATTAGAAACGCTTGTTTTAAGGTCATTTGAATGATTTAAGATGCTATCCTAGATCTTATCGAATCAGATATCTTAAAAGAAAATAAGTGATAAAGTTTTAATAAGAACAAATGCACTTAATGGATCAAGATATGAATAATTCAGATTCTGACCTTCATTAAGTGCAAACAAATGAACACTGAGGTATACACATATATTTCCTCCACCTTTCATTATTTTCTTGTTTCCATGAACTAGAGTTATCAATTTATACACACCTTAGGATGTGTCTAATTTTGATCACTTCATTAATTCATCTCATGTATTAATATATTCTCTCTATTGGTACAACCTCAGACAATCAGAATCAACCAATTCGATCAAGCAGGAACTGCCGGTCAAGGTGCCCAGAAGTCATCTTGTTGTGGTTTGTGAGCTTAGTGTGTTACTATTACTATTTCTTAGGATTTCATCTCTTTTTTCTTCTTTTAATCACGAAATTGTTAGCTTTTGCTTTGATACACGAGGTGAAAGAAAAATATATAGGGAAGATGCGATTTGAGTTTTTTTTAGTTAAGATTAAGGGGGGGGGGTTGTGGGTTAGATTGGGATAGTATTTTTTTGTTACGAACCTATTTCTTAGGTCATGATGGCACCTACCATAACCCGTCGGTAGCTAAGCCCACCAGTAGTTCAAAACAGCTAGTAACAGACTAATATAAAATCTCTTGTACTGACTTCACCAGGTTTTGGGGATGTATTTACGTTCTTCGTGTCTTCTTTCTCTTTTATTTAATTTTGCTTTCGCTTTTCTTATTAGTCCATTAATAGTTGTTCCGGACTACGAGTTGGCTTACCTACTGTTGGGTTATCGTAGGTGCCATCATAAAAGGTAATTTATTTTGATTTGAGATTTTCCATTCAACAAGGGGTATAAGTGATAAATTTGGTAACGATAGAGTTAAATATGACTAGATCGTATGACAAATGGTAAAGCTAATCAATAAATAAAAGTTGAGGGGTAATTTTACCCTTTTCCCAACATAAAAATAGAGAAAATAACGTTAGTGGTCTTTTTATGTTTAAGGTAAGTATAAAATTATCCTTTAAATATAATCTCAAGCATATTTAGTCCATTAAAGTTTACTACACTTTTGATGTATGTCGAATTTTAAGTACTGGAAAAAATCATTAGTGTATGAGTTTAACAAAATACCCATATGTAGGGGTGTTCATTGTTTAGTTTTAAATTTGAAAAGCCAACAATAATTAGTTTGGTTATGGTTCTAATAAGAAAAAACCAACAAAATAACCAAACAGAATCGATAAATTATATATATAAATTTGCAAGCTTATTTAGCTGCTCAAAAGCAAGGTGATACTTTTGCTTCAGTGACTAAAGAGGACAATGATGATATCAAGTCCTATGAAAAATTGCCTAAACAAGAGATGATATTTCTTGTGGAAAATGCTGAAATAGCAAGAAAAAATGAGCCTTGGAAGATATTCCAACGGTATTTGATACACGGATTATATTTCCCGGGAAAGTCATACAAAAGCCGATTATATTATGAGACTACTCTCACCGAGACTGGCAGTGCTGATATTCAGCATTTTGCTAGAAATAATGTGGATCAAACTGTTTATAACTTTTCCAAAATTATTATAAAACAGATTATATCTGTTGAAGATTGGGGAATGACCACGATGAGAGAAAGGTAGATAAGCCTTAATAATTCCAAATTAATTTTACATATTGGGATTTTATTAAAGCCATTGATAGAGTACTTTATTATAATAACGATAAACACAAGCATACTTGGTTCATAAAAGTATGTGCAAAAATTTTTGAAGGTCATATTCCAAATTGGTTTTTGTTTTGGTGGTCATACCATGGACCGACAATTAAGATATTGTCGAAACCATTTTTAAATTTATATAAAAAATGGAAACAAGTTTCCCCCGATCTGAACGAGTTATACAAAGCAGATCATATCTGCTATCCACAAAAAATTGATCATATTTACTTTTTCACCGAATTCTCTATCCCTTGGATCCACAAATGGGCTCCAGAATTAGGTTATACCGAAGAACAAATACCTTGCCTATATCGAACATTTTATAACAACTTTTGGAACAAGTTGATGAAAATTGATCCCAAAACCAAGGTATTGCATGGACAGGAACTCTTGGACTTAATTAAAATAAAGATCCAAGAATATGAATCAGAAGCAGAACAGGGTAAAATGGATGACCATTCTATCAGGCATATTGCCAGAAAAATATTATTTCAAGAAGGAGACAAAGAAGCTATGATTCATAATTATTTAGAAGAGATGAAGCGGAATCTACTCCACTCTCTTCATCAAATTGAAAAGTCTGACACTTCTATGAAGAGTGGAAGCAGTAATAACGAAGACGATATTGAAGATTCCAAACCTATAGAACCAGAGATCATACTCTCTGATGAAGGCATTGAAAATGCAGAAGAATTTGTCCGAAGAATGAAAGAGTTGGACAAGATTCAAGGAAAAAAGAAAATTTGATGGAGATAACTGCCGCCGAGGGACCCACAACACAGTAAAGCCGCTGGGGGACCCAATCTACAGTAGATTTACTGTTTAAGGGACAAATATGGCCCACTATTACTGTATAAATGGAACCCATTTTCACTGTGCATAGATTTTTTTTCTTTTCTATATATACGTTTATTCATTTAGAAAGAGGCAAAAGTTTTAGACTCCCCTTTCTCTCTCAAGTTCTACTTCTCTCTCCTCTTGTAAATCTTCTCTCAGTTGTAAAAGTTTTTATTTTAATAAAAAATTCAAAAAATTCCAACTTTGCACACCAACCCTTGGCCTTGCATTTTCGGCTAAAACCCCTTGCATCCGGGGCAGACCCTTTGCATCTGGATCCTAAAGGTGATACCACTTTCCTATCTTCTTCTTCTTCTTCTCCCAGCCGTGACTATGTCCGGCTAAATTTCATATCTATGTTGAATATCTAACTTCTCTTACATAATATTCTTAAAGATCTGGCTTTATCAAAATAAAAAGAAATTATTATATAGTAGCTTGGCTTGGTTCTAAGATAGTGGTACAGTCGGATCTAGAACTATTCTTAGTGGATTTATCTTAGTGACTACGTCTGGTAAGCTAGTTTATTAAGCCCAAAAAAGATGTTGAAAAGGGCGATCTTTTTCGGTTAGAACCTCCAGACACACGAGCTCATTAAGAATATGTATTAGATCCTGACAGGCCCCTTGCTCGAGTAAAAAGGTAGACCCTTCTATATAGCCATACACTACATAAAAATTCCTATATATTTCGATTTTTATGTCCCTTCATAAAGGTGATAATTTAGCTAGATCTATCTGGCCGCGCGGACTACCGCTCGCCTTAGAGATCTTGCCAACTTGGTATCAGAGCCATGATGTTTTAAGAATAATATGCGACAGATGTGAAGTATTCAACATAGATAGTTTGGATAAGAAATGCATTTGGGAGAATCCAGTATAAAGAATGATAGGTTAGAAGAGGTCGATATATCTCAAGATCTTGATTTGTTAAACAAATGGACAATTCCTAAAGTTCTGATTCAAACTATTTATGATTATGGTTGGTTTGATAAACTGTCTACTACTCAGTTAATTAAAACTACTGAGACTTCTTTGGCTTTAAATTCGTCTGAACAGACAATCCGTTTATTAAATAAATGCGATATAGATTTATATAAAAATCGATAATTTCTTGCATATTGGCATGATTCAAATTGCATTTAAACCATTAACTCTTAAAGGGTTACCCAAAACGTTTTTAGCAGCTCTTAGAGATGCACGAAACTTAAATTTTTGTCAATCTTTGATGGGTTCGATAGAATCTACAGTGGCCTATGGTCCAGTATATTTTAATACACAGCTTAATTTATAGTTGTCTTTATCTGATGTCAATATTCTTGATGCATTAACATTAAATGTTAAAACGCATGCTGAACTTACATGTTTATCTTATAGAATTTATTATAAGTTGTTATCTACGTTGAATCCTAGATTTAAATTATATGATATATCTAATCAAACTATTTTGTTTGAAACAAATTTTGTTAAATTAAAAATCACGACTAGAAGATCAATTAGGTGGGAAGAAATTAATTTTCCAACTACTTGGGTATTAAATTTGGTTATATCTCCAAATCAATTAGCCGATAAGGTTACTAATTTTGAGTATTCTCATATTATGCAAACTCCTGATGGGCAAGTTTGTATTCAATTTGATGATAAATCCGCTGTTTATAACAGGCAGTCATTTTCTGGTAATAGTAGCAATAGATTATTGCCTTCTGTGCCTTCTATGATAGCTCTAGTTGAACCTATTTATGGTCCAGTTAGAATTAACCGTGTTGCATCTTTGCATACTATTCCTTCGACTAATAGTCAAATTGAAAAATTAAAAGTTGACCCGAGAACAAATATTGTTCAAGCAGGTGATAATGCTTCTGATAAGGATATCCTTCTGCATCCGAAATGGATTTCAACCCTAATGATATTTAATGATTCCTTATATCATTGATTTTAGTCCAGGATCACTGGCAAGAAAGCATATTCAAAAAGAATTTTTTGATGAAAAATGGAACCAGTTTAAAACATGGTTTTTCGGTTCTTATAGTAAAGAAGATATGCATAATATTTCACAAGAGTTTTATGAAACATGTGCATTGCATAATCAAATCATGTATTTTGTGCGTTGGTTTATAACCACTTATTTACCTTTATACATAAATGTATTAGAAAGATATTATCAAGATGGTAGTAGAGAAATAGTTAAAATTGTTTATCCACCACAATCTTCTTTTGTTTCACCTAATAATATAGGTATTACATTCACTGCTTTTCAAAGATGTATTGAAAATGATATTGGAAAAATAAGTGTTTTCGAAATTAATAAGTTAATTTTCCAAAATAATTATGTGGGTTTATATGTTAAAAGACTGATGTTGTCTCTACTTCGGGAACATCATCTACTCAGATTGTTGCTTCTAGTATTCAAAGGCCTCCTGATATTCAGGACTTTCAATTAAAACCTTATTCTGATCTTGAAGAACTTCTTGATAAAAAGTTTCCTGGAATAAATATAAAACTAATCGATTTGTCTGCTCAATTTGCTGAAACGCTTGACAACTCGTCCGATCATAGAAAAGAAATGTTGTTCGAGCTTAATAAGCTTAGTGGTAACATTAGGTATCCAAAATTCTCTGTTAATCCTAGAATGCAAACGTATTATTATCCTAGACCCACTCCCCAGGATGTTCTAATAGAAGAACGGGACTGAAATCAGACTAATACGTCTTATAGCGGCAATGAGATTTATGAGTGGAATATAGATGGTCATACTGATAGGCAAATGACCATTTTAGTACATAGGATGATGATGTACGCTACGATATGTAAAGCCACCAGTGCTAAAAATACTGATAAAGTCATTTGCAAAATGATTATTACAGGATTTACAGGTCAACTTAGAGGTTGGTGGGATAATTATATGTCCGTAGAAGCTAAAGCCTCTGTTATAACAGCTGTTAATCCCGAAGAAAGTATTGATAATTTAGGTCATAAATTACCTAGTGGCCAAGAAGATGCGGTCTATACTTTGGTTATGATCATTTTAGAACATTTTACTGGTAGATTTACTAGTGATTATGAAACTACTAGGACACTCCTTAACGGTCTTAGATGTAGGACTTTAGGTGAGTTTCGATGGTATAAGGATACATTCCTTAGTCGGGTCATAGAATTACCCGAAAATAAGTATGATCATTGGAAGGCTAAGTTTATAGACGGCCTTCCGTCATTATTTGCTGAAAGGGTTAGAAAAGCTCTTCGAGAAAGTTACGGTGAAATTCCGTATGGTAATTATACTTATGGAAAACTCGTTGGAGTATGTACACAAGAAGGATTAAACTTGTGTAATGAACTAAAATTATACCGACAGCTTAAGATAGATAAGCTTAAGGAAAAATCTCAATTAGGAGATTTCTGCGCAAAATTTGGTGTAGCTTAGACTTCTAGTCAAACTAAGAAGAAAAAGGGTAAGTATTATAGAAACCCAAACCCAGATGGTTCATATAGGAAATGTCGATCTAGATATAGATCAAAGGAAGAACGGGAAGCACGAAAAGGTGCTCGTAAGTCTAAGAGATTTACAAAAGATAGATCTAATAGAGACCTTTCTAAGGTTACATGTTATAGGTGTGGTAAATTAGGACATATTGCTCCTAGTTGTAAATTAGAAAAACATAAAGCTTTAGAACTTGATAATGCCTTGCGTGATAAAATTTATGGCATGTTCTACACTTCTGGATCAGAATCTGATTATGATCCTTACCAATCGGAATCCGAAGCAGAAGTAGATTTACTTGATTGTTCTGATAGTGAAAATCATGATAATATTACTGCATGTAATACTTGCAAAGGTGATGTTTGTTCTTGTGAAAATGATGAGTTTTATAAACTTCAATCACAATTTCAAGATATGAATATTCAGACTATTACCTCTGATAATAATATAGAGCTCTTAAAGGAGGTTACTGATAATAACCTTCGAGAAAAGATCATTAATTTGGCGGCTAGTTCAAGTTCAAACACTATAGCCAGTCAAAAGAATGAATTAATATATTCAGATCCTTATACATTATCAGAAGTCAATAGATGACCTTTTGAAAAACACACTCCACCACGTGATACGTCTTTTGATGATTTAAAATTTGAAATTGAAAATTTGAAAAAGGAGATTAAATCTCTAAAGCAAAATCAAATGATTTGCGATCATCGGATCACTCAGATAGAGAAAAATAATTCTCTGGCTGAGTCATCAGTTGATAAAGGAAAAAATGTTTTAGAAAATGATGAAATCGAGATTTCCAAACAATTTAATTTAAGTTCTAAACATGATATGTTTTTGGGCATGATGCAAATTGTTACTGCTCACAAATGGTACATTAAATGTATAATATTGATTGATAATAATTTCTATATTAACGAAGCTGCAATGATTGATAGTGGTGCCGATGTTAGTTGCATCCAGGAAGGATTAATTCCTCCTAAATATTTTCAAAAAACAACTCATTCAGTACGATCTGCATCAGGTCATGCTTTAGATATAAAGTATAAATTGTCTAATGCACATATTTGTCAGAATAAAGTCTGCATTCCGCATTTCTTTTTTCTTGTCAAAAATCAATTATACCCTCTAATTATACTTGGAACCCCTTTTATTGATGATATTTATCCCTATACGCATATTGACGCTAAAGGTATTAAAGATACTATATAATAATTCTTTATATTTTGATAAAGCCAGATCTTTAAAAATATTATGTAAGAGAAGTTAGATATTCAACATAGATATGGAATTTAGCCGGACATAGTCATGGCTGGGAGAAGAAGAAGAAGATAGGAAAGTTGTATCACCTTTAGGACCTGGATGCAAGGGTTTTTGGCCGGAAATGCAAGGCCAAGGTTTGGTGTCCAAAGTTGGACTTTTCTGAAATTTTTATTAAAATAAAAACTTTTACAACTAAGAGAAGATTTACAAGAGGAGAGAGAAGGAAAACTAGAGAGAGAGAGAGGAGAGTCTAAAACTCTTGCCTCTTTCTAAATGAATAAACGTATATATAGAAAAGAAAAGAATCTATGCACAGTGAAAATGGATCCCACATTCGGCCCCATCTATACAGTAATAGTGGTCCATATCTGTCCCCTAAACAGTAAATCTACTGTAGATTGGGTCCCCCGGTGGCTTTACTGTGCTGTGGGTCCCTCGGCGGCGGCTATCTCCATCAGATTTTCTTTTTTCCTTGAATCTTGTCCAACTCTTTCATTCTTCGGACAAATTCTTCTGGATTTTCAATGCCTTCGTCAGAGAGTATGATCTCTGGTTCTATAGGTTGGGAATCTTCAATATCGTCTTCGTTATTACTGCTTCCACACTTCATAAAAGTGTCAGACTTTTCAATTTGATGAAGAGAGTGGAGTAGATTCCGCTTCATCTCTTCTAAATAATTATGAATCATAGCTTCTTTGTCTCCTTCTTGAAATAATATTTTTCTGGCAATATGCCTGATAGAAGGGTCATCCATTTTACCCTGTTCTGCTTCTAATTCATATTCTTGGATCTTTATTTTAATTAAGTCCAAAAGTTCCTGTCCATGCAATATCTTGGTTTTGGGATCAATTTTCATCAACTTGTTCCAAAAGTTGTTATAAAATGTTCAATATAGGTAAGGTATTTGTTCTTCGGTATAACCTAATTCTGGAGCCCATTTGTGGATCCAAGGGATAGAGAATTCGGTGAAAAAGTAAATATGATCAAAAAAAATTTCTGGATAGCAGATATGATTTGCTTTGTATAACTTGTTCAGATCAGGGGAAACTTGTTTCCATTTTTTATATAAATTTAAAAATGGTTTCGGCAATATCTTAATTGTTGGTCCGTGGTATGACCGCTTATTCAAAAACTAATTTGGAATATGAACATCAAAAATTTTTGCACATACTTTTATGAACCAAGTATGCTTGTGTTTATCGTTATTATAATAAAGTACTTTATCAAAACCTTTAATATAATCCCAATATGTAAAATTAATTTTGGAATTATTAAGGCTTATCTACCTTTCTGTCATCATGGTCATTCCCCAATCTTCAACAGATATAATTTGTTTTATAATAATTTTGGAAAAGTTCTAAACAGTTTGATCCACATTATTTCCAGCAAAATACTGAATAACAACACTGCCAATCTCGGTGAGAATAGTCTAGTAATATAATCGGGTTTTCTATGACTTTCCCGGAAAATATGATTCGTGTATCAAATACCGTTGGAATATCTTCCAAGGCTCATTTTTTCTTGCTATTTCAGCATTTTCCACAAGAAATATCTTCTCTTGTTTAGGCAATTTTTCATAGGACCTGATATTATCATTGTCCTCTTTAGTCACTGAAGCAAAAGTATCACCTTGCTTTTGAGCAGCTAAATAAGCTTGCATGTATGTGTATAATGGACTATCTTCCAGATGTATTGATGTCTTTGAAGAGGAGGAAATTCCTTGAGATATTTTTGAGTTTATCAAACTCTTTCTGCCATGTTGTATAACCGGAGAATTTGTTAAGGATCCGTATGAGGACCCTGATCCTTGGCAATAAGCCTGATATGATCTACCCGGCAAAAAAGATGATCTTTCTCTGCCACGACCTCTACTCTGGTCCAAGGATGATTCATCCTGCAGATATTCACGTGATAAGAAATCCGGTAAAGAATTAAAAATTTCCTTTTTATATTGGATTTCAAAATCAAAGGGGGCTAATTGAGTCTGCCATCTCGCAAATATTATTTTCGAGGCATCATGTTTAAAATCTTTGTCAAACATATATTTGACAGATTGAGCATCAGTTTTTATCAAAAACTTTTGATTATATAAATCATCCTGGAATTTTAAAACACATTTAACAATGGTTAGCATTTCATGCGCCACAGTAGCATATTTCTTCTAGGCTTCAACCCATTTACCCGAATGAAAACGAATCAAATATTCGCATTTATCATTGGGATTTATTTGTTTTAGAATTTCTCCAAAATCAATATTAGACGCATCGGTCTCAATTATTTTCTGCCAAGCAGGGTTAGCAAGAGTTAAACATGGTAAAATCTTAACACGTTTTTTAATATTTTGAACAATAATCGTATGTTTATCAGTCCACGACTCTTTATAATTCTTTTTCAGCCTGTCATATAATGGGGCTAAATCACGAGAAAGATTTTTATAAAAGAGGGAAATGTAATTTAAACTTCCCAAAAATCTTTGCAATTGAGTCCTGTCAGTAATAACATCAGGAAATTTATCAACAAAATTAATAGCACGTTGAATAGGAGTAATTTTTCCTTGACAAATATTATGCCCTAAAAATCGGACATCGGTTTGGAATAATCTCATTTTTGTTTAGATATAACCAAATCATTTTGAATAACAATCTTTTTAAAGATATCCAAATGCTTAATATGCATTTCTAAAATCATAGAAAAGACTAAAATGTCATCAATATAGACAATAATAAAACCCATATAAGGATTAAAAATGTCATTCATTATTTTCTGAAATTCAAAAGGTGCGTTTTTCAAACCAAATGGCATAACATTCCATTCGTATTGTCCAAATGGGACATTAAAAGCAGTTCGATAAGTATGTTATTTTAAAATTTGTATTTGCCAATAACCTAATTTTAAATCAAATTTTGAAAAGATATTGACATCATATAATCTTGACAATAAATCTTTTTTGTTTGGAATCGGATACCGAATCCATTTTAAAAAATTACTAAGAGGTTTATAATTAATAACCTTGGTACACCTCTTTCTTTTTCTGCAGCGTTATTAATATAAAATGTAGTACACGACCAAGGAGACTTGGACGGTTTTATCAAACCCTTTTGCAATAAATTATCAATTTCTTTTTTGCAAAATTCAACCAGTTCAATATTCATATGACATGGTCTTGATTTTGTAGGAATATTATCCTCAGAAAATCCGTCTTCATATGGAAAATATGCTTTTTTCTGTTTCAGAAAGCACTCGGATGATCAGCACATATATCAATGACAATTTGTTCAGAAATCAATTTAATTTTTTTTTGTAATTTAGCAGACTTCATTGTATCATAAATATTCATGCTAAATACTTCTAATTGCAAAGAATTAACATGCTTTTGCTTCATATCAATTAAAGCATTAATATCTCGAGTTACAGGATTCGTAACAAAAGTATAACGAATTTCTTTGATGATACCAAATTGGCAGGATCTCTAAGGCGGGCGATAGTCCGCTCGGTCAGACAAATCTAGCTAAATTAGCACCTTTATGAAGGGACATAAAAATCAAAATATATAGGAATTTTTATATAGCGTATGACTGTATGGAAGGATCTACCTTTTTACCCGAGTAAGGGGCCTGTCAGGATCTAATACATATTCTTAATGAGTTAGTGTGTCTGGAGGTTCTAACCGGAAAAGATCGCCTTTTTCAACATCTTTTACGTGCTTAACAAATCGGCTTACCTTACGTAGTCACTAAGACAAAGCCATTAAGAATAGTACTTGATCCGACTGTACCACCATCTCAGAACCAAGACAAGCTACTATATAATAATTTCTGTATATTTTGATAAAGCCAGGTCTCTAAGAATATTATGTAAGATAAGTTAGATATTCAACATAGATATGTAATTTAGCCGGACATAGTCATGGCTGGGAGAAGCAGAAGAAGATAGGAAAGTGGTATCACCTTTAGGACCCGGATGCAAGGGGTTTTGGACGGAAATGCAAGACCAAGGTTTAGTGTCCAAAGTTGGACTTTCCTGAATTTTTTATTAAAATAAAAACTTTTACAACTGAGAGAAGATTTACAAGAGGAGAGAGAAGGAAAACTAAAGAGAGAGAGGGGGGTCTAAAACTCTTGCCTTTTTCTAAATGAATAAACGCATATATAGAAAAGAAAAGAATCTATGCACAGTGAAAATGGGTCGCATTTATACAGTAATAGTGGGCGATATCTGTCCCCTAAACAGTAAATCTACTGTAGATTGGGTCCCCTGACGGGTTTACTGTGTTGTGGATCCCTCGGCGGCGGCTATCTCCGTCAGGTTTTCTTTTTTCATTGAATCTTGTCCAACTCTTTCATTCTTCAGAAAAATTCTTCTGGATTTTCAATGCCTTCGTCAGAGAGTATGATCTCTGGTTCTATAGGTTGGGAATCTTCAATATCGTCTTCGTTATTACTGCTTCCACTCTTCATAGAAGTGTCAGACTTTTCAATTTGATGAAGAGAGTGGAGTAGATTCCACTTCATCTCTTCTAAATAATTATGAATCATAGCTTCTTTGTCTCCTTCTTGAAATAATATTTTTCTGGCAATATGCCTGATAGAAGGGTCATCCATTTTACCCTGTTCTGCTTCTGATTCATATTCTTGGATCTTTATTTTAATTAAGTCCAAGAGTTCCTGTCCATGCAATACCTTGGTTTTGGGATCAATTTTCATCAACTTGTTCCAAAAGTTGTTATAAAATGTTCGATATAGGCAAGGTATTTGTTCTTCGGTATAACCTAATTCTGGAGCTCATTTGTGGATCCAAGGGATAGAGAATTCGGTGAAAAGGTAAATATGATCAATTTTTTTTTTTCTGGATAGCAGATATGATTTGCTTTGTATAACTCGTTCAGATTAGGGGAAACTTGTTTCCATTTTTTATATAAATTTAAAAATGGTTCCGACAATATCTTAATTGTCGGTCCGTGGTATGACCGCCTATTCAAAAACCAATTTGGAATATGAACATCAAAAATTTTTGCACATACTTTTATGAACCAAGTATGCTTGTGTTTATCGTTATTATAATAAAGTACTTTATCAAAGGCTTTAATATAATCCCAATATATAAAATTAATTTTGGAATTATTAAGGCTTATCTACCTTTCTGTCATCGTGGTCATTCCCCAATCTTCAACAGATATAATCTGTTTTATAATAAATTTGGAAAAGTTATAAACAGTTTGATCCACATTATTTCCAGCAAAATGCTGAATAACAGCACTGCCAGTCTCGGTGAGAATAGTCCCGTAATATAATCGGGTTTTGTATGACTTTCTTGGGAAATATAATCCGTGTATCAAATACCGTTGGAATATCTTCTTCCAAGGCTCATTTTTTCTTGCTATTTCAGCATTTTTCACAAGAAATATCATCTCTTGTTTAGGCAATTTTTCATAGGACCTGATATCATCATTGTCCTTTTTAGTCATTGAAGCAAAAGTATCACCTTGCTTTTGAGCAGGTAAATAAGCTTGCATGTGTGCGTATAACGGACTATCTTCCGAAATATCTTACAAATGTATTGATGTCTTTGAAGAGGAGGATTCTCCTTGAGATATTTTTGAGTTTATCAAACTCTTTCTGCCATGTTATATAACCGGAGAATTTGTTGAGGATCCGTATAAGGACCCTGATCCTTGGCTATAAGCCTGATATGATCTACCCGGCAAAGAGGATGATCTTCCTCTGCCACGACCTCTACTCTGGTCCAAGGATGATCCATTCTGCAAATATTCACATGATAAGAAATTCGGTAAAGAATTATCAATTCCCTTTTTATATTGGATTTCAAAATCAAAGGGGGTTAATTGAGTCTGCCATCTCGCAAATATTATTTTCGAGGCATCATGTTTAAAATCTTTGTCAAACATATATTGACAAATTGAGCATCAGTTTTTATCAAAAACTTTTGATTATATAAATCATCCTGGAATTTTAAAACACATTTAACAATGGTTAGCATTTCATGCGCCACAGTAGCATATTTCTTTTGGGCTTAACAACTGTTATAACAGAGGCTTTATCTTCTACGAACATATAATTGTCCCACCAACCTCTAAGTTGTCCTGTAAATCCTGCAATTATCATTTTGCAAATGACTTTATCAGTATTTTTAACACTGGTAGCTTTGCAAATTGTAGCGTACATCCTCCTCCTATGTACTAAAATAGTCATTTGCCTATCAGTAAGACCATCTATATTCCAAATCTCTTTGCCGCTATAAGACATATTAGTCTGATTCGAGTCCCATTCTTCTATTAGAATATCCTGGGGAGTGGGTCTAGGTCATTAATTTGATTTTAGCCTACTTATTTCAGCACTACTACACTTTTAAATCTCATTTCTTAAAAAATATGTCCAAACTCAATACTCCAAGTCTAATTATCTAATTGTATATATGTGGTATGGTGTATTGTCAGTTTATAATTTTTTTGCTAAGACATTCATCTACTCTTTAATGGCCCCTTTGATTTTTTAAGGGTTGACCGTTATGTTTAAAGATGTATATTGTTTCTATGGATGTTAAACATGTGAAGTGAAAGAACCTCTGTAGTTATGCAACTTAAACTTACTAAAATTTTGAATAGTATTTAAAAATAATAGAAGATTCATATATATTCATCTTGTGATATATGATAGTAGAGAGAATTTATTAATTCCTAATTTTTATTTGAAATAGTTATCTCATGTTCCGTTGCTTTACTATTATATATTAATTTATCATTAGCTAATTATTATAAATTGAAAAACTAAACTAAACCAATAAGAATTAAACTGATGGTTTTTATTTTATTTTATTTTATTTTATTTGATTTTAAAATTTTAAAAAACTACTTAATTGGTTTGATTATTGTTTTAAAAACGGACCCAAACGGACACATGAACACCCAAGTGATATGAGCAGAAAACCCAAAGCCACAACTTCATCTACTCTGCATCTTAAAAAAAAATCCAGCACGTTTTTCAACTTGGGCAAGTAATCTGCCAAGTCGAAGTTGGTTGCATTGAAGGGAAGGCCTGCCTGAAATCCATATGGTAACCGCCTGAATCATCTATTGTTTTGATTGTTCCTTCATTTTTGAATTAGTAATTGACTAGTGACTTTTTTCCCTCGTTTTTCTTCAATTGTGCTTCATTTTGCTTTTCCTAAAACAGAAACAACAGTTCTAAATTAGTGGAAGACGAGAGTGTATCGATCGATTAGCCCAATGGGGACGGCGACAAGGCCCGATGTTCCCAATTCGGAAGCTGTTTCCAAAGGCTATAATTTCGCTTCTACTTGGGAGCAGGTTATGCTTCACTCTCTATCTTCCCTTTCCCATTTTCGAAATTAATGAATAGTAAAGTGCTGTTGCGAAAAGGGGATCAAAATATTTGCTTGCTACTGACTTTGATGTATTGCTTGGACTTCTTAGGGAATCCTTTCCAGCAAGTCTTTCTACTTTATCTCACTACTATGAGTTTCTCTAAATAAAATTTACTAACCTTCTACCAACAAAAAGAAAAGGAGAAAGAGAAGGGGATCAAAAGTTCTCTTATTTAATTTTAAACCGGTGTTTGTGGCTTCTTTTCAATGGCAAGCTTTAGCAGCTGGTAATTGTGTCACATATTCTGAATTAAACTATCTTTTCGGGCTCGTTTGGTAAGGGAGAAGGGATAACTAATCCCGGGATTAATTTAAGATGAGTTTATCCCATGTTTGGTTGGGATAAAATCGCGGGATAACTTATATCAGGATTGTTGTGTTATTTTTATCCCACATTGAGGATGGTATAACAATCCCGGGATAACTTGTTTCTCAATCAAACGAGCCCTTCATGTTCAATTCTCATTGTATTGTGACATTGCTTCGCTTTTTCCTCGTATAATAAATAGCTGTTTTCTTATCTGCTGAAGCTTTTTGTTTTAGCTTATTCTTGCAATTGCTATTGGAAAATCACCATATCAATAATCACCTCCATCCTATTTGATCCTTTTTTTTTTGTGCGTTTGTGGCCCTCACCATGTCAAATTACATTGTTTGTATGTACTATGTGTGTGTATTTCATGTTATTGAAAGGTTTTCCTTTTGATTAACTAAATCAGCATCATGTTATTGAAAATCGCTTTTTCCTTTTCATATCAGTTTATATCTTCAATGAGTTTGCTGTTATCTTCTTACAGAATGCTCCGTTGCCAGAGCAACAACAAGCAGCCATACAAGCACTTTCCCATGCAGTTGCTGAGAGACCTTTCCCATCCAATTTGGTGAATTTTTCCTTCTTGGTTGGTTTTAGAATATCATCTATCTCAAACTCAGTTACCTGAAATATCTTTTTATTCAAGTCCCAGGATCAAATTTCTGGACACGATAATAGTCTCTCTGTCTGAACAAAGCTCAGTTCTCTGGAGGATTCAGTGGCCATTGAAGCAGTCCTGGTGAATACAAATCAGGTGAGTTACTTCTACAATGTCACGTCCTTTATTTTTTACATTTTCAGGTTTCAAATAAGGGATTATGAATGATTTATTCCCTTATCAAAAAGGTTGCATGATCAGCTAAATGTTGGACAAGGAATCAAAACTAATAAAATCTTGTAACAATGATAAGCTATTTATATGTGCGTTTAGAGCAACCAATGCTAAAATATAGAGTTATATTTGTGCAAGACTAGAAGTTGTAGTGTGTTGCACTTGGTGACTCATCAGTCACACAACTGCTAGACCAGTGAATAATTTTTTTCATAAGGTAACTGCTAAATCGATGAGTTGAACAGAAGGCCTGATAATTGCTTGCTAAAAAGCCCCATCCATTTTTTGGCTTACTTGAGAATATGCCTCTCATTTTGGTCCTGATGACTGTAATTAACTGGAGAGGAAACACCTTATGCCGGGAAAAGAATGACTGGAACTTACATTTAGTGAGAAATGACACTGATACTCAATGTCTTCTGGGGTAGAAATACCTAGATTGCATGTGATATGTTCAGGGAAGATGACCATAGTGTCTGTTTATGGCCTTGACCCTACCTGCTTGAGTGGAGTAGTGTTTATGTCTATATATCAGAAAGACATGCAAAGCAATCTGTTCTAGAACTCTCCTCCATATTTGAACTTTAGTTGGTTTTCAACTTTCCATGCCATGCAGTATGTTTTTGTTTCTTAATTTGCATTCATGTGAAATGATAGAGATAGCTCTAGACGTTCTTTTCTTTTTCTCCTTTTGTTTTATTCTATGTCTTTTTCTCCATATGTGTCTCTTTCCTTTTCCCACGCCTTTCCTGTTCAGCAGAGTTCAATTTCTTGATGGATCTTGGCAATTGGCATGATCCTCTTTACTTCAAAAATGTTAAAGGTAACTGTTACAACTGTCAGGCTATTGGGCTGTGTAGTAGGAGTTAATTAACATCTTTGGCCTCCATTTCACACATGTTGTACTTTCCGCATATATTCAGGCCTCTTTGTTGAAAGAATTTCTCTGTTAGTATTGCTTCATATGTCACTGTCCAGCAGAAGCTAGCCACTTAGTGAGGAGCTTTACTTTTCCAAATTTGTTTGCATGGCAACCTTTGCATTGCATTTTTGTAGATGCTTGAATACTGTGTATGCTTAGTTGTCCTTGTAAATGTTGATAGACATAGCATCTTAATTTGTCCTTTTCTCTATTGCTGCTTAACTTGATATGATTTTCCTCTTCTCTTTGCGCTGTTTATTGATACAGTTTTACAAGTGGTTTGCGGATCTCGAAGCAGCCATGAAATCAGAGGTTGGTCTTTAGCTTGTTTATATGTCTTCTGTTTCTTCCAAAAATTACGAGTTGATGCATTTACAAAATTACATATGCTTCCTCTTTTACACTTGCTGATTATAAAAAAAATTACATATGCTTTCTTTCTGTGCATAGACGGAAAAAAAATATCAGCACTATGTCAACACCTTAACATAGCAGATTCAGACCTTTGATGGTATACTTCACCAGGTATTCTGAGAAGAAAAGAATGCTCTTATACTCTTCTCTTAAGCCTTTTTTGTTGTTGCTGATCATCTATTCTATGCTTGCTTTTGAGTCGACATGCCCTTGCCCTTAACAAATGGCTCTCTTGCAGGTGGATGAAACGCTCGACTTGTTCAATGAGCTGCAATTGCAGCATCAAGCAGTGACAACAAAGACTAGAACTCTTCATGACGCGTGTGATAGACTGGTCTGTCAACCCATATCTCTTAGCATCTGTGGTTACTTTAGCTGTAGATTGTACTTTTCTGTTTAATTCTGTTCAAAATTTTGAGGAACAGAGGAACAATTAATTGTATGATAAGAGGATAGGCTTGTAATAATGGAGTTCAAATTATGCTACCTTCTCAAAAAAAAAATAATGGAGTTCAAATTTTTAATAGACATTGTTTTGCCTTAATCTCTGATGTTGAAAGTCTTCATTTCCAATCTACTATATTGATGGATTGAAGTCTATGATATCTTCAATTGTTGCCAAACATCTTCAATTGCCACATAGTTCCAAGTAAATGCATTTCTTCATTTTACGTTTTCTTGGTTTTTCTTCTATCTGAAGTTGTTGTTTGGCTTAAAGCATTATCTAGTTACAATTCATATCAATATTGCGTATTTGCGATGTCCAGTGGGTGGCATTTGAAATTAGGAAGTCCCCTATCAGTGTGTAATATTAATGGACATGTGATGTACATGTACAGGTAAAGAGGCGATGATTAACAACAGGAAGCAGCATAATAATTTTCTTGTGTAATTTCTTTTTTATTTGCACATTTCGGAGAAACAGAAATTAATTGAGTTTGCAGAATAACTTCACAATAAGCTCAGTTACTTTGATGAATTGGAGAATGTAGGGTCCGACTGCCATTTATGTTGATAATATTTCCATTGTTATTCATTGCCTTTTGCACTAGTATCCACAGTGGTCTATCTATGCCCATGCTGAACTGGGTATGGTTTTGCATCAACTTTATTTTGAGTGCAGAGAATTAATGCTATCTGTATTTTTTATGCTTTAATACATTAATGAGGAAATATTACCTAACTGAGAGTTTGACCTATGGAAAAGCAGCTTTAAGAAATGAGAGCTTTCTGCCTATAAGAGATTCATGTTTTTCAATTAGATCTTCTCCACACCCACACATGGGAGTGCGGAGTGCTTTATCCTTTGTAAATTAAGCTTTGATTCTAGACCGTTTTCTTCCTCATGTTATAAATGAGTCATCCAAAGCTATTCTTTCTTGGCTTTACCAATCTAGTGCTTTTGGATTATTTTAATGTTTCTTGCTTGGTTTAATCTCGTCTTTTGTGTCAACTCTTCTATCTCCTATTTATGTGCTTGAAGGAAAACCTTTTCACTTGTGAGATTGAGGATGAGAGTTCCCTGTTTTAAATTCCCTATAAAGGAATACCTTTTTCACCCTCCACTGTAGATATTCTTGATTTAATCATCACCATTAGCCTAAATTCTATGTTTTTTTTTTTTTTTTGTTTAATTACATCTAGTTGGGGCATTGCATAAGTGCTGGGTTTTCTCTTCAAGTCCTGCTCTTCTTCTTCTTGAACTTCTCTAAATGTCAAAATACCCAGTTTTTTTTTTTTTTTTTTTGGTTTTTGATTCAACTCCTCATGGTTGTCTTTCGCTCCTGTTTGCAGGTTGCGACCACTATTTATTCTCCTAGCATGAGCGTTGGGAGTACAACTTTTCTTCCATTGCTTAAAAGACTTGATGAGTGCATATCGTAAGTGACACTACATCTCATAATACTGCATTGAAATCAATGAATATTAGAATCACTGCAATGATGTATCATCCATGCTTTTCCTTGGTTATTTGTGAAGTTTACCATGTGGACATGTCTAGAGTCACATGTTCTAGGGATATAAATTCTTTTATCAAGATCAAGTTCTGTTAAATTAAGCTTGTAAATCTATGCATAAGCGCATAAATAACCATTATGTTTCTCCTCTGTGCCACTGAAGATATGTCGAGAGTAACCCACAATATGCAGAGTGCAGCATTTATTTGGTCAAGTTTCGACAACTTCAGGTACTTAAAAGAATTGACATCAACATTATGTAATGTACTATCATATATGAAATCGCATTTTCTTTATACTATTGGCGTGGTTTTGTGAAATGCTTGGACATAAGAATTCTAATCCCATTGCCCATTCTCTTTCTCTCTTGTCTGTTTTTCCTTTGATCTCTTGTAACCAGTCTCGAGCTCTGGGAATGATTCGCTCTCATGTTCTTTCTGTTCTTAGAAGTACTTCTTCTCAGGTAATCTACTTTATGTTTCATTGCTATATGTACAACAATTTTAGACTTGCAGATGAATGGTTGCATTCCTGAGATAAAGATACCCATTTCATCAGGTTCAGACTGCAATACAAAGTAGTGGTGGTAGCAAAACATCTTTTGCCGAGGGTATAGAGTCATCTATAATATATGTACGCTTCAAGGCTGCAGCAAATGAGGTAACATTGGATCATCTCCTTGCCTTTTAGTTTATACAAACTCTATTTTTGTTGTATGAGAGAGTATTTCTAGTCTCAAAAATAAAAATAAAAATAAAGAAAGAAGCTAGGACTAGTCGTAACGTGTAATCCATGAATCAAATGATCTTAGTTACCTTCAGCTTAAGCCTATCTTGGAGGAAATTGAAAGCAGAACACCTAGAAAAGAGTATATTCAACTTCTTGAAGAATGCCACAAACTCTATTGTGAACAGCGCCTTTCCTTTGTGAGTAGTAAAGCTGCTCCTCTTAGTTCTATAGCTACTCTTTTCTTACTGAAAAGAATCTATATATATAATATTAATCTTCTCCTTGTTTTGTCATTTTAATTAGTACTCATTCTGCTTCATTTAATGCAGATAAGAGGTATAGTGCAACAGCGGATCTCTGAATTTTCCAGGAAAGAAGCATTGTCGTCTTTATCTAGATCTGGATGTGCATATTTAATGCAGGTACATTCAAATGACATCAATACTGTTTACAACATTTTCTACTAGAGAATGGTATGATTATTACATCTTGCATTATTTTCTTCTAGTTCGAAAACAACCTCTCTACCTTCCCGAGAGAGTGGTAAGGTCTGCGTACACTCTACCCTCCCCAGACCTCACTTCTGGGATTTCACTGGGTATGTTGTTGTTGCCTTATTTTCTTGTAGTAGGAAAGAGAAAAGGAGATTCAAGGACAAAACTTGGATGACTGATCTTTTTATGGCAATGGTGGTGCCTTTTTCTTTTTTGGTGTTGGTGGGGGTGGGGTTATCAGAAGAAGAAAAGACACAATTCAAAGTTGACCTCCCAGTCTTGATAGTCATATGAACAATCCAAATTCATTTTTCTTTTTATTTGACAAGATGAATTCAAAGTAATTAGTTCTCATTCTCAAAAAAATCAAACTAATTAGTTGTATAAGAGAACCACGTCTTACCTTTTCTTTTAACGGTTAGCTCATCTTAGTGTAGATGAATATTTCCTCTAACTGGATTTAGGATAAATGAACTAAAACTATAACATCCTTGGTTTCTTTGAGGAAGGAATCAGAACTTCTATATGTTTTCTGTGAATCACTATTGCCAAAGTTAATATCAGAAGTTGCTTCTAACAAAGTCTTGCTAAAGGCATATTAAGGTAAAATTGTGATATATGTCTCTCCATACTTTACCTTTGACATCTTAAATGCAGGTGTGTCAGCTAGAGCATCAACTCTTCAATCACTTCTTCCCATCATCTTCAGAGGACATTTCGAGTTTGACTCCTTTTGAAGATTCTCTGTGAGTTGCCTAACTTCTCTTGTGGGGTCCTTTCTGCATTTGAACCATTTTTGCTTCTTACTCATTTCCTTTCCTGCTCTTTCTTTTCTAGTTTACTTTTTTTTTTCTTTTCTTTTTCTTGTCTTGATTTATTTGGGTGGTGGTGGGTGGTGGGTTGGGTTACTGTAGCTGAAACCTCCCTAGGTCAGAGTTGCTATCAGCGGTAGGTGGGTGTAAACGTTTTCGGATATTATATGTGCTAATAAAAATCAGTGTGAACTATGAGGCTGCTCAATCGCTTGGTGATTGTCACTTTAGATCTTAGTGCTAGCTCATGATTAGTTCCTAGTTTGGAATTTGAAGCTGTCCTGTGGGATCTACGCCTATCTATTTCTTTGAAAGGGCTGCCCAGATTTCCATCTGGTTTAGATTTGCAGGTTGCTCCAGCCATCAGTTATGGTGTGGTTAATATTTGCTCCTGCGAAGCTTCAACTGCTTTTATGACCTTATATCTTTGAGATACAAATGTATAGGTTACATAAGTTATAGTTACTTCAAGGCAAACCAGGTCCTTCAAGTATATGCCTTAACTTATTCTCCAAAACAAAAGTATAAGCTTTAACTCAAAAGGCGGGTAAACAGTTACTTTTTAATAAAGAAGGTGGAAGAACAATTATTTAAATGAAGGATAAAGGGTTGGCTTGTTAACTGGAGTACCAAGTTTCGAATCGTGTGCCAGCTGGCCGTCGAGATTTCTCGGTTAGGTAGGAAAGCAGTCTTCTATGCCCGGAAAAGTAAAATCATGTACACTGGTAAAGCCTCATTTGTTTTCATTAAGATTAAGATGTTTGAATCTAAATACACATATGAATATTAAGATTTAGATGTCTGAACTTGAATACACATCTGACTAATTAAGATGTCGTATTAAGATTTGAATACTAGATTAAGACTGTTTGTTTTTTCAACATCTGAATATATAAATGTTTTTATTTCAAAATTAATAAATATAAAATTCAATAAAATACCAAATTAATCTACTACCATAATTTTAAAAAACTATACGGGTTTGGTGGTGGTGATGGCTGTGAGTGTCAATTGGGAATAGTGCTGGCTAATGGTGGTGTTGTGAGTAGTAGCTAGTGGTGATGATGGGTGCCAGTGGTGGTTGATGGTGGTAGTTGGTAGTGGCTGATGATAGTTTGTGGTGGATAATAATGATAGCTATTGGACTGTAGCTATTGGTACTGATGAATGATAACAATGGTTTGGCTATATATGGTGGTGATTATTGGTGGTGTTGTCGGTAGTGATTGGTGTTTGCTGGTAATGGTGGTTGCTGGTGATAACTGTATATGGTGGCTAGTAATGGTGACGATAGTTAGTGATCTATGAAAGTGTACTTCGTATCTAAATACATTTCATGGATCCTTGAAGGCTTTTTTAGCAGGCCTGATTTTGTTATAAAGAGGTAAGGTTCATGGCGCCCTCCTCTTTGTACATTGATATTCTTAGTGATCAAAGTAGGGGTCAAGACAGACCCCCCACTTGTTATGAACTGAGAAGAGCATTTAGGGTCTTGAATTGGGGATTTTGATTGAATTAAGGATTTTCTAGATTCAACAATAATGGGATAAGGTTACACGTGGCTGGCTGGGAGCTGAAGTTACTTTTCACGTGGAATAAAAGCGACGATCGAGATTAGAAGTTCATTAAATCAAATGGAGGGCCGAGATCAATCCGGTAGTTAGTTGTAGTTTGTTAAATACCCGATTAGCCAGCTGGAAGAGGCAGTTATTGAATTGGTATTTCTCCTTCTAATTTCTCTCTCTAAATTCCTTTCCTTCCTAATCTTCTTCTTCTTCCTCATCCTAAC
The DNA here is from genome assembly GCA_031232105.1 of Capsicum rhomboideum. Lineage (NCBI taxonomy): Eukaryota > Viridiplantae > Streptophyta > Magnoliopsida > Solanales > Solanaceae > Capsicum > Capsicum rhomboideum. The sequence goes on along the minus strand of CP124717.1, from coordinate 46,824,723 downwards.
CCACGATTCTGAACCGCCATTGCAGGTATTTGAGCTCCGTGAAGTCATCCATGGCTATTGTAGTTAAATAGTGGCGATTGCTCATTACTTGTATTAGTTAGTTGAGAATACTTGTAAACAGTCCCATTATCAATAAAATTTCCCTTCGGTAATTTGATTGTTCAATTTGTAAGACCATTACAAGTGGTATCAAAGCACGAACCTGGCCACCATGACTATTACGGAAACAAGATATAAAAGGATGGAAGAAAACATGAAGAAACTGGAAGCAAATTTACAAACTCATGTGGAAGATCTAAGGCAAAAAAATGAAGGTACAGTTGTAAAAATGGACGAATTGGGTAAGAAGCTTGATTTTCTAATGGAGAAACTTCTTCCTGCTCAGGATGGGATATTGGGTAGTGCCCCAGGGGACCCAATCCATAGCACTGGGTCCAGCAGTAGGTCCAGGTTCGGCGAACCCATGGAGGGGGTTATGAGAACCCAGGGCAGTAACTTCTCTTTCTCGGGTGGAGTTTCCTTACTTCGAGGGAGGGGATCCCTGCACATGGTTAAGAAAATGTGAGAGGTATTTCAATTTTCATCATATTGTAGATCCACAACAAAAACTGGAGTCATCAGTTCTCCATCTTAATGGGAAGGCTCAACAGTTCTCCATCTTAATGGGAAGGCTGAGGCTTGGTTCTTCTCTTATCATGTTAGTAAAGGAAATATCAAGTGGAATGAATTCACAGAAGAAATTTGCAAGAGATTTGAGGATGCAAGTAACAGCAAATTGAACTTAGTTGGAGAATTTAAAAAGATTGAGCAGACAGGCACTGTGAATGAGTAGTTGGAAAAGTTTGAAGAACTCAAGGCATGGGTGTTGATTAGAAACCCTACCATCCCTGAGGAATTCTTCCTTGAGTTTTTTAAGGTCTGAAAGAGGATATTAGGCATACTGTGAGGCTGCTTGACCCCTTCTCATTTAGTAAGGCTGTGGAGAAAGCTAGACATCAAGAGAAGGTGCTCGAAATCACAACCAAGAAAGGGAAAGGTTTGTGGAGCAAGTGACCCATACTTGCTACTAGTGTGGGGGGAAATTCAAGCTATGCTGCAGGGTATAAGGGTGCAAGTGGGGGCAATTCTAACAACATTAGTAACAGGCTGTTTGAGACAAGAAGGGCTCAAGGCTTGTGCTACAAATGTGGTGATAAGTACCATGTGGGTCACCAATGTAAGCCTAAACAACTCAATGCTATATCTGCTTCTATTCCTAATGAAGAAGAAGGGCAAGATGCAGTGGAAGCTACAGATGATACTGAGCTAGTGGAAGATCAAGATGAAGAGGTGACAGATGAGGCTATTAGCTTAAATGCTCTCTCTGGTACTGAGGTTCCTAATACCATCACCTTGAGAGCTAATGCTAAGAAGAAAGTACTGAGTGTCCTTCTTGATTCAGGGAGCACCCATAGTTTTTTGGATATAGAAACTGCCAAACAGATGGGGTGTGTTATTCAGGATGCTAGACCCATGAGGGTCACTGTGGCTAATGGTAATCAAATATTGAGCAGGAAAACATGCCCTAGTTTCAAGTGGCAGATTCAAGGAGTGAATTTTGAAGATACAGTGAGACTTATAGGTCTTGGGGGAAGTGATATGATCCTAGGGGGGGATTGGATGAGGTCTCATAATCCAGTCCTACTGGACTTTGAGGAATACAAAGCAGAAGTGACTCATAGAGGGAAGAGGGTGGAGTTGAAGGGGATATACAGTCAAGCCTTGTTGAAAAGCATGACAACAGGGGGTGTTACAAGCTTATTGAAGAAAGGACAGAGTATATGGGCCCACTTATTCACTATATCAGCTTTAGAAGAGCATGAAGATAAGGAAGTACCTGCAGTCATCCATCAAATCATACAAGAATTCCCTGATGTATTTGAGGAACCAACTTCACTTCCTCCCAGAAGACAGCATGATCATTTCATTCCTCTGAAGCCTGCAGTAGTACCAGTGAGTATTAGACCCTACAGATACAACTTTTTTCAGAAAAATGAGATTGAAAAACAAGGTAAAGATATGCTTAAACAGGGTACTATACAACCTAGTCACTCTCCTTTCTCTTCACCTATGTTGCTAGTAAAGAAAAAAGATGGGAGTTGGAGGTTTTGTATAGATTATAGGGAATTGAACAAGTTGACTGTAAAGGACAAATTTCCTATTCCTCTAGTAGATGACCTGTTAGATGAGTTGCATGGATCTTCTATCTTTTCTAAAATTGATTTAAGGGCTTGATATCACCAAATCAGAATGGATGAAGATGACATACACAAGACTGCTTTTAGGACTCACTTAGGCCATTATGAGTTTAAGGTTATGCCTTTTGGGCTAACCAATGCGCCAGCCACATTTCAGAGCCTGATGAACCATGTTTTTCAAGACTATATTAGGAAGTTTGTGCTTGTCTTCTTTGATAACATCCTAGTATATAGTGCCATAGTTCAAGAGCATCTATTCCACCTCAGAATTGTGCTAGAAGTATTGAGAAAAGAGCAGTTGTTTGCTAAACTTTCTAAGTGTTCCTTTGGACAGCCCAAAGTTGAATATTTGGGGCATATTATTACAGTAGAAGGGGTTGCCACTGATCCATCTAAGATTGACGCCATGACTGGTGGCCTAGACCTAAATCTCTCAAGGCTTTGAGGGGTTTCTTGGGGCTCACTGGTTACTATAGAAGTTTTTTGAGATCTTATGGCGTTATTAGCAGGCCCTTGACTAATCTCTTAAAGAAGAATGCATTTCACTGGATAATAATGCCACTATGGCTTTTGAAGCTCTTAAAGTTGCTATGACCACTTCCCCTGTATTGGCATTGGCTGATTTCACAAAGACTTTTATTATTGAAACTGATGCATGCTCTAAGGGTATGGGGGCTGTCCTTATGCAAGAAGGTAGACCCCTTGCTTTTTTCAACAAGTCCCTTGCTCCTAAGCATTTGGGGCTATCCACTTATGAGAAGGAGTATATGGCTGTACTAGCTGCAGTTGATAGATGGAGGCATTATCTACAAGGTGGTCATTTTATTATAAGGACAAATCATCAGAGTTTAAAATTTCTACTTGAGCAAAGAGTCAACACTGTACTCCAACAGAAAGGTCTGACCAAATTATTAGGACTGGACTATGAGGTCCAATTTAAAAGGAGTGCAGAAAACAGGGTAGCTGATGCCCTCTCAAGGAGGATGGAGGATGGAGGATGAGTCTACACTAAATGCAATCACTGCCACTGAACCTACTTGGATGCAGGAGATATCCCAGAGTTATGAGCATGATCCTGCAGCATTACAACTCCTAACTGAGCTCATTACCGACCCTGGGGGTCATCCCTTCTATTCTTTACACCAAGGGGTTATTAGACACAAAGGCAAAATCTATGTTGGAAAGGCAACAGATCTCAGAAAGAAGGTGTTTGAAGCACTGCATCAGTCCCCCTTGGGGGGTCATTCAGGACAGCAGGGTACCTATAGAAGAGTAAGCATGATATTTTACTGGCCTTTCCTTAAGAGTGATATTTGTAGATGGGTTGCTGAATGTGACATATGTCAAAGAGTGAAAACTGAACATGTATCCTACCCAGGGTTTCTCCAGCCCCTTCCCATACCTGATGCACCTTGGCAAGACATTGCCATGGACTTTATTGAGGGCTTGCCCCATTCAAGCCACAAAAATTCTATTCTTGTTGTGGTGGATAGACTCACTAAGTATGGCCATTTTCTTTCTCTCAAGCATCCATATACTGCCAAGGAAGTGGCTGAGTTATTTCTCCAAGAGATATACAGATTACATGGGCTTCCCAACACTATTGTGACTGACAGAGATTCTATTTTCACCAGTCAATTCTGGCAACATTTATTCAAATCTATGGGCACCAGGCCGAATCTTTCCACTGCTTACCATCCACAGTCTGGCCCTGAGAGGCTAAACAGGTATTTGGAGTCCTACTTGAGAGCTATGGCCTTCTCTCATCCTAAGAAGTGGCTCAAGTGGCTTTCCCTTGCAGAGTGGTGGTACAACACTAATTACCACTCTGCCCTCAAAACTACGCCTTTTGAGGCCCTATATGGTACTCTACCCCCTCAAATTCCGCTGGGATCACTTCCCCACTCAACTCATACCCCAGCTGGAGCTTGTTTGGCTTAAAGACAGCAACTGCTGCAACAGCTTAAGGAGAATCTACAGGTGGCACAAGCGAGAATGAAGTTTTATGCCGACCGATCGAGGTCCGAGAGAGTGTTACAGGTTGGTGACCTTGTCTACTTGAAGCTTCAACCTTATAGGCAAGCTTCAGTAGCCATTCGTAAGAATCTCAAACTCAGTGCAAAATACTATGGACCATATGAAGTTATTCAATAGATAGGGAGTGTGGCTTACCGTAATACCGTCTGGCTTTACTAGCTGATGCTCAGATCCACCCCGTCTTCCATGTCTCTCAACTGAAGAAACGCATTGGTCCCGCCATTTCTGTTCAATCCCAGTTGCCTGCTTGTGGTGAGGATGGGCGTGTGTTGATCCAACCCCTGGCTATCCTTCAGCGTCGTATCGAGAAAAGAAGCAATGCAGCGGTAGTTCGGGTTCTTGTTCACTGGTCAAACCTGAGTGCCGATGAGGCCACGTGGGAAGATTGGGGCTACATTGAGGGCCAATTTCCCGAGTTCGTCGCCCAGCTTGGACCTTGAGGACAAGGTCGATCTTGAAGAGGTGGGTATTTGTTATGAACTGAGAAGAGCATTTAGGGTCTTGAATTGGGGATTTTGATTGAATTAGGGATTTTCTAGATTCAACAATAAAAGGGATAAGGTGACACGTGGCTGGCTGGGAGCTGAAGTTACTTTTCACGTGGAATAAAAGCGACGATCGAGATTAGAAGTTCATTAAATCAAATGGAGGGCCGAGATCAATCCGGTAGTTAGTTGTAGTTTGTTAAATACCCGATTAGCCAGCTGGAAGAGGCAATTATTGAATTGGTATTTCTCCTTCTAATTTCTCTCTCTAAATTCCTTTCCTTCCTAATCTTCTTCTTCTTCCTCATCCTAACCCACGATTCTGAACGCCATTGCAGGTATTTGAGCTCCGTGAAGTCATCCATGGCTATTGTAGTTAAATAGTGGCGATTACTCATTACTTGTATTAGTTAGTTGAGAATACTTGTAAACAGTCGCATTATCAATAAAATTTCCCTTCGGTAATTTGATTGTTCAATTTGTAAGACCATTACACCACTCCTAGTAGAAGTAGACCACTAGAGATGGCTTAAATAAATTAAAGAAAAGTGGTAGTGACAATTGATTCTAGTGATTGGCAGAGGTGGTGGTTGAGGATGGTGGTAGTTGATAATGGTGGGTGGCAACGGAGGTAGTTGATAATGGTGGATGATGGCGGTAGCTAGTGGTGAATATGATGAAATTGTTGAACTGTCATCTTTATGGAAAAGTTTTTATAGACATCTTTTTTTTGAGAACTGGCAAACTTAACGATATTTAGAATTTATTATAGATCTTATTCATTCAGATCTATTCAGACCCATTAAGTTGTTGTAACATGAAAACACAGATGCACTAAATGGTTAAGATTTGAATGATTAAGATTTAGATCTAAAAAACAAATGAACTTAATGACTGAGATCTGAATGATTAAGTGAGGCCTAAGGAATCCTAATTGTTGTCAATTACTACGTGTGATGTGCGTCTTTGTGAATTACCTCTTTGCTGACTCCTTTCACTATCTGGGACTTCCAGTCACTCTCCCATGGGTGATATCTGAAGTGAGATGTCCATTACACCTGTACTTTCGTTTGGTTCATAAATTCTCTTTTTTCCTTACTCTGGTATTTTTACTTACATGTACGTCCTTCCTGATTGCGGGGCAGAGAGACAGAAAGCCTTGCGCTTTTATCCATCAAAATTCGACCTAGTATATAAGTGTCATCATTTTTATAGTTTTTCTTGTCAAGTTAATGTGATCAGATAATGTCAATGGAGAGAGTTACGGTTATTGATAGTGATTGTAACTAATTTGCATCTTCTTGATGCCTTTAATGAAACATTTACTTCATAAAAAAATAAGAGTAACTGGTAAAGTTGCTGCCACGGGTTCAAGCCTTGGAAACGGCCTCTGACAGAAATGCAAGGTAAGGCTGCGTACAATAGATCCTTGTGGTCAGGCCCTTCCCCGGACCCAACGCATAGCGGGAGCTTTAGTGCACCGGACTGCCCCTTTTTTTTTTTTTTTTTTTTTTTTTAATTCAGTAGTGGAATATGTAACTACCTTTTATATAGAAAAAAAGTAATGGAACGTGTTATTTGGTTCACCATTACTTTTCTCTTTGCTCCATTCTATTAAACAGAGATATGCAATCAGATTCTGCCTCGTGCATTCTCAAGCTATATTTCTACTTTGCCTCTTTTATTTTTAATTCATCTTATTTATGTATTCCATGGGAACTCATACTTTTGAGCTTACATCCCAGCACAATTACATTTCCTTGTTATCTCTGCATAACATTATATGAATATTCTGTGCATAGCATCTAAATTCACGTGCTCCTGACCCATCTCTCGGTTGGTCCAGTTACAGCTGTTTAATGAAGTGTACACACGTTATACTCCCTCCATCCCATTTTAGGTGACGGTGTTTGCTGGGCACGGAGTTTAAAAAAGAAAGAAAAAACTTTTGATCAGAGATGTTTTGTGGACAAATATAGCAACAGTCAGAAGTTCAAGATGAATTGTTAAGGCCTCTTTTACTTTTGGTGTAAACAGGAAATGTTATTACCAACTGAAGATATTTTTGATGTGCTAGACAGTTTGTAATTAGTGTAGTAGTCAGGACCCTATTTGTAATTGGCTACCTTTTGAGGGGACTACACAATTTGTGTTGTATACCTGTTGATATCTATGTAACTGTTACTTTTATAAAAAAAGGAACTTGTGATAAAAATCAAAAAGGTGTATTCTTTTTGGATAGACAAAAAAGGAAAACGTGTCACATAAAATGGGACAGAGGAAGTGTTATCTATATGCCCCTGAAGCTACTGGAACTTGAGATTTGTTATTTTGATGGTAAGTGAACTTGATCTTTATGTGTCTTAAGGTTACAATTACCTCCAATGTGAACTTCGACTCCTACCAACTGCAGGTGTACTTTCCTATATGATACATTGCGTCCTAAACTTATTCACGAAACAAACCTGGATGTTCTTTGTGAACTGGTTGATATCCTCAAAGTTGAAGTTCTAGGAGAACAACTGAGCAGACGGGGGGAGTCATTGGCTGGGCTACGTCCAACACTGAACAGGATTCTAGCAGATGTTCATGAGCGATTAACTTTTCTTGCTCGCACCTATATCCGTGATGAGGTAACATCCAAGTATTGCTCGGGCATTTTACTTAAATGCTGTTTGGCGGCTTGTCTGTTACTCGGATATGAAATAATATTATGTGAAATTGCTCATATAATTGTTCCACTCACTTTAATCTCTTTATTTTTCTTTTCCACTTGCTTTGATTTTACCACTTAATCAGCACCCTCATGGATAGATGAATAGTGCCAAAATTAGTTACAGGATAAATTACAACAACATATACCTAGTGAAATCCCACAAGTGGGGTCTGGGGAGGGTAGAGTGTACGCAGACCTTAGGCCTTTATTTTCCTGTTGCATGGATTTTGGTTAAAAGTGGAATTCTCATTTATTTTCAAACACAAGCAGGCACGGTATATACTATATACTGTTGTCCAATAACTAAACTTTTTCTCTTCATTGTTCTCTTAGGTGCACTACCTTCAAACAGGATCACCCATTAGTGAAAATGAAGGATTTTCCATTAGTTTGAAGCACTTATCTTTTCCATTCTTTCTTATGATTGGCTTATCATGATAATTTAATCGAAATATTGACTTACCCTGCGGAAGGAATATGCTTTCTGGCAGACTTCTGACAATTGGACATATCCAAGAGGCTCTTGAGTGAATTTACCTGTTTATGTGATTTTGAATAGCATTTTGGAATTTGAAACTAGTATGTACTTGATCCCTTCCTGAACTACCTGGTTTCATTTGAGTGTTGGAGATACTAACGAAAAATGAAAATTTAAAAAGGTTGTACGTTATAGTTTTTCTCTTTTTTGATAGCTAAGAATAATTTTATAAAAAGGCACCAAGGTCGTGCTACCGAGGTACAAACAAAGCTCAAAACATCTGGTCTACACTGAAGTATGCAAAACCAAAGCCTCAAAAAGGGGGAAGATCCCAAACAAACAATTTTTATTGGAAACATTCCTCTAATGAATTCCCTGGGAACTTCTATAGTCAATGGAATATATAGAATTGTGATCAATCAAATATTGCAAAGTAGAAGATCCAGCAAAACCCCTCACAACTCTATGTGTTTGGATGGGCTTATAGCGCTTATAAGTCAAAAACCATAAGTTAGGAATTCTAACTTGTGGCTTTTCGCTTATTTTTGCCTTTTCAGCTTAAAAATAAGTGCTTTATTTTACCCAAACACTTCAAAAGTGCTTAAAAGCTATTTTGGTTTAAAAGCACTTAAAATAAGCCAATCCTAACAGGCCCTATGTCAGTACTTATTTACAAATTTATGAAAAAATAGAGGCCTATCCATCATTATGAGGAGTTCTTTCCTGTTCACCTTATTTTTGCTACTGTTGATTTGATACTTGTTCAATGTTCATTCGGTTCCCTAGCTAATCTTTTCTCCTCCCTGCCTTACTTTCATTTCTACCCTGTGCATCGTTTGTTTGGATTGATAGTGCAAAGTGATATGAGCTTCAATGTTGTATAACATTCGCTTGAGATGAGTTTAAATGGGAAACATGGTTAGTGATGATTCATATAGCTGGCCCCAACTAGTTCAGAGTGAGGCGTAGTAGTTGTTGGTAGGATTTTCAATAGATTTGTATGGAGATGGAAAACATCATCTGTTAGGGAATATGATAAGTTGGGTTTGATAAAAGGAAGAAACTAGACCAGATAAGTTGGGATAACTGGAGTAAGAAGTGCACATGTATGTTTGGTTTCTGTATGCTGGAACTTCCTCACAAGTAATCAGTGGATTGCAAATAATTTGGTCTGTCTTCTTTCCCTGCTTTGTTTTAGATTGCAAATTACCTTCCTTCTGACGAGGATCTGGATTACCCTAAAAAGTTGGAGCAATATGTTTCAGCAGAACTGGATTCACCATCTGTAAGTGCCAAATTCTTTGTCCTGTGACGGGTATTCAGTTGAATTCTGTAACATATATCTTTAGAAGTAAGAGCTAGGATGGCTTTTATCTTTATCTTATGTTTTTCTGGTTTTTGTAATTTTTTGGTGGAGAAGTTTGGATTCTCTTATGAAGGTTGCAGTTTGGTAAATGGAGTTCTGTAATCAATATCTTGCTTAAGGGCATGAACTGACTCTTCTTGATCTGTGATTCTAGTTGGATGACATTTATGCAGTGTGAAGCAAGCTATATTATCAAGGTGTAAAAAATGAAAATTAGAGGTCTGATGGAATTTGTATTCTAAAATTCTTTTTTCTTTTAAGATAGAGTTTTAGTATTTCTGTTAGTATAGACAATAGAACTTTTTATTGGTTATTTTATTTTCAACAGGTCAAATGTGCTGCATTAGCAACCTTCTCAAAGACTTGGTGTATATCACTAAAATTGTTTTAGAAGAAAATTAGTTAATTTGTGCTGATCTATGTAACTTGAATTTGTTTTTTGCAGATATTTTTCCCTGCCTCTTTGCTTTTAAACATGATTTTCTGCAATTTTGCACCATATTCTATGTCTCATTTTTTTTTTTTTTTGCCATTTTGCACCATATGCTCTGCTTCCTTATTTTAAATTTGGTGCAGACTGAACAAAACCAAGATGTTTCTGGAACCTGGTATCCTCCTCTGGAGAAAACCATATCATGTCTATCAAAACTGTACTGTTCTCTAGAATCAGCAGTTTTTACTGGATTAGCTCAGGTAAGCAGTTACTTTTGCTATCTGTGTCCCTTCTAATTGTAGCCAGATGTTTCTTGATCCTTATTTCCTGTTTTTCTTTCTCAGGAAGCTGTAGAGTTCTGAGTAAGTTTCTTTAGTTGAAGTTCATGAATGTTACTGTTTTGCTGATTATGCTGTGAAATTTGTAATGTTGTATCACTCATATTTTTTTCGTTCAATATACTGTTTGTTATTGCTGAACTTGTAATTCCTTCAGAAAGCTAGCAAGCTTATTGGCAAAAGATCGTCATCAATGGATGCACAACTTTTCCTGATAAAGCATCTTCTCATCCTGAGGGAGCAGGCAGGTTTCTCTTACTTGCTTTTGAAATTCCTAGTTCTTTTCATAACTGCAGGATTCTAACTTAAGATGCCTTCCAGATTGCCCCATTCGACATAGAATTTTCAGTCACACACAAGGAGCTTGATTTTTCGCATTTGCTGGTGAGTATTGAGTATCTACTATTTACGTTGGTATTCATTTCTTCATTTTCCACCACTTCTCTGCCGCAGATGTATTTTTCTTTGATAATTACATTATCTGATTTGGAGAAGAAGCTCTTTTTGGATAGAAGCTCTTTTTGGATACTTTTCTAGTTTGTTGTAAAGGCAGAGTTTAATCTTTCCACTATGCAATATTAGACTGAAATCATCTCTTATGGAATTAAGAAGAAATGGAAAGTTGACTTCAGTGAATTCACACTAAGTAACCCGTTTGATCCCTGTTCTCTTATGGAATTAAGAAGAAATGGAAAGTTGACTTCAGTGAATTCACACTAAGTAACCCGTTTGATCCCTGTTGTCAAGTTTGGAACCCTCGTCATTTTCTTTCACAATTTCCCTTGTTTAATCCTGATGGTAACTCTGGCTGACACTGCTCGTGTATAAGTCAGCGTATAAGCACACAGTAATTTATAGGATCAAGTTCCAACCTTTTATTACTCTCTCAGAATACAAAAGGAATTCTCACGAATTTTTCTAAGGCATAGAAAAACTCTACTGGAATAATTCAGGTAACATATAAAAATCCTGCACACAAGCAGTTATAAGCAGTTGCAACAATTTACACTTGGCAGCATGTCATTCACATGGCCTGTAATGGTTACACTAGGTAGCATGTCTGTCACATGGCCTTTACAGAATTTATCCAAATAAAACTAAGTACAAAACTGAGCATCTAACATCTGGACACATTTGGATCCATCCTTGGTTCTGACTCACCAAATGTCCAAGAAACTTCATTTATTTTTTAACAAATTCACATTTCTCCATCTTAACATAGAGCTTGTACTCCCCTAAAATGAGACAGTACTAGCTTCAAATGTACCAAGTGATCATCAAGAGACCAACTATAAATGACTATGTCGTCTAAGTATACCACCACGAAATCGTCTAGGTACTCAAACAACATATCATTCATCACGTTACAGAAAGTAGCCGGGGCGTTTCTTAACCCAAATGGCATATCAAGAAACTCATATGAGCCATACGTAGTGACACACGTAATTTTAGGCTCATCACCCTCCGCTATCTGCACCTGCCAATAACCTGACCGAAGATCCAGCTTTGTGAACCAGCATGCCTTACTCAATCCGTCAATAAAATCTTGCACCAACGGGACAGGATATTTGTCCTTCACCATCACGTTGTTCAAAACCCTATAATCAACACACATCCTCATTGATCCATCTTGCGTTTTTTGAAAAAAAACAGGAGCACCATAAGAATCAACCCGACATCCAATAATTCATCCAACTGTTTGCACAACTCAGCCAACTCTTTTGGAGCCATCCGATAAGGAGCTTGTGCAGGGGCAACTGAACCTGGCAACAACTCAATTTTATGATCAATGTCCCTTCTTGGTGGCAACATCTTAGGCGATTCCGAAGGCATCACATGAGCAAACTGTTCTAGCACTCGTGAGACACAATCAGGCACTTCAACCTTCACGTTCGGTGTCACTTCTATCATGGCAGCAAGGAAAGTTTATCACCCTTCTTGAGTCCCTTTTCAACAGAAATAGCGTATATTATGGGGGTCTTGTACTTTTTCACTCTCTCGGCTTCTCCATAAGGATGAACAACCTTGAAAAAACGTGGATTGACTTCATCCATAATCATCACTCCGTCTAAGTGAGGAAAAGGATCAAAGCGATACTTCCTTAGGAAATTAATCCCAAGTATAGTTTCGAAGTCTCCCAGCAACATCACCATCAAATTATGTTTTCCAGTCCAACTTCCTGTCACCATCGTCACATCATAAGCCATGCCCACAATGGCTTGTGCTTTGGAACTGATAGTTTTGGACATAAGATGGACTTTTCTTCAACTTCAGTCCATACTTAGCAACAACTTTGACATCAACAAATGTGTGAGTAGCTCCGGTATCCACCATTGCCACTGCATGCTTGCCATCAATTTTAATCTCAATGTGAATTAAAGTAGCATGAGGATTAGAAGAGTTTGAAGAATCTCCAACAACATTCACCAAACTAATTTGATTAAATGACAAACCCAACGGATTCACCAAGGCAGCAACAACTTTTTGTTCACCCTCACTTTGGTTCACATTCCTAGCAAGCATAACATTCACTCTTTCACGAGGGGGACAATTCTTGGCCAAATGTGGTCCACCACAAGTCCAACAGCCGTTAGTATTGCCATCTTTCCCATTGTTCTTGTTGTTTCCAACATTCATTGGAGCCTTCCCTTTGTCCACATTATCTTTTCGTCCATCCTTCTTTCATTCCCCCTTCTTTTCTGCCTCTTCTTAGACTTTGAAGAAGTGGGAATTTCAAAATTAGGACGAGTTGGAAAATCAACCAACACATCGGCGGCAACAATTGCACTAGGCAAGTCCTTCACATTCTGCCTCCTTAGTTCATTTTGTGCTCACGCCTGCATTCTTGAAATGAAGTTATGTAACTTGTCTTCATCCGACATGTTTTGGATGTCTAGCATCAAGGAAGTGAATTCCTTAATATAGTCACGAATTGATCCATTTTGCCTTAACCTTTTCAAGCGGTCTCTAGCAATCCATGAGGCATTGCTAGGAAGGAACTGGTCTCTCATTTCCTTCATCAAGTTTTCCCAAGTATCAATTCTGGCCCTGCGATCACTTTCATCATCCGCATTCCGAGTCCTCCACCACAATTTCACATGACCTGTCAAGTAAATTGTAGTGATGTTCAATTTGTCCGTTTCAACAACTCGGGCAATAGAGATATACTGCTCCATGTCCTATAGGAAATTCTCCAATTTCTTGGCACTTCTAGTACCACCAAACGCTTTAGATTCAGAAATTTTTACTTTAGAACTGCCTTTATGAGTCTGACCAGTAGCAGCAACTGCACGACGTAATACCACAAGTACTGCTTGCAGATTTTCAGTTCCTTTGCCTTGGTCCTCGACCAGTAGGCTTGTGGCTTCACAAAAATTAAGAAGTTCCGCCATTTGTTTGGGTTAAAAAATGCCCCGGCTACTTTCTTTAACGTGATGAATGATGCGTTGTTTGAGTACCTAGACGATTTCGTGGTGGTATACGTGGACGACATAGTCATTTATAGTTGCTCTCTTGATGATCACTTGGAACATTTGAAGCTAGTACTGTCTCAATTTAAGGGAGTACAAGCTCTATGTTAAGATGGAGAAATGTGAATTTGCTAAAAAAGAAGTGAAGTTTCTTGGACATTTGGTGAGTCAGAACCAAGGATGGATCCAAAGAACATGCAAGCTATTATTGAGTGGCAGGCACCAAGTGGGGTGAAAGACTTGAGATCAATCCTGGGACTGGCTAATTACTATCGAAAGTTTATTGCTGGTTATTCAAAGAAGGCAACAGCCTTAACAGATTTGTTGAAGAAAAATGTTACATGGGCTTGGTTCGAAAGATGCGATGCGACATTCCAAACTTTGAAGGAGGTCATTGCTTCAGAGCCTATCTTGAAGTTGCCTGATTTTATTTGCCATTGAAGTACATAGTGATGCGTCCGACAAGGCTTTTGGGGGTGTGTTGGTTCAAGAAGGTCATCGGGTGGCCTTTGAAAGTCGAAAATTGAATCATGCAGAGCAGCGATATTTTACTCATGAAAAACAGATGGTGGCAGTGGTGCATTGTTTGCAAACTTGGAGGGTATATTTGCTGGGTACTCGGTTTTTCGTGCGGACTGATAATGTTGCTAATACTTTCTTCAAGACGCAAAAAAGGCCAAGTCCAAAGCCAGCATGCTGGCAGGAATTCTTGGCAAATATGACTTCTGTGAGAGCATAAACCAGGAAAACACAACCAAGTTGATGATGCATCGACTAGAAAAGAGGTATTTGCTGTTGTGTATTCTATTTCTCTACTTGAAGCTGGTTTCTTAGAAAGAATCAGATTGTGTGCTATCAATGACCTTCTCATGTTAAGTGGATAGGTCATGTGCAAGATGGGACAATTAGGAGGTATTGGATCGAGGACAATCTCCTTTATTTTAAAGTGGGGAGAATCGTGGTACCTCAAGGTTGTGGACTGCGTAAAGACTTGATGAAAGAAGCACATGATACTCTTTGGACTGGTCATTTGGGTGTTGAACGAATGCTAGCCTTACTGTCCCGTGTGTATTTCTGGCCAAAGATGGAAGATGATATAGAAGCTTACATGAATACATGTTATGTTTGCCAAATGGACAAGACTGAACTCAAGAAGGAAGCAGGTTTGTTGCAGCATCTTCCTATTCCTGAAAGGCCATGGTTGTCTGTCTAAGTGGACTTTATTTCTGGGTTTCCTAAAGTTGATGGTAATGCATTGATCATGGTGGTGGTTGGCAGGTTTTCTAAATACTCTGTCTTCATTGCTGCCCCAATTGTATGCTCGTCTTTTATGCTTGTCTGAAGTTATTGCAGGTTTATTTTATAAGAATGTGGTGAAGTTCTTTGGTGTGCCAAGTGATATTGATTGGTTGATTTTGGATGACTTTATTCAACATGATGGGGACTGACCTGAAGTTTTCCACAACCAATCATCCTCAAATTGATGGCCAGACGGAAAGAATTAACCACTTGCTAGAAGAGTACTTGTGGCACTTTGTGACGGCAAGTTAGCTGAACTGGGCAGACTTGTTAGATACAACACAATTTTGCTATAATTTGCATAAGTCGTCGGCAACGGAGAAGAGTCCTTTTGAACTTGTTCTAGGCATACAACCTATGACACCTCTTGAAGTTGCAATGCATAAGAGTCATGATATATGTCCAGCTGCTTACCGTTATACAAAGGACAAGCATAAGATGCTTGTAGAAGCGCAAGATAGTTTGCGCAAAGCCCAGAAACGCATGAAAAAATATGCTGATCAGCATAGGTGCTTAGTGGAGTACAATGTCGGAGACAAAGTGCTGCTTAAACTCACTTCCCAAATCTGGAAACAGATTTTGAGTAAAAAGAGGCATAGAGGACTGATTCCTAGATATGATGGTCTATTTGAAGTTGTTGAGAGGATAGGTGAAGTTGCTTGTAAGTTGAACTTGCCGAAAGAATTGAAGATTCATCCCACTTTCTATGTAAGTTTTCTGAAATCGTATTATGAAGATGCTAATGATCCGAAGGAACAAATCAAAGAGAGCTCTTCCTTTGAATCCGAAACAGTATGCTACTAAGATTGTGAAAATACTTGATCACTGAGTTGTGGGAAACAACAAGAAGAATACTAAGACAGAATTTCTTGTACATTGGAAGGGCAGAAGTAAGGAAGACACAATTTGGGAGAAAGGTCAGAATTTGTGGCAAGGCAGTGGCATTGGCTTGATGAAGGCAAGGCAAGGCTGTGGGCTGAAAGCATGGCATGGGCACAACTGAAATAATTCTAAGTGTTGGAAGGAAGCTGAAAATATTCCAAGTGTAGGAGGTATGGAAATTCGACTAAGGCAAAGGCTGCTCATGTGCGTGGCACATGGGGCAGTTGTATTTTGAAATTCAAATGTGTCCAGATGTTAGATGCTCAGTTTTGTACTTAGTTTTATTTGGATAAATACATGCTGCCAGGTGTAACCAGTACAGGCCATGTGAATGACATGCTGCCAAGTGTAAATTGTTGTAACTGCCAGTGTGCAGGATTTTTATATTGCCTGAATTATTCTAAGGTAGTAGAGAGTTGTTCTATGCCTTAGAAAACTTCGTGAGAATTCTTGTTGTATTCTGAGAGGGTAATAAAAGGTTGGGACTTGTTCCTGTAAATCATTGTGTGCTTTTACGTTGCGTTATACTTGTCTAAATATTTAAGACGTTGCTCTGTGTGTGTGGCTGAAGTTGTGTTGCTAGGTTTATTTACATTTGATTTATTTTCTGTGTGGGTCTGAGTCAATTCGGCCAGTTACACCTACCAGTACATAGTGTTTGTACTGATACTATTCTGTGCTATTCTTTTGTTGTGTGTAGTGGTTAATTTTTCCCTTGATTGTCAGTAAAATTGGAGCACAATTCATTTCCAATCAAAATCTTAATCAACTTGGAGTCAAACTTACAAATTGCTTCCTTCCCAAATTTTGGCTCTGAGTCAGATGGTGCGAATGCTCAAGTGACGGATTATCCCATCTATAAGATTCTGATCCTATCCAGGATCGTGGAGACAGTGGTGTACTTGTATGTATACCATGTCAGAGCTGTAGATGAATAGTTCTCAGGTACCACATGCAGGGAAGTGGTAGTAGGATAAGGTCAGTCCAAACAGAGGGTGCCTCCCAAATCCCAATCTCTCTGAAGATCCTATCACCGATAAGGAAAAAAATCTCAGTCCAAATGATGCTAGCTGGAGTAAAGATGTTGCTCTGGTATGCCAAAAGAATTGTCTATCCTACTCAAAGGCTGGAGACACATTCTTGTCCATTAATATTCTCGTATTTCCTTCAAGCCAAATGCATCATATAATTACAAACATTGCTCTTCTCCATAAAGTTTTGCTCTTGCTAGAATATTCCAAAACCCAAAAATTGATGCAGAGAACAAGTTTAGATGACAACAACATACATACTGTACCCAAGATGCTGAATGATCTCTGCCACAATTCCCAGCAAAAGAACAGTGTGAATATTAACGAGAACAAGTCAAGTGTATAACCCCCATAATTGTGGAACTCATCAAAGGTTTCCATGATCCCATGTTAAAGTATCCCACTAGGTCTGGGAAAAGGTCATTGTAACCTAATAACAAAAAAGATTGTCTAAAATCCTCGCTTCCAAGGCTTTGGTCTAATGGTAAGATGCGTAGTGCGTGATATGTGGATTAGGGTCGCTCTATGGGTTCAAACCCTGCTGCATATGAGAGCCACCTGGTATTTAATTGAGAAAGGTAGAGGAGCTGGCACATTATCTACTGAGCTTCAAATTATGCGTACCTGACCCTCGGCGATTTCTTGGTTATTGAAAAAAAAGGTTGTCTATTCTCATCTCAAAGCCATCGACCATCTCCTATTTTGTAGTGGAATGGACCATCAGTTTAAGCCTTCAAATCTGAGCTTTGAACTGTGCGTAACTGTCACGACCCAAATGGTCGTGAGTGGCACCCACACTAACCCTCCTGTGGGAGAACCATCTAACCCAAACCTTGATCCAATCACCTAGCCAATTTTAAGCAATAACAAGCAATAATCTCGACTAGAATAATAATAAACCTTCATAAAACAATAGATAGATAGTAGTGCGGAAATAACTACCTATTACAATTATCCTGAGGACTCAAAAGTCACCAGACGAGAACATTCTAACCAAAACTGAAGTCTAAGATAAATCTCCAAAAACAAATAAACAAAAGTATCACTATTCGAAAGATTGGACATGATCTAATGAGATGATCCAATGACTGCCTGAAAGTAGATGCTCACACTTGGATCGAAAAGCTACTGATCAAATGCTATATCCATGGTCTCGTCTCAATCTCTTGAATGCTGTCTGCACTCAACAAAAGTAGAGTACATGTAGTATCAGTACAAGCACTATGTATTGGTAGACATCATCGGCCGACTCAACTCAGAACCATACTTAAACTTAAATCAAATATGAGTAAAATTAGCAATCAACACATAACAAGTAGTTTCTCAACACTTACCATCCACAGATAACCTCAACAAACCTCAAGTCCACCCTATCACTGATTCCACCATTACAAATCACAAGTATAAGTGCACCAACAAGGGGGGGGGGGTCTATGACTCCTTTAATTATCATAAATGTAACCACATCAAGCTATTTACCACTTAACCATCTCACAGGTAGATTTATGCCACCTTACTTTTAACAACACTTCATGATAAGCAAATGAGTAATCAATGACTATGCACATGCAATGATACATCACAACCATTAAAACATCCTCTCAATTGGTACCCACATGTCAAGGGTACTTATATTCCCAATAGTCATGACCTGCAGTGGACGAGCTCAGTCCATGTACATACCGGCGTAGTGACCGACCCTCTGAATATGAACAACCAAACCGGTAAAGCAAGCCTGATCTTTGACCACGACGTCTTATAGACTACCACTTTGGTAAAATAAGCATCATCAATCATTATCATTCAAAATCAACACAGTGCACCAAACATGCAAGTACACTTTTTATCTAAACACTTAGTCAAATTCAATGTTCATCATGTCAAGTATACAACCAATTTCAACCAACTGACCAACCACAATTATACCCGAAGGCTAATTCACACACATTTAACTTACGAATAGGCATGAAAATCCAAATCAAGTATATAGCTACAATTTTAAACCATAACCTACCTCAAACACAAGCTTGAATGCACTAATCCACTAAAGCGTCGCCTTTTCTTGCAGCTTCGGATCGTTCTCGGTCTAAAAATAGCAAACAAGGAGTAATTAACATCTTACTCTCTACTTCTAGGCATTAGGAATCAAAACTCATTGATTTCATTCTCGTTCATAGCCTAAAACACCAATTCGGGGTTTTCCACCCATTAATTCGCTCAAATGCCCCATAATTTACATTAACGGGGAAGGGTTCTACATTAGGAAGTAAAGTCTAACAACCTAGAACCATTTACAATTGGTTTTAAGACTACCCATAGACAATTCTCATCAGTTCATCAATTTTAGGGCTTAATGAATTTCTTCCTAACACTTGATTCTCGCGATTCTATAGATTAAATGGATTAATCTATGTTATTTTTTTTGAAATTGAGAGATGAATCTATGTTATAATGATGGAATAAACTTATCCCAAGAGTGGGAATCGCCCAACACAGAAGAAAATCGCCTCAAACAAAGCCTTAGTTGAAAGTATGGAGGTTCTGAACGAAATAAGGCTAAGATCGGAGTTTCAACATTTTTAACTGCTGGTACTCGCTACAGCAGGCAGGGACCCGCTACAGCGGTTCGAATGATTCACTCATCGACCGCTATGGAGGCCGGCTGACCGCTACAGCAGGCCGGACCCGCTATTGCGGGCACACTACAGCGGATAACGGGTCCCGACGATTCACTCGTTGTCCGCTATGGCGGCCGACTGACCTCTATAGCGGTGAAAGGAACAGTTGTCGCGACCCTTGGCAGAAACTTGGGGGACTTTCCAGCTATCCCCCATTTCACAACGCACACTCGAATTGACGTCAACCCAGATTTGTCCTTTCGCGGTAAATGCCATAACCGGTATTCTATGAATCCGTTTCTCATTCCGAAAGTTTCTACGGATTACTATATCCCTCGGCTATCACATCCTAAGCTCGGAAACATCAAATGCTAACCCACATGTCACAAGGGATCTCTAAACCACACAACACTCGATTTTCGTCTGAACTCACCCTAGCGTGAGATTTTTCACAACTCTCATCCTAGGGAAAACTCTACCCAGGCTCTTATACCACCATGGGTCGTTACTGTAACTGGCCCTCGGGGATTTCTCAGTTATAATCAAAAGATTTTCTGATATCATCATAAAACCATTGACAGTCTCCTATTCCGTAGTGGAATGGATCATCAGTTTAAGCCTTGGAATGGATCATCAGTTTAAGCCTTCAAATCTCATGCTACATGTGCCCAATTTCTTAGCTAGGTTAATGTTTGATTGGCTGTTAAATTGTAAAACCTTCTTTTATAAATTTCCAGGAGCATCTGAGGTGGATTCTAAGGGGTCAGGCATCAATCTTTGACTGGTCGAGATCAACTTCATTGGCTAGAACTTTATCTCCATGAGTTTTGGAAAGTCAAATTGATGCCAAGAAGGTATCTGCTCCGCTTAGTTTACTGTAGTTTTCACTGAGTAACTTTTAGTATCAACAGATTGTAGTTATTCTTATTTAGCGCTCTCATCTCATTAAAAAGATTAATCTTCATGCTTTTTGGTTGACTCTTCTATATAAACAATTATCACTTAATTGATCATTCTACACCTAATCAGAACTTGTTAGTATCGACAGTCGTCATAATTTGACAACTTTTATTCTAACCTTCAACCTGCATCATAATCCTGGTTTATACGCACTTAGGACAGGATATGCTTTCTCAAAAGGTTATTTCACATAGGTGAATTTCAGTATAGAAAAGGGTTTACAGAAATTCATATAATCAAGTATAACATTCTACCTGTTGCAAAGTCATTTCACTTTTTTGTTCTCCCATCCGTTCCACAGTTCTTTGCTTAGTGCTATCATAGATTGGAGAACATTTGGAGGGTATTGAATAACTTACAAAATGTCGAATACCATAGTTCATTCACAAGGTGGAAATCCCAATATTTGTCCTTGGAAGAAGACTGGCATTTATCAATTGAGTGTTGGATGCTCTCGCACTTATATGATGTCTGTTTTTTCAATTCCTAAAGGGGTCCAAAAAAAGTTAGACAGGTTGAGGTGGGGTTTTCTTTGGCAAGGCAACAAAGTGAACAGAAGCATCAACCTGGTGAAATGGGAAGTACTAACCTTAAACAAGAAGTTGGGTGGTATGGGCATTAAGAATCTGTGGTTGCACAATAGAAGTCTTCTAAAGAAAATGGCTATGGAGGTTCAGCATGGAGGATTTAGCACTATGGAGAAATTTCATCTCAGAAAAAATATGGAATGGAAAATCAATGGATTACTGAAGAAGTCAAAAGCCCATATGGTTGTAGTGTCTGGAGAACCATTAGCAATCAGTAGCAAGTTTTCTGGGACAAAGTAGAGATCACAGTGGGTAATGGAAACAAATCTGAATTTTGGGAGGATCAATGGTTTTGTGGTCCCAGTTTGAAGTGCACCTTCCCTCTTCTATATTTATTAAGTCCATCAAAAAAAATTTACTTCATCAAATTTAGTAAGTCTCCAAAAACATGCTAAGGTAGATCAAGTCTGGACTGAACAAGGTTGGGACTTAAATTTCAGTAGAGCTTTCAATAAGTGGGGAATTGGGAGTTTTACCTCAATGCTTCAGCTCCTGGGTACTTTCGGAGGAATACTGAGAAGTCAGACCAACTTAAATAGAGGTTGGGCAGGAAAGGGAAATTTTCAGTCAAGTCTGTCTACTACAACATGAACCACATACGTCATCAAATTTGTCTTGGCTTTGGAAGCTTATTTGAAAAGTCAAAGTTCCACCAATTATCATGCTTTGTTTGTTTGGTGGTAAGGAAAGCATGCCTAACAAAAGATAAGTTACAAAGAAGAGGTCTTTAGATATGTTCAAGATGCCTATTATGTGGACAAGAAGGTGAAAGTAATGAGCACCTTTTCCTTCATTGCATGACAACTATAACTCTGTGGCACATGTTCTTTAGTATATTGAGGATTATATGTGTCATGTCCAAATCTAATTTTGAGCTTCTGAGCAACTGGAAGGATGTGGGGAGAAGAAGCAGTGAGGAGGACTGGTGGAGGTAATTCCTGCTTGCAATTGATGGACAGTTCGGAAAGAGAGGAACTCAAGACATTTTGAAGACACTAGCAATCCCATCCAGAAATTAGGTTGAATTGTCTTAGTTTGTTCTTTTTTTGGGTGTAAACAATATATGTGGGGGAAATAGGAGAATTAGTAGATTTAATTGGCAAGTATAATTTTGGATGGGAGACCCCTTATAATTTTGAATATTTGTAAAGTTTCTCCGTGGAAGCTGATTTTGGTTATTAACACACAATTACCTTCTCCAAAAAAGAAAAGAAAAAGAAGACATCTAGGAAGCATGTATTCTCAAGCTCTGAACAGTGAGTGGGAATACATTGTACACTCTAGTGAATATACTTTCAAGAGCTCTGTTGATCCCTGCTTAGCAGTAGCTGACTTATTCATGCTGATAATAATTAATGATGTCTGAGAACCCTTGATTTAAGCCCTTTTTAAATTGCAGATTGCTATCGGTCACAAGTTCAGAAAACTTGCTCCCTTGTTCTGGACTTCTAGTACCACTGTGATATTCCCTTCCTTCCCATTTTTGCTCTGTTGGGAGTCTGTTTGTAACAAACTCCTTTGTTTAAGTTATTTTGATATCTGAGAACCCTTTTTTTCTCTAAAAGGGTTCTCAGATATCAAAATAACTTAACCAAAGGAGTTAGCCCCTCCCTTTCGTTTCATGTTTAAATCCCCAAATAAATACGTCACGAGTGTAAACTACCCTTTAAATATTTTATGCATTTATTTGGCTAAAGAAATGATGCTTGAGAGCTTCTCCAAAGCATTGGTTGAGCATTGAAGATGTTCTCTTGGCAGCTTTAGATTCTTTTTCTAAACAAAAGGAATTGGTGCTTGGGTCATGGTTGAGATAAAACCTAATCTTATAAGTGATCTAGTTATTATGTTCTAGCCCTTCTTAGCGGGATAAGATATCCTATGAAATATGTTGTTTTCTTCCAAATTCTAATTCACAGGCAAGTATTATATATTGACTTTCATGGGTCCTTTTTTCCCTATATAAAGCTTAACCATGGTTTTGAACGGTGTTTCTGGGGTTGTTTTAATGATGCATGGACTTACTATTGATTCTTCCAATTCAGCAGGCGAGTATCATGTTTGACTTTATGAAAACATTTTGGGCGTCTTTTGTCCCATAGAAACCCTTACTAGTTCAATTTACTTGGGGTGTGGTTGGTTGTGGATTACTTTTTTTTTTTTTTTAAGATAAGTTAAAGGTTTCTCTAAAGGAAGTATCAAGGAGGTATCCAAAAAGTTACAAGCTACAGCATAGCTGTATTCTATCAGTTACATTCCCAAAACTCCTATCAATTCCATAAGCTGATCTAAACTGTCTACGCTATCTCCCTTACACCATAAGTACAAATTTTGAAGACATCTATCACTTAAAAAAGCTAAGCGACTCCTTTGGTTCTCAAAACATCTCATATTCCCTTCCAATCAAATGGTCCAAAAGATGAAAAGATGTATTAGCCTTCCAGATTTTCTTCAGATCTTTCCTCACTTTCTGAGTTTGCCCATATGTGTAAATCTTTCACATTCCGTGGCATCGCCCAATGCACTCCACTCATGTTCAGAAAAAAGATCCCATATTTGCTGTTTGTGGCTGCAATGCAGAAAGAGATGTTCTCCAAATTCCTGGGACTTCTCCAAAAGCATCTGCTGAAGAATGGAATTCCTCTTCTTTGCGACATGTTCTGAGTCAAGCATGCTCCCTAAGTTGCAATCCAACCAATGCAGGCAACTTTATGAGGTGCTAAAGACTTCACGACATTTTCCAAGGCCAATGCAAGTCCCAATGGCCTATTTGGCTCTGCATTAAACTATTACAACTCTTTACTGAAAATTTCCATCCTTACCAGCAACCCAAATCTGTGAATTCACCCTGTGACCATCAAGGATCACAGGTTCCACAAAATTGTAGAAGGTGATCAATTTTATCAACCTTCCAATCATTTAAGTTTCTTCTGAAATTAAATCTACACTCCACTGTATAACATTCTGCTACTTACAATTTTTGTTACTGATTAAACTATACAATGTAGGAAATTTGTTCATCAACTTATGTTCCCCCAGACAAACATCTGTCCAGAACCTGAGTCTACTACCATCACCAACTTTCAATGAGATGAAATTCTGAACTTCAAACCACAACTTGATTATATGCTTCCTACTCCAGTTTGTGAAGGCACAGAAATTACACCAAGTGTCCAGAGTTCTTCTCTCCCATATCTTGTGTCCACAGTTGTATCTCCATAACCTCGTGCATAACAGACTTTTATTATAGTTTAAATTTTTCACACCTAATCCCCCACTTTCCTTATCTTTTAAAACCTCCTGCAACTTCACCAGATGAACTTTTTTCTTTCCACAGTGCCCTTCCCAAGGAACTTACTTCTCATGGAATTCATCTTCCTTTCTACACAGCCAGGGATTGGAGAAAGCTGACATTCAAGTGCTTAGTTTTCTTACGTTGGGTAAATTCTGTCTGGACAGGCGTTTCTAGGATGCCGTTCAGTTTCATTTCTTCTTAATATTTGGTTTTCTTGTTGATAACCAAGGGAAGCCACTAGATGAATAACCCCTTGTCCTTCGTCATCCAAAATATTTGGACCTTTATCTTCTTCATGTCCGTCCAGCGCCACCCCCCCCACCCCCCCACCCCCCACCCCCCCAGCCCCAGTCTTTTTTGGTCTCGGAGTTACGCCGCCCCGTCTTAACTCCGGCAGCGGTACGACAGAGAAAAACTACGGTGTCCGGGGACGATTGGACAGAAATAGATCTGCTCGAATGGGAACAGATCTGATTGATCCGGCGAACTCCGGTGACCTTTTCCGCAGCCGATCTCTTCTTCGGCGGTCCAGACCAAGCTTTGTCCGGCAACCAATTTCTTTTCCGATCTTGGTTCGTCCGGCGACTTGCTGCCCACTTTCAGATCTTGCTGTTTCCGGCGAAGTCTATCGGAATTCTCGTCGGAAACAACATTTTCTTCCTTTTTGTGTACTGTCTTTCTGCCACAGGTTATTCCAGACTCACCGGCCAGCAGCTGGACTGATGGGCAACAGTCCCGGGAACAAATTTCGGCGACCAGTTTCTTCAACAAATTGCCGGAACTCAACAGCTCGACCAAGATCCAGGTGAACGTTGCAGACACAGCGTATCAGGTTCCCTCGTTCCACTCATTTAGCTCTTTTGAATCCTCGTTGGTGACTATCCGGATTGTTGCTTCTGCTTCTCTGTGATGTTGTAGTAGTTAGTGGTGACGCGCATATATTTTTTTTGGGTGTTGCCTGTTTCAAGTGCCATTACTGTTGTCTTGCTAGTTGGTAGTGACCCCTGATTGCTATCTTGTACTTCTCCGATTGTCTTACCTAGTGGATAGTTGACCCTACTTCACATTTCACTGCTGATTTAAGCTTTACCTATTTGTTTTGTCTTACCTTTTGCGCGCCTTTTTAGTTCCCTTTCTTTCTGCGTAGTGGCTTTGGTAGGCGATGGTAGACTAGGGTCATGTCATAGGTCAGGGCTGGGGCCTGGGTGGCGGTATGGGTTTGGGTTAGGGTCTGGTTTTGGGTGGAGCTCGGGGTTGGGGGCAAAGGGTAGTAGGGTTAAGCGGGACACGGGAGCCTATAGGTTGAGAGTTGGGTCTTGGAACATAGGAACTCTTCAAGGTAAGTCCATAGAGCTTGTGAAGATTCTTAGGAAGAGGAGGATTAGTATAGCCTGTGTCCAGGAGACCAAGTGGGTAGGGACCAAGGCGAGGGATGTGGACGGGTATAAGTTGTGGTACTCTGGTAGCGTGACGCATAGGAATGGGGTAGGTATCTTAGTAAACGAAGAGCTTAGGGGACAGGTGGTGGAGGTCAAGCGGGTTAACGATAGGTTGATGACGATTAAGTTGGTCATTGGGGAGTCTACATGGAACGTTATTAGTGTTTATGCTCCGCAAGTGGGTTTGGATGAGGAAGAGAAAAAGAACTTTTGGGAAATTCTGGAGGAGGTGGTAAGAGGCGTTTCGGGCACCGAGAAGCTTTTGATAGGAGGTGATTTCAATGGGCATATTGGGTCTTTATTGAAAGGTTATGACGATGTGCATTGGAGGTTTCGGTTTCGGTTTCGGTTTCGGGGAGAGGAATGAGGGAGGCGCCTCACTTTTGGATTTTGCTAGAGCTTTTGGTTTGGTGGTAGCGAATTCGTGCTTCCCCAAGAAGGAGGACCACCTTATTACCTTTCGTAGTTTGGTAGCCAAGACACAGATAGACTTTTTGCTCCTTAGGAAGGTGATAGAGTGCTATGTAAAGATTGTAAGGTCATACCTAGCGATAATCTTTCGACCCAACATAAGCTATTGGTGATGGACGTGGAAGTCAAGAAGGGCAGAAGGAATAGGACTGTGGAGGATCGACCCAGGATTAAGTGGGGGAGTTTGAATTTGGCTAGTGCTTTGGAGATAGGGGAGAAGTTGTCGAATTTGGGGGCTTGGGAGAGTACAGGGGATGTGGATAGTATGTGGGAGAAGACTGCTAGTTGCATCAGGGAGTCAGCTAGAGAAGTGTTGGGTGTCTCGAGAGGCCGAGCTGGCAAGTATCGGGGGGAATGGTGGTGGAATGAGGAAGTCAAGAGGAAGGTGGAGACTAAGAAGGCGGCCTATGCGAAGTTGGTGGAAAGCAAGGATGACGAGGAGAAGCGGATGAAAAGGGAGGAGTATAAGTTAGCTAGGAAAGAGGCGAAGCTAGCAGTTACAGCAGTTAAGACGGCAGCTTTCGAGCGCCTGTATTCAGCTTTAGAGGAGAAAGGTGGGGATAAGAAGTTGTATAGGTTGGCCAAGGCTAGGGAGCGAAGGGCATGTGACCTTGATCAGGTGAAGTGCATCAAGGGTGAGGATGACAGAGTGTTGATGGATGACACCAGCATTCGGAGGAGGTGGCAGTCGTATTTTCACAGACTTTTGAATGACAAAGGAGGCGGAAGTTTAGTGCTGGGGGACTTGGTGCACTCGCAGAGGTGTTGCGATTATGGTTATTGTAGGCGTATTAAGGTGGAGGAGGTTAAGAGGGCTATTCGTAGGATGCGTAGGGGTAGGGCGACTGGGCTAGACGAGATTCCGGTGGATTTTTGGAAGAGTACTGGCGGGGTAGGTTTGGAGTGGCTGACAAAGTTATTTAACAACATTTTTAGGACGACGAAGATGCCGGAAACTTGGAGATGGAGTACGATGATTCCTCTATATAAGAACAAAGGGGACATTCAGAGTTGCAACAACTATAGGGGAATCAAGTTGTTGAGTTATACTATGAAGGTGTGGGAAAGGGAGGTAGAGTTGAGGCTGAGGAGGATCGTGACTATTTTGGAGAACCAGTTCGGTTTCATGTCAGGTCGCTCGACTACCGAAGCCATACACCTTGTGAGGAGATTAGTGGAGCAGTATAGGGAGAGGAAGAAGGACTTGCATATGGTGTTCATTGATCTGGAGAAGGCGTACGACAAAGTCCCCAGAGAGGTTCTGTGGAGGTGCTTGGAGGTTAGAGGTGTGCCTGTGGCGTACCTTAGGTCGATTCAGGACATGTACGACGGAGCGAAGACACGTGTGAGGACGGCAGGAGGAGATTCGGAGCACTTTCCTGTTTTGACTGGGCTGCACCAGGGGTCGACTCTTAGTCCTTTTTTATTCGCCTTGGTGATGGATGTTTTGACACGGCGGATTCAAGGAGAGGTACCTTGGTGTATGTTATTTGCGGACGATGTAGTGCTTATTGACGGGTCCCGGGGAGGAGTTAATGATAAATTGGAGGTTTGGAGACAGACCTTAAAGGCGAAAGGGTTTAGGCTGAGCAGGACCAAGACAGAGTACTTGGAGTGTAAGTTCAGTGCTGTGACGCAGGAGGACGTGGTAGTGTAGTTGGAGTCTCAAGCCATTCAGAAGAGGGGTAGTTTCAAGTATCTGGGATCTATGATTCAGGGGGATGGAGAGATTGACGAGGATGTCATGCACCGTATTGGTGCAGGATGGTTGAAGTGGAGGCTAGCTTCGGGAGTTTTGTGTGATAAGAAGGTGCCTCTGAAGCTTAAGGGTAAGTTCTACAGAGTGGCCGTCCGTCCGGCTATGCTGTATGGCGCGGAGTGTTGGCCAGTTAAAAACTCCCACATTCAAAAGTTGAAGGCAGCGGAGATGAGGATGTTGCGATGGATGTGTGGACTGACCAGGAGGGATAGGGTTAGAAACGAGAGTATTCGAGAGAAGTTGGGAGTGGCTTCGGTTGAAGACAAGATGCGGGAAGTAAGGCTACGATGGTTCGGGCATGTATTGAGGAGGTGCACGGATGCTCCAGTACGGAGGTGTGAGAGGCTGGCTGTGGATGGTTTTAGGCGGGGTAGAGGTAGGTCGAAGAAATATTGGAGGGAGGTGATTAGGCATGACATGGAACAGTTAGAGCTTACAGAGGACATGACCCTCGAGGAGGGCGCGGATTAGGGTAGAGGGTTAGGGAGTAGGAAGGAGTGTGTTTGTATCTGTGCCTGTTTTTTTTAGCAGATTCTGGTTCGCGTGGCTTTGGTGATGATTGTGATTTCCGAATGAATAGTTTATAATATAACCCTGTGAGTGTCTTGCTTCTTGTATCACCTAGCGATGCGTTATCTATTTTGTTGTTTGTTTTGTGTTTTTGTTTTTGTCGACTATTGTTATCTGTTCTGAGCCGGGGGTCTATCGGAAACAGCCTCTCTACTTCATCTGAGGTAGTGGTATAGACTGTGTACACTTTACCCTCCCCAGACCCCACCTGGTGGGAATAGACTGGGTATGTTGTTGTTGTTGTTGTTGTTGTATTTGGTTTTCTTGTTCTTCTCCTGTCATTTTTCTTAATTATCCACGAGCTCCATAGAATTTTTTTTGATAAATCAAATAAATTATATCAATTTATGCCAAATCAGAGTTCCATTAACATTATCTGCGATATGTAGTATTGCCATCTGTGAAATTCCTAGATACATCTATTGCAACAAATTTTTGAATTCTCAAGATCATGCAAAGGTCTTAAAATTGGCTTCGGGCTGGTATTCTATCCCAATTGTTCTGCTAAGGCAATTTTATTTTCTTCACCATAGTTCTATGGCAAATAAAACCACTCATTTGCTAATAATAATGATGCTCCTTCCTTTTCGTTGTCATAATAGTTTTTAAAGTTAGGTGCAGGTGGAAGGGTGGTAAAAACAGGTGTAACGCCCCGAGACTACCCCCTGGACGTCACACGGTGGTTAGGCCTATAAGTAACCCGAGCTAACCCGTGGCATCTGGCATAACACTGAGTTTATATTCTAAACATTTTAAAACCATGAGCGGAAGCTGCAGATCCATAAGTCTGAAATAAAATAGGTAGCACAACCCAATACTGTCAACATCAACTGAATATCATCCGAAATGTACTAAGAACTGAAAACATCTACTAAGTCTAGACAGACCTCTAACATACTGAAGAGTCATTGGGACAGACCCCAGCTGACCTGAAAACCATGAAGTCTGAAATGAACATAAAACTGAACTACTAAAGCAAATCATAATCCAGGTCCTCGGAACATGAGGACTCACCAACTGATAGGGGTAGGCAACAGTGATCGCGGCTAATCGTGACGCTGAGGGCTAATCTAGAAGTAGAACATACTGAAAGGGGTTTTAAAACCTAGAACACGGGAAGACATCCTATTAATAAGATAGGTGGATGTCAAAAGAGCTTCTCCTCGAAGAAATTTAGGGACCCCACTTATGAATTGTTAACTATAGAGAGAATGGAGCAATTTTCTTGTGGTATTATTCCAAGAATAACAGGCTATTTGTAGGTGTACAAGCAAATCTATCTAAGGAATTAAAATCAGAAAAATCTCTAAATATCTCTATCTACGATTATGCTACGTATACTATATGTAAACATGTCTATGTACATTCCGCAACACTCCCCCTCAAGTTGGAGCATAGATATTAATTATGCCCAACTTGTTACAAAGATATTCCACCCGAGTCCTATTTAAAGCCTTTGTAAATATATCACCAATTGTTCTCCCGTCTTCACATAGCCGGTAGAAATCATGCTCGCTTGAATCTTCTCACGGACAAAGTGACAGTCTACTTCAATATATTTAGTCGATTCATGATACACTGGATTTGAGGCAATGTGCAAGGCAGCCTGATTATCACACCAAAGTTTTGCGGGAGAAAGAGGCTTCAAACCAATCTCAGCCAAAAGGTGATGTATCCATAGTATTTCACATGTGGATTGAGCCATAGTTCTATACTTCGATTCTGCACTAGATCGGGATACAACATTTTGTTTCTTGCTCCTCCAAGATACCAGATTTCCACCAACAAATACACAATAGCCAGTAGTAGATCTTCTATCCATTCTTGATCCAGCCCAATCAGCATCCGCAAAACACTCAACATGAGTGTGTCCATAATCACTATACAATATGCCAAGACCTGGAGCTCCTTTCAAATAGCACAAAATTTGTTCCAAAGCTGCCCAGTGTTTGACCGTTGGTGCAGACATGAATTGACTGACAATACTGACTGCATAGGCAATATCTGGACGGGTCACAGTGAGATAGTTCAGTTTGCCGACTGACCTTTTGTATCTTTCCGGATCATCAAACAAATCAGCTTCATCCTTAGTAAGATGCACATTAGGAACCATTGGTGCACCACGTGGCTTAGCTCCTAACTTTCCAGTTTCTGCAAATAGATCAAGTACATACTTTCTCTAGGATAAGAAAATCCCATTCTTGCTTCGTTCTACTTCTACACCCAAAAAATATTTTAGCTGCCCCAAAGTATTTGGTATGAAACTTGGCATGTAAAAACTTCTTGAGAGAAGAAATCCCTGCAAATTCATCTCCTGTAATAATAATATTATCAACATAAACAACTAGAAGAATAATACCAAATGATGATTGCCTATAGAAGACTGAGTGATCACACTTGTATTTTTTCAATCCAAATTCTTGAACTACATCGCTAAATTTTTCAATCTAGGCACGAAGACTCTGCTTTAAACCATATAAAGATTTCCTCAGATGACAAACTTTTCTATACTCCCCCTGAGCAACAAACCCAGGTGGTTGCTCCATATATACCTTTTCATGGAGATCACCATGAAGAAATGCATTCTTGATATCCAACTGATGTAAAGGCCAATGTTGAGAAGCAGCCAATGAAATCAACAAACGGACAGAGGTGAGCTTGGCTACCGGGGAGAAAGTATCAGAATAGTCCACCCCATAAAATTGAGTTAGCCTTTAGACACAAGCCTGGCTTTAAGTTTCGCAACAGAACCATCGGGATTAACTTTGACTGCAAAGACCCACTTGTATCCCACTGCTTTCTTTCCCTTGGGTAAATCCACTAAATCCCAAGTGTAATTTTCATCAAAGCATGTATCTCTTCAAGCATTGCATTATGCCATCCAGGATGATTCAAGGCTTCTTTCACTGTTTTAGGGATAGCTACAGAGTCTAAAGACAATCAAACAACTAGATGCAGGAGACAAATGATCATAAGAAACAAAGTTAGCTATGGAGTATGTGGATTTACACTGACGTGTATCTTTCCGAAGAACAATAGGAAGGTCCAAATTTTCCGAAGGACCAAGTGAGGAGGGATCTGATGAAGAAAGAGCTGATGTAGGATATGTATCATCAGTCTTTCGTCTCCTTAAGTAAACTTGAACAATTGGCTGTCTTGCTGCTGCCGATGGAGCAGGTTCTGAAGGCACAGGAGATGGAGGAACAACATCATTTGATCGTTCTGTTATAGTATGAGTAACCTGATAGAGTAACCACTCATCTTCCTCCCCCTGACTTGTAGAAATGGGAGGAGCATAGAAGAATGGTGTAGACTCTGAAAATACCAAATCAGTTGACACCAAATATTTACCAAGTTCAATAGAATAACATCGATACCTTTTCTGAAGACGAGAATACCCTAAAAACACACTCTTTAACGCCTTAGAACTTTGTAACAAATGGTCGAACATCTCGAACATAACATGTGCTCCCAAACACCTTAGGTTCCACTGGAAACAATGATTTGTTCGGAAAAAGAATATTATAAGGCATATTATCAGCAAGCACACTTGACGGCAGACGATTGACCAGAAAACAAGCAGTAGAGACAACATCAGCCCAGAATTGCTTAGGAACCTTCATTTGGAACAACAGTGCCTAAGCTGTCTCAAGTAGATGCCTATTCTTTCTCTCAACGCAGAAAGACTGAAATAATTCTGACATGTATTCTTTAGCATTATCACTTCTTAGAATACGCGCGGAGGCATCAAATTGTGTTTTGACTTCAGCACAAAAGGCAGAAAATTGAGTAAACACTTCAGATCTACTCTTCATAAAGTATATCCAAATCATTCGAGAAAAATCATCTACAAAAGTGACAATATTTATGCCGAGTTTTAGAAACAACAGGACATGGTCCCCAAACATCAGAATGAACTAACTCAAAAGCTGACTCATCTTGCTTATTAACCCTCAGACCTAGTGAGATGCGATGGCGTTTTATAAATTGACATGACTCACATTCTAATGAGGAAGTATTCTGAAACTGAGGACAAACACTTTTTCAACAAAGATAGCGAAGGATGTCCCAGTCGACAATACGCCTCAATTGGAGACACGACACTACAGCAAGCAACAGACGGAGACTCCCACTCATCAAGAATATAAAAATCATCTGCCACATGTCCTTTACCAATAACCTGATTTGTCACAAGATCACGAAACAGACAATAATCGAGAAGAACGAGATATAACAATTAAGCTCTCTGGTAATTTTACTCACAGAAATCAGGTTAAAGGCCAGTTTTGGTAAACTTAGCACAGATGACAGAGTAATAGATGGGGTTGGTTGAACAGTTCCATATCCAACACTATTACAAGTTGATCCATCAGCTACAGTAACCGCAGATGTTGCTTTGTGTGAATGAAAGCTAGAGAAAATATTTGGATTACTTGGTATATGATTTGTGGTGCCTGAATCAATCACCCGTTTATTGAAAGTAGAGATAAGACATGTTTTGTCTGACCCAACAAAGTACTAACTGAAGTGGATTCCTTCAAACATTTTTGATGTTGAGAGAATTTAATAAATTCCTTCAAACATTTTTGATGTTGAGAGAATTTAATAAACTCCTCAATTGAAACCAAAACCAATTTGTCAGATCTTGGAGCAGTAGTACCATCTTTGAACTGAACAACCATTTCCCCGACCAAAAGAAAGAACTCAATTTTATCTGAACAAAATAAGTGTCGAGATCGACAAAGAATTCTAGGTAGACTATTATAGAATAACACAAAACCAACAAATAAAACAAATGCCCTGATAATTAACACAATACGAAGCTTGACAATAGCCAAACTCAATCTGAAAATAATTCCCAAATAAGATTCGGATAGCCTCCAACAAACAATATCAATTCAAAAATTGCTGAGAACAATTTCAAATCACTGTAGCACTCGTAGGTAATCTCCAGAATCAAAAGATAATTAGTAACATACAGAGAAGACTCAAACCTGACCAAAAAGGCTTTGCAAATTCTGTTTCGAGGATTTTCTCCTCCAAAAAATGGTCCTATGATTAGGAGACCACCACAAATCGACCGAAAATGTTAATCCGATATCAGGACAGAAAGCGGGACCAAATTCGTCAGTACACGCGCCTTCACACGCGTCTGGGACTGGGCTATGTTTCGCTAGCGCATGAGGCTCACACGCCCTTCCTCCAGCCACCGGATTCTGGGGTTTTGTAGATCGGGAGAAGGCGGTCCTTCCAAGGTTGGTGGCAGCAGCTAACTTTCAGGTACAAAAATCTAGTTCACGTACACTAACCCAACTTCGGAGAGTTTGGGTGAGCTTTCCGATCTAATTCCGACAACGCAGGATATCCCGCTTTGATACCATGTTAACTATAGAGAGAATGGAGCAATTTCCTTGTGGTATTATTCCAAGAATAACAGGCTATTTGTAGGTGTACAAGCAAATCTATCTAAGGAAATAAAATCAGAAAAAATCCCTAAATATCTCTATCTATGATTATGCTACGTATACTATATTTTGTTGGGGTGTATCAGGACATGAACTCTGGTGCACTATTCCCTTGGAAGTGAAAAAATTGCCTAGATGGTCATTAAAAAACCCTCCCATTATCACTCCAAAATATTTGAATCTTCTCATTAAATTGTGTCTCAACCATAACATAAAAGCCTCAAATATATGTTTTACTTCCTCTTTGTCTTTCAGTAGGTACACCTAAGTTAGTCTAGTATGATCATCTATGAAACTCACAAACCACCTTTTTTCATTTACAGTTGCAACCCTAGATCCCCAAACATCGCTATGGATTAACTTAAAGGGTTTTGCGGTATGGTGAACGTCTGCCATTTCACAAAATTCACACTGGAAAAAGGATGTATTTTTATTCATAAAGAAATGAGGTAACAAGATTTTGAAGTAATGAAAACTAGGATGACCAAGTCTATAGTGCCATAACATGACTTTATTATCAACTAGAACAGAGTTCAAACAAGTTGAACTAAAATTTACTGAATTGTGACCATCTTCTAGAAAATAGAGCCCTTTAGACTCTCTACCATTGCCAATCATCCTCCCCGAGACCTTGTCCTGAAATATACATGAAATAGAGTCAAAGATAGCACGAAAATTAAGGTTCTGAGTCAATTTGCTGATGGACAAAAGATTATGAGACAATTTTGGAACATGAAAGACATCAAAAAGAGTCAAAAGAGGGGTTAGTTTGATTGTCCCTTTTCCAGCAATTGCTGAGAAGGAACCATCAACAACTTTGACTTTTTTATTTCTTGCTGAAGGAATGTAAATCGAGAAAAAACGGGAATTCCATGTCATGTGATCACCGGCCCCTGAATCTATGATCCAAGAACTTATACCACTTGAATCTGTACTAAAAAGAAACAGATGGTACATTACCTGTTTGGGAAAACAAACAAGTGGGAGGAGAAGGATTATGTTTACTGGTTTGGAGAAAAGATTGGAGAAGTTTGTGTAGTAGCTCTAATTGCTCCTTGGTGAATGGTGGCATTTTTGGAGAAGATTGCAGCCCGGATTCTTCGCTGGTACATTGAAAGACCTGGCTGCCATGGCTGTTTGCCCCTTTTTTTATTCCAGCGAGGTGATTTCCCATGGATATTCCAGCAAGTCTCATGAGTGCGCCCGTGTTTTTTGCAAAAATCACACCACGACTGCATTGTTGTTTCGGTCGGAATTTTGTTAACAGAACTCTCAGCTTCTATTGATCTCGCTGGGTGACGTAACCCAGTAAATGCTGTTTTATTCGTAAGCAACACAAGAATAAAGCTGCTCTGATACCATGTTAGTTTTGGTACCAAAAATGTATAATTTTATTCATCTGTAGTGGTACAAATATATAGTAGAGAAAAGCAAACAAACTAGCAATCAGATCCCTTGATTCTCAGATCATCTAGAATCAAGGGATGATTTTATTTGATCTAATTTCCTAAACTATTTAATAGTGTATCAAATCAATTTATATCCAACGAAATCAGACACGATCCTAGTTAGATATTCACAAATCAACAGGTATGTTCGCTGGGGTGGTTAGAAACTAGGTTATGAGGAATTTGGGGGTGGGAGCAGCTGACCTGTTGAAGATTTTACAGCTAGGTGCTACACCTTTGACGGAGCCAAAAAATCTAATATTCGGAATTCAAAGAATGCAAGAAAACCATGCCTCAAATTCAAATCTACATCCTAAATATTTTTTGAAACACCTTTACCACTACATTTTTTTTATCAAGTAATAAAATTTCATTAAAAGCATCAAGCAGATGCATAGGCAAAAATATATAGAGTAAGTAGGCGTTTGACCATGAAAACTAAAATTTTTGGAGTTGGAGTTAGAGTTGAAGTTGTGCTTGACCATGAAAATAAATTGGAGTTCTTTTTGACTTTTTGACTTATGGCCAAACACTATAATTTTCACTAAAGTGAAATAATTTTCCAAAAAAAAGTTAAATTCTCATGGCCAAATGGGCTCTAAGATTGTGTCTGCTCATGCACAAAATGCTAAGCTAATATAGGGAGTCGACGTAGTCCAAAAAATCTTCAATAGTAGTTACAGCCTTACAGTGGTTTGATTACTCCAACTGAAAAGACTACGAAGACATTTGGCCTTTTAAAGAGGAGAAAAGACATAAAATCACCCCTTAACTTGTCAGTCAAACTTACTTTAGCACTTTAACTTTACGGCCATTTAAATACCCCCTAAACAACTTTCAAGTGAATTAAATACCACCCTAAGATTGTAATACCAGTCTCACTATGCAAAATGTATTACACACACGCTATGTCATTGCCACATCAGCGCCACGTCATTGCCTCGTCAAAAATTATTTAAATTTTGATTATTCTTTCCTTGCCCTCTTTCTCTTCCATGAACACACCCTCCACCCCCCATTAGTGTTTTCTCCTTTGATTAACTTTAATTTTTGCTAATTAAAGAAATAAAGATTTGATCTCAAAATTTTTTAATCTTCATAGAATACAACCCCCATTTTCAAGATATTAGCCTAGAAAAATCCTAATATTCATGAAATACCCCACTAATTAATTTATGAAATTATAAGATATGTTAATGTGATATTTTTTTTTGAAAGAAATCTTAGTTCTGATAGGAACAAAGTTTGATGATTTACCCAATTTTTATTGATGATTTTGATTTCTTTAGTTTATCTAGAAAAAAAGAAAAAAATTAAAATAAAAAGATGAGAATTGAGTTGCATAAGGGGTTGCGTTGAAGAAGGAAGAGGATGGGGCGTTTTGCCGAAGAAGAAAGGGGTGGAGGGGTATTTGAAGAAGAAGAAGAAGAAGGGAGTGGGGGGTAGGTCTGGGTGGGGGTGTCGTGGGGGTGTGGGGCTGGGTTTGAAGAAGAAGGAAGGGTTTTTTTTTAGAAGAAGATGGGTGGGTGGGTGGTCTGAAGGAGAAGATAGGGGTTTTACAGATGAAGAAGGGAGTGGGGGTGGGTAAGTTTGAAGAAGATGAAAGTTACTTTTTGTTTTTAATTATATAATATTAATATTAGCAGTAGAATCACTTTTTTTAAAAAATTACGCACTTTTAGTTTTCTTTTTCTTTTCCTTTTATGCCACGTCAGCATTAGGGGTGTAATTTATTCATTTGAAAGTTGTTTAGGGGGTAAATAATTGTCCGTAAAGTTTAAGTGTTAAAGTAAGTTTAGCTGACAAGTTCAGGGGGGATTTCATGTCTTTTCTCTTTAAAGAGTGATTAGGAGTTGATATTCCACCTAAATACCTGTGCTTCCTGTGTGTCCAGATGCACCAAAAAGTAAGCAGGCACCATTTTCAGAATTTTTGACGGCTTTATCAACTCTCCAAGAACACGCTAGATGTCGTATTCTTTCTTAATACTGATAGGCATGACCTAGGCTAGTCTAATAATTGAGAAAAAGATGTTCCAAAGATCTGTTGCTGCTGACCAGTGAAGGAGCAGAGAATTCACACACTCAAATTCCATATGACACATATACCATCTGTTCACTAGCTGAATTTTCTTCTGTTCAGGTTATTTTGTGTTAGGCACTTCATATAAAGCTGTCCAGGTGAAGAATATAACCTTTATTGGTAATTTAGTCCTCCAGATGAGCTTTCAAGGCCAAATATCAATCAAATCTTTCTTTGAACAACAAATAGCGTACCCTTTGATAACTATAATTTAGGTAACTAGCTACAAATACCACTGGTTATCTATAATTTAGGTAACTAGCTACAAATACCATCAGTTATTTTTAATTAGATGATGCTGAAATGAAATAGGGCTTACTTTTGCCTTTTTGGAATCTGTAATTATGGCTACCATCCTAGCCTTTTTTTTTTCTTTCTGATTTTCAATACAATGCGACCGTCTTTCTTAAAAAAACCATCAGTAATTAATTAGCACAATTCTAACTCAACATTGACCTGAGACATATTACTGATGGACATGGGAAACAGTAATAGGACTTGTAATCAGAGGTTTGAATGCGGTCGCGAGCCGAAGTGTTAAGAGTCTAGATCTGATGTTTTTACGACTTCGTAGATTTGTTCATTTCCTTATGAATCTTCTTTTTAAGATTTTAACTATTCGTATGAAATGTCTAAAGGTTACGGCTGTTAAAGTTGCCTTATCTGCTACTCAAAATGAAAAACTGGAGTCTGGGATTGCAAAGCCACTCAAGGATCATGCTTTGCTTCACCAGAAAAGATTGCGGAGCTTCTTCAGAAGGTAAACAGATGAATAAACTTTATCTTTTGTTGAATTAGACAAAAAACCTTTGTGCAACACTGATTTCGTTTTACTCAAATGGCTGAATGAACCAAAATAACCAAACCAATCAATTTACTGGTTCTTAATCAACAAACGTCATGTCTGCTGATCTTTTGTTATTCAGCCCGTGTTTCTCTTTCTTTCGATTTTCATGCTGATTCATTTATTTGGAACAGGTCAGCACAGCAATAGATGAAGATTTGCCTAGGGTATTGGCAAAAATGAGGCTCTATCTGCAGAATTCATCAACACGTGCAATACTTTTCAAACCCATTAAGTAAGAGCTTTTATGCAGTTATATCTTAATAAAACTTGTTTAATTTGTTAGTCTTTTAATTCTTTATACTTGTGAGAAGTAAAGGCACAGGACAATATTATTGTATTGTGTAAACTACATTAATACAATGAGCCCTTACATTACAATCCTTTTACATGTAAGACAATACATACCGAGTTTGTTACAAATGTAACTAATACGAGGACCAGTGAGGGACTAGGTGAAAATATGTGCAAGCTGATCATTTGATTTCACAAACTTTGAAACAATACCTCCTAAGAGCTAAGTTGCTCGGACTTGGGTGTGGGTGTCCGATACAGGTGCGGATCTAGAGATCGGATCTTCATGAGTTAAATTTTAAGATTCGGGGGTATGGATCCACTTATGGATATGGATGCGGGGATTCGGCTAAAAATAAGTCAAATATCTAAAAGTAGAGATACAAGTTCTGCTTTCTGTGTTCATTCCCAGCATAGTCTTGTTGCTGAAATGTCTTCCCTAATGAGAGACAACTTACTGAAATATTTGTCCCGGTTTCCTTTCATTATGTGGGTTAAGCTGATAAGGTCATTTGTATTATTGCATTTATAGTCACAATAAGCTACAGCCTATGCATAGGTGGCGTGCCAGAAAATTTAACTGATGACGATGGGTTTCAACAAGAGTGACCTAATTATTAAGGAAATATACAAACAACACATTTATTTAAATTATGTGGGTTAAGGTGATAAGGTCATTTGTATTATTGCAAAAATTCTGTATTTTGTACTTGTCATTTAATGGATTCTGAGCCTCTAAATCCCGTTTCATATTTGTGCAGGACTAATATATTGGAAGCACACGTTCAAGTGCTATCCCTTCTGAAAAAAAAAATATACACCTGAGGATAGACAAGACCTTGTCAAGATGGTTTCAATGCAGGATTTGGAAGCTAAACTAGACAAGCTTCTATAATGAGCTTCTGTTATAGAAACTCATCATTTTGTGCTTATCGTAAGGTTTCTATGATTAGCTCGCAAAGCAATGCGTTCTTCAACTCCAACTTTTGTGATACCAAAATTTATCGTGGTGGAGGTTCCACGAACTTTTTGGCATGGCGAAAGGTTTTAACGCTAGTGCAATTTATACATCGATCCTACGGTGATTATAGATCATACATGTAAAGCCTTATTGAAGGAACAACTTGAAGAGTTGGCTTGGGATTTGCCATTATCAAAAGAATGAGATTCCCTCAGGCTGTGAACAGAACTCCTGTGCACGACTCTCTTTGCTGTGGTAACACATTCATTCAGTAGTAGCAAGTAAATTTGAAGTTTAGTGTTTACGCTATTGGTGCCAGATTTGGGGCTTTCATTACCTTAATGGTATTTCAGAATTCTTCTGGTACGCCATGTAATTATCTCTATTGATGCATATCCAAGATTTTACGGGTCACTTGGTTAATTTCATTACTCCCTCCCTTTTACTTTTATTGTCATAGTTTTACTTGACAAAAAAATTTAATAAAAAAGTGGAAAGTTTTGAGACATGATCTTAAACATACTATAACATTTGTCGGTGCTATAAATTTTTTGAAAACTTATGCTTTTAAATGTCATAACATGGAAGTAAAAACCCAAAATATTAAACCCTGCTCTCTCTTTCTTTTTTTTTTTTTTTTCAATGGGATCAAAACATTTTGTATGTCGGATAATCACGGAAAGATATGGGATCCAATTTCCCTCTTCAATGGTATGGTACCGATATGATCTCGTACACGGATTTGAGGGCATTTATCTAGTCTCTGAGGGTGTTTGGTATGAAGGATTTTTCAATTTTCTCCTGTTTAGTTGGCTTAAATGTTTTCAAATGAACTTATTTTCCTCAAATTTAAGGAAAATGATTTTCCTTCAACAAGTAAGGAAAACATTTTCAAAACTCTCTTTCACCTCACACCTCAACTTTTCATCCTAACTCAAGTCTCGGGTATCTATTCTCAACACTAACTCGGGATCTTGACTCCCAACCCTGACTCTCGATTCTTGACTTGGGACTCGACTCTCGATGTCGATTCGAGATTCAACTCCCAACCCTTACATCAGACTCTCAACCCTGATCCAACACACAAAACCTAGGATCCAACCTCGATTTGAGACTCGACTCCCAAGCCTAACTTGGGTTTGGATGCCTGACTCGACTCGGGACCCAGGACTTGACCTGACCGTGAACTCCATTTGAGAACAACTCCTGACACCAACTAGGGATCCAACATTGAGATAGGAATCGTGACTTGATCTCGACCCGACTCCTAACCTCTGACACCGACTTTGGGCCTAACTCGGAACTCGTTTTTCTGCTCCAACCCTCGACCTCGAGTTGGGAGTAGGGAGTTGTGGTTGGGTCCGAGTCAGTAGTCAGGGTTGGGTTTCGAGTCGGGTCTTGGATCGGGAGTTGGAGTTGGGTCTTGGGTAGACTGTTGGGGTCGGGTCTCGGGTCTTTTTGCTGCACCAAAAAGCTCCAATAGCAATAGTAGCCCTTGTGTAATAGTAAGTAGAGTGAGAACACAAAAGATATAATTGCATCAAGCGTTCTAATCAAGCAAGCCATCAATGCTCCATCAAAGCAACCTTCTCATTAAGAAAATATATGAATCTTTTTTTTCTGAGAAACTAGTGCCAAATAAGACTGAATGATGCATATATTGTTCTCCCCGATTCTCTATAGAGCAATTTTACCTGAATGGGGATATCAACACTCCTTTGCAGGCACTATTGAAATCAAATAAAGATGATTGGCACAAAGAAAAGGATTAGTAGGCAGCAACTTAGCCCCAAAAGAAAAAAAGAAGAAGAGATCTTTCATAAACTAATATTTCAAGAACAAGAATAATAAAGCAGACAGAAGAGGGAAATTCTTATTTCTCTTGAGGGATGAGGGGTGATTTATAATGAAGGAAAACTCTTTTATTTATAGGAAAAAACTAACTTGATCCCAAAGTTAGGGTTCCTAACTTTTCTCCAAAGAAACATAAAAATAGACATTCACTATAATACAAACACATTTATAACACTCCCCTTTGAATGTCTATTTGATAAATAATATGCCTCGTTAAAATGTTACTAGAAAAAATCTAGTGGAGGAAAAAGAATACACATCTCTAATAATATGCATTTTGGCTGCCTCATTAAAAACCTTATAAGGAAAATTCAGTGGGACAAAACCTTATGAGGAAAAAAGAGTACAACGCATATTAAATCCTCCAGATGGGAACATCAATCCAAAAACTTGACTCTTTGCATTCCAATCTTGTACACCATCTTCTCAAAAGTTGTTGGTAGAGGCTTGATGAATAAATCATACATATTATCACTCGAACAAACTATTACACATTGATATCACCATTCTTTTGAAGATCATTTGTTTAGAAAAGTTTTGGTGAAGTGTGCTTCATTCTATCTGCTTCTATGAACCCTCTCTTTAATTGGGTTATGCATACTGCATAATCTTTATATAAGATCATGATTTTGTCACATTTGAAACCAAATTTTTCTTGAATGAGATGTATGTATCATTGACCTCAACCACACACATTCTCGGCTTGCTTCATAAATAGCTATTATCTCAGTATAATTTGAATGTCATGTACAAGCTGTATGATAGTAACCCTTCATGACAATAGATAATATGTCTGTATCGAACCCTTATGTCGATCATATGAATATCTTGTATATTCAAGAACTTGACAATATTCGTTAGGATAA
The DNA here is from genome assembly GCA_031232105.1 of Capsicum rhomboideum. Classification (NCBI taxonomy): domain Eukaryota; kingdom Viridiplantae; phylum Streptophyta; class Magnoliopsida; order Solanales; family Solanaceae; genus Capsicum; species Capsicum rhomboideum. The sequence goes on along the minus strand of CP124717.1, from coordinate 46,782,441 downwards.
ACACATTCAAATAAGGACTCTTTCGTTTCCAATATGCAAGTGATCTTATTTCAATATCTCCATGTAGGATAAAATTATATCAAGCTTATACTTATAGCAAGAGATATATATGCATTAATTGCACAAGATATGGTACTTCAGGACCAATTCAATTCTACATGTTTCTCATTTCAACTTCTTTCTATAGATAATCTTTTGCTTTTAGAAACTCTTAAAGAGTTGCAATAATATTCATTAATGCATTTCTAGTACATCAACCTTGATTGATTTAACCCCTGTGAGGATTATAAATAAGTTTTTCTGTACATTTTGAATCCTTCAGGAATTTTCATATAAATTTTTTCAAGTGATAATAGTCAACATTAAATGTGTGACATCTTTTGGTGTCTAAACTGCAAATCAAATGAGCTTTATGCTTACCAAGATGCATCCTTTAATGTCACTTGATTAATATTTCTACGTCAATATGCTTAAATAAGCGTAGAATTCAGATCCTCATAATCTTTTACAATATTACGCCACATTGTATCAAAGATATTGTCGATGATATATCATTTTGTATCGTTTCACAATGATATATAACCTATTGAGATTTCATCACTTCATTATTGTTCTTAGGTACCTAAACCTCTCATGAGATTTCATGAAGTGTTATATCGTAGGCTTTTCAAGAGCACTTTGCCTCCTTATTATGATCATTGGTTACATTTTCTTTTCAAGGATTATTTCATTTGGAACCGATTGGTCTATCATGCTTCATGCATGTTGTAGACTTTTTCGTTTAGGAACACACAGTAGGAGCATCTGCAGCTAAACATGAAATCAATTTTGGGTCAGCAAATGCTCCTAGCATTCGACTTGAATTATCTTTTGACTGAGGATCATATTGATGATAATTCATAATATATTTCTTAGCTGCTTATTATCTCCCCCATATGTTAAAAAAAGCTAACATACATCCTCTATTTTCTTTGAGGAAACCATCTTTATGCGTCATGGTATATCCATTAATCAAATACTACACAAAAAACTATTAAATGAAAAATATTTGATTCCTGATCCTGAACCAATTGAGAGGGATAATTAATCATAACTTAGTGGTCTAATTCATACAAGTGCTATTGTATGCAATATATTATATTTCAGACCAATATATGAAGCTTTGTTCTCATAAGCTAGCAATTGTTAAGCTATTTATATGAGGCTTTCGCTAAATCAACTTGGATATCATTATGAAGATGATGCTTCTATTTAAGACATCATATGATAGGTGAACATGCCCATATTCACCTTTTATACTTTCCAAATTTTTTGGGGATTCAATTCCTACATTAGTTGATCTAATCAACTTATCATGAGAACAAACAACATAAATAATTTTTGAAGAATCTTTTAGTTCTTCAACATATGTTTAATACTCAATATGCACATTTTTGGATGAAAAAATTGTTCATGCCAACTGATAAAATAATTTGTGTTAGTAACTTCAAGTTACCATGACATGTGTTATTTCCTTTAGTAAACTTGAATGAATTTCAGATTTACCACTTCGAGATTAAATTTTAAAATATTTCTTTTCAATTGTTCTACCTCATTTGGAGGTGAGTCGTGATCCCATCACAAAAAGTGCACGTCTATATTGATATGCCTTACTAAATATTACCACATTCACTTCAGGAAATGAATCTGTAGTTGTAACATTTATCAAAAGTTCTCATTCTTCAGGAATGGAGCATAATTATATGAGTGTAGCTTAAGCCTATCAAATTATGATAGCTTAGAACCTCTTTTAAGATACTGCTACTTCAGGAGAAAATTGAGGCATACATATAATATAGAGAATTTCTTTTCTGACATACCTTTAATTATAATCACACAATTGTCTCTTTTCCACGTTCATGTGTACTCATTCAAACACTTATCTTCTTGCATACATATTACACACTGCTACCACATTCACTTCAGAGAACAAAGCAGATTCAATGTGACAAGTTTCATGACTTTTCACCAAACACGTACATTATTGTGCCTTAGTCATCATTATATCATCAATATGGTGTATTGAGATTCAAACTCAATGTCTTATCCATATAAAGGAATCTTAGGCCATAAATTGATGGAACTTGAACTCAATATCTTATCTTCATGGTGCATCAATGCATTAGATTTCAAACCCAATGTCTTATCTTGGTGCGGTGAAACTTGAATCAACCGTCTTACCCACTCAATGGTATAAAATGCCAAAGTGTCATCGAACTCAAAACCCCATATCTTTAAAGATATTAACACTTCATATGGTTATAAACATAATTCAATTTAATCATAAGAAAATTTATGAGATACAATGAATGTAAATTTGTACCTGAATTTGATGAAGTTACCTAACAGGAAAGCTTTGGATCAATAATTAGTAGACGTATGCTATTTAAATAGAGTACTGATGTGCCGTGAAATTAAGACACTTAAGATGCTTAAAACAATGATTATTTACAAGTACAATGGTCTTTCTATATGGATATAATGGGTTTTGGGTGTTTGCAAGTCAAACAGGTTCAGAAGAGTGGAGTGCTGGATTTTGGACCCCAAAAAAGGGCATCAGACGACCATTGTCACGACCGTGGGATCTGACCACGATCGTACTTGGGCATAGTATGAAGAAGAAGAGAAGTGACTCTCAGGTAGTGATCAGATGAAAGCTCCCATGATCGTACATGGATCATACGATCGTACCACCTGATCGTAGGAAGGACATCCTGAAAATATGTTTGCAGGAGCTAAGTATGAAGAGGATCAGATGATAAGGTCCCACGACCGTACCTAGATGTGACGGTCGTACCATGAGGTCATGGGATTGAAGGGCAGAAGTGAAGTCTGCAGGAGTTGAATTGTAAGATGATCAGACGACCACATTGTATAGTTGTAGGTAGAAGTCACGGAGTCGTACTGAGGGCATTGAATACTTGAAGATGACAAAGTCCATGATCAAACCACGAGCACCAAAGGACGATTGTGGTATCTAACCATGATCGTACCTTTCACTCGTCCGAGATGACCAACTCAGATTTCCTGTTTTGTTTAGGATAAGTTTTATTTTGTCTATAAATATTCTTATTCATTTTATTGTATGAGTGTATTCTATTTTACATTCTTGTAAGGTTCTAAGTCATACTTTTGGCTTTGGAATTTGACAAACATTGATCTTAGGGTTTTAATTCAAAGTGAGATTTTGGAGTTTTTCCTATAAGTTCATAATTATGCTTTCTTCTATGAATCCTTCTCGTGTGCTTGCAATTATGAGTAGCTAAACACCATTAATAGGATTGTGTAAACCATGATGGATTAACAATGTAGGGTTTATAGTACGTAGTAATCTTCAATCGGTGTTCATGTATATTGATTGTTTCCTTGGGATTGAATGTTTTTTGATGGTGCGCAATGATAGAACTTGCCTAATCTGTATTCTAGATGAAAGAATGAATACATATGGGAAGAAGGGAACAAACAACAGAGACTTGGAGCTATCAACCTCTACTTTATAGCTTGAGCCGATAATCCAGGATAGCTATCTGGGATCCAAGATAGGGGTTAATAATGTAGGTTCAGGAGAAGAGAAAACTTACCTGAAGATATTGCTTAGACAAGAGCGTAAAGCTGTTCTAAGTATACATAACATTCAATTTTGTATTCCAAACACCGGGAGGAGTTATGAAGTACAAAGAACCTACAGAGTTATGAAGTTATTAGGGAACACAGTCCTAGTGATTTTCTCATATTGATTACAAGTCCAACAAATCAACAACTATTACTACTAAATTATTTAATTACAAATCCCTCTCTTTTATTGGAAATCGTTATTGATTGCCTCGACATATATCTTGATTGATATTTCAACCTATTCCTTGTGGGATCGATCCCAACTTCGTTTGATTCTATTTGATCAACGACCGCTTTATGCTTTGTTTATAGGTGTAATTTAGGTGACATCAAATTTTGGCCCTGTTGTTGGGGAATAAGGTTACAGAGTTGATTTGATTGTGTTTGTTGGGGTTGTTGGTTGTTGTTTCTTGATTTTACTTTTCTGTTGATTTTAGGGCGCACACCGGTGTATGCCCAGTACTCGAAGTCAAAGCAATCCCCTGATTGCACTTGATACAGAGCTTGAGAGAACTCTGAAAAATAATCGAAAGATGGTTAATGAAGGAGTTCATGATCCAACAGCCTTATTAGAGGATGTTAACGATGATCCAGCACTCTTAAATCAACCACTACACAAGCAAGGGGGTCAAGAAACTGCAGAACAGATCACGGCTTGGTTGATGGCTAAGAAGAATGCTAGATAAGAAGCTATTAGACGGGCAACCAGAGAAGAAAGGGCTAGACAAAATGAGTTGAACCATCTAGCCGCAATTGATGATCGGGAGAGACAGAGAAGGCATAGGGGACAACAACCTCCATAACATCCTCTGCAACAGTATCTGCCTCAATATGATCCGAAGGAGGATTTGGACTATTTGGAGCTGGTGGAAACTGGTGCTATCATTCCACTAGAATTACCTCTTAGGACTAAGTTTGATATCACAAGTTTCATGATTCACTTGATAAACTTGAAAAGGGTGTTTGCTGGCCTTCCCCCTGATGACACAAATATGCATGTAATGAATTTTTTTGGGATTTACACATCTTACAATCTGCCTGGAGTGACCAAGAGGCAATCAGACTGCGCTTTTTTCTATTTTTTTTAATAGGAGAGACCACAGTATGGCTAGCAGAGCTACCACGGGGATCAATCACTACTTGGAATGAATTGCGGACTCAGTTCTTGGAAAGATTCTTCCTACCTTCCAGAATATTATAGTTGAAGGATGAGATTTATAATTTCAGATAGTTGCATTCAGAAGCATTGTATGAGATGTGGCTGAGGTTCAAGAAGATGCTGCAGAGTATTCCAAACCACAGAATGACTGGTAGAAATTTACTTGAGATCTTTTATTGAGCCTTGAATTCTAATGCCAAGGCTGTAGCAGACACTATCACTGGTGGAGCATTCATGAGTCTGCATTGGGAGCTTACTTCTGAGATTATAGATGGGATTACGAAAACCCACCGAGGCTGACATATTCAAGATGCAGATAGACCCGTAGGTACATATACAATTGGAGCATCCACAAAGTAGAGAGCACTAGATGAGACAGTAGCCCAAGAGGTAGCACAACTGAGGACTAAATTGGGTTGTTCACTAAATAATGTGTAGCAGCCGGAGTTGAAAAGGTACATACAGTCGGTTCACAAGGCAAGACACCCAGGTATGAAGATTTAGATTCTGAAGAGGAGGTAAAATATCTAGATAGAGAGGTGAAGATTTCTGAGCCAAGGGACAAGGGTCTAACCAAGACAATTGAAACTCTCGACAAGGGAATCAAGATCGAATCTACTATAGAGACAACAATTACAATAAGTCCGGGTATAGAGATAGATATAGGGATCGAGATGGTGATTGGATGAGAAAAGATGACTACAAGAATAAGAGTGGCTTTTATGTTTCGCTGGGGAACCGTGATGTGGGTTCGGGTAATTTGAGGATGGAAGACATACTTGCAAAGATTGTGAAAGGGGTAGAGAAGATGGAAGAATGCCTTAGAAAATCAAGGCGAATATTTTGGGTATGAATCAGAAAGTTGAATCACATGCTACCACCATCAAACAGCTTGAGCAACAGTTTGGTCAGATTTTTACTGCATTGAATCAATGTCAACAAGGTAAACTCCCAAGAAACACCATCCAAAATCCAAAGAATGATGGTCATTTCTTGGCTATTACTACTCGAAGTGGTAATATGAACACTGACCCCCCTATGCCTTTGATTATTGATGATGTGGTAGAACCAGTGGCAGTAGGTGATGAGAAAGTTGTCGACTCTGAAAAAGTGGAGGTGAATAAGAATGCACCTGACAAGCCTCAAGCTGATGATCATGAGGCTAAGGAAATAAAGGCTAAGGACAAGGAGGTCCCACAAGTATTGACTCCAATTCCATGACTTCCTCCTCCTTTTCCACAAAGAATGAAAAAAAAAGTTTAAAACGGAAAGTACCAAAAGTTTGTTTCTATGCTGAAGGAATTGATAGTGAATATCCCTCTAGTTGAGGCACTTAAACAAATGCCAAGTTACACGAAGTTTATGAAGGATTTGGTGAATTCAAAGAGGACGGTGAGCTTTGAGCTTGTTGATAATGTGTACCATTGTAGTGCAATGGCCTCTAGATCTTTAGTTGAGAAGAATGAAGACCCGGGAGCATTCACGATTCTATGTACTATTGCATGTTTCAACTTCGCAAAAGCTTTGTATGACTTGGTGCTAACATAAATCTGATGCCGCTAATAGTTTACAAACAGTTGGTGCTGGGGTCGCCTAAATCGACTTTAAACTTCTCATGGCGGAAAAAATTATGAAAATACTAGTAGGAATCTTGTGTGATGTCGTGGTGAGGGTATCAATCTTCATCTTTCCAGTTGATTTTGTCATCCTTGACTGTGAGGTTGACTTTGAGGTTCCTATTATTTTAAGAAGATCATTCCTTGCGATCGGGCCTGTATTGGTTACTAAGGAGACTGTGAAGATGAAGTTTTGGTTGAATATTTAACAAGTCACTTTTTATATATGCCAGTCCATGAAGCAGCCAGAGGAGATGTGGGTATTTTTGTTATTGATATATCCGACGAAGATGACTTGGTTGCTCCCATTGAGGAGAGACTGGGAGTTGATGCCCTCACAGGAGCAACCATGATTTTTAAGGGTGATAATATTGAAAATTATGATGAGATGGTGAGTGCACTTAATGGTAGGGGTTCATACTACTATGCACTAAAAAAGTTAGATCTTGACTTGAAGAATAAAGTGACCCTACCAGCTCGACTTTCTATTAAGGAACTTCCAATTTTAGAGCTCAAAGCTCTTCCATCCTATCTTTGTTATGCATTTTTGGGAGCCAACAACACCTTGTCGATTATTATTGTAACTGATTTGGTAGATTGGCAAGTTAAGGCTTTGGTTTTGTTTTGAAGAGGTTTAAAAGGGCCATTGGATGGTCCATTACTAACATCATTTGGATTCCGCCCGAAATTAGCACACATAAAATCCAACTTGAGTTGGATTGTATGCCTAGTATTGAGCATCAACAAAGGTTAAATCCACCTATGCAAGAGGTGGTGAAGAAAAAAAATCATCAAGTGGTTGGACGCGGGTGTGGTTTATCCAATTTCAGACAACAAGTGGGTAAGACCGATCCAATGTGTGCCAAAGAAGGGTGGAATCACTGTGGTTCCAAACAAGATGAATGAGCTTATTTTAATGAGGCTAGTCACGGGTTGGCATATGTGCATGGACTATAGGAAGCTGAGCTCTTAGACTGAGAAAGGTCACCTTCCAATGCCCTTCATGGATCAGATATTAGACTGACTTGCTGGTAGAGGTTGGTATTGTTTTCTTGATGGATACTCAGGTTATAATTAGATTGCTATTGCTCCCGAGGACCAAGAGAATACCACTTTCACTTGTCAATATGGGACGTTCACATTCAAGAGAATATCTTTTGGTTTGTGTAATACACCTGCAACTTTTCAGTGTTACATGATGGAAATTTTTTCTAATATGGTTGAGGACACTATTGAGGTGTTCATGGATGACTTTTCGATTGTTGTAGACTCTTTTAAAGATTGTTTGGCATATCTCGCTAATGTTTTGAGGATATACAAAGAGTGTAACTTAGTCCTAAATTAGGAGAAGTGCCATTTTATTGTTAAAGAAGGAATAGTGCTTGGTCACAAGATTTCGAAGAAGGGGATTGAAGTAGACAAGGCAAATATTGAGGTGATTGAAAAGTTGCCTCCACCAATTTCTGTGAAAGGGAGTCATAGCTTTTTGGGACATACGAGTTTCTATAAAAGATTCATCAAGGACTTCTCTAAAATTGCTAATCCATTATGCAAGTTATTGGAGAAGGAAGTGAAATTTGTGTTTGATGATGCGTGTCTAAAGGCATTCGAGTGCTTGAAAGAGAAGTTGATTTCAGCCCCTATTATTGTGTCTCTCGATTGGTCTATGCCATTTGAGGTTATGTGTGATTCTAGTGGTGTGGCGCTAGCTGTCGTCCTAGGCCAAAGGAGAGAGAAGATTTTATATCTACTATACTAGCATGACGCTTAACCCTGCTCAAAAAAATTATACTGTGACCGAATAAAAGTTTCTTACTATGGTGTTTGCTTTTGAGAAATTTGGGTCTTATTTGCTTGGTGCAAAATCCATTGTGCGTACTGAACACACAACTCTTAGGTACCTTATGGCAACGAAGAATGTGAAGCCGAGATTGATTCATTGGGTACTTTTGTTGGAAGAATTTGACTTTGAGGTTAAGGACTGAAAGGGGACTGAGAATCAAGTGTCTGACCACTTATCACACCTTGAAGAAGAGGCCATGCTGAAGCTGAAGCTGAAATATGAGCTCAAGATCGATGATACTTTTCTGGATGAGCAGGTACTAGCCGCATCGTAAGATTTGATTCCATGGTATGCAGATTTTGTAAATTATTTGGTGAGTGATGTAGTTCCTGAAGACTTGTCATTTCACCAATGCAAGAAATTTATATATGACATAAGGAAGTTCTTCTAGGATGAGTCATACCTATTTTGGAGTTGTGCCGATGGATTGGTGCTGAGATGTATTATTGAAATTGAGATGATGAGTATCTTAGAGGCATGTCATTCATCTCCACTTGAGGGTCATCATAGTGGTACGTGGACTGTGCATAAGATCTTGCAATGCGGGTTCTATTGGCTTACCATTTATAAAGATTCACATGACTATGCTAAGGCATGTGACCAATGCCACAAGGAAACATCTCGCGAAGGCAAGAACTTTCAATGACCACTATTCTGGAGCTTGAGTTTTTTAATGTATAGGGCATTGATTTCATGGGCCTTTTTGTGAGTTCACATGGTATGAAGTATATTTGGTGGTTGTTGACTATGTTTTGAAATGGTTTGATGCAGTTGCACTTCCAAACAATGAGGGGAAAAGTGTCACAATATTTTTTAAGTGGAACATCTTTTCTAGGTTCGGGATGCTGAGGGTTATCATTTGTGGTAGAGGCTCGCACTTTTGTAATCATCTATTCAAAGACTTTCTGGAGAAATATGGTGTAAAACATAAGGTGGCAATGCGTTACCATCCTCAAACAAGCGGGTCGGTTGAGGTCTCCAATTGTGAGATTAAGTCCATCTCGGCGAAGACTGTGAATGCCAATAGTACGGATTGAATGAGAATGTTAGATGATGCACTATGGGACTACCAAACAACATTCAAGACCCCTATTGGTACTTCTCCATACCCGTTTGTGTATGGTAAAGTATGCCACTTGCTTGTTGAGCTTGAGCATAAGGCATTGTGGGCTTTGAAAAATCTAAATCTAGAGTGGAACGATGATGCCAAATCGATACTAGAACAGCTAAATGATATGGATGAATTCCATCTCGTGCCTATGAATGATCAGCTTTGTGCAAAGAGAAGATGAAGCTATACCATGATCGCAAGATCGAGAAGAGAGAATTCATCGCCGATGATTTGGAATTGCTTTTTGAATCTAAGCTAAAGTTGTTTTAGAGAAAGTTGAACTCAAAGTGGAGAGGGTCATATAGAGTGACTAGAGTGTTCCCCTATGGTGCACTTGAGCTGGAAAATAAGGAGGGCCAAAAGTTTAAGGTGAATGGACAAAGGGTGAAACACTATCTCGGGTCCATTGATAAAATGAAAGTAGTATGTGATGTGGATTTAGATGGTGCTTGGGCTATCAAGCACACTCGAGTTGTGCCACAACGTTAATTAGGTGCTTTATGAGAGGCAACCCATGGGCTAAGTGGTAAAGACTCAGTAACCAACTTAGCCACGTCGTGCAACGATGTTAAATCAAACACTTCATAGGAGGCAACCCATGATTTTTTAATTTTTAAAGTTATAGGGTAATGTGTGTTACTTGTGAAGGGATTGTGCAGGAAACAAAGTGCAGAACTGGACTCAGTACTGAACCCACGAAAGGATTGCACAACCGTGGGAAGATCCCACGATCATGGGTTCAATAATCTGCACAAGATACACAAAAGTCCAGGGGGATGAATTTTAGGAGTTAGCAAACAATTGGTCATCACGATCATACCTAGATGTCATGATCACGGTGCCAATCGTCTGATCAAACTTGTGAAAATCCACATTTAGGACATCAAACCTATGATTTAAGGAATGGTTATGGTTACATATCACGATCGTTATTAAGGCTCGTAGGTTCCAAGTAAGTTTTCTTAAATCCTCTTGGTACGATAAAGAGTCATGATCGTGGTTTGATACCACAATCGTAGGAGACAATCATCTATTGGGTCCACTTAAATACGTAGGACCCGACCCGACCTGACCCGAATTGAATTTAAAATGTTTAAACCCTTAAACCTAATTACCCCCATTTCACTCTCAATTTTCCTAAACATAGCAACAATTGATTCAAGGTAAGAGTTCTAACAAAGACTTAACTTGGACTTGTGTAATTTGTGATCCTCTGTGCTTAGTCCCATTCCCGATCTGACAAATCCATTTTCGAAATCAACACTTCATTGTAAGGTAATTATGCACCCCATAAATGTTCTATTTGGTAACACAAGTGTTTACTTCAAAGTTTAAATTGCATAGAATAAGTATGAGTGATTGGGTGTATTAGGGTTACCTGTGGGTATTGGGTTTGCATGACCAAAACAAAGGGGAGGTTTTGAGTACCCTTTGTTAAAAAAATAATTGATTAATGAGGGTCAAAAAAAGGGTCTAGAGCATAAAATGTCTTGGTGAATGAACTCTACTAAGTGTTTGTGCACTTCACGACACAACCTATGATTGTGGTGACAATATACGGTCGTAAGTTGGATCATTGTGGGGTACCATGTCCATATTATAGGAGCTCATCATACGACCACATCCCACGATTGTCCTATCAAGGTACGATTATGGTATGGGATCGTCTAATGTGATATACCCTCAGTAAATTGGGATTGTTCCTACTATCAAAAGGTGCGATCGTACCTTTATTACACGATCGTAGGATAGGTTCGTCTGATGTGGTGCTTTCCCTGTACTTTTGGGGAACCTTTCATATGATCAGAAGGTACGATTGTACCTTAATTGTGCAATCATAGGAAGGGTCGTCTGAGTAAATTTCTGCACTTGTAATACTATTTTGAATTTGAGTTTAATCTTTTACTATGCAGGTATAATGGCACCCAGGTTACATAACAAGCTGAAAAAGGACATCTCTAAGAAGCGGGCACCCAAAGACACACCTCCAACCTCAGAGAGTGAGTCCGAAAGCTCAAGTGGGTTTGAGGTGAAGGCTAAGGAAATTGAGAAGGCCAAAGACACTGCTACATCTATAACTTTGGTTCCCATAGCTACCCCGGTCAACCTTCCCCAATCTGAAGAGGGAAGGGAACGATTAAACCCAGGAAGGGGTGAGCATGATCAGTATGGTGATGGAATGATTTCCTTAGAGAAGGAGAAAAAATCAAATCCCAAATCCTTCGAGGACCTAGCTGCTACACTAGTTCAAAGAGGTCCTGACACGAGGATATCGAGTGTGTCAAACTTCAAGGGCTACTATCTAGATGGGGTTTCCATAAAAGACAATGGGAACCAAAAGAGGAGCATATAAAAGGAGCCTCGGGTTCTAGCTGAGTCTCTACAAAATGTCCCAGAAGTGGTCCAGGTGTTCAAGAGGTATCAACTAGGGTGGATGACTAGGTCACTCTACATCTTTGGGCCAGAGATTTTGAGGGAGTTCTATGACAACTATGCAGCAATACTGAAAAACATGACTCCTTCCGACAAGTTCAAAGACATGAAAAAACATCGTAGGTTGGAGAGTGTGATGGTTTGGGGCAAAAAGTGTGATATTTCCATCAAGGCTATCTCTACGGACCTATTCAGAGATACTTTTATACCCATTAAAGAGACTTCATAGAATGACTACTAGATGAGTAAATCAAAGAAAGTCAAAAAGTTGAGTGTTGATGACAAGACCATGCATTATAAGTGGTTGGCGGACCACATTGCATAGGAGGGAGAGAAAATGGCATGGATTAATAGGGCAATAATAGATAAGCATACCTTGAAGTTCAATGCCAAGGTATGGTGGTCCATTATGAGGTACCACATTGCACCCATAGCGAATGATAATACACTTGGTACAGTACATGCGGGCCTCGTAACAACTTTCTTGGCATAAGTAGACCTAAAAATTCTGCATATCATCAAGGAAGAGATTCATGACAAAGCCCTGGATTTCAACACCACATTGTCATTTCCTTGCCTGGTGACTCAGAGTTGATGCAGAACTCAAATATGCCTTCTATTTCTGTGGTTGGCAAATTTGTTCAGCCAACTAAGAGTGCAGATATGACACTGATAAAAAATATGCAGAGCCCTGCTGCCCTACGGGGTCCTCTACCTGACTTTCCACCGAAGGTGAAGGGGGGTGCCCTAGGTAGTGAGATACCAACGTTTGATGCCGGTGTTACATCATCATCCTCTCAGCAAGCCACAATACCTATGGGTACCCGTCAGTTGGTTCCTGCAGGCTATACTTTGATCCCGATAGTACAGTTGGAGAAGATTATGTAGAATCAGATGTTGCATGATGGTTGGCTCTACAAGTTGGAGTTAAGGGTAAAACCCTATGTGACAGATGAGATAAGAGTAACGTGCGGGTGGTTCAGAAATGCCTTGATAGTTTTAAGAGTCAGATGATGGCTAGGTTAGATGAGGTTTGGGCCCCAGACATGAGTGCTATTACTACTGACTTGGCCACGCTAAAGAAAGTGGTCAAGGAATTAACTGAGTGGACAGTCCCGATTGCACCTCTTCCACCTCCACCTATGCTATTTTTGGCTGAGTTAGTAGTTAATGTGGACTCCCTAGTCCTTGATTTTTTCACACAGACTCTGGTAGTTGGGGTTGATAACTCAGACATGGAGGAAAGGGACGATGATTACATCTCTACAGGAAGAGACAAGGAGAAGAAGGGGTAGAAAATAAGAGAAGTAAGGGTGAGAAAAAGAGGAAGAAGAGGGAGAGAGTAACTGAACTGACCTCTTAGACACGAATTTTAGGGGGTGTGGAGATACCGCCTGCAATTGAGGTGGTTGAGAAGAGTTTAGGGTGTATAGAGACTACCCCCACAGTTGATGCATTGAGTGCACCAGCCGCCATTGGTGCCAACTTATTGGAGAGTGCCCCTACCACAGTTGAGGCCATGAGAGTTGAGGAGATAGAAGGGGTCCTATCTACGACCTCGATTGAGTAAAGTACACCAGGCATATAGTGCACCACATGTGTGTCCCTTACCCTAGTTATTACATTTTTTATGTTTTCGTGCAATAGGGACATTGCATGATTTCCAAGTTGGGGGTGAGAGTGTACCACAATCGAGGGTTTTTGTTATCGTGTTTCTTTTCCCTCGACTATGCTATCTTTGTTAGAATCGGCATGTTTAGGTGTTTTGATTTTATTTTTGTGTATTTTTGTGTGTTTTTGTGTTATGTGTGTAACCTAGAGAAAATTGAGAAAACTTGGTGCTGTCAAACTAAAAAGAGCATGCAAACTATTTTTAAATGATTTAAATGATGCCCCTTTGAAAATTTGTTTTTGTGTGCTGTTTGTATGCTTATTTGAACTGTAACCAATGTTTGGATCTCATCATGGCATTAGGATTGTTAGTGTGATAACTTGGACTAAGTTTGCATGAACCGGATAGGTGGTGACTGAAATGATAGCCCTGAGTTAAGTGACTGTAAGGTTTTACCTAGTTGGCGTGTGTGTACGATCTAGAACTTACCCGTTTAGTCTTGCCCAAGTCGTAGGTTAGAAGGTTAGGAAAGGATCATAGGCCAATCTTGAAACAGTTCACCTAAAGCCTAAAGGAACCTACCAAATGAATAAAATATCTCTTGAACCCTAATTTGAGCCTAAATAGACCCTTTTCTTTGAAACTAGCCTACTTACTCACCTTCTCGGCTTTTACAATGAACCTTTTTTGGCCTTGGTGACCCTCTTTAGACACTGTGCATCTCAACTCAGGTAAATCGCCTAAGTTGAAGGTGGCTATCGTAGAGGTGCATAAAAGATTGGGTGTGCTGAAAATGTTAGTGGAAAAGAAAAAAAGGACTCGGGTGTGGTGTGATGAAATAAAGAAAAGAAAAACAAGAAGTTTGAAAAGAAAATAACAAGAAAAAGCAAGAGAAAAAGAGAAGTTGAGAAAATAAAACCGCACAGGGGTCCGAAAGATTTAAAGAGATAAGAAAAGGGAGAAGAATAAAAAAAGTAGAAAAGTGGGGCTAGAAATAGTGTAGTGTCAAGGAGGATTGAGTCACTTTATCCATTTGTACCATACCCGTCCCCAAACCTAAATTACAAGCCAATGAAAGTCCTATAGTGATCTTAATCTGACTGTCCGTAAGCTAAGCCGTAGAAAATAAGGGCAAGCCTATGGTATCAAACACACACGGCCTGACTTCTTTGTAAGAGTGAGAGATTTATTTTAGTCCCAATTTTTGAAATTCATTGCATATACTGAGTGTTGGGACTTCTTTGACGTGAGGGCATAAGGGCTGTATTTTAGTTGCTGCTTGTTTGGGTAGTGTAATTAGTGTAAGTGTTGGGTTGTCTACTGATAATATGATGACATTTATTGATCCCATTGTAATATGGTTGATTGTTTGTGTATATACAATATTTGTTGAGTTTGATGGGGTTGGAGGATATTGAACTATGTTTTTGATGCATGCTGAAAATAGTTTTTGTAACAATTTGATTGCCGTAGTTTTCTTGGTTTTTTTCTTAGTTAAGTGTCATGATAGTATAGTATTTTTTTTTGCCAGAGGAAATGCGAATCTAAGTTGAGTGTGTTGATGTTCCATGAAATTACGACACTTAAGATGCTTAAAACGGTGAATATTTGCAAGTACAAGGGTCTTTCTGTGTGGATATAATGGGTTTTGGGTGTTTACAGGTCCAATAGGTCCAGCAGAGTGGAGTGCTGGATTTTGGATTAAAAAATGGCATCAGACGACTATTGTCAAGATCGTGGGATCTAACCACGATCGTACTTGGGCATCGTATGAATAAGCAGAGAAGTGACTCTCAGGTGGTGAACATACGGAAGCTCCCATGATCTCACATGGATCATACGATTGTACCACCTGATCATGGGAAGAAATTCTTGTAAAAATACCTGTAGGATCTAAGTATGAAGAAGATCAGATAATAAGGTCCCACAACCGTACCTAGATGTGATGGTCGTACCATGAGGTCATGAGATTGAAGGGTAGAAGTGAAGTCTACAGGAGTTGAAGTGTAGGCTGATCAAAAGAACTCATTGTACGATCTTAGTTAGAAGTAATGGAGTCTTACTAAAGGCTATACCATTGAAAACCAGAACATGAAAAAGTCCATGAGCAAACCACGAGCACCAAAAGACAATCGTGGTATCTAACCACGATCGTACCTTTCACTTGTCCGAGATAACTGACTCAAATTTCCTTTTTTTATTTAGGATAGGTTTTATTTTGTATATAAATACTCTTATTCAGTTTATTGTATGAGTTTACGTTTTATTTTACATTCTTGTAAGGTTCTAAGGCATACTTTTGGCTTTGGAATTTCACAAACATTGATCTTAGGGTTTTAATTCAAATTGAGATTTTGGAGTTTTTATTGTTGTTCTTGTAAGTTCATAATTATGCTTTCTTCTATGAATCCTTATTGGTTTCTTGCAATTATGAGTAGCTAAACACCACAACTAGGGTTGTGGTAACCATGATAGATTAACAATGTAAGGTTCATATTATAGAGTAATCTTCAACAGGTGTTCATTTGTATTGATTGTTTCTTTGGGATTGAATGCTTTTTGACGGTGTACAATATTAGAACTCGCCTAGTATATATTTTCGACAAAAGGATGAATACGGATGGGAAGAAGGTAGCTTGAGCCGATAATCTGAGATAGTTAGCTGGGATCCAAGATTGGGGTTAGTTACACAGGTCCAGGAGAAGATAAAACTTACCTGAAGATATTGCTTAGACAAGAGTGTAAAACTGTTCAAGTATACATAACCTATTGATTCTATATTCCAAACACCGGGAGGAGTATGAAGTACGAAGAGCTTACAGAGTTATAAAGTTATTGATTCTCATATTGATTACAAATCTAACAATTAAAAACTGTTACTACTTAATTATTTAATTAGAAATCCCTCTCTTTTACTGGAAATCGTTATTGATTGCCTCGACGTACATCTTGATTGATATTTTGACCTATTCCCTGTGGGATTGACCCCAACCTCGTTGGGTTCTATATTTGATCAATGACCACTTTATGCTTTGTTTAGAGGTGTAATTTGGGTGACATCAAGTACTAGCTTTTGTGTTAATAATTTAATATTATTTTTGAATACATAATATATCATATTCTTCATATCATTGTTATGTATCATAGATTAATAGAAAAGTGATGTAATGATCATACTTTTTCCAGTTCCGTATAGTTTTCACCTCAAAGTCATGATTCAAAAATTGAATTTAATTACTTACCTGGAAATTTACTTTAAGATTTTTAATCTCACTTTGCTTCGGTAGATATATTGAAGATTTGAACTATTTTGCTACACACAAAAGTATTCCTCTGAGATAATATAGTCTTGTGCTGATAACGTGTTATAAATTAATATTGTAGGAACAAGAATAATAAAGCAGAGAGAAGAGGGAAGTTCATATTTCTCTTGAGGAATGACTGGTGATTTACAATGAAGGAAAACCCCTTTATTTAGAGGGGAAAACTTACTGGTCTCAAATTTAGAGTTCCTAACTTTTTTCCAAAGAAACATAAAGATAGACATTCATTATAATAAGAATACATTTATAACAAGATCATCTTTTTTTCTATCATATAAAGTATGATTTTTTTCTACTATAAGAAATGTGTAGAATGTACTACTAGGATGATTGAAGTATAATATTCAAATCTTAGGTTCTGAATATGAAAATATTATGTATGGTCAAAGACGTGTGGAAGTGTAACCACATGTAACGACTTATTCTGTCATTATAGCATATGGTAGGGTGTAGCTATCTGGGTAGAGTTTTTCCTAAGATGAGACTTGATGTAAATCTCAAGCTAGGGTGGTTTCTAATAAAAATATGGTGTGGTTCAGATCTCCATTGTGTCTTGTGGTTTAGCATTTGATGTTTTTGAGCTTATTATGTGGTAGTCAATGGCCACAGTTGTCTGTAGGAACTTTCAAAATGAATTTTGAATTACTTGAACTCTTGTTATCAAGGTTCCAGTTTTAAGATTGGGCTGTGTTGTCAAAAATCCAGGTGTGTTACAAAATGAGGGAACTACTGAAGATCCCCCAAGCTACTGTTTGGTGCCGCTGCCACGGTCAGGTCACTGCTGCAGTGAGGTCACAATGGCGAGGGACCAGCCATAGTGACAGTGTGTGTGAGAAGTGGGACTACCATGGCAGGCCACTAGGCCCCCGTAATGGGACTGTTAGAGCAGTCAGGTTCCCACCATAGCAGTTATCGGGCAGTTTAATGCCTGATTTCTCAATTTTAGACCTTATTTTCTTCCTAATATCCAAAAGTTCATCCTTAGGCTTGAGATAGGCGATTTCCTACCAACTTGGATGATTTTCATCATTGAGATAAGATTATTATTCCCCTTTAACATTGATTTATCCACTTAATTTGTAGAATCATTAGAATGGGGGTTTGTGTTGAAATTCTTGAATTTAGGTCCAAAAGTGATGAGTTGGTGTAAAATAATATAAATTATGGGGATTTAGGATAAATTAATGATTGAAAAACCTTATACTATGATTTAGGCTATGAAAAGGATAAAATCAGTGAAGTTTAATCCCTAAGGCTTAGAATTAAAGAGTAAGTGATTAATTACTCTTACATTGTTGTTTTTTTGACTTCAAACATTCTGAGGTGTTGAGGAAAGGCAAGGCTCTATCGGACTAGCTTGCTTTGGGGTCCTTCGGTTGATGTAGATTATGATTTAATTGGAGTTTAGACTCAATTTTATTGTATGAATGCTCATAAATTAGATGCTTGTTGATTGGTCTTCATAGATGCTTGTAATTGATAATATTTGGATGGTTGGCACTTGTATGAATAATTTTTTAATATTAAACTTGATCAAAAAGCTTTATGTTTATAAGTGTACTTGTAAATTTAGTACACTGTATTGTATCCTAATAGATAGTGAAATTGATAAAATGTGCATAATATGGTTATGGAGGATTGGGTACCACGTCAGTACGAATATGGATATTGATATTACTTATACTTTAGAGGATCGGGTACCACACCGATATGGTACAAGGACTTGATAGTCCCTTGCAGGTTATGGCTAGTGAGTAGAAATAAGACTCTTAGCGTGTGTGTACATATTAGTGTGATTTGAGAGGTTATATGGTTAATAAGCTGATAACGAACTAATGATGTTCTAATTGTGAGGTCAAGATGGACATAGTTTCTACTTATGCTATAATTGTTGATTTCATAGTTGTGTTGATATTCTTGTCGATTATGTGGCTTGTTTATGGGCATTGTTGGTCCATCATTGATGTACTTGCTGATTTATTGAATTATTTGTTATGTCCTGATGCCTGTCTACTTGTTATTTGATTTATGTTGGGTATATATTATTAACTTACGTTGACCTATGGTACCTACCCGTATATAGTTGTAATGAACCTCGTAGTGATTTATATAATTTTCTATATTTTTACCATTTTGCTCTCTCTGTTGTTGCTTTTGTCTCATTTATGAGTTACAGGAATGGTTTGCATGTCCCCTATGCATTCAGGAGTGATTTATATGAGTTTGTGATTTTGAATAGCTTTAAAATGATTAGTTTGACTTTGGTCAGTATTTTGTGATTCGAGCTTTGAATGGTGAATCTAACAGTTCTATTAGATCCAGAATGTCGATTTTGAATTAGTAGCATAGTTAGTTCGGGTATCGAGCCTTTATTTTATATTTTGACCTCTAAATTAGAAGTTAGTTAAATTTAGCTTAAAAGGAGTCTCGGGGGTTAATTTATTGTAAGCAATCTCTTTTTGAAATTTTGATGGTTCCATTGAGTCCAAAATGTTGAAATTAGTCTAGTAGCATTATTGGTTTGTTTTTGTGGGGTCCCGAACAAATCTCGAGGGTTCGTTCGGAGGGTTTTTAGCTTGTCTTTGCTGGTTTTAGCAGTTGCTTTGCAAGTTTCCCCCTTCTTCGCATTTGCGACCTCTTCTGTCATGTTCACAAAGCATTGATATTCCTCCCTTCACGTTTATGACCCCCATGTCTCATTCTCGAAGAACGAACATCTCTTACAATGTGATCGCGACATTGGGTACCATGATCGTGAAGCGTATTTTAGTGGGTCGGTCAGTTTCCTCTTTGCATTCGCGGACAAAGACTCACGTTTGCTAAGGTATGAGTTGAGTATCCTCGCGTTCGCATCCAGGGATCCCACATTTGGGAAGTTCATTTGACCTGGATAGATATTTAATTTCATTTTCGGCCCTAAAACGTATTTTCTCCATTTTTGGAATTTGAGAGCTTAGATTAGGGCGATTTCAAAGAGGTTTTTCACCAAATTTCATGTGGGTAATTTCTAAATTTTGTATTCATCAATTTCCATTGATTTCCTTACAAATCTATCTTCAAATCCTTAATTTTAAACTTGATTTTGGGGTTTTGATAAAATAATTTTTTCTTCAATTTAAAGCTCGATTTCAACTCGTTTTTGGTTGGCTTTCATATTTAGACTCCTTTTGATATGGGGAACATGTTACTTAATTAAAACTTGGATTTCACCCTTGTATTTTTGGAACTAATTTTCAAAGTGATTTTAGACCCGTAACCAAAATATATCAATTTGGGTATCGATGGACTCCTTTTGACTAGTAGATGTCATATTTGATTAGATTAGACGTCTTTGGTGTAAATCGAGGGAATAGAGCTTCCGGTTGATGCTTTAGACTGTGCTTTTGGCTTGCGGATCTTCTTAAGGCAAGTTGAGATGTACTTTGACTTTTTCTAAAGTGTTTATATGTTGCATGCTTGTTTGCTTATGTATTGTGTATCGCTTATGGTTTGAGGGTCCCGCTTAGGTGAAACAGAGAACATCTCTGCAATAGCAGAGTCTTTTGATGGATTATAGTTATATAATTGCTTGCCTTAGTTAGTCTTTCTACTTGAGGATATGCTTGGAATAAGTTGTAGATAGTTGGCTTATTGACCTTGAATAATTAGTAGTAGATGCTTAATTAAGAGATTGAATCAGGTTTAGTAGACTCTATTATGATGATCGGGGTTTAGTGACTTTTTAGGGGATAATGATGTTATTATTGTTATTTCATGGGATGATTGAGGTTTAGAAAATACTTAGAGTATGAATAGACTTGTAATAGTTGATGTGATTATCGAGGTTTAGTATATGTTATTGGAGTATATTGTTAGCTAGCATAGTTCTCCTTTTAGTTATTTAGTTTAATGATGTCATCTTTGGGAAAGATGAGACTTATTGTAAGGAACAAGCTAGGTTTTGGGGTAAGTTCGCTATATATTGTTGTTTGGATTGTTACTATTTTTGTGTTGCCCGGGTGGGGGCTTATGTGAATATTATTAATTTGAGAGCTTCATTATTATATTGTGTTGCTCGTGTGAGGGCTAGTATTGTACTTATTTGTGAATTAATTGCCTTATCATAGTAGCAATGCCTGTGTGAGCGCTTGACTTGAATTGTCATTATAAGCCTTATTTGTGCATTAATTGCCTTTATTATTGTTGTAATGACCGTGTGTGTGTGTGTGGGGGGGGTCTCGACTTGATATTATAGGCCTTATTTGAGCATTAAATTGTTTTATCATTATCATGATACTCGAGAGAGGGGTTTGGATTTGAAATGATATTGTTGATGTCTTACATGACAATTTATTCCAGTAGTTCCCTGCAATGGCTTATATCATGAATCATTGTCATATTGAGCTCATTTTTACCTGTATTGAATTGACTATTATCTTCATGCTGATTGGTTGTGAGCCTTACCTCATCATTTCTTTCATACATATTCATGAGATTGGTGCCACTGAGAAACACCGATTTTGAAAGAAAATGAAATATTTTATAAAACCCTTGGCTGAGTTCATTTTCCTATAAGGTCGATTGTGATATTTTATA
Source organism: Capsicum rhomboideum (assembly GCA_031232105.1). Lineage (NCBI taxonomy): Eukaryota > Viridiplantae > Streptophyta > Magnoliopsida > Solanales > Solanaceae > Capsicum > Capsicum rhomboideum. The sequence goes on along the minus strand of CP124717.1, from coordinate 46,761,115 downwards.
AAACCCTTGGCCGAGGTTATTTTCTAGCAAGATTGATTGTGATATTTTGGAAATCCTTAGCTTAGGTCATTTTCTGGCAAGTTTGATTGAGATTGTGAAAGTATATGGGTTGTGAACCACCCATGGGTCCTGTCCAAAGCGCTGAGGCTTGAGAAGTATATAAGATACATCCCACCATTATAACTATATTGCATTGCATCACTTGCATTGCATTGTATTTCCTTGGTATATTTTAATATTGTGTTTGAGTATTTTATTTTATAGTGAATTACCGTTATTGAACCTTGTTTGTGAAATTTTGTATTCTGAATTCATTTCACTACATTACATCATATTATACTACCTCTTGGTTGGTTTTGAGAGTTGAGATATTAATGAGACGGGGTATGGCTATGACTTGGTTAGTGAGACTTATAGTGTCGCACCTATTGGTGGCGTGATATACACTTAATTATGCACTCTCACTATTGTATCCTAGATTATTGGTTGAACATAATTTATTGAGCTTGATATATTATGTTAGTGAGTCTCTCTCACAAATGACTTTTTTTACTTGTTGATCGTAAAATGAATTTTGTTGACTCACTTTGACTAAATTGCTACCCTATTTATTAATATTCCTAAGATTGTTATGTTGGGTTAACTTGATAGGATAAAATAGTGTATTTTCCAGTTATAGATTGGCGGAAAGCCATAGGTATATGGGGTGGTGGTCCTCACCATCACTTTGGATTAGGGTTGGTTATCAATGATGATTGGTGAGTACATGTGTTTTGTACTCACTCTTGCTTTTCTTTCCTTTCTCTTTTCTTCTACACCCCAATGCAGGTATTGGTTCAAGTAGTAGATGTTAAATTATTTTCCTTCAGCGTTGACGTTGTGGAGATCGAGGTAGTGACTGACAGGCTTCATAACTTCCCCCCATATATTTCTACTTTTATCTTTTGATCTATCCACATTTAAGATACTTTAGATTATTGTTATTATTGTGTATGAGAGTCTTGTACTAGTGACAACCAGACCTGGGATATATCTTTGAAGTTATTATTTCATCGCTAAATATTTTAGGAATTATTCTAGTCTTCTTGTTTTTCCACTCCTGATTTATTAAATTATTGAGTCTTGGGTTGGGATAGGCTTACCTGTACCAGAGGGTGTGACAGGTGCCATCACGCACTCTATTTTGGATCGTGATAAATTGGTATCAGAGACCTAGGTTCATTGGTCTCATTAGTACAAGAAGATTCTAGTAGCGTCTTGCGGATTGGTGAGGAGACGTCCATTATCTATCTTCGACAGACTAGAGAACGCTAGGAGAAATCTACTTCTTCATTCTGTTTCATGCGTTCATAGCTTAATGTCATTCAAAAATCTCTTATTCACTCTCTCACTGATGGTGAGGACCCATTCTTCTTTGGCTAGTGATTTAGAGCCCGTGCCTTTGGTGCGAGAAAGGAACAGAGGTCGAGGCAGTGGTTGAATTGGAACATCCAAACCAATTAGAGGTCAGGTTGGGATTGCCTCTTTAGGTTCTAGAGTTTTTGGTGATGTTGGGTCTTTTGAGATAGAGGGGTTGAGGCTAGTACAAACACCACCTGGGTCCATACCTATGCTTTAGGATTGTTTGATATGAGTGGTGGGTTTCCTTCTGAGGATGGCTCTTACTTTGATTCAGCATGCTACTTTGAGGCTTCTGACTCTAGATGCCCATTTGACTATAGATTCTTCTAAAGTTGATGAGGTGTTATAGGGGATTACTCCATATCCAGTAACCTTACCCCTTTATGTCTATGAAGGGATAGAGTAGGTTTGTAGAGTTCACGAGGACAAATGCTTCTCGATTTGATAGAGATCCTAGGTTTAATACTTATATGTTTTTGCTTTGTTGTCGCGGGGGATTGTACAAGTTAGGCTTGGTAGACTCTAACGGAGTTGATTTCATTGTCTTTCAGTTCTTTGGACCAACTAGGTAGTGGTGGAGGGCTTTTGTAGAGAGTGGTCCAGTTAGGTCACCTCTTCTTTTATGGGATCAGTTTGCTCGAGAGTTCTAGAGGAGTATGAGTGGAGACATAAAAGGCTTGAGGACAAGAGGCCCCACAGACTTGATGGAAATAATGAGGTGTATGGAAGAGGGCATGATCCTCATTGTTATTCTTGACAAGGGTTAAATAGTGATGGCCCATCAGGTCCAGTTCAACAGACTCTTATTTCTTTGGTTTACTTCACATGTGGAGATCTGGTGCACTATAGGAGGGTTTTCCCACAACATAAATAGAGAGATTCTTCCTTAGTCACACCAGGATATGACAGGTCTTAGTATCATGTTCCACAGGATGGACGTGAGGCAGGAGCTTCTGGTACAATAGCTATTGGTATGGTTTCAGTACGCCTTTGATATGTGTTGGTAGTGTTTGACTATGGATTTCCTTTCTGCTATGTGCTTACTTATTTGGCATTGTATTTTGATATGATTCATGAGTGTTATTGGGTTTGATAATATTGCTTCCCCGTAGTTGACTCTTTAGTGGTGCATCAGGTGTGCCGATCCTATGTTGTGACTTATTTTGTGTATATCACTAGATTAGTTTTGATTTCATTGAGTAATGTGGATTTGGTGTATTTAGGTATGATCTTTTTGATGGTTATGTTGTGGAATAGTATTGGATCAATTCTAGGTTTTGTTATGTATTCAGATTGTGGAATGGGTTAGACTTATGGTGTGACTAATTCGAAAGGATATTGGTTAGTTAAGGGAAGATTTTCAAGTGTTCTTGCCTTATGATTTGCTACTTACTTAGTGATTTTCTTTACTTGCATGGAAAGACTTATGGGTATTGAACACTCCTTGATTAAACTTTAAGGATTTCAACTTATAAGGACTCCTTTCTTTGGTTTGGAAAGAGTTTTGAACGAAAAGTAAACTTGCTTGTAGCATTTGTTAATTTAGTAGGTAAGTGGCTTAATGGGATATTTTTGACTTATAGGTTGTGGTTAGGGTATGTGTTATCATTCTATGGTCCCTGTGTTAAGGAATACTGAATGGGAAGAGAGATTAAGGAATTTTGTTATATTTAGAATTTTAGATATGGGTTTGAGTTTGAAATTCAAAGTCTTGATAGTGTGGTTCATCAGTGGCTTATGTAGAGTCTAGCGGTGATTTTTCCAATATTTGATTTGTGATTTTGGCATTCTTCAGTGAGATATAGTATTTGTTGCACTTCTTCTATGGCTTGATTATCCCTGTTATGACCTATTGCTTATGTGTGTATGATCGGAGAACATCTTTGTTCTACCAGATTATAGAGGACTTTGGGTTGATTGATGTCACCTGGGTGTTGAGATTGCTTGGGTTATTGTGATGAGTTACATGTGTATTCGATGCCATTTAGATGTTGACGTCTATGGTATATAGGGTTTTATGATGATTCTTGGTTGCCTCAAAGGATTCAAAATAATAACTTGACTATAGTAAAGTGACCCAAGTATGCTAATTGGGGCTTTTGAGGTTTTATGTGGTATTGATATTGATTTGTGGCTTAGTTACTTTAGTTTGAGAAAGTTTTATTGTCTGATTCGACTGATATAATATCAACCTTGAGTAGGGTGATTTTGTATTTTTATGAGTGGCTATGTAGTTTCATGTGTTCCTTGGCATTTTTATGGTCCAAGGATGATTTCTGGTTTTGTGGTGCAGTCATTGACTTGTGATGTCTTTGTCAGATTTAGGTTAGCCCGGGTAAGTTGTAACTTAGGTTGTGTACGACTCGGTCTGAGTATAGAGGGAGTGTGATACTAAAGGAACTCGGCTTCATTGGGAAATTTGACCTTATATGCTAGTGTTGTGACCATACGAGTCATTGTGTGTAAGATTCATGGTTCTATAGTGAGTCAAGTAGTTCTTTTTATGTGACTCCGCTTGTGAGTGCTTGTATGAGGTTTATGGGGGGTATTTTCTATCTTTTATTTATGTTGGCGCTTTTCTTACATGTAATTTTTAGGACGAACGTGAATCTTAGTGGTGGATAATGTAATGACCCTGATAGTGATTTTTAGAATTTTCTGTATTTTAACCATTTGCCCTTCCCTCTTGTTGTTTTGTCTCATTTATGCATTGTGGGAATGGTTTGCACGGTCCTCGATGCATTCAGGAGTGATTTATATGAGTTTGTGGTTTTCAATAGCCTTAAAATTATTCGTTTAATTTTGGTCAACATTTCCAAGCTTCGGATGGTGATTCTGACAGTTCCATTAGATTCGAATTATCGATTTTGGGTTAGTAACATAGTTAGTTCGGGTCCCAAGCCTTTATTTTGCATTTTGACCTTTAAATCAAAAATTAGTTAAATTTAGCTTAAAAGGGTTCCCGGGGGTTAATTCATTGTAAATGATCTCTTTTCAGAAATTTGATGGTTCTATTGAGTCCAAAACGTTGAAATTAGCCTAGTAGAATTATTGGTTTGTTTCTGTGGGATCTCGAACAAATCCCGAGGCTCAGTTCGAAGAGTTTTTAACTTGTGTCTTTGCTGGTTTCAGTTGTTGTTGGTGCAAGTTTTCCCCTTCTTCAAGTTCCCGACCTCCTTTGTTGCGTTCGCGAAGCACTGATATTCCTCCCTTTGCATTTACGACCCCCATGTCGTGTTCATGAAGAACGAACATCTCTTGCATCGCGATCGTGATGGTAGGTACCGCAATCGTGAAGCATACTTTAGTGGGACGGGTTGGTTTCCTCTTTTCATTCGCAGCCAAAGTCTTACATTAGTGGAGGTCCGGGTCGGGCATCCTCATATTTGCATCCCAGAGGGACTGCGTTCTTGAAGGCCATACGACCTCGACAGATATTTAATTTCATTTTTGGCCCCAAAACATATTTTCTCCACTTTTGGACTTTGATAGCTCGAATTAGGGAAATTTCAAAGGGGTTTTTCACCAAATTTCATGTGGATAATTTCTAAACCTTGTATTCATCAATTACTATTGATTTCCCTGCAAATATATCTTCAAATCCTTGATTTTAAACTTTATTTTAGGAGATTTTATCCGGTAAAGTATAAAATGAGTTGTTCAATTTAAAGCTCAATTTCAACTTATTTTGGGTTGGGTTTTCAGATTTAGACTCCTTTTGATATAGGGAATATGATTCTTAAATAAAATTTTGATTTTATCCTTGTATTTTTGGAACCAATTTTCGAAGTGATTTGAGACTCAGAAGCAAAATATATCGATATGGGTATCGATGGACTCCTTTTGACTTGTAGATGTCATTTTGATTAGATTAGATGGTTTAAATGATATTCGAGGGAGTAGAGCTTCTGATTGATACTTCAGATTGTGTTTTTGGCCTGCGAATCTTCTTTAAGGCAAGTTAAGATGTACCTTGACTTTTTCTAAAGTGTTTATGTGTTGTCTGCTTGTTTGCTTGTGTTTTGTGAATCACTTAGGATTTGGGGGTCCCACTTAGGTAAGATGGCGAGCATCTTCGCGGTACCAGAGTTTTTTGATGGATTATAGTTATATAATTGCCTGCCTTAGTTAGTCTTGCTACTTGAGGATATGCTTGGAATAGGTTGTAGATAGTTGGCTTATTGACCATGAATAATTGATAGTGGATGCCTAATTAAGAGGCTGAATCATGTTTAGTGGACTTTGTTGTAATGATCGGGGCTTAGTGACGTTTTAAGGGATAATGATGTTATAATTGTTATTTGATGGGATGTCTGAGGTTTAGAAAATACTTAGAGTATCAATAGACTTGTAATAGTTGATGTGATTTTTAGGGTATAGTATATCTTATTGGAGTATATTGTTAACTAGCATAGTTCTCCTTTTAGTTATGTAGTCTAATGATGTCATCTTTGAGAAAGATGGGACTTATTGTAAGAAACAAGCTAGGTTTCGGGGTAAGTTTGCTATATATTGTTATTTGGATTATTTGCTATTTTGTGATGCCCGAATGGGGGCTTATGTGAATATTATTGACTTACGAGCTTTATTATTATATTGTGATGCTCGTCTGGGGGCTAGTATTGTGTTTATTTGTGTATTAATTGCTTTATCATAGTAGCGATGCCTGTGTAGGGGCTTGACTTGAATTATCACTATAGGCCTTATTTGTGCATTAATCGCCTTTATTGTTGTTGTAATACCCATGGGAGAGGGGGGGGGGGGTTGACTTGATATTATAGGCCTTATTTGAGAATTAAATTGCCTTAGCATTATCGTGATGCCCGAGAGAGGGGCTTGGATTTGAAATGATATTATTGATGCTTTACATGACTATTTATTCCAGTGGTGCCCTGCGATGGCTTATATCATGAATCATTGTCATATTGAGTTGACATTGAGCTCATTTATGCCTGTATTGAACTGATTATTATCTTTATAATGATTGATTGTGAGCCTTACATCCTCATTTCATTCATACATATTCATGAGATTGGTACCACGAAGACACACTGATTTTGGAAGAAAATGAAATATTTTATAAAACCCTTGGCCGAGGTTATTTGCCAGCAAGGTTGATTGTGATATTTTGGAAATCCTTTGCCGAGATCACTTGCCAGCAAGTTTGATTGCGATTGTGAAAGTATATGGATTGGAAACCTCCCATGGGCCCTTTTCAAAGCGCTGAGGCATGAAAGGTGTATACAATACATCCCACCATCATCATTACATTGCATTGCATCACATGCATTGCATTACATTTCCTTGGTATGTTTTCATATTGTGTTTGAGTAGTTACTTTTGTAGTGAATTACCGTGAGTGAACCTTGTTTACGATATTGTGTATTTTGTGTTTATTTCACTATATTACATCATATTATACTACCTATTGGTTGGTTTCGGGTTGAGATATCTATGAGACGTGGGGTATGGCTATAGCTTAGTTTGTGAGACTTGAAGTGTCGCATCTGTTGGTAGCGTGATATACACATAATTATACACTCTTACTAGTGTATCCCAGATTATTGGTTGAACGTAATTGATTGAGCTTGATATATTATCTTAGTGAGTCTTCCTCACAAATGACTTCTTTTACTTATTGATCATAAAATGAATAGTGTTGACTCTCTTTGAATAAATTGCCTACCCTATTTATTGATATTCCTAAAACTATTGTGTTGGGTTGCCCTGATAGGATGAAGTGGTGTATTTACCAGTTATAGATTAGTGGGAATACCTTAGTAGTTGGGGTGGTGGACCTCGCCATCACTTTAGATTAGGGTCAGTTATCGATGATGTTTGCTGAGTACACGTGTTTCGAACTCACTTTTGCTTTTCTTTCCTTTTTCTTTTCTTCAACACCCCGTGCAAGTATTAATTTGAGTCGCATATAGTTGATTGTTTTTCCTCAGTGTTGACGTTGTGAAGATCGAGGTATTGACTGACAGACTTTAAAGATTCCCCAAAATCTCTCTTCTTTTATCTTATGGTTTATCCACATTTAAGATACTTTAGATTACTGTTATTATTCTGTATTAGAGGCTTGTTATAGTGACAAAAAGAGCTGGGATGTATCTTTAAAGTTATTATTTCATCTTTAAATATTTTGGGGATTATTCTAGTGTTCTTCTTCTTTCGCTTTTGATTTATTTAATTATCGAGTCTTGGGTTGGGATAGGCTTACTTGTACCAGAGGGTGTGACAGGTGCCATTATGCACTCTATTTTGGGTCATGACAAATTGGTATCAGAGCCGCAGATTCATTGGTCTCATTAGTATAAGTCGAGTATAGTAGAGTATAGCAGATCGGTATGGAGACGTCCGTTATCTATCTTTGATAGGCTACAAGATGTTAGGAGAAATCCATTTATTTATTCTTTGTCATTCATTCATAGCTTGATGTCATTCAAAAATCTCTTAGTCACCCTCTCACTGATGGTGAGGACCCATTCTTCTTAGGCTAGAGATTTAAAGCCCGTACCTTTTGTGCAGTAGGAGCAGAGGTCGAGGCTCTAGAGTTGCTTGTGATGTTGTGTCTTTTGAGATAGAGGGGTTGAGTCCAGGGCAGACACCACCTGTGACCATTCCTATGCTTGAAGATTATTTGGTACGAGTTTTGGGTTTCCTTCAGAGGGTGGCTCTTACTTTGATTCAGCATACTACTTCGAGGCTTCATACTCCAGATGCCCAATTGACTACAGATTCTCCTAAAGTTGATGAGCTACAATCGGATTGCTCTACATCCAATGACCTTACCCCTTTATGTCCATGGAGGGACAAAGTAGGTTTGTAGAGTTGGATCACTTCCTCTTTCATGGATTAGTTTTCATGAGAGTTCTAAAGGAGTATGAGTGGAGACATGAGATGCTTGAGGGCAAGAGGCCCCGTAGACTTGATGATGCTGGTGAGGTCTATGGTAGAGTCCATGATCCTCGTGGTTATTCTCGGAGAAGGTTAGATCGTGGTGGCCGGTCAGGTCCTTCAGGTCCAGTTCTACGGACTTCTACTTCTTCAGTTTTCTTCATATATGGAGATCTCGGGCATTATAGGAGGGGTTTCCCACAACATATATAGGGATATGCTTTCTCAGTTGCACTAGGAGATGATAGGTCTAAGTATCATGTTTCACAAGATGGACATGAGGCAGTAGCTTTTGGTACAATAACTGCAGGTATGGTTTCAGTACGGCTTTGGTATGTCTTGGTAGTGTTTGACTGTGGATCTCCTTTCTACTGTGTGCTAACTTATTCAACATTGAGTTTTGATATTATTCATGAGTATTGCTGGATTTTTTCATATTGCTACCCCATAGTTGACTCTTGATCTTAGGCGTATTTATACACCTAAGTATCATTATCTACACGCGTTTAGCTAGTTTTGAGGATAACTTAGCATGATTATGTGAAAATGAGTGATATTGGTGTATGTGTGGTCTAATCCTCATAATTGGGTGGTTTAAGATGCATTTGAATCAATTCTAAAGTAAAAATGACAAAGGCAAGGCTAGGCGAGTTAAGTAGTCAAACCAAGCTTGTGTTGCACTTATTCTTGAGTGATTTCGATGAGCTTAAATCTTTGTAATCTTTAATGGTTGTTATGAGAATGTACAAGAGATAAATGGAGGTTCTTTGGGTGATATTTGAAGCTACAAATGAGTTACAAAGGATAATGGAACAAGGAGCAAGTTCGACGAGCGATAAGAGACAAAACTGGGTGAAATTGTGCCCAGTTATTGCTACCTCCATATCGCCCAGCCATGCCCAATGTCTCATCCATGTGCCACCCCCCCAAGGTTGATTGAGCTTCTATATTATCTCTGCTATGAACTCAGTGGCGTTCCACCCAATCAATGGAACAAGCTCCGTGCTATCCAACCAATGGAATAATCTCCGCGGCGCGGAGCTACCTAGAGGCTAGCTAAGTCGGTCCTAGAGTTCTAGTTTGAGTTGGAAACGAGTGGGACTTGTTCCTAATCCTTATGGGACTTGGTTTGGAAGAATTGGGGGCCATATAAACATCTTGAAACACTGAAAAGGAGTGGTCAACACGTGGGGGAGCTCCACAACACGAAATTAACACACACACTCTCCTAAAATGACTAGGATTTGGATTTCTACCTATTTTAAGTGAGGGTAAAGGGGTCAATATGTAGATTTTCGTGCGGGCGCAGGTGGCACCGTAGGTGTCCCTGGACAGGTCCAAGGGGGCATCTACGGCCGCACCTCACCACCTGTGGGTGTAGGTGGCTCCGCAAGTCCTTCCAGAATTGTTTTTAGTTTGTGTTTGCTTCTTTTGGACCCTCCAAGGCCCCCTACCCTTCTTAGATGCAATCATCAACTCATGGTACCTTTTGGAAAGCTCTAAGGGGGTAGTTCGGAGGCATTTTGGATTGTATCAATTGTGGATTGTTTTTAATGTGTTGTTGTGAAAGGTATTTAGGTGACTTGATGGAGTGAATGTGACGTTATGTTAAAGAGGAAGTGTAAAGTATAAACTTGGTATGAAATTCCATCGATTCTTTGGCCAGGTATGCTCCTAATGTGGTAGCTACTATGGCCGATAGAGTCCACCGGTATGTGGATTGATTGGACCCATCTTTGGTTAGGGATTGTACTATTGCTGCTTTGAATAGAGATATGGATATAGCCAGGATACAAGCTTTTGCACAGAAGATGGAGGATCAGAGGCAAAGGAGAAGGACGCAAGAATTTGAAAGAGGACGGTCAAAGAGGGCTAGACCTATGGGACAGTTCATGGCGTCCCAAGGAGAATTTCGGCCTCGGATTTTTGATAGACCGCCTAGGCCATCATTTTCTTATCCTACGACAGGTACTTCATCCCAATTCCAAGGGTTTAGAGGTAGTCATGTTGGGCAAAGTAGTGGGATTCGAGGTTCACATACTTCGGAGTATCGAGAACAAGGAAGTATGAGCCAATCGAGGTTTTCTCGTCAGCCGTGTCAATATTGCGGGAAGTTTCATTTAGGTGAATACCGATTTGGAACGAATATTTCCTTTTAGTGCGATATGTACGAGTACATGATGAGAGAGTGTCCACGAAGGGGCATGGGTAGTATGGCGCGACCTACGGGATCGGCCGTTGCAGCATCATCGTCAGGTGTACAGCCTATAGGGCGTGGTAGAGGTGCTAGAGGAGTAGCAAATTCTAGGGGAGTATAGAACTGTACCTATGCTTTAGTGGATCGAAAAAATTTGGAGGCTTCTTCTGATATAATTATAGGTACCTTATCCGTATTTTCACATAATGTATATGCATTGAGTGATCCGGGCTCTGCCCTATCATATATGACTCCATTGATTGCTGAAAAATTCAAAAGAACACCAGAATTATTAGCCAAGCCATTTGAAGTATCCACACCCGTTGGTGAGTCTATTATATCTAAAAGAGTCTATCGTAATTGTGTGGTCACTGTTTGTGATCATAATACATTGGTTGATATTATTGAGCTGGAAAAGGTAGATTTTGATGTTATAATGGGTATGGACTGGTTGGCTTCTTTTTATGCCACAGTAGATTGCCGAGCTAAGAAGGTATATTTTTATTTTCCACAAAAGACCGTCCTTGAATGGAGGGGTAATGTTGGAGCGCCGAGAGGTAAATTTATTTCCTATCTTAAGGCAAGTAAAATGATATCCAAGGGGTACATATATCACTTAGTAAGAGTGCATGATACCGATGTGAAGCCACCGACTCTTCAATCGGTTCCAGTGGTAAATGAATTCCTTGACGTATTTCCTGAAGATCTTCTAGGTTTTCCTCCAGAACGAGAAATAGAGTTTGGTATTGATGTGATTCCAGGCACTCAGCCTATCTCTATTCCTCCGTATAGAATGGCCCCAACAGAGTTACGGGAGTTGAAGGAGAAATTAAAAGTCTTGCTGGAAAAGGGATTCATAAGGCCTAGTATGTCCCCTTGGGTTGCACCAGTGCTATTTGTATGAAAGAAAGATGGCACGTTGAGAATGTGTATTGATTATCGGCAACTGAATAAGGTAACAGTCAATAATAAATATCCCCTCCCCGGAATTGATGATTTGTTTGACCAATTATAGGGTGCCAAATGCTTTTCAAAGATTGACTTGAGATCAGGTTATCATCAAGTAAGGGTTATAGAAAAACATATACCCAAGATAGCTTTCCGAACACGGTATGGTCATTATGAATTTTTGGTTATGTCACTTGGGCTAACAAATGCACCAGCAGTTTTTATGGATTTGATGAATAGGGTGTTCAAGCCATTTTTGGATGTGTTTGTGACTGTGTTTATAGATGATATTTTGGTTTATTTAAGATCACAAGAGGACCACGCTAATCACTTACGATAGGTGTTACAAATTCTTCGTGACCCTAAGTTATATGCAAAGTTCTCTAAATGTGAATTTTGGTTAAAATCTGTAACATTCTTGGGTTATATCGTATCTGATGAAGGAATAAGGGTTGATAATCAAAAGATAGAAGCTGTGAAGAATTGGCCAAGGCCTACGGCACCTATAGAGATTCGTAGTTTTCTCGGGTTGGCAGGTTATTATAGAAGATTTATTGAAGGACCTTTAACAAAGCTAACACATAAGGCAACCAAGTTTCAATGGAATGATGCATTTGAGAAGAGTTTCCAAGATTTGAAAGATAAATTGACTTCTACACCTGTATTGGTACCTCCAGAAGGCACAAAAGGGTATGCGGTATATTGTGATGCTTCAGGAGTTGGCTTAGGATGTGTATTGATGCAGCACAGTAATGTAATAGCTTATGCCTCAAGACAGTTGCGGCCACATGAGAGGAATTATCTGACACATGATCTTGAGCTAGCAACTGTGATATTCGCTTTAAAGATATGACACCACTATTTGTATGGGGTTCATGTTGACATATATACTGATCATAAGAGTTTGCAGTATATTTTCAAACCGAAGGATCTAAATTTGAGGCAGCGGAGGTGGCTTGAACTATTAAAAGACTATGATATTAATATCTTATATCATTCAGGGAAAGCAAATGTAGTAGACGATGCATTAATCCGCAAAGCACTAGGAAGCACTGATGGCTAGCTCATGAAAAAGCAAGGTATAGTTAAGGATCTACATCAACTAGCCAGTTTGGGGGTTCGTCTTCTTGAAACTCCAAATGAAGAAATTATGGTACAAAATGTGGCAGAATCTTCATTAGTAGCTAAAGTGAAAGAAAAACAGTATGCAGATCCTATGTTATTGCAGCTGAAAGAGAATGTGCAACAAGGTTTGACAAAGGCATTTGATTTTATGCAAGATAGAGCACTTCAGTGCCAAAGTAGATTGTGTGTACCTGATGTAGATGAGCTAAGGAGACGGAATATGACAGAGGCACATCATTCACGATATTCTATTCATCCGGGAGCCACTAAAATGTATCATGATTTGAAAGAAATGTATTGGTGGGGTAATATGAAGAAGAACATTACAGAATTAGTAGCCCAATGTCCAAATTGTCAACAAGTAAAAGTAGAGCATCAGAAGCCTAGAGGTTATATGCAATGTATAAATCTTCCAGTTTGGAAGTGGGATATGATCAACATGGATTGCATCACAGGTTTGCCTCGTACACTTTGGAAATTTGATTCCATATGGGTAATAGTTGACAGGCTTACCAAGTCAGCACATTTTCTACAGGTCAAGACCACCTATACAGCTGAAGATTATGGACGGTTGTATATTAAAGAGATAGTTCGATTGCACGGAATTCCAATCTCTATTATATCGGACAGGGGAGCTCAATTTACTACAAATTTTTTGAAGTCTTTTCAGAAGAGTTTGGGTACCCAAGTGAATTTAAGTACAACTTTTCATCCTCAGACAGATGGACAAGCAGAACGTACTATACAAACACTTGGAGATAAGCTACGGGCTTGTACATTGGACTTTTAAGGTAGTTGGGATGATCATCTATCACTTGTTGTATTTTTCTACAATAATAGCTATCATTCAAGTATCAAAATGGCACCTTATGAAGTTTTGTATGGAAGAAAGTGTAGATCACCAATTGGATGATTTGAAACGGGTAAAACTGCCTTATTTGGGCTGGATCTTGTTCATCAAGCTATGGAGAAAGTTAAGGGGATACAACAGCGGCTACAAATGGCTTAAAGTCGACACAAGTTATATGCCGATGTTAGAAGAAGGGGACTAGAATTTGCCATAGGTGATTGGGTATTCTTAAAAGTGTGACCAATGAAAGGGGTAATGAGATTTGGAAAGAAAGGAAAGTTGAGTTCACGTTATATATGACCATATAAAATTATCCGAAGATTTGGTCAAGTTGCGTATGAATTAGAATTACCCCAGGAACTCTCCACAGTTCATCCAGTGTTTCATGTTACGATGTTTCGGAAGTGCATAGGAGATCCATCTCGTATTGCTCCCATTGAAGATGTGCAAGTTATGGAAGATATCACATATGAGGAAGTACCTATTTCTATTCTGGATCGACAAGTTAAGCGGTTAAGAAATAAAGAAGTAGCTTCTGTAAAGGTACTTTGGAGAAATCAACAAGTAGAAGAGGTCACATGGGGAGCCGAGGAAATGATGAAGTTCAAGTACCCGCATTTATTTCAAACTAAAGCGAAAGATTAGGATGGGGAATTGGAGCAATAACAAGTAAGTATCTATAAGCATTATGTGTTATGATAACATGAAGAATGAACTTAGACTTGAACTTGTTTGAATTAGATAATGTTACTAACATTCGAGGACGAATGTTCCTAAGGGGGGAGTACTTTGTAACACCCCATACATTTTCGAACTTGTTTGACTACCTTAACATTTATGGAATTATTTAAACTTGGGATAGTTTCTGTATTACACACTAACTTTATTGGGCTGAATTAATATTATGCAAATGGGCTCAATTGAGGCCCAAAATAAAGTTAAGAAAGGGATGGCCCAAAATGGAAAATGATCCATTCCAAAAGTTGACCAAGTAAACACATTAATTATGCCCAAGTGTTTGTATAAGGATGAACATGAGGGACTATATAAGGCTAAAAATCAGATTTTTATTCACCATAAGACACTTTCCAAATTCTAGACTTTTCCAAAGATATTTCTTTTCTCTTTCAAACCCTAAGCAACCACTCATTTGGACAGGATCATCTCCTTGTAAGCTTGGGTAAGTGTTTAATCTTATGGTTTAATATATTATATTCATAATAGGTGTGTAAATCATGTTGGTTATGTTGACAAAGTATTGAGCAGTCCACTATGTGTAAAACAGTCTACTTTTGCTTAATCGGTAAAGGACTTGCCTTATATGTGGTTCAAACTTGAAAGGGGACTTGAGGCCTTGAAGGAAGTGAATTTGATGAATTAAATGTCAACGTGTTAGGATTTGGTTATGTACCTAACTTGTTCTCTTCTTGTGTATGACATTTCAAAATGTTGTTATGAAATTGTGCATGGAACTTGTGATGTAGTGAAAAGAGAATATAGTTTTGGTGATGTTCATGTGCATTTTGAAACCATGATTGTTCATTAGCACCAAAGTTGACCTAAAGTATGAAAAGGGAAGCTCACTTATGTCCATGGACCATTTGATTACAAAAAAGGACCCAAAAGTTCCCCCTAAAAGTTGAAATGGGCAGCTGCACTAGCAGGTGAGGCACCTACGGGCGCAGGTGGCACCGTAGGTGGCCCTGGATAGGGCCAAGGGGGCACCTGCGGCCGTACCTCACCATATGTGGGTGCAGGTGGCTCCGCAAGTCCTTCCAAAATTGTTTTTAGTTTGTGTTTGCTTCTCTTGGACCCTCCAAGGCCCTCTACCCTTCTTAGATGCAATCATCAACTCATGGTACCTTTTGGAAAGCTCTAAGGGGGTAGTCCGGAGGCATTTTGGATTTTATCAATTGTGGATTGTTTTTAATGTGTTGTTGTGAAAGGTATTTGGGTGACTTTATGGAGTGAATGTGACGTTATGTTAAGGAGGATGTGTAAAGTATAAACTTGGTATGAAATTCCATCGATTTGGGATAGCTAGGTTGATATGTGGAATGTTTTGGTGTTATTGGTATGGTGATGTAGTAACTTGTATTGTAGGAGGGTGAAATGACGTTTGATGGCAGTCACGTAACTTTCGCCCGCTGAATCTTTCATAAAGAAGCACCAGGTGCTCCCTTAATCTGCACTCCGGACTACTCTCCTTTCTCATTATCTAGAGCAACCTATGAACTAAGACTTTGAATTTCAAAGAATCTGTTGTTGAATAAGATAGTTGACTCATTATCGTCTTGTGCACTTGTAATGTAGTTAGTTATTAATGAAAGCTCCATTGTGTGTTCATATTGTAGAGTAACGCTTTAAGGAAGAGCTAAACTATTATAGTCACACATTGGAAGGATAAGGTATGTAAGGTTACTCTTTCCGTATCCTTTGGCAGCACCTATTGTTCTCATTGTTATCGAACTGGTTTCTACTCCGAAATGTTCCAAAGTATCTCATTTCAGGTTGTTAACAATTGTTTTTCACATGTCTCTTATTCATTGACTATTGTTCCAAAGTTCCAATAATGTTATGACCATCAATGTATCAATCTCAAAAGTAAAGAATGAAGTAATGCATAGTTATTTGGGTACGGGTGGTAGCTCAAAGGGGCATAAGCCTAGCTAGAGACGATCCCAATGTTATTTTCCCACTGATCAGTTGGGCCCGGGCATTATATGATTGATGATGATAATGATATAAACATAAAAATAAAGTAATGAAGACAATGTACATGGTTCCACATATACAGTACGGTGGTTTATCAATATTATCTACTCACTTGCATTTGATTCCATTTGAGTTTCTATATGTCATACAGTTACTTATGGCCTTACATACTCAGTACATTCTTTCGTACTGACGTCCCTTGGGGGACTTACCTTACTTGCTGCAGGCACAGGAGCTAGTAGACCTCCACAGTTGGATACGGGTCATCTGCAGACTGTTGGTGAGCTCCAGATTGATTCGAGGCTTTTCGAGTCATGTGTACATATTGGTTTTGGTACTATTGTATAAAGAGGGGACTTGTCCCGACTTTAGGCTTGGTCATGTATCTGTTAGAGGCTTTGTAGACGTTGTAAGATGAATGAAGGAATGTATTCACTTTTTGATGTGGTGGCCCTAACAGCCAAGTTTCATATCTATTTAAATGTATTTCCATGACTTTCGTCCTTGATATCTTATATTTGTATGAAGCAGAATGTTGTTCATTCGGTGACATGCATATGAATGTATACGAGCATAGGTTGGTTCTCTCAGGCCTTAATGGCTTCGGGTGCCAGTCCGCCCCAATGGGATTTGGGGTGTGACATACTTAGCAACATTTACACATATTTTTTTGAGGCTACACGAATTGGGGAAGAGAAGCAGACATCAAGGAGTTCAAATTAGGGTTCTTTATTCTTTAACTTTCCTTTCTTGTATTTTTAATTGATGAGCTCATCTATGGAGATTCTTTGTATGAATATGAGTGGCTAAACACCCTCTTTCTAGGGTTGAGGCTACAAAATGATTGTTTTAATTATGGTTTGATTGTTGGTTAATGTGTTTATCAAGTAATTGATTATTCTTGCATTCTTATTTTACTATTCTAAAGCGTTATGAACTTTAGGATAAATCAAAGTCCCAAAATGAATTGACTATAGGAGTTGAAGGATGGAGTGAAGAACGTTAAGAGTGTGGATCATGTCTTTAACTGGTTTAATATAATTTGTTAAAGGATGATTTGCGGTTAGGATAGAGATATACCTAAATACCCCACTTAGTTAATGATATGGAAAGATAACTTATTGCATCAAATTAGAGACTCACATTCCCACTCAACGATGTAGTTGTGAGACTAATTTGGGTAGATGACTTAGAGGGTGACCATCCCCGAGTTATATTATCAACCCCGTAAATCAAGAATCACGATAAACACCAACACCGGCTAGAAACCATAGTTATACATGAATGTGAAGTAAATGCCTCAATCCTGGAATTCTCCATATATTGTTCAGAATCCAAGTTTCATATTGTTGTTATTTATATTATTTAGTTTATAAGAAAACAAAACTTAGATTCCTCTTGGGTTACAAATCACAGTTGTTTAACTTAAATAGTAATACTAGAATTGGATCATCTGCTAAATACCAAGTCCCCGTGGGATCGATAACCAGCTCGCAAGAGTTACTTTACTACTTGTTTGCCACGTACACTTGCATGTGCGCTTGGCTAAAAAACGTTTTTGGCGCGCCATTGCTGGGGACTTGTAAAATTAGCAACCTTCTAATTTTTAGTTTTAATATTGTGTTTGATAATTGCTAACAACTTGGTCTTAGCTACTCTTCTTGTAGGAATAGGTTTGTGAAGCTATTATGCTGGAAAGGGATAAGGATTTGGTCCAACATATCCTGAGCCTGAGCGTCGCTTACACTGATTGAGAAGAGAACCAGTACTTCTCTACCCAATACCACAGGTTGAGCAGGATCAACAGGTCGAGGTTTTTCCTGAAGTCATGGTAGCACCAAGGACAGCGCACGATGTGGGAATCCCACTTGCAACTAATGTTACCTCCACCATCCGCAAATCGAAACTTGGAGGTTGATTTGAGCTAAAACAGAATATGGTGTAATTGTTGCACTCGAGTGGATAGTTCATTGGTCAGACTCATAAAGACCCACAGGTCTATCTTTAGAATTTCTTAGAGATCAGTGACACGTTCATTCCTGCAGGGGTTTCTAATGATTATGTGAGGCTAACACTTTCCCATTCTCACTTTTGGGAGAAGTGAAGAAGTGGTTAAATGGAGAGCCTGCAAATTTCATCACCTCATGGAATGATCTTGCAAGAAAGTTCCTCATCCAATTCTTCCCATCTGGTAAGACTGCGAAATTGAGAAGTGAAATAGTGGGTTTCACTCAAAAGCTCAGAAAAATTTATACCAGGGTTAAGAGCGATTCAAGGGTCTTCTTAAAGATTTCCCTCATTATCAACAGTCTAATGAAGTGTTAGCTCACACTTTTATTGAAAGTCTTGACCCAATACTAAAATTTTATTAGATTCAGCTGTAGGTGGTCAAGCTTTAGAGAAAACTTATGATGAGTTTTACACTTTATTGGCCAGACTTGCACAGAGTAACCCAAATTCGAATAGTAATGCTTACAGAGCTGTAGTGAAGCATGTTTCAAGTACATCAGAAAGTGATGCCATCACAACATTGACTGCACAAGTGGCTAGCATGCAAAATCAGATGATGATTCAGTTGAATAAACTATGTATGGCTCAGGGCCAAGCTCTATCCAATGTTATACAATCAGTACAACAGGTTCAACAAGCTCAGATTTGGTGTCAAGTCTGTGGTGAAAGTGATCATTATGTAGACCTTTGTGGTGCTAATTCGGAGTCAGTAAATTTTGTAGGAAATACTTAGAGAGGTAATTAGGCTTATGGTAACACCTACAATCAAACTTGGCAAACTCAACCTAATTCAGCTTGGGGAAATAATCAGGTCCAGCATCAGCAGTTTTCACAGCAACAAGGTATGCAGACTAACACTCAGGCCAATAGTATAGAAGAGACTTTGAAAAAGATTTTGGCAAATCAAGAACAAATGGCTGCTGAAATAAAAAATCAGCAAATAGCTCAAATGAATTTAGAGAGGTAGGTAGGTCAGTTAGCTCAGGTACAAAACACAAGACCTCAAGGGGATTTTCCTGGTGATATAGAGCAAAATCCAAAACAAGTTATGGAAATCACTTTGAGGAGTGATAGATATTTGATTAATGCATCTTCAAAGAAAAATCATGATGTGCAAGTAAAGTTGATCACACCCACGCAGACAGAAAAGCAAGCTGAGTCTAAAGAAGTTGACAAAAAGGGGAAGTCTGAGTACCCTAATAAAAATTTGGTGGAGCAAATCCAAAACAAACCACCACCACCTTTCCCTCAAAAGCTTAAGAAAGCCAAAAAGGATTCTTGTTTTAAGAAGTTCTTTGACACATTCAGAGAACTTCACATTAATCTTCCTCTTATCGATATTTTGCAGGGAATGCCAAAGTATGCTAAGTACTTGAAGGACGTGGTGACAAAAAAAAGAAAGCTTGGTGATATTAAAACTATAGCACTTACTGAAGAGTGCAGTTCTAAGGTCATGAGCAAGATGCCCAAGAAGCTCAAGGACCCTGGGAGTTTCACCCTCGCTATACAAATTGGTGCAAGTTATGTTGTCCAAGCTTTGAGTGATTTGGGGGAAAGCATCAAACTGATGCCCCTTTCAGTATTCAATACTCTTCTTTTGGAGAAGCCAAGGCCCTCCTCAGTTGTACTACAAATGGAGGACAGAACACGAGTGGTTCCCGAAGGGATCATTTAGGATGTTCTTATTAAGGTTGGTAAATTTATTATTCCTACTGAATTTATTGTTCTTAATTACGATGCAGACAATAGGGTACCAATCATATTGGGACGTCCATTCTTGGCTACTGGTGGAGCATTGATAGATGTGATACAGGGCACGCTCAAGATGAGATTGAATGATGAAGAGGTGATCTCCAGAGTGTACAAAGCACTCAATAATCCCTCACACTACAAAGATCTATACATGATCACAATGATGGAAGTGGATGAGTGTGGGTTGGAAGAATACAAACTGCCAATTACCTCTTTGGACTCTCTCATGGAGTTGCCTGAATTGACAAATAAGCCTGAACCTGTAAAACTTGAATGGAATCCTGAAAAGGTAGTTGTAAGAAAAGCTACAGACCTCAATTGTGAGCACTCAAAAGGTCAGAAAATAAGAAGAAAATGGGCTCCGAGTAGGAGTAAGAAGATGAGAGACTGTGTACGAGATTTGTGATGTGAGTCCTGCTGTGGCATTAAATCAGGCACTGCTTGGAAGGCAACCTAAGTTAAAGTAGTTATTTGTACTTTTTAGTTTTTCTTTAGTATCACCTTTGGTTTTGTTTTTGTTTTGTGTTGACCATTCCTGAGTTATATTATCAACCTCGTAAATCAATAATCACGATAAACACCAAAATAGGCTAGAAACCATAGTTATACATGAATGTGAAATAAATTCCTCAACCCTGAATTTCACCATATATTATTCACAATCCAAGATTTTATTGTTTTTATTTATATTATTTAGTTTATAAGAAAACAAAACTCAGATTCCTCTGAGGTTACAAATCACATTTGTTTAACTTAAATAGTAATACTAGAATTGGATCGTCTGCTAAACACCAAGTTCCTGTGGGTTAATAACCAGCTCGCAAGAGTCACTTTACTACTTGTTTGGCCACGTACACTTGCGTGTGCGCTTGGGTGCAACAACTCTTTAGTAATTATCGAGTGTGCTAATCCTATATTGTGACTTATTTTGAGTATATAGCCAGATTAGATTTGATGTCATTGAGTAATATGGATTTTGTGCATTTGGGTATGATCTTTTCGATGGTTATGTTATGGAATTGTAGTGGATCGATTCTAGGTTTTGTTATATATTCATATTATGGAATGGGTTAGACTTGTGGTGTGACTAATTTAAAAGGATTTTAGTTAGATAAGGAAAGATTTACAGGCATTCTTGCCTTGTGATTTGCTACTTCCTTAGTGATTATCTTTGCTTGCGTGGAAAGACTTATGGGTATTGAACACTCCTTGATTAAACTTGAAGGATTTTAGCTTATAAGGAATCCTTGCTTTAGTTTAGAAAGAGTTTTGAATGGAAAGGAAACCTGCTTGTAGAATTTGTTACTTTAGTAGCTAAGCGGCTTAATGGGATATTTTTGATTCATGGACTATGATTAGGGTATGTGTTATCATTCCATGGTCTCAGCATTAAAGAATGCTAAATGGGAAGACAGAGTTAAGGAAGGATAAAAATCTTGTACATAATGAATTTTGTTATATTCAGAATTTTAGATATGGGTTTGAGTTAGAAATTCAAAGTCCTGATACTGTGGTTCATCAGTGGCCTATGCAGAGTCTAGCAGTGATTTTCCAGATATTTGATTTGTGATTTTGGCATCCTTCATTGAGATATAGTGTTTGTTTCACTTCTTTTGTGGCTTGATTATTCCTAACATGACGGGTTTCTTATGTGTGTATGATCTAAGAACCTCTTCATTCTACCAGATTATAGAGGACTTCAGTTTGATTGATATCACTTGGGTGTTGAGATTGCTTGGGTTATTATGATGAGTTACATGAGAATTTGGTGCCATTTAGATGTTCACGTCTGTGGTATATAGGGTTTTATGATGATTCTCGATTGCCTCAATGGGTTGAGCATAAGGACTTGACTATAGTAAGGTGACCTAAGTATGCTTTGTGGGGATTTTGAGGTTTTGTGTAGTATTGATATTGATTTCTGGCTTAGTTGCTTCAGTTTGAGGAAAGTTTATTGTCTAATTCAACTGATATAGTATTAGCCTTGAGTAGGGTGATTCAGTATTTTGATGAGTGGCTATGTAGTTTCATGGGTTCTTTATCGTTTTAATAGTTCAAGGATGATTTTTGATTTTGTAGTGCAGTCATTGACTTATGGTGTCTTTTTCAGATTTGGATTAGCTGGGTATGTCAGAACTTAGGTTGTGTTCAAGTCAGTCTAGAATAGAGGGAGTACGATAATAAAGGAACTCGGCTTCATTGGGAAATTTGACCTTAGATGTTAGTGTTGTAGCCATGTGAGTTATTGTGTAAATAATTCATGGTTCTATAGTGAGACCGACAATTCCTTTTATGCAACTCTGCTTGTGAGTGTTTGCATGAGGTTTACAAGGGTATTTTCTATCCTTTGTCTGTGTTGATGCTTTTCTTACTTGTACGTTTGAGGACGAACATGAATCTTAGTGGTGGATAATGTAATGGCCCTCGTAGTGATTTTTAAAATTTTCTGTGTTTTGACTATTTTGCCCTTCTTCGTAGTTTCTTTTCCTTATTTATGAGTTGTGGGATTGGTTTGCATAGTCTCCGATGCGTTCGGGAGTGACTTATATGAGTTTGCGATTTTGAGTAGCCTTAAAATGATTAGTTTGACTTTGGTCATCATTTTTTGATCTGAGCTTTAGATGGTGATTTTGAAAGTTCCATTACATTCGAAATATTGATTTTGGGTTAGTAGCATAGTTAGTTCGGGTTTCGAGCCTTTATTTTATATTTTGACCTTTAAATAGGAAATTAGTTAAATTTAGCTTAAAAGGGGTCCCTGAGTTAATTCATTGTGAACAATCTCTTTTTAAAAATCTGATGGTTCCATTGAGTCTGAAACGTCAAAATTATCCTAGTAACATTATTGGTTTATTTATGTGGGATCCTAAACAAATCCTGTGGGTCCGTTCGGAGAGTTTTTAACTTGTGTCTTTACTGATTTCAGCTATTGCTGGTGCAAGTTCCCCCCCTTCTTTGCATTCGTGACCTCCTCTGTAGCATTCAAAAAACACTGATATTTCTCCCTTCGCATTCGCGACCCCCATGTCGCGTTCGCAAAGAACGAACATCTCTTACATCACAATCGCGATGGTGGGTACCGCAATCATAAAGCGTATTTTAGTGGGTTGGGTCGGTTTCCTATTTGAGTTTGCAGCCAATGGCTCGCGTCCGCGATCGGATCGGTTATCCTTGCATTCACAACCAAGGGGCCCGCGTTCGCGAAGGCCATTTGACCTAGACAAATATTTAATTCCATTTTCAGCCTCAAAATGTATTTTCTCTATTTTTGGACTTTGAGAGCTCGGATTAGGGCGATTTCAAAGAGGGTTTTCACCAAATTTCATGTGGGTAATTTATAAACCTTGTATTCTTCAATTCCCATTGATTTTCTTACAAATCTATATTCAAATCCTTGATTTTAAACTTGATTTTAGGGGGGTTTACCTGGTAAAGTATAAAATGAGTTTTTCTTCAATTTAAAGCTTGATTTCAACTCATTTTTTTGTTGGATTTCCAGATTTAGACTCCTTTTGATATGGGGAACATGATTATTAAATAAAATCTTTATTTCACCCTTGTATTTTTGGAACCAATTTTCGAAGTGATTTTAGATGTGGAACCAAAATATACCGATATCGGTATCGATGGACTCCTTTTGACTTGTAGATGTCGTATTTGATTAGATTAGATGGTTTGAATGATTATTCAAAGGATTGGATCTTCCAGTTGATGCTTCAAATTGCGTTTTTAGCTTGAAGATCTTCTTTAAGGCAAGTTGAGATGTACCTTGACTTTTTCTGAAGTGTTTATGTGTTGTGTGTTTTTTTGCTTGCTTGCTTGTGTTTTGTGAATCACTTAGGATTTGGGGGTCCCACTTAGGTAAAATGGCGAGCATCTTCGTGGTACCAGAGTTTTTTTTGATGGATTATAGTTATATAATTGCTTGCCTTAGTTAGTCTTGCTACTTGAGGATATGCTTGGAATAGGTTGTAGATAGTTGGCTTATTGGCCATGAATAATTGATAGTGGATGCCTAATTAAGAGCTTGAATCACTTTTAGTGGACTTTATTGTAATGATCGGGGCTTAGTGACCTTTTAAGGGATAATGATGTTATAATTGTTATTTGATGGGATGTCTGAGGTTTAGAAAATACTTAGAGTATCAATAGACTTGTAATAGTTGATGTGATTTTCAGGGTTTAGTATATCTTATTGGAGTATAGTGTTAACTAGCATAGTTCTCCTTTTAGTTATGTAGTCTAATGATGTCATCTTTGAGAAAGATGGGACTTATTGTAAGAAACAAGCTAGGTTTCGGGGTAAGTTTGCTATATATTGTTGTTTGGGTTATTTGCTATTTTTGTGATGCCCGAATGGGGGCTTATGTGAATATTATTGACTTGAGAGCTTTATTATGATATTATGATGCTCGTGTGGGGGCTAGTATTGTGCTTATTTGAGTATTAATTGTCTTATCATAGTAGTGATGCCCGTGTGGGGGCTTGACTTGAATTGTCATTATAGGCCTTAGTTGTGCATTAATTGCCTTTATTGTTGTTGTAATGCCCGTGTTAGGGAGGGGGGGCTTGACTTGATATTATTGGCTATATTTGAGCATTTGTAATGACCTTCTAGGTCATTTCCTTTATTTTCGTGCTTTTTCAATGTTTAGAGCTTTCCCACAGCTGCACCAAGTCATTTATGACTTGCTGGGACTGAAAGTTCGATCACCGGGCAGTTCGTTTGGTTTTAGAGCCAATTCCTTGTTTTGGAGCTTTTGCAGTTAAGAAAGAGGTACCAGACCTAAACTTCAGTCAAACAGTCCCAGACGCTAATTCTAATAGTTCCTTTAGCTCCGGAATGTCGATTTTAGGCTAGGGAGACCCTTGATTCGCGTCACGAGACTTCCATACTCATTTTGGGCTATTGGATGGAAACTAATTAAAATGGTCCTTAGGGTGTGGGAACTATATTCAATCGAAATGACCCCGGATGGAGATTTTGATTGCGCCATTGAGTCCAAAATGTTGAATTTGGTGTGGTAGCTGATGTGAGGCTAAAATTACATATATTTAGTCATTATTTTCATCATATTTAGTATTTTTATTTATTCTTTTTGAGCATAGATTTTAAGGATTATGCTTAATATTGTGTTTTTATTTGTAGGATTAATTGGTGTGAAGATGAAGAAATTTGGAGCAAAAGCGAATTTAAATCGAGAAGTTATATAAGGAAATCAAGCAGGCAGCTTAATGGATTAAAGTTATTAAAATAATATAACATTCAAATTGAATTGAAGAAACATACCTGCGCATGCAACAAGTGACACATGGCAGCCAACCAACGAAAATGTCAATGTGAAGGCGGCACATCACTGTTCGATGCACCAGTTCCAAATTGGACTGGGTTTTTTATTTCCTAATCTATTTTGGACTCATTTATTTTATTTTGGGATTTTTCTTACACCTAGAAATATTCCACAAAAATAATTTGTTATGTAACTTTTGATAATTATTAGAACATTGAAATTTTGGAGAGGTAACTTGTAAACTTTTTATTGAGAGAAATCTTGGAGAAGTTGTGGAGGCCGGAGAAAATTAGTTTATTCTTTTTTTCTCCATCTTTATTAATTTTCCTTTGAGAATTCAAGATTCCAGATTTATTCTACTCAATTTGTAAGTTCATATTTATGATTTTATCTATGATTTCAAATTTTGATTTTCAAGTCATGAGTAGCTAAATCCCACAACTAGGATTGTGGGAACCATGATGAATTAACGAAGTAGGATAAAGTACATAGTAATTTTTGAACGGTATTTATGCATGTAGTGTTGTTTCTTTGGAATTGATTGCTTTCTGATGGTGCGCAACGTTAGAACTCATCCTATCTCTACTCTGGACTGTAGCAAGGGTATTTGGATAGGACTAGAGAATGAACAGCAAGACTTGGAGTTATCTTCATTCAATTAGCTTTGAGTCGTGATATGGGAAAGGCTATATTGGGATCATAGATAGGGGTCAAAAACGCAACAACACTCTTGATACATTAATCTTTGTGCTTGGGGATAGTCATCTACAAGGGGCGTAACATAGTCGGTTAGATGATACATAACCTATCGATTCTACATGCTAAGCACCGAGATAGATCGCAAGTACCTAGAACCTACGGAGTTATGAAATAATGGAAAACACAATCCTAGTTAATCATTCTCATTATTTTTTGTCGATATAAATTAATATTTGTTTACTTGTTACTTCAAACTAAAAATTATTTACGTGTTTTTTTAAATTCCCCCATTGAAAATAAACGACTAAAAGCTTAAATAACAGTACTGATCTAGGTCCTAACTATATTCCTCATGGGATCGACCTCATCCTTAGTTAGGTTCTATATTTGAGAGCGACCACTTAATACTTCATTGCAAGGTGTAATTTGGGCAACATCAAATTTTGGCGCCATTGCCTAGGAATACGGTTTAGGGTTAGATCAATTATGCTTATTTGACTATTAATCCTTATTTCTTGTGTATATTTTATTTGTCTTGTAATTTTTTGTTATTTTTAGTTTTATTGTTTATTTTTTTAGGTACTTTCGAATATTTTACTACTCTTCTTGATATGACATCTTTAAAAGAAAAAGTGTGGAGTAATATGTACTCCTGTTTTATTGACCCTTGTTGTTTTGATAGAATAGATTCTTATAGGGAATTGATAGATTCACTTGGAGATCTTTAAAAGGACATGACATATGCAGTGACACACTTCATGAAAAATAGAATTGAGCTCATTCAATAGGTTGATTTATTTGGCTTGTATATTGAAGATGTGAGTGCAGTAATTGACGCGTATAACGCCCAACAATATAGTTATCATGAGTTCTGTGAGGTTGAAAAAGCACTTATAAGTCAAATTAAGAAGCTAAAATTTAAGGGCCAATTACACGTCCATACTTTTATTAATGTTGTCAATGTTGAGAAGAGTACACTAGAGTTATGTGATAAAGATAGTATTATTTTAAAAGACTCTGGTGTGTGTGAATATGAGGATGTAAATAATAATGTAATTCATGAGTTGAGACATATTGGACCTCATTCTAATCATTTTTCCACATTATGTTTGCATAGTAAGATATTAATCGACTAATCCAAGCCTATGAAAGAGTGTAAAGAGGAGGAAAAATATGTCTATATTCTTGAATTTGTTATGCCAAAGTCGAAAAATTACATATCTCACTTAAGGGCCAAGAATTACAACATGCCACATCTATTGCTTGGTTCCTTTACTTTTATACCACCGCCTCTTGAGCGTAGTA
The DNA here is from genome assembly GCA_031232105.1 of Capsicum rhomboideum. Taxonomy (NCBI): domain Eukaryota; kingdom Viridiplantae; phylum Streptophyta; class Magnoliopsida; order Solanales; family Solanaceae; genus Capsicum; species Capsicum rhomboideum. Next base: position 46,733,922 of record CP124717.1, on the reverse strand, counting down.
GAAAATTAGAAAAGAAATTAGGGGTGCAATTTATAAGTTCAAAGTGGAAGAAAAAGTGGGAGGCAACCCAACTAGTAGTTTAACTTCTTATTTTATTTTTATAATATCATTTTTTTTTTGTTTTTTTTGTTTTTGCAAAATTAGGGAAAGTTTGAGTACCCAAATTTAAAACTAAGGAGCATGTTTTAACTTAAGTGTGGGGTGTGCGCGACCCTTGCTGAAAATTGAAGAAACATATTGCTAGCTAGGCCCTAGAGGGTCTCAAGAAATATCTTTAACCCTCGTTTTATTTTGTTTATTGTTTTGAGGACAACACATGATTTTAAGTGTGGGTGGGATATCTTCCAATATTTGTTAAAGGTAAAGCATGGTATAGGTTTTTTTATTTATTTATTTTTAGTTAAAAAAAAAAGAGAATTTTTTTTTTTGAAAAAATCTAAAAATACAAAAAGATTTTACTTTTATTTTTTAGATTAAAATAGTTTTTGTTTTTAGTTTTTTTATATCTTTAGTTGAGCATAGGTTGCCCACCAGTTGGTTTTTGTTTTCGGTTCTTTTTCGAGGGGGGACCCTTTGAACCGTATTATTTTTTTTTATGAATAAATTTTATTCTTTTACTTTTTATTTGTAGGAGTATTTTTTTTTGGAGTGAAAAGAAAAGATTACTTTTTTTTTTTTTGGTTTTTACTAGCAATTTAGACCTAATTTTGAGTAGTATTTTTTTGTGAGTGTTTGAGTATGAATAAAATAATAGATTTTTTGACACCTTGGCACATGGTTGTGACTCTATATATAACTTATTCTTATTTTTGTAGTTTGTTATGACCCTATTTATCTTAAAAGTGGAATTGATCCATCTTGATTGATACTCGTACCATGTGTGGTGAGGATTTTTTGCATATATTCCATGTTTTGTATCTTAGTCTAGAACTTGCCCTGCATGTTATTGAAGCGAAATAAAAAGTATTGTGTTGTTTAGAATATGACAATAGGTTTTCTTTGATATTCCTGTGAATTTTAGCCTTTTCAGATATTATAATCACTAGTTAGCCCCTTTGAGCATGAAGCCTATTTTTTGGGTATCCATATTTTTCCTTGATTCATTTTTTTTGAATCCCTAATTTTTGCACCCTTCTTCCTTGAGCACTGTAGCATAGACTATATTGAAAATTGGTATATTTGAAGAAAGTGGATGGTTGAGTGTAAAAGGTAACCAATGAGAGCTACAAAGTGATGAAAAGGCCCTCTTTGAAAGAATGTGACATAAACAAAAAGTGAAAAATATAAAAAAATCTAGAGAAAAAAAAAGAGATTGAACTATTTTTGATAAGATGAGAATTACTTATGAAAATAATTGATGAAGAGAGGGCTGAAAAAAATAAAGTGATAAAAATAATGGGTGATGAAGTCTAAAAAATTGTAAAGTGCTTAGGGAAGTGTAAGTCACTATTACATAGTTTTCCTATCTGTCCCCTAGCCAACATTACAACCCGTTAAAGTCATATTTGATTCTATTCGATCACGTTTAATTAGTGGAGATATACATAATGGACAAGCATATGGTTTTTTGTGCATACATGTAAATTCTTTGTGAGGGTGAGAGTTATTCTTTGATGTTAGGTCCTTAAATTATATTCGATCTTTTGAATTGAGTGTGTGGACTATTTCTTCTTGTGAGGGCACTTGTTTCATGATAGATAGCTGATGTTATTAGTTTTCTTTGACAAGAATAAGTAAGTGAACTTAAATTTGATAAGTTAAGAGTCCATCTTTGAGGTTAGGAGGTTAGAGGTTTGTTGTTTGTTTGTATTTCTTGAATAATGATCGGAAAGTGTACTTGATACTGTGAATTTCTATATGGTCTAATTGTTTGTATCAATAAAAGTGGTGGCGTTCCTAGAGATGAGGTTTAATGCTTGCTCGAGGACGAACAAGAGTCTAAGTGTGGGGTGTTGACGTGAGGCCAAAATTACATATATTTAGTCATTATTTGCCTCATATTAGTATTTTTATTTATCCTTTTTGAGCATTGATTTTATGGATTATGCTTAATATTGTGTCTTTATTTGTAGGATTAAATTGGTGTGAAGATGAAGAAATTTAGAGCAAGAACATATTTAAATCGAGAAGTTATATAAGGAAATCAAGGAGGTAGCTTAATGGATTAAAGTTGTTAAAATAATATAACATTCAAATTGAATTGAAGAAACATACCTGCGCATGCAGAAAGTTACACATGGCAGCCAACCAATGAAAATGTCATCGTGAAGGCGGAGCACTACTGTTCGACGCTCCAGTTCCATATTGGACTGGGTTTTTTATTTCTAATCTGTTTTGGACTCAGTTATTTTATTTTGGGATTTTTCTTACACCTATAAATATTCCACAAAAATAGTTTGTATGTAACTTTTGATAATTATTAGAACATTGAAACTTTGGAGAGGTAACTTGTAAACTTTTTATTGAGAGAAAGCTTGCAGCCGTCGTTGAGGCCGCAGAAAATTGGTTTATTCTTTTTTTCTCAATCTTTATTAATTTTTCTTTGAGAATTCAAGATTCTGGATTTATTCTACTCAATTTGTAAGTTCATAATTATGATTTTATCTATGATTCCTAATTGTGATTTTCAAGCCATGAGTAGCTAAATCCCACAGCTAGGATTGTGGGAACCATGGTGAATTAACGAAGTAGGATAAAGCACATAGTAATTCTTGAACGGTATTTATGAATGTATTGTTGTTTCTTTGAAATTGATTACTTTCTGACGATGCACAACGGTAGAACTCATCCTATCTCTACTCTGGACTGTAGCGAGGGTATTCGGATAGGACTAGTGAATCAACAACAAGACTTGGACTTATCTTCATTTAATTAGCTTTGAGTCGTGATACTTGAAAGGCTATATTGAGACCATAGATAGGGGTCAACAACGCAACACTCATGACACATTAACCTTTGTTCTTGGGGATAGTCATCTACAAGAGCGTAAAATAGTCGGTTAGATGATACATAACCTATCAATTTTGCATGCTAAGCACTGAGATAGATCGCTAGTACCTAGAACTTAAAGGGTTATGAAATCATGGAAAACACAATCCTAGTTCATCATTCTCATTGATTTTTCTCGATATAAATTAATATTTGTTTACTTGTTACTTCAAACTAAAAATTGTTTACTTGTTCTTTTAAATCCCCCCATTGAAAATAAACGACTAAAAGCTTAAATAACTGCATTGATCTAGATCCTAACCATATTTCTCTTGGGATCGACCTCAACCTTTGTTGGGTTCTGTATTTGACAACGATCGCTTTATACTTCATTGCGAGGTGTAATTTGTTAGATCAATTGTGTATATTTGACTATTAGTCCTTATTTCTTGTGTATATTTTATTTATCTTGTAATTTTTTGTTAATTTTAGTTTTAGTTTGTATTTTTTTAATTTTCTTTCTAATATTTTACCACTCTTCTTGATATGACATCTTTAGAAAAAGTGTGGAGTAATAGGTACTCCTGTTTTATTGACCCTTGTTGTTTTGATAGAATAGATTCTTATAGGGAATTGATAGATTCACTTGGAGATCCTTATGAGGACATGACATATGCAATGATACACTTCATGAAAAATAGAATTGAGCTCATTCAAAAGGTTGATATATTTGGCTTGGGTATTGAAGATGTGAATGAAATAATTGACGCGTGTTACGCCCAACAATATAGTTATCATGAGTTCTGTGAAGTTGAAAAAGCACTTATAATCCAAATTAAGAAGCTAAAATTTAAGGACCAATTACTCGTCCATACTTTTATTGATGTTGTCAATTTTGAGAAGAGTACACTATGTGAGAAAGTAGATAGTATTATTTTAAAAGACCCTAGTGTGTGTGAATATGAGGATGTAAATAATAATGCAATTTATGAGTTGAGACGTATTGGACTTCATTCTAATTATTTTTCCACATTATGTTTGGATAGTAAGATATTAATCGAGTCATCCGAGCCTATGAAAGAGTGTAAAGAGGAGGAAAAATATGTCTATATTCTTGAATTTGTTATGTCAAAGTCGAAAAATTACATTCCTAACTTCAGGGCCAAGAATTGCAACATGCCATATCTATTGCTTGGTTTCTTTACTTTTATACCTCCGCTTCTTGAGCGTAGTAGAAAATTAGAAAAGAAATTAGGGGTGCAATTTATAAGTTCAAAGCAGAAGGAAAAGTGGGAGGCAACCCAACTAGTAGTTTAACTTCTTATTTTTAATTTATTTTTATAATATCACTTTTTTTTTTGTTTTTTTGGTTTTGTTTTTGCAGATTTAGGGAAAGTCTGAGTACCCAAATTTAAAGCTAAGGATCATGCTTGAACTTAAGTGTGGGGTGCGCGCGACCCTTGATGAAAATTGAAAAAACATGTTGCTAGCTAGGCCCTAGAGGGTCTCAGGAAGTATCTTTAACCCTCGTTTTATTTTATTTATTGCTTTGGGGACAACACATAATTTTAAGTGTGGGGTAGGATATCTTTCAATATTTGTTAAGGGTAAAGTATGCTATACGTTTATTTATTTATAGTTAAAAAAAGAAGAGAATTTTTTTTTGAAAAAATCCAAAAAGATTTTAATTTTATTCTTTAGATTAAAATAGTTTTTGTTTTTGTTTTTGTTTTATTTTTTATATATCTTGAGTTGAGCATACTTTGTCCTCCCCTAGGTTTTTCTTTCGGTTCTTTTTAGAGAGGAGCCCTTTGAACCGTTTTATTTTTTTTAGGAATAAATTTTTTTTCTTTTATTTTTTATTTGTTGGAGTATTTTTTTTGGAGTGAAAAGAAAAGTTGTTGTTTTTTTGGTTGAAACTAGCAATTTAAACCTAATTTTGAGTAGTACTTTTCTGTGAGTGTTTGAGTATGAATAAAATAATAGACTTTTTGACACATTGGCTCATGTTGTGACTCTGTATATAACTTATTCTTATTTTTGTAGTTTGTTATGACTCTATTTGTCTTAAAAGTGGAATTGATCCACCTTGATTGATACTTGTGCCATGTGTGGAGAGTATTTTTTTGCATATATTTCATGTTTTGTATCTTAGTCTAGAACTTGCCCTGCAAGTTATTGAAGTGAAATAAAAAATATTGCGTTGTTTAGAATATGATAATAGGCTTTCTTTGATATTCCTGTAAATTTTAACCTTTTCAGATATTATAATCACTAGTTAGCCCCTTTGAGCCTGTATCCTATTTTTTTAGTATCCATATTTTTACCTTGATTCATTTTTTTTGAATCCCTAATTGTTGCACCCTGCTTCCTTGAGCATTGTAGCATAGACTAGATTGAAAATTGGTATATTTGAAGAAAGTGTATGGTTGAGTGTAAAAGGTAACCAATGATAGCTACAAAGTGATGAAAAGGTCACTTTGAAAGAATGTGATATGAAAAAAAAAGTGAAAAAGAAAAAAATATCTAGAGAAAAAAAACAGAGATTGAACTATTTTGATAAGATGAGAATTACTTATAAAAATAATTGACGAAGAGAGGGCTGAAAAAAATAAGGTGATGGAAATAATGGGTGATGAAGTCTTAAAAATTGCAAAGTGCTTAGGGAAGTGTAAGTCACTATTATATAATTTTTCTATCCATTCCCTAGCCAACATTACAACCCGTAAAAGTCGTATTCGATTCTATTCGAGCATGCTTAATTAGTGGAGATATACATAATGGGCAAACATATGGTTCTTTGTGCATGCATGTGAATTCGTTGTGAGAGTGAAAGTTGTTCTTTGATGTTAAGTCCTTAAATTATATCGATTTTTTGAATTGAGTGTGTGGACTATTTCTTCTTGTGAGGGCACTTGTTTCATGATAGATAGCTGATGTTATTAGTTTTCTTTGACAAGAATAAGTAAGTGAACTTAAATTTAATAAGTTAGAGTTCATCTTTGAGGTTAGGAGGTTAGAGGTTTGTTGTTTGTTTGTATTTCTTGAATAATGATCGAAAATTGTACTTGATACTATGAATTTCTATATGGTCTAATTGTTTGTATCAATTAAAGTGGTGGTGTTCCTAGAGATGAGTTTTAATGCTTGCTCGAGGACGAACAAGAGTCTAAGTGTGGGGTGTTGACGTGAGGCCAAAATTACATATATTTAGTCATTGTTTGCCTCATATTTAGAATTTTTATTTATCCTTTTTGAGCATTGATTTTATGGATTATGCTTAATATTGTGTATTTATTTATAGTATTAAATTGGTGTGAAGATGAAGAAATTTGGAGCAAAAACGAATTTAAATCGAGAAGTTATATAAGGAAATCAAGGAGGTAGCTTAATGGATTAAAGTTATAAAAATAATATAACAATTCAAATTGAATTGAAGAAACAAACCTACACATGCAGCAAGTGACACATGGCGGCCAACCAATGAAAATGTCAACGTGAAGGTGGCGCACCACTGTTCGACATACCGGTGCCAAATTAGACTGGGTTTTTTTATTTCCTAATCTATTTTGGATTTATTTTGGGATTTTTCTTACACCTATAAATATTCCACAAAAATAGTTTGTATGTAACTTTTGATAATTATAGAAAATTGAATTATTGAGAGAAAGCTTGGAGCCATTGTGGAGGCCGGAGAAAATTGGTTTACTCTTTTTTTTCTCCATCCTTATTAAATTTTCTTTGAGAATTCAAGATTCCGGATTTATTCTACTCAATTTGTAACTTCATAATTTCGATTTTGTCTATGATTTCTAATTATGATTTTCAAGGCATGAGTAGCTAAATCCCACAACTAGGATTGTGGGAACCATGATGAATTAACGAAGTAGGATAAAGTACATAATAATTCTTGAATGGTATTTATGCATGTACTGTTGTTTCTTTGGAATTGATTACTTTCTGACGGTGCGCAACGTTAGAACTCATCCTATCTCTACTCTGGACTGTAGCAAGGGTATTCAAATAGGACTAGTGAATCAACCACAAGACTTGAAGTTATCTTCATTTAATTAGCTTTGAGCCGTGATACGAGAAAGGCTATATTGGGATGATATATAGGAGTCAACAATGCACCACTCATGATACATTAACCTTTGTTCTTGGGGATAGTCATCTACAAGAGAGTAATATAGTTGGTTAAACGATACATAACCTATCGATTCTATATGCTAAGCACCGAGATAGATCGCTCGTACCTAGAACTTACGGAGTTATGAAATCATGGAAAACACAATCCTAGTTCATCATTCTCATTGATTTTTCTCAATATAAATTAATATTTGTTTACTTGTTACTTCAAATTAAAAATTATTTACTTGTTATATTAAATCCCCTCATTGAAAATAAACGACTAAAAGCTTAAATAAGCACCTTGATCTAGGTCCTAACCATTTTCCTCGTGGGATCGACATCAACCTTAATTGGGTTCTATATTTGAAAGCGACCACTTTATACTTCATTGCTAGGTGTAATTTGGGAGACATCAGTAGCGTAGTTCGTTTGCGCTCATGGGACTCCGAACGAGTCCCGAGGGGTCAATCGGAGACTTGGCATCTTGGCCAAGTGTTGCTGCATATTATTGCTGGTGCCATCACCTTGGTGGTGCCTAGAGTTGAGGACTTGGCCACCTAGGCGAGGCTGCCTGGTCGAGCCTTGTGCTGCCTTAGCATGCCATCGCCTTAGCGAGGCCTTGGCTCTAGCCGATGGGGCTGTCTCATTAAAAGCTTTTGCCTTTCTCAATTTTTAGGGCATTTTCCAAGAGAGAAAACCCCATTAAAGGCCTTGAAAGCTCAATTTTTTGTAAGGGATCGATTAGCTAATGTCGGGTTTGATCTAAAGGCGAGGTTGTGGTCGTTTCCTTGATTTTATTTTCATAAGTTATGATTAAATTCTTGTTTAAATTTCCGATTTAACTCTTAGTTTTTGAATAATGTTGGGGTTGATTTATGGCTCATTTGAGCTCGGATTTCACCCAAACTTTGGGGTAAATGATCCTTGAGCTATGAGGGACGTGTTGACTGTTCAATTTTATGATTCTGCAAGCAGGCCCTATGTGGGATTTTTGGTTTGATTCTTGACCCGGGGCATTTATATACAATATGGGTATTATTGTAATGCGTATATTATTACTTTGATAGAGTGGCAGCATGCTAAGGCTTCTCGGAAGGGAGAAGTTCCAAAGGGGTGGAATTTCTTGAGCTTTCAGCGACGTACATGTAGGCTAGGCTTACTTTCTTCATAGATTGAGCTTCATTATGGTATTAGTGTAGTATTATGCTAGCGTCGGGTAGACATTTACCTAGTAATGGTTATAATGATACTTTAGGGCTAGTTTTGGATATTCAAGACCTTGGGATGAGATTTTAGGACCTTAGCCTAGTTTTGGGGTAGTTGGTTATCTTAGTTGGGATTTTCGAGACTAGTAGCGGACCCTATCGGTCGTACCTTAGGTCAAAAGGGACTAAATTGGTTCCTTGTAGGACTAAGAGCTCCATATCTATCTCCTTAGTCCAAACCTTGAGCCTTAGGATACTTAGACCATCCCATGAACTCCGGTTAGTCTTACTACCCTGGACAAAGTATCATTTCAGCTTCTAGATCTATATAATTAGATTGTGTGATTGATATTACTTCCTTTATCAACTTGACCATATGACTTGGGGGGTTTAATTCCTAAATGAATGTTAGGGAAAGTTATGACCTTGGAATATTTGGACACTTGGCTTATTTATAAGTTCCAGTTCAAGTCTGGTGAATAGTTGCTCTCTTATTGTTTGTTATGTTGAGTTTATTTATAGAATATTTACCACATGGTACACAATTACTAGTTTCAGTTTAAATCTGGCATCCATGACCTGTATACGGTACTTTATTATGACGGTACTATTCTCAGTTCAGGTTCAAGTCCGACATTTATGGTACAAAGGGAGTTCCAGGTATTTTATCACTTGTGGGAATATTATAACTTCTTATTGATGATATTTCCTCCTTGTTTGCATCCATCGGGCTTATGGGGCCTCGGTTGGGTCATTCTTTACATGTTTGTACCTTCTGGGCTTATGAGGGTCGAGTTAAGTTGTGGTTAGAATGTATTTATCTTGATTTATCTATTCTTGCATATTTATTACTTTATATTGATTCAGATTAGTATTTCAGATATAGTTCTTATCCATGTTTTATTTTACTTCTTCGCATTTTATTATACTTTAGTTATGATTTAGCTCAGTCAGCTGATGCCTACTGAGTACCTGTTCTTTTTGGTACTCATACTACACTTATGCATATTTTTTTTATGTAGATCCAATTATGAGTTACCTCTATTGACGCTTCATTCAGGCTTGCTTTTGGGGATTCGGAGATAGGGTGAGCTTTCAAAGTCGAAGCTGATCCTTTCTTCTTCTGCTATTTATGGACAGTTTTTACTTTTTGAGACTACATGCATATTTGATATTGTTTAGTACTCTATTCTTTTTTGATTTAGTGGCTTTTGTATCGACCTTACTAGGTCATGTGATACTCTTTTGTACTTTTACTCCTTTCCAGCACTATTGTATTTATGTATTCCACTGCTTGGTATTCCTATTGCATGTTTACATTTTGTATTCTTTTATCTTCATCTGTTTATCCTATACTTGTCGTTTCAGGCTATGATTTGGCTTACCTACTGGTGGGTAAAAGTAGGTGTCATCATGACTTGAAAAATTGGGTCGTGACAACATTAAATTGCATTATCATTATCGTGACGCCCGAGAGAGAGGTTTGGATTTGAAATGATATTATTGATGTCATACATGACTATTTATTCCAGTGGTGTCCTGCGATGACTTATATCATGAATCATTGTCATATTGAGTTGACATTGAGCTTATTTATACCTGTATTGAATTGATTATTATCTGCATACTGATTGATTGTGAGCCTTATATCCTCATTTCATTCATACATATTCATGAGATTGTTACCATGGAGACACACTGATTTTGGAAGAAAATGAAATATTTTATAAGACCCTTGGTCAAGGTCATTTGCCGGCAAGGTTGATTGTGATATTTTATAAAACCCTAGGCCGAGGTCATTTGTTGGCAAAGTTGATTGTGATATTTTGGAAATCCTTGGCCGAGGTCATTTGCCATCAAGTTGATTTAGATTGTGAAAGTATATGAATTTCGAACCCCTCATGGGTCATATCTGAAGTATTGAGGCTTAGAAGGTGTATACGATACATCCCACCATCATCACTACATTGCATTATATCACTTGAATTGCATTGCATTTCCTTGATATGTTTTGATATTATGTTTGAGTATTTACTTTTATAGTGAATTATCGCGATTGAACCTTCTTTGTGATATTGTGTATTCTGCATTCATTTCTCTATATTATATCATATTATACTACCTCTTGGTTTGTTTTGGGAGTTGAGATATTTATGAGATATGGGGTATGACTATGGCATGGTTAATAAGACTTGAAGTGTCGCACCTATTGGTAGCATGATATACACATAATTATACACTCTCACTATTGTATCCCAGATTATTGGTTGAACATAATTGATTGAGCCTGATATATTGTGTTAGTGAGTCTCTCTCACAAATGACTTCTTTTACTTGTTGATCATAAAATAAATAGTGTTGACTCACCTTGACTAAATTGCTTACCCTATTTATTGATATTCCTAAGACTGTTGTGTTGGGTTACCCTGATAGGATGAAGTGGTGTATTTACCGGTTATAGATTGGTGGGAAGCCCTGATAGTTGGGGTGGTAGTCCTCACCATCACTTTGTATTAGGGTAGGTTATCGACAATGCTTGTTGAGTACACGTGTTTCGTACTGACTCTTGCTTTTCTTTCCTTTTTATTTTCTTCTATACCCCCGTGTAGGTATTGGTTCAAGTAGCAGATAGCAAATTGTTTTCCCTCAGCGTTGACGTTATAGAGATCGAGGTAGTGAATGACAGGCTTCAGAGCTTCCCCCAAATCTCTCTTCCTTTATCTTATGCTTTATCCACATTTAAGAAACTTTAGATTATTGGTATTATTCTGTATTAGAGGTTTGTACTAGTGACAACCAGACCTGGGATGTATCTTTGAGGTTATTACTTCATCTTTAATATTTTGGGATGTATCTTTGAGGTTATTATTTCATCTTTAATATTTTGGGGATTATTCTAGTCATTTTTTGCTTTGATTTATTTAATTATCGAGTCTTGGGTTGGGATAGGCTTACCTATACCAGAGGGTGTGACAGGTGCCATCATGCACTCTATTTTGGGTCATGATAATAGTGGTTTTACTGATACCTAGTGTAACAAGCAGTCATGGAGCAGACCCCTTTCAGGTCAAAGGGATGTTTATTTACATGGTGTAACTAGCAGCAAGCCAATAGCATAGTTTATAGTTAAATAGACTTAACGTTTGTAAATTTCTTGTCGCTTCAATAATATGGGCATATTGAGGCTAATTTTTTGCAACTTGGAGTTTCTGATCACTCCCCTGTTGTTATCCACTATATAGAGAGAGTAATCCTACATCCTAAGCCATTTAGGCTGTATAATACAATCATGGAGAATCAGTATTTTTTAAGAGATGGTTCAAAGTGTTTGGAGGTTGCCTAACAGTAGTGATGCAATGAAGGAGATCTCGTTAAAATTGAAACAACTCAAGGTGACCTTAAAGGACCTCAACTCCTTTATTACTTCCTATTCTAAATAATGAAACCAAGCAAGGCAGAGTTTGGAGTGTGTCCAGACGGCTTTTGTGACACAACCATTGTACCAGTATTTAACCAGAAGAAGACTCACATTATGGAAATATAAAAGTGGAGTATGGTTGAGGAGATGGTCCTGAGGAAGAAGTCTAAAGCTTTTTGGATTTATAGTGGAGATTCTAACTCCAAGAACTTTCATGCTCAACTTAAAATTAGATGCAGTCAGAGCAGTATCTCCTCCTTATATACTTGAGATGGTATCAAGGTAACAGACCCAAAGGTTGTGGAGGATGAGCATATTGTTTTTTTCACAAAACAGATGGGAGACTTTAGTACAAAAATGCCATGCCCAAACGCCCTGATAATTAAAAATGGTCCATGCCTAACTAGAGAACAACAATTATTGCTGATCCATCAGGTTAGCAATGTGGAGATAGATCAAGCCATAAAGGACATGCCCAGTGACAAAGCTCTAGGGGTAGATAGCTACCCCATTGAGTTCTTCATTGATGAATATATTTGTTTATATAAGTTTATATATTAAATATTAAATATTTTAAACAAATATAAATAAATATATCATATTATCGCATATTTTCTAACAAAGTCTATAGGAAGAAGAATACAAGGAAAGACTAAAAAACAAACAAATTAGTAAAGAAATAAGAGAAATTCCATGGGTGCAATCACAAGTTCGTAGTCACAACCGTGGAACTTTTTAGAAGAAGATGCAAAGCTCATGGATGTGATCATCACTTCATACTCACACCGGTCAAATGTAGACTTGAGAAAGAAGTCACAAGTTCACGCTTATAACCAATACCTCAAAGAATACATTCGTGGGGGCAACACTATAATTTTCTATAAATAGAGGCATCACTTTGATTACAAATCATCGAACACCATGAGCAAGACATAAGAATTAGTCTTGTTTACTTTCTCTTCCTTTCTTTTTCTTTTTGTAGGATGATATTTTCCTTTCTTTATCACTTTTTATCTTTTCTTGTCACGACCCAATTCTTGAGTCATGATGGCGCCTATCGTAACCCACCAATAGGCAAGCCAAACCCTAGCCCGGAGCGACAAGCGACGGGCTAACGGGCGGAATCTCATATAACAGAGATGAAGTGAAAGTAACCATATTTATAAACATTCTATAACGCTAAAGACAGAATCAGAATATGTATATCTACCAAGACTGAGAAGGAAGAGGACAATATATAAAGTCAAGAACCCCTCCCAAGACCTGGTGAGGTCAGTACAAGAGCCACTACTGGACACACCCAAAATATAAAATAGAAACCAAATATATATCAAACCCGACAGTCTCGAGGGCAAAAGACTATACAGTAGAAGATGGAGTAGGATCTGCCTCGGACATCAGTAAGCTCACCCTGCTCTGGAGTCAATGCTGAGAAAAGAGTTCACTTCAATACCGTCGGCTAGTGCCTGAATCTGCATCGGGGAAAAAGATGCAGAAGTGCAGTATGAGTACCGGGGCAACGGGTACTCAGTAGGCATCATCGGCCGACTGAGCTCAATGTAATATAAGCAAGCTAAAATGCGAGGGTGCATGCTAAGTCCGGGGTATAAGTAACAAATACATAAGTAACTGCCGAGGCGTATAGATATGCTCAGGAAAATATAAGTGCGATACATAATAACGAGTAAATAAATGCGTAAGTAAACACACAAGTCAAACATAACCTATCTGGACCCCCATAAGCCCGATAGGCACACGGAAGAAAACAATAACCCAGTCTGGCCCCCATAAACCAGCGGGACACACAAGAAAAGTAAATGCATAGTCACCAGTGTCTCGAAGCTGTATCAGTATCCAGTAACCACAATAACCAACAAGAGTGCACCGGGCTTGAATCGGCACTAATGGGTAATAACAAAAGGCCAGACGCCGGAGTCGAACCGGAAGCAGTGGGTAATAACAAGAGGCCACATATATATCATATCTGCCGGACTCGAACCGAAACTCATAGAACAACAACATCATAATCACGGTACCCAGTACCAAAACTCTCCAATCATATCATAACCAGATGCCGGACTCGAACCGGAACTCATAATAATCAGTGGCCGGACTCGAACCGGAACTCATAGTGTATCACAATCCGGGGCCGGACTCGAACCGGAACACCCAATAGTCAATAACCAAATCATCATACCTGAATTAGTAGCCGGACTCGAACCGGAACTTATCATAGCCAGTAACCAGAACAGAATCAAATGTCATATCATATCAGATAAACGGGAAAACATGCTAGTCCGTCCCAGGCCGAAACTGAAGTATAGGTAAATGAGCTAACCCATTACTTGCTACAAGGTAAGTCCCCGAGTCCTCCTAGGTCCATAGTCTATTATCATGCAATATCTAAGTCAGTCCGGGTATCTAGAGTAGCTCATGATAAGGTGGGTCCTAATTCTAAGCTAAGACCAGCAATCCCGATCGAGTGCGGTGCTGTCAGGGACTAAAATGCTAAATAGGTCAATTTGGGTATATTCGGGGTGACTAAATACCGTCACAAGTCTAACAGGTCACAGAGGGCTTAACTAAGCCCAAAAATATCAACGTTCTGACAAGTCGACAAAAGGGTAACGGGGTCCACTACCGGGTCCCGGATACCAAGTCTGGTTATACCTGTCTAAGTCTGGGCTAAGTCTGTCTAAGCCTGGACTAAGGTCCAACAATAATATTCCCCAATCAGTAGTCCATAACAACAATACTATCCGACCCCAAATAGGTCATAAGTGGTGTACCGTAAGGATAACGGGCCTGGAATGTGTCCGAATAGCCCTATCCGGCCTAAAAAGGCCTAAATCACAGCAAACCACCACCTCCAAGTCTATAATTCCAGCCCACAATACCAGCACAATAGCATACATATATCACACATAAGCCCAATCTAAGTGCAAAGGGAGGTAAACCTAGCCTACCTGGACGCCACCGATTGCCTGCTAAAGCCAGCTAAATAGGAGCCTTTCCCTTCCGAGAGGCCTCAGACTGCTGCCATGCTACCAAAATAATAAACTACATGTCAAAACATGACTATTGATACCCATATTGCATTAGTTCGAAAAATGTCCAAACAGTCCACGTAGGGCCCGCTTGCGAAATCACAAAACCAAAACCGTCACAGTGTCCCAAATAACTCTGTGACCAATAGTCACAACAGATGTTATCCAATCCGAGCTCATATTAAGCTCTAAATAAGAACCAACAATACCAACGTATAAGAAAACTACCGTAAATAAAATAAAACTTACCAAAATAATCATTATTACACGTCCACAAACACTTTCCCACTAAAACCCGAGCTTGAATAACTTGATGTAGGTAATTAATTTTTATTTTTGTAACCAAATTATAGCGTCAAATGTTTACCTCCAGAACACTTTCTTTCAACATGAATTGAAAATGTGTATGTCATATTTTGAGAGAGAAAACGTTCTACTTTCTTTTTAATATTCAAGAGTGATACTAAGTGAAGATTATTAGGAAGAACCATGTTAATGACCAAGTGGCAGCCTGCCCATTGCTTTAGCAAGGTGCTGTCCATTCTCTTAACCTCCACGTGGAGTGGAGGTGGTACACTAATATAATTTTCATCTCGTTATATATGTATTCGGGTATTGCATAGGTCCATGATAAAATAAATACAATATTTTGAATATACCATAATTAATAGAAAATTATTTCTAACAAAACGTCTATAAAATAAAATATTATTTTAACATATCCAAATTCACTATCTCCGCTTAAATTATTAATAAATTATAAAACTATTATAAAATAGTATAGGTATATTATAACTAAAGAATTTTATAAATTTCAAAAATATTTTCGAAAGGTAACTAACTATGTCATTTTACCAAATTCAAATTTAATTTAATATTTTACAACGTGCTCGGTCTAAATAATATTCTCAAACGAACTGCCCGGGAACCGAACTGTCAGTCCCAGCAAGTCATAAATAACTTGGGGCAGTTATAAAAAAGCTCTAAACACATAAAACACATGAAAATAAGGGAAATGACCGGGAAGGTCATTACAATATCCACTACTAAAAGGACTTTCGTCCGCGAAAGTCAAGAATAGGCAAATACCTGAAGACGTGAACAAGTAGGGATACTAGGCTCGCATGTCGCGTTCAAGCTCCCAAGTAGCCTCCTCCACCGGACGGTGACGCCACTGTACCTTAACCACTGGAATGTCCCGGGAGAGTAACCGTCTGACATCTCTGGCTAAAATGGACACAGGCTCCTCCACAAATGCTAACTTCTCGTCTAACTGAATCGAGTCCCACTGAAGCACATGCGACTCATCTGGAATGTATTGTCCTAGCATAGAAACATGAAATACTGGGTGGATAGCTGAAAATGCCGGAGGTAAAGCTAACACATAAGCCACCTCTCCAACTGTCCGCAAAATCTCAAAGGGTCCAATATATATGGGGCTAAGCTTACCCTTCCTACCAAACCGCATCACGCCCTTCATGGGCGATACTCGTAAGAAGACCCTATCACCCACCCTGAATTTCAACGGACGACGTCTACGGTCAGCATAACTCCTCTGTCTACTCTGAGCTGTCCGCAGCCTATCTTGAATCGCAAGAACTCGGTCCAAAGATTCTCGGAGTAAATCTGTGCCACGAGGACTAACTTCTGAAGTTTCGAACCAGCCAACTAGAGATCGACACCGTCTGCTATAAAGCCTCAAACGGAGCCATTTGAATGCTGGAATGGAAGCTATTATTATACGCGAACTCGGCTAAAGGTAAGAATTGATCCCACTGACCCCCAAAATCTAACACACATGCGCGGAGCATATCCTCCAATACCTGAATAGTTCGTTCAGACTGCCCGTCGGTTTGAGGATGAAATGCAGTACTAAGGTCCACCTGAGTACCCAACTCTTCCTGGAAAGTCTGCCAGAAACTGGAGGTAAACTGAGACCCTCGGTCTGAGATAATAGATATTGACACTCCATGTAGGCGCACCACCTCCTGAATATATACATGAGCTAATCTCTCAGCATTATAGGAGACTCGAACAGGGATAAAGTGCGCGGACTTAGTCAATCGATCTACAATAACCCAAATACTATCAAAACCACGGGAGGTGCGAGGCAATCCAACAATGAAATCCATAGTGACCCGCTCCCATTTCCACTCGGGGATGGGTAATTGCTGAAGTAAACCACCGGGTCTCTGATGTTCGGCCTTTACCTGCTGACAACAAAGGCATCGAGCTACAAACCCTGTTATATCTCTCCGCATACCACTCCACCAATAGTGTTGCCTTAGATCTCGATACATCTTAGCTGTCCTAGGGTGAATAGAATATCTAGAACTGTGCGCCTCGTGCAAAATCAACTGAATCAAATCTCCAACCCTCGGAACACAAATACGGTCGTCAAACCTCGAAACACCATCAGAACCCAAGGTAGCTCTCTCAGACTTACCCTTTAATAATTGATCTCGAATTCTATGGAGACCGCTATCCTCAAACTGACGACTCTGAATCTGCTCCAACAAAGTAGATATCACACCAACACAAGCGATAACCCTTTCGGGGTTAGAATTATCCAGAGGCACCATCGAGTTAGCTAAGGACTGAATGTCCAAAGTCAACGGTTGCTGAGAGACTGGAATGAAGGCTAAGCTATCCATACTCACTGTCTTCCGACTCAAGGCGTCCGCTACCACATTCGCCTTGCCCGGATGATAGAGAATAGAGATATCATAGTCCTTTAGCAGCTCAATCCACCTGCGCTGTCTCGAATTAAGATCCCTCTGAGTCATAATATGCTGAAGACTACGGTGGTCTGTAAAGATCTCACAATGCACACCGTATAGATAATGCCTCCAGATCCGCAGTGCAAATACTACCGCTGCTAATTCTAAGTCATGAGTGGGATAATTACGTTCGTGCACCTTCAGATGCCTCGATGCATAAGCAATAACACGACCCCGCTGCATCAGAACACATCCCAAACTGATACCAGACGTATCACAATACACGGTAAAACCCTCGCCCTCAACTGGAAGAGTCAACACAGGGGTAGAAGTAAGTCGATCCTTGAGCTTCAGAAAGCTCACCTCGCAATCCTCAGACCATTGAAACGGAACCTCCTTCCTGGTTAGTCTGGTCATAGGAGATGCAATAGATGAGAAACCCTCAATAAATTGCCTATAGTACCCTGCCAACCCAACAAAACTGCGAACCTCGGTAGGTGACGTGGGCCTAGCCCAACCTCGAATAGCCTCAATCTTCGCTGGGTCTACCATGATATCGTGTCTGGACATAACATTGCCCAAGAAAGCTACAAACTCAAGCCAGAACTCACACTTTGAGAACTTGGCATACAACCGATGATCTCTCAAAGTGTGGAGCACAATCCTCAAATACTGTTCATGCTCCTCGTTACTCCTCGAATAAACCAAGATGTCGTCAATAAACACAATCAAAAAGGAGCCCAAGTATGGCCTGAATACATGATTCATCAAATCCATGAAAGTTGCTGGGGCATTAGCCAATTCAAGAGACATCACCAGGAACTCATAATGGCCGTACCGATTCCTGAAGGCTGTCTTTGGGATGTCCTCAGCCCTAACTCTCAACTGATGGTATCCAGATCTCAAATCTATTTTTGAGAATACCGCTGCACCCTGAAGTTGATCAAACAAATCATCGATACGAGGCATAGGATACTTATTCTTCACAGTTACCTTATTCAACTGCCTGTAATCAATACACATGCGCATAGATCCATCCTTCTTCTTTACAAACAGACTAGAGCACCCCTTCTCCAGAAGGTCCTGGAGCTGAGTACTCAACTCTCTCAACTCAGCAGGAGCCATACGATAAGGAGCCATAGAAATAGGTCGGGTGCCCGGCTCAAGGTCAATAATGAACTCTATATCACGCTCAGGAGGAAGGCCAGGTAGGTCAGTCGGGAATACATCAAAAAACTCACGAACAACAGGGACAGAGTCAAGCGATGGGCTCTCAATACTAACATCCCAAACATAAGCAAGGAATGAATCACATCCCCTCGACATCAATCTACGAGCCAGAACATATGAAATAATCCCTGTCGGTGTGCGGCTAACAGAACCCTACCACACCACCGGGGGTACGCCAGGCATGGCTAAGGTCACGGTCTTGGCAAAGAAATCCAAGACTACATGATGAAAAGACAACCAGTCCATGCCCAGAATCACATCAAAGTCTACCATGGCTAATACAATAAAATCAGCCTGAGTCTCAAACTCCTGAATAGTCACCAGACATGATCTATATACTCGATCCACTACTAAGGAATCACCAACGGGGGTAGATACACGTAAGGGTACAGATAATAACTCAGAACATAAACCCAACCGTGGTGCATAATAAGTAGATACATAAGAAAACGTGGATCCAGGATCAAATAATGCAAAAGTTGGCTGATGACATAAGGAAATCATACCTGTAATCACCGCATCCGAAGCCTCAGCCTTCGGCCTAGCCGGCACGGCATACAACTGACGCTGGCTACCACTAGTCTGAGCACCGCCCTGACCACCAGTCCGACCTCCCTGCGCTCTACCTCGAGAACCCTGGGGACCACCCCGACGACCCTGTGCACCACCTCTACCTGCTGGCGGTATAGATCTGAGGGGCTGTGTTGTCTGAACTGAAGGCTCAATCGCCATGCGCTGAGGACACTCACGCGTGAAATGACCGACAACCCCACAAGTATAACATGCTCCTGGCTCCCTGCTCGGCCTAGAAGGCCCGGCTGATCCGGTATGACCCCCTCTAGTCAATGAACTGGACTGACCACGTCCCTGAGTCTGTCTAACAGAACCACTATAGGCGGGCTGACCTCTATCAGATATTTGTAAAGCTGACTGTACGGGCCTACTGGGCTGACCCTGTCGCTGAAAAGACTGCTGCTGCTGCTGAGGGTACCTACCCTGAAACTGGAAACCACGACCTCTGAACTGCGAACCACTACGGCTCTCACTAAAACTACCCTGGACACGAAGTCTCTTATCACTGCCCCCTTGGGCTTCACGATCCATCTCCTCAATAGAGTATACATGCTCAATAATATCTGCGAATGACTTCCCTGAAGTTACTAAACTCTGGGTAGCCCTGTGGAGTGGCAATCTCAGTCCCCTGACAAAACATCTGACTCTCTCATACTCATCAGGCAAAATAGAAGTAGCATGCCTAGCAAGATCATGAAACCTCGCCTCATACTCGGCGACAGATAATGAACCCTGAGTCAATCTGGAGAACTCATCCCTGAGTCGCTCCCGCATAGTACAAGGCATATATTTTCCCAAGAAGATCTCAGAGAACTGTACCCAAGTAACGGGTGGAGATTCAGCTGGCCTGGAATCAAGATAACCTCTCCACCATCTCCTCGCGTCCTAACCATCTACATAAAGAATGAACCAAATGAAAAACAGAAACCAACATAAACCCAACGCACGGACATGAGTCAAGAAAATGAGAGACACCCCTAAGAATGCTCCGTAGCCTCCCGAGGATAAGATACAGGCGTCCCCGCACCGATCCGCAGGACTCTACCACACATTGGCTCATGTACCGACACTACCCGTACAACCTAGGCTCTGATACCAAGCTGTCACGACCCAATTCTTGAGTCATGATGGCGCCTATCGTAACCCACCAATAGGCAAGCCAAACCCTAGCCCGGAGCGACAAGCGACGGGCTAACGGGCGGAATCTCATATAACAGAGATGAAGTGAAAGTAACCATATTTATAAACATTCTATAACGCTAAAGACAGAATCAGAATATGTATATCTACCAAGACTGAGAAGGAAGAGGACAATATATAAAGTCAAGAACCCCTCCCAAGACCTGGTGAGGTCAGTACAAGAGCCACTACTGGACACACCCAAAATATAAAATAGAAACCAAATATATATCAAACCCGACAGTCTCGAGGGCAAAAGACTATACAGTAGAAGATGGAGTAGGATCTGCCTCGGACATCAGTAAGCTCACCCTGCTCTGGAGTCAATGCTGAGAAAAGAGTTCACTTCAATACCGTCGGCTAGTGCCTGAATCTGCATCGGGGAAAAAGATGCAGAAGTGCAGTATGAGTACCGGGGCAACGGGTACTCAGTAGGCATCATCGGCCGACTGAGCTCAATGTAATATAAGCAAGCTAAAATGCGAGGGTGCATGCTAAGTCCGGGGTATAAGTAACAAATACATAAGTAACTGCCGAGGCGTATAGATATGCTCAGGAAAATATAAGTGCGATACATAATAACGAGTAAATAAATGCGTAAGTAAACACACAAGTCAAACATAACCTATCTGGACCCCCATAAGCCCGATAGGCACACGGAAGAAAACAATAACCCAGTCTGGCCCCCATAAACCAGCGGGACACACAAGAAAAGTAAATGCATAGTCACCAGTGTCTCGAAGCTGTATCAGTATCCAGTAACCACAATAACCAACAAGAGTGCACCGGGCTTGAATCGGCACTAATGGGTAATAACAAAAGGCCAGACGCCGGAGTCGAACCGGAAGCAGTGGGTAATAACAAGAGGCCACATATATATCATATCTGCCGGACTCGAACCGAAACTCATAGAACAACAACATCATAATCACGGTACCCAGTACCAAAACTCTCCAATCATATCATAACCAGATGCCGGACTCGAACCGGAACTCATAATAATCAGTGGCCGGACTCGAACCGGAACTCATAGTGTATCACAATCCGGGGCCGGACTCGAACCGGAACACCCAATAGTCAATAACCAAATCATCATACCTGAATTAGTAGCCGGACTCGAACCGGAACTTATCATAGCCAGTAACCAGAACAGAATCAAATGTCATATCATATCAGATAAACGGGAAAACATGCTAGTCCGTCCCAGGCCGAAACTGAAGTATAGGTAAATGAGCTAACCCATTACTTGCTACAAGGTAAGTCCCCGAGTCCTCCTAGGTCCATAGTCTATTATCATGCAATATCTAAGTCAGTCCGGGTATCTAGAGTAGCTCATGATAAGGTGGGTCCTAATTCTAAGCTAAGACCAGCAATCCCGATCGAGTGCGGTGCTGTCAGGGACTAAAATGCTAAATAGGTCAATTTGGGTATATTCGGGGTGACTAAATACCGTCACAAGTCTAACAGGTCACAGAGGGCTTAACTAAGCCCAAAAATATCAACGTTCTGACAAGTCGACAAAAGGGTAACGGGGTCCACTACCGGGTCCCGGATACCAAGTCTGGTTATACCTGTCTAAGTCTGGGCTAAGTCTGTCTAAGCCTGGACTAAGGTCCAACAATAATATTCCCCAATCAGTAGTCCATAACAACAATACTATCCGACCCCAAATAGGTCATAAGTGGTGTACCGTAAGGATAACGGGCCTGGAATGTGTCCGAATAGCCCTATCCGGCCTAAAAAGGCCTAAATCACAGCAAACCACCACCTCCAAGTCTATAATTCCAGCCCACAATACCAGCACAATAGCATACATATATCACACAT
This sequence comes from Capsicum rhomboideum, assembly GCA_031232105.1. Lineage (NCBI taxonomy): Eukaryota > Viridiplantae > Streptophyta > Magnoliopsida > Solanales > Solanaceae > Capsicum > Capsicum rhomboideum. The sequence continues at coordinate 46,711,664 of CP124717.1, read as the reverse complement.
AAGCCCAATCTAAGTGCAAAGGGAGGTAAACCTAGCCTACCTGGACGCCACCGATTGCCTGCTAAAGCCAGCTAAATAGGAGCCTTTCCCTTCCGAGAGGCCTCAGACTGCTGCCATGCTACCAAAATAATAAACTACATGTCAAAACATGACTATTGATACCCATATTGCATTAGTTCGAAAAATGTCCAAACAGTCCACGTGGGGCCCGCTTGCGAAATCACAAAACCAAAACCGTCACAGTGTCCCAAATAACTCTGTGACCAATAGTCACAACAGATGTTATCCAATCCGAGCTCATATTAAGCTCTAAATAAGAACCAACAATACCAACGTATAAGAAAACTACCGTAAATAAAATAAAACTTACCAAAATAATCATTATTACACGTCCACAAACACTTTCCCACTAAAACCCGAGCTTGAATAACTTGATGTAGGTAATTAATTTTTATTTTTGTAACCAAATTATAGCGTCAAATGTTTACCTCCAGAACACTTTCTTTCAACATGAATTGAAAATGTGTATGTCATATTTTGAGAGAGAAAACGTTCTACTTTCTTTTTAATATTCAAGAGTGATACTAAGTGAAGATTATTAGGAAGAACCATGTTAATGACCAAGTGGCAGCCTGCCCATTGCTTTAGCAAGGTGCTGTCCATTCTCTTAACCTCCACGTGGAGTGGAGGTGGTACACTAATATAATTTTCATCTTGTTATATATGTATTCGGGTATTGCATAGGTCCATGATAAAATAAATACAATATTTTGAATATACCATAATTAATAGAAAATTATTTCTAACAAAACGTCTATAAAATAAAATATTATTTTAACATATCCAAATTCACTATCTCCGCTTAAATTATTAATAAATTATAAAACTATTATAAAATAGTATAGGTATATTATAACTAAAGAATTTTATAAATTTCAAAAATATTTTCGAAAGGTAACTAACTATGTCATTTTACCAAATTCAAATTTAATTTAATATTTTACAACGTGCTCGGTCTAAATAATATTCTCAAACGAACTGCCCGGGAACCGAACTGTCAGTCCCAGCAAGTCATAAATAACTTGGGGCAGTTATAAAAAAGCTCTAAACACATAGAACACATGAAAATAAGGGAAATGACCGGGAAGGTCATTACATTTCTCCATAATGAAGTAATTTTTTTCCGTTGGAATAGTTGATGAAACTTGATATATTTATAATATTATCTCGATTTTAATTCATACTTCGCCTGAATATTCTGTTTACATCTCCATATAGTGCTGGAATAATAACATTTATCTAATTATGGTTATCAAACATATCTATTTTATCTCTAAGTTATTTTTATACTGATTTTGTTATTCTCAAGGAGCAAAATTAATATATAATAACAATGAGTAAAATATTAGAGTGAAACTAATTTTTAGTTATTTGTTATTCCAAATCTTTAATCTTGCTTCTTTCAATTCTTATTTTCACGGAGGGATTGACTCAAGCAAGTTTATAGATTAAATAATCTTTATCCTATATATTTCAATCCTTATCCTCACGGACGAATTGACTCAAATAAGATTATTGATTTGAGGGGTCTTTATCTTATTTCTTTCAATTCTTATTCTCACGAAGGGATTGACTCAACTAAGTTTATTGATTTAAAGATTACTCGCAAGAGGTCTTTACACCTTTTAGCACAATTCAGACAAGAAAACATTTTGATTTAATTATACTAGTCTTAAATTATTTAATTGGCATAACCTCACCAGATGCTAATTAAATATTTATTTCTTAGTGAGTAAAATATAATTGTTTTAGTAATAAACAATTATTCTTTAGAGAAATACACGTGGAGACTGAGATTTTATTATAATAATATTATCAAGTAAATTCATGGATTTTCAACTCTTTTTAAATATATAAATCTTTCGAAAGTGGTTTATTTTACTTTAAGTAATTTATTATTCAAAACTCACCTTTCATCAATTTGATTCTCTCAAATAGTAATAAAGATAATACAAATTTGTAGCCTAGATGGTTCCAATCTCTGTGGAACGATATCTTAAACTATACTAGAATTTGACATAGTACGAGCATTAAAATCCTATACGCATTTGCCTCACCAAATTTTTGGCGCCGTTGCCGGGGATCGGTAAACATCTACTTCAAATTAATTGTCTTATTACTACTTTGAGATTATATTTTTTTATTTTTTCAAGTACTTTATATTCTAATATTGACAAGTTTTAGGAAACAAGACTTGAAGATATTATTGTTGTTGTGGTTGTTATTATAATAATAATAATATTATTTATATTATATTTTACTATATTAATTTATATTATATTATAATATATTTATTATTATTTCTATTTTTTTTTTGTTTTCAAGTATTTTGTTTTGTAGCACCTAATTAGTGCTAGGAATCAAGATTTTAAAAAAATAAAATAAAAATATTTTCTCATTGTGAACCCACTTTATGCACTTTAAATATGAATTTCAACTCATCTTCCTCAGGAGACTAGAGGATGCTTCACACTTGATAAAATGGGTATGTCTACTTTTAGAAGAAGAAAGGTGAAGCTTATCAAGAAACCACCTTAGAATTATTTGGAGCTAGCTCTTATTGAACATGTTCCCACTTGTTCCTTTTACTTTATCTCATCATCTTCATCTACGCTATGCGCTCTAGTTTATAGCTTTTATGAAGTGGTTTAGTTTTGTTTTGATTTGATTTTCTTCTTACTTTGTAAGGGAAGAGTCTCCCTTATTTATGCTTTTCTAGATACTTGTGTATTGAGAGGAGTTCTCTCTTCTAGGTGCTTAGGTCTAGGTTTCCATTCTAGTTTCGGGGATAAGTCGATAGGCCTTAGTAGGCTAGTTAACTTTGAACCACCATAGGGATGGAGGTAAGGTTTATCAACCCCTCCTTGTATTTACTTTTATTTTATTTATGATAAGGCTTGGGGGTGTAAGGCTAAACCCCTGGTGAACTCTAGCCATGTCTGTTTAATTAAAAAAAAATATGAATTTCAACAAACCAAGTAAAAGTCTTATTAAGTTGGTAAAAAAATATTGTCAAAAGCCTATTATCTGTGACTATTATGGTAGCAATCACCAAAACTTTGAATGCCAAACAAGTAACACATTCTTCTATGCAAATTCTGGGAGAATGAACCATCTTGAAAAATTAATTAATAAAATCAGTGAAAGGTTCATTACTTGTGAATATTATGGAGGAAGTCACCTTGATCATGAATGTCAAACATGTAATTCATATTTCTTTGATTTTCCTTACGAACAATCTTACATTTTTTCTAGTGAATGTGACTGCAATTCAGAGTGCAATCAATACTCACAAGAGAATCAAAATATTGAAAGTGAACCATTTCAAGAGGAGAATATTGACTTGAAGAAAATCATGCATACCTTCATAAAGAATATTGATGAAAAAATGACACATAATTATAAAATCATTACGGATCTAACAAGGCAATTAAGTGGATTAATAAGCATGGTAAACTATAATGATGGTGAACTTTCAAATGAAATTATGTCTTGTGAGAATGGAGCAATTGATGAAATAAAAAAGCCTTGTGAAAAAGAATCTACTGCTTATGATGAAAGACTAATTCAGTGAAGCGGGATGACAATAAAGGTTTGATGGAATTTAACTCAACAAGTAATGAATGCATATCCCATTTTTTAATCCACAAAAATTGATTAATTTTGAGAAAAAATGAGAATAAAGAGGTCACAAGCACAAAAATAATATTATTTTATCATTATTCTGCAATTTCTTTTTATCATTATAATTTTATGAATTTTGTTGTTGGATATTTTCAGGAAAAAGCATGGAATGATCTTCGTGAAAAATATAAAATAGAGTTAACAATTATCATGCACGGTTATTTATCTGCTCGAGATAAGGTCAAGGAAAAATGGATGATGCGAAAAAAGAAAATATTTTATAATGTTGTTGGTCAAGTGGGATTTGACAGAATTTTCAAGAATCAAAAAATAATTTTGATTCAGAATTGGGGGTGGAATTCACAAGCTCTCGGGGAAAAAAAGGATAACCCATTTTCCTCTTCTTGCTTTTAAATTATTTGTCAGGGACAAGATGATATTTAAGTGTGGGGGTAGGAAATATATATATGTATATATACGCACACACACACACACACACACATAGGATTTTGCTAACATACTACATGAAGATAGTATGCTAGCATCCTCCGCATTTTTAATTTCCTAAAATGCCCTAATCACCTTTTTACCAACACATTAAAAATAAGGACCATTTTGACATTTCATCAAGAAAATTCCCAACATTTCCTTCTTCCCTCTATTCTTCTATCCCCCCCCCCCATTTTTTCCCTTGTACAAATCCTCCCTCCATCAACTGCAATGAAACTCCTAAGCAGACTTTTTCTCACTTTTCACATTTGAACTTATAAAAAATACAAATATTGAATACAATTGAAGACTTTGAGAATGGAACACATCTGATTATGTACTAATTGGTTTTTGTGAAGAAGAAATCAAGAAAGTAAGAAAATGGTAGAGAAATTAAAAATTGATGGTTTTAATTAAAAAAAATGATGTTGAAAATAGAGCATTAATCTCTAAAACAACAACAACAACAACAACATACCCAATGTATTCTCACCAGGTGGGGTCTGGGAAGGGTAAAGTGTACGCAGTCCGTACCACTACCTCAAATGAAGTAGAGAGAGCATTAATCTCTGTAGAAAAGAAATTTGAGAGAATTAAAAAAACAAAAGGAGCTAGCCTTGAAAGCTCTGTTAAAAAATTTATAGTATAGTAACATCAAAATAAATCCCCCATTATTAAAAATGAAAAAATGGGGAAGATGAGGATCATAAGAATTGGATTTTGTTGGTAGACGCAGGTTCTAATTTTGGGTGAAAGGGGAGAGAAGAATGATTTGGAGTTTTTTATTTTTGGGTTAAATGACAGAAAGATCCTTATTTTTAATGTATTGGTAAAAAGTGATAAGAGCATTTTAGAAAATTAAAAAATGGGGAGGATGCTAACATACTACCTTCATATAGTATCTCAGGTGGAAATTCTGACAGGGCCATCATCTCCAAAACGTTGATTTTATGCTAGGGTAACCCTTGGTCTGGGTCTCGAGGCTTCCAAACTGGTTTTGGGCTATTGGGTAGATTTGGTGAAAAATGGAACTATAGGTGTGGGCCCCATATTTAATCGAAACGAGCTCGGATGGAAACTTTGATGGTTTCATTGAGTTTGAAATTTTGAATTTGGTATGGTAGAATAGTTCGTTTGCACGCACGGGGTTCTGAACGAATCCCGAGCACTCGATCGGAGTCCATTTTGGACTTAGCCAAAATTTGATATCTGATTTGTTGGTGTGACCGTTTTAGCGGTCAAGGACCGCTAAAGTGCTCATCGCTTAAGCGGCCTTGGTGTCCTGGTAGGGGTTCGCTTTAGAGATCCTCATCTGCTTTTAGGACCCTTAAAAGGACCCTCTACCTTTGCACCTTCCGCTTTAGCAGCACTCTACTACTTTAGCAGTAGAAGCTTAAGCACGCAGCTGTCCACTTTAGCGGTACCTTGGGCTGTTATATACCCTTCTTCACCTGAAAATCTCATTCACTTCTCAACCCATTTTCCCTATTTTTGAGAGCATGGGACATGTGAAAGTGTGGGGAATCACCAATTGAAGCTAAGGTAAGTTAGTTCTACACTCCTTGGTCCTAATTCATCATTTTACCCTTTGAATTTTGTCCAATTTCATTGTAAATTTTTAGAAATTAGGGCTTTAAATCCATAAGCTTTGGGGGAAAATTTGAGGCCCGATTTCTGTCCCATTTGTGCTCAACTTTTGAGCAAACATTCTTTGTTCTTCGAGGGACCTCGTGACAGATTCAATTTTGAGATTCTGTTAGCGGGCTCCACGTGCCTATTTTTTACCCGATTTTGGGCCCGGAGTATTATATTGTAATATGGTTGTTATTTTACTCATGTTGACGTGTAGGTTACTATTTTGATAGTGGGATGTCGATTTGGGATTTTGGAGAAAGGTCGATCTATTTGTGGACACTTCAAGAATTGAGATTCGGCATCGAGGTAGGCTTCAGTCTACTTTTCTCTTTGATATTATTGTAATGACCCTCAGGTCATTTTCTCATTTTCTATGCATTTCTAGTGTTTCAAGCCTGCCCACAGCGGCTATAGGTCATTTATGACTTGCTGGAACTGTCGATTTGATTATCGGACAGTTCATTTGGCTTTTAGGCTTATTTCCCTGTTATGAAACTTTTGCTGTTAAAGAATTGGTCTCGGTCCAAAAATGCTAGTATAAGATCTCAGATACAAATTCAGGTAGAAATTTTGATAGTGCCATCAGCTCTGAAACGTTGATTTTAGGCTAGGGGGACCCTTGGTCTGGGTCCCGAGGCTTTCGAACTCATTTTGGACTATAGGGTAGATTTGGTAAAAAATGAAACTATAGGCGTGAGCCCCACATTTAATCAAAACAACCTCAAATGGAAATTTTAATAGTTTCATTGAGTCTGGAATGTCGAATTAGTTATGGTAGCATAGTTCGTTTCCATGCACGGGGTTTCGAACGAATACCAAGCACTCGATCGGAGTCCATTTTGGACTTAGCCAAAATCTGATATCTGATTTTTTGGTGTGACCGCTTTAGCGGTCAAGGCTCGCTAAAGCGCTCGTTGCTTAAGCAGCCTTGGTCCACTTTAGTTGCCATAGTGGGCTAGTCGGGGGTCGCTTTAGAGGTCCTTGTCCTCTTTAGCGGATGCCGTTTTAGCGGCTAGGATGACGCTTAAACGGCCCCTTGCCCTTTGCATCTTCCGCTTTAGCAGTAGCGGTAGGATCTTAAGCGCCTAGGTGTCCGCTTTAGCAGCACCTGAGGTTGTAATATACCTTCTACACCCGAAAATCCCATTAATTTTTCAACCCATTTTCCCCATTGTTTAGAGCATGAGGCATGAGAAAGAGTAGGGATTCACCCATTGAAGCTAAGGTAAGTTAGCTCATCACTCCTTGGTCATTATTCATCATTTTACCCTTTGAATTCCGTTCCATTTCATTGTAATTCTTAGAAATTAGGGCTTTAAATCCATAAGCTTTGGGGGCTGATTTGAGGCCCGATTTCTATCCCATTTGTGCTCAACTTTTGAGCACACATTCCTTGTCCTTCGAGTGACCTCGTGACGGATTCAATTTTGGGATTTCGTTAGCGAGCCCCACAGGCTCATTATAGACCCAATTTTAGGCCCATAGTATTATATTGCAATATGGGTGTCTTTTTACTCATGTTGATGTGTAGGTTACTATTTTGATAGTGTGACGTCAATTTAGGATCGTGGACCAAGGTGGGATATTTATGGACAATTCAAGAATTACGGTTTGGCATCGAGGTAGGCTTCGGTCTACTTTTCTCTATGAGATTGTGTATGGTATAGATTGCATGCTAGGTAGGGATTATATGATGGACTTATGACTAGCAATCATGACTTAGTCTATTTAGGGAATCTGAGGTATAAGTGTGACCCGAACCTTAGCATAGGTTGCTTGTTATGGCCATAGAATCCTATTACCCTTTATTATAAGCATGATAACCATAGTTGATGATTACAGATCCTTTAGTATAAGGTTTACCATTCAACTTAGTGAATTGGATAGTATTTCTTTGATTAAATCCTTTAGTGATTTTACACCCTCATTTAGCATAGTTTTCTGAGTTAAACGACGTTATTATGTTGATAATGTATTTTTGGGCCTGAGGTCGTGGTTACGATGCCAGTTGGACTTCAGGTGGGTATTTTATCCCTAAAGGGGACATAATTTTAGATTACAGATGCTTAGGCGCTTATAGTGGTATTGTTTGGATACTGTTGATGGCATGCATACTTTTAGGCGCATTAATGCTCATTTAGGGGTACGATTCCATCCAAAACCTTGATTTTACTACTATTTCCAAAAAGGGAATTATTCCCACTTTTCACTTTAAATATGGATTATTTATAACGGGAATCATACCACCTTATTTACGAGATTATGAGCTTTTAGAACTAAAGATGAGTTTTTAGAACTTCGACCTAGGTTGATTCCGGTCCATTACTTATCCACTCATTTTATCACTCGGTCGAGGGATATTTTGACCCTTTGTACATGATTATGATGATTTAGTCTCGAGCATGATCTTGGGCAATGGATTTATGAATTTACATCCTTTTAGTCGCGGTTTGAGTTCGTGCACTAATTTTATATATATATATATCCGGTACTAGATGGAGTAGATAGATTTTGATGACTATTGGAAGTCCTGGATCGGGACCAGGCAGTGTATATGGATTTCTCGAATCCCCTAGGGGGCCCCTTCGTCCGAGGTCATCATGTAGGAGAAGGATGGTCACCATAAGTCCTGTCTTTATGAGCTAGGTCAGCTTAAGGAGATGTATATACTTGGTATGGTATGGTACTTGGTACATTATGGTTTGAGATCGTAGAACTGGTTCGAGTTCAGTGTCCCCAATATGGTTATGGCTTTTCGATTTATGTTGCATTCATCCATTCATATGCATTGCTTATCACCAGTATAGTTGTTTTGCGCCTGTATCTATCGGTCTTATGGGGGGCTTTATAGGTACAGGTTATGGTTGCTGTATGCTGAGTGTTTTCGTGAACCTTCTGGGCTTATAGGGGTCCGGTTAGGTACTTGTTTGCCCGAACTAGCCGGTTACTTTATTATTGATTATTATGGTTAGTTCGTGGTAGCTTGGTTGTGAACTGGTACCTGAGATTGGAGGTACGTTCCTGATTCTTTTATCTTCTCGGTGAATTATATTATTTATCCCTGAATTAGTCACCCCTTTTTAGGTAGAGGCTTGATGAGGCTAGTGTTAACTCATTTACTTGGCTATGGTCCTCGGGAGGTTAGGTTGACTCCCTCAGGTAGTTACCTCTGAGTTAGTCCTATATGTATATATAAATATATATGTATGGTATTACCATATATCCATTTCTTCCTTGGCCTATCCTTGTTGTATATATATCCTAGGCCTTGCATACTATTATATATACACTTTCTTCCACTTTATTTGTATATTGGCTAGTGATATACGGTATTATACTTTAGTCCCGGTGATTATTATTAGGATGGGATAGAGTATCTTGAGAACTCCATTAGCTAATCATGTTTAGTTGCTTGGGTAATTGCCTGTAGTTACATTCATACCTTCATGTTATTTATGCTTACATTATTTCTGGAGCTCAGTCAGCCGTTGGGTACTGAGTACCACGTGTTTTGTACTCATACTGCACTTTTGCAACCTGCATGTTATAATACGAGTTATCGACATTGATGTGTGTATATCGTGCGGAGCATCTATAGATCTGAGACTTGGGGTGAGCTCCTGATGTTTTGGAGTATCCCTACTCTTCCTCTTATTGTAAACAGTTATCTATATTGTATCAGAGACGACTTGTATATATATATATATACTTTTTTCCTATATTTTATTTGTACTCTTGTTATATTAAAAGCGCTTCTACTGGCTCCATCGGGTTTTGGGTTATATTAGCCTTGCTAGTATATTTATTTTGTTGTTTCCTTTATTTCTATTAGTAGTTCATTACTAGTTGTTCAGGGCTACTGGTTGGTTTACCTACTGGTGGATTATACTAGGTGCCATCATGACCTGAGAAATTGGGTCGTGATAATTTGGTATCAAAGCCAGGTTTACCGGTGTTGTTAATACAAGAGCTAAAGTGTTTAGTAGAGTCCTGTGGATTGGTGCAGAGATGTCTATATCCTATCTTTAGGAGGCTACAGGGAATTCTTCAGAAATTCTTTTCTTGACTCGCTGTCGTGTGTTCGTACTTCTATAAATCTCTAACTACCTTTTTCGATTCCATTCTCTATCAGAGGGATAACACGAGATCATCGATAGATGTGGATGGTATTTCGGCGTGTGTTACCAGAGTTTTAGCTCAGTGTCAGGATAGTCAGTTAGAGATTAATATTGAGGATCTTCAGCGTCACCCAGAAGGTTTGGGGTCAGCCTAGGTTTCGATAGATTTTGTGACTGCCTCGACTTTTTAAGATTTGATGTCAGGGGTTTTGAGTCTGTTTCTGGATATCTCTAAGCTAGAGGTGATGTCGGGTCCATCGAGTAGTTTTCAGACCAGAGTCAGATTTATTAGTGTTCATTAGGGTTCTCTGTCTATTTCAGAGTATGAGATTGGGTTTTTCGAGTGGGTCAGACATACTCCTATGTTATTTCCTACTAAGCATGAGATGGTGAAGAGATCTATCAAAGGGTTGACTTTACCACTCCGTTTGGCGGTGGAGCATTTGATAATAGATGGGTCTTCTTTCTCTGAGGTTGTTGATCACGCGAAGGATTTAGATAGGGCTTTTTTTAGGCATACGGAGGTGGCAGTAAGAGGCCATGTCAGCAATTTAGTGTTTGGGGTATTTCGTTTAGAGGTCGAAATCTTTCCAGCAGAGGTCAACATCATTTATAGCCTATTAGGCCCACACAGGTAGCTCCTCAGCTTATGGGTAGCTCTCAGGTAGATCGTGTTGATATCAGTCGACGGAGTTCTGGTCAGGTAGTACGAGTTATTCTGTCTAGGTTGCCAGGCCATGGCAGCCATTCTGGAGCAGTGGGTGCAGTACCTCAGAGTATTCCAGGAGCATGTTTCGATTGTGGCGGGATTGGTCTAGAGAGTGCCTCAGGCATGAGCCAGTCATCCAATTGGGGATAACTCTTGTTTCCCTCCAGGTTAGAGCTTCAAGAGTTTGTTATGAGTGCAGAGAGACCAGTCACTGGTCTAGAAAATGTCCCCGACATGGGATTATTAGTTATTCAGATCATCTAGAACCGTCTCACAGTGTTGTGGCACCTTCAGTTAGAGGTAGTGCACCTAGTACCTCAGTTAATGATTCAAACGTTCAGCCCGAGTTCGAACATGCTTAGACTCGTACTCCTTCGAGCACACCCGACTTATGATTTCCAATTTCCACCAAGACTCGTACTCTTTCGGGCACACCAGACTTATGATTTCTGATTTCCACTATGTTAGGTGCGTCCTTAACTTTCTATCCTTTTGTTTCTCTTTGGATTATGTTGGGGTTTTCATACCCATCAATGATTATATGCCATGGTATTTCTATATTGGTTGTTGTATGCTTTGGTGTTTTCATAGTGATTGATGTAGTCCTTTGTATAGGTTTATACATATATGACTACCCCCATAGATGATTCTTTAGTAGTGGATCAGTATGGTATTGTCTTATGGGTGTAGCATTTGGGTTAAAGTCCCATTTTTCCTTAGCATATTGGCCTTGTTATGGATATAGAGTGGATCGATATCATGTTTCCCTTAGGGGTGTAGCATTTGGGTTCAAGTCCCATTTTCTTTGGCATATTGGCCTTGTTATGGCCTTAGAGTGGTATTTGTTGTTGATTTTCATTTTGGTACCACCTGCATCTTATGCGATTGATATTACGGTCATTAGTTTGACATTGAATAATTTTCATTTGCTAGGTGGCTAGACTAGTGTTACCTAGTTAGTGTTTCCCCTTCCTTGAGATTCTAATTCCGTTGGCTTAGATGGCCACTTTGGTTTGTTAGCCTCCCCATTCTGTTAGCAAGGTCAATTGTAGAGTGGATTGTGGAAATGAAGGTAAGTTCGATCTTTCAGGGCTTTGTTATGACTTAAGCATTGGTATTCTTTTTCCATGGCTCATTTCTATTGATGATACATTGAGATTTGACTCTATCGATTTGTATAATTCATCCCCCGATAGCGGTCTTGACCTTGATGATATTTTGAGTTGGGGTTGGCGATTCGATTCTATCGCCCATTTTTGAGATTGAGAGGTTTGAGACTTACTTTTTGATTTGTTGGATTCGTCTCCTAGTGATCGTCTTAATCTTAGGTTTGGTGTGAAGCTGGATACTCTGTTCTTCCTGTGCTATGGTTTATGGTTCAGCCGAGTTAAAGTTGATATAATTGGGAGAATTCAGAAAATTCTCATTTCGGCACTTGTTCGGCCTTATATGACTTTGCAGAGTGCTTCTGCTTGATGATTTGTACCTATGGATATTCGTTGCCTTGGATTAAGTATTGGTTTGACTAAATCCATGTTAAAGTTGTGTTTCACCGATTTGGAGTAAATAGGTAATTTGAAAATTCCCATTTAGACTTTTGTTCGGCCTGATATGGTTTTGTGGATTGCTTCTACTCAGTGGTATGTTCTTGGTTACCAGTTGTTGATTACCAAAGTGGGCATATTTGGGAGTGAGTAGTTGTTGCCATTGATTGGCTATTGGATTTGGCCAGATATCGGTTGGATTGTACAGTTTGAGTTGCTTGAGTTCTGGCTAAGCCTACTCCTTATATATCGGTTCAGTTTCCTTCAGTTTGGATAGACCTGCTTGATAGATACTCGGAAGTTGGTCCATCGATATATGGTATTGGTTTCTTTTGCTTCTGACCTTAGTTCTCCATTTCAGTCAGACTAATGGATTGTCTTCTCAGCGGGAAAAGTGTGATTAAGATGGGCTTAGCATGGCTTTATCCACAGTTGGTGGAACATCCTGGAGCCGATCCTACAGTTTTATGAGATTGGTGCTTAGAACTTCTGACCGTCAATTTCGAGGGTCATCCAAACATATTGTAACTTTGGCTAATGATCATAGGCTTAGATCATCTCTACTTGTGTGCCCAGATAGCACCTTATGGGCTTATTTTTGCGCTTGCCATTATGGTCTTTTGGTAAGTCAGCTTCAGCCATTCGAGGACAAAGTGATAGGATCGCGCAGACAGGACTCGGATGACATTTTGCTTGGTTTGGAGTTAATAACAGATTTGGAAAGGCAAAAGAAGGTGAGGTTTGGATATTGGAGTTGTTGTATGATCTTGGCCTTGGATTGCCTCTAGTCTGGCTGACTTGTTGCTTATTTGCTCTTGTATCGGTGTGATGTCGGCATGTTATGGTTTGGTTTGCTTGCATCAGCAATTCTCGGTTTAGTTGGAGGCCAGTTGGTTTTTGAGGTTGAGTTTTGGTTGTTTGGTAAGCGGAGTAAGGAGTTGGTTGAAAAAGGAATACCTTAGGTGAAATCCCTTTGAAGCTTTTCTTCTGCTTAGAGGTTATCTAGGGAGTCATGCTTGAGGCATGCGGGCCCAGTACCTCATCCTCTTGAGTTTTTGAGCTTTTTCTATCCATTGACTTTCACGGGCGAAAGTCCTTTTAGTAGTGGAAATTGTAATGACCCTTCATGTCATTTTCTCATTTTTCATGCATTTTTAGCTTTTTGAGCTAGCCCACAGTGTTTACAGGTCATTTATGACATACTGAAACTGTCGGTTCGGTTATCGGACATATCATTTGGCTTTTAGGCTTATTTCCCTGTATTAGAGCTTTTGTTGTTAAGAAATTTGTCTCGGACCAAAACTGCTAGTAAGCAATCTTATATGGAAATTTTGACAACGCCATTAGCTCTGGAATGTTGATTTTAGGCTGGGGGGACCCTTGGTCTGGGTCTCGAGGCTTCCGAACTCATTTTGGGCTATTGGGTAGATTTGGTGAAAAATAGAACTATAGATGTGGGCCCTACATTTAATTGAAATGACATCGGATGAAAATTTTGTTGGTTTCATTGAGTTGTGAATGTTGAATTAGGTATGGTAGCATAGTTCGTTCGCGTGCATGGGGTTCTGAACGAATCCCGAGCACTCGATCGGAGTCCATTTTGGACTTAGCCAAAATTTGATATCTGATTTTTTGGTGTGAAAAACGGTCAAGGTATGCTACAACACTCGTCGCTTAAGCAGCCTTGGTCCGCTTTAGCGGCCTTGGTAGGCCGACCGAGGGTCTCTTAAGCGGTCCTCGTCCGCTTTAGCGGCTAGGATTCTGCTTAAGAGGACCCTCTCCCTTTGTACCTACCGCTTTAGTGGCACTATACCGCTTAAGCGCCCAGATGTCTGCTTTAGCGGCACTTGGGCTATTATATACCCGTCTTCACTCGAAAATCCCATTCATTTCTCAACCCACTTTCCCCATTGTCGAGAGCATAAGGAGTGAGAAAGAGTGGGGATTCACCCATTGAAGCTAAGGTAAGTTAGCTCATCACTCCTTGGTCATTATTCATCATTTTACCCGTTGAATTCCGTCCCATTTCATTGTAATTCTTAGAAATTAGGGCTTTAAATCCATAAGCTTTGGGGGCTGATTTGAGGCACGATTTTTGTCCCGTTTGTGCTCAACTTTTAAGCACTCATTCCTTGTCCTTCGAGTGACCTCATGACGGATTCAATTTTGGGATTTCTTTAATGGGCCCCATGGGCCCATTATTGATTTGATTTTGGGCCCAGAGTATTATATTGCAATATGGGTGACTTTTTACTCGTGTTGACATATAGGTTACTATTTTGATAATGGAACGTCGATACGGGATCGTGGAGCAAGGTCGGGCTATTTGTGGACCTTCAAGAATTACGGTTCAACATCGAGGTAGGCTGCGGTCTACTTTTCTCTATGAGATTGTGTATGGTATAAATTGCATGCTAGGTAGGGATTATAGGATGGACTTATGACTAGTAAATCATGACTTAGCCTATTTAGGGAATTCGGGGTATAAGTGTGACCCGAACCTTAGCATAGGTTGCTTGTTATGGCCATAGAATACTATTACACTTGATTATAAGCATGATAACCATAGTTGATGATTAATGATCCTTTAGTATAAGGTTTACCATTCAACTTAGTGAATTGGGTAGTATTTCCTCGATTCAATCCTTTAGTGACTTTACGCCCTCATTTACCGTAGTTTCCCGAGTTATGAGACGTTATTATGTCGATTATGTATTTTTGGGCCCATGGTCGTGGTTATGATGCCAGTTGGACTTCAGGTGGATATTTTATACCTAAAGGGGACATGATTCTAGATTACAGATGCTTAGGTGCTTATAGTGGTATTGTTTTTATACTGGTGATGTCATGCATACTTTTAGGCTCATTCATGCTCACTTAGTGGTACGATTCCAACTAAAACCTTGATTTTACTACTATTTTCAAAAAGGGAATCATTCCCACTTTTCACTTTAATTATGGATTGTTTATAACAGGAATCATACCACCTTATTTACTAGATTATGAGCTTTTAAAACTAAATATAAGGTTTTAGAACTTCGACCGAGGCTAATTCCAGTTCATTACTTATCCACTTATTTTACCACTACGATTTACTTTGATCGAGGGATATTCTGACCCTTTGTACATGATTATGATGATTTAGTCCCGAGCATGATCTCGATTAATGGATTTAAGAATTTACATCTTTTTAGTCGCGGTTCGAGTTCGTACACTGATTTTATATCTCTCTCTCTCTCTGGTACTGGATGGAGTAGATAGATTATGATGATTATTGGAAGTTCTGGATCGGGACCAGGCAGTGTATATAGATTTTCAGAATCCCCTAGGGGGGCCCTTCGTTCGAGAGCCGTCGTGCCGGAGAAGGATGGTCGCCATAGGTCCTGCCTTTGTGAGCTAGATGAGCTGGAGGAGGTGTATATACTTGGTAGGATATGGTACTTGGTATAGTATGGTTTGATATTATGGAACCGATTTGAGTCCAGTGTCCCTGATATGGTTATAGCATTTTTATTTTTGTTGCATTCATCCATTCATATGCATTACCTATCACCAGTATAGTTGTTTGGAGCATGTATCTAACGGTCTTTTGGTAGGCTATAAAAGTTATAGTTGCTGTATGCTGAGTGTTTTCGTGAACCTTTCGGGCTTATGAGGGTTCACTAAGGTACTTGTTTGCCTAGACTAGCCGATTACTTTATTATTGATGATTATGGTTAGTTCGTGGCAGGTTGTTTGCGGATTGGTACCTGAGATTAGAGGTACCTTACTGATTTCTTTATCTTCTCGACAAGTTATATTGTTTATATCTGGATTAGTCATCCCTTTTTGAGTAGAGGCTTGATGAGGGTAGTGTTAGCTCCTTTACTTGGCTATGGACCTCGGGAGGTTAGGTTGACTCCCTCAGGTAGTTACCTTTGAGTTAGCCCTATATATATATATATATATATATATATATATATATATATATGGTATTACCGTATATCCATTTCTTCCTTGGTCTATCGTTGTTGTATATATATCCTAGGCCTTGCATACTATTATATATACACTTTCTTTCTCTTCATTTGTATATTGGTTAGTGATATACGGTATTATACTTTAGTCCTAGATTACTGTTAGGATGGGATAGAGTATCCTTATAGATCCATTAGCCCATCATGTTTAGTTGTTTGGGTAATTTATTGTAGTTACATTCATGCCTTCATGTTATTTATGCTTACATTATTTCTGGAGCTCAGTCAGTCGTTGCCTACTGAGTACCACGTGTTTGGTACTCATACTACACTTCTGCAACCTGCAGGTCCTGTAGGTTATAGTACGAGTTATCACCGTTAATGTGTGTATATCGTGCAGAGCAACTATGGATCAGAGACTTGGGGTGATCTCCTGACGTTTTAGAGTATCCCTACTCTCCCTCTTATTGTAGACTGTTTCTATATTGTATCAGAGACGACTGTTATATATAGACTCTTTTCTTGTATTTCATTTATACTCCTATTGTATTACAAGCTCTTGCACTGGCTCCACCAGGTTTTGGGGTTATATTAGCCTTGCTATTATATTTATTCTGTTGTTTTCTTTATTTCTATCAATAGTCCATTACTGATTGTTTCGGACTATGGTTTGGCTTACCTACTAGTGAGTTATAGTAGGTGTCATCCTGACCTAAGAAATTGGATCGTGACAATTGTGTATAGTATAGTTTTCATGCTAGGTAGGGACTATGGGATATGATTATGGCTAGTATATCATGACTTAGCCTATTTTATGGAATTTGGGGTAGAGAAGTGACTCGAACCCTAGTATAAATACTTGTTGTGGCCATAGAGTCCTATTACCCTTGAATATAAGCATGTTAACCACAGTTGAAGGATCCTTTAGTATGGGACTTACCATTTGACTTAGCGATTCGGGAAGCTTTTCCCCGATTAGATCCTTGTGGTGGCTTTATGCCCTTGATTATTGTGGTTACCCGAGTTATGAGACCTTTCCATATTGGGTATATGTTATTGGTCCCAAGACCATGATTATGAGACTAGTTAGACTCTAGGTGAGTATTCGATCCTTAACAAGGGTATGATTATCATTTATAGATGCTTAGGTGCTTATGGTTGTACTGTTTGGATACTGGTGATGGCATGCATACTATCTGGCGCATTCATGCTCATTACTTGTACTATTCCGACCAAAATCTTGATTTTACTAATATTTCTAAAAAATGGGATTTATTCCCACTTTTCACTTTAAAAAGGATTATTTTATAACGGGAATCGTACCATCTTATTTACTGGATTATGAGCTTTTGGAACTAAAAAAGATGTTTTAGAACTTCGATCGAGGATGATTTCGGTCCATTATTTATCCATTCATTTTACTACTACTATTTACTTCGGTCGAGGGATATTCCGACCCTTTGTATATTATTATGATGATTTAGTCCCAAACATGATATCGGGCAATGGATTTACGAATTTATATCCTTTTAGTCATGGTTCGAGTCTGTGCACTGATTTTATATATATATATATCTCCAGTTTTGGATAGAGTAGATGAATTATAATGCTTATTGGAAGTCCTGAATAGGGACGAGGCAGTGTATATGGATTTCCCGAATCCCCTAGAGGGCCCCTTCATCAAAGAGTCATCGTACAGGAGAAGATTGGTCGCCATAGGTCCTTTCTTTGCAAGCTAGATGAACTAGAGGGGGTGTATACACTTGGTACAGTATGGTTTGAGATTGTGGAACCGGTTTGAGTCTAGTGTCCCCGATATGGTTATGGCATTTCGGTTTATGTTGCATTCATCCATTTGTGTGCATTGCCTATCACAAGTATAGTTGTTTGACACTTGTATTATCTGTCTTATGGGGGACTATATAGGTAAAGATTATGGTTGTTGTTTGCTTAGTGTTTCTATGAACCTTCCAGGCTTATGGGGGTCCGGTTAGGTACTTGTTTGCCCGGACTAGCTGGTTACTTTATTATTGATTATTATGGTTAGTTTGTGGCAGGTTGGTTGTGGACTAGTACCTGAGATTGGAGGTACATTCCTGATTCCTTTATCTTCTCGGCGAGTTATATTGTTTATCCCGGGATTAGTCACCCCTTTTGAGTAGAGGCTTGATGATGCTAGTGTAGCTCATTTACTTGGCTAAGGACCATGAGATGTTAGGCTGACTCCTTCAGGTAGTTACCTTTGAGTTAGTCCTATATGTATACATATAAGTATGTTATTATCGTGTATCCCTCTCTTTCTCAATCTATTCAGATTGTATATGTACCCTTTGGCTTAGTATATTACTATATATACTTCTTTTCTAGTTATTTATGTATTGGCTAGGGATATACGGTATTGCACTTTAGTTCCTGAATGCTATCAGGATAGGATAGTTATCCTTATTACTTCATTATCACTGTCATGCCTAGGTCCTTTGATATTTGCCTGTAGTTATTTTCATGCCTTACATGTCATTTTATGCTTACATTTTTTCTAGAGCTTAGTTGGCCGATGCCTACTGAGTACCACGTGTTTGGTACTCATACTACACTTCTACAGCCTATAGGTTATAGTAAGAGTTATTGTCGTTGGTGTATGTATCATACCGAACAGTTATGGATCAGATATTTGGGGGTGAGCTCCTGACGTTTTGGAGTATCCCTATCTTCCCTCTTATTGTTATATTGTTCTTTATGTTATGTCAGAGATGGCTTGTATATATACATTTTTCCTGTATTTCATTTGTATTCCTGTTGTATTAGAAGCTCTTGTACTGGTTCTATGAGGTTTTGGGGTTATATTAGCTTTGCTATTATATTTATTTTAATGTTTCCTTTATTTCTATCAGTAGTTCATTACTAGCTGTTGTGGACTATGGGTTGGCTTACCTACTGGTGGGTTATAGTAGGTGTCATCATGACCTGAGAAATTAGGTAGTGGCAAATTAGTATCAGAGCCTAGGTTTACCGATATTATTGGTACAAGGGCTAATTGTTTAGTAGAGTCCTGCGGATCGATGCGGAGACGTCTATATCCTATCTTCGGGAGGCTACTGGGCAATTTTAGGAAATTCTATCCTTGACTCCTTGTCGTGTGTCTACACTTCTATGAACCTCTAAGTACTTCTTTTGACTCCATTCTCTATCATAGGAATAGCACGAGGTCATCGGTAGATGCAGATGGTATTTCAGCGCGTGTTACTAGAGTTTTAGCTCAACGTCGGCAAAGTAAGTTAGAGATTTATATCGAGGATCTTCAGCGTCAGCCAGAAGGTCTGGACTCAGCCCAGGTTTCGACAGAGTTTGTGACTGCCTCAGCTTTTCAGGATTCGATGTTAGGGGTTCTGAATCTGTTTCTGGATACCTCCCAGCTAGAGGTGATGTTAGGTCCATCGAGTAGTTCTCAAACTAGAGCTAGATTTATTGGTGTTCAGCAGGGTTTTTTGTCTATTTCAGAGTATAAGATTGGGTTTCTCGAGTGGGCCAGACATACTTCTATGTTATTTTCTACTGAGCATGAGATGGTTCAGAGATTTATCATAAGGTTAACTTTAACACTCCGTTTGACTTTTGAGCATTTGATAGTAGGGTTGTTAATCATGCGAGGGCTACAAAGAGGGCTTTTTTTGAGGCATATAGAGGTGGTAGTAAGAGGCCATGCCAGCAATTCAGTGTTAGTTGTATTCCGTATGGAGGTCGGAACCCTCCCAGTAGAGGCCAGCCTCATCTACAGCCTATTAGACCTGTTCAGGTAGCGCCCTTAGGTAGATCATGGTGATATCAGTCAACAGAGTTCTGTTCAGACATCATGGAGTATTTGGTATAGGTCTTCAGGCCTTGGCAGTTGTTCTGGGTCAACAGGTTCAGTGCCTCAAAGTATTCCAAGAGCATGTTTTGATTGTGGTGAGGTTGGTCATTGGTCTAAAGATTTCCCCAAGTGTGAGTTGGTCAGCCAGTTGGGGATGGACAACTCATGTTTCTCACCAGTTTAGAACTTCAAGGGTTTGTTATGACAGTAGAGAGACCGGTCACTGGTCCATAGAGTGTCCCCGGCGAGGGATTATTAGTCATTCAGATCATCCCGATCTGTCTTACAGTGTTGTTGCTCCTTCAATTAGAGGTAGTGCACCTAGTGGCTCATTTGGTGTTTCAAACGTTCAGTTTGAGTTCAGACATGCTCAGACTCGTACTCCTTCGGGCACACCAGCCTTATGATTTCAGATTTCTACCATGTTAGGTATGTCTTTGACTTTCTATCCTTTTGTTTCTATTTGGATTATGTTAGGGTTTTCATACATATCAATGATTTTATGTTGTGGTATTTTTATATTGGTTGTTGTATGCCTTGGTGTTTTCATAGTGATTGATGTAGGCCTTTGTGTAGGTTTATGCATATATGGCTACCCCCGTAGATGATTCTTTAGTAGTGGATCGATCGAATCCGTGTGGTATTTTCCTAGGGGTTTAGCATTTGGGTTAAAGTCCTATTTTTCTTAGCATATTGGCCTTGTTATGGCTATAGAGTGGATTAGTATTGTGCCTTCCTTGGAGTATAGCATTTGGGTTAAATCCTTGGCACTTTGGCTTTGTTGTGATCCTAGAGTGGTACTTCTGTTAATTTTCATTTTTGGTACCACCGGCACCGTATTTTGAGGTGACTATTGAAGTTGTTACTACTGTTATTACTGGGCGTTGACTGAGTCCCATTTGATAGACGGCTAGACTAGCATTACCTAGTTAGCGTTTCCCCTTCCTTGCGACTCTGATTTAGATGGCTTAGATGGCCACTTTGGTTGGTTAGCCTCCCCTTTCTATTAGCAAGGTCAGTTGTAGAGTGGATTATGAAAATAAAGGTACGTTCGACCTTTCAAGGCTTTGCTATGACTTAAGCAGTGGTAGTCTTCTTTCATAGCCCATTTCTTTTGGTGATGCATTTGGGATTGATCCTTCTATTGGATAGTTCATCACCTGATAGTGGTCTTAATCTTGATATTGATTTTGAGTTAGGGTTGGCAATTCGGTTCTATCACCTATTTCTGAGATTAAGTGGTGTGAGACTTACTTTTTGAATTGTGAATTCATCTCCTGGTGAGCGTGTTGATCTTGGTTTTGGTATGAAATTGAATACTCCATTCTTTCTGTGTTCAGGCGAGTTAAAGTTGATATAATTAGGAGAATTTAGGAAAATTCTCATTTCGGTACTTGTTTGGCCTACTGTGTCTTCGTGGATTGTGTTCCCTTGATGATATGCGCCTATGGGTATTGGTTGTCGTAGATTGAGTAGTGGTTTGACCAAATACAGGCTAAGGTTGTATTTCTTCCGAGTTGCTCAAGTGTTGACTATCAGTAGCACTTATTACAACCTTGGTAAGTTCTTGGTTATGCCTTGATACGATCTGACCTTAGCAGATTAGGTCTTGATTACTCGTATCTTCATCATATTATTTTTCCCTAATTGGGATTACGTTCTTTTGCGACATTTCAGTTTCAGCTCTTGCAGAGATTGTTGGGCTTGTGCTTGATTTTTTGGTAGCGAGGTTGATTGGGCAATTGGCCTTTGTAAGGACTTGTTGGCTCTAGTTGTGATTTTGACCTTTCTAGATGACGGCTTGGGAGTCGTGATAGATTTCGATTTGTGGATACCTACTCATCAACATAATCAGTTTGGATAGTTGAGATCGAGTAGTTAAGCTTCAGTGTTGGAATTTTAGCTTGGGTTTGCATAACTTTGTTGCATCCCCATATCTAGATTTGCCTCAGTTGGGCATTTATTTTTAGGCTGGCTAAGCCTATTCCTTGTATACCGGTTCAGTTTCCTTCAGTTTGGGTAGACCATGCTTGACAGATGCTCGAAAGGCGGTCCATCGGTATATGGTATTGGTTTCTTCTGCTTCTGACCTTAGTTCTCCATTTCGGTCAGAATAATGGATTGTCTTCTCAGCGGGAGAAGTGAGATTAAGATGAGCTTAACATGGCTTTATCCACAGTTAGTGGAACATCCTGGAGCTAATCGTTTAGTTTTATGAGATTGGTGCTTTGAACTTCTAACCGTCAGTTTTGAGGGTCATCTAGACGAGTTGTAGCTTTGGCGTAAGTGTGCAGACTGTGGTCACCTCTGTTTGTGCGTCCTAGTAGAACCTTATGGGTTTATTCTTGTGCTTACCATCATGGATTTTTGGTAATTTAGCTTAAACCTTTTAAGGATGGTGTGTTGGGATTGTGCAGACAAGAGTCAGATGATATTTTGATTTGGAATAGATAGCAGGTTTGGAAAGGCAAAAGAAGGTTAAGTTTGGATGTTGGAGTTACAGCATGATTCTGGCCTTGGATTGCCTTGATCCTGTCTGAGTTTCTGCTTGTTTTCGCTTGTATAGGTATGATGTCGGCGTGTTATGGTTTGGTTTGCATGCATCAGCCTTTCTAGGTTCAGTTGGAGGCCAGTTGGTTTTTGAGGTTGAGTTTTGGTTGTTTGGAAAGCGGAGTAAGGAGTTGGTTGAAAAAGGGATACCTTAGGTGAAATCCCTTTGAAGCATTGCTTCTGCTTAGAGGTTACCTAGGGAGTCATGCTAGAGGTATGCGGGCCCAGTATCTCATCCTCTTGAGCTTTTGGGTTTTTTCTATCCATTGACTTTCGCAGATGAAAATCCTTTTAGTAGTGGATATTATAATGACCCTCGAGGTTATTTTCTCTATTTCTGCTTATTTCGGTATTTTGAGCCTTCCCATAGCGGGTACAGGTCATTTATGACTTATTGGTACTATCGGTTCGGTTATCGGACAGTCCTTTTGAGTTTTAAACTCATTTCCCTGTTTTGGAGCTTTCATTGTTAAGGATTTGGTCTCGAACCAAAAATCCTAGTAGACGATCTCAGATGAAAATTCTGACAGTGCTATCAGCTCTGGAACATTGATTTTAGACTAGGGAAACCCTGGGTCCGGGTCCCAAGGCTTTCAGACTCATTTTGGGCTATTGGGTAGATTTGGTAAAAAATAGAACTATCGGTGTGGGCCCCATATTTAATCAAAATGAGCTCGGGTGGAAATTTTGATGGTTTTTTTGTGTCCAGAATATCGAATTTGGTATGATTGCATAATTCATTTGCGTGCACGGGGTTCCAAACGAATCTCGAGCACTCGATCGGAGTCCATTTTGGACTTAGCCAAAATCTGATATCTAATTTTCTGGTGTGACCGCTTTAGCTGTCAAGGCCCGCTAAAGTGCTCGTCGCTTAAGCTGCCTTTGTGGGCCGGCAGGGGGTCTCTTTAGCGGTCCTCATCAGCTTTTGCAGACACCGCTTTAGCTGCTAGGATACAGCTTAAGCGGGCTCTCTCCCTTTGCACCTGCCGCTTTATCAGCACTCTACCGCTTATCTTTTTAGTCAAGATTCAAGTTCGTCCACTGATTTTATATATATATATCTCCGATTTTGGATGGAGTATATGGATTATGATGCTTATTGGAAGTCCTGGATTAGGACCAGGCAGTGTATATGGATTTCCCGAATCCCCTAAGGGGCCCCTTCGTTGGAGAGTCGTCTTGCCGAAGAAGCTTGGTCATCGTAGGTCCTGCCTTTGCTAGCTAGGTGAGATGGATGAGGTGTATACACTTGGTACAGTATGGTTTGAGGATGTGGAATCGGTTCGAGTCCGGTGTCCTCGATATAGTTATGACATTTCGGTTTATGCTGCATTCATCCATTCATGTGCATTGCCTATCACCAGTATAGTTGTTTGGCGCCTATATTTATCGGTCTTATGGGGGGCTGTATAGGTACAGGTTATGGTTGCTGTTTGCTGAGTGTTTTTGTGAACCTTCCGGGGTTATGGGGGTTAGGTACTTGTTTCCCCGGACTAGCCGGCTACTTTATTATTGATTATTATGGTTAGTTCGTGGCAAGTTAGTTGTGGACTGGTACCTGAGATTGGAGGTACGTTCCTGATTCCTTTATCTTCTCGGCGAGTTATATTGTTTATCCCAGGATTAGTCACCCCTTTTGAGTAGAGGCTTGATGATGCTAGTGTAGCTCCTTTACTTGGCTAGGGACCATGAGATGTTAGGTTGACTCCTTCAGGTAGTTACCTTTGAGTTAGTCCTATATGTATACATATAAGTATGTTATTACCGTATATCCCTCTCTTCCTCGATCTATTCATATTGTATATGTACCATTTGGCCTAGTATATTACTATATATACTTCTTTCTCTAGTTATTTATGTATTGACCAGGGATATACAGTATTGCACTTTAGTTCCTGAATGCTATCAGGATAGGATAGTTATCCTTATTGCTCCATTAGCACTGTTATGCCTAGTACCTTGGATATTTGCCTGTAGTTATTTTCATGGCTTACATTTCATTTTATGCTTACATTATTTCTGGAGCTCAGTTTGTCGATGTCTACTGGGTACCACGTGTTTGGTACTCATACTACACTTCTATAGCTTGCAGGTTATAGTATGATTTATCGCCGTTGGTGTGTGTATCATGCGGAGCTGCTATGGATCAGAGATTTGGGAGTGAGCTCTTGATGTTTTGGAGTATCCCTATCCTCCGTCTTATTGTTAGACTGTTCTCTATGTTATGTCAGAGACGGCTTGTATATATACATTTTTCCTGTATTTCATTTGTACTCCCGTAATATTAGAAGCTCTTGTACTGGCTCCACCAGGTTTTGGGGTTATATTAGCCTTGCTATTATATTTACTCCGTTGTTTCCTTTATTTCTATCTGTAGTCCATTACTAGCTGTTCCGGACTACTGGTTAGCTTACCTACTGGTGGATTATAGTAGGTGTCATCATGACCTAAGAAATTGGGTCATGACAGCCATGGTCGTAGTATTTTGAACAAGACACTTTTTAGAAAATTTATAATATATAATTCGGCTAAACTTGATTTTTTAGAGTGAGATTTTAAAAATAAATTGATTGACTATCATTCATGGGTTGTATGAATATCTTTCCAAACTCATATTTGTTTAATGGTGATTAAAATTACAATATTTACTGATCCCAAGTGTATAGTGTTGTCAGGTGATATCGCCTAGTTCTCCTACTTATTCAAAAATCTAGAACTTGCCTTGAATGTGATTTGAGGCGAAATACTAGGTATATTTTGAGTTGGGAAATGAAAGTAGGTTTTCTTGTTAAGTCATGACCAAAACTAACCTACCTAAATTGTCTTTATCTCTAGTCAGCCCCTTGAGCCTAAATGAATCATCTCTTGTTTTATTGATAAGTCAAATTTTAACCCGAATTTAATCTTTGTTATCACATCTATTTGTTCACTCTATTCCCTTAGCGTCGATAAAAAAAATTGAACACAAAAATAATGCGGGGAGTAGTTATAAAAAAAAAAGAAGTAAACAATGATTCTTGTTGAGCTTATTGATATTTTAAAATATTATCGAAAAAAAAAAATGTTGTCATAAAAAAAAAAAGTTACAAAGAAAATTGTTGGCAACTACATCTTGAAAAATAATTAAGTGAGGAAAAAGGGGATTAAAAATGAAAACAAACAAACACGGAGGTTGATTTGTTTTAGAAGAAGGAAAACAATGATGTTTAAATGCTAAAGTATTTGTGTGCTTATAAGGGACTTGAGTCACTTTTATCCATATGTATCCTATCCATTCCTAAACCTACATTATAACCTTATAAAAATCCTACATGATCTCAACTCAAAGACTCTTATATTAGTGGAGAACTACATGATAGGCAAGCTTATGATAAATTTGAGTAGCTTGAAATACTTCTTTGTTGAGAGAGAGAGAATATTTTCTATCTATGCCCTTCTTTTGATTTATATTGATATATTGTGTGATTTATGAGCATTTCTCTTCATTTGGTGAGATACATTGGGAACACGAAATATTGTAATTTTGATTCTCAATAGGCGAATATGAGTGCGGTTAAAATTATTTGAACTCATGATGTTTAGTTGAATTTTGTTTTGTCCAAAATTTTCATAATTTCACTTAAAATTTTAGCCATTATTTTGTTTTGTCCTTTGCGTGAGGACGAACAAAGATTCAAGTGTGAGGGTATTTGATGAATATATTTATTTATATATTTTTATATATTAAATATTAAATATTTTAAACAAATATAAATAAATATATCATATTATCGCATATTTTCTAATAAAGTCTACAGGAAGAAGACTACAAGGGAAGAGTAAAAAAGAAACAAATTAGTAAAGAAATAAGAAAAAATTCATGGGTACAATCACAAGTTCGTAGTCACAACCGTGGAACTTTTTAGAAGACGATGCAAAGCTCATGGGTATGATCATCACTTCATACTCACACCAGTCAAATGTAGAATTGAGAAAGAAGTTATCAGTTCACGGTTATAACCATCACTTTCAGAGAATACTTTTGTGGGGGCAACACTACAATTTTATATAAATAGAGACATCACTTTGATTACAAATCATCGAACACCATCAGCAAGACATAACAATTAGTCTTGTTTACTCTCTCTTCCTTTCTTTTTCTTTTTCTTTTTGTAGGATAATATTTTCCTTTCTTTATCACTTTTTATCTTTTCTCCATAATGGAGTAATTTCTTTCCGTTGGGATAGTTGATGAAGCTTGATATATTTATAATATTATCTCGATTTTAATACATACTTCTCTTGAATATTTTATTTACAGCTTCATATTGTGTGGGAATAATAACATTTATCTAATTATGATTATCACACATATCTATTTTATCTCTAAGTTATTTTTATATTAATTTTGTTATTCTCATGGAGCGAAATTAATATATAATAAGTGAAGAGCAAAATACTAGCGTAAGAGTAATTTTTAGTTATTTATTATTCCAAATCTTTAATCTTGCTTCTTTGAGTTCTTATTCTCACAGAGGGATTGACTCAAACAGGTTTATAGATTAAATAATCTTTATCTTATTTATTCCAATCTTTATCCTCATGGAGGGATTGACTCAAATACGATTATTGATTTGAGGGGTCTTTATCTTATTTCTTTCAATTCTTATTCTCACTAAGGGATTGACTCAAATAAGTTTATTGATTTAAAGATTACTAGCAAGAGGTCTTTACACCTTTTAGCACAATTCGGGCAAGAAAATTTTTTAATTTAATTATCACTAGTCTTAAATCATTTAATTGGTATAACCTCACGGAATGTTAATTAAATATTTATTTCTTAGTGAGTAAAATATATTTGTTTTAGTAATAAATAATTATTCTTTAGAGAAATACATGTGGAGATTGAGATTTTATTATAATAATATTATCAAGTGAATTCATTGATTCCCAACTCTTTTTAAATATATAAATCTTTCAGAAGTGTTTTATTTTACTTTAAGTAATTTATAATTCAAAACTCACCTTTCATCAATTTGATTCTCTCAAATAGTAATAAAGATAATACAAATTTGTAGCCTAGATGGTTTCAATCTCTGTGGGACGATATCTTAAACTATACTAGAATTTGATAGAGTACGGGCAGTAAAATCCTATAAACACTTTCCTCGTCATTCACCAAGCATTGTAGTATAGTTAAAGAAGAGGTGTATGCATCTATAAAACAATTCTTTAGTATAAGGAAAATGCTAAAATCATGGAACTGCACTACTATCACTTTATTTCCTAAAGTTCCTTCACCTACTCATGTGAAGGACTTTAGGTCAATAGCTTGTTTTTCTACTTTGTACAAGATTGTTGCCAAGTTCCTGACTAAGAGGATCAAAGGAGTGCCCCATGGTACAATAGGTGGATCCCAATCAGTTTTCATAGATGGAGAAGTATCACTAATAATATTCTACTCTGTCATGAGCTATCTAAAGGGCATACTAGGAAGTGGATTTCACCTAGATGTGTTTTAAAGGTGGATTTGAAAAAAGCTTAAGTTACACTTGAGTGGCCCTTCCGGATGTCAACCAGGTGCAGCTGGGGCTTCAACATAATTGATCTTGGACTCTAGAACAAATCAACTATCTTGAAACAACCAAGGTCATATCAATGAAAAAAAATTCTCTTTGGATCAGATGGGTACAGAATTAAGGAATAGGCTCTTAAAGGATATGCGCAGACCCAGGGCTGCATCTTGGGTGGTAAGGAAGAGTATTGATATTAGTAGGAAGGTGATACTACAACTGAAGTCTTCTCAAGGTAGTCTTCAACAATAGCTCACTAGTATTACAAAACTATGCATCCTCAATATCCCAACGCTCTTTGAAAGAGTATCACATTGCATAAACACATTCATCCCAGATACAATTTTACTCTATAGCTTGCAGTTTAACAAAGATTATCAACAATGGACAGACTTCAAAGAATAGGTATCCAAGTGCCAATGGAATGTGTGTTCTATGCAAGAATGGTTTAGATTTTTGAGCATTTGCTTTTTAATTGCTCCTATAGCTATCAACTTTGGTGTAGATTGCTAAATTTGATGGGACATACTAGGACAGTTGGATCATGGCAACAAGAAACAGACTGGATGAGTAGAATCACAAAAAGAAAGAATGGGACTGTAGATATCACTTGTTATATGTTTGCTATGATGCTATATTATATTTGGAGGGACAAAAATACTTAGAGATTTCAGAATGGGAGAATAGACCTCGCAAAAACTTATTGACAGATTGCACATCATATTCACATTAAAGGGTAAGACATTGCTGGATGGCAGAACTTTTTAGCTGATTTAAATTGTTTTCCCTATATATCTGTTATTTTTCTTTGATCTTGTAAATCATCAAGAGTTGTAGGAGTAGAAAGTTGTACCTAGAGTAAAACTTCGTGTCTGTCTTACATTTTGGAGGTAGTTGGTTTACTAGGATTTATAATGATCAATTTTGATTAAATGAAGTTTGATCTGTTAAATAAAAAATAGTTCATCATATGTCTTTCAAGTGTCTGATCATCCACAGCTGAATCTAATACGATCTTCGTATAAGGCTCTAGACTCTCAATGAATGTATATACCAGCACCGCTTCAGTATGATGGTGATGCGGACAATCTCTAATAAGGGCTTTAAATAACTCCCAAGCCTGATATAAGGTTTTTCCTTCCTTCTGCTTGAATCCTACAATCTTGCTCCTAAGCTTTGTAGTCTTCCCAGATGGAAAGAAGCGAGTCAAGAATTTCCAAGCAAGATCATCCCACGTAGTGATAGAATTTGGTGGTTCTGCCTTCAACCACATCCTCTCTTCCCTAAGAAAGGAAACAAAAACAATGTAAGTCTCACATAATTGACTGAGACTCAGTGGTGGTGTAAGTATACTAATCTCTAAAAAGTTCTGGATATGTTGCTGCGGGTCCTCATGCGTAGTAAGCCAGTGAATTGCCTGCACGTATGCAAGACTTGCACCATGTTCTATTTTAGCTCAATTTGATCTACTAAATTTGGTCTCTAAATGCTCGAAGTTATATTCCCAGCTAGTGGTACTGCCACATTACGGACAACCATTGAAGGATCATTGTCAGCTACCATTTCTACCCTTATAACCTCAAGTTGTTGTTCTTGCTGCCTTAGATTGAGAAAA
Organism: Capsicum rhomboideum; assembly: GCA_031232105.1. Lineage (NCBI taxonomy): Eukaryota > Viridiplantae > Streptophyta > Magnoliopsida > Solanales > Solanaceae > Capsicum > Capsicum rhomboideum. Next base: position 46,681,962 of record CP124717.1, on the reverse strand, counting down.
TACTATCCAAGAACATTCCTTACGCCTTTAATGGAGTAGTCTTTCAGGCTCATGCTCAGGCTCAAATTTGACTACCTCATTTTAACGTGCCATCGTGTCGTTGTTGAGAAATTGTACATGCAGAAGTAACAACTAAGATCAATTTGTCAACACTTGAATAATAAAATAGTAAAGAAAAACTTAACATTGGTATTATCTAAGTCCCTAATAATGGCACCAAAAAACTTGATGCATTATTACACACAAACAAGTGTACATGGTCATTCAAGTAATATAAACTAGTTAGGTCAGATACTGTACCCTCGGGGCATTGTGAATTTAAAATATATAGTTAATCCAATACCACAAAGTTAAAACAAGTGTATAGTAACCAAGAGAGTGTTTTTGAATTTGTTTATGCTTACTAATTAATTGTAAACTAGAAACAAGTTGCGTTGTTGATCACAGTGATAAAGAGTTTCCAGGGTTATGACTCTAATATGCAATCATGTTGTGTTATCCAATTTCATCGACTTATTTATTTTATTTAGCTATTGATTTACAAGTTTTATACTATGATTATGGTCTCTTGAGCTTCCAATCACCTACTCGCTTGTGTTTCATGTTTATTAACTGAGTAAGGTGATCTAAGTATATGTCTATTCTAGCCACGAATCCGCTCTTTGATTCTCAAAGTTAAGATCTAAATCCTTTGTTCTTTGTTCTAACCAACAATTTCTCTTTCGAGTTCACACTGAAAATGTATATTTATTCTACTGGTCGCGAATCAGTAAAATTGTAAGATCAAGAATAAAAGAACAACTATTATGATAAACTTCATAAATCAAATCAATAGTCAACTACAACAATAAAGCTAAAGCCGTAATCCCAAAACAAAGGTATTTAGCCACTCATCCTTTAATCAAAATTGCAAGAATAAATGATGTTCATGCAAAACAATGAATAAGAAAAGTGAAGAAAAGAAACCTAATGGTGTAATCTTCTTCTCCACGCGTAGCTCGCTAAGAAGTGATCAACCCCTTGAAAAATATCCAAGGATTCAATTTATAATAGTGGAAAATAACCCTGAAACCTTCCCATACTAGGACTAGGACTTAGCCAAAGTTTGGCTCGCAAAGTCTGTTGGGACGCTACCTAGGCGGGCGCTGGCCAGGGTGGCGTGGTCACCTACCTTGGAGATCCTCCTCTAAAGTTTTGAGGGCAAGGAGGTGCAGTGGCCAGCCCCTTGCCCTATCTGATCACTTGTTCTATGAAGCTTTTAGCTTGGGGCATCGCCCAGGCCATAACCTTCGCCTGGATCATCGTCTGGAATTCGTCTACTCCCACTTCAATGCTTCGATTTTATGTATTTTATTCCTTTGGGTTAATGTCATCCATATTTTTCCCTGAAACATATCTAATTATGTATATTAATTAGCTCACCATCAAGAATTATGCACATAACATAAGGTTATATGCAAATTTTATCCTTAAAACAAGGCTAGACATGGATAAAATGGGACAATTGGGCGTATAAATACACCTAGATCAACACCTTACAATTTATGCTTAATTATTGTCTCCTTTTCCCTAGATTGAATAATTTAGTCGAAAATGGGGGAAAATCAAGACTCACCAAGAAAAAAAGAAAGCAAAATGGGAGAAAATCGGAACTCACAAATCAATATACTCCTTCCGTCCATCTTTATTTGTCCACTATTCTATTTTGGGATGTCCAACAATACTTGTCCAATTTGAAAAACCAATACATAATTTACCCCCTTTTTTTCATTTTACCTTATTCATCCCTCATTGCATTTTTCAAAGCAAAAAAATTGTTATAGGTAATATAGTAAAATCACCCCTTTATTTATTATTTATTAAGGTATGAGTCAAGTCAAAAGTGGACAAGTAAAGATGGACGGAGGGAGTAGCACTGAAATCATGATTGTGTCGGTAGTCCATTAATTTCTCATTTAAATGTTTTACCAGTATTTGACCATGATATTGTATCAATGTTTTTAATATAAACTCAGGGACAATGTCGGATTCATAAAATAAAAGAAAAAGATTTTGATTAATTATTATTTTTAGATTTATTTATTAATTTTTCATTGAGCAGCTGAAGCAGGCAGCTCTCGGTTGACATGCCTGCTTCAGCTGCTTCAATCGTGATTTTACTATATCACCCCTAATTAATTATTATAAGTTGTCTAAGTATTATAGAATTAATAATATTTAATGAAAACAGGTAAAATAGGCACAAAATAATAAATTAACTCTAGATGTTTTAAATTAACTTCACGTCTTATATGAGGCCCATTTAAAAATAAATTCAGATGTAACTTTTATAGTAATGTTACTATATCACTTCTAATTAGTTATTATAAGTTATTTAAGTATTAGAAATTATTATCTTATTATATAAGAGAGAGTTGAGCAGCTGAAGCAGGCAGCTCTCGGTCGACATGCCTGCTTCAGCTACTTCAACCGTGATTTTACTATATCACTCCTGATTAATTATTATAAGTCATCTAAGTATTATAAAATTAATAATATTTAATGAAAAAAGGTAAAATAGACACAAAATAATAAATTAACTCTAGATGTTTTAAATTAACTTAATGTCTTATATGGGGCCCATTTAAAAAAAAAATTCAGAAGTAACTTTTATAATAATTTTACTATATCACTTCTAATTAGTTATTATAAGTCATTTAAGTATTTGAAAATAAATAATATTTAATAACAAAGATAAAATAGATACAAAATGATAAATTAAAAATGGACAGATAAAGTACTTTTCAATAGTAATATCTGTGTCAAAAAGGGAGCATTCTTTTAAAAATATAATAGAAAATTTCCAAAAAAAAAAAAGACTTTTAATGAGTTGATGACAAGTCTGTTTCAGCTGCTTCAACCGTGATTTTATTATATCACCCCTAATTAATTAATATAAGTCATTTAAGTATTAAAAAATTAATAATATTTAATAAAAAAAGGTAAAATAGGCACAAAATGAAAAATTAACTCTTGATGTTTTAAATTAACTTGACGTTTTATATGGGGCCAACTTAAAAAAGTTTTACAATTATTTTTTTATAGTAATTTTACTATATCACTTCTAATTAGTTATTATAAGTCATTTAAGTATTAGAAAATAAATAATATTTTATTTAATAACAAGGATAAAAAAGATACAAAATGATAAATTAAAAATGAATGGATGAAGTACTTTTCAATAGTAACATCTGTGAATATTTCAAATGTAAATTATTGTTAAAAAAGGGATTGTGTAAAATCTTTTAAAATCCAATTTTTTTTTAAAAAAAAATTGGTATTCTTTTTTGGACGAATTTAAAATGAAAGTGCGACACATAAATTGAGAAAAATAAAGTATAAATATTGGGCCTGTGCTTAGCACGGGCACCATGCCACTAGTAATAAAACAAAGGGACACTTTCTATTCCCTCGGTTTTGTGAAAATAATTTTTGTTTATTTTTTTACATAAACTAACACAATACGTCAATATCTTAGTTCTATTTTTATACAAAATAAATCGACTGTGTATCTCGAAAATTATTTTCAGCACATTCTACTTATATATAAGTGTGGTAGAGGGACGAACCCAACTGCAACTTTTGTACTAAAAAAAGTATCAATTGTACCTCAAAGTGGCCCCATTCTATATATTACTCCCTCCATTTCTCCCAGCACCAATGTTTGTACTAACAGAAGTATAGGTTGTACCTCAAAGTGGGCCCATCAAATTTGGGCCCATTCTATATATTACTCCCTTCATTTCTTTTTAGGAAAAATTATACAAAATGTCCATTGAGTTGAATTTTTACACAAAAAATAACCCAATTTTTTTTTAATTATTGAAAATGGTCAATCGGCCTACTTTATAACTGAAAATGGCCGCTCGGCCTACTTTGTTGTTTCTTTACTTCATACGTGGCAACAAAATTAAGACACACCACTGATGCTTCCCCACACAACCAATTCATTGACTGACAACAATAGAACATATAATTAAATTACTTATTTGACAATTACATGCATTTTTTATGATAAGTAGGGGTAATTAGTAATCTATCTAATAAAAAAAGATAACACACTATAATAAATTAAACTACTTATAATGGTAGTGAAACAATTAATCTTTACCGTCCTTGATGTATATGTAATTTATTGAGATAATGTGCTATACCTGAAAGAGATAATCTTTATTGAGACACAACTAAAATTAAATGAAAGACTATCAACTATTGCATACCTGTCTGTCTAGTATATAATATTGATACACAATTATACATTATTTATACAATATTGATACATTATATACCTATTTATACAATATCAATACACGTTCATATATTATTTATACAGTATTGATACATGTGTATACACCATTTATATAATATTGATACATTACATAACTATTTATACAGTATCGATATATTTTTATACACATTTATACAATATCGATATATTACATATGCACTGCATAACTATCTGTGTATCATATATACATGTTTATACACCATTTATACAATATCGATACACATTTATGCACTATTTATTCAAGGGAAAAGGTACGAATTTACCCCCAAACTTTCATAAATGGTACATAAATACACTTCGTCATACTTTGGGTACAATTTTACCCTTGCCGTTAATGATTTGGGTTGTATATGCCCCTGGACCTAACGGCGGGACACGTGTCACAATCTTAGCCTTTTACCCTTTTTAATTTATTTTAACCCTACTAATTAAATACCCAAAATTGAACCCCACTACCCGACCCACCACCTACCCGGTCCATGGAATGTTCAAGAGACTGTCTAAATTCCAAAACAAAAAGACAATGTGTCTCTCTCACTCTCTGACTCTCTCACTCCTCACTTCTCACTTCTCACTCCTCACTCTTCTCTCAAAACCCTAACAAAATTATTTTTGATTATTGCTTTTAATTCCTCGCGGCGTGACTAGAGTTCTATGTATGTTTCTTCTCCCTTTCATTTAATTATTTTCTTGTTTGAAAAAATCATTTTCTTGTTCGAAAAACCCTAACAGACTTTCATAGAAATTTATAAAGATCATTTTTGTGTCCAATTTTAGGGGTTTGTTGTTTTTTGTTCTTGAGGTTGTTGATTTTGTGGTTTATTCGTTGATTTTAGGTTTTTGTCGTTTTTTTTCTAGGGTTTTGGTGGTTTGACGTTTTTAGGGGGTTTTCAAGGGTTTTGCTTCCTTTTTTTTTTTTTTTATGGATTTTCAGAGATCTGTTTTGAGTGTGACCATTTCTTCATTTCTCGTTGTGGAATAACTTTTATTTCTAAGTAATAAAAAAAATTCAAAGTATTGTTAGAAATTTGTGCACATTGTTAAACAATTATTCCATTGTCTTGTTCTTTATGGTATGAGCAGAACTTTTTGATGTTTATTATTTCTCTTTTGTTTGATTGTGTCTAAATATGTGGTCCCTTCCTTTATTCTTTTCTGTATAAAATATGAGAATTATATCTTTTTCATGTGTTTGTGACTTGTCTTTATGAAAGGGTCCCTTTTCTGATTCTCTATTGTTGTTTGTGTTCCCTATATAAAAAATGTTAGTATGTTAACTCCAACTTGTTGTTTCTACACTGTTGGAATTTGTTGAACCAGCGTTGCAAGAACACAACATTGTCCCTGGATAAAAAAACATAAAGAAATAACACAAAAGTGGAACAACTTTTGGATGTACCATATAAAAATATAAAGCAAGTAACAATTAAACATCTACAAAGACAAATCAATAACATGTTGCTTTTCCTACCATAAAAGAATAGTCAGCTTACTACTCTAATTCAATATTTAAATTGGTGATTGGGCATCACATGGTCATTATAGAAAAGAATATAAAACAGAACAAGAAAAGGGCAAGTTTTTGTAGCTGAACTTTAAGTCTGAATAAGAAAATCTAAACATGAAATTCATTTTTAATGCAATTAAACAGATGAACCTATGGTTACTAAAATGATATTTTCTTCAAATACTTCTAAATATTTTGAACCGTTAACTACTATGACTTATGGTTATTTTTATGTAGTTTGTAAATATGTAAGTTTTATTTCAAAAAAATTGAAGATTCTATGTTTGAATTCACACCAAACACTAGTTAGTTTGACCCTCCTACTGCCAATTAAGCCAAACAAATTGAAATAGAGAGATGTATTCACCTGTTGTTTCATCATTAACTGTCTCATAGGAAGATGTATTAGTTGAATAAGAGAAGCCAACCCCTACTGGAGACTCCAAGTATAACATGTTTGCCTCTGCATATTCAAGAGAGAAACAATTTATTTTGCTGCTTCTACTAAAGATATCCCAAATCATTCTTAACAAGAACTTTTCCTCTTGGTCTAAATGGACCTTTCTCAGAGAATGCACCTACTCCCACTGAAGAACAACTAGGTCCTACAGAAAAACAAGTGCATATACACAATATTATTAGTTAACAGTTAACACAGTATTGTTACTTAGCTTAGTTTAAGTTACATAACTAAATTGTTTAATTTAAGTTACATAACATAATATTGTATGTTAACTTATTAAGTAAACATAACTGTTAACTTAATAAGTAAACATATATGTTAGCTTAATTTATTTTAACGTATTAACTTATTTAGTAAACATAACTGTTAGCTTAATTTACTCTAATGTATTAACTTATTAAGTAAACATACCTGTTAGCTTAATTTAATGTATTAGGTAAATACTCTTTGTTAACTTAATACTGTATGTTCTCTATTATTAAGTAAACATAACTGTTAACTTAATACTGTTTGTTACTTAACTGTCTAGTTTAAGTTACTCAATTATTAAGTTAATTTTGTATGTTAACTTATTAAGTTACATAATACTGTTTGTTACTTAGCTTAATTTAAGTTACATAACTGTTAGCTTAATTTAATGTTTTAAGCTACTAACATGGTACATTAACAGTACTATTTTGGGTTTGTTTTGGGTCTGTTTTGGGTTTGTTTTGGTTCTGTAACTTAATAATGTTTTACTCTTTATAGGTTATTAAAATGGTAAATGTTACCATATACTTTCATTATGGTGGTGATTGGATTAAGCATCCACAAACATTTTATGAGAAGGGATGGGTACACTGTTGGAACGGGTATGATCCTGATCTCCTCTCTTTTATTGACTTAGTGAATGAGTACACCAGTAAGTTGTGTTCTATAAGTGTTCAACAACTTATTGTACTTGGACCTTCTGATAAATATTTTGAAATACAAGGAGATGAAGGAATTAGGACATTATTATCTTTTGTATCTGAGGATTACCATTTCATTCACTTGTTTGCTACTGATGATTGTGAGTTAACTGTTGATGTACTTGACATTGTCATGCATAGTAGTTCTTTTTCGCTTGTACCAATAGTTGATGAAGCAGGAACAGATTGTAGTGATAATGAAAGTGATAATGGAATGGTGTTTAGCTGTTCAGATTATGACACCGATGAGTTAGAGGATTTTGTTATAAAAAAGAGAAGGACTATAACAGATAGTTTGCAAAATTATAAGGAGATTGCTAAGGGTATGTCCTTCAAGGACATACCAAAAGCAAGACAATTTTGCAAACTTTATGCTTTGTCTAAGAAGGTAGAACTTGTTGTGGTGAAAAGTGATAAAAAATGATTGAGATATACTTGTGGTGCTGATGGTTGTCCATTTCAATTACTGATTTCTGAGGATGACACTACTCCTGGAGTGAGTGTCAAAACACTAATAGATCATATGGATCCCCATTTGATTGCATATGACAACAATGTAATTGACTACACAACCATAGCACATTATTACAAGAAAAAGATTCAAAGTGATCCAAAATACAAGGTCAAGGATATGAAGGCTGACTTACATAGGGTGTTTGATGTAAATGTAAGTGAAGCAAAATGCAAGATAGCAAAAAGGGAGATTCTAGAATCTCTGCAGGGTAGTTTTAAAGATTGTTACAACAAATTAGAGGCTTATGCAACTACATTAAGGAGTTGCAATCCAGGATCTGATGTTGTGATTCAATTGTCTAAGGAGGCACTAGAAAACGATAGGAGAAAATTTCTAAGGATGTATATTTGCTTCAAGGCATTGAAGATGGGTTTTAAGGCAGGTTTAAGGACACTCATTGGGTTAGATGGTACATCTCTTAGAGGGAAAGACAAGGGACAATTATTAGTTGTTGTTGGTCAAGATAGTATGAATTGTTTCTATCCTATAGCATGGGCTGTGGTAGACAAAGAGACCAAAAGAACATGGACTTGGTTCATGCAACATTTACAACATTCACTTGAACTTCAAAGTGGTGAAGGAATGACATTCATATCAGACATGCAAAAGGTAATATTATTTTCTGCTACCATTGATTTATTTAATTTGTATGTTAATTATGATATTACATGATATGTATTTGTTTTCATGTGATGTTTAGGGGTTGGTTGATGCAGTAAAGAATGTGTTGCCTGAAGCAGATCATAGATATTGTGTAAGACATATTGAGGCAAATTGGTGGGGGAGATGGGGTAAAGGTGAGCTGAAGAAGTTTTTGTGGTGGTCTGCATGGTCCTCTTTTTCAGAGGAGTTTGAAGACCAACTTGAACAAATCAAATAGGTGGAGGAAGAAGCTGGACAGGATTTACTAGACAGGTATCCTCCCAAAACATGGTGCAGGTCTTATCTTGATACAGTGTACAAAATTCAGATAGTGGACAATAATTTTACTGAGTCCTTCAATGGATGGATACTTAAAGCAAGATACATGTCTATAATTTGAATGTTGGAAAAAATTAGAGTTAAGGTAATGACAAGATTGTCAGAAAAGGAGGCCTTTTTGATGAAGTGGAGAGATGATCAGTTTAGTACCAAAAGTGAAGCACTGTATAATGAGTTTTTAAAGATATCTCAAGTTTGTAGGGTGAGTGGCAATGGGGACAATGGCTATGAGGTCACATAAAGTGAAGATAGATACATTGTCAATCTGAAGGAGAAGAGGCGTACTTGTAGGACATGGGACCTCACTGGAATTCCATGTACACATGCAATTAAGGCCACGGAGCACAAGAAAATGAAGCCTTACACTGAAATTGATGAGTATTACAGTAAGAAGGTAGCTTTGCAAGTTTACAAATACAAGTTGCTGCCTGTTAGGGGAGAACTCTTCTAGAAGGTTAGCCCTTCACAAGTCATGGAACCACCAGATTTGGTCAATCTTGTTGGCAGACCTAAAAGTGAGAGGGATAAACAAAAAGAAGAAGAACTTAAGAGACAAGAAGAATGAAAGCAATCAAGAAAAGTTAAAGTGATGACATGTAGCACTTGTGGACAGAGAAATGATAATTCAAGAGGGTGTGCAAAGGTAATTTAATTAGACTTTGTATTTAATGCACTTTTATTTAATTAGACTATATAAGTAATATTTTTTGAGTTATGTTAAAGCATGCAAAGCAAGATGCTACTAAGAAGAAACAACCTATTGGGGGAAGGAAGAGGCAGCAGCCTAGGAGTGGCTTAATTGATGAAGAGGAACCTGATGAAGAAGATATCAACTTAACAGCCCCCCGATTTGAGCAAGATGATGAAGACTCTCTTCAAATGCCTAGAACAGAATCTGAAAAAGTTTATCTACAAAGACTACAAAGTAGACAAAGACCACAATAACCAATTGGGAGTAGAGTGATAAGCTTCAGAGGTGATAGATATGGTGTTAGTGAATTAATTAACCTTCCAATATCACCAACTGGATTAACTTGGCAAGGAAAAGAAGCAGTTACTACCAACCAGTTACAAGCACAAAAGGGCTGAAAAGTTAAGGACAAGAAGAGGATCGTATCATTAGCCTTATCTTGGGTCTATCTTAAGTCTGTTTTAAGTTTATTTTGAGTCTGTTTTTCGTGACTATTTAGGGAATGTTATAGGTCTGTTTTGATGACTATTTTGACATGTTGTGGGTCTGTTTTGGAGTTTGTTTTGGTAATTGATTTTGGCTCTGTTTGGGACATAATTTTGGGTCTGTTTTGGTGATTGATTTTGGGTCTTTTAGGACATGTTTTTGAGTCTGTTTTGGACCCAAAGATAGATAATACTTTTTTGGCTATTTTGGATATCTTTTGTAAGCAATGATGATGATGTTCCTTACTTTTGTTTGTAAATAAGGTGACTGTTGTTCCAGCTTTTACTCATTTCAGAGTTGTGTTAGTTATCTTGTACATGGAACATAAATTTTGATGAGCATATTCTCCTTTTTTGTACCCTACGTTGGGTGTATATCCACTGTTAGCAATTCTACTGGTGTAGTTGCTTATATGAGGCATATAATTTGTTCATTATGTGCAGATGTTTTGCCTGAGCTTTCCCTATTAGTATGTCTTGTTTGGGTGAGGTTTAGAGAAATTTGTGCCTTTGTAATATATTTGTTTCCTTGAATGTAGCATATTTGCATATAACTTACCCTCACTTACGGATGGAAATTGGAGATCATATTACTGATGACTATCTCAGCCTTGAATTAACATCCTAGTGGGAGGACATTTTAAGAAAAGTTTTTGATTAATATAACCTGAATATATATGTCTGCATCTAGACTTGTAGCCTATGTTTGTAACACCATTTCACTAAAACTTTCAGATCCTGTAACAAAATATCAAACTGGTGGAACTTATTGGCCTATTGTGCACAACACAATAATTTTCTCAATGGTGCTAATGCAAGTTTTAGCTATGGCAGTCTTTGGACTAAAAATTGAAACTTATTGGCATATTGTGCACAACACAATAATTTTCTCAATGGTGCTGATGCAAGTTATATCTATGGCAGTCTTTGGACTAACAAAAGTTTCACATCCGCTGATATCATTATTCAAGCACATCCCTGCTCAGGTATAATTTAATTTCATGAGAAACTTGTATAGTTGAATTAAGAAAGATCTTAAGTAAGAGATAGTCATAAGCATATTTTCATCTCTTCCCCTTAAAGACATCGAATTCTGTTGATTGACAATAGAAAATCTACTAAATCTTACATTCATGTTCATCACTTGAAAATTACAACCAACAATCCGACAGACACAACAAATGAAACAATAAACAACATCTTCATCTTCAACAATTTTTCTTCCAAATTTCTTGATTTGTTCACCTCGGAGTAGTTTATAGCCTCTAAAAGCTCCAACTTTTGCTTTAACTCGTCTCTTTCAATCTTAACCGAATTCAATGAATCTCTCAAAGTATTCATTTTCACCGTAGCAACTTCCAATTTAGCCTTCAAGTTGTTTATTTGGACCAAAATATTTCCCGAATGATTATCTTCCCACTTTCAAAAACCACAATTTTCACTCTGTTTCACAACAATTGAAAATATTTCATATTTTCATAACTTAAAGCATACTAATTAAAATTTACAAATTATACAAATTAACACTTGTTGAAAACATACCTTTGGTTTAGAACACTTATAAAATTTTCTTCCGGGGCTCAATGGAGTCCTTGAAGTGAAACAACGAGCAATTTCACCACAATGACAAGTATTCATTGAATTACTAGAATCACAACTAATTTCGGACATGTTTTAAACCTAATTTATGAAATTAAAAAGGAAAGCAAAAAATTAAAATGATGGAGCAGAAATATAACGATGGATAGGTTTTGAAGAAAAGGGATTTAGGGGTTTTGAAGAGAAGGGATGGAGCAGGCTTTGAAAAAATTTAGGGCTTTTGGAACAAAGAAAACGATTAATGAAAGGGAGAAGAAGTGAGAGAGTAAGAGCAGGCTTTGAAAAAATTTAGGATTTTTAGACAGTCTCTTGAACATTCCATGGACCAGGTAGTGGGGTGGGTCGGGTAGTGGGGTTCAATTTTAGGTATTTAATTAGTAGGGTTAAAATAAATTAAAAAGGGTAAATAGCTAAGATTGTGACACGAGTCCCGTCGTAGGTCCAAGGGCATATACAACCCAAACTATTAACGGCAAGGGTATAATTGTACCCAAAGTATGACGAAGGATATTTATGTACCCTTTATCAAAGTTTGGGGGTAAATTCATACCTTTTCCGTTTATACAATATCGATACATTACATATACACTACATAACTATTTATACAATTGCGATAAATTACATATGCATAATATATACATTTGTATAGAACATAATTTTTGTTGAATTTTTTTATTTAATCACTTGAATGGAAGAAATAGGTAAAAATTTACTATGATAAAAGACTCAAGGACCACCCCTTTTGGAGTCTCAATATTTTCGAATTTGCTATCAATAAAATGAGGTCCTTGAGCCTCAATATTTAGCCTTAAAAAAAGATATATACAATAGATTTGCAAAACAACTAAAACAAACAAAGAAAAACAAAGAAAAGAAAAGGAACGAGAATTGAAAAAAATAAAAAAGGAAATAGAGATTTTGAAGAAGATTAGGTGCAACAAGAACAAGTTGGCTATTTTTTATGTAAATAAAAACTTGGCTATATTTATTGTAAACTAATTACTCTATTGTACATATTTGAAATTATTCCTTTTTTTTATTTGTCCTATTTGGGTTGGACACACCCCTTAATAAATCCCTTAATTCTATAAAATTAAAAGTACTTTTACCCATATACCCCTAATTAAATTGTATATCTATTTTCAAATCAATAATAATTACATTTATTGAACAAGGTCATGATAATTAACAATTTAATAACAATTGAAAATATTGACTCTCGAAATTCTATTTGTACCACATAAATTGCGATAAATATAGTAACATAGATAAAAGTACTATAAATCAACAACTTTAAATATCTAAGAAAAAATATATAAAAAATGTAGTTGACTCACAAATTTCATATGTGCAACATAAATTGGGACAAAGAAGGTGACATATGTGTCAAATTTATGTAAAAATACTACAGATCACAATAATTAAAAATTTGGTCCAAATTCCATCTATCACATAAATTAAGATACAAAAATTAATATAAATTACTTTGTCTTCTCCTTTTACCATGTGTATAAGCCTATTAATTCTTATACCAATTCACTACTAATTTGTCTTAATTTTTTAGTCTTTTATATATTTAAAAATTATTTTAAATATACTATAAATCATAATAATTAACAATTTAAAATATCGACTCTCGAAATTCTATTTGTACGACATACATTGAGACAAAAATAGTAACATAAATTATGTGAATATTACATAAAAGTACTATAAATCAACAACTTAAAATATCTAAGAAAAAAACATATAAAAAATGTACTCGACTCTTAAAATTTCATATGTGTAACATAAATTGGGACAAGAAAAGTACGATATGTGTCAAAATTATTTTAAAATACTATAAATCACAATAATTAATAAATTTAAAATATTTTTAATACATATAAAAATTTGGTTTGCTCCAAATTCCATCACTCACGTAAATTTGTAATTCTTGGCTATTTCAATCTATTCTATGAAAATAGAAAGAAAATAAAATCTCAGCAGTTACCATTGTACTAAACAAACAATAAATTGCACTATAAAAGTGTGGGGCCATTAACAATTGAAAATATCTACTCTAGAAATTCTATTTGTACCACATAAATTGCGACAAAAATAGTAACATCAATTATGTGAATACTAGATAAAAGTACTATATATAAGAACAACAACATACCCAGTGTATTCCTACAAAGTGGGGTCTGAGAAAAAGTACTATATATCAACAACTTAAAATATCTAAGAAAAAAACATATAAAAAATGTAGTTGACTCACAAAATTTCATATGTCCAACATAAATTGGAACAAAGAAAGTGACATATGTGTCAAAATTATGTAAAAATACTACATATCACAATAATTAATAATTTAAAATATTTTAAATACGTATAGAAATTTGGTTTGGTCCAAGTTCCATCTATCACAAAAATTGAGATACAAAAAGTAATATAAATTATGCCAGTGTGTTAGCACGGGCTCCTGTATCTAGTAATTATGCTAAACTAATCGAGGCCGTCCATCAATTTCATGAAAAGCAGCTATAAATAATAATAATAATAATAATAATAATATAAAAAAAAAAATCCTAACAAATTCATAGCTTGTTTGTCCAAACTTCTAAAATTAGCTTAGTTTGAAAAATACTCCTTCGTTTCTAAATAAATGGGGTTTTAACCTTTGTATTTTGTTCCTAAATAAGTGGTGTTTTAAATAATCAAAAAGACATTAATGATGTTCTTCAAATTTTACCCTTTTTAAATACAGAGAATTTTACATAACCAAGAAGCTAATAAAGAGTTGCATCTTTTTCAAGCTATTAAATAAGGATACGTTTGTAAAAACACTCTATTTTCTAGGAATGAGTGTTTCTTAATGGGTATGCCCTAGTTAAAAATACTAATTATTTAAGAATGGAAGGAGTCCTTTTGATCAAAAGTGTTTTTAGAAAATGTGTTTTTGGTGAGAGGCAGTTTGTATTTGGCTAATCAATTAAAAATTACTTTGAGAAGCAATTAGGTTTGACCAAGTTTTTAAAAATGTTCCTAAGTGTACGTTCTCAAAAATGCTTTACTTTGAGGGGAAAAAAATATTTTTTTTAGCTTTTGAAAAGTTGTTTCTACTACTCTTCAAAAACAGTTAGGCCCTCTTAAGCTAGAGATATATTCACTTTTTTCGAAAAATTATTTCACTTTATAAAAAAAAATGATGTTTGGTCATAAAAATTTCAAATGCAACTTGTTGGAAAAGAGAAAATAACCCTCAATTTGTTTTCATTTTTTTTCCATCTCACTATTTTACTTTTTGTCTTTCCAAAAGTCTAAAAAGTCTTTTAAAAAAATGCATGACCAAACATAACTCCAACTCTAAATTTTTTTGATTTTCATGGCCAAACACCTAATTATTTTTTCCTAAAAACTTAGCCTAATACATCTTTCTTTTTAAAATAAGCAATTTTTAAAAAGAAAACAAATATTTTTGACCTTTATTAGTCAATCAATTTGGCCATAGATTTGGCTCGAGTGTAGTACATGTTACACAACTTAGCGGATGCTGACCCACTATCCTAGTAAAGTTTGTAGGCCAATAAGAGGGTTTTCCAATGCAATTTATAATCACTAACTGGCTGGGTCATGGTTAATTAAATAGATTGATCTTATTAGTCCCACAAAATATTGGAGTATCACAAACTATGTGCTGGATGTGCTTGTCTCAAAGATTAAGCCATGCATGTGTAAGTATGAACAAATTCAGACTGTGAAACTGCGAATGGCTCATTAAATCAGTTATAGTTTGTTTGATGGTAGTTTAGGCACCAACCAAATCGAGTCGACGGCGGACGCACCCCCGCGCCGTGCAAAAATCAAAAGAGCGTGAACACGACCCCTCGCTCGTCGGCGGCGACTGTCGCTGGTCGGCATGGGCGCCCAGTGGGCATGTCAGCGTGCGGCGTGGGCACATGGTAGCATGCACGGCTAGTCCGTGCGACGCCGCCCGTGCCCGCAAAACCACGTCGGCGGCCCATCCCAAAGTCCAACTACGAGTTTTTTAACTGCAACAACTTAAATATACGCTATTGGAGCTGGAATTACCGCGGCTGCTGGCACCAGACTTGCCCTCCAATGGATCCTCGTTACCAGGTCCAGACATAGTAAGGATTGACAGACTGAGAGCTCTTTCTTGATTCTATGGGTGGTGGTGCATGGTCGTTCTTAGTTGGTGGAGCGATTTGTCTCGGGTCGCCGTGTCGTCGCGGGGCGGATACTGGCCTCCCGTGCGCCTCGAGCTCGCGGCCGGCCCAAATGCGAGTCCACGTCGACGGGCACCATGCACTTGGCACCCATGCATCCTCAAGTAGGCACCACGGACTCGGCACCCGCGCGCCCGTGCACCCGCCGCCGCAGGTTCACCTACGGAAACCTTGTTACGACTTCTCCTTCCTCTAAATGATAAGGTTCAATGGACTTCTCGCGACGTCGCGGGCAGCCTTCTCTCCACATGTTTGTGACAAGTTTGATGCCAGAATTTGTGCCAACACTTTAAAAATAAATGCCTAATGGTATATTGGCCTAAAAAAAAAAGAAGAAGATAAAAGCCTAATTCACTTCAGTGCCTTTTAGATTCAGATCTCCGAATTCTAGTTTGGTATTACTATCATATGATTAGCCACCCATAAATGTTTCTCATAAACAAGTCAAAGTCCGGTGATAGTAAATGCGCCAACTTTTTATCCTATACTCCTTGCATTCACCTTTACTTGTTTACAATAAATTTTCACTTTCTTTGAGAAATAATAAATCAAATATTTATTTTACAATAATACCCAAATTTATTTGTGTATAACCTTAAGCTTTGAGAAATAATTTAAAAAATAAGTAATTAATTTTAAGAACAAAATATTTAAAAAATTCTTTTTATATGCTATAGTAGACAAATAAAAATGAAAATTTATTTTTAATATAGAAGACAAGTAAAAGTAAACCGAGAGAATATAAGCTCTCAGATGCCTTACAAAGCTTATTAAGGTACTTACAGTGTCTTCAGGAGAAAATATTTTTTTGAGTTCTAGTGATTACTAGTACTAGTTTACAATAAATGGAAAAAAAGAACTATCACTCACCTAACCCAGCCCCTAACACGTCTTCCTATCCACTAATTCCCACTCAATTTTAAAAATTCTTCAATAGCATTTATTCTTGTACCAAATTGATATTAAATTTATATAATTTTTCAAGTGTCGTCAGCCTATTCTTTTTGAATACATATTGCTTTACAATTAGAAAAATATAATTAACCAAAAAAAAATAAAAATACTATACACACACGTGTACAAGGACATCACTTCGCAAAAAGAGTATCATATGGCTAAAATATTAGCTAATTTTAAATTATTTTGTTCATTATTTACGCGAAAATGGTATTATCACATTTCATGTACCAAATGATCCAAGTGGATAAGTGAACTCTTTTGTGATAAATTCATACATTGTTTTTTTAATTTTTGAAATAAGCTTTTTTTTTTTATATAAATTATGTTAAAAGTACTCTAAATAATAGTAGTAAATATAAACTAGTTAACGTACCATTAATTATTTGAAAAAGATTGTAACTTAAATTATTTAGTTTCTTAAATAATGGAATAATTCCTTAGCAACATATCTTTTGGAAGATGGAAGGAGAAGTGGTGTTTTCTTTCTCAATACTGAGGGTTTGTGTCACGATCCAAAAATTGAGGTCATGATGGTAACTATTCCGACTCAACCTTGGTAGATAAGTCAAACACCCAAAGAGGAAAGAAGATCAAATTAATACACAAAGTAAGACAAAACGAACTTCAAAAAGTGAAGTCAAGTCAACACAAATCCAAAATAAGCGAAAGTCTGATGTAAATGACATAAATATTCCCAAACCCTGGTGTCATAAGTATAAAAGCATCTAAAATATATCTGAGTCTAAAAATACATCGTTTGTTTCTGAATATGAAATAAAGACATGAAAAGGATAGAAGGAGGTCTGGAAATCAGCTCTTGACTCTAGAGTGTGCCAGTACCTCGAATCAATCACCAATAGCATGATCAACTGCCCCGTCTAGTACTCAAACTAGGATCTGCACCGAAAGGATCCAGTAGGGATGAGTATGGTCCACTTGTACTCAGTAGGTATAATAGGTTGACTGAACAAAGCAGAAAATAATACAAGTAAAGAAATACTATAAGCACGTCACCTGCAAACAGAAAAGTTCTCAAACGGTAGCTCACACCGTCTCCACTAACAGTTCTAATATATAAACAAAACAAATAGAAATAGGCATTCACGAAAGTACATAGAACAAACTACACGTCAAGTAACACATAAAATGCATATGCAAATGCAATGCAATGAATGATGAAGTGAATAGTTTGAAAGTCATCGCATGCCTTTTTGTATACATCTATCGAGCCTTAATGCTCCCAAAATAGGACCAATGGGGGGTTCGCAACTCGTATACTATCTCAGAATCTCAACCCACCTCTCTGGCTTGTGTTCACGGATCAAGGTTTTCAAAAAAAAATCTCATTTTCTTTCAAAACAGTGTTCCTCAATGGTATCAATATCTCCTGAATATGTATAAATGAATGAGGATATAATGCTCACAATCAAATTAGTATGAAGATAACAAATCCATTCAATGCGTGTATAAGTGAGCCCAGAAATTAACTCAATATCGCAACATTTCATGATATCAGTTCTAGTTTGGCACCATTGGAATAAATATACATGTAAGACATAATTAATATCATATCAACCCATAACTCGGGTATTTCTATCATGATAAAGGCAAACAATGCTCAATAAGGACTATAATATCTATTCAAGCTCCCACACGGGAAGCACATTCAGAATAAGACATTTAAATGCACAAATAAAGCCAATGATGTCAAATATAACCCCCACATGGGCAACACATAATATATATTATCACAAGTCAACAACAACAAAAATATAGGCCCCCACACGGGCATCACGCAATATATAATAGCTCAAGAAATAATTCCCATAGTTATTTTCCCCAAACCATGACATGCTTTACTTATTTATTAACTACCCAGCCCAGTTTAAAGAAAGTTAAGTCATAACCTACCTGAAGCGTCGAAATCCAAGCCTAAAGTCCTTCAACACGGAGCTTTTTCCTCTCAAAAAGTTTTGGAATTAACTAAAATATACAAATACAACATCTACGTATTAAAAGAAATCTAATGATACTCATATTGACCATATTTAAGTCAGGTCTAAAACGGGTTCGAAAAATGGGTTCGAAAAAAAAGGGGTAAAACTATAATTTTATTTTAGAAATGCATTGCCCAAGGTTATAGGAGTATACAATAGAAAACGCACGCGAAAACGAGGTCCAAATCAAAGAAAAATCATTTTTAAGCTTTACAGGCAAAATCCTCAAAATGCCATTTTGAATTCAAGATTAAGGAGTGATTTCGATGATATAATCAATGTAAGGTAATGAAAATAAGGTTGTGAAGCTTACCCAAGCTCAAATGGTGATGAAAACACTAAAAATCATCCAAACCCAAAGCTCAAAGGTCCAAATATGGTGAAAAATCACAAAAAAGGGTACACATACAGCGATGGCCGCTTTAGCGGCTAAATGACTGCTAAAGCGGCTATTGCTAAAGCTGTGCCAGGATGCTAAAGCGGCTATTGCTTAAGCGAAGCCAGGACTCTAAAGCGGTCTTTGGCCGCTTAAGCGGCTGCACCAGATAACAGCTGCATCAACAATTTTGCTAAGTTGCAAAGTTACCGATCTACCCCTCGAGATTCGTTCGGAATCTTGAGAATGCAAACGAACTATGCTACTAGGCTATTTTCGATGTTTTGGATTCAATGGAAATGTCGAATTTTTGAAAAAGGATCATTTTCAATAAATTAACCCCCGAAACCCCCAAAAGCCTATTAAACTAGTTTCTAAACGGAGGGTCGAAATGCAAACTAAAGGTTCTGAACCCGAATCAACCCTGCTACTAACCCAAATTCAATATTTCGGATCTAATCGAATTGTCCAAATCATCATTCGGCACTCGAAACATCAGATATTAACCGAAGTCAACTATAGGATTTTTAAAGCCTCTAAAAACCTCAAACTCTCCCAAAATCCTCCCGAAGGCATTGGGAAACGTGTCAACCATCCCCATGCCCCAAAATCAACATGTAGCAACTACGACGGAGGGTAAAATGGTCAAATCACATAAAAAATAAATTTTCACAAACCAAGTCATTATTGCTTGAAAGCACACACTTGGGTGGTGTCAACGAGATGGTTCGGTCAATTATTTTCTAAAATTACATTATCCCAATTTTTTGGGTATTTTATAACATATAATCAAAATTAATTTTTTTAAAATTATCCCAAACATGTTGGTTTCTCTTCGGTATCGGTACTGTTCGGTTAATTTTCGGACTTTTTAATTTTAAAATTTTACCTCAAAATACACCATTATTAAAATATTTTTTACTACTCCCTCCGTCCAAAAATAGTTGCCCACTATTGACTTGGCATACACCTTGAGAAACAATAACTAATAGAAGTAATTTTACTATATCACCCTTTGAATATAATAAATATCATGCTTTGAAAAATGCATTAGGTAATGAATATTATTTAATAGCAGTGGGTAAAATGGGCATATCATGGTAAATTATTCATTAATTTTCCAAACTGGACAAGTATTGTTGGACATTTATTTTTAATGTAGTAAACAAGTAAAGAGGGACGGAGGGCGTACTAAAAAGATCAACTCAATAAAGCCCATAGGGGGAAGTTTTTCTACTATTTATGAACAATTAAATAGCATTTAGCAACACAACAATGAAAGCATCATCGTGACGTGAAACTTGAAAATACCAACAACTTCTTATATTTGCCCAATGAACCCTTCATATTTGATATTAATATCTTCTCCATTCTGGATACGGTGAAATTTCAAAAACTTCGTATGTATATGTGATTTCTCAATAAGGCTTTCTGGTGTTGATGAATCTCTTTTTGGTTGACAAAAGAGAAGTAACTTAGCCAAAAACTCTCCACCTGAAAGCAAAAGAAACAGAGATTAAGTTTGACTGGAAATTTAAATGAAGAAAAGAATTTAGATATTTATTCCTAGAATTATGATTTTCATATAAGCACACGTAATAGGATTATCAAAAACTAAAAGCGAGTGTCGTTTTTTTTCCCCTTACCTGTGAGTATTAAAAACTAAAAGCACACTATAATAAGATTACTCCTAGACTTTAGGTATCTTACCAGTGAGTGTCTTTTGTTCCCTTTCCTTAATACTTGGCAAAAGCTAAAAGAAAATAACATTTCATAGTGTCTAACTCTAACGTGAGAGATCTATGTAGTAGACAGTGGACACTCTGCTCTGCTCTGAGGAGGAGATACAAAAATGGATAGCGATAGTGAAAGAAGTAGAGAGAACCGCACAGAAAGAGAAGGAGAGAAAGAAGTTGTTGGCGATAGCTGATACGTCCAAATTACACCGCCCTCAAGAAGTATAAGCGTTCTTTGTCAAATATATAACCCAACAAAGGTTGGGGTCGAATCCCACAGAAAATATGGTGAACACTAAGTCTTTTGTGATTTAAGTGACTATTAGTTTATAATTTTCTTGAAATGGAGTTTTTTTAATAAATTTTGAATAAATATCAAGCTTGTTGTAAGTAACCATGTTAAATTCACAAACTTTTAATCATTAGAGAAAGCGAAATAGGATTTAGATCAACATGGCCTTTTAACACTTTCGGGTCAATATCGATAATGAATTCTTCTTAATACAAGGAATGTCAAGCAATTGAATTTAAATGTACGTCTAAACATTTCTCAACCTAATTAGACAATTATTCCTTTAATTCTTTCGAACTTAAAGTAATAAAAGTAGTAAACTCAATTCTAGCCTCGAGTTGATTAATCTCGCCGAAGCATTACTCATTAGACGGAGGTTAAAAACTCTAAATCCTCGTTGTTAAACCCTTTTCCTGGTTTTAACCTCTTATTTCAAGCAAGTGAAACCTATGGCTTGTTCTAATGGTTGCAACCATTAGAAATCTGTTAAGATGAAGAGGATAACAACATATTCACATGTATAATACGAATTCATACCAATATTAATCCTAAAACCGTTATTTAGCCATGGATTTCACAACCCTAGTTATAGGGTTTTTAGCCACACATAGTTATTGAGAAGAAGAAAGCAACAAATTTCATAATCGAAAGATGAATTCTTACAAAAATGAAACTCAAACCTTGAATTCTTGACAAAAAACAATGTAGTAGTGCTCAAACCCCAAAAACGTCAATCTCCAGAGAAAAATATAACGTAAAAATATTCTAAGTGTCAAAATATGCCTATTCTAAACCCTAGACTAGGTATTTATAGGTTCCAGTAAATTAGAAATTTGAAATTTAAATCGGATTGCCGCCTCTGCGTTGACTGTTCGCCTAACGATTTGCCAAGAACGTGACAGTTCGTCACATCAAACCGTCATATGACTTCAATTGGGGCATGAATTCTGCTTGGGTTTGACGGTTGGTCGTGACGGCTCACCAAGAACGTGACGGTTAGTCAGTTGAGCCATCATATGGATTTATTGGGGCATTGGTTCTGCTTGGGCTTGACGATTAGCATGACAGCTCGCCAAGGTCTTGACGGTTCGTCAGCTGAGCCGTCATAATAATGTCTACCAAATTTGATTCTGTAATGGTGTGGTGGTTCTCTTAAAAGTCTGTCGGCATATGACAGTTCGTCACATTGAACCGTTACACTATTTTTTTTGCATAGTTTCCACTCTTTTTGGTCTTGGCTCAATTTTCTACAATTAAACACAAAAAGACATCAAATCTAACACCGGTTGGTTAAAAGCGTAAAATGTGCCATCGATATCCGGCACATCAATACCCTCAACTTAGAATGTTTGTTTCTCCTCAAGCAACCAAACACACTATACTAGACAAACGCTTGAAATACAAGAAACTAAGCTAAACTAAAGAAATCAGCTGGCATTGTTCAATTCTGACCAAACTCACCCCATTCTTATCATTTACCAATAAAGCACATAACACTCATTTGATATGTCAACAACTATGGATCTAAGCATGTCATTACAATATCAATAAATGATTTGCATACACCACAACCGTTATCCTAACAGTCAGTAATCAACAGTGCCTTTATGGTGCCGTCACTACACTAAAGTCCCACACGCACATAGAAAATTCAATCAGTAACTGGAAAAATTACACTCACACACACAAAAAATTTCCAACGACTTACTATCCTATTTCAGTTTTTCAGAAAGTTGACCAGGATCACTACATGACGTTTCCATGCTTGTAATGAAGGATTGAGTGCTGGTAGGATATATTTAGGAATCAGTGACTAAGCCCTCCTTGATATTAACGAACTCTATTTCCAGTTAACTTAAAATTCTTCCCTTATTCATCTTTTTCTACCAATCATTCACATTCTCGAGTGTAACAATTCTTTGGGATCGCCTTTTCTTTTCTTTCTTTTTCATTCTTTTTCTTTTTCTTTCTTTTTCTTTTTCTTTTTCTTTCTTTTTCTATTGCTTACACTCATTGGCTCTTCTTTATCCATACCCACTCTTTTCATACCCTATTTCACTTATCATATACTTCTATAGTAGCCAGCCTTAACTTAGACAATTTTTCTGAGTTAAGGTGCACGATGTCCAAGGAAGGACCAGGGCCAAAATAGAGGTTCAAAGATAAAATAGAGAAGGTGAGCAGTTGTTGAATAAAAAGGTCTGAACAACTCAAAATATGGATCAAGGAATTATTCGCATTATTTGCATGGTTTTTAGGCTAAGTGGGCTAGATTCAAACAGGGCCTGTGATCCTTTCCTAATCAACTGACTTACAAATTTAACAGAATAGACCAGACAAGTTCTATAAGCAAGCACAAAGTCAGAAAGATACAAAATAAGCTCACACACACTTGGCACAAAAGAACACTTGTCAATACCCAATATCACAATGACAATTCAGCTTAAGCAATATTATTTCATCCATATACACTAATGACATTCAAAGATCTAAAAAGGTTAACAATATGAAAACAGGCCACACATGCTAAACAAATTCATTTTGGAGGGGTCTCCATTTTCTAAAAATCAAGCCACTGATTACTAACAATTTAACTTAAAAACACAAAAAAGCAATAAACCAAAAAATGTTGATTCTACTAGATAGCACACCCGAGGAAAAAAAAAACACAGCAACAAAAACCCTTGGGTGGTGAAAGACTCACAGGTACCCCCACCCACTAAAAGAAACATGCATTGTCCTTAATGCATATATACTATAAGTAAAGGCTAAGAGGAAGAAATACCTGTGAAGCCATTAGGCCTCAGAGTCTGACACGTCTTTGGAGGCCTTAGCAACCTCAAAATCAAGAGCGGTGACAAGGCGTGGATTGAAGTTATCAAATCATCAACAACTAACTATGTCTCTAGCGTAGGAGTAGGCAAAACCTGTGGTGTGGGCCTAACTCCAGGTGTCTAACTCAAAGAAACCCCAACTAGCTGGTCTCTCTCATGCTTTTGCCTTAAAGCCTCATCCTTTATTGAATCTTTCTTCCCTTTTCAGAGCTTTTTCTTCTTCAGCTCTCTTGCGGTGCTCTCTTTTCTTTGACTTCTTCTCCTCACCACCCTCGATTAGTCTCTTATCGCTAGCTTTGAGAGGTCTCCCCATCAAATCAAGTATAGGGTCATCCTTCTCCTACTCCACTACTGTTGGTTTCGGGAACCCCATGGCAGAAGCACTTTGTCGTGCGGCAAGGTCATCTTGGGACTTTTTTAGTTTGACCATAAACTTAGCTAAATCTGGAATAGATAGTTACTTCAACCTGTTGTTGACCCACAATTCCATATCATCCATGCGGGCATGCAGATTTGGAAATGGCTTTAGTGCTTCCTTGATTGTTTTATCCATGAAGGGCTTGAATTGATTAGCCCATTCCTGTAACTGCTTCTCAAACTTCTTCTGCCTCTTGTCTTTGCAGGAATGAGACTGTCTTGGTAATGTTAATCTGGTCCTTCGACTTTCCATCAAATAGATTCTTTGACCCTCAGGGTTTTGCGTCTGATTACCTCACCCTTTTTCGATTCAGGTTCTTTTTCTATTTTTTTGGTGGCATTAGCACCACCTTCTTTATTTGTATTTGAGCTTGAGTTATTGTCATGCCCCTACTCCCAACGAGGCGTGATTGTCACCCGAAGCCGATATGGCCTGAGAGAACCAATCTTTGCTCATGAACCTTCATATGCATAACCTCGTATGAATCTTATTAAACCTTATGCAACTATGCGGAAAACATAAACATGGAAACATATGCTATATATAGATTTAGGAAACTTGGCCGTTGGGGCCATCACGTCAAAATGGACATTTATCTCTTACATTCATAACCCACGCATGTCTACAAAAGCCTCTAACAGATGCATTACAAGACCAACTAGCAGTCGGGACAAGTCCCCGCTTTATACAATATTTACAACATCAATACAACTGTACAACTATGACTCGAAAAGTCCCGAAGCAACTGGGGCTCACCAAAGATCCGCAATCAACTATCAACCTACAATGCAGGTCTACTAGTACCTGTACCTGCAACATGTAAGGTAATTCCCCCGAGGGGGTCAGTACGAAGAATGTACTGAGTATGTAAGGCTCATAAGAAATTCATCATACATGATAACAATAATAATGGAATCAATGTAAGGAAATAGAAATGTGAATAAACTCTCTTTCTGTATGTGGGGAACCATGTATATTACGTTCTTTACTCCTCTTGTCTTCATCTTTTATTCATCTTTATTGTTCTACCCATGCTAGGCTATTCTGTTGCCCCTGGGATGAGATTAACCCATGCTAGGTACTTTGACCCCTGGGATGTTATGTGAACCCATGCTAGGCTTTCGTGTCGCCCCTGGGATGTTACTAACCCATGCTAGGTACTTTGACCCCTGGGATGTTATATTAACCCATGCTAGGTCCTTTGACCCCTGGGATGTTATATTAACCCATGCTAGGCTTTTCTATAGCCCCTGGGATGTACTTATGATTACTCATTAATTACACCTCTTATTTCTCTTGTTATTCTTACTTCCATTCTTAAGAGTGATTGAGGCACTGAGGATCATGACATAATTGGAATCACACATATATATATTACTTCACTCTTGTACTTCATGAGATTGACATCTTCACTTATGAGGAAATAGATATGTTAACTTGCACATCACCTCTCTTATTGCTCTTATGGGATCTTATGAAATTGGTACTTTTACTTATGAAAGATTGGTACAAGGATAAACATCATATTATAGGACTTTGGAACAAGACATGATTGGAAAATTCCATCTAAGATTAAAGAGATTCTCTCATGTTATTACTCTCTTGAAATAGTTCTTCTTGAAATTTCAACGTTATGACATCTTCGCAACTCCAATAAATGAACAAGAGATAAGTGTATCATAAGTCATCTAAGAATAAGACACATATGAATAATAATATACGTCAACCTGATTTGCTATACTTCAAGCCTCTCGGAATTGAAACAAGTCCAATGTCAATAGGGACAATATGTTGTAGAAGGATACGAAAAAAGAAACCTTACATACCTGTATTCTCAATACGATTCTACAATCTTAAGTGTTCATACAATAGTCCTGCTCCATCCTTGTGTTTCTCTCTACAACACAAGTTCATAATGAAACCAACATTAACCACCAATTACCTTACAATGGCATACAATAGCAATAAGTTACATGTTTAGCTTTAACATGTCATTTCCCCCTTGACAATACCATTTATGAAATCATCATACCAATAATCCCATAATATTCCATACATTGACCAACACATGATAACCAATAGCATGTCACACCAAGTTCATATTTTACACTTCTCCATCACCACCACATCACAATTATTCCATCAATTTACTACAATACACCTCACCACAACAAATCAGCCAAAATCCCATAATTTAGACTTATAGAAAAATAACATGTTTAATAACAAAATAACTCCATACACGTTCATATTTTATCCATACCATGATCTTTCATCAAAGGCACAAGTCATAATTCAAGCTTGAATCTCATGGATCACAAATCTCATACAAACACCAAGTACCATGTCCAACATTTCCAAGCACAACCAACATGATCTACATACTCTTTCATGCATATAATATATTAATCCATGAGAATAAATACTTACCAAGGCTTGGAAAATGATGATCTTGCTCCAAGAGAAAGCTTAGGGTTTTGGGAGCCAAAGAGGCTTTCTTGAGAATTTTCTAGAAAAAGATAGAAAAAGCATGTGTATTTCTCTTGAATAAAATCAGCCCTTTGCCCCTTTATATAGGACCTTTATTTAACCCTTATCCACTCTTGGCATTTAATGCAATGTGTTGCATTAGTCAATGGAAGAATGGGTCATTTGACCCATTCTTGGCCCATGCCTTCTTTTACAATTTGGGCCCTTTTTGAGCCCAATCCACTTAACCCAATAAAATCAATAATTTATAATGTGTAAATCATCTCATACGTGTTACAACAATATCTCCACTCATGAAATTCATACTCGTAGCCTCGATTTCGAAAGCAAGCAATTCTAGCCACGTATAGCTTATTTTGGCTACAAGGGTAAAATCGTCATTTTGGCTCCAAATTCGTTCTCGAGTAATTTTATCATACCAATATAATATTTCACTCATTTCATGTATATTCTCGTAGTTGTATAATAAACGTAGCAAAAATTGGCTCAATACGTCACCGGGCACCCTTAGGACTTAAGAAAATTTCCAACTTTGAAAAAGTGGCAAAACCAGCGTGGAACGCCCTTGGGCTCGCCAACTTGCTGCCTATGGACTAAAAATTTTAGCCCAGAGCAGTGTGGAACGCCCCCCAGCGCGCCCCTTACTTAGTTTTTCTGAAAATTCCATTTTTCGACTTTTCTTCTCGGGTTTGGTTAGATACTTCAAGTCCTATTCTTTAACTTACTTCTTGCCTTAACATCCTTTGTTTAGGGGTCCTCTTAGACTCATTTTGAACCCCACAAATTCTCCATGAAAATTTCAAAACACCTTCTACACAAGTTTAATCACATGTATAAGGCCCAATTTCAATTTCCTCATCATTAACATTACCAAATGCATACTCATGGCACCTCGACACCTAAATAACCATTAGTCAACGTCATCACATAGGGTTAGGAAGGTATGGGTGTTACATTTATCACTACTCTGCCTATCACTACTGGATTCTCCACTTGATGATTCATCCTCCTCATCAGATTGGGAGGCATGAGCTCGTTCCTTTGCAGTTTGCTTGGTGTTTCAGTCTCCTCAACCAAATTCTTCAGTTCATCTCATAGTTACAGGGTTGAGAAAGACCTGTCTTGTCTCTTTCGTGCTCCACCACGTGATATGGGAAGTTTTTGAGACATGGTACCTATAGAGAGAAAAAATCAGTCGTTGTACAAGAAAAGTTAGGCAAAATAATTAAAACACAGCTATCCATTGACGATTCAGGGTGACGGTTAGTCACATTTGTGATAGTTTGTCAATCCCAATCATTAGTTTTTTCCAGTAAATCAGTACCAAGTGACGGATGGTCTCGACTATTCTTCATAAGCCTGACGGATCGTTAGATGATCGTCAGGCTGCGATAGAATACACATGCTATTTTTTTACTGTGATGATTTGCCATAGAGGTTTGTCACACTTGTGACGTTTCGTCACTTGAGCCGTTAGGGCCAGCCATTCAAGATTTATCTCATTGAGATATTTTTTCAAACACCTGTCATGCAACCCTTTTTCTTGATTACTCTTTTGCATTTGCCTTTACTTGAACACATCCAACTAAGAAATGATTATTTTTGTGCTTTGGGTTACTCAGCATTCACCGATTGGGTTGCCCCACAAATTAAACTTTGAGAACAACACAACCTACTTTAAATTTAAACAATAAAAATTGAAGGTTGTGTTGTCTCCATTTCACCAGAAAATAAAAATAAAAATAATAATCAAACTAAGAGTAATGAGATTTGCACATGAGCATACCTGGATTGCAGATGATGAACAAAAATACTTCTAATCTTGTTCTCGCGCAAACAACTATGATTATAGAGTGAAGGGGCAAGTATGTGTGAGGTTTGAATTGTTGGAAAATATGTTTTATATATTAATAGGATGTGGGTGATGGAGGTAGTGGCTTGAGATTGTGGGTAATTAATGATGTAAGGAAGTAATGGTTTTGAGTAATGGGCAGTGGGTGTTGGGTAGGCTAGGATTAGGGTTTGGTATGTAGGTCGGATTGGGTCATTCAAAAAAAAATAAGTGTGCTTACCTGTTACGCCACAATGTGATGGACCATCATGATCGTGACGGTTCATCGGGTGTACCGTCATTCTTAAGTAAAATGTACCCTCAACGGAGCATGTGTGACATTAGGCTTTGACGGTTCATCAAACGTATGATGGTCGCCATGTGAACCATCAACCTTAACCAGATTGTCATTTTTCTTTACTTCTTGTAATGGTTCAGGATGAAGGCCCCCCAGAGATGTGACGGTTCGTCAAATGAACCGTCAGCCTTTAACCAGAATGTGTTTTGTCTTTGTTTCTTGTGATGGTTAGAGTTGATGGTTCGTCAGAGTTCTGAAGTTTCATCAGGCGAGGTTCCACTCTCAAACAGAATGTACTCCTTCACTTCTTCACCTGTATTTTATTTACCTACACACTTCACACATAAATTAACCACATTCAAGAAATAAAAACTACTCTAAAAGTCATTTTACAACAACAAGATATGAGTTGCCTCGCATTAGCACCTGATTTAATATCGCATCACGATCTGGGTATCTTGATTACTCAAACTTCATCAAGATACACCAGTGATAATATATTTACCTCTTTTGGCACTCCAATGTATTGTTTGACCCTTTGACCATTCACCTTAAATAGTTTACATCTTTGTTTTCCAACTCTACTACTCCGGACCGGAACACTTGAGTGACTTTGAATGGTCCAGACCATTTTGATTTCAGTTTACCTGGAAATAATTGAAACCTTGAGTTGAACAACACCACCAAGTCACTGACCTTGAACTCTCTCCTTTCAATTCTCCTATCTTGGTACAATTTCATTTTCTCTTTATAGAGGGCAACCCTCTCATAAGTTCAAAGTCGAAATTCATCCATCTCATTCAGTTGTTCCAACCTCAAATCTGTAGCCTTACTCCAACTCAAGTTAAGCCTTTTGAGAGCTCACAAGGCCTTGTGCTCAAGCTCTACCGGTAAATGACAAGCTTTACTAAAGATGAGTTGGTAAGGGGACATACCTATTGGCATTTTAAAAGAAGTGCAATAAGCCCATAGTGCATCATCAAGTTTTTGAGACCAATCGCTATGGTTAGCATTCACAGACTTTGCCAATATCATCTTAATTTCTTTATTTGACACCTCTACTTGCCCCCCACTGGTTTACGAGTGATAGGTAGTAGCCACCTTATACCATGTCACTCTTTACTTGGCTAGAATTGCATAGAACACCTTATTATAAAAATGGGATCCCCCATAGATTATAATTGTGCGAGGGGTATCAAACCGAGATAAAATATTCTTTTTCAAGAACGCCACCACACTCTTACCTTCATTGTCTGCTAAGGCCACAACTTCTAACCATTTGAATACATAATACACTACCACCAAGATATACTTGTGACCATAAGAACTCACAAATAGGCCCATAAAATTGATGCCCCACATAACAAACAACTCTTCTTCCAATATTTTGGACATAGGCATCTCCTGATTTCGGGAGATTGAACCCTGCCATTGGCATTGATCACATGTTCTGGCAAAGTCTTAGGCGTCTTTATGGATGGTGGGCCAGTAATACCCACATTGCAATATCTTCCTAGCCGTGTGATCACACACATAATATCCCCTTAATGGGGATGAGTGACAAGTCTATAGAATAAACATTTTTACCTCTGGTACACATCTTCTAATAATATTATCAGCACATAGCCGAAATAGATAAGGCTTATCCTAGAAGTGATTGCCCACATCATTTAGAAATTTCTTTCTTTGATGGAAATTCAAATCTTCCGGTATCATGACTAACCAAATAGTTAGCAAAATTGGCTTACCAGGATACAAGATCAAGGGATGCACAGAGTACCTGTTCATCTGGAAATGATTCATCAATCTCCAACTCATCCATCTTACCTTCATTCTCAAGTCTAGACTGATGGTCTGCTACCTGATTCTCACACCCTTTGCGATCTTTGACTTCAAAATAAAAATCTTGCAGTAGTAATACCCATTTAATCAATCGAGCCTTGGCATCTTTATTTTCTATGAGATACCTCAATGCATCTTCATCAATATGCCCAATAACTCTAATGCCAAGTAAATACGCCAAAAAAATTTCAAAGGCATAGACCGCTGCAAGTAACTCCTGCTCAGTAACTGTGTAGTTCTTTTGCACCCCATTTAATTCTTTCCTGGTATAATAAATGGGATGAAAAAACTTCCCTCATTTCTGTCCAAGAACAAACCCAAGTGCAACCCCACTTGCATCCCACATCACTTCAAATGGTTGAGACTAATCTGGAGTAATAATAATGGGGATGTCTACCAACTTTTCTTTAAGGAACTCAAATTCCTTCAAACAATTACCATTAAACATGAACTTAGCTTCCTTCTCTAATAACTTACACAATGGATTAGCAATTTTAAATAAGTCTTTAATGAACCTCCAGTAGAAACCTGCATGGCTAAGGAAACTTCTAACTCCCTTCACCGAGATTAGTGGAGGTAATTTCTTGATCACCTCTATTTTGGCTCGGTCTATTTTGATTCCCTTTTCTGAAATCTTATTCCCCAACACAATTCCCTCCTTAACCATAAAATGATATTTTTCCCAGTTGAGCATGAGATTAAACTCCTCACATCTTTGTAAGGCATTACTTAGATTTGAAAGCATCACCTACCATAGAGAAGTCATCCATAAACAATTCCAAGGTGTCTTCTATCATATCGGAAAAAATTGATATCATACACCTTTGGAATATTGTAGGAGCATTACATAACCCAAAGGGCATACACTTGAAAGAGAATGTACCATAGGGCATGTAAAAATAGTCTTCTCCTACTTTTTGGTTGCAATGAAGATTTGCTTATAACCTGAATAACCATCCAAGAAGCAATACCAACTTCTCCCTTCTAATCTATCAAGCATTTGGTCCATGAATGATATTGGGAAGTGATCCCTAAGAGTCCATAAATTGAGCTTCCTATAATCCATGCAAATCCGCCAACCAGTGACTGGCTTTAATGGGATCAATTCATTTTTCTCATCGGCCATCAGTGTCATGCCTCCCTTCTTTGGGATACACTGCATCAGACTTACCAACTTATTATTTGATATGGGGTAAAGAACACCCGTATCTAGCCACTTAATTATGTCTTTCTTCACCACCTATTGCATTGGTGGGTCAAGTCTTCTCTGGTGTTTAATGGTAGGGGTACATTTTCTTCCAACTAAATCTTGTATGTGCAAATGCCCGGTGGAATTCTGATGATATCTGCAATAGTCCAACCAATTGCCCTTTTGTACTTTTGTAATACTAAAACAAGGGCTTCCACCTGCCATTCTATCAAATTAGCAGCTATAATCATGGGTATGTGTTATTATCACCCAAAAATACATATCGAAGATGACCAGGTAATTTCTTAAGCTCCAACAAGAGCGGTTCTTCTATTGATAGCTTTGCTGCAAGAGTTAGCCTATTTTTCAGATCCAGGTCCAACTTTTTTAGGGCATAAGAATATGACCCCATTCCAGCTAAAGTACTATCTGTCTCCTAATAATCTTCAATATCCTCCCCCATCAAAATTCATCATCACAGCAGCTAAAGTTTCTACCGTAAATCTCTCTTCAATAGGCACCTCAATATCAACTTTATCAACAATATCAATGACCGAGACAACACTTATGTCTCTCGATTGCTTCATTAACTGACATATGTTGAACTTCACCTCTTCATTGTTCAACCTAAATTTTAACTCATTGTACTCCATATCGGCTGCCACTCTTTCTGTGGATAAGAATGGCCTACCTAAGATTATGGGTACTTCAAAGTCCACTTTGCAATCAAGAATTACAAAGTCTACTGGAAATATAAAGTTCTCACTACTGGAAATATAAAGTTCTCACCAACACATCATACAGTATCCCCATTGGCCTTTTGACCAAATGGTCAGCCATCAATAGTCACATAATCATCGTTTTAGGGCCTCCCAAGCCCAACCGTCGATAGATGGATAGAGGCATCAAATTGATGCTAGAACCAAGATCACATAAGGCCTTTACAAAGTTAACTGCACCAATTATGCACAAACTAGTAAAAGCACCTGGATCTGCCTTCTTTTGAACCAATGATCGCAAAGCAATCACACTACAATGATAGATATTTCCCTCTAGCTCGAAACTCACCATCCTCTTCTTTGTAACTAAGTCCTTCATGAACTTAGCATATTCTGGAATTTGCTTAAGTGCTTCAACTAATGGGATATTCACAGACATCTGCTTTAACATAAAGAGGAACTTGTGAAATTTACCATCCTCCATTTTCTTCTCCACTATATGAGGGAATGAAGGAGGAGGCCTATGGATTTGAGTAAAAGACTTCTCAACCTATTTTCCCTTTTCCTTGCTCACAACAACATCATCCTTCACACTGGTAGATTTTTCAGCATCTACCTTTGTTTTATCAATATTTTTTGACTTCTCATCCTCGGTCGCAATCTCATCAACAAAAATATCATCAACCACCATTTTATAATCAGAGGCTACATCTTCAACCTATGTTTATACCATCAGATGTGGTTCTAGTAAAACTTTACCGCTCCTTGTGGTGATATCCATATAACTCCTATCATTCCTAGGATTCTGAACAGTATCGCTAGATGGAGTTCCACTCTTTC
This sequence comes from Capsicum rhomboideum, assembly GCA_031232105.1. Lineage (NCBI taxonomy): Eukaryota > Viridiplantae > Streptophyta > Magnoliopsida > Solanales > Solanaceae > Capsicum > Capsicum rhomboideum. The sequence goes on along the minus strand of CP124717.1, from coordinate 46,648,391 downwards.
ACTGATTAAAAGTTGCAAACAACTACCCCGTTTGGTACTCAAATTGCTTGATAGAAGTAGAGTGAGAATCTACAAGCTGACTCATTGAAGATAGGTCATTCTTCATTTCTTTAACCCCTGCCTTAGTAGATTTCACCCCTTTTAACACTTTTTTTCATTATGTCTTCCATTTTGGAATTCCCTGAAGCATAACTGGCTCTTTCACAATTCCCTGGTGGTACATACAAACCACCTCTATCATTATTTATTTCAATTTCCTTGATCACGATCCTTATAACCAGCCTTGTCATAGTAGTTGTCTCTTTGATAGTTTCGACTTTGGTTTCCTTGGCCATTGGCCTAGAAACCCCCCATATGGTTATTCAGATAGTTTACCTCTTCTTCATAGTCAGAATCAACTACTTTACTTTACAAACCTATAGTTTTTACCTTCTCAACACCGCCTTCCAACAAGTGCTTAGTCAGCAAATCCATCTGAGTCTCCATGTGAGCTATGTATTGGTCACGCTCTTCTTCCCTTCGGCGTTGCTTGGCCGACATGACCATAGCATAAGTACTACTTGCTACCTCAGAATCCCTGGTATGCCAAGCTCCATTGGTTTTAGTCAGCCTCTCCAAAATCATAGTTGTCTTTACAAAATTCAATGCCATAAAAGCTCCTCCTGCAGCATTTTCAATCGTTGGTTTGGTGTTTGAGTTCAAAGACCTGTATAAAGTCTCCATCAAGTTCTCATAAGTCAACTTATGATTGAGGCATTGAGTCAAATTCTTTTTAAACCTCAGCCAAGTCTCATACAGTGCTTCGTTTGGTAGCTGCCTAAAATTGCTGATTTTTTCCCTCAACTGTAACATCCTGGGAGGCAAAAAGAACCTTTCTTGGAAAGCTCCTTTAAAATGCCTCCAGTTTGTTATAGAATTGGGTAGAAGCTCAGTCAACTATAATGTTCCCTCTCCAGACAATGATAATGGAAAAAACCTGAATCTGATGACATTTTGACTAACACCTAGAAAGTTAAAGAACTTGCAGATTCTGATAAAATTAATTAAGTGCATATTTGGATCATCTCCAGGCATCCCTTCGAATAAACCTTTGAGATTCAATAATTGGATCATGGTGATAGTGATATTAAACTTTACTCCAGGAGCTAGTGGTAGTAGATCAATGGCTCCAGTGGCACCAACCCCATCTAAATCAGCCTCATTTCCATCATCGAGGTCAAAGTTCATAACAGGTTGTTGTTGACCTCTGGCTCTCTATCGCTGATTTTGGTTGGCTAGGAAATATTGTCAACATTTTGATCCTCAACATCATTACCCAAATCATCATCGGACTCATTTCCAAGTACATACAAATTAGATTGATTTAGTTGATTTGCAGCAAGCAGTAGAAATCTTATTGCTTCACACTGTTATGCATCCATATTTCACTTCAAAGTCCTTGAAAGCTCGGGATCCTAATGTAACAATGGTTCACCCAAACTTTGGATACTTTTCATGCACAAGTAAGTACCCTGCCTTTACAAAAGCAACAAACAAAAGTAAAATTAGGAAATATGACTAAGAGTCAAGTAAACACAACAACTTAATAGAGAATCGTAGTCCCAGGCAGTGGTGTCAAAACTTGATACGCCCAAATTACACCTCCCTTAAGAAGTATAAGTGGTTTTTGTCAAATATATAACCCAACAAAGGTTGGGGTCAAATCCCACAGGAAATATGGTGAACACTAAGTTATTTACGATTTAAGTGACAACTAGTCTACAATTTCCATGAAATGTGTGTGTGTGTTGGGGGGGGGGGGCGGGTATAAGTGGTTTTGAATAAATATCAAGCTTTTTGTAAGTAACCACGTTAAATTCACAAACTTTTAATCATTAGAGAAAGAGAACTAGGATTTTGATCAACACGGGCTTTTAACATTTTCGGGTCAATATCGATAATAAATTCTTCTTAGTACAGGGAATGTCAAGTAATTGAATTCAAATGTACGTCTAAATGTTTCTCAACATAATTAGACAATTATTCCTTTAATTCTTTTGAACTTAAAGTAATGAAAGTAGTAAACTCAATTCTATCCTCGATTTGATTAATCTCGCCAGAGCATTACTCATTATATGGAGGTTAGAAACTCCAAATCCTCGTTGTTAAAACCTTTTCATGGGTTTAACCTCTTATTTCAAGCAAGTGAAACCTATGGCTTGTTCTAATATTTGCATCCATTAGAAATATATTAAGATGAAGAGGATAACATCACATTCACATGTATAATACGAATTCATACCAACATTAATCCTAAAACCGTTATTTAGCCATGGATTTCACAAATCTAATTAAGCCACACATAGTTATTGAGAAGAAGAAAGCAATAGATTTCATGATGAAAAGATGAATTCTTAAAAGGATGAAACTCAAACCTTGAATTCTTGAAAAAAATAAATGTAGTAGTGCTCAAAACCCCAAAAACGTCAATCCCTAGAGAAAAAAAATATTTAAGTGCCAAAAGATGTTTATTCTAAACCATAGACTAGGTATTTATAGATTCTAGGAAATTAGAAATTTGAAATTCAAATCGGGATGTCGCCTCTTCCTTGACTGTTTGACTAACGGTTAGCCAAGAACGTGACGGTTCGTCATATCGAACCATCACATCACTTCAGTTGCAACATAAATTCTTCTTGGGCTTTGCGGTTGGTCGTGACGGCTTACCAAGAATGTGATGGTTAGTCAGTTGAGCTGTGGGGCATTGGTTCTGCTTGGTCTTGATGATTGTCGTGACAGCTCACTAGGGCCTTGATGGTTCATCAGCTGAGCCATCACGATGATGTGTACCAGGTTTGATTCTGCAATGGTGTGGTGGTTCACTTGACGGTCCGTCAAGCATGTGATGGTTTGTCACATTGAACTATCACACTGTCTTTTTGCACAGTTTCCACTCTTTTTGATCTCGGCTCAATTTTCTGCATTTAAACACAAAAAGACATCAAATCTAACACCGATTGCTTAAAAACTCATGATTATTCTTGATTAAAAGCATAAAATGTGTCGTCGATAGCCCGCACATCAATTTCCCCTATTGGCTATTACTAAATGCCTAAACCAATACATCATATTTCTTAATATTCAATAATTAATTATTTACAGATATATATTTGAAAGGAAAAATCAAACAAACAGAAACAAGAATCATATTAATTGTTAATTTTTCCTCTCAAGTTTCAATAGTTATAAAAGAGTGCTTTTGTTCCCCTAGAAAAGAATGAGCATTAATACAATATAAACATTAACAGACAAGGTAGAAAAAATCCTTTATGGTTGCCTTAGATTTGCGGAAGACATGAATACAATAGATTTTAAGACGAAGAAACAAAGTTATATGACAAGCAAGAAGCAAATTAAGAATATTGTAGTTGCACCTTAAGAAGGAAGACCAACTTTTAGCTTGGAAGGGCACAAAATATATGTTTGTAATGATAGCTAGGCACCTTGGTTTTACTCAATGGACAGAAAATCAGAAAATGTACATACTCATTAGAAGAAATTACCATAAAAAAAGCTCGTTAAAAGAGCTACAGAACGTAAGTGCTTGAAGAGAGTAGTTAAAAAATTGTGAACAGTATTTGATGGGGTCATAAAGAATTGTGTGTTATAGCTGGAAGCATTTCTTGTATAGATGTCATTACCCATATAACACCCCATCTATGTTCCATCAAAAGAAGATCTTACAAATATTGGAGTCACCAAAACGCCGACATGTTGTTTTTTGGTATTTCACAAAGCATGTTAAATGGAACTCAACCACAAAGAATAAGAGAAGTTGAAAAAAGATTATGATCAAATCGTATCATAAATTCATGAAACAACTTCCTCTTTGTTTTGATAAACAAAATTATGATAGAGCTTTTTACTTAATTCCCATGTACTTAATTCTGCAATATAACAATCTCTCAATTATTAATCTAGAGCTATACCATTTTTTCTAAAAGAAAAATAGTGTCTTACTAAAAAATTTCAATCTATTTTTCAGCTAGTAGCAATTTTAATGATAACAGTAAGTACATTAATATGACGACACCAAAGTTTGATAGGAACAACAATGATAGTGTTTATCAAATAAAATTTGTTACTCTTGAATAAAACTTGCGACGAATGATACATGCTCTAACAAAAAGGAAGGTGGAAGATGTATATTGTACCAGTGAGAGTCTTTCATCTAATTTACTCGCCAAGATCAACAGTGATAGTTGCACCAGATTTAAGACAATATGTGATGAATGTGACAAATGAAATTTACTTAACAAATTTATAATTTTTCACATGAATCATAAGAATAATAAAATTACTAAAAGATCATATTATCTTCTTCAATTTCTTCAACCTTTTCAATAGTATTCAGTGAATCACACAAATCAATAAAAATAGAATACAATCAATTTTGTACATAAATAAGAGCTTCCACTATTTTTAAAATTAAAGAACCCCTAAATAAATCAATTATACTATCACCAATATTAAAAACTTGTTCACTAGATACAGTAGACACTGGAATGGCTCGGACATCCTTGGCTAATTTTAAGAGAATAGAAAATTTAATTTCATTTACTTTCCACCAAGCCAAGACATCAAATTCAACTTTCTTTTCAATGATGAACTCGTCATTCAAGTATTTGACTATCTCTGATGCATTCTCAGATTTCTTCAGTGATTTCAAGCGCTTAAAAAATTGAGAATAAAAAAAGTCTAGTTTTTTATCATATTCATCAATATTCATGCCATGAGAAACAACATTTGGTGTTTAATCTACAATTTTATCTTGTTAACATGAATAAAATCTCTTGTACCCATGATACAATTTATCAAAGAAATCTTGCACAGTAACAGTCCTTGATTTTGTTAAAACACTATCACAGTCATACATTTCACTAGAGCAAAACTCACAATACTCTAATTTAAAATGTGGATCCAAAAAAATAGCAACAAATAACAAGTAATTGATCTTACTACTAAAAAATTAATATTTATTAAATTTCTCCATCATTTTTAATGCCATGCTTCTCATGTCTCCGTCATCATGAATTGAAAGAGATTTAATGGGAGAATGGACAACAACCAATTCACGAAAAAAGTTGTTAGAAGTAGTATATAATGAGCCAGAAAACTTTAATGTCACACTATAGAATAACTTTAAGAAATTGGCAAAACATCTTGCAGATTGAAATCTTGATGATTAGGGAAGACAATGATTTTCTCATCTCATTTTTTCTTAATCATAGGCTTCTTCCTCTTATCTTTCATGCTTTCAATAGAATTTTCAACATCATCGATTTTGGAAAATTTGATAATTCCTTGATACTTTTCTTTATTATTTCTTGCATCTCTCCTTTCAATTCCTGCTCCATTATAGCCTCTATCAAAGTGTTTTTTATAACATGAATCATCTAGCTTCATTCTCATAAAAGTTTTCTAAAACTTATTGACATGTTCCAATAGTTTATATGTTGAATTCCAGCTGATATCAATATCAAGGCAAAGAAGATGCTTACATGATATCTTCTCTTTCTCGACACATTTCTTAAACAAATTATACTTGGTAGGAGAGAATAAAGCATATCTAATTGCATTCTGAATCCTAAGTATGACCTTATCTTGCTCACCTAAGCCTTCTTTTACAATCAAATTTACAATATGAGTAGTACTCTAACATGCATGTATCTATTATCTAAAGTTAGGACTTTCCACTTTACAGACTTCATCAAGTAGTCAAGATAAGTATCATTTAAACTTGCATTATCTATCGTCATTATCAAAACATTTTTAATTCCACAATTAAGCAAACATTCCTCGATGGAACTACCAATACTCCTTCCCTCATGGCTCTTAATGAGTTGAAAATTTAAAATCCTTTTCTGGTAAAACCAATCGTTGTCTATGTCATACCCCAAATTAGGAACGCAAATGGAACCTGATACCAACTCAGACCTGAGCCTATCCTTACTGGAAAAATGTTCTACTAGCATAATACCAGTATTAAATAAAAAAACAAATAAGTTAATCTCGGCTTAAAAATGAGTCCTTGATCGGCAAGGCCCCTATCAACATAACCTTCTATAAATTTAGCTAATCCCAACAATTTATATTGCCTAGAAACTATATCCTATGTTGGACTTTGAGGCCACCATGATGTCTAGAGACATATAAACTAAACACGTATATACATATATGATCAAGGTCAATAAACCACTATACTAATAGAACAAAACAACAAGACTAACACGACTAATAACATACATCTATACAAGCCAAAGCATGCAAGCCTCAAAGAGTAATAAACTTGGCCAGTATAGGGCCTTGACCTACCCAAAATCTATTTACATCAAAATCAACAAACCTTAGATACTCACATAACTCTGAAAGAAAGGAGCTAGCAAACCTGCTAGAGCTCAAACGTGCTACTGAGAAGGCCTATCTGGTCATCTGTTGGGACCTGCATGCATAAATACAGCGGCCCCAGGCTAGAGGTGTCAGTATGAAATAAAGTATCGAGTATGCTAGGCAAACTAAGAAGTTGAATTGAGTTTGAAATATAAAAGTTGAAAGTATAAGGCGGGAGAATAAATAGAACTCTAACATACTTACCTTCCCTACAATAAAATATATAATTAGCTAAAATTATAATAACCTAACTTGTCCCATATAAGCCTGGAAGATACAAACAACAATCAAGAAACCTACCTGAGCCTCCATAAGCAGTAGATTGTGCTATAATCTAACTATCCTTACTGGCCCAACTGGACCCTGTAGGTCATCTGTACTGATTAGCTGGTAGACTCTATAAGTCTGTCTAGCCTATAGTTGTATGCCTGTCTAGCCCAAAGGCTCTATGTTTGTCTAGCCCGAAGGCTCTGTGTCTATCTCTGTATGTCTACTTAGCCCGAAGATTCTGAATAACTAGCTAGCCCAAAGGCTTTAAATAATTGACTAGCTTGAAGGCTCTAAGTAACTCAAGCATACAAGGGTTGATGTGTATGTATCTAGTCACACAAGACTCCTATAATATTTGAAGCATCCATAAAAGTCTCAAAAATAATGACCAACAAATAAGTAGCCCAAAAGTAAGCGGTCAAACTGTAAGTAACCTGCAAGAGTAATTCTAAGATAGACCTAGAATGAGGTCACTATCTATGGAATAAGGGTCCCAACAAGGGCTAGGTATACCTACTTAAGCAGCCAATACAACAACTACAACAATGAGTAGCTCGATAGTAATATACTAGCCTTATTATTTTTAGGCTCTAAGGAAACATGCCTAGAAGAAAGGATTTCCTTAACATACCTTTTCCCGATGAATCCACAATATATGATTTTTGCTCTCACCCCAGGAACACTACAATGTGGTGCAAGTTTAATCAACTATCAAGAGTTCAAAATACTATAGCAATCTGACAAAAGATATGGATTTTTGCCGTAAAATATTATTTGCAGCTTACCAAAGCTAAAATCAATAAAAGGGGGGTCTTACCTTGATTTCAATCTCGGAATACTATTTAAGCTTCACCACATAGATAAAACCCCTGCTGCCACAACACCCAAGAAGCATATCACAAAATTGACGGAGCAAATTATACCAAAATGACGGGCTTGTGATGTAGAGTAACTTTCACTAAACTTCTATCTCGGGATAATGGAGATATATGGAGTATTTGTTCTATTTATTTACTAATTTTTTAGGTTTTTTCTAAAGAAAAACACGGTTAAAATGAATAGGATGGGTCTTTATAGACCCTTCCACCGACTTGGGACCCGCCCCCACATACCTATTTATGTAAAACTGCAAAAATATGAATATCTCTATATTCTAAAGTTGTATGGATAAACCATTTAGTGCGTTGGAAACTAGACTCGTAGACCATCAATTTGGTAGGTCGAGGGAGATCTAACTCCTTATATATTGGGAGAAAATCTCTGAGATATTTGACCCAAATTTTTAGAGAATTTACTAAAGTAACTTATGATAACTTTTTCCAACTTTTATTTCGCAACTTGCCCAACTTAAAATCTTAACATACGACTATTGTGAGATTAAAATACCTCATAACTCATCCTTCCTAACTTATTTAGCACTCTTAGTCTTATCCAAAAATTATGGGTTAATTTAAATGCTTGAACGAGTGAGGTGTTAACATTCGTCCTTGAATGAAAATTAGACTATATAACTAAGACCTCAGGAGTTATCAAAATTTTAGCAGAGTATCCTCTGTAAATAGGACTACCTAAAATTCATAAAAGTCCAACCCAAATGCCTCACTGGTTGATACAATTTACTCACAAGATACAACTCAATAAATAAATAATTGAATCAAATCCGAACTATAATAGAAAGTTATAACTAAAGAGGTTAAATCACCTCAACCTCTAGTGTCATCAATCTAGTGCTCAAAATAGGTATGAGTATCTTGATCTCATGTCATCCTCGATTTTCTATGTTATTTCTTCAATATTCTAATTCCTCCATAAGACCTTTACAGAAACTACATCTTTGCTCCCCAATCTACAAACTTGCCGATCTAGTATAGCCACTAGAGTCTCTTTATAGGAAAAGTCCTCTGAAATCTGAACATCCTCCAACATTACAACCCAAGAAGGATATCCTATGCATTTCTGCAAAATTAATATATGAAAGATAGGATGAACAGAGTCTAGCACCGAAGGCAACTCTAGCTCATAAACTACTCATCCTACCCTTCCGAGGATTCAGTATAATCCAATAAATCTTGGACTAAGCTTGGCTTTTTTTCTAAATATCATAATGTCATCCATAGGAGAGACTTTCAAGAACACCCAATCATTGACATTAAACTCTATGTCCCGTCGTCATATATCAGAGTATGATTTTTGGTGGCTCTGAGTTGTCAACAACTGCTACTAAATATGCTTAACCTGCTCCACTGTCTGTTGCACTAAATCGGGTCCAATCAACCTAAACTTACCTACCCCAAACCATCCAATGTGGGATTTGAATTTCTATTCATATAAGGTCTCGTAAGGTGATATCCTAGTGCTGGAATGATAGATGTCATTATATGCAAACTTAATAAAAGGAAAGTGATCATCCCAACTTCCTTTAAAGTCTAGCACACAAGCTTGTAACCTATCCTCAAGCGTCTGAATCATGCGATCAACCTGGCCATCTGTCTGTGGGGTAAAAGTTATCCTGATATTAACCTACATTCCTAGACCCTTCTAGAAAGACTTCCAGAAGTTAGCTATAAATTATGACCCTATATCGTATACTAGGATACCATGCAGCCTAACAATCTCTTTAATATATAGCCCTACATAATCGTTGGCCATGAAAGTGGTCCTAACTAACAAAAAGTGGGCTGATTTTTTTAACTTATCAACAATTACCCAAATAAAGTCAAATTTACTTAGTGATCGGGGTAACCTTGTAAAAAAATCCATATTAATTGCTTCCCATTTTCACGAGGGAATAGCTATTTCCTTAACTAGCTCAACGAGCTTCTAGTGCCCAACTTTCACCTATTAGCAGTTATGATACTATGCCCCAAATTTGGTGATGTATTTTTTCATTTCGTGAACTAATAGATCTCTTTGATAACGTGGTACATCTTTGTAAACCTCAGGTGAATGGAATAGCACCATAATCCAATTCTGAAGTCCTGCAATATCTAAATCACAAATTTTCCCTGTATATCAAAGGACTCCATCTCCTGATACCTTAAAGGCTAAAGACTTTTGCTTCTAAGTCTTACCTATTAGTTGTACCATACTAAGATCCTTATACTACCGCTTTTTCACCTCTGCAACAAGAGATAACATTATTGTACTTTGAACTGTGACCCCACTATTACATGACTCTACCAATCTGACTCCTAAGCTAGCTAATTGATGAAACTCTTGAGCTAAATCTTGCCTCTCAGCTCCTAAATAGGACAAGAAGCCAATAGATCTGCGGGTGAGGGCATCAGTTACCACATTGCTTTCCTTGGATGCTATAGTATATACACATCATAGTCTTTAAATAACTTAAGCCATCAACATTGTCGCAAATTCATCTTCTTCTATCTGAAGATATACTGAAGGCTATTATGATCTGTGAAGATGTCAACATGAATATACAAATAATGTCTCCATAGCTTCACTGCATGCACAACTAAAGCCAACTCTAAATCATGGGTTAGAAAGTTCCTCTTATTCTTTCTTAATTATCTCGAAGCTATGCAATCACTTTACTATACTACATTAGAACACATCCCAACCTAACTCTTGTAGCATCACAATACACTACATATCCCTCAGAGCCAAAATGGTATAATTGGAGTTGATATTAACCTATTTTTTAGCTTCTAAAAAATATGCTCACATACCTCAGTCCACTGGAACTTAGCTTCTTTTTGAGTTAGCTTTGTCAATAGTGCTAAGAGAAGAAAATTCTTCCATGAATCTCCTATAGTACCCTACTAAAACTAGGAAATTATGAACCTCCATCAGAGTTGTGGGCCTAGGCCAAGTCTTGATGGCCTCAATCATCTGTGAATCAACAATAATACCTGTATCTGATACAATATGGCTGAACAAAGACACTGAGTTCAACCATAACTCACACTTAGAAAACATTGCATAAAGTATTCGATCTCAAAGAACTTGAAGCACTACTCGTAAATGATCTGCATGCTCAACCTATGAATGTGAATATACTAGAATATTATTGATGAATACAATCATGAACATATCTATATATGGCCTAAATATGTTGTTCATCAAGTCTATGAACACTGTTGGGCATTTGTTAGCCCAAAAAACATCACAAGGAACTCAAAGTGACTATATCTGGTCCTGAAAGTTTTCTTTGGAATATCATTCTCCCAAACTCTCACTTGATAGTATCCTGAATGTAAGTCAATCTTCAAGAAGTACTTAGCACCCTATAGTTGATCAAATAAGTTATCAATCCTTGGAAAGGGATACTTATTCTTTATAGTCACCTTATTTAGACATACACGTTCTCAATGAGCTATCTTTCTTCCGCACAAACAATACTGCTGCACCCTTGGGTGAAACACTAGGTGTGATGAAGACTTTTTCAAGCAATTCCTTCAATTTCTCCTTCAACTCTTTCATCTTAGTTATAGCCATCCTATAAGGAGGAATTGAAATTAGCTGAATACTTAGTAGCATATCAATAACAAAGTCAATATCACTCTCTGGGGGATTACCAAGAGGCTCATCTGGAAACATATTTAGACACTCATTAACCACTAGAATATACTAATAGTTGGTGGCTCAGCATCAACATCTTGAACTCAAACAATATGGTAAATGTAGCCCTTGGTGATCATTCTTTTTGCTTGAAGATAGGAAATAAACCTACCTTTTGGTGTTGTTGCATTACCCTTTCACTCCAAAACTACTTCCCCTGGAAAGTGGAATCTAACAATCTTTATTTGGCACTCAACATTTGCATAACAAGATGCTAGCCAATCCATACCCAGGATGACGTTAAAATTGACCATCTCTAATTCTCAGGTCTATGGAGGTCTAACGATCAACAATCTCTATCGTACAACTCCAATAGACTTTCTTGGCAATAATTGACTCACCAACAGGTGTACGTTCAATAAAATATTGTGGTAATAATAACTCTAGAAATATAAAAAACTTTCCAACAAAAAATGGAGTAACATAGGAGAAGGTAGAGCCAGGATCTATCGAAGCATACAGAATAGAAGGAAACACTCAATTTACATATTATAATATCTGGTGATGACTCTAAAACTTGATGACCTATCAGTGGATAAAAGTGATTCTGGCCATTACTAGAACTAGATGTTCCCTCTCAACCTTGACCTCTACCCATTAAATTCTAAGATCCATGCTCTGCAGGATGTACTGAGGAAGATAACCCTACTGCTAACCCAGTCTGCTTGACTGAACCCCACTGGTCTCTAGTTGGGATATCCTTCTGCATATGCTCCCCCTGATCATAAAAATAACATGTCATGGAGCCCAACTGGCACTTTTCAGAATATGTCATGCCGCTCGTATCATAGCATGATGGAGATGATCTATCTTAACCTAAACTCTTATGCTGAGATAAGCCTGATACTCATGAACTCTCACCTGGACTTGACTGCCCTCGGTGATCCAACCTGTTACCTTGGGATTATTGTAGTGAGGGCATAGGTGTCCTTCTAGAATACCGAGGTTTGGGATCACCTTGAGCCTTTATTTGAAGCCTCATGGGCCTAGCCCTTTTTTGATGATTTCTCTTGACCCTTTCATCCATATACTACTTATGTCGGAGCCCCTCTATGCCCTCTACAAAGGCCTTGATCTACGAGTTATCCGTATCATTATTTAGTATAACTATAGTACAAGCCTCAACATAGTCAGAATCAAGCCCTACCATAAACCAATGTACATTGTCATGCATCATATCAATAAATGTTGATGCACAACTAGCCAAGGAATCGAATCTCAAAGCATACTTTTGCACACTAATGCTTCTACGTCAAAGATTAAAAAATTGATCTACTTGACCATCCTAAATTTCTCGTGGCTAATAATGATCTAGAAAGGTTTGTATAAAGCTATCCAAATGGGTGTGGGTGAATCTCTCCCCCTAAATCTGTTCTAAATCTCATACTATAACACTGCTATATCACATAATTTAAATGATACTAACTTAACTGACTCAATCGTTGAGGCATGCATAAACCTGAAAATCCTATGAAATTGATCTACAAAGTGATAAGGGTATTTTCTACAATCTATCCATAAATTTGGAGGACTCAAGGCAAGAAAATTATGAACCCTTAAACTTTTGGGTCCTTCAAAAAGTCCGACAATATCTGGTGACACTGGTTGTCTGTGCAGCTAGGAACTTTGCCAACATATACATTGTGCTCATAATATCCTAATTAGATGGAATATAAGGAGCTGGGGGTTCTGTAGCCCTAGGACGCTCCAGAGATGGTATAGACACTAGAAAGGGCTACAAATCTGTCTCCGTTCAGCACTAGGTTGGGCTAACTCTGTCAGTGATACCTCTCAAATATGTCATCCTTCATTTGTATCTAGCATCTATCTATTTGGAGTATATTTGGTATCAGCCATCTCCCAGTATGCAAATAGCAATCATAAGCTCAAAAACTCAACTCTATAATATGATTTGATCAAAAAAAGGGTAACTATTCTAATACGGCTTATAGCTTCCTGCTAGTAAAATATGGTGAACAACATATTTATAAACAAGTTTGTACTGTACACGACTTGCAGACTCCTTAAAACATGACTTTGCTCTAATACCAAGTTTTTTCACATCCCAACTTAGAAATGCAACTGGCACCTGATGCCAACTCAGACTTGAGCCAATCTTTGCTAGACAAATATGCTACCTGTATAATATCAATCCAAAAATTAAGAAAATAATCAAGTATATCTCGATTTAAAAATAAGCCCTTAGCCAAGAAGGTCCCCTTGTCAACATAACCTGCAGTAAGCTCAACTAATCCTAACAATTAATATAGGTAAGAAACTCAATCCTATACGGGCCTTTGAGGCCACCATGATGTCCATAAATATATAAATTGAGAATGGATATATATATACGATTAAGGTCAGTAGGTCCCTGTACTAATGGAACAAAACAACAAGGCCAACATGACTAACGACGTAGATCTATATAACCCAAAGTTTGCATGCCTGTAAGAGTAATAAACATGACTAGGACAGGGCACTAGCCTAAAAAAAACTATTTACAACAAAAATCAACAAACCTTGAATACTCTGGCAATTCCAAAAGAAAGATGCTAGCCAACCTACTAGAGCACAATTATGTTACTGATAAAGCCTATCTGGTAGTCCATCGGGACCTCTATATATGAATGTAGTTCCCCCAGGCTCAGGCATCAGTACAAAATAAAGTACTGAGTTGTAACGACCCTTCTAGTTATTATAAAGTGGTTACGGCCTAAGTACCATGCTAAAGTTTTCCTAGTGAGTTAAATTATTAAAATCTCAAGGTGGGGTGGTTTAATTTGGAAAATTTTTGTTGTACCTATGCATGGTGAATCTTAATTCACTGTATTATTTTTTGGGGTGTAGTGTTCCATTAGGGAGTGGCCTAGTAATCTAGACCTCCGTAGGAGAATTTCAAGACTTAAAATAATGTAAAAGCATGTGGTTTTAGTGGATACAATATTGGGATAGACTTGTGATATACTAAGTCGATAATTTGTGTTTTGAAATGAAGGTAAAATATAATTCTTCCCAAGCTACTGGTTAAGAGCCACTGCAGCAGTGGGATTTCCTACTGCAGTATGACCACTGTTGCAGTCGGAGCTCCACCATAGCAAGGCTAAGGAAATATTTCAGGGCCATCATAGCGAGCCCTATTTTTCTAAAACGGGTATGTTCCAATGAGAAAAGTATCATCGTAGCAGATAACACTAGGCAGAATTCTTATTTAAGTGACTTAATTTTGAGTTTCACCTTATAAACTCTAAAACCTCATTCTAGAGCTCTAGAAAGGCAATTTTTCGAAGGCTAGGCTAAAATCCTTCCGTTGAGGGAAGTTCTTCCATCAATTCGTTCATCTGGTAATCCTCTAACATCTTATATTATTAAGGAGATTGTAATGATGGAATTGTGGGTTAGAACCCTAGGTTCATGAAAAGTGTGGGAAAGCCTATGGGTAGATGTAATATCATCTATAATTTCTTCTAAGGTGCAAAATTAATACTTCCTAGTAATAATTGGTTGTTATTACGCAAGAATTTGGTAATTGAAAACCTTGAGTTCATTAAATATGAGACCTTTAAGATAAAACCTACTTAAAAGAGGATAATTGGAGTAGAAACTCTAAGATTTGAGATAATATGAGTATTGTGGAATTAATAGATGATTAACTGACCCTTGGGTAATGTTATAAATCATGATTAAGGGTAGAATTAGTGGGTTTGAATTCCCTTAGCATTTATTTAAAGAGTAAGTGATTAATTACTCTTATAATTCTTTATTTTAAACTGTGAGCATTCTGAGGTATTGAGGAAAGGAAAAGCGTTTATGGTTTATCTTGCTTGTTCTAGATTCTTCGATTGAGGTAGGTTACAGCTTACATGGAGTTAGACTTGAAATAGTCTCTTGTATATTTTTTGAATTGATAAACATATTGATTGGTCTTCAGATATAATTTGTGGTTGATTGTTTGTTGGCTTGACATTGCTTGAATGACTAAGCTTATAATTATTAAAAACTGTCTTTAGATGACTTGTGAGAATGGTGTACACTTGTTATATTTTGTGTACTTATTGTACTATCTTGAGAGATAGATGATTGTGAGAACATACTGACATATGTTGAAGAGTTTGAGAATATACATACTATTCTGACTGTTGAGTGGCTCGATGTGAGCTTATAGACAAGCGGTTATGATATGGAGTAGGTACCATGATTATAAGGTACATGGACCCTAGGTTGTCCCCGACAAGTCACGACTAGTTGGGCAGAAATAAAACTCTTTAGTATGTGTGTACAGATTTATAATTCTTGTGAGATATAATTTATACAGAGTGAGACAGATGAGATATGAAAGCTATACAACTATAAGATCAGTATGGAAATGAATCCATGTTTGTGATGAGACTGCTTAAACTTACAGGGTTTTGGAATGACTTGATATGTTTGACTTGATGACTTATATGTCTTTTGTTATTGACAGTGACTATACGTCCTTTATGTTGTTGTTACTGATGTGTCTAGAAATTGAGTGATTTATGGACAGATATAATTACTTGATTATGTGTTGATGTATGAATACTTGTTTACTTAATTCATGAGATATACTTACAACTATTTTGAGTCGGCCTATGATGCCTACCAGTATATAGTGCTTGTATTGACACTACTCTTGTACTCTTTTTTCTCGAGTGCAGACTGTGTTCCAAAAACTTTGATGCGACCTTACATATAGTATTTCTAATTTTTTAATTCGAGGGTGATCTACTCATATTCAGGCTGCCATAGGTCTTTATAGTCAGATTGTCTTTTATTCAGACAATAATATTATCATTAATGATTATTGGACTATTCTTAGACATTGTAGTTAGCGTCCTTTGTACGATGACTTTCAAATTTTGTGGATGTAATAGTTAGACTTCCGCATTTTATTTATTTAAGTTGAGATTTGCTATTTTATGGTTGTATTATGTTAAATAAATTGGTTAAGGCTTGGGTTAGAATTTTTTTTTAACTATAAAGACTTGGGTTAGATGGTTCTCCCACTAGAGAATTAATGTAGGTCCTACTCACGATCATTTAGGTTGTGATAAACTTAGTATCAAATATTTAGGTTCATCGATCTAATTGTACATGGATATGTCTAGTTGAGTCTAACAAAATGGTACGGATACATCTGTACTTTTTTTTTTAGAGGCTACATGTCACTAGAAAAGCTCAATTCCTTCTTTCTTTCGTGTTATTACTTGAGTCCAATTGGTATCTGGCAATCCAAATTGGTATTTGACCTCTTTCATTCTTTTCTCTCACAGATGGTGAGGCCATGTGCAGTAGAGGCAGGATTAGAGAAACCCAAGCCTCATAGTAAAGGATATCCAAGAAGAGTTGGTAAGGGCTGGGGATGAGGAGCAGCACACACTAGAGGCAGGGTTCAGGATGCTAGACAAGTTTGTGATAGGTCTGAATGCCCTTCCCACTAGAGGATATTGTTGGGGTAGCCACAGAGGAGGTAGTGGCACCAAACCAGGAGGGTGTTGCGCTTGCTCTAGCTACTTAAGATGCGCTATAAAAGGTGTTAGCTTTGTTGTCTGGTTCGGCTGAGACTGGGGAAGCTCCCACAGGTTAGTATGAGAAGGTTCAGCATGTTGTTGTTATGGCTCCATAAATGGATGAGACTTTTAACACATGGATCTTTTCGAGAACAGTGGTAGGGCCAGTGATGACTTGAGATAAACACAATTGGAGGTTCTCTAAGATAAAGCCACTGGTTTTCTATGGTACTGAGGATAAGGATACTTATGAGTTCATCATTGATTATTATGAGAGGCTCCATAAGATAGGGGCATTTAAGAAGTATGGGGTCGAGTTTGTTGATTTTTAGTTGCATAGGGATGTGAAGTTGTAGTGGAGGACTTTTGTGGAGTGTAAGCCAGCTGGGTCACCTCCGTTGACTTGGACAAAATTTTACTTTATCTTCTTGAAGAAGTACGTTCCTCGTACTTTGCAAGAAAAAAAGAGTGATGAGTTCACTAGATTGAGTAGGGAAGTTCTTTTACTGCAGTATATGAGTCCTGATTTCACTCACTCTCTAGGTATTCTTTGCAGTTGTTGCATACAAAAGAAGAGAGGATCGATCGGTTCATTAAGGGGCTGAATATAGGACTTCAGCTATCAGATCTTTAGATAGAGTCTTTTGGTAAAACTTTTCAGGAAGTAGTGGATTATGTTAGGAAGGTGTAAGGGGTAGGATAGTTACGCCAAGTCTGCAGATAAGAAGGCCCAAAAGGGTGCAGCTACTGTGGCTTTTTCTCTAATGGTCTAATATTTGAAGGGTATTCTAGGTTCCTCATTTAGTCATCTATGTAGGTATCAGCTGGGGACCCGTCAGGGTTAAGCCAACCTTCTTCAGATCACTATTAGTATATCACTTCTTTAGCTTCAGTTTAGAGGCACACTTTAGATAGGGCATGTTATGAGTATGTCAAGGTTGGGCATATTCATAGATGGTGCCCCAGATTTAGATAAGCTGGTCATTCAGCTAAATAGTAGGCTCCCTGAGCTCTAGCTTTAGCAAGTAGAAGAGGTAGTGCATATGGTAAAGATCATCCTCAAGGTGTGCATAGCGTCCATGCAGCAGGTAGAGGTGACACCTAGCCTAACTGAGGTGGTGGACATATTGGTAGGGGTGGTACTCAGCCTGGCAGAGGCGGTGCACAATCATGTAGATAGGCTTATTTCTACGCTTCTCCAGTAAGACCTGAGGTTGAGGCGTCTGACGCAATGATCAAATTTACTATTCTAGTGTGTGTGATCGTATGGCTACAACCTTATATGATCCCGATTATACTTTTTCTTATGTGTGTACCTATTTTGCTATAGGATTGGATATGGTGTGTGCTTTTCTTAATGTGTCTGTGCATGTTTCCACTCCTGTTGATGATTTTGTGATCGTAGATACAGCCTATCGTTCTTGTCTTGTTACATTCATGGGGTATGAAAGCCTAGTGGACTTAGTGATTCTTGACATTATTGACTTTGATACTATTTTTGGGATGAGTTGGTTGTCTCATTATCATATGATATTAGACTGTCATACTAAGATAGTGATTGTAGCGATGTCGGGTATGTTTAGGTTGGAGAGAAAAGGTGTTTTTAGTCATGTTCCTAAAAATATTATATCCTATATTTGTGCTAAGAAGTTGATTGAGAGGGAGTGTTTGGCATTTTTAGTGCATCTTTAGGACATTAGTGTAGAGGTTCCACCTAGTGGGTCAGTTCCTGTGGTCTGTGATTTCCTAGAGGTATTTCTCGTGAATTTACCTGGAATGACACCGGACTGTGATATTGACTTTTATATTAATTTAGAGATGAATATTCATTTATTCCTCCTTATAGGATGGCACCAATTGAGTTGAGTAAGTTGAAAGTTAAATTGTCTGACCTGCTTAGAAAAAGGTTTTATTCATTTGAGTGCCTCCCCATAGGGTGCTTTTGTATTGTTTGTGAAGAAGAAAAATGGGAGCATGCGTATGTGCATTGACTATCGTCAGCTGAACAAGGTCACTATCCATGATAAATATCCTCTTTCTCACATAGATGAATTGTTCGATCATCTTCAGGGTGCGTCAATCTTCTCTAAGATTGACTTGAGGTCTGGGTATCATCAACTAAAGATTCGAGCTGACAATATTTCTAAGACTGTTTTTGGGACTAGGTATGGGTATTATGAGTTTATGGTGATGCCTTTTGGGCTTACTAATGGCCCAACTGCTTTTATGAGTTTGATGTATAGGATTTTAAAGCCCTTCTTGGATTCTTTTGTGATTGTATTTATTGATGACATCTTGGTGTACTTGAAGAGTAAGGAAGAGCATGAGAACCATTTGAGAATTGTGTTGGGTTTATAGAAAGAGAAGTGGTTGTAAGCTAAATTTTCTAACTGTTATTTTTGGCTGTATTTTGTGTCCTTCTTTAGGCATGTAGTTTCAAATGAGGGAATTATGGTTGACCCATTTTCAGAGGTAGTTAAGAGTTGGGATAGGCTTACTTCAGTGATTGAGGTTCGTAACTTTGTGGGGTTGGCTGGCTATAATCACCAATTTTTGAAGAGGTTTGCTTCTATTGCTTCCCATATAAGTCATTTGACTTAGAAAGATGTACCATTTAAGTGGTCTGATGGGTATGAGGAGACCTTTCAAAAGCTCAAGACGTTTTTTACTACAACTCCCATCCTTGTATTGCCTTTGGAGGATAAGGACTTTATTGTTTATTGTGATACTTCAAGTTCTGGTTTGAGTATTGTTTTGATGTAGGATAAGAAAGTCATTTCAAATGTTTCTATGAAGTTAAAGGTGCATGAAAGAAACTATCTGATGCATGATTTGGAATTGGCAGTGGTTGTGTTTGCTCTTAAGATTTGGAGGCACTATCTTTATGGTATCCATTGTGAGTTGTTACTATCTTATATCATCCAAGTAAGGCTAATGTGATGGCGGTTTCTTTGAGTAAGAAGCCAACAAGTATCGATAACCTATCTTGTTTGGAGGCTACGAGACGCACATTGGCTAAACAGGTTAAGACTCTAGCTAACAATTTTATGAGGCTTCACATGTCTGAGAAAAGTAGAGTGTTAGCTTCTGTAGAATCATAGTTTTCATTTCTAGAGCATATCAAGGCCAGACAGTTTGAGGATACAAAGTTAGGCAAGATTCGCGATAAGGTCTAGCCGAGAGAGGACAAAAAAAACGTGATTGATGATGAGGGGTGGGTCTTGAGGATCAAAGTGCATGTATGTGTTCCCCGTGTTGATGATTTGATTCATACTATCCTTGTAGAGGCTCATAGTTCAAGGTACTCTATACATCCTGGTGCAATTAAGATGTATCGTGATCTAAGACAATATTATTGGTGGGGAAGGATGAATTGATATTATGGATTTTGTTGCCCAGTGTTCAAATTTTTTAGCAAGTAAAGTATGAGCACCAGAGACCTGGAGGAACACTCCAGAAGATGCCCATTACTGAAAGGAAGTGGGATAGGATTGCAATGGATTTTGTGGTTGGCCTTCCAAAGACTTTGGGGGAGTATGATTCCATATGGGTGATAGTTGATAGGTTGACTAAGTCTGCATTTTTCATTCCAGTTAAGGTAAATTATAATGCAACAAAGTTAGCCAAGACTTAAATCTGTGAGATTTTTTATTACAAGGAGTTTCGGTCTTTATCATCTTCGTAAAGGTACACAGTTGAAAAGTCATCTTCTCCAAGAATTTATAAGCCATTAAGGCTTGCATTGGGTGTTAATCACTCCCAAATTGGTGCATAGAAGTTCAATACTACTCTACCAAGCGTGATCAATGCCTAAAACTCAAAAATTTGAAGGAAAATTAGAAATCTGCCATTGATAGGGTCGAGGCTATTGGGGACGATGGCATCGTTGCAGCGGCACTTATCTTGAAGCAATAACGCATTGATATAGTCGCCATCAGAGCCACAAAGGACTATCTAAATTGATTTGTTTCTGCCTTTGTCACTGCAGCGATGTCATCGTAGTGGAGCCTTATCACTGTAGCGACCTTGTTGCAGCAATAAAAGTGTTGTTGTAGTGAATGTTTGGTAGCATCCCTGCCCAACATTTTTCAAAATGATTTTTCAAATTCATTTCTTTCTGTAGTATCCCTTTTTGGTTCCTAAATATAATTATGCGACGCCAACAAGACTAACATATAACCAACATAAATGCCAACCACCTCGCCTACCTAAGTTTCCCCCAACAACGCTTACCATACTAGGTACCAAGAGGG
The DNA here is from genome assembly GCA_031232105.1 of Capsicum rhomboideum. Taxonomy (NCBI): domain Eukaryota; kingdom Viridiplantae; phylum Streptophyta; class Magnoliopsida; order Solanales; family Solanaceae; genus Capsicum; species Capsicum rhomboideum. The sequence continues at coordinate 46,627,333 of CP124717.1, read as the reverse complement.
GTTAATAAAGAGGGGGTTCATCAATGAAAGGGGGGTCGTGATGAAGAATATAGCTAAAGAGGTGCCCGAGTTTTTCAACCGGCTGTGCGCCTTTGAGTGGGAGATGCTAGTTGAGCCCACCCCCATATAAAACTTGGAAATAGTTCAGAAGTTTTATGCTATACTCCCGACTGTGGATTGGTCCCTACTCAATCCCACCATCGGCATTCGAGGGGTAAACGTCCCAGTGGATGCGACCACTATCAATGAGATTTTAGGGGTGCCAAACCCCTAAAATACAGCCTTCAATGTGAAGAAGGATGAAGCTGATCTAAAATGGTTGGCATGTACTTTGTTGCCAAAAGGTGAGGATAATAAGGTTTGATGGATGAGTGTTGGGGGAACTAAAAGCACCCTTTTCTTGGGGGAGGCGTGGAGGTGGTTGAACTTGGTGTCTGAAGGATTCGTCTTTCGGGTAATGTCATTGACGTGACCTACCACCGGGCGTTGGTGGTGGCTTATGCTATTGTGGGGGTGTAGATAAATATGGGGTTGCAGATAATAGACGAGTGTAAGTTCTTTTACTCAGGGCCTGCAAAAGACATCTTTTTGCCCTCTTTAATTATTGAGTTGTTCAAGCAGGCTGATGTGCCGAAGGAGGGAGGTGACCCCCTTGAGGACTGTGATATGCTATTCAACACATTAAATATAAAGGGTTCACAGGGGTAAGCAAGAAGAAGAGGGAGGTGGGGTTTGAAGAAGAGAGTAGCAGAGCCCATGAGAGAGAGGGAGAGAACGGCCTACCCAGGGGATCCATAAAATGGGTAGAGTCTGATTTGGCTACCGTGAAGGATATTCTGTAGCAGTATTACATTCCTCACCCAGGGGAAGCTCCCTCTTGTTCTACATCTCCCCCGAGTATCTAGGCCTCCTACTTTGCCCTAGCTTAGGCTCATGAGGACCTCCACAAGGATTTGGACAAAGAGAAGAAGAAGTGTGCCTCCCGGGACCGCATCCTTTCCCAAATGTGAAAGACCGTGAAGGTCATGTTCAAATGCATAACCCCAGACCAGAAGAGGCCTAAGTAGAGGACTTCAGAAGTGCAAGAGTTCTCCTTTATATGTGGGATAGAAAAAGAGGGCTATGATGCTTCAAGCTTACACGAGGATGAGACCTCTTACTAGTTCCCCCATCCCCCCTCCTTTAGTTTTTATGGTTGGTTTCCCTCGTTTGGGGTATGTATTAGACAATACTTTCCATTTTCCTACATTTTTGAATATTTATTTTTATTGCAAACTTGGCTCCTCATACTCTTATCTTGCTGATTATGCTTGGTGAACAATCTTTTTTCATATATGCTACAAATATAGGGTTGTTTCTATGAGAAATGAAAGGAATCACAAAAACAGGGGATACAGTGACAACTTTCTGCCTAGGTACCACTAAAGCGGCTCTGCAGGAGTGACAAGGAGTCTTTATAGCAAGCTCGCTGCAACAAGAAATCTGTCGCTACAACGGCTACTAAATAGTGACTCTGAGCTTTGCCTTTCCCTAATTTCCCCCCCACGATTTTATTCCTAGAACACTTTGATATTTTCACTAACCACATTCTAGAAGTTTTAACCGAAGTACTCTGATACATTAGTTCACATCTACTCACCAAACATTTTCAAATTTCACGCATCTTTTACACTACACTTAACTATTAACTCAAAAGGTCTTACACCCAACAAGTTTTTAAACTTAGCATCATCTCACGATCCCTTTTGGTAAACATAACCAATCAATTAATGAAAGAGTTACACCTGCCAACTTCATTGAAGTCACAATATTCCACTTAACCAAACAACCATCACAATATAAAGGATGCAAATAACACTCAATCAAAATATAACAACAACATTAGAACACAATGCTACACCTCCTATTGACCTCTACCTATTAGAATAACCAATTTTCAACCTTCCGAACACTATCGAGATACTAATTGGGATAAACTAATCTCAATTATGATTGTCAAGATACCAATTGGAATCTATCAGATACCAATTAGACTCAACTCGGAGATACAACACTCAATTAGCATGATAAAAAAGAAGAAAATGAAGTTGATTTCCTAGATGCCTTATAGCTTCCTAAGGATATTGATGTGGATGTTGATGAGTCTACAATTTCCGACTCATTTGCCCTAAGAATAGGGAGAAAACATGTCCTAAATACTAAATTAAATGCATTTTAATGTTTTCTTGGTTTAATTTCAGGGTAAAGGCCGAGAAGTGATCAAAATAGCAAAAAGGAGAAAAAACAGGCAAAAAAAATAGAAGATTGAAGCAAAAATTGCACAAAGGCATATAAACGGGCACTTTGACCATTGACAAAGTGATCAGTGGATCATCAAAGGGACACCTCTATCGCCAAATATAACAGCTCAATATAAGACAAGAGTCGAACCAAACAGTGACACATTATGCATTTTGGTGCATCACAGACTAGATCGGTGAACCACACTGTGTAGCATCAAAAGTTACAGAAGATCACCCATGGTGTCACATTGAGGAATCAGCGAGCCACGAGTAGTTCGCCACAACGCCGACTCATTTGCTGATGGACTATGCTCAGCCAAATTTCCAAGCTGTGGCATTTCTATAAATATGTAGCCCATTTTTCCAAATGCTATTTAAGCCTTTTTTGGCCATTGGAAATGCTATCTTTTGTCAATCCTATGAATCTTAATATTGTAATCAAACCCTAGTTATGGGATTAACTACTTTGAGCTTAGAATTTGGAGATTTATTGTGAATCATTTGAGTTCTATGGCGAATATGGAAGAATAATTTGGTATATTTTCTTTTTCTTATATTATGAGTAGCTAAATTTCCAAACTTAGGGTTATACATTATTGAGTATTGATTGTTATGTGGGTAGTGATTATTTACCTTTGTGTTAGGTTGTATGTTATAATTTTAGCTAAATCTCTATGTTTTAATTATAAATTGAGGTTTCAAAGTCAATTTATGCTTGGATCTCTTATACTGCAAGAAAGAGAATATCAGAGTAATGAGATTTAGCTAACAACACTTGAGTTATACTCATTTAAGTGGTGATGCTAGGAATAGATCATCCATCTTGAAGCTATTGGTTGTTTAATAGTGCAGACACTTGGGGTTTTGGAAGAACCCCATGTGAAATTAGGTTGTAGATTGATAAATCACTCACAATACCTAAAACCTTGAATAATCATAACTAGCTATCAAATTTTAGGTGTATGTTCACTCACCCATCATATAATCATTCTCGAGAAGGCATAACCTCAAGTGCTTGAACTTATTGAATACAATCTTACCACGTTCAATTTTACAAACTTATGTTGAATCTGTTAACTTGATATGAAATTGTTCGAAACCAAACCCCCCATTTTACTTAATAGTTTAAATTCTTAGCATTGCGTACCAACTTATAGTTGTTTGTGACACTTAAGAGTGAATATATTGTTCTCATTCCCTATGGATTTGACCCCGACTGCTAAGTTGGGTTAAATTATTGCTCACAACAATGTAAATTCATTTTCTAGAGTGCATTTGAGCGTTATCAAAAATGGCGTCATTGCCCGGGAATGAAATGCAGTATTCATTGTTTTTAGTGTTATAAGTTACTTTGGTTAGATGTAGTGTAAACTTTACATTCTTTGTTGTTGTTTTTTTTGTTCAGGTAATAATCTCCATGAAATAATAAGTTTAAATAGGAGCCATGCCGCCTCTTTTGATGGGCATCTAGACGATGAGGATCACTTAGGGGATACGGGTAGAGCTATTACAATTTGTATTCCACCCACGGAGGGGAATGTAGTGTTCCATGTGACTAGCGTGATTCTTCATATCCTTCAAATGAAAGGTTTGTTTGGTGGTCAAAGCCCATGAAGATGCCAACTTTCATTTGAAGAATTTTATTGACGTGTGCCTTCTGTTTGAAATTGCCCATATATAACAAGAGTCCATTCGGTTGAGACTCTTTTCATTTTCATTAATGGGTGATGCGGTTTTGAGGTTGTGGGAATTTCTTGTGGGTTCTATAACTTCATGGATTGAGTTGACGGAAGCGCTTCTAGATCGTTTGTTTCCACCATCCCGCATGCTTCAATTATGGGATAAAATCATCAATTTTTGGCAACTAAGTGGAGAACTGTTGAATGAGGCATGAAAAAGGTTTAATAAAAAGTTGTTGCAATACCTAAATTATGAGGTCCTGGATAAGATGTTTCTCCAAGTGTTTTATAGAGTTTTAGATCAATTGAACAAGATGATAGCAGATAACGAGGCAGAAGGATCTATTGTTACGCAAACTTATGGAGCTGCATCGGCCCTATTGGATCAAGTGACTAAGAAAAGTCGAGGATGTCATACAAGAGATATATAGGTGGTTATGGGGGCTCCCTCTGCATCTTTTGTAAGCCAAGAACAAAGAAAAAAGGATGAGGAGAGAGATGAGAATATGTCTAAAGTTATGACACAATTAGATCTCCTTACCAAGCATGTTATGGGGTCAACTCCAAAGGCCGTCAATGTATTTGCTTCTAAGTTCACTACATAATATGATGATGAGGAAGTAGATGCTATTGATGAAGAAATTCAGTTTATGTCAAACCAAATAGGGGGTTCCCGACCTACCTATCAAAGTCAAGGGGGGAATCAAGGTTGGAAGGAAAGGGATCCTGATTGGAAAGACCGTGATTGGAAAGATCGTGATTGAGATGGAGATTAGAAGTATATGGAAAAAGATAAGGATTACGATTGGAGAGATAAATGTCATGACCACAATAGGTATGTTCCCCTACACGACCAGGTCAAGGGTAAATAAGTAATATGTGTTGATCCAGAGAAATATAAGAATGAGGACGTGCTTGCTCGCATTCTTATGGGGGTTGAAGGAAGTGATAAGATGCTAAGATAGATAAAGAGTGACTTCTTGCAACTCAATCAAATGGTCACTTTACACTCAGCCTCAATCAAATAGCTTGAGACCCAATTGGGTCAAATTTCCTCTCATTTGAATGCAAGGCAAAAAGGAGGCCTTCCTAATGACATGGTATCAAACCCGAATAATGATGCCCATGTCATGGAAATTGTCACGAGAAGTGGTAGAACTCTTAGTAATGATGTGGTGGGTCTTAATGAAGAACCTAATGAGAAGGGAATTAATGAACAAGCTAATGGAAAGAGGAAGTGGCTTGATAAGTCAAATAAAGAAGTCACTATTCCAACGGAGCCAAGTGTTGAGAAGCCAAAAGTAGTGGATGAGTATGTTAAACGCGAAAAGGCACCATAAACGGTTGATAATAATGTTTCGAAACCGAAGGAAAACCCAATTGTCTCAAAGCCGCAATCAAAATCCCTCCTCCATTTCCAGAAAGGCTAAAGAAGAACGAGGATGACTCAAAGTTCAAAAAGTTTATTTCAAAATTTAGCAACCTAGAGGTTAATATCCCATTATTGGAAGCTTTGCAAGAGATGCCTGGGTATGGTAAATTCATGAAGGAGTTGGTAACAAAGAAGCTAGTAATGGATTTTAAAACAATTGAAGTGACACATAATTGTAGTGCTATCATGTCTAGCAAAATGGTGGTGAAGAAAAAAGACCCAGAACCATTCACCAATCCATGCACCATTGGGGTATACAAGTTTGAAAAAGTTCTATGTGACCTCGGGAAAAGTATTAATTTAATGTTATTGGTTGTGTTTCAAAAGCTAGGTTTAGGTGCTCCTAAGCCAACTACAATGAGGCTTCAAATGGCCAATTATTCTATCAAAAAGCCCAAAGGAGTGTTGTATTTTGAACTTGTGAAGGTGGATCATTTTATTTTTCCAGCCGAGTTTGTGATCTTGGATTGTAAAATTGACCATAAGGTCCCTATTATTCTTGGTAGGCCATTTGGCTACCGAATCAACTTTAGTCGATGTTGAGTGTGGTGAAATAAAGTTTCGAGTAAACAATGAAGAGGTGTCATTTAATGTATGCAATTCCATAAATAAGCCTATGGATTTGCAAGTCATCTCTATAATTGATGTGATCGATGATGAAGTGGTTAATGTCTTGGAGCAAGATTTTGTTAGTGATCCTTTGGTGGGAGTCTTATGGAACCTCAAGAGTGAAGAGTTTGAAGAATATGATGAAAAAGTGGCCTCTTTGAAAGGTCTTGGGTCCTATACTAGAAGTCCTTGCAAGCTGGACCTTGACTTGAAAAATCGGGAACCTCTCCCCCGCAAAGCCTTCAATTGAAGATCCACTGCAACTTGAACGCAAACCATTGGCTCCTCATCTGCATTATGTGGTTTTAGGGGAAGGTGAAACCTTACCTATTATTATTGTGGGAGACTTTTCATCTTGGCAATTTGAGGCATTAAAATCGGTGGTGAGATGGTATATTAACGATCTTAGATAGATCATAGCCAATATTATTGGGATTCCTCTCGGTATATGCACTTACTAGATCAAGCTTGAGCCCACATTTGTAGCAAGTGCAGAGCATCAACGGAGGTTAAACCCTCCCATGCAAGAGGTTGTAAAGAAAGAAATCATCAAGTGGCTTAACACCGGTATAGTCTATCCAATCTCGGATAGTACTTGGGTGAGCCTGGTCCAATGTGTTCCCAAGAAGGGTGGTATTATGGTGGTCCCAAATACGGACAATGATCTCATACCTATTCATCCATTGACAAGGTGGAAAGTGTGTATTGATTATCGAAAGTTGAATTCATGGACGGAGAAGGACCACTTCCCCATGCCCTTCATGGATCAAATGCTTGATAGACTAGCGGGAAGGGGTTGGTATTGCTTCCTCGATGGATACTCAGGCTACAATCAAATTTTAATAGCCCCCAAAGATTAAGAAAAGAACACATTCATATATACCTATGGAACATTTGCCTTCAAGTGCATGCCCTTCAGGCTGTGCAATGCACCCACAACTTTTCAATGGTGTATGCTTTCTATCTTTTCAGACATGGTAGAAGACTCAATGGAAGTATTTATGGATGATTTCTTGGTTGTTAGTGATACATACGAGAGTTGCCTTCAACATTTGGAGAAAGTACTTGAGAGGTGTGTGGCAACCAATCTCATTTTAAACTGGGAGAAATGCCATTTTATAGTTAAGGAAGGTGTAGTTCTCAGGCATAAGATCTCCAGCCAAGGGATCTAAGTTGATCAAGTGAATGTGGAGGTTATTTCCAAGATACCTCCTCCTATATCTATCAAGGGTGTGATAAGCTTTATCGTCCATGCGGGTTTTTATAGGAGAATCATTAAAGACTTTTCTAAAATTGCTCACCCTATGTGCAAGCTTCTCAAGAAGGAAGCAAAATTTGAGTTTGATGGTGAGTGTGTGAGAGCATTCAATTGCTTTAAGGAGAAGCTTGTCTCATCCCCAATTATCATAGCCCCTAATTGGTCACAACCTTTTAAGCTCATGTGTGATAAAAATGGGTTTGTATTAGCTACGGTGTTTGGCTAAAGAAGAGAGGAATACTTTCATCCTATCTACTATGCTAGTAAATCATTGAATGATGCATAAATAAACTATATGGTGATGGAATAAGAATTGCCAGAGGTTGTTTATGGGTTTGAAAAGTTTCGTGCTTACTTGTTAGGCACAAAGGTTGTTGTACACACATCGATCATGCCATCTTGCGGTATTTGATGGCGAAGAATGAAGCCAAGCCAAGGTTGATAAGGTGGATTTTGCAATTGCAAGAATTCGACTTTGAAGTCAAAGACCGAAAGGGATGTAGAACCAAGTAGCGGACTACTTGCCTCATTTTGAATCTAATAATGTGAGAATGAAGGAATTTGAGATCAACGATGAGTTTCCCGATGAGATCGTCATGACTCTTTTGGAGGAGGTAGTTCCTTGGTATGTGGATTTTGCATACTAAATAGTATGTGGGACATTACCCGATGACTTGATCTATGGTCAAAAGAAAAAGTTTTTCCATGATGTGAAAAGATATTATTGGGATGAACCCTATCTCTTTAAGGAGTATACGGATGGAGTGGTTCATCATTATGTTATGGAGTGGGAGATTAAAGTTATTCTTGAGTCATGTCATTTGTCACCGGTTGGTGTCCTTCATGGTGGTATGTGTACAGCTGCAAAGGTTCTCCAAATTGGATTTTATTGGCTGACCTTATATCGTGATATACATGAATTGGTATGGGTGTGTGAGCAATGCCAAAGGCAAAAGGGGATCTCGAGGCAACATAAAATTCCCTTGTACCCAAGTGTGGATGTGGAATTGTTTGATGCGTGGGGTTGGACTTCATAGGATCCTTTGTGAGTTTGTATGGTAACCGTTACATCTTGGTTGCGCTTGATTATGTTTCTAAGTGGGTCGTAGCTATTGCATTTCTGAACAATGAAGCTAAGAGTGTTACTCAATTCTTGAAAAGGTACATCTTTACCCGATTTGGTATACCTCGTGCTATCATAAGTGATGGAGGTTACACCTCGTGCTATCGTAAGTGATGCAGGTTCTTATTTTTACAACCAATCATTTGGGTCCTTGCTTGCTAGATATGGAGTCAAGCATAAAGTGTATTCTCCATACCAATCTCAATCCAATGGGTTAGTGGAAGTGTCTAATTGATAGATAAAGGAGATTCTCGCGAAAGCCATGAATGCTAGTAGAATGAATTGGGCACGAAAACTTGAAGATGCTTTGTGGGACTATAGAACTACTTTCAAAACTCCCGTTGGCATGTCCTCGTATCAATTGATGTTTGGAAAAGCTTTCCATCTTCCCGTCGAGTTGGAACACAAGGCGCTATGGGCCTTGTGGAGATTGAATATGAATTGGGAGGATGCCTCCAAGTTGAGAGTAGACCAACTTCAAAAGATTGATGAATTCTGTTTGAGGGATTACAAAAGCTTGACTCTCTTCAAGGAACGTATGAAGAGGTGGCATGATACCAAGATTTTAAAAAGGGAGTTCAAGGTGGGTTATGATGTCCAATTGTTCAACTCAAGATATAAGTTGTTTTCAGATAAACTCAAAACAAGCTGGTCAGACCCCTTTAAAGTGGTGCAATGTTTCCCTAGTAGAGCGGTTGAATTAGAAAATGACACAGGATCCTGATTTATCGTGAATGGGAAACGAGTTAAACATCATCAAATATTTCTCCCAAAGGCGGATTTCTTGGAAGTAATCTACCTTGATGATGCTTGATATATGAAGGACAACACATGCCACGATGAAAACTAAGGCGTTTCTTGGGAGGCAACCCAATTTAGTTTTTGTCATTTTAAATAATGTTTGTTGATTTGTGTTGGTGAATGATGGAGTTGAAAAGTGGGGAACATGACATGAACAAAGTTGGAGAAGAAAAAGTTAAGAAATCTTGTGCCAAGCTCCAGTGAGGAGGCCTTGGCGATGCACAGAGCAATTTGGCGCATCGCCGAAGGGGTTTTCCAACTTCAAACATGTTGTTAAACTCGGCAATGGCGTATGCAAATCGGTTCATCGTCGATGCCTTCAGCGATAGATAACCATCGCCTACCTACTCTGCAAAAATAAGATTGAAAGTCTTGTGAGCTGTAAGTTTCATCAAAGGAGCTCCAAATTGGTACATCATCAATATGTTCCGCGATGGAAAATGAATCACCAAAATGGTCGGGTTTAAGCTTTGACGATTTGAATTTTTGACCCTTGACCTTTCACTATCTTTTGACCCTTAATAGTTATTTAAAACCTTTTCACTTCAACAAATTTTTGCATTTGCACAATCACACACACATCTCTTCTCCAAACGTCAGCATCACCAACACATGAGCACATTAGTTGTGGAGTCCTTGTCTTCATCATCACCTCTCTTAGAATCTTTGAAGGTTAGAATTTGATTTACACTTTGATTTGACATTGTTGTTTGATTGATGAATTATTTTTAATTATACTATTCTGATGAAAGTTCTAATCCGTTCACGATGAATATTTAATCCATAGACTGATGATTTTGAACTTTGGAATGTGTTAGAATAGGGTGATATTATTGAAATTGATCATTAGTTATTGAATATTTGAAGCATGTTTGCACTTTAATTAGTTGTTTATGTTGTGGGTTTTGAAAAACAAAATCATTGAAATTATTGTGGTTTAGTTTGAAATCGACTGATTTTGCCCATTGATAGATTGGGTGACGTCTTTCTTAAGGCAAAAATCGTCAAAGTGTTGTTTAAATAATGAGACCTGGGGAAGTCGGAGTACACATGGCACATTGAGTTGAAAATCACCATTGAAGAACCTCAAAATTGCGATTTTGAGATTTGGGGACAATGACATTCGGTGAGGGGTTGAGAACCTCAGTGATGCGCCGAACTGTGCGGTGTATCGCAGAAGTGTTCCCCCTATCGCTGAATGTCACAGTAAAGGTTGGCTAATTTAGGTGTAATTCGGTGATGCCTTGGCGATTTGGCGATGCTCTGGTAGTATCGCTAAATTCCTTGGCATATCACCAAAATGTCACTTTCCTTCACCTATCGGACCAAGTCATTTCTATGTATTTCAGAGATGGAAATTTGCATCACCTATTTGATTAATGATGTGCCAAAATGTAAGGTGATGCATACCTGGAAAAATATATGTTGTGTTTTGCTAACTATAAGTGAGCCCATTGCTACTCTTATGTGTAGATATTCTGTCACGACCCGAATCCCATTCGGGCCGGACTGGCACCCGAAGCCGACAAGGCCCGAGAGAACCAATCTTTACTCATGTCTATTCATATGCATGTCACTCAATAAGCAGCACCATCACATAGAGGTATAAAATGTCAATAGCGGAATTTATGCAAACATGTGATACATACATATAAGAAACTTGGCCGTTAGGGCCATCGAGTCAACATAGACATGCATCTCCTCCATTCCTCTTCCCACATAGGTCTACAAAGCCTCTACAGATATATATACATATCCAAGCTAGAGTTGGGACAAGTCCCCGCTTTATACAGCATGTACAATACCAAACTCAATGTACACTATGACTCGGAAAGCCCTGAACCAACTGGAGCTCACCAAGAATCTGCAAATGACCCGCACTCTAATGTGGAGGTCCACTAACACCTGTGCCTGCAGCAAGTAAGGTAAATTCCCCCAAGGGGGTCAGTACGAAGAATGTACTGAGTATGCAAGTCCATATGAAACTGTATGACATATAAGAACTTTAATAGAATCAAGTACAAGTGAATGCGTCATAAGGATAAACTACCATAATGTATACGTGTGGGATCATGTATATTGCTCTTTTTACTTTACTTTACTCCATCCTCAATCGTCAATCATGTGCTCATCTATCATATAGTGCCTGGGCCCAACTGATCAGTGGGAATAACATAATAATCGGGATCGCCTCTAGCTAGGCTTTCGCCCCTTCGAGTTGCCACCCATTTCCAATGAACTTTCAGGATCGCCTCTAGCTAGGCTTTCGCCCCTTTGAGTTGCCACTCGTACTCAATATCCATTCGGGATCGCCTCTAGCTAGGCTTACGCCCCTTCGAGTTGCCACCCGTACTCAACAAGTGCATTATTTCAATTTTTTTGTTATGAGATTGGTACATTGGTGGTTGAACATTATTGGAACTTTGGAACATTAATAAATGAACATGAGTCATGTGAATTACAATTAATCAATGAATAAGGAACATGTGAGTAACAAGGATTAATAACCGGAAATGGGGTACCTTAGAACATTTCGTAATGGAACAAGTATAATGACAATGTAACACTATGTGCTGCAGAAGGATACGGAAAGAGCAACCTTACATACCTTATCTTCCCAATATGAATATACAATCTTAAATGTGCATACAACATCCCAGCTCCTTCCATACGTTTCATTCTATAACACAAGTACACAACAGAGTTTACATTAACCACCAACTACCTTACAAATGCATATAACGATAATGAGTTACATGATTGCCTTAACATGACATTTCCCCCTTGACAATACCATTCATGGCATTCTCATACTAATAATACCACAATATTCCATACATTGACCAATACATCATAAACCAATAGCTTTTCACACCAAGTTCCTCCTTTACATGTTCTCATTAACACCACATCACAATGAACCCATCAAGTCACTCCAATACATTTTGTAACCAAAATTCCACAATTTACTCATATAGAAAAATAACAAGTTATGGACATAACCACACCATACATGTTGAGATATCATCCACACCATTCACTTTCATCAAAACATCAAATCACTTTTCAAGTTTAAATCTCATAAATGACACATCTCTTACAAAAAGCAAAAGTGACATATCCAACACTTCCAAGCATAACCAACATGATCTACATAATCTCTCATGCATCTAATATATTAAATCATAAGGTTAAACACTTACCCAAGCTTCCTAAAGGATGATCTTGTCCAAGAAAGTGATGGTTGCCTTAGGGTTTGAGATAGAGAGAAAAGTGTAGAAAAATCTAGAAAAGGCATGTGTATGTAATAGAATAGAAATCTGATTTTTCTTGCCCTTTTTATAACCCTTTTGGTCATCCTTAGCCAAACTTAATCAATAATTGAGGTGTTTTACTTGGTCAAATGGAAAAATGGGTCATGTCTTTTGGCTTCATTTTGGGCCTCAAATTGGCCTATTAACACATATTATCTTAGCCCATAAAAATCAATGTATAATCCATCATATATCTCATGTTTAATTAACTACATAGTTGTCAAGAAAATAGTCACTTACGAGATTCCCGATCGTAGCCTCAATCGCAAAAATAGAAATTCTAGTCGCTCATGGCTTATTTGAACATAATTTGTTAAAATTTGTTAAAATACTTGTGACGAAGAATTAACCCCAACTCGAATGCTAAATGCGCTTAAGAATAGTCCTACTATGATGGAGTAATGATACCATGACTCAAAGGTCTTATATACATCATAATAGTCGAAGAAAAATTTTGGCAAAAACCACCCCGGCACGCCGCTTGGCGAGCCCCTTTGCTGCCTGTGGAAATAAAAATTTGGGCCTGGCACACCCTCTGCAGTGCCCCATGCCAAATTTTTGATTTTGGCTTTTCTTTGCGGATTTGGTTGGATCTTTCAAGTCCCAACCTTTTGCTTACCTCTTAGCTTTAAGATTCTTTGCTTGGATGTCCCTTAAGCCTCAATTTTTCACCCCACAAATGCTCCAAAAAGTCACAAACACCACCCACTACAAAGTTCTAATCACATTTTCTAGCACACTATCAAATGTTCCATCGATGACAATGCAAAATACATACTTATTGCTCTCTAACATAGGGTAAACATGGCTCAAGGTTATCAAGTAGGGTCGGAAAGGTACGGGGTGTTACATTCTTCCCCCCTTAGGAACATTCGTCCTCGAATGTTAATAATATGGTCTCATTGAAACAAAGTTAAGTCTAAGTGTATCCTTCATGTTATCATATACACATAACACTTGTAAGATTTACTTGTTACTACTCCAATTCCGTACCTTGAACTTTTTCTCCGTTGACAACAATTACAAGTACTTTAGATTTCATTATTTCTTTGGTTTCCCTTGTGATTTCTTCTACGTGCTAATTTCTCCAATAGTGCCTTTACGGAAGCTACTTCTTTATGTCTCATTGCTTTCGCTTATCGATCTAGAATAGTAAGCAGTACTTCCTCACATGTGAGATCTTTCGTAACTTGTATATTTCCACTGGGGACAATACGAGATAATCTCCTATACACTTTCAACGCAGTGAATACGAAATACGAAATGAACTATGAAGAGTTCTTGGACTAGTGCTACTAGATACGCAATTTGCCCAAATCTTTGGACAATTTCCCCTTTCTTTCCGAATCTCATTATTTTTCTTCGTTAGTGACCCTGTCAAAAGTACCTAATCACCTATGGCACAGTTTAATTCCCTTCTTCTAATATCGGCATATGATTTATATCGACTTTGGGCCATTTGTAGCTGTTGTTATATCACCTTCACCTTTTCTATAGCTTGATGAACAAAATTTGACCCGAGCAAAGCAAATTTCATCAGCTGTAACCCATCCAATTGATGATCTATATTTTCTTTCACATAAAGCTTCGTAAGGTGCCTTTTGATACTTTTACTGTAAGCAATTTCAATAAACGATAGATGTTCATCCCAACTACCTTTAAAGTCCAATGTACAAACTCGTGGCATATCTTCAAATGTTCATATAATACGTTCTGTTTGGCCATCCATCTGAGGATGACAAGCCGTACTTAGATCCACTTGTGTACCCATGCTTTACTGAAAAGACTTCCAACACTGTGCAATAAAGTGAGCTCTCCTGTTTGGTGTAATAGTGAGTGGAATTCCATGTAATTGTACTATCTCCGTAACATACAACTTTGCATAGTGTTCAGCTGCATCGGTAGTCCTAACTGGTCGAAAATACGCTAACTCGGTAAGCCTGTTAACTGTTACTTATATGGAATCAACCTTCGCAGTGTACGAGACAACCCTGTGATTAATTCCATGTTATTCATGTTCCACTTCCGAATTGGAAGGGTAATACATTACATAACACATACAGATTTCTGATGTCATACTGTTAATCAGTGACTACTTGGACATTGAGCTACAAGTTCTACAATGTGCTTCTCATATAACCTTACCAAGACCTCTCCGCTAAACCATGTTACATTTTGGTTGCTTCTGAATGAATGAAGTACCGTGAACGATGTTCTTCTGTTATAATTCATTTCCTTAACTCGTCTATACTCGGTACACACAGTCTACATTGGCGTTAAAGTACTCCCCCTTATGTTTGCTCAAATACCCTTATCGAACTTTGTTGTACATTCTTTTTCAATTGAACTAAAAATGGAATTTACATACTGCTTTTCCTTTCATCTCAGATACCAATGAAAATTCTGCCACATTTGACACTATAATTCTTTCACTTGAAATTTTATACAAGTAGTGGTGCCATCTCTTACAAGCAATTGTCACAACTGTTAACTTAAAATTATATGTGGGATAACTTCTCTTATGTGGACGCAATTATCTTAAGGCATACGCTATCACATTGTCATGTTGCATGTATACACATCCCATACCAACTTTACAACATCACAATACACTGCATACTCTTATGTGTCTTTGGGAGGTACTAGTACAGGTGTAGGAGTCAATTTATCTTTCAACTCTTGCAAACGTCTCTCACATACATCATTCCGCTGAAAACTTAGTTACTTTGTGTGTTAGCTTTATTAAGGATAATGGCAGAAAGCCTTTTTAACAATTCGTCTGTACTAACTGGCCAACTCAAGGAAACTACGAATTCCCGTAGGCATCATAAGCCTTGGCCACTTCATTTGTGTATATTAATCCTTATTCCTTCATTCTATACAATGTGTCCTAAGGACGATACGGATTGTGACCAAACTTGCATTTAAAGGACTTGCATATATCTTACGGTCACGAAGAATCCGTAACACCTGTCACAAGTGATTAGCATGGTCCTTTTGTGATCTTGAGTAATCTCGTATAGCACCTAAAACATTATCACAAATACTCTTAGTGATAGCTTAAACACCCTAATTATCAAACCCATTAACGCAGTTGGTGCATTTGTTAGCCCAAATGGCATAACTACGAATTCATAACAACCATACCTCTATTGTGGGTATCTTTATTTTCTTTGACCTTTACTTGATGATCTCCGGACCTTACGTCAATCTTTAGGAAAAGTCTGGCACCCTATAACCGATCAAATAAGTCATCAACTCCGGGGAGAAGACATGTTTTCTTAATTGTCACCTTATTCGGTTGCCGATAGTAAACACACATTCTCAATGTGCCATTTTTTTTTGTACTCTGACCACTGATGCACCCCCAAAGGGTCGTACTAGGTCTTATGAATCCCTTGTTCATCACGTCTTTTAACTTCTCATTTTATTCCCATAACTCTACCGGGGCCATGCTATATGAAGAAATAAAAATAGGCTGAGTACCTGACATCACATTAATACCAACTCATAAATCAAGGAATTCATTTACCACCAGAGCTGATTGAAGAGTGGTGGCGTCACATCAGTATCTTTCACTCTTACTAAGTGACATATGTATCCCTTGGAGTATCCTTTTCTTTGCTTTAAGATGAGGAATAAATTTTCCTCTTGGTGCCCCCACGTTTCCCTGTCCATTCAAAAATATTCTTTTGGGGAAAACGACAATATAACTCCTTAGTTCCGCAATCTATTATGGCACAATCCCTTTATAACATCAAAATTTCCACTATTTCCAGCTCAATAAGATCAACCCGTGTTTCATAACCATAAACAATTATTGTGCACTTATGATATACTCCTTTAAATATAATAGATTCACCAACTGATGTATAGACTTCATGTGACATAAGTAGTAATTCTGGTGTTGTTTTGAATTTTCAGTAATTAATGAAATAACATATGCTCTATGGGTCAATCAATACGTATACAGTACCTGTAGCTACATCAGGATAAGCCTCATTTTGTGGCCCGACATACCACACCAATAACAAACATTCAGCCCCAACCGACATTCACCTAGATGATAACTTCCACAGCACTAACACGGCTGACGAGGAGACTTCGGTGGGTTCCTACTTTCTACGTTCTTGTGCTTGATACCCCATTGCCCATGAATCCTGAATCTCACCTGCCCAAACCGATTATCTCTAAACCCTTGGGATCGAGGTAGAAAATTTACTATAGCCTAAGGAAATAATGGTCTAAGCGGTCTGTTAAACACCCGAGACCTAAATTTTCCTTGGGACGCTATGAACTGTCCCATAGGTCTAGCCCTCTTTGACGACCCTTCTTAAAATATGTGTGTCCTTTTCTGTTGCCTCTGATCCTCCATTACCTGTGCAAAAAGCTTGTATTCTGGCTATATCCATATCTCTTTTCAAGGCTGCAATAGTACAATCCATTTGTCCGTATACCGATGCACTCTATCGGTCATAATAGCTACCACATTTGGGGCATAACTAGCCAAAGAATTAAACCAAAGACTATACTTTCTGACACTCATAGTTCTTTAGCAAAAATTTAGCAAGTGGTCCGTATGAGCTTTTTTTGGACCTCATATGGGAGGTACTGGTCAAGGAATGTCGTTTTAAATTCCTCCCAACTAACTGAAAGTACATTAATACATAGTCACATGCATATCATCTAGATCCCTTTTGATTTGGTCTATAAAGTCCTGTGGGTCTTCATTCATATCCGACTCGGTGGACGTGGGAGGGTTTAATTTCAGAAAATCCTGTGTTCGACGACTAGCTGCCCTAGCCACACCATCATCACTCGTCATTGGGCCATCTCACCCATGACATTATACAACAACTATCTGAGTCAACATATGCACTACATTTCTTAAATCCTGTTCAGTTTCATATCTAGGTGGTTCTGCGGGTACTTCTCTACCTTTTGGCTAAGTGAAACCCGTATTACAATATCTATGTTATCCCCACCTTGACTAGCTTAGTCAGGTGGTGATATACTCATTTCTACTTAGGCAGGCATATCAACCTACTCACCTTTGCCCTTATCTTGTCTGAGACTCAGCATTTGACTATACAAAAGCAAACCAATGTCAATATGTACATATGTGTCCACCTACAACTTTGGCTCTATTGCACGATCTAGAAGTGAAGAAAAGAAACAACTCCTAAATGTCTCGTAGCCACCTGCTTATCAATGTGGTGCGCAACACACCCATAAGCAAGACTCTACTTAGACACGGCTTTGTAGACACCCTTAGGACGACCCACTCTGATACCACTTTTGTCACGACCCGAATCCCATTCGGGCCGGACTGGCACCCGAAGCAGACAAGGCCCGAGAGAACCAATCTTTACTCATGTCTATTCATATGCATGTCACTCAATAAGCAGCACCATCACATAGAGGTATAAAATGTCAATAGCGGAATTTATGGAAACATATGATATATACATATAAGAAACTTGGCCGTTAGGGCCATCGAGTCAACATGGACATGCATCTCCTCCATTCCTCTTCCCACATAGGTCTACAAAGCCTCTACAGATACATATACATATCCAAGCTAGAGTTGGGACAAGTCCCCGCTTTATACAGCATGTACAATACCAAACTCAATGTACACTATGACTCGGAAAGCCCTGAACCAACTGGAGCTCACCAAGAATCTGCAAATGACCCGCACTCTAATGTGGAGGTCCACTAACACCTGTGCCTGCAGCAAGTAAGGTAAATTCCCCCAAGGGGGTCAGTACGAAGAATGTACTGAGTATGCAAGTCCATATGAAACTGTATGACATATAAGAACTTTAATAGAATCAAGTACAAGTGAATGCGTCATAAGGATAAACTACCATAATGTATACGTGTGGGATCATGTATATTGCTCTTTTTACTTTACTTTACTCCATCCTCAATCGTCAATCATGTGCTCATCTATCATATAGTGCCTGGGCCCAACTGATCAGTGGGAATAACATAATAATCGGGATCGCCTCTAGCTAGGCTTTCGCCCCTTCGAGTTGCCACCCATTTCCAATGAACTTTCAGGATCGCCTCTAGCTAGGCTTTCGCCCCTTTGAGTTGCCACTCGTACTCAATATCCATTCGGGATCGCCTCTAGCTAGGCTTACGCCCCTTCGAGTTGCCACCCGTACTCAACAAGTGCATTATTTCAATTTTTTTGTTATGAGATTGGTACATTGGTGGTTGAACATTATTGGAACTTTGGAACATTAATAAATGAACATGAGTCATGTGAATTACAATTAATCAATGAATAAGGAACATGTGAGTAACAAGGATTAATAACCGGAAATGGGGTACCTTAGAACATTTCGTAATGGAACAAGTATAATGACAATGTAACACTATGTGCTGCAGAAGGATACGGAAAGAGCAACCTTACATACCTTATCTTCCCAATATGAATATACAATCTTAAATGTGCATACAACATCCCAGCTCCTTCCATACGTTTCATTCTATAACACAAGTACACAACAGAGTTTACATTAACCACCAACTACCTTACAAATGCATATAACGATAATGAGTTACATGATTGCCTTAACATGACATTTCCCCCTTGACAATACCATTCATGGCATTCTCATACTAATAATACCACAATATTCCATACATTGACCAATACATCATAAACCAATAGCTTTTCACACCAAGTTCCTCCTTTACATGTTCTCATTAACACCACATCACAATGAACCCATCAAGTCACTCCAATACATTTTGTAACCAAAATTCCACAATTTACTCATATAGAAAAATAACAAGTTATGGACATAACCACACCATACATGTTGAGATATCATCCACACCATTCACTTTCATCAAAACATCAAATCACTTTTCAAGTTTAAATCTCATAAATGACACATCTCTTACAAAAAGCAAAAGTGACATATCCAACACTTCCAAGCATAACCAACATGATCTACATAATCTCTCATGCATCTAATATATTAAATCATAAGGTTAAACACTTACCCAAGCTTCCTAAAGGATGATCTTGTCCAAGAAAGTGATGGTTGCCTTAGGGTTTGAGATAGAGAGAAAAGTGTAGAAAAATCTAGAAAAGGCATGTGTATGTAATAGAATAGAAATCTGATTTTTCTTGCCCTTTTTATAACCCTTTTGGTCATCCTTAGCCAAACTTAATCAATAATTGAGGTGTTTTACTTGGTCAAATGGAAAAATGGGTCATGTCTTTTGGCTTCATTTTGGGCCTCAAATTGGCCTATTAACACATATTATCTTAGCCCATAAAAATCAATGTATAATCCATCATATATCTCATGTTTAATTAACTACATAGTTGTCAAGAAAATAGTCACTTACGAGATTCCCGATCGTAGCCTCAATCGCAAAAATAGAAATTCTAGTCGCTCATGGCTTATTTGAACATAATTTGTTAAAATTTGTTAAAATACTTGTGACGAAGAATTAACCCCAACTCGAATGCTAAATGCGCTTAAGAATAGTCCTACTATGATGGAGTAATGATACCATGACTCAAAGGTCTTATATACATCATAATAGTCGAAGAAAAATTTTAGCAAAAACCACCCCGGCACGCCGCTTGGCGAGCCCCTTTGCTGCCTGTGGAAATAAAAATTTGGGCCTGGCACACCCTCTGCAGTGCCCCATGCCAAATTTTTGATTTTGGCTTTTCTTTGCGGATTTGGTTGGATCTTTCAAGTCCCAACCTTTTGCTTACCTCTTAGCTTTAAGATTCTTTGCTTGGATGTCCCTTAAGCCCCAATTTTTCACCCCACAAATGCTCCACAAAGTCACAAACACCACCCACTACAAAGGTCTAATCAACTCTGAAAACTACAACATTGATTCCTCTGAGGAAGGGGCTACTACCCCTATTCATGAGCCACTTTGAACTCCTGAGGTTGCTTCAGGTAAGAGAAAGAGGGTCGATGACGCCCCTACTACTTCAACCAAGCAACCCCCGCACCCACATGGAGGTCATCATATTCTCAATCGGCTCAAAGTGCCAAATCAGTGCCAAATCAGTAAATAGCAACAGTTGAGCTTAAATGGCTTAGAGGGAAAGTATCCTCGAGTATTGTTAGCTTTGAACTACATAACTTTCAGGTATTCAGTTAACCTTTAAATCCTTATATTAAAATTGGGTTAGAGAATTTTACGTAGCTTATGGGGAACTTTTGTCGAAAAGGAGAAAGAGAGGACTACAAGAGACAAAAGATGCTGTTAGAGTAAAAGGTGTAAACATTGCTTGTGATAGGGCCACGATTAATGAGGTTTTGGGATGTACAAATATTAGTGACCATTATTTTACCACTGGAATTAAGGACCCGGTGGAGGATGTGCGGGGTTAGTTAGCCCCTTTGCTGAGTAATGATACGCCCTTATGGCTTGCACCGGGGGTTCAAATTCATAAGACTAATATTCATTTGGAGTCTTGATACTAGTTGAGTTTTGTCTATATTAACCATTTACCCTCCCAAAATCAGTCCATCCTTGTGAGTCTGAGGGAATTGCTTGTAGGCTCTATCATTGGGAAAGAGAAGTTGAATTAGGGTTCACTCATTGTCCCAAACATTGCTTATCAGGCCCAACAAAAGTAGACTTCCCTCGTATTCCCCTATTTGATTACTTAGTTATGTTGGCGTGCCAAAGTTCCCTTTCACAAGAAGAAAGATTTTGAGTATACCTCTACCTCTACAGTGAATATTACTAGGATTGAGCTTGTGCAAGAGATTAAGCAGAAGAAAGCCCGGGTGGAGGTTGAGCTTGTGCAAGAGATTAAGTAGAAGAAAGCCCGGGTGGAGGTTTCCATGATAGTTGATAGTAGTTCCATTGATAGTGGTGCCAACCAGCCCACTCCTGATTCTACTTGTACCCCTTCTGGGTCAGTTTCTATTCCTACTCCTACAGTTCCTCCCTCACGTACCTCGCATCCACCTAGACCTAGTGGCTCCAGTCCTCAGTCTTCCACTGCTTCGGGTTCCTCGATAGCCCTATTGACTTAGGCTGATATTATCCGGATAGGGAAGTTGGTCTATTCAAGAGATGCTAGGTCGGCTAGACTTGAGAGGGGAACCCCAGGGATGATTACTACAGCGGTGAAAGCCGCAATAAATTTGGTACATAAGGATATCCGAAGTTTTTTAGAGAGTATTACGAGTTTTGGGAAGAGATTGGATGAGTTGAGTGCACCATCGCAGCCTACTGTTCCTGACAGTGTAGCCCAGATGAAGAATGAACTTTCTACCCTCATAAAGCACATAGATGAGCTCTGATTCCCTGATGTGACACGTCTTTAGAGAACTCCACCCGACGCACCATCTTCAGTCTATGTACTTGCTCATGATGCTGCTCATGTGGTAGAGGGGGGGAGGTTGATGAGGATGATCATTCTTCTAATGATGAGGTCGATAGTACTGAGATTCAGGGTTATTTTGAGGATCAGGTCCAGGTTGGGATATAGGTTGAGCCTGAGATATCTGCACGGACTGATAGGCAGGAGACTGAGGATGTTCTGGTTGCTGCTGCATTAGAGAGGTCGGTTCGTGAGCCTCGTAGATTGGAACCTCAGGATCAGTTGTTGCATTGGAGATTCAGGACCCTATACCAGATTCACCCCTATAAACCACTACAGGAGCTGAGCAGGGCACTGATACCCAGACAGTGGCCACTTCGGTGAGCCAGTCTCCACCTCAGGCATAACCACATTCAAGGGGACCCTCACTCTCATTCTCTTCTATTTTATTTAGTCCTATTACATTGAGGACAATGCATATTTTCTAGTTGGGGTGGGGTGTTTGTTATATCTGTAATATTGGTGTTGGTTTCTTTTGATACATTATTCGGGATATCTGGATATTCATTTTTATTTTGGTGTGTGGATTTGATATTTGGATAATATTTATTAGGGTTGTAATATTTTGATATTTGGTGCTTTGGATTTCATTTATTGTGTGATGTGTCGTGTGCGATTTTCATTTCTTTATTTTGATTTTTAATTTAGTAGTTGTAATTTTCATTGCAAATAAAATTCATTTTGGCATGCGTTTCCAAAAGGAAAGTATACTAGCAATAGAACACTTTGACTCAAATGGTACTGGGTAGGTTTTTATATACGGGATTCTTGAAATCATTATCCATAGTGATGTATTTTCAATTTTCGAAAATGTGCCCATCTTTAAAAATTTTCCATTGGTTTAGTTAAGCTAATTAGGCTCTTATTTTTGTGAAAACTCGTATCTCATTTTGGCTATTTGAATACCTTCCTCGATATGTGCTGTTGACACCCAATTTTGAATCAAAATTTTCAAAATAAATATTTTTGTGCTTTTTATTTGTTAAAGAGCATAAATTTCAATTTTTACATATTTTGGTTAACTTAACATAAGTTATTGATAATTATTATTTTTTTTGAAAATGCTAGGATATTTATTAATTTATTACAATTTTCAATTATTGACTGTTATTGATTTTCCTTTACAATTGATGGTGGTGGAAATTTCTAAATTTGGCAAATAATAATTATTTTTCTTCTTCCCGAGTTTTCTTTTTTTCTGTCCACCACCTGCCGAAGTCCAACTCCGGTGACCTCCACCGACCATCACCGGAAAACCCACCAGTCAACCTCTGCCTTCACACAACCCACACACCACCAAATAAACCCCAAAAGAGTCTACCATCTTTTTTCGAAACCCAAACACCACAACGAACCAGCCGTGCTCCGGCGAGGAGCTTTCAAGCTCCGATGAACCGGAGTTTCTTTCATCAACGTCCAGTCCCTCCCCCTCTTTTCCGTCACGATTTTTCTTCTCTCATTTAGGAGAAGACGACGGAACATCAACAACAGTAAACAACTAACAACGACACCAGTCACCATTCCGGCGAAACCATAACGCCAACTCACCTCCATTCAAGTCACTAGGACAACTCCGGCAGAAACAAAACAGACACTACAGCACAACCGTGAAGCTCCGACGAGCTCGTCAACACCAACTCTGATAGACCCCAACATCACCCTCTCTCATCCGGTTCAAAGCTTACGGAGCTACAATGGAAAAAGGAACCACGAGCTCCGGCGATGTCCAGATCTGATCGGAAGTTCAAACTCCAATGAACCTCACTGTTTTGCTTCAATTTGGTACAATTCTTGAACTATTTTACCTCATTTGTTGATTTTGGATTATTTCTTTATATTTTTTGTTGGTTTTTGTTTGAAACTTCATCGAGCAATGGTTTTGGTTTCATTTGGTGTGATATTGTTTTATTTGTGTCATATTTGTTGTTATGTTGATATTTTGAGTTATGTTACATGATTTTGCACCAATTTTTATTTTCCTAGTGATCCCCATATTCATTTGACTCCACTGTGTTTGGATGTTGTTTTAGATTTTATTTTTTATTATTTTTATTTTCATTTCTCAATGATTTTGTATCTGTTTTTGCCTCTTTAGCCTAGTTGTTCTATTCTTGATTTGTAGTTGATTGTTCTTGATTTATCTAGATAGATTCCATGCGTTTTCTATTAATTTCCACCAAGTCGTTTATTGTGTTTTTATTACATTTGGTTACGGTTTAGTTGCAGGTTGTTGCATTTTGTTTTACATCATGTTTAGTGCTATAAATGTATTTACATTATAGTGAATGTCTATCAAGATATAATGAATATATATCAAGAATATATTGAGTATCTATCAAGATATATTGAGTATCTATTAAGATATGAAATGTCTATTTTTTGGAGAGAAATTTGGAGGATTTTCCCCTATAAATAGAAGAGCTCTCTTCATTGTAAATCATCCCTCATCCCTCAAGAGAAATAAAGAAGTCTCCTCTCTTCTCTCCCTTATTCTTCTTGTTCTTTATTATATTAATTTATAATACGTTATCAGCACCAGTTTCTAACTAATTGAGTTCAATCGGTTTGATGGTAGGCTATTCTAAGGGAATCGACAATGAGGTATGACAATCTTATTATATTATATTGAGGCGGTGAAATAATGTACTAGTAACAAGCCTCTTCCAGGTAAGTAATATAAAATTTTGGATCACAGCTTCTAAGCTAAAAGATGTGTCAAAATTGAAAAGCAAGTGTTTTGCTATATTCTTATATATGAGTGCTCCAATAATATTCAAGGCTAATGCCTAATGAGACGAAGATGGCCCAGTACAAGTATAACATATATACACGGCCAATCCTTCGTATGATTTAATTCAAGTTTCTTTTAAATTGTGAAAGCTCCGTTCATATTCATCAGGTATGAATTTTTTTCCTTATTTATTTACTTTTGATTTGTAATCATCAGAAGTTATGGTATTTCATAAGATCAAGTAATGATTGCCTATTGTACTATTGAGTGATACGACGGTTGATTCAAGTTTCATCGCTTCAAGATAAGACATCGGGTTTGAGTCGTGATACTTTGATGCACTATAATGATAAGATGTTGGGTACAATCAGAGGCGAATCCAGGATTTCAAAAGGACGGGTGCACCACGTCATTTTTTGGAGCATGTTGTAATATTACCTTTCCGACATCCGGACGGTTAACCCCATGAAATTCCAAAAGTTCAAAAAAAAGGCCTTTGTAATCGGAATCTTCACTCTCATCATAACCACGAAATGGTAATTTGTTTCTTAGGAGAAACCTTACCACATCGATTGAGGCATTTAAGCGAATTCGATAATCACTTTTTGTTTTCTCACTTTGCTTATGAAGTGAAGATTGAGTCGATTGACGTTGATTCCTAAAATCTAGCATCCTATTCAAACATTTGTTATGAATACTATTTACCTCACCAACATACAATCGAATTCTTTCCGGACCATGGTTCCAACTTCTAAAACCATCTTGTATAAATGATTTTCCCGCAT
The DNA here is from genome assembly GCA_031232105.1 of Capsicum rhomboideum. Classification (NCBI taxonomy): domain Eukaryota; kingdom Viridiplantae; phylum Streptophyta; class Magnoliopsida; order Solanales; family Solanaceae; genus Capsicum; species Capsicum rhomboideum. The sequence continues at coordinate 46,601,928 of CP124717.1, read as the reverse complement.
TACCACGACTTTCAAATTTATTCTTGAACAAATAACAACACAAACAAAATACAGCATCATCTTTTATGCTATATTCCAACCAGGCAGAATGTGGAGGTCTAAGCCACTGAGGATTAAATTGACGATCTTTGGTCCCAAACTTTGTTTTAGGATATACACGAAGTTTCGGTTGATAAGGCCCCATCAGAATATAATGTCTCCTCACAATATCTCGAATATTAGAATCATATTAAAAAATAAACTTTCTTTCTTTGGAATCCCGTTTAAGAGATCCAACCCCAAGAATACAATCAATATTTGAAGGAGGATTTGTCTCTCTTTGAACTTGTGGAGCTACATGTGAACTAACGGATGGACCGCTACTAGAACTTGGTTGCTTAATCAAGAACTTATCCATTTAGATATTCAAGGATAAATGTTCCTACAAATTCAAATTACTATTCAACTTAGTCGCAAATTTATCACTAGCAAATTTAAAATAAAATAGGGGAATCACACACCTTTCACAATAAAAAAAAAAGGGAATCACACCCTTGCAAATTCAAATAAAATAGAGGAATCACACCCTTTGCAAATTTAAATAAAATAGAGGAATCACACCCCTTTCACATTCAAAAATAAGGGAATTACACCACTTTCACATTAAAAAGTAAGAAATCATACCCTTGCAACTTAATAATGAAATAGAGGAATCACACCTCTTTCGCATTCGAGAATAAGAAATTACAAATTCATAATAAAAAAGAGGACTCGCACCTCTTCCACATTCGACAATCACAAATTCATAATAAAGAAGAGGAATCACACCCCTTTCACATTAAAAAAGAAAAAAAGAAGAAAGGGAATCACACCCTTTAAAATTAATAATCAAATAAAGAAAAACATTCCTTTCAACTTGAATTTAAAAAAATGAAATCTTACCAATATCAAATTCATCCGCAAAATATGTGTGAGTCTGAGATAACTAATTTATTAGCTCTTGATGATTTCCTATTATAAGTAATGACAAAAAATTAATTTTTTTTTATGAAAATCCTAAAATTAAAGTCATGTATTTTGAAAATTTTGATTTTGTTGAACTAAAAGAATTTTACCTTGAACCTTGGCAATGGTGATTTTTGTGGATTCTCAATGGCTTGAAGTTGTTGGAAGTTGGAGCTTCTTTGTGTGAAAAATAAAATATGAAGATGGGGAAAAGAATGGCTTGAAGTTGCTGGAAAGAAACGTTTTAACTTTAGGGCTTTAGAATTTAGATTTTTTTTTGATTTTTTTTTTAAAAAAATGCAATTTTAATCTAAAAATAAAGGAGCGACTCAGGCTGTTGGCTGGGATCGAACCCAGGACCGCGGCATTGAAAACAGGCCCTCAGACCAGTGAACCATCTGGTCACTTTGAGCATGGGTTCCTTAGCTAATATTTAATATATTCTTTCAGAATTATACAAGTAATATACCGAGTTTAGTCGGATGACCACGGGTTCCCGTGCCCCATTTTTAACACATAAATTCGCCCCTGGGTACAATTGTCCCATCGATTTATGACCTAAGACGCCTTTATATGGATAATACGTTGAGTTTTAATCTCAATGCACCATATTGATGATATAATGATGGCTAGCGTTAAATAATGTGTTTTCGGTAAAAAATAAAATAAAATTTATTTCATTGAATATGCTCCATTCCTTGAAGTGAATGTGGTAGCAGTGCATAATATTTCTGAAAGAAGACAAGTGATTGAATTGATGTCTCGATTTGCTTCTGAAGTAGCAATATCTTAAAAGAGGCTATAAGCTATCATAATAATTTGATATGCATAAGGCACGATTATATTTCATTCCTGGGGAATGATAATTTTGATTGTTATAAATGCAGATCTATACCCTGGGGGTGAATGTGACTGTATTTAGTCAAGTTTATAAATTCAAACGTATTCTTGGTTGTAAAGATATTACAACCCACCTCCAGAAGAGGTAGAAAATTGAAAGATTGAATATCTCCAAGTTATTGGTAAGAAACATGAATGTGAAAAGTTACTTGAGCATGATGATATCACATGCCATAATAAACTACGAGTTTATTGATATAAAATTCATTTCAAAGTAAACTAGAAGTTTACTAAAGCAAAAAGCACATGTCATGGTAAACTTGGAGTTTACTATTATAAATAAGTTCATAAGTTGGCATGAACGATTGCGACATCCCGAAGATGTGCATATTGAATATTAGACATGTAATAAATAACTAGAGAATTATTCAATAATTATCTTATGTTGCTTGTTCTCATGATAAGTTGGTTGGACCAGCGAATGTTGGGGTTGGACCCCTAAAATTTTGAAAAATACAAAAGGTGAATATAAGTCCGTTCACCCATCATGTGATATGTTGAAAAGATGCATCAATGAGATGATCACATGTACATTTATTGTCAACCTGCAGTTTGACATTCATAAAGTTGCTTGCTCAATAAAATTAAGTTAAGAGCATAATTTTCAGATTGTGTAATCAAGATAATTCCTCTTGATAATGCTGGCTTGCCGTTGAATGCCTCTGATAAACAGCTGAACCATTGCTTATGAGAACAAAGCTTCATGTATTGGTCTAAAATATAATATATTGCATACAATAGCACTTGAATGTATTGGATCAATAAATTATTATTATTCCTCCCTCTCAATTGGTTCAAGGTCAGGAACTAAATATTCCATCTAGTAATTTCTGACGTGCGGTATATGATTAGTGGATATACCATGATGCACAAAAATGGATTCTCTAAAGTAAAATGAGATGTATGTTAGTTTTCCTAACATAAGGGGGAGATAATAGGCAGCTAGGAAATATGTTGTGAATTATCATCAATATAATCCTCATTCAAAAGATAATTCAAGTTCAAATGCTAGGAGCATTTGCTGACCAAAAATTGATCTCATATTTAGCTGTAAATACTCCAATTGAATGTCCCTGAAACACAAAGTATATTGCATGCATGAAAGATGGTAGATCAATCAGTTTTAAAAGCAATAATTCTTGAAAAAGAAAAGAGAGCAAATGATCATAATACGGAGGCAATGTGCTCTTTAAGAGCCTACGACATAACACTTCATGAAACCTTACAAGAGGTTCGGGTACCTGAAAATAATTGAAGTGATGAGATCTCAAAATGTTATGTCACATTGGGAATCGATACAAAATGATATATAGTCGACGATATCTTTTATACAATATGGCACAATATTGTTAAAGATTATGAGGATCTGAATTCTACGTTTATTTAAGCATGCTGACGTAGAAGTATTTATCAAGTGACATGAGAGGATGCATCTTGATAAGCATAAAGCCTATTTGATTTGTAGTCCACACATTAGAAGATGTCACACATGAAATGTTGAATATTTTCACTTAACAAAATCTATATGAAAATTCATAAAGGATTCAAAATGTTTGAAACATATACAAGTTTATGGGAAACTTATTTATAATCCTTACATTGCATAAATTGATAAGTTGAATATCATTGGAACTCTTGGAGTGTTCTCGAAAGTAATAGATTATCTGTTGAAAGAAGTTGAAATGAGAAACATGCAAAATTGAATTGGTCCCAATGTACCATATCTTGTGCAATTAATGCATTTACACATCTTGCTATAACTATGAGCATGACATAGTTTTACTCCTATATGGAGATACTGAAATAAGATCACTTACATATTGCAAATGAAAGTGCTTGTATGAAAATGTTTTTCCTAACGAATATTATCAAGTTTTTGAATGTACAGGATATTCATATGATTGACATAAAGTTCGATACAGACATATATCATGAAGGGTACTACCGTACCATGTTGTTTTACATGATAGTTAAATCATATTGAGGTAATGACTACTCATGAAGCAAGCCAAAAATATGTGTGATTAAGGTCCATGATACATCTCATTCGAGAAAATTATTGTTTGAAATGTGACAAAATACCCACGGCCTTATATGAAGATAATGCAACATACATGACTCAACTAAAGAGAGGATTCATAAAAAGAGATAGAATGAAGCACATTTTACCAAAAAGCTTTTCTACACACATGAAATCCAAAAGAATGGTGATATCGACGTGCTATAGATTCGTTCGAGTGATAATATGATTCATTCATTCACAAAGTCTCTACCTACTGCAACTTTCTAGAAGATGATGCACAAGATTGGAATGTGAAGCTTCAAGATTTTGAATTTATGTTCTCATAAGGGGGAGCCAATACGTGTTGACTCTTTTTCCCTTTCAAGGTTTGTCCCACTGGATTTTCCTTGTAAGGTTTCTAATGAGGCAGACGAAATGCATATTCGTAGAGATGTGTACTCTTTTTCCTTCACTAGATTTTTTTTTCCAATGGGTTTTTTCTAGTAAGGTTTTAACGAGGCATATTATCTATCAATTAGACATTCAAGGGGGAGTGTTATAAATGTATTTACATTATAGTGAATGTCTATCAAGATATAGTGAATGTCTATCAAGAATATAGAGAGTATCTATCAAGATCTATCAAGATATATTGAGTATCTATCAAGATATGAAATGTCTATCTTTTGGAGAGAAATTAGGAGGAATTACCCCTATAAATAGAGGGGCTCTCTTCATTGTAAATCATTCATCATCCCTCAAGAGAAATAAAGAAGTCTCCTCTCTTCTATCTTGTTCTTTATTATATTAGTTTCTAACATTTAGATAGTTTTCCTATGATTTTGTGTTCGAAAGATATTTAATTGGCCAATGATAAAATCTCTCCGTCGGATTTTTGAGGCCTCCCCATTATAAAAGACGGATGTTATTTTTAAGTTCAATTATGTTTCAAGTTTAATTATTTTTATAAGTTATAATTATTTGATATCAATTATTAGTTTACTTGGCCAATGAAGAAATTTTCATCGATTTCCAAGGCCTGCCATGTATGTAAGATGGGATTTACTTTTTTTTTTTAATTATTGCATTGATTTATTTTGATTTATACCTATTCATTGCTAACACTTTTACTAAGTGTTTTTACAGGTACATGGAGCTTCTTCCTGAAGAAGACACTCGAATTCAAAATTTGAGAATCATTTTGAGTTATTTATTGTAATTATTATTTTGTTTAACGATAGGCAAATATTAGGCCGCCGTCGTTATTCATTCTTTACTTTATTTTATACCTTTTTTTATCTTTCTTATACATGCAAATGATTTTTTTTATTTCCTCCTCAATTGTAAAAATGAGTTCAGCCGGGACCCACCTTTGTGGATTTCAAAGGGTGCCCAACACATTTCCTTTGTAATAACTTGAACCCTTACCTAGAATCAAATTGATTTCGCAGACTAATTTTTCTTTAATTTAATTAATTGTTTTCCTAGTTTTCCTAAAATTAGGTAGCGGCTCTCTAAATTTTTTGAAATAATTATTTATTGATTTTTGAGTCCCGAAGTTGCACCTTATGAAAATAGGGATAGCGACATGTGCTATGAATGTGGTACAACAATTGAGGAAGAGTACTTTGAGTATGCGATTGAGGGTCATGTGCGGGAGTGATTTCGATTTGATCTCGTGTATCAATTCCACCTAGCACTTTCCCGGTTGCTCTACTTCTAAAGCAAAGAGTGTGTGATATTGTAGATGTGATCTTAGGCCATTTATTTGAGAGCAAACCACCTTTTTGACCAAAATTGAACCACCCTTTGGTGAGTTGAGTGACCAACTTTGTCCCTTATTGAGCCTTGGAACCCGTTTTCTTGAATAACCTTCTTACAAGTCGAAACCTTTTTTCTCTCATATCCCTCTCTTGAACCGAACCTTCTCAAAGTGTCTAGGTGAGGTTAAAGACCAACTTAGGCTAAAATCCTAAGTTGGGGGTGGAGGAGATCTTGAAATTTGCATGTGCTCAGTAGTTTACAAATGCGGGGACCACTAATATCCTCTTCCAATTATCCTTGTATCTGTCACATCCCAAATTCCATTGAGGCGGACTGGCACCCGAAGCCGTTAAGGCCCGAGAGAACCAACCTATACATTCATATGCATGACACTACACGAGCAACATTCGGTCACATATAGCTACAAGATGTCAAAGACGGAAGTCATGGAAAGATATTCAAATAGATATGAAACTTGGCCGTTAGGGCCACCACGTCAAAAAGAGTAAGACATTCCTTCGTTTGACTTACAGCATCTACAAAGCCTCTAACGAATACATAACCAAACCATAAGTTGGGACAAATCCCCGCTTTATACAACTGCTACACAGTACCTAAACCAATATAGACACATGACTAGGAAAGCCCCGAATCAATCTGGAGCTCACCAACAGTCTGCAGATGACCCGTATCCTACTGTGGAGGTCTACTAGCACCTGTGGCTGCAGCAAGTAAGGTAAGTCCCCCAAGTGATGTCAGTATGAAATAATGTACTGAGTATGTAAGGCTATAAGCAACTGCATGAAATATAAGAACTCCAATGAAATCAAATACAAGTAAATAGTCAATATAGATAAACCACCATTCTGTATGTGTGGAACCATGTACATTACCTTCATTACTTTCTTGGCTTTTATGTTCATTTATATCATTATCATTCATATAATGGTCGGGCCCCTACTGATCAGTGGGAAACATAACATTGGGATCGTCTCTAGCTAGGTGTATGCCCCCTTAAGCTACCACCTATAAATCAATAAAGCAGGTTCGGCCCTAGCTAGGTTTTTTTTTACCCCTTTGGGCTGCCCCCTGTCAGGTTTGGCTCGAGCTAGGCTTTCTCCCCATTGAGTTACCCCCTGATCCAATAATCTCAGGATCATCTCTAGCTAGGCTTTCGCCCCTTTGAGCTACCACCCGTTCTCAACAATCAAACATAAATGCATTATTTCATTCCTTACTTTTGTGAGATTGATACATTGGTGGTTACAACATTATTGGAGCTTTGGAACATTAATCAATGAATAAGAGACACGTGAATAACAATTTATAACAAACCTGAACTGAGATACTTTAGAACATTTCGGAATGGAAACAAGTTTGATAACAATGAGAACAATAGGTGTTGCCAAAGGATACGGAAAAGAGTAACCTTACATACCTTATCTTCCCAATATGTGAATACAACAAGCTCCTTCCTTACGTATTACTCTACAACACAAGTACATAACAGAGCTCACATTAACAACTAACTACATTACAAGTGCACAAGACGATAATGAGCTACGTGACTGCCATTTAATGTCATTCCACCTTCCTACAATACAAATTACTGCGTCACAATACCAACAACACCAAAACATTCCACACATCAACCTAGATACCACAAACCGATGGAATTTCATACCAAGTTTATACTTTACACTTCCTCCTTAACACATCGTCACATTTACGCCATCAAGTCATCAAAATACCTTTCACCATAACACATTAAAAATAATCCACAATTGATACAATTCAAAATGCCTCCGGACTACCCCTTAGAGTCATCTAAAGAGTATCATAAGTTGATGATTGGATGATTGTATCCAAGAAGGGTAGAGTAGCCTTGGGGGGTCAAAGAGAAGCAAAAACAAGCAAAACGAGGTTCTGGAAGGACCTGCGAGGCCACCTGCGCCTGCAGATGCTGAGATACGGCCGAAGGTGCCCTCTTGTCCCTGTATAGGGCCACCTGCGCCCGCAGGTGCTTCACCTGCGAAGGCGGGTGCCCGTTTCGGCTGCCAGGGTTACTTTTGGGTCCTTTTTTGTAATAAATGGTCCATGGCCATAAGTAAGATTCTCTTTCCATATTTTAGGTTAACTTGGATGCCAATGAACAATCATGGTTTCAAAATGCACATAAACATCATAAAACTATATTCTCCTTTCAATACACCACTGGTTTCATGCAAAATTTCAGAACAACAATTCCATAAATCACACACAAAGAGAAAGAAAGTTAGGGACATAACCAGATCCTAACATGTTGACATTTAATCCATCAAATTCACTTTCTTCAAGACCTCAAGTCCCTTTTCAAGTTTGAACCACATACAAGGCAAGTCCTTTACCGATTAAGCAAAAGTGGACTGTTTTACACATAGTGGACTGCTCAACACTTTGCCAACATAACCAACATGATTTACACACCCTCTTATTCATATAATATACTAAACCATAAGATTAAACACTTACATAAGCTTGAAAAGGAATGATCTTGTCCAAAGAGAATGATAGCTTAGGGTTTAAAAGAAGAGAGAAATATCTTTTGGAAAAGTCTAGAATTGGCATGTGTGTCATGGTGAATAAGAATCTGATTTTTAGCCTTATATAGCCCCTCATGGTCATCCTTAGCCATAAATGAGGTGTTTACTTGGTCAACTTTTGGAATGGGTCATTTTCCATTTTGGGCCATGCCTTATTGTTTAATTTTAGGCCTCAATTGAGCTCATTAACACAAGATTAATTCAGCCCAACATAGGTAGTGTGTAATACACCAACCATCTCAAGTTTAAATAATTCCATAAATATTAAGGCAATCAAATAGGTTCGGAAATGTACGGGGTGTTACAGTATCCTTGGTAGATATATATATATATATATATATATAAAGAGAAAAATGGTCGAAAATAATTTAAAAAAAAAAAGGATTTGTGGGTTATTTCTAGTTGTAAATATATAGTTGTGTAAGGTTTGAAAGGATAGGAAGAGGAGAATAGCTTGTAAAGAAATAAATTGGTCCGTAGAGTTATACAATGAGTAAACCTTGGGAGAATTGATTAAGTAGAGATCTCTTTAGACGTTTTGATGAGGTAGAGTCACTATAACCTTAAATTTCCCTACCTTACCCATAGCCCACGCTACAAGCCGAGCTAAGACCTAGGTGATCTTAAAAGTAGCATTCTTGAATATGGTGAAGTGGAGCTTATTAGCAAGCCTATGGTGTGGAACTCGTATGCTTGATCATCTTTTGGAGAGTGAGTGGTTCATATTAGTCCCTAAAAATTCTTGATAATCATGTCTTGATATAAGGAACTTCTTTGTGTGAGGAAACTTAATTTCTATCCTTGAGTATTCTTCAATCTTGGGTGAAGTCTATGAGCATGTGCATGGCTTGGTAACATTAAGCCAATGTTTGATGCTTGTTGCTGAAAAATTAAGAGCCTGATAGGCGAAACTTAGGCCTTTGTTTTCAAAATCATGAGGACAAGGTCTTTTCACAAAAGAAGGATGTGTCTAAGCTCCTGAGTTGGACTATTTAAAGGCATTGATGTTTTTGTTGTGTGTGTATCTATTTACTCGAGGACAAACAAAGATTTAAGTTAGGGGTGTTGATGAGTCGGCAATTTGCTACTCATTTTCCCTAAGAATAGATATAAAACATGTCCTCAATGCTAAATTAAATGCATTTTAATGTTGTTTTGGTTTAATTTCACGATAAAGGCCGAGAAGTGATCAAAATAGAAAAAAGGAGAAAATAAAGGCAAAAAAATGAAAGATTGAAGCAAAACTTGCACAAAGGCATAAAACGGGCAAAGTCATAAAACGGGAACTTCGACGCATTGTCGAAGTGATTGGCAGATCACCGAAGGGACACCTCCAACGTCAAATATAACTGCTCAATCCAAGACAAGAGTCGGACCAAATGGCGACACATTATGTATTTCGGCGCATCATCGACTAGATCGGCGAACCACACTCTGCAGCGTCAAAAGTTATAGAATCTCACCCATGGGGTTTGTCATATTGATGAATAGGCGAGCCATGAGCAATTCGGTGCAGCGTCGACTCATTCGGCAATGGACTATGCTCAGCCGAATTGCCAAGCAGTGGCATTTCTGTAAGAATGTTGCCCATTTTTCCAGATGCTATTTAAACCTTTTTGGCCAATAGAAACCCTATATTTTGTCAATTCTATAAATCTTAAGCTTGTAATCAAACCCTAGTTGTGGGATTAACTACTTTGAGCTTGGAATTTGAATATTCATTGTGAATCATTTGAGTTCTATGGCGACTATGGAAGAAGAATTTCTTATATTTTCTTTTTCTTATATTATGAGTAGCTAAATTTCCAAACTTGGGATTATGCATTATTGAATATTGATTTTTGTGTGGGTAGTGATTATTTACCTTCGTATTAAGTTGTATGTTATGATTTTACCTAAATATCTATGTTTAACTTATAGATTGAGGTTGCAAACTCGATTTATGCTTGGATCTCTTATATTGCTTGAAAGAGAATATCAGAGTGATGAGATTTAGCTAAAAACACTTGAGTTATATTCATTTAAGTGGTGATGCTAGGAATAAATCATCCATCTTGAGGCTATTGGTTGTTTATAGTGCAGACACTTGGCGTTTCAAAAGAAACCCATGTGAAATTTGGTTGTGGATTGAGAAATCACTCCCAATACCTAAAACCTTGCCTAATCATAACTAGCTATCGAACCTTAGGTGTATGTTCACTCACACATGCATATAATCATTCTCAAGAAGGCATAACCCTAAGTGCTTTAACTTATTGAATACAATCTTACCACGTTCAATTTGACAAACTTGTGTTGAATCTGTTAACTTGATACGAAATTGTTCGAAACCAAACCCCCCATTTTACTTTATAGTTTAAATTCTTAGCATTGCATGGCAACTTATAGTTGCTTGGGTAAAAGTATTGCTAACGACTGTGTACATTCATTTTCTAGAGTGTATTTGAGCGTTATCAGACGTCAACACACTAATCCGCAGGACTCTACTCGACATTTGCTCTTGTATTGGGAGACCTATAACCTATGCATGCGGGCACCCTAGATAGGAAAATCCTTACCACCCAACCTTTAAGCAACTGCGAAATACATCGTTTAAGCCTTAAGCATCAGAAAATAATTTAAAACTATTTATACGTCAAAACAAAGTTTGGGAACAATATTAACCTCTAATTTAAAACCAAAATATTTTACAATAATAAAAATTGGATACTATTAACAACTTCCCAAAACCTAGTCTAAACATGTACAAGAGCTCTAAATACCAGAAGAAAAAATCATGACACAGCCTCCATGTAAGATTAGAATAACAGGAGCTATTGAAGAATGATCACCGCCGCATTACGAAAACTTCAACTGACCTGTAAACATATCTATACCCCCAAAAAAGAGGTATAGTAAGTGTAGAATCAGTACAAATATACGTACTGCTATGTATCATCGTCCAACTAGGGTAAGAAACATATAACAACATATACCAATCAAGAAGAGATCATGTCATTATTCAATTAACGAACTTCAACCTACTTCAACTCCCAATCTTACTGCTTTCCCTTAAGTATAGCATTATTAATTTATCCTCAGAGCATGACTAAATGATACAATGCCGTGGAACCATTAAATCCATATCTCATATACATTCATCTCATTTAGAAACAGCTTTGCACTCCTCTTTCCTTAATCTTCTTTCGTGACAACTCTCGCTCACTATTTTATTGCCATTACACACTGATAATGCAAACACCAAGACAGGTGATAAAGCAAACAACTACTTTACATGAAAATACACGACAATACACTCCACGTATATATATATATACTTATACACACAAAAGCTAATAAGATTGATTCAAAATTAAAGGCATACCTTCTATTCACACTTACCTGTAAAACACGATCACAATTACATCAACTTGCAAACCACTAGTTATCCTCCCATTATCAATCCATCTCACATTACTCATGTCAATTCACTTACACTCAAGCAATCCATTCAGCAACAATAAAGTAGGCAACAACATGTACAATGCAACCAATCACGTATATACTGATATGTAACAATGCAATGACAATAATGCATGCATAACAATAGTGTACAAACATACTAGGGACAACAAGGTCCCTTAGTCATGACCTGCAGGGGACGAGATCAGTTCATGTACCGTACCGATATGGTGCCCGATCCCAATAATTATCAAAATAGGTAAAAACCACCTCAACAAAATGTTCAAGAACAATAATATAAGTAATCAAGTTCATATTTCATTCATCAACACTTAAACCTTCAAATTAATCATTTTGGCTTAACTTTAACATCAACTCAACCAACAATTACAAGCATGCCCAAAGCTAATCACAATTATCTAACTAAAATATAAACATAGAGTCAAATAAAGTCTACAACTACTTACAATCAACCAATTCGTACCCAACCTTCAGGAATTACTACCAATCGACTCAATCGCCTTTAACATAAGCTAATGCACCAAGAATCGTTTCTCCTAGACACTAACTCGACCTTACTAATTACTCCCCACTCACTATCGTCTACCATTATCCCAATTTTTTAATTACTTTAAAGGACACTCCCTTACACTAATCTCCTCAGCATTTACTCTTCTAATATCAACCCTCGTACAAGTGACTCAAACCCACGCCTAGTTCTACCTACAACTTCTCTCATTTTCCTGATAACTTTACTATAAACTATCCTCAAATTTATCGACTCCTATTTCCACAACCACCCCAAATCATCCCATTCCACACTACTACCAACTTAGACTATACAAGGCACTACTACGTTTACCCAATAATTCCACCCCTTAACTTAACTTTTCAAATGTATCTCATACCCACCCACCATTTATCGACTCGTCCCTAGTTTGCATAAGCAAAATAATTTCTCAACCTATACAGGGTTATACATACCATAAATCAACATGCATCACTTAATAAATCAAATCCCACCACCTAAGTTCAGTTTGTTATTCATTTCATCCAAACTCCGTGCCCCGTAGGCCTAGACATAAAGTCTTTCATCAAAACTATAGTTATTACATATAACTAACCCAAGTCTACTACAATTAAACCATTAACTACCTCGTTGAAGAGTTTGTTGTTGCAGAGAGTTAAGGTTCTCTCCTTCAGTGCCTTCTCTATCTAGTCCTTCGAGGTTTTCTTCAGAGAAATGTTTGGAAATCACCCTCTCAGAGCTTGGTCTCTCCATCCTTGTCGTTCTAAGCCTAGGGTTCATCTAGTATTTTTGGAGGAGAAAAATGACTTATGAGACCACAGCTGGGAAAAGAGTTTTAAAAAAACTCGGGAGGGCTGACTGCTTAGCCGTCTCTGTAGCAAGTAGAGTGTCGCTGCAGCGGCAAACCTGTTGTTGTAGCCGCAGTTGGCAGGTTCAGCCCAATCAAAAATTTGGCCCATTTCACTTTGGCCCATATATTTTTTTTACCACAAAAATTAATTCTAATTGGGTCTGAAGTGTATTTTTAAACAAATTATTCTATCGAACAACTTTTACCATAACAAAGAAACGGATCATTACAATAGATATCAATTTACCCACCGTTAGTCCCCGAATGGGTACGCTAACTAGGAGGGAGAGTTCAGCACGATTCTCGGAACCAACATTCCCTAAAGTAGTAGAAATTAAATGCAAACTCCGAACAAAATACATCACCCAAAAACACAACACAGTAAATTAAGATTCAACATACCGAAGTACAACACGACTTTTCGATCTCAAACTACTCCACCTTGCATTATAAACTCAATACACGCCAATTTTAATAATGAGTCAACAAATAATGATTAGTCATTATATTGTCACACAATCATACAACTAACCCACAATTCATAACTTGTATCGCCAGATATTGATTGGAATCGACTAGATTCTAATTCGAACTCTTCAAGATACCAGATGAATTCGTCGAGGTACCAATTGAACTCAACCTAGGTAGACGGTAAACTGAGACAACACGATGGGAGAGAAGAAAAGGGAACAACTCCTAGATGCCTCATAGCTTCTCGAGCATTTGATGTATGTTACATCCAAATGCATATGCACGTGTACGCGGTCGTACAACTAATATAGGACTGAGAGTCCAGATAACGTACCCAAAGATACTAGTCAATTAACTATTTACTGAATTAAACTAATAGTAATTATTTATTCAAGCGGTAGATTCTAAGATAAGTTTTTAAACTAACTAAACTAAAAAGAAAAAGAAAATAACTAATGAACAATTAACCAAGAGAAGAACAAATTTTACGCAATCAATGAATCAATCGATCTAGGATTATGGATTCACTAACAATCATGTCTAATATCAACTCCATCAATTTATTTGATTTTCTAGCTGTTGATTTACGGGGTCAATTATATGATGATGGTCTTTGGAACCTCTGATTGTCTATTCCGATTGACCTCACAACTACATCATTGAGCGGCGATGTGATAACCCAATCCGAATGCATTTATATATCTTCCCATTTTGTAACCAAGTAACGCGATCTAGGTATACTCCTATCCTAGCCACAAAGCAATTCTTTATTTTACTAAAGTAAAGATCTTACTCCCTATATTCTTTATTCTATTTACTAAAGTAAAGATCTTACTCCCTATATTCTTTATTCTATCTTATTGATTCTTCTTCCGAGTTCACAATGAGAATATAAATTTATTTTAATGGTAGCTAAGCATTAGAATAGTAAGCACAAGAATATAAGAACAACTATGACGATAATCAAATAAATCGAATCAAAAGACTACTAAACAATCATGTTGTTAATTACCATAATCCTAGAATGAGAAGTTTAACTCCACATACACATTGAGCAATTAAAACAAATCATCCAAAGAATTAACGTAAAAATAAATAATAAAGGAGAAGAAAAGATGTAACCAATATTCTCCAGCCTCAACAGCGTCTACTAACTCTCTCAGGTTAAAAGTTGTGCAGAGATTGATTTTTTAGAATATTTATAGCGGTATAAAAAAGCCCCTAATAAAATAACTGTAATAAAATCAATTAGTCCAAAATAGACTAAGTAAAATCAAAACTAAAATCGGGTTGTTCTGTGTCGTACAGTACACTGCCTCATCAGTTTTTCCTCTTGTCTTTGTTAGGTTCCAGGTGGCCAAGATAGGGTGACTCTTCAATTTGACTTGAAAGGCAATTCTTAAATAAAATATTAATATTTTATTGCAATCCTTTCATTAAGTTGTCTGCTTGATTTCCTTTTGTATTCTTTTGTTTTTAATCGGTGTTGGCTTCAACTCTTTTCATAATCACATGTTTTTAATTCTACACATCAAAATATAATATTAAGCACAATCCAAAAAATCAATTCTTAAAAAAAAAAAAAATGTAAGGCAAATAATGACTAAACATGTATATGTTTGGCCTCACATCAATGTATATGTCTACACCCAATCCGCAGGACTCTACTTGACATTGCTCTTGTACTTGTGAGATCGATAACCTAATGCTCTGATACCAATTGTCATGATCCATATTACGAGGTCGTGGGGGCACATATTATATTTTAACTAGATAGGAGAACCCTTCACCGCCCAATTATTATTAAGCCAAAATTGTTGGAACGCCATTATTAAATCAGTTAATACAATTGAAAACTTACCAACATAATTAAATTATTTGAAATCCTTATTATAATCCTTTAGTACAACAAAATACAACTTTTTTCCTAGAACCTAGTCTAGATATGTAAAAGAGCTTCTAATACAGAGTAAGGACAATGAAATAAAAGACCAAACTTCCATCGAAGGATGAGATATGCAAAAGTCGATGATGAGTACTCGTCACCTTAAACAAGAAACTTTAGTCAACCTGCAACACACCAACATTTCAAAAAGGATGTAACAAGAATAGTATCAGTACCCCACACGTACTGCTAGGCATCATCATCCGACTAAGATTAGTTCACACATACCATATAAGAATCAACAAAAAGTCAATAATAAATCTCATACAACCACATTTTTCCTTGATTCCTTACCGCTTATACAACTTTCTCAACAAGTATGAAGATTACAATCATCTTTCTTATTTCAAATTAGATCCTAGCAGATATTACTTAGCCTTCTGCTTCACTTTCAATAAACTCAACAACCATCACTTAGCAGTTTTAACCAAAAATAAATATTATTCTCAATTTGCCCATTATTTAATATAAATTTCTCACGACAGCCCAAGAAACCCAACATCAAGTCAATGGTATATTTATTTAACCTATGAAAATAGAAAATTAATTAATGATTTAATCAACCAGTTAGGGCATATTCACGTAATTCAAGTTCACCCAACAACACTGAATTCAAGTAGTTCACAACCACAGTTGATAGCCATCAGACATATCAATCAAATCAATAATCACAGGGACTTGAAAGTCACCAATAGATATATAAAGGTCATATAATTCATCATAGAATCATGCTATTATAAGCAGTCATACAACATACAAGTCATCACAGAATCATACTATTGTAAGCAGTCATATGACATACAAGTCATTAAATAGACACCTCAAGTTATCACAGAACCATGATATTATAAAAAGCGATACGACAGACAAATCATCAAGTAAACATATCAAGTCATCACAGAATCATGTCATTATACGCAATTATATCATAAATTTTTGGATCTTGTCCTCACTGACTTCACAACTGTATAACCTCTATACCTCATAAGTCTTACTCAACTATACAACAACTCACAATAGCCACTCAATTTGTACACATATGACAAGGAGTCTTATTTCTGTCCAATAGTCATGACCTGAAGGGGACGCACCAATGTTCATGTACCGTACCGAAGTGATATCCGATCCATCATAATAATACTATATCGGAGTAGTACCTGATCCATAATAATAATATTGTATCAGCGTGATACCCGATCCACAATAATAATATCGGACTAGTGTGGTATACGATCGATAAAAAAATCGCTTGTTCGTAAACTCACATCGAATCTGAGTCATTCATCAAAAGGAAGGTATATATCTATAACCTTATCTCTCTTAATATATCACTATGTGATCTCACACTTTGCTATCTCTTAGGATAGTACAAAAAGTACACAAAATCTTACAAATGCACTACAATCGTATCTCGAATTCAAACAACTTTTAACAATCAACAACTTATTTATTCAAGACATATCAAACCCACAAATCAACAATAATAAGAGTGACATGAATATATGTGAATAAATATATAACTTTAGTTCGTCAATCAACCCTACAATCAAGAATTATCAATCAAAATCAAGTTCACATAATTTACATGTATAAACAATTTACAATTATGCAAACAAGCCTTGTCAAGCCAACAAACAATAAATCACATGTTATGACTGAAGATCAATCAACATATTATCCAACTCAGAACGTAGAAGTGACTAAGTTAAGTCTAACTCCACATAAACACTCATAAGTTCCTCTTAATTACTCAACAACGTTTATTATACCAAGGACCCTAGCTCCAACATTTAAGTATGAGGATCCACTATTAATTATGGTTATCATATTTATGAGTACCACTTCATAAACTATTATTCAGACAATTTATTAATATTCAGTTTCTAGTATAAACCTTAGTTCATTCATGTTTATTACAGTTACACTTCCTCATTAGTCATGTTTTCCCCTCGGCACTTCTACTTATGACTCCGTTTCACACATAAGGGCCACACCAAAAAGTAACTCATCTCAAGAAACACACCATTCAAGAGCACATAACAATCACTTTATCAAGACCATAATTCCTTCTAACACATTATGTTATTAAATCGGATTCATAGTTATGTAGTACATAACTCATTTACCTCAATTCACGATAGATTTTTCAAAATTGAAACACATAAAGCCAACCATATATATTTATTATCACACATGCAATTATTCTCACATTATTTCACGTATTATCCATCCTAACAATCATGTCTGAAGGCCTACCCATGCTTTCTCCTATCAATTCTACATAGTATATATGATTCACTAATCAAAGCATACTACTCATAAACCATAACATACCTCAATCGAAGAACCTGAAATTCAAGCTAATTTGCAAGAGCTTTTCCTCTCCTCAATTCCTCGAATCATTCGCGATCTAAAATTAGTAGATGCAATAGTAATCAATCATTTACTCTTCAAATACCTTCTTTGGAAATTCAAACCCACTAACTGTACCCTTATTCGTGGACTATAACATTACCCAAGGGACAATTTACCATTCATTAATTTCACAATATTCATGTTAACCGAATCATATAGTTCCTACTCCCATTATCCCTCTTTTACGCAGTTTTTATGTTAAAGGTTTGATCTTTATGGAACTCAAGTTTCTCAATTATTATAATTCATTATTAATAATGATAATCTTACTCTAGGAAGTGTTATCTCACACCCTAGAATAATTCTAGATGATGTTACATCCAACCTAGGCTTTTTCCCAAGTTCATGAACCTAGGATTTTTAACCCATAATCCAATCCTAACAATTTTCCTAATGATTCTAGGGTAATATAAGATTACAATATGAAAATATGGATGAAATCACTTACCTCCACAAGAAAAACCGTCCTAGCCCTGAAGAAGATCACCTCACAATAGTTTTAGAATGAACTCTTTGAATTTATGAAATAAAACTTGGATAAAAATTTTACTTAGATAAACTGCGAGATGACCACTCCAACAACCTTGTTCCCGCTATAGCGACCAAATGGTATGCTACGGTGGCCCTTTGCTACCTTACTAATACCACTACAGTTGTACAACGACCGCTATAGTGGTGTTACTGCAGTGGCGATCCGACTGTTGCAATACTTCTTAAATAGAAACTCGAGAAACAACTGAAGCTACCCCCATTTCACAACACAAACCTTTATTTAGTACATCACAAAATTATTTCAACATAGCAACTTTTATAATCGGAGTTCTACGAATCCATTTATCATCCGAAAACTTCCTACAGTAAACTATGCCACTTGACCACCTATAATGAACATCATACCACCCAACAATACACCACTAAAGCACACAACACCAAATTTTTATCAGAAATCACCATATTTTTAGATTTTATCAATTTTCATTCTAGGGGAAATTATAGCAAGATGCTTACGCCCTAAATAATGCTATAACGATGGAATAGGTCGTTACATATAATCGAAGAGGGTTATAAATATTATGTAAAAGATTTAACTCATTTTTTTCGTTTATTTATAGTACTCAAATATGGACATGATTATGAAATCTCATGCTATAATAAGCTAAAAGTTTAGATAAGTAAATGTTTGTTGGCATGACCGGTTGTCCATTCCGGTTCCAATGCGATGAAAAAATAATTAAGAATTCATATGATTGTATATTGAAGAAATAAAAAGGTTCTTTACAATTCTCTTGTGTTGCTTGTTCTCATGATAAATTTATCATTGTATCAGCTAAGCTTTGGATTATGTCTTTTAAATTTTTGAAACATATGAAAAGGTGAATATGAGCTCGTTCATATGTCATGTGGATCACTATTATATAATTTTAATAGATGCATATATGAAATGGTCGCATGTGCTTTGCTATCAATTTGCAATTTGATTTTTGCAAGGTTGTTTGCTTGAATTGTAAATTTAAGAGCAAGATTCCATATAAAATTTATTGATAATGATGGTTGGTTAGAAGAAATTAAATGTCTCTATTTATAGCTAAATCTTTGGTTATGATAATAAATCTCCCAAATGAAATTTGGTACGAGATGTGCTATTTAAAATGTAGTAGCACTTATATACATCAAGCCAACAAGGTTCCCATATCATAATTGGCTTAGGGTCAAGAGCCAAATAATCACCATTAGAAATTTGAATATATGGTCTATGATTAAGTTGCTTCACCATTACGCATAAAGATGGGTCCCTAAGTGATATTGGGGGTAAATGTTAATCTTTTAACATTAGAGGGGAGAGATGATTACAGCTGAAAATTATGCGTGAAATGAATTATCTAGATTCTCATAAATCAGATCCATTGAGTACTCTGATGGATTTGAGATTAATTGGCATAAATAAAGATACGTTTTCACCTCAAGAAAAGGATGAATAGCTTTTTAGTGATGAAACTCAATCTCAGTAATGTACCTTATCCATAATATTTGATTAGGTATTTATTTTACACTAAGTTTGTTAGCTAGATTCAGCTCCTCTCCAACGAGAAGACATTCGAATAATGCTAGGCATATATTCAGATATCGTAGGAGATTCATTGACATGAGATTATTTTATTCAAATGAATTCAAATAGAAAATAATCGATTGGCAATGAAAATGCAGGATATTTGTTGACACCCAATTTTGACCTCCCGATATTCCTCCCGGACTGCTATTTTATCAAAAATATTTAGTTTTGAATTTTTTAATATTATTTTGATATCAAATAAATTCCGACCTTTCGTATTCGTGATCTTAAGGTATGCAATTTATTTTTAGCATTTAATTTTTATTTTTTCTTATATAATATATAATTTACTAATTTAAATACAATACTTTACATAATTTTGTAAATATTAATTAAATTATTTCCGCAAAAGTGCATACTCCTAATTTACAAACCCATGGTCTATTACTATTACTATTATTATTATTATAGTGTTTTTAAAATTTGCATTCCTAATTTATAGGTACATAATTTATTTCAAATTATTATTTATCGTCAACTTTAAATAATATATTATGTATCATTGATTTTATATACGTAATTTATTCATAGTTAATTTAAGCATAAAGATTTTTCATGTTTAAGTATCTTGTATAATACTCTTGCCCTAGACCCCCATTTCTCTATGATTAATATTCAGTTAATTCGAACTTGAGCCCGAATGTTGAATCCACTTATTTAATTCTTTCTCTTTCCTCCCTTATTCTAAAAAGGGAAAAAAGAGAAAAGAGGGGGAGAGGGATTCATCACCAATATTTGATTGGATCTCTAATTTTCTTCATTCCTTCCCATGACAATAACTAGAATGAAAAAAAGGGGAATGTCAACGCATCCAGGAAAAAACGATTAATCTCTATCAATAGATCTGCTAAAGCCCCGAACCATAGCATACTTAGTACTGGTGCCACAGAGAGATATTTTTTTAGATGTTAGTTTTGTTATTACTATATCTACTAAATAGCAGTCTAATTCAATTTAACTTCCCAATTTTATTTAATTTCTAGCCTAATTCTATCAAATTTATGTCAATTCTAGCCTAAATTGAGCCTAATTTGACTCAATTTTAAAATTCTCAATTCAATTTCAATTAACCCAATTTAAATCCATTCTTGTAATTTTAAATCCTAGCCGTTGATTAGAATTGATCGAAAGGCTGAGATTAATCCTCACTTCTCTTTCCTTTTTAATTACACCCTACACCCAAAACCTAATTTTTTCTTCACACCAGCCTCACCCCTTTCTCTCCTTGACCTCTCTCCATCTCGATCCCGTCGTACCACCACACCACTGGCAAACCTCTGTCGGTGAACATCCACCAGCCGTCGTCGTTTTATCTCTCTACTCTCTCCATTCTTCTCCTCTCCATGGTGAATCCCATTGCCGATGAACCTTCACACAAACCTCTGCACTACCACCGGTGAAATCCATCGCTGGCACGCCCCTCTCTATCTCCTCCTTCCACCACCACGAGCTCCGGTCAGCTTGGCCGGTGAGCACCACCCTCGGCGAACCTTCGCCGTAAACCAATACCAGCCGCTGCCACAATAAACCAGTCGGTGAATTCCCTCAGTCTCTCTCCTCTTGTTCGTTGTCATTACATCCTCGCGAATTTGATGACAGGCAAGGGTTCAGCAAAATTCATTTGGATTATTGCTCGGTTTGGTTTCGATTTGGTTGCTTTGCTTGCGAATTACCCCAAAACAGGTTCTTAGTTTTAAAATTCGTGATGTTTGGGACGTGATTTTGACTTGATTATTCCAATTTCATGTTTATCAACACCTTTAGATTGTCATATGTTAAAATCCCCAATGTTCATGAACATCTGTTAATCTAATTTTTTGATTGAATACTGATTAGTATGAGCACTGAAATTTGTCTACTTTGCTCGTTAGTTCGGAGTTATAATTTATTCTCTTGAAAGTATTTGCCATTTTTTATGTTCGTCTGATGATTCGAATTCGTCCAGTCATTAGTTTATGGACGGTAATTTCGACGTACCTTATTTTGCTTGTTTGGTAATTGACCTGCTGATTAATATTTAGGTTGGGTGAGAAGAATTTCCCATGATTTTCATGCTCCTTTCCATTCGTCTCCTTGATTAGTAATTGACAGCCCTTTTTTTTGATATTATTTTTTTGAATCATGTTAAGGTTAGCCTCAATTTGCATCTTGATACTCACCTTTACTTTGACTGTAAATGATCTTCTTTGTTTTTCCTTTGGTAAAATTTAGACAAGTTTTACTACTATATTTATGGCAAGTTAATATCTCTTTTGATTTATTTCTATTGATTCTCATACATTATTTAGCATGGACAGATTTCTCTTTACTTATGGCTACTTGACAGTTTTTTTTAATTGATTCACCTCGTCTGAATAAGGAAAAAGGATCGCTTAATTGATTCTTGAAATATTTTCCTCCCTTTAATTCTTTATGACTCCGTGGCTATAAAAACGATACCTCTCTTCATTATGTGAGAGATTTTTGGATCCCACTCACATATACTCTTAAATGCTTTTCCTAAGCATAAAAAAATATAAAAAATATTTTAAGCTCTCATCCTGTGTGCTAAAAGCATTTGCTCTTGGTTTGTGCTTGCTATCTCGTTATCAACTACTCTTGTTTCTTCTTATTTTTGTTGTTAACAGGTGAGTCCCTATCGATGCAGCTTTCAATTTTTTATGTGGTAGTTTTCTTGTAACTTAGAGAATATGTTTACATAATTAATGCTGAAATGATGTCTTGTCTTCTTCATGTTTGTTTGTCTCTTTGTGGTTGCTACACGTTTTTTATGCATTTGAATTCGATTTTTTGTGCCTAACAGGTTCTGTTAAAAAGTAATATTTGGGACTTGAAGAGTTGCCCGGGAGTTGGGGGTCTGCTTAGCTCGCTTTAATATTTAGTCTAGATCTTCTCTTTTCTATTCATTTTTTAGGTCTGCAATTATTATTGTACAAACATTGGTATGTAATAAAACTACGGGGACTGCTTAGGGGGGCGGGGATTCTGTGATTTGAATATTTTTATCACTTAGACATCATGCATATAGGATTTCACATGTTAATTAATTAATTTTGTTCTATCACTTAGACAATACATTCTAAGAGTACTAATTAAATTTTGACGTAATAATTATTTATTTTATCACCTAGAAAATCATGTTTTAGGATTGTTAATCAGTTTTCAGCGTGTAAAATTAGTTTTGAGCATACCAATCTAATTATCATGGTTAAAACAAATTCAGCATATTAAAATTATCTTACAGCATGTTTATTTATTTTCAGCATGTTTAACATATTTTTCAGCATATCAATTTAATTTTCAGCCTCTTAAATTAATTTCCAGCATATAAAAATAATTATTTTCAGCAATTGTTAATCAATTTGCAGCATATTGAATCAATTTACAGCACCTTTTAAGTTAATTTCCAGCATTTCAAGAATCAATTTTTAGCAACTTCTAATTACTTTTCAGCATTTAAAAAATTAATTTTCAGCAACTTTAAATTAATTTCCAGCCTTTAAATTTATTTTCCAGCACCTTTAATTTATTTTCCATCACCGTTAATTTATTTTTCAGCACCTTTAATTTAATTTCCAGCCTATTTAAATTAATTTCCAGCATGTTTAAAATAATTTTAAGTATATTAATGTCCGGCTTGTTTAAATAATTTTTCGCATATGATAAACTAATTTTTAGTGTGTTGGATGAACTTCCAATATATTCCAAATTAATTTTCTAAATATCCAATTAGTTTTCAGCATATTCAATCAGTTTTTGACACACTTAATAAATTATTTGAGACTTAGCTACCATGTCTTCTAGGTTATTAATCAATTTTGCGGCGTTTAACATATATTGTTCACCTAGATATCATGTGTATAGGTCTTAATTATATGAAATGAATAATTATCTTTTAAGCATGCCAATCACCTTAATTACTTTAATTAATCAAGAGGTTTCTATGAAACCATTATGTGCTACTTGTAAGTCCTATATGTTTTGTATGACGCGAAGCCCGAGTCTAATTAGGCTACCTAAGTGTTCTTTCGTCCAGACCCAAATCCAAAAATAAAAGTGCAATGCCTCTTGGACATTAAGTTGGTACGGGTAGGCATTTTAGGAAACGTTAGTTTTTATCGTTTTCTATAGGGCTTAATAACGTTAGTTTTTATCGTTCTTATCCAGTATAAAGGTGATTTTCATCAACCAAAGAGAATGAGGCCTCGTACCTTTACTCCTTTGACTGAGCCATTGGCGAGCATATTTGAAAGATTGAGGGCCCAAGATTGTCACGACCCAAAATCCCATTCGGGCCGGACTGGCACCCGAAGCCGATATGGCCCGAGAGAACCAATCTTTGCTCATGAACCTTCGTATGCATATCCTCGTATGAATCTTATTATACCTCATGAAACTATGTGGAAGACATGAACATGGAAACATATGTTATATATATATTTAGGAAACTTGGTCGTTGGGGCCATCAAGTCAAATCGGACATTCGTCTCTTACATCCACATACCCACATATGTCTACAAAAGCCTCTACCAGATGCATCTACAAGACCAACTTAAAGTCGGGACAAGTCCCTGCTTTATACAACATGTACAATATCAAAACAAATATACAACTATGACCCAGAAAGCTCCGAACCAAGTGGAGCTCACCAAAACTCTGCAAATGAACCCCAGTCTATAGAGGAGGTCTACTATTGCCTGCACCTGCAATATGTAAGGTAAGTCCCCCCGAGGGGGTCAGTACGAAGAATGTACAGAGTATGTAAGGCCATAAGAAATTCATCATACATAATAACAACAACAACGGAGTCAATATAAGAGAAATAGTAATTGTGAATAAACTTTCTTTTTGTATGTGAAGGACCATGAATATTTCTTCTGTTACTGTCATTACCATCCTCTATATACCCCCTTATTCAAGAGAGAGCTAATTTTACTCAAGAGATTTGCCTCCAAGAGATTCTTTATATGCAATAGATTCTTTTAATAACTACATCCACTTTTTGGTGGGTTAATAACTACATCCACTCTTTGGTGGGTTAACTACATCCACTCTTCAGTGGTTTAATGACTACATCCACTCTTTGGTGGGTTAATGACTACATTCACTCTTTGGTGGGTTAATGACTAAATCCACTCTTTGGTGGGTTAATGACTACATCCACTCTTTGGTGGGTTAACTACATCCACTCTTCGGTGGGTAAATAACTACATCCACTCTTTGGTGGGTAGTGGCGGGTTTGACCCATGCTAGGTGTTCTTTTCACCCCTGGGATACCACCCGAGAAAGCTTATCAATTAAATCTCTTCTTATTCTTATTTGCGAGAGATTGATTTATTCACTTATGAGAGAATGATATATTGAGGATCATGATACTATTTGAACACACATATATTACTTCACTCCCTGACCTCATGAGATTGACACCTTAACTTGTGAGAGATAGATATATTAGCTTACACATTACTTCCGTCATCACTCTTATGAGATTGGTACTTTTTCGTGTGAAAGATTGATACAAAGATAATCATAATATTATTAGAATTTGGAACATGACATGATTGGAAAAAAATGCTTTTCAAGAATAAATAGGTTCTCTTTATGTCTTACTCTTTTTGAGATAGTCCTTTTAGAATTTACAACGTTATGACATCTTTGGAACTTCAGTCAATGAAGAAGAGATAAGTGAATCATTATTCATCTAAGAATAGGACACATATGAATAATAATATACGTCACCCTGAATTGATATACTTCAAGCCTCTTGGAATTGAAACAAGCCCAATGTCAACGTGAACATTATGTTGCAGAAGGATACGGAAAAAGGAACCTTACATACCTTATCGTCTCAATAAGAATACACAATCTTAGACGTGCATACAATAGTCCCGCTCCTTCCTTATGTTTCACTCTACAACACAAGTACATAACGGAACCAACATTAACCACCAACTACCTTACAATGGCATATAATAACAATGAGTCACATGTTTGGCTTTAAAATGTCATTTCCCCCTTGACAATACCATGTATGAAACTATCATACCAACAATCCCACAATATTTCATACATTGACCAATACATGATTACCAATAGCATGTCACACCAAGTTCATACTTTCCACTCTCCCTCATCACAACATCACAATTATTCCATCAATTCACTTCAATACACCTCACAACAACAAATCGGCCAAAATCCCATAATTTACACTTATAGAAAAATAACAAGTTTAGGACCATAATCACACCGTACATGTTGATATTTCATCCATACCATGCACTTTCATCAAGACAACAAGTCATCTTTCAAGTTTAAATTCCATAGATGACACATCTTTTACAAAAACACAAAGTGTCATATTCAACACTTCCAAGCATAACCAACATGATCTACATACTCTCCCATGCATATAATATATTAATTCACAAGAATAATCACCTACCTAAGCTTGTAAAATGATGATCTTGCTCCAAAGATGACTTAGGGTTTGAAGAGCTCAAAGGGGTGTTCTTGAGAATTCTAGAAAAAGGCAAGAAAAGTATGTGTGTTTTTGTGGATTAAATTCTGATTTTTGCCTCCTTTTATAGACCCTTAAAGTCCTTTGCTCAATTATTGATTAGTCAAAAGAAGAATGGGTCATTTGACCCATTTTTGGCCCATGTCTTTTGTCCCATTTTGGGCCCTTTTTTAGCCCAATTCACTTAATCCAATAAAATAAATAATTTCTCATGTTAAGTCATTTCATACGCGTTACAACGATATTCCCACTTACGGGATTTATATTCGTAGACTCAATCCCAAAAACAAGCGATTCTAGTCACGTATGGCTTATTTTGACTACAAGGGTAAAACCGTCATTTTGATGCCAAATTCGTTCACGAGTAATTTTACCACACCAATATAATACTTCATTCATTCCATGTATATACTCGTGGTTGTAGAAGAAACGTGGCAAAAATCGGCCCGGTACGTCCCCGGGCACCCTTGGACACTTAGAACAAATTTTGGAAGCCTACTAGTTTGGCCGTTCCAGCAAGCGTCTGGCCCTTCCCAGGGCACTGAGCTTTAGAAGCTTTCTGGTTTGGGTGCCAAAACAAGCGCCTGTCCCTTCCTATGGCACCTTAATTTTTTTTTTGAAAATTTTCGTTCTTCGACTTTTCTTTGCGGGTTTGGTTAGATACTTCAAGTTCTATTCTTTAACTTACTTCTTACCTTTAGTATCCCTTGTTTGGAGGTCCTCCAAGTCTTGTTTTAACCCCACAAATGCTCCACGAAGTCACAAAACACCTCCTATGCAAGTCTAGTCACATGTACGAGGCCTAATATCAATTTTCTCATCAAAATCATTACAAATTACGTACTCATGGCTCTCAACACCTAAGTGAAAATTGCTCAATGTCGTCACATAGGGTTGGGAAGGTACGGGGTGTTACAAAGGTATTGTGCAACCAAGAAGGGGATGATTCCTAAGTATCCATCTTCTAACTTTGACCCATCCAAAAATTGTGCTTATCACTCAAATATTCAAGGTCATGATATTGAGAAATGTTCAGCACTAAGGTACAAGATCCAGAATCTGATTGAGAAGGGGGAGATAAAAGTGCAGCGAGGCCCAATAAGCAACATTTACGACCCCATCACTACAGGCTAAATCATTGTTCAATGTGATCCAACAAAAATATTTCCAAAAGGTTCGCTAAGGAAACGCAAAGTACATCACATAGACTGATAAAGACAGACCATCATCATACCATCATTTTTTCTATCTGTCCGCCTTATCGCTAATAACATTTTCCTATTTTATCAATCTTTTCCTTGTACTCTGAACTACGTTTGACCTGATTTCTATTTGGATACGTAGGCAGTCCATTATTATACCCGGTCTTTATCTAATAAAAATTGTCTTTCCCCTCTACATCCAATGTAAACACTTCATACACCTCTTAAATATCAGGCTAATAGGCCCGACTCTTAAGCATATAAAGACAGATTCGAATTGAGCTCATGATGTTCAAATGTAAGGCGACCATTTCTTTTGAACTAATATCTTTCTTTGAGTGAAGCAGGAATATAAAGACTCCAAAAGTGAAAACTGGGGCAGAATTTTTGAGGAAACCTCAAAAATTTCATAAGGAAGCAGTATGTCAATTCACAAGGACGTGTGAAAGGCATCTTTTATTATAAACTGGGGCAGAAAGTTTTGAGAATTTCTCAAAAAATTCACCATAAAGAATACAAGCCTCAATCTCTGAGATCAAAACAATGACGAGGAGCCAAGCCAAGCAAAGGTATGGGTCAACCTTACTTTTCGATTTACAATTTTTCTTTGAGTGCAGATAGAAGGTATAAATGCAGCCACTGCCTTGCAACATCATCAAAAGAAACCCAAACTACATCCTCAATCTGAAAAAGAAGCTAAGTCACTCTATCTCCTTAACTTTGACGACATCAAAATCGACAATACATTGCATTAATAATTTGACATCAACTTAGCATTGAGTTCCTCAAACGGACCTTAAAACGTCATTGGGTTCCTTAAATGGACCTTAAAATGGCATTGGGTTCCTTAAACGGACCTTAGAACGACATTTGGTTCCTCAAACGGACCTTAAAACGGAATTGGGTTCCTCAAATGGACCTTAAAACGGCATTGGGTTCCTCAAACAGACCTTAAAATGGCATTGGGTTCCTCAACGGACCTTAAAAGGGCATTGGGTTCCTCAAACGGACCTTAAAATGGCATTGGATTCCTCAAAGGACCTTAAAACGATATTGGGTTCCTCAAACGGACCTTAAAACGGCATTGGGTTCCTCAAACGAACCTTAAAACGGCATTGGGTTCCTCAAACGAACCTTAAAACGGCATTGGGTTCCTCAAAGGACCTTAAAATAAGCATGGGTTCCTCGCCGGACTTTAAAATAAACGCTATTGGCTTCCCTTCGGATCTTGAAATGAGCACTACTGAGTTTCTCGACAAATAATAGACGACTAAACAATTCTCTCTCTCCTTCTTTTGAAACATAATTCTTTATCCCTATGTCTCGCAACATGACCTAAATCATATTCTCATTCCACCTTTCAAAACTACTTCATATTCCCATTCCACCTTTCAAAACTACTCATACTCTAATCTTGTCGACTCAGGCGATCTTCATTCAAATTCAATATTTATCAATTTTCTTTAGGGATCTCGTTCGTCCCTAAATCTAGAACTACACATGGCCTGATTCTCGTAAATTCGAGCTATATAGGCAATTTGAAACCAAGTCTCGGCCCTAATATTTTGACAAACTCCCTGAGGATCTTTAACTCCAGCCAACCATCCTTTCGGTCGGACAAAATTGGCTACTATGTCAACGTTCGTTGCTCGAAAATTCTTCCATCATTTCCAAGCAACGAACAAGGGGGACATTCAGAGTTGCGACAACTATAGGGGTATCAAGTTGTTGAGTCATACTATGAAGGTTTGGGAAAGGGTGGTAGAGTTAAGGCTGAGGAGGATCGTGACTATTTCAGAGAATCAGTTCGGTTTCATGCTAGGTCGCTCGACTACTGAGGCCATTCACCTAGTGAGGAGATTAGTGGAGCAGTTTAGGGAGAGGAAGAAGGATTTGCACATAGTGTTCATTGATTTTGAGAAGGCATACGACAAAGTGCCCAAAGAGATTCTATGGAGGTGCTTGGAGGCGAAAGATGTGCCCGTGGCGTACACTAGGTCGAGTTAGGACATGTACGACGGTGAAAAGATGCATGTGAGGACAGTAGGAGGGGATTTAGAGCACTTTTCTGTCTTGACAGGGTTGCACCAGGGATCGACTCTTAGCCCATTTCTATTTGCCTTGGTGATGGATATTTTAACGCGGCATATTCAAGGGGAGGTGCCTTGATGTATGTTATTTACTGATGATGTGGTACTGATTGACGAGACTCGGGGAGGAGTTAATGATAAGTTGGAGTTTTGGAGACAGACCCTTGAGTCTAAAGGGTTTAGGTTGAGCAGGACTAAGACGGAGTACTTGGAATGTAAGTTTAGTGATTTGACGTATAAGGTTGATGTAGTAGTGAAGCTGGATTCCCAGGCCATTCAGAAAAGGGGTAGTTTCAAGTATCTGGGATCTATGATTCAGGGGAATGGCGAGATTAACGAGGATGTCACGCACCGTATTGCTGCAGGATGGTTGAAATGGAGGCTTGATTCGGGAGTTTTGTGTGATAAGAAGGTGCCTCCGAAGCTTAAAGGTAAGTTATACAGAGTGACCGTCCGTCCAGCTATGTTATATGGAGCGGAGTGTTGTCCAGTTAAAAACTCCCACATCCAAAAGTTGAAGGTAGCGGAGATGAGGATGTTGCGATGGGTGTGTGGACTTACCAGGAGGGATAGGGTTAGAAATGAGATTATTCGAGAGAAGTTGGGAGTGGATTCGGTGGAAGACAAGATGCGGGAAGTGAGGTTGCGATGGTTTGGGCATGTAATGAGAAGGTGCACGGATGCTCCAGTACGGAGGTGTGAAAGGCTGGTTGTGGATGGTTTTAGGCGGGGCAGGGGTAGGCGAAGAAATATTGGAGTGAGGTGATTAGGCATGACATGAAGCAGTTATAGCTTACAGAGGAAATGACCCTCGATAGGAAGGTGTGGAGGACGCGGATTAGGGTAGAGGGTTAGTGGGTAGGAAGGCATCCGTATTAGTAGGAAGGAGGGTTTGTTTGTTTCTATGCCTATTGCTTTTTTGGCAGATTCTTGTTCGTGTTGTTTTGGTGATGTTTGTGATTCCGAATGAATAGGTTATAGTATTACTCTGTAGGTGTCTGGCTTCTTTTATTCTCTAGCGATGTGTTATCTCCTTTTGTTGTTTGTTTTTATGTTTTTGTTTGTTATTGTTATCTGTTCTGAGCCGGAGGTCTATCGGAAACAACATCTCTACTTCATCTGAGGTAGTGGTATGGACTGCATACACTCAACCCGTCCTCTCCACCCCCCACCCCCCAGACCCCACCAGGTGGGAATACACTGGTATGTTATTGTTGTTGTTATTGTATATTAGTTTTAAATTTTTTAATATTATTTTGGTATCAAATAAATTCCGACCTTCCATATTCGTGATCTTAAGGTATGCAATTTATTTTTAGCATTTAATTTTTATTTTTTTTCTTATATAATATATAATTTACTAATTTAAATATAATATTTTACATAATTTTGTAAATATTTATAAAATTATTTTCGCAAATGTGCATATTCATAATTTACAAACCCGTGGTCTATTACTATTATTATTATGACTATTATTATAGTGTTTTTAAAATTCGTATTCATAATTTATAGGTACATAACTTATTTTAAATTATTATTTATCGTCAACTTTAAATAATATATTACGTATCGTTGATTTTATTTACGTAATTTATTCATAGTTAATATAAGCGTAAAGATTTTTCATGATGATTGTTAATTTTGTTATTACTATATCTACTAAATAGCAGCCTAATTCAATTTAACTTCCCAATTTTATTTAATTTCTAGCCTAATTCTATCCAATTTATGTCAATTCTAGCATAAATTGAGCCTAATTTGACTCAATTTTAAAATTCCCAATTCAATTTCAATTTCAATTAACCCAATTTAAACCCATTCTTGCAATTTTAAATCCCAATCGTTGATCAGAATTGATCCAACGGCTGAGATTAATCCTTACTTCTCTTTCCTTTTTAATTACACCCTACCCCCAAAACCTAAATTATTTTTTCTTCACACCAGCCGCACCCCTTTCTCTCGTCGACCTCTCTCCATCTCGATCCCACCGCACCACCACACCACCGACCAACCTCGGCTGGTGAACATCCACCAGCCGCCGTCCTTTTATCTCTCTACTCTCTTCATTCTCCGCCTTTCACCGGCGAATCCCACCACCTGTGAACCTTCACACAAACCTCCGTAC
Organism: Capsicum rhomboideum; assembly: GCA_031232105.1. NCBI lineage: Eukaryota > Viridiplantae > Streptophyta > Magnoliopsida > Solanales > Solanaceae > Capsicum > Capsicum rhomboideum. The sequence goes on along the minus strand of CP124717.1, from coordinate 46,569,995 downwards.
CACCACCGGTGAAATCCATTGTCGCCTCACCTCTCTCCATCTCCTCCTTCCACCACCACGAGCTTCGGTCAGCTTGGCCGGTGAGCACCTCGGCGAACCTTCGCCGTGAACCAATACCAACTTCTGCCACAACAAACCAGTCGGCGAACTCCCTTGGTCTCTATCCTCTTGTTCGTTATCGGCACATCCTTGCCGGAGTTGATGACCGGCGAGGGTTCAGCTAAATTCATTTTGATTATTGCCCAATTTGGTTTTGATTTGGTTGTTTTGCTTGTGAATTGGCCCAAAATAGGTTCTTAGTTTTAAAATTCATAATGTTTGGGACGTGATTTTAACTTGATTATTTCAATTTTATGTTTATCAACACCTTTAGATTGTCATTTATTAAAAGCCCCAATGTTCATGAACATCTGTTAATCTAATTTTTTGATTGAATACTGATTAGTATGAGCACTGAAATTTGTCTACTTTGCTCGTTAGTTCGGAGTTATAATTTGTTCTCTTGAAAGTATTTGCCATTTTTTATGTTCGTCTGATGATTCGAATTCGTCCGGTCATTAGTTTATGGACGGGAATTTGGACGTGCCTTATTTTACTTGTTTGGTAATTGGCCTGCTGATTAATATTTAGGTTGGGTGAGAAGAATTTCCCATGATTTTCATGCTCCTTTCCATTCATCTCCGTGATTAGTAATTGACAGCCTTTTTTTTTAATTTTAATTTTTTTAATCATGTTAAGGTTAGTCGCGATTTGCATCTTGATACTCACCTTTACTTTGACTATAAATGATTTATTTTTTCCTTTGGTAAAATTTAGACAGGTTTTACTACTATATTTATGGCAAGTTAATATCTCTTTTGATTTATTTTTTTTGATTCTCATACATTATTTAGCATAGACAAATTTTTCTTTACTTATGGCTACTTGACAGTTTTTTTTTTTAATTGATTCACCTCGTCTGAATAAGGAAAAAGGATCGCTTAATTGATTCTTGAAATATTTTCCTCCTTTTAATTCTTTATGACTCCGTGGCTATAAAAATGGTACCTCTCTTCATTATGTGAGAGATTTTTGGCTCCCACTCACATATACTCTTAAACGCTTTTCCTAAGCATAAAAAAAATAAAAAATACTTTAAGCTCTCATCCTGTGTGCTAAAAACATAGGCTCTTGGTTTGTGCTTGCTATCTCGTTATCAACTACTCTTGTTTCTTCTTATTTTTGTTGTTAACTGTTGAGTCCCTATCGATGCAGCTTTCAATTTTTTATGTGGTAGTTTTCTTGTAACTTAGAGAATATGTTTACGTAATTAGTGCTGAAATGATGCCTTGTCTTCTTCATGTTTGTTTGTCTCTCTGTGGTTGCTGCACGTTTTTTGTGCATTCGAATTCGATTTTTTGTGCCTAACTGGTTCTGTTAAAAGGTAATATTTGGGACTTGAAGAGTTGCCCGGGAGTTAGGGGTATGCTTAGCTCGCTTTAATATTTAGTCTAGATCTTCTTTTTTCTATTCAATTTTTAGGTCTGTAATTATTGTACAAACATTGGTATGTAATAAAACTACGGGGACTGCTTAGGGGGGCGGGGATTCTGTGATTTGAATATTTTTATCACTTAGACATCATGCATATAGAATTTCACATGTTAATTAATTAATTTTGTTCTATCACTTAGGCAACACATTCTAGGATTACTAATTATATTCCGACGTATTAATTATTTGTTTTATCACCTAGAAAATCATGTTCTAGGATTGTTAATCAGTTTTCAGCGTGTAAAATTAGTTTTGAGCATACCAATCTAATTTTCAGCATGTGTACCTAATTTCCATCATGGTTAAAAAAAAATCAGCATATTAAAATTATCTTACAGCATGTTTAACAAATTTTTCAGCATATCAATTTAATTTTCAGCCTCTTAAATTAATTTCCAGCATATTAAAAGAGAAAAAATTATTTTCAGCAATTGTTAATCAATTTGCAGCATATTGAATCAATTTACAGTACCTTTTAAGTTAATTTCCAGCATTTCAAAAATCAATTTTTAGCAACTTCTAATTACTTTTCAGCATTTAAAAAAATAATTTTCAGCAACTTTAAATTAATTTCCAGCCATTAAATTCATTTTTCAGCACCTTTAATTTATTTTCCATCACCGTTAATTTATTTTTCAACACCTTTAATTTAATTTCCAGCCTATTTAAATTAATTTCCAGCATGTTTAAAATAATTTTAAGTAATGTCTGGCTTGTTTAAATAATTTTTGGCATGTGATAAACTAATTTTCAGCGTGTTAGATGAACTTCCAATATATTCCAAATTAATTTTCTGAATATCCAATTAGTTTTCAGCATATTCAATCAGTTTTCGACACGCTTAATAAATTATTTGAGACTTAGCTACTATGTCTTCTACGCCATTAATCAATTTTGAGGCACTTAACATATATTGTTCACCTAGATATCATGTTTATAGGTCTTAATTATATGAAACGAATAATTATCTTTTAAGCATGCCAATCACATTAATTACTTTAGTTAGTCAAGAGGTTTCTATGAAATCATTATGTGCTACTTGTAAGTCCTATGTGTTTTGTGTGACGTGAAGCCCGAGTCTAATTAGGCAACCTAAGCATTCTTTTGTCTAGATCCAAATCCAAAAATAAAAGTGCAATGCCTCTTGGACGTTAATTTGGGACGAGTAGGCATTTTAGGAAACGTTAGTTTTTATCGTTTTCTGTAGAGCTTAGTAAACAATTAGGTGGGGTGGGTAGATAGACGGAAATGATGGAAGTTGACCCGAGCAGAATCCGATAATATGAAATACGGCATTGTCATCCGTTAATAAGCTGGGCGCTGATCCGAGTAGGATAAAATCAACCTTCGGCCAAATCCTTCGATTTAGTTTTTCTTTAATTTTATTGTTTTCTAATTATTTGGGATAGTTTAGGCTTATTATTTTATCTTGTTTATATAATGTGTCATTTCTGTCTCCTCGCTTATCTGACTTTATGTTCTTACGTATTTCATTATTTTATCACTTAGATAATTGCTAATTAAAACTGAGTTGTATGTCTAACTTATTAATTATTTTACATTTTTAACACTTAGTTATTATTAAGCTAATAAAAATAATTGACCTCTGTTTATCACATAAGATCCCCACGTAATATATGAATTCGTCCAGGACCATATTTGTGGACCTCGAAAGGTGTCTAACACCTTTCTTTCGAGGTAACTTGAACCCTTACCCGAATTTCTGGTTGACGTAAAATAATTAAAATAAGTTCGCAATTTAGTCTCGAATGGTGCCCTAATGCACCTTAATTCGTTAGGTGGCAACTCTTCTCACTTAAACCATCCTAACAGAGTTGTCACGTCGAATTTCACTTTTCGTGAGAAAATTGGGGCGCGACAATATTTATCTGATCTATATAAAGCTCGACCTCAGACAAACTATTTATTTTTATACGGAGACATAATTATATCTTGATGTTCAATGAAGCAAACAATAGTTGCTACTTCTTTAAATAATGCAAAAACAATAGTCATTCATGAAGCAAATTGGGAGTGCGATTGAGATCAATGACTCAACATTTTCAAAAAAATGTGTGGCTTTCCTTTCAAAATGAGTATTCCAACTATAATTTAAAAAGACAATGTTGCAAGTATAGCTCAGCTGAAGGGAGAAAATATTAAAAGAGACTGAACAAAACATACTTATGATCTTGAGAAGAAAGGTGACACAAATATTCAACAAAATCGCTTAGCTATAATTTGGCGGACTGTCCACTAAAGTGTTACCAATCTCAACCTCTGAGAAGATGATATACAAGATCATGATGCATCATTTTTGAGAAATTAAATGATGTTTACATCGAGGGGAGTAAAATATGTGTTGTACTATTTTTCCCTTAATCAAGGTTTTGTCCTAATTGGATTTTTCTGGTAAAGTTTTTAACAAGGCAACACTCAAGACGTATTACAAGATGTGTGTACTCTTTTTTCTTCATTAAAGTTTTTTCCTACATGATTTTTTCCTGATAAGATTTTAACGAGACACATTATCTACGGACATGCAAGGAGAAGTATTATGAATTCAATGTATTCATTAAAGTGGATGCTCATCTTAAGTTTATTCATGAATGTATTTATTAAACTAGTTAATATCTTGTAATTTTCGGATGGAATTCTACCTATATAAATGAGTATTTCTAATCCTACAAGATATAAACTATATCTACAACACAATTGAAGACATTTGGATAATATGATTTCCACATTCTATTCTCATATCTTTAGTTTATATTTGTTATTCTATACTGCCCATATTTTACAACATGAATAATTTTGTTCGGACCCAGAACAATTTCTCTGACATTTTTCAAGATTAAGAATGAGGAAGGCCATGAGATTTTTAAGGAAGTGGTGGTCAATCTTATACACATGAGCTCAGTTAGAAGTCTAAAACTACCTCTTTAAGTTAGGAGGAGAGATTTGTCGGGTCTAATCGCAACGTGAAAAGGTTACTGCTTTGCTTGAATTCAAAAGATAGAATAGCAAGTGATAGTACAAAACTTACTAAATTTTAAAAAATCAAAATTCTTTCAAGAAAATAAATTAAAAGTTCGCATTAATTTCTTTAATTTGCTGGAATAAAAATGATTTTTGTGGCACGACTTTTCTCGGAGGTCTTTTTTCTTACTCCCTCCGTTCACTTTTACTTATCACTTATTTCTAAAATAGATTTTCTTTTTTACTTGTCATTTTTGACATATCAAAAAAAGATAAAAGAATTTTTTTTATTTTACCCTTTGCATTAATTATTTATTCTTCAAATCATTTTCAAAATATAATACTTTAAACATCAATTAATAAGAGTAGTATGGTAAAATAGTCATATCAATAATTAGTTTCTTCATGAACATGCTAATTAAAATATGACAATTAAAAGTGAACTAAGGGAGTATATTCTGTTCCGTGAAGTAAGAAGTCTCATTTATTAGGTTAGTTCACATGACCGCTAAGAGACGAAAAAAGATGTATTAGTGTATATTAATGATATTATTAGTAGTAGTAGAAAATCTCGTTTAGATATGTAAAATCTAACTTATTTCTATATCGTAATTATTATTCTTGTATGTGTTCTGCGGATCTAGCTTCTACCCAAACCAAATCAGACACAAGGACCAAATAAGAAAGAAATTATGTGTTGGTACTTGATATAAATTAAGAACCAAATATTGATGTGGTATCTATATAAACCAAAAGATCTAGATCCTCATAATTTCACGGTCGTGAGTTTTTGAGGCTCCCCACTTCTTTCCCACTTGTCTTCCTTTTCTGGTAGCTGGATGGTTCTTGACACAAGACACCTGAGTCCTGGCTATTCGTGAAAGACATTAATAATTACTCTCTCCGTCCAATAATACTTATTCATTATTAATTTAATATATACTTTAAAAAATAATAAATATTCACTCCGTCCCACATTTGTCATTTTTCTTTTTACATAAATGTTAAGAAATCATAAATAAGAAAGTAATTTTACTAATTCACCTCTTAAAAAGCTTCTAGAGAACTTTAAAAACAAGTGTGAACACTTTCAAAAAGAATTAATTGCAAGGGTAATATAGAAATAATTTAATTATTGATTTCTTGCTTTAGTAAGGTAGCCAACTAATATGAGACAACTATTTTTAATACGATGACCAACTAATATGAAACGGATAGAGTAACAGGATAATTTTACTATATCACCTTTTGAATATCATAACTTGAATGCTTTGGGAAATACATTGGATAATAAATAATATTTAATGTAAGGATAAAATGGACATAAATACATAAATTATCTATTGATTTTCTAACTGGACGAATATTATTGAACATCTATCTTTAGTATAATGGACAAATAAAAATGGTTGAAAGGAGTACGATACATTGTCCGCTTTCATTTATAGACTAGAAATATGAGCATGTGCCAGCACGGGCCCAATATATGTTACTTTCTTTGTCTCAATTTATGTGACACATATGAAATTTCAAGACTCAATCAATTTTTTTTAATTATTGTAATGTTTGCTTTTATATAGTTTTCGAATATATAAATTTTATTTAAACAAACTTTAAGTTTCTATGACCGAATTCATAGTCAAAATTACTGGATAATCCCTCCGACCACTTCAAATTGATTAAAACAAATTACTTCACAAAGTATTATGCATATGTTTCACTAAACGAAATATGTGACACAATCACTTTATAGAGATCTTAAAATTAAAATTGCTAAGTTAAGCAAAGTATTTTTGATAATTTTTTGGCGGAAGTCCGATTGATGTGATTTAAGGAATAGTAATAGCTCAGTTGATTTGCTATCTGATTTCTTCTTCCCTAAAAGTTAAAACTAATGTATAATCTTTTGTACACTAAATTTCAAGTGTAATAAATCAATTATCATATAAAATAGTTTTAGTTCATGATACATTGAGATAATCCCACATAAGTTTTAAAATAATTTTAGTAAGATACATAGAAATAATCCCACAACTTTTAAAAGAATCGAATACCATAATATAAACTTTATAGTACATGAGCATATAGTATAATTTGTTGGGTTTGGTTGATAAGAAGTGAATGGAAAATGGAGGAAAAAACATGGAGGGAAAAGTGAAGAGTAAGTCTTCACTTTAAGGAAGTGAAGTTCTCCCACATTAATGGGAGAAAGAAACTTTCTTGTGTATATATTGGAATATACTCTTTCATGTGGATAGTGAGGCAAGAACAAGACAAGCCTCGCGCCGTCGTCGTCGTTGCTCGCTCTACTCGGCTTCGAATTCGAATTCGGATTTGGCAGATCAAGAGACTATCTTTTTGGACAAAGTTTATTTGAAACTTGAGAATTATTGATAGTTTAATCCAAAAATCCGATAGGAAATCATTTCTCCATATGCTGACGCACATGAACGAATTGCGGACGCATGTCACAATGCACCTCGAAGGGACGCGACCCTTCGAGGCACTAGTTGAAACTGAATTGGCGATCTACGCTCGCATGTTGCACCTGCGGACGCAGGTGACCAGCGCAGGCCAAACCAGTAGCTACTGGTTTTTGTGCCAAACGCTGACCTGCTGCCGCATGTGGCCACCTGCGGGCGCAGGTCAGGTGTCGGTTCAAAATAGTGTGTCTTTTTTTCAACCATTGCTTCTCTTCTGAAACACCACCTATTAGGCTATAAATACCTATGTTTTCCTCGAGATACGAAATTATTATTTTCACAACTCCAAAAAACTATTTTTTTTTCTACAAAAGAAATCAAAGTAAGTTTGATTTACTCCATTAGTTGAGTTCGACGAAGTTCAGCAAATTCCATTGTCGGTTTTGATGAATAGTGTTATATTCTATCTTGAGAGGAATTAATCCAAACCTTGGGCAATTGTGAGGGGATTATATTCTTTAAGGAAATACATTTGAAAATATTTATCCGTATAAAAATGAATGTGAGTCGTCTAGTGAAAAATCTAAATGACCTCAGGAAGTGTCAAAGGGAAGTACACCTAATAAGGAAAGTCCAAGACGTAGCAAACGTCAAAAGACTTCAACTTTCTTTGGTCCTGATTTCTTGACATTTTTAGTTGAGAATGAGCCTCAAACGTTCAAGGAAGCAATGTCTTCTTCAAAAGCACAATATTGGAAAGAGACAATCAATAGTGAAATAGAATCCATACTGAATAATCATACATGGGAATTGGTTGATCTTCCTCCAGGAAACAAATCATTGGGTTCTAAGTGGATCTTTAAAAAGAAAATGAAAGATGATGGTACAATTGATAAATATAAGGCAAGACTAATTGTCAAAGGTTTTAGACAACAATAAGGACTTGATTATTTTGACACATACTCTCCGATAACAAGAATAACTTCTATTCGAATGTTGATAGTGTTAGCTGCCGTGTATGGTTTTCAAATTCATCAAATGGATGTGAAAACAGTCTTCTTAAATGGAGAATTGGAGGAAGAAATATACGTGGAACAACCTGAAGGGTTTGTAAGTCCAGGAAAAGAAAAGAAGGTGTGTCGACTTGTTAAGTCACTTTATGGACTAAAACAAGCGCCCAAGCAATGACATGCAAAATTTGATCAAACCATGTTGTCAAATGGATTTAAGATCAATGAATGTGATAAATGTGTTTACATCAAGAACACTCCAAATCACATTGTCATTGTTTGTTTGTATGTGTATGATATGTTGATAATGAATAAGGACATTTCCGACATAAATGCTACTAAGCGTATGCTTGTTAGCAAGTTTGATATGAAAGCCTTAGGAGTTACAGATTTGATTTTAGGAATTAAAATTCTAAGGACTTCTCAAGGTCTAGCCTTGTCTCAAACTCATTACATCAACATGGTACTTGAAAAATTCAAGTATTTGGACTTCAAAGTTGTCAAAACTCCAATTGGTGTGAATCTTGCTCTCACAAAGAACCAAGGTCAAAGCAAGTCACAATTGGATTATGCAAGAGTGTTGGGAAGTTTGATGTATATCATGAATTGTACGCGACCAGATATAGCATATGCTCTTAGCAAATTAAGTCGGTACATAAGTAATCCCGATCAAACTCATTGGATGGCAATGAAGAGGGTTTTGGGTTATCTAAAACATACTCAAAACTATTCTTTGCATTACAACAAATATCCAGCGGTAATTGAAGGATATAGTGATGCAAATTGGATCACTGGATCAAATGAAGTGAAATTCACAGGTGGATATGTGTTTACTCTTGGTGGAGGAGCAGTCTTTTGAAAATCATCCAAACAGACGTGTATTATTAGCTCTACAATGGAATCTGAGTTTATTGCTTTAGATAAGGCCGATGAAGAAGTAGAATGGCTACGAAACTTTTTAGAAGATATTCCTTTGTGGCCAAAACCAGTGGCTCCTATATGCATACATTGTGATAGTCATACGGCAATAAGAAGAGCTGAAAATGTTGTGTATAATGGAAAGTCTCCTCACATACGACGAAGACATAATACCGTTAGACAATTACTCTCTAGTGGAATTATCACAGTTGACTATGTGAAGTCAAAGGATAATGTGTCGGATCCACTTACAAAAGGCCTAACTAGAGAGGCGGTTGATAAATTATCGAAGGGAATGAGTTTATGGCTTAGAACAAGTCATTGTAATGATAACTCTACCTAGTTAAATGGAGATCCCAAGATCTAGGTTTAAGGAGATCAAACAAAGTTACGACTGACGGTTCAGTATTGTCACTAAAAGTATATCCATTTTCATGATATAACAATGTTCAAGAAACAAGGATAAAGCTTAAGGTTTAAAGCTTTTTAATGGTTTCTAAGTTTGGCAGGAATGACCAAATAGTTTGTCTATATGATAAAACGTTTAGGAATCACCTATGTGAATGTGAAGTGGAAGCCACTTCAAGAAGAATAAGAGTAAGGCCAGTTCTCTACGCACTCATGAAACTAGGACGTGTTCATGACTGAAACGAACAAAACAATGAGAACCAAGGATGGTTAAGGGTTGATTGTGTGACATATGTTGTCTAGGTATACGTAAAAGCTCAACGGTTCAAGGATATCAAATCTACCGATTGGCCAAGGATACCCGCCGTATGTTCACTATGGAAAGTTCAAAGGGAAACCTACTTACCCAGATGCGATTGATCCTTATTTGTAGATCACACAAGTTTTTTTTTTATAAAATAGCCATTCCCCATTCATGTGGGGAATTGTTGGGTTTGGTTGATAAGAAGTGAATGGAAAATGGAGATAAAAACATGGAGGGAAAAGTGAAGAGTAAGTCTTCACTTTAAGGAAGTGAAGTTCTCCCACATTGGTGGGATAAAGAAACTTTCTTGTGTGTATATTGGAATACACTCTTTCATGTGGATAGTGAGGTAAGAACATGGCAAGCCTCACGATGTCGTCATCGTCGCTTGCTCGGCTCGGCTTCGAATTTGGATTCGGATTTAGCAGATCGAGAGACTATCTTTTTGGACAAAGTTTATTTGAAACTTGAGAATTATTGATAGTTTAAACTAAATATCCGTTAGGAAATCATTTCTCCATATGCTGACGCACATGAATGGATTGCGGACGCATGTCACAACGCACCTCGAAGGGACGCGACCCTTCGAGGCACTGGTTGAAACCGAATTGGTGATCTGCGCGTGCATGTGCCACCTGCGGACGTAGGTGACCAGTGCAAGCCAAACTAATAGCTACTGGTTTTTGTGCCAAACGCCTACCTGCGGTCGCATGTGGCCACCTGCGGGCGCAGGTCAGGTGTCGGTTCAAAAGAGTGTGTCTTTTCTTCAACTATTGCTTCTCTTCTGAAGCACCACCTATTAGGCTATTAAATACCTATGTTTTCCTCGAGATACGAAATTATTATTTTCACAACTCCAAAAAACTACTTTCTTCTCTACAAAAGAAATCAAAGTAAATGTGATTTACTCCATTGGCTGAGTTCGACGAAGTTTAGCAAATTCCATTGCCGGTGTTCTATTCTATCCTGGGAGGAATTAATCCAAACCTTGGGCAATTATGAGGGGATTATATTCTTTAAGAAAATACAATTTAACTGTGGGCTTAGAACTATCATTTTCTTCAATTTTCTGGTTTTTATGGGTGAAAGAAACAACATAACTGAGAACAAAAAAAAAAAAAAAAAGGAATGATCAGTGAAACTAAAAGATGAGGTCCACACATGTGAAAGAAAATCCAAACAAAGACATATATGGAAATAATATATTTGCTCATGTCGTTCTAGTCTAATAATAAGTTTATGTAATCCCTGCAGCACCTAGTCGTACAACTAATAGCAGGAAGTATTATTGAAATGACCAAATTGCCCTCAAACTACATGTTAAATCCAAGAAGCACACACGTTGACCCTAAGTTGCCTAACGTTGTGGCTTCTCTATAAGAGAAAAATGTTGTTGATTGTACACAATCTTTTAAAAAGAAAAAAAAAAATTAAGATTATGATGTAAAATAAATTATGATTATTCTTATGAGAATAAATTACTTATTCTTAATAAGCAAAAAATTAAGAGAAATTATTTGTATATGACTAAAATGAGTGTCACATGCACCTAAAAGTGCAATCTAATGATCAATAAAGTGAACTAAAAATCATAAAATTTTAAATTTAATTTTCCATTTAAGTAAAAATACTAAGTAATTTTTTCGATCAATTTAAATTTTGATGAATAAAACCATCGAATATTTATGCTGATAAAAAATAACTAATGCATCTATAAAATATATTGAAATACACTTAAACTAATTTGAACACCATATTTATGGAAAAGAGCGTCACATTCTTTTTTATGTCAAATATTAATTATATTTATTTTAGTTATGGACTAAATTTTTGGCTTTTTGTATCTGATAAAAATAAAATTATATATAGTATTATGTTCAATTAAAATAAGACTGAAGTTTATATATTTACATGCAGTTTTCGAATAATTTTAAGGGATCCTATATATGTTTGGCCAAATATGTATATGCATGCACCTTCTACCAAACGAAAAGAAAAAAAAAACTACCAAGTGGAGTACTCAGAAACTCAGATGCAAAGGCCCAATATTAAAGGGGAAAAAAAATTTGTGGACAGAAATAATCAGATTATTTTATTACCGTCTCAACAATTGTGGCCACATAAAGTTTGGTCACGAACCATCCAAATATCCCACCCAACTCTTTCCCACCGGTAACAGTCAATCTGTCTGGCTTTCACTTTCTTGCACTAAATATTTATGTTAAAGAAATACACGTGGCATGGTGATTGATCAAGAGGCGGCCAGTGTTGTTATTGACGTGGCAAAAAGTGCAAAGAAAAAGTTCCATCACCTGAGAGTACAGCTCACCAATTATCTCATCCTAATCTTCTTCAATTCATTCATACCCACATAAAAACAAAGATAATACACCTATTTTATAATTTCTTTTTTATTTTCATGATCCACAACTCTTGGCTGCAGATATTTTAGCTTTCTTTCTTAGTCACACAATAAATATCGCAATTTTTAATACTTATCCTAACTATAAAATAAAATACTGTAGAAAAAGAGTACTGGGAGTACTATTTAATTAATTGGCTGGATATTTTGTTGTGTCTTTTCTAGGGAGCGAAGGGGTTTTATTGATTGGTGTGGCTGAGATTTGTACTCCTCTTATGCACTTAACATGTTGGCCCTTGCTTTTTTCATTTTTTTTTAAATTTTAAATTGATTTAACTATTTCAAGTTGCTGCATTGTTCTATACATCATCATTTTAATAAAATCTATGGGGCTTTAATGTAGAAGATTTATGTGCCTTCTCATAGTGAAAATTACTTCTTACCTACTCAATTAGCATGGCAATTCATTACCTTATCATGTGATGACTGATGAGTATTAGACCCTTAATACTCCTATATCTTTCTCTTAAAATGCTTGTATTCTGTCTTTGTTCCTTTTGCACGAGTTAGCCATATATCACTACCCCTTTTGCATTCTACTCCCATCGTTTTATATTAATTTGTCACATTTTTCTGCATATTTTTTTAATTTTTTAATTAATTTATTCTTATCTTTTTTTATACACAAAGTTAAATTTTATTAGTATTTTAACAATCATAACATCAATCAATGATCGCTTAGTTGAACTCATTGAATTTATAATTTTTATGCTATGTAATTGATATTATATACTTTTAAGAAAAACTAATATTATAGGAAAAATGAGAAAAAGAATAATTAATTTTATTTTAATTTTATAAAACAATTATTATTCTTAGACAGCCAATATGGGAGAGAGGGGAGGGAGTCTATACAAAGTTCTTTTTTTTATTTGCAATCAATAATAATAAAGACATGCTGCCTGTATAAAGTTTTTAAGTGAAAATATCAAAAAACATAAGATGGTGTTGTTTGGATATTATTAAAGAACAAATAAACTTTGTTAAAAACAAGAATTATTCAAACATATTTTTATTTCCATAAAAAATCTTAGTTCGGATAATATCTTGTCAGACTAAAAATTTACATCATTTGAAAAGGGCAAATTTTTGAAAAAGTGATGAAATTGTCAAACTGTTTACCCCACCATGGCAGAAAAAGCGAAAAGTGTCCATCCACAAAAATGGTGACACGTGGTAGACAAAAGAAGGAAGTACAAGGTTCCAGTTCTCTACTCGCGACTCGCGAGTATGAAAACATGGAATTCTAGCACTTTGTCAAAATCTTGGCTTAAAATAAAACACGATATTTTAATAAAATAGAAAAAGGGAAAAAAGAAGTGAAATTTCCATGTGTCGTTGAACGTGAGCCACAAGACTTGAATGGATTTCTCGGTCGTTCTACCAGAAATTCGAAAAATACCCCCAAAAGAAAATGAAACTTTCACTTTACCCCATGACGTGGCAGTCCCTCCTTTCATCTCTTCTCCCCTTTTCAACCCCCAAAAAACTGAAAAATTATTTCTCATATTCCATCTTCTCTCTGCCTTCTGCTTCTTCTCCTTTTTCTTCAACTTCTCAAAAATTTGTTTTGTTCTGTTCCTTACACTTGTTTAGTTTATCTTCATCTTCTTTTAGGACAAGTTTCTTCTTTCTCTCTGCTTGCTCTGTTTTTTGCTCGTAAGAATTAGAGAAATCGTTGTTGTTTCTTTGTTTATCTCTGACCAGTGGCCTTGGTTCAAGATTTTTTGATGTGTTTTTTTGGTGAGCAGGATGAAAATTTGGATTTTTTAAGGGGAAAATTGATTTGGGGTTATAGAAGTGAACAGGGTCTGAAGAGCTACAGTTCTGTCTTGGGGTTTTAGATCGTATGATTTCTTGGATTTTTTGGGATCTTGGAGCTTAATATTGTCTGAATTTGAAAGTGACTTGATATTTCTGGGTTTGGGACTGAAGAGAATTGACTGGCTAAACAGGGGTAAACAAGGAATACTGATTGTTTCAGCAAAAATGACTATACAGGTATGCATCTTATCTATTTTTCTTATTTATTTAATTTGTTTGTTCTATTCTGATTCGGCAGTAGTTTAAGAAAGTAATTTTTTTTTTTGAAAAATTAAAGATATATCAAATGTACCAAAATGAATTATGAATTTTAATTTTCTTTTGAAAATTTAAAATTAAAGAGTTACGGAAAAGGAAAAAGAAGACATTTTTTTTAAAGGGGCTTAAAAAATAAAGTAAGATAAATAAATTGAAACAAGAGTACTACTTTTCGTGATTTTTGAGGAGGTGCCCTGCTCTCAATTGTTAAAAAGATGTTTGTTGTTTGTTCCAACTTTCAATAGTTTATACTCAGTTATTTTTGTTCATAATGGCTTGATGGATATGGAGATTTCTATTATGTGTGTATAGGAATATTAGCCAATTATGTTCCAGCCATGGTAGGTTAATTAATTTTATGATTGTACTGCAAGTCTTAATAAAGGATGTTGAAGTAGACACAAAGATAAATTGTAATTCTTTAGAGTTATTACTTTTATAGATCAAAAGCTAGTCAGTCTAGATTTGCAAGGACTTGTGGTTTTGGGTTGAAAGGAACTAAATTTTGGGAATGAATTATGCAGGTTAATCTATTATTTTCCTTTTACCTCAGATGAATCAGTCAATTAAAAATTGCTTTTTGGTTTAATCCTGAATTGTTGCAATCAACTGTAAGATGTCTTCAACGTAGACAAATTCAATAGTCATTATGATGACCTAAGTTTTTTTTTTTTTGTAAAATACCCATAACTCTACATTAGTAGGGGTGCTGTGCTTCAAATGGAAAATCTGTCAGAGAACTTTTTGGAGTTATCTCCCTAGAATAAAAGAGCTTGTCACTAATGTCTCCTTACTATCCTGAAATTTTAGGATCAAAGTGAGTCAGACACGATACCTCCCAGCAGGAGTAGGATCTCACTTGATGTGGGAGCTCGCATCCAGCTGGACGAGCAAGTTACTCCAGCAGAAGAATATGCTCCTAAGGTTCGTTGTTCTGCCCACAATGCCCAAGTTAACAACATAGTTTATGTAAAGCTCATGTCTGACTGGATGTTCTATTTTCACTCAAATAGATAAGAAAACCATACACCATTTCAAAACAAAGAGAGAGGTGGTCAGAGGAAGAGCATAAGAAGTTCCTTGAAGCTTTAAAGCTGCACGGTAGGGCATGGCGACGTATAGAAGGTAAACAACTGATAAAATCAATGGATTATTTGAGTTATCTTTCTGCTGTCACTCCATACTAAAGAGGCCTTTTTTAATTATCAGAGCATGTGGGCACCAAAACTGCAGTTCAGATCAGAAGCCATGCTCAGAAGTTTTTCTCAAAGGTCTGTGACTTGCTCTAAAGGCACCCAGTCATTATTAAGAGTCGAATCTGTTTCTTATTGGCGATTGACATCAAATGTTTTCTTGTCGTCAGGTTGTTCGTGAGTCGAATAATGGTGATGCGGACTCTGTGAAACCCATTGAGATCCCTCCTCCTCGGCCTAAAAGAAAGCCAATGCACCCTTATCCACGTAAAATGGCAACTCCAGTTAAAAATGGAACCCTAGCTCCAGCGAAATTGGAGAGGTCTGCTTCAACTGATCTCTGTCTCTCCGAGCCAGAGGATCAGTCTCCTACCTCTGTGTTGTCTGCCCTTGGTTCAGATGCATTTGGCACGGTACATTCCAGTAAGCCAAGTGAGCACTCATCACCTGTTTCATCAGATGTTGCTGAAAATTCTGGTGATCTTGTACTTTCTGAACCATCCGATATCATTCTAGAGGAGAGAAGATCTTCACCTGACCGAGCTTATGCTAGTTCAAATCCAGACCACCAGTCTTGCATGGTACGTACTACCTGTACTATCTTGCGGAACTGCTGCTTTTTGGTTCCCATACTGATACATTACTACTATGTATGATTTCTCATTTGACACCACTCATTGTGATTTTCCTGTTTGATTTGTACATCCAGAAACTAGAGTTGTTTCCAGAAGACAATGATTTTGTGAAAGAAGGCTTAGATGAGGCATCATCCATGCAGTGTCTGAAGCTGTTTGGTAAAACTGTATTAGTCACTGATTCTTCAACTTCTGGCCAAATATCGCCGACAGATGAGAATGATGAACCAGCATCACCAACATTGCTTCGAAGCTCCTTCCGTACGAAATATTTGCCCTGGGGTTCAGAATGTCCCCGAAGTACCTTAACTATTGGACTCCCTACACCATCATATTACATTCCCACACCAAATGGAAGTTCAGGACCTAATCAAAGTACCACTTCCCCTCTCTTGCCCTGGGGATCATCATATGTATCTGCTGAATTTCCTTGCGCTCAGGTGCATAGCCCAATTCCAATGAAGGGACGTCCATTCTTTAATGAAAGAGGTTTGGAAGATAAGGGAACTCAAAAGGAAGGGTCTTCCACTGGCTCCAACGCGGAATCAGTAGATGCAGAGTTGAGTGAAGAGAAGAATATGGAAATTGAAGCTCAGAGTAGTCGAAATCTGGTCGTAGAGTCCGTTAGAGCTAGTGTACCCTCTCTATTTGAGCGAAGAGCAAATTCCACAAAGCGTGTGAATGGTTTTGTTCCATATAAGAGATGTTTAGCTGAAAGAACCATCAATTCCTCAACATTAACTGGAGAAGAAAGAGAGGAGCAACGAACCCGGTTATGTTTGTAGTTACTTTCTCGTGCTTTGCTTAGTTTGTTTATAAAGTTTAGCACATCTCTCTTTGGTGCTAATTATAATGTCAGTTTGCTGGATAACTGGAAGAAGAGAAACAAGACCATGGCTGCAAAGGCGGCTCATCCCTCTAGCTTTCTGCTGAATGGCAGAAGCAGTCTTCCTAATTTTTCCGAATCAATTGTTTAAATGTATGTTGATAAATTAAGTCTTGCAACTTCATCCCAGCACTTGCACTTTTGGCCAGATGAGTTGACACTCTTGTAGCTCTACTATTAGAATTTGCCTTGCTCATTTATCGTGTTCTCTAAGGTTCAGCTTAAGCATTGCTTCGACCCTAGAATGGCTTCTATATCTTAAAAACTTGAATACTTAAAAGAGAAAGTGGGCAGAATAGAGGGATATGTAATTAAAAGTGATAAATAAGTTTGTTAATTAAGTGGGGCTTTTTAAGTCTTAAAAATTGGATAAAAGTGACAATTTTTTTCAGCTTTTTGTTTTATAATTTTTACCTCAACAACTATAAAAGTTATTTCAATAATTATAGAAGTTGTCCCAATAATTATAAAGGTTGTTCGACAATTGTGAGAAGTTGTTGGACAACTGAATAGTTGTTGGGACAACTAATATAATTGTCGAATAACTGTGTGCAGTTATTTAAAGGACTTAATCCACAAATATAGGCATTATCACCTCATTTTTCCCAGAATGGAGTCTCAAAAAGTAAGCCCAGATTAGGGCCCGTTTGGCTATGAATTTTTTCACTTTTTTTTAAAATTTATTTCACTTTAGTGAGAAAAGTAAAATTTTGTGGTGTTTGGCCATAAAATTTAATTCACCAAAGTGAAATTTTTTTCCGGAAAAGTGAAAACAATTTTTACTTGTTTTCACTCCTACTTCTCTCACAAAAAGTCGGAAAGAATTTTAATTTTTTTCATGGCCAAACATAACTCCAACTCTAACTCCAACTTTAACTCTAACTTCAAAAAATTTAATTTTCATGACCAAATGCCTACTAAATTTTGGAAGCCCTTTTCCTTGGAGTACTTTTCTTGAAAAGTTTGAATGATCATCTTTCGTGAAATGATTTTTGTTTGAATTAAATATTTTCTAACTATAAAAAACACGCTTTTCCCTTTTATATATGGCACATTTGGCTAACATGGAATGAGATTCCAATCTCAAGGGCTATTGAATTCATAATGCTTTCTGGGAAATATAACCCAAAAACAAAACCTATATACCAACATGTAAAATGGAACCCCCCAGAAATCGGTTTCTGTTAGATGCCAAATATTGGAGGTGTTAAAATGAGCCCAAATTAAGTGAATTTGTCCAATCCAATCTAACTCAAAATTTATGGATTGGGTTCAAGATAATTTACAATTAGATTCAATATCAACTCATTAAGTCTTAATTCATTTTTAAACGATCTTCAAGTGAGCCCTATTCAATCTCCACATTCAGCCCATTTGATAAGGAAAATAACTTTTTTAATAAAAAAGGAGAAAACAAGTCACAGTTTCCTACAACACTCAAAAATCAAAATCATCCCCCCCCCCCTCTTTAGCACACCCACCTCCAACCAACCTATCTACCCAAAAAAAGAATTTTTTTTTTCCCTAACCCAAACCACACCCCAATTTTTTTTTCTTACCCCACCCCCCATTAAAAAATAAATTATTTTTTTTATATATATTTTTTTAAAAAAACATTTACTTTTTTTTTTAATTTTTAAAAAACTTTTTTTTAATTTTTTTTCTTACCCCAAACACCCACCCCCTCTACCCCCCCTCCACTCCACCCCCACAAAATATTTTATATATATATATATATATATATATATTTATTTATTTATTTATTTTTGATTGTATTTTATATTTTATATTTTTTTGTATTTCCGGAAGACATGGCTACGTCAAGTACAAGCCATAGATGATGAAGGAAATATCATAATCACTCATTGTATTTGTATTCATCATTATTTTTTTCTATTTTTTTTTTTTTTTAAAATTTTTGGATTCTTTCTTTTCATTTTTTTTCTCTCTCTTCTATTTCTATTTCTTCTTTTTTTTCCTTTTCCATTTTTTTCTTTTTCATTTTTTTTCTTTTTGTTTTTTTCCTATTTTTTTTTCGTTTCTCTCTTTTCGTTTTTTTTTTCCTCTCTTCTAACTGTAGCTTCTATTTCTCTTTTTTTTTTATATATATTTTTTCTTTCTCTCTTGTTTTGGTTTTATTTTATATTTTTTAAAAATATGGATACGTCAAGCACAAGGCATGGATGATAACAAAAATACCACAATTACTTATTGTATTTGTATTTGTATTTGCACCATTATTTATATTTTTGTATTCATTGATACAATTGTATTTATATTTGTATTTTAAAGTTCACACTTGTATTTGTATTTGTATTTTATAGTTTGCATTTATATTTGTATTTTGTAGTTCGCACTTGTATTTTATACAAATACAAATGTTACATTTGTATCAAATGATACATGTTTATACAACTTGAATCACACACATACAAATGATACCTGTTTATATACAAATGATAAATTTGACATACAGATACTAGCGATACATTTGCATTGAATGACACATTGCATATTATATAATTTAGACTCAAGCATATAAAATTAATCCATATACTTGTTTGTATACAAATACAAATGATAAATTGTACATATTCACGGCCAAACTATTCCAATATAAATAATAAATTTATTTAAAATATATAGTATGATACAAATAAATATAAAATATAAAAAATATATAAAATATAAAATACAACAAAAAAAATGAGAGGAAAAAAAAACACAAAAAAAAAAAAGAAAAAAAGAAAAAAAGAAGGAGAAAAATGACAACAAGAATGAAAAAAAAATACAAAAAAAAGATTGCAAAGAAAAAATAAATAAACACAAAAAAAGAGAAAAAAAAGATGAAAAAAAACGAAAAAGAAAAAAAAAATATAAAAAAAGGAAAAAAAAACAAAAAAGAAAAAAGAAAAGAAAAAAAACTGGAAAAGAAAAATACAAGATAGATAAAGAGAGAAAATAAAGGAGAAAAACTATGAATTGTATTTAATTGACAAGAGAAGCTATAGATTGTAATTAATTGAATCTTAGGCTAAATAGGATAATTAGGAGCTTATGTTTGCTGAGCCATGTAATTATACCTAATTTCTTTAGATTAAGTGGGTCAAATTGGGCGGGTCTCAATTTTAAGCCCATTTGAACCCAAAATAAATTTGGGTTGGTCATGATCCAACCCAATTTCTAATTCAGCCCATTTTAATAATTTCAATTTCAGCCCAACCCGCCCATTTGACACCCATACCAAATATAGTAGAGGGGTAGTTTAGTTATTTCAACAGGTAGTTAGTTAGAAGTTAGTTGCTCAGCACTGTTAGCTTAATAGAAATAACATATTAGGGGATTAAGAAGGTATAACTGATTGTATAAAAGGGAAGAACAATGCCGTCACACCCAATTCACTGATTAGTAACAATAATATCCACTTTCATCTTCTATACTCTTAAATGTTTTTCTACTCATTCTGTTAACTATTCAGTAGCCATTCTCCATTGTTGGCTTCTTAGGTGCAGAATTGGTGTTTCTACACATAAGCACCTACCATTTGGTATCAGAGCAGTGATACCTTGGACGAAAATCATGTCGGAAACTACACGGAATACTGAAATGCGGCGAGAGATTGATGAGCTGAGAGAACAAATTTGCGGATTAGGGGAACGCCATAAGACGACGTTGGATCGAATGCAACAGTTGTTGACGACAATTGGGACATCAACAACAAGCTTCGACGAATGGCAGAGGGCCAATTTCGGGTGAACAGGCGAGGAATGGTGGTCCACAGGGTTTGGGGCACAATCCGTATTGGGGTAAGAGGATTTCTCGAGTTGATTTCCTAAATTTGGTTGTGATGATCTTCGAGGTTGGGTTTATCTATGTGAGAAACTTTTTGGCATCGATGGAACGACGGAGGAAATGAAAGTTAAGATTGCAGTTATCAATATGGAAGGTCGAGCTCTGCAATGGCATCAGGAAATAGTGAAGGCTCGTGTTGGGAGAGATTTACATGCTTGGAATGATTATGTACGAGCCCTTTTTCTCAGGTTTGGGCATACATTACAGGATAACCCCATGGCAGAATTGATTAGCCTTCAACAGGCAGGTGGGGTCTAAGAACTCTTAGATCAGTTTGATAGTTTGTTGAACCAAGTTGAGCTGTCTGAAGAGTACTCAATTATCTATTTCTTGAAGACTCTCGAATCAAAAATTGAAGTGCAGGTGCGTATGTTGGAGCCTCAAACTCTGATGAAGGCTTATGGGTTGGCAAAGCTGGCAGAGAATATTTTGAAGTTTCAAAAGGAACAAACTTCTATGGGAAGAAATCACGACCTCTATTGTTTGCTCTTATTTCTGGGTGGAATAAATCTCAAGCGAGGAGGTATTCACATAATCAAATGACTGAACCTAGCAAGGATATGAACAAAACATCTTAGTCAATTAATAGACCAGCAGTAAGGTCATCTAGAAGGCTTACGAGGGTGGAGATAGATGAGAAGAGAGCCTAGGGGTTGTGTTATTGGTATGATGAGAAGTATACACCTACTCATAATTGTAAGAAGAGGAAACAACTGTTTATCATGAGCTTGAAGATGAGACAGAAGAATAAGAACTTGTCACGACCCAACCGATCATGATTGGCACCCATCCTAATATGTGGTGGGAGAACCATACTAATTTCGCTCTTACTCACTTAAATGTTACTCTCTCAACAAAAAGAAGAGTACAGGTAGCATCGGTACATCAACAAGTACTGGTAAGCATCACAGGTCGACTAACTTAACAATGTACAAGTAAGCAAGTCAAACAAGTATAAAAGCGATCATTACAAGATTCATAATCAATGATATCAATCACACAACACATCATGAATCATCATATAATTACACTTACGAATTCACTTTTGCAGGTTTTCATACTTAATCATTTTCATCAACCATTCATCACCACATAT
This sequence comes from Capsicum rhomboideum, assembly GCA_031232105.1. Taxonomy (NCBI): domain Eukaryota; kingdom Viridiplantae; phylum Streptophyta; class Magnoliopsida; order Solanales; family Solanaceae; genus Capsicum; species Capsicum rhomboideum. Next base: position 46,548,254 of record CP124717.1, on the reverse strand, counting down.
ATTCATCAATTAACAATTAATGCATGTAAATAAGTGCATGTATGCAAGATGTGTGCATCATCCCTTACCCTTCTCATCCTTCTCATCAACATTATAATGTACTAGCATGGTACCCGACTCATTATCATAACATATCATATTGTATCGGCGTGGTACCCGACCCATTATCATAACATATTATATTGTACCAGAATGGTACCAGACCTATCATCTTAACACCTCATCATAATGCAATAAAAATGAAATGCAGTCATCAAGTCACAAATCATGCTAGAAGACAATCATATATGTTTAAATCAAAAACAAGTACAAAGCTAAGAAACTCTAAGTGCTACACAAAACCATAGCCTACCTTAACTCCTTTGCTCAAAGTCACCTTTAAGCCACACTTTTCCTTTTCGTTCTCATTCAATTCATGCTTGATCTATACAACCACAAGAATACACACACATTTCAATAATTCATCCCTTTTTAACTACTAGGGATCAAAATTACTGACTTTAGCCATAAACTTACCCTAATTCATTATCTTAGGGTGTTCTTATCATTTAAACTTCATGAACACTACTTGAGTAAACATAATTAGTCAAAATTCTACTCCCATTAGTATTTTCTAACGCCTTAGGATCATTATATACTGAAGTTTTACACATTCCCTCCACTTTTCATCAATTTCTATAAACTATGTTTAAACCCCTAATTTCCACCATTAATCCATTTTTAGTGATTTTCTAAAGGTTAAACAAAGTAAATTTAAGGCTAGAACGTAATTACTTACCTCCAAAGATGAAAAACTTTAAAATTTCACTGAAAATTAACTTTCTCTAGGGCTCTGGTGTTTTATTTTGAAAAGTGGAGAATGAAAACGTTTTATGGGTTTTAAAATTGAAAATTTTACTGTACGTTACCGCTGCAGTGGTTAAATTTCCGATGCACCGGTTCACGCCTGTTTACTGGAGGCCGCCACTGCGGTTCCTTTAACCGCTACGGCGGTACCGCTGTAACAATTACTTTTTCCACTGCAGTGGTCTGTTGTCGCCCAAAATATACCTACAGACAAGTATAATGCGGTCACTGTATCAAATATAGAACCCAACTAGGTTGGGGTTGATCCCACAGGGAATAGGATGAAATTATGTAGAATGCTAGTCTGAGTAATTGGCGAATACGTAAAACTGGGGGTTTTTTGTGAATAAATGGTAAAAGTAACAATTGCTGATTTTCGAATTTTTAAACAATATGAGAAATACACTAGGACTGTGATCTCCAATTATTCTTTAATTCTACCAGTTATTTTTGCTGGCAAGACTGTCCTGCTGCGTTGTATGCAAAATATAACAAGTTAAGTTCATCTAAACGTCTCTCGACCTTGGTTAGACAAATTTCACTCTTCTCCTCTTGGTCTCTGAGTGTTGTACTACTAACCCTTGTCCTGGATCTCAGATAACTCTGTCTGTTACGACTCAAGTTATTAGATGAAGGTTGATAGCTTCAAATCTCTGTTGTTATTCCCTTTTCCCAATCTTTACCTCTCTCTCTCGAGCAAGTCTAGAATACAGGCGAGTATCTAACGTTTGCAACCGTTAGAAAATCAATTATAACAAAGGTAATAACAATATATGCATTCACAATGGTTCAGAATTTTCTTCGCACTTAATCTGCTTTGTTAAGTCCTCATGGTTCACACAACCCTAGTTAATGGGTTTAACTGCTCATTATTATAAGAACACAAGAAGAATTCGAAGATGAAAACATAATTGTAAACTCACGATAATGAAGAAAACTCTGAAATCTCAATATCAATAAATAGACCTAGAATTGATGTTCCAAGATTACAAAATCAATAATATGTTCTCCAACTCAAAATAATGGAAAATATTTCTCAAAACAATGTACTGGCTAACTCTTGAACATAGGACAATACAGGGGTATTTATAGATACAAGCTGAATCCTATCCTAAACAAAACAGGAAAACAGAGTCGACAACTTTCCACGGTATCGTGACTTGATGTCGTGGAACCAAGTCACGCCACATAGGCTAGTTCCATGGAAATCAGGCAACATTAGGCATCTTCAGAAGTTGACTCACGACACACACTCATGTCACGTGAGTGGACTCACGGCATGTGAGTCCTGTCGTGGGTCACTCTCAAGTGTAGATCCTGGTTCTTTCATCTTTAGATGCTCCGTTTTCAAGCATGATTCTTCTGTATTGATCATTTTGCCTCCGAAAACCTATTCTCCTGTGATATAGAACAGAAAACACATCATACCTACCAGACATACCCAAGTTATTGCATATTTTCTTTGTTTTAAGCATCGAAAGTGCCATGTGAATATGACACATCAACACCCTCAACTTAGAACGTTTGCATGTCCTCAGGTGAACAAATCAAAATAAACACGATGATGCTTAACTAAGATAAACCTAAGTGACCTACGACAGTCGACTCATTGCTTTTGACGTCAAAACTTTTCTGACCCCTCCTACTTGAAAATCAAAACCTCAGTGTATAAACATGCAACATATTATCATGACATAGAAGGGATCAAATGATGACATCAGATTATGAACAGACAACTAAGCATGTATGCAAGTGGCATCACCCGAACAAATAGCAGCTACTAGTGCAACGCATGTACTCTCACAACAAATAAGTCCCCTACACTCACAGTATACCAAAGGATGTCAAAGTAAGGACTGGGTCAAAACACTCTCTCACAAAGAAGTTCAAACAATGTGCGTGAAATGCCATAGGCTTGCCCTTATTTTCTATGCCTTTAGTTTTTCGGACAGTTGGACTAGGATCACTATAGTACTTTCATCGGTTTGTAATGTAGGCTTGGGAACGGGTATGGTACATATGGATATGGTGACTCAACCCTCTTTGACACTACACTATTCTTAGCTCCTTTTTTCAACCATGCTTATTTATTCTCCCTTATTCTCCTTCCTTTATTTTTAGATTTTTGGATGTGATTTTCTTCATTCTTTCAAAACACAACTCTTTTTTTATTTTCACACCCAAATATGTTCTCTTTTTCTTTACTAACCCATTCTTCATACCCAAGTCAAACTACACACCCTTATGATAGCCACCCTCAACTTAGGCGATTTTCCTGAGTTGAGGCACACAATGTCCAAGGAGGGACTAGGGCCAAGACAAGTTGAATGTAAGTCAAAAATGGGAAGGTGATTAGGCTAACGAAAGAAATAGGTTAATTAAGGCTCAAACTCGGGATCAAGGGACACTTAATTCATTTAGTCAGGCATTTAGGCTAAAAGTGGACTTATTTAAAAACGGCCTGTGATCCTTTCCTAACCACTATCCTATAAACTAGGCAAGACTAACCGGAAAAGTTCTGGATCGAACACACAAAGTGAACTAGGTAATGACCTCACACACACATGGCACATGGTTATACTATCAACTACTACCTATCCAGTTCATGCAATGCTAGCTACAGTTATTCTGGCGATAATACTAACGCCATAACAAGATCCAAAAACTGTCACAAACTAACAAACTACACACATAATTTAAAACAAAATTTTTCAGGAGGGGTATCCTGTAAACAATCAAGAAACACAACTTGTTCAAAATTGGACTGCACTAAGGTTCCCCTATTTTTATCTTAATTAATCATGGAAACACCTAATAATCTAAATAAATACCTAAATATGTCGGTTCTACTATGATAGCACACTTGAGGGAAAAGAAACACAATAACAAAACCCCCCAAGTGGTGGTATACCCCTACCCCCACTAATTAATGGTGCACTGTCCCCAGTGCACAACTAGCAATATCATAAGTGTAAGGGAGTGAAGACATACTTGTGGCGCCCTAGACGCCAGATATGGGCCCGCCTAATGCTGGATCATCAGTGGGCTCTCTGCTAGGTGCGTGTGCCTGACTAGAAGATGCACCCCGTGCCCTCTTCTCCTGAGCAATCTGACTGGTATGGTACTTTACTTTAGAGGCCTTAACCGCTCTTCGAAAATCACCCTCAAACTCATCACCACTATCAACCTGATACTCCGAACTACATGGTCTCTTGCCTTTATCAATAGGAGGCTCCTTGTCAGCAAACAAATCCACCTCGAACACCGGCATCATCGAGACCGAAATGGGCATAAGTGGAATAATAAAAGTGCTGCTCGGTGCCAAAGCTCTAACCTCCTCTCTCAATACATCCACCTCCTGTGTTAATCCAGCCATGTCAAAAATCTATGCCGAACTCATCCGGGTGGCCATCCGTGCCTCAAAACTGTCAATCCTCCTATGTAACTCTCTCATAAATCTGTCCATAGTCGCAGTCATACGGGCCTCTACTCTAGTCTCCGCAGCTTCTACTGTGGTCCGAACCCATGGCTTAAGCTGAGATACTAACTTAGCCATCTGGGCCTCAGTGTGGGACTGCCTCCCAGACATCTACGTCTGCCTATCAACAAACTGCTACAGGAAATCCCTCGAAACTGAAACCATACCAGAAGGGGGCGGTGGTGCTGTAGTGCTTGGTACCTTATCATCCATCGCGCCTGTGCCCTCAGTAGGTACACGAACAATCTCTGAAACACTCACCGATGTTGGAACGGGCATAGGTGTACTAACCGACTCCTCTCTATCTCCAGGCTCTTCAAAAAGGGCTGCTTCTGATGACCCAAAAGGTTAAGATCTCCGGGGAAGAACTGGGTGGGCTCCCCGCTGCTGCATCAACCCAATATCTGCAATGCGGGTAACCTCAATATAATGATCTATTGCCAGCATCTTAACCACACCAGCACTATCACATAAACCCTGAATCAGACAAGGGAAAGGGATGCTGGTATAATCTCTAAAGTCACGCTCATGGATCTCTCTAATGATATATCGGGCGATATTAATGTCATAGCCGGTAATGATGCTTGCTACCAAAACAGCCCGGTCTAAAGTGAGTGAATTATCAGCATTAGTGGAACCCAAATGATGTCTAACCACCGACCACCAAAATTGGCCCACAAAATGGAGTGTGGACTTCTTAATATCCATCTTCCCAGTTACCCACCTAGCATCGACACCATCCTATGCTATATACCCTGCAATCCACCGTAGTAACTCCAACCGCTGATCGGCTTATTTTAGTCCTATTTCTAACAGTCTCCATATGGTGATCAAACTCAGCAGTCAAGGCTGGAAATGGATGTTCATCCCAAACAAGAATATATGGATGGTCTGCTCAGAGATATCTACTCTGGTTTCCCAAACCATAGTGTAAGTCAATGGTGGTTGGTCCTGAAGCCACTGCTCAACAGGTGCGATCAACTCAACAGACGCAACATAAGAAGCATAAAACTCACAAACCAACTTTGGACTATAATGAACAGGAGGCTCCGCCATCCACCCAAATCCATAATGATCAAACACCACCTTAATATTAGGTAGTGTCTTTAACTCCTCTAGCCGATAACGAGGCTCCTCAATAATAATGCATCTACACACGCCCCGCTCAATAAGTTCGGCATCTCTATCATAAAAGTCCCTCATCCCCTAAACACACCAACGCTTGTTTTCCCTTCTCTGGGAGGAAGTCATGAAATCTTGCCCCCAGTGTCAGAAATAGGTGTTGTCGCCTCAACTGCGGAATCATCTGGACCTGTAACATTATACTTAGACGTAGATATATCAACCTTTTATTCTTCACCGATTGCTGAGGCATCCTCTCCTTCTTCAGACTGGGGGGCGGAATCAGAAGACTGAGCAGGAGCAGACGGCTTGGCAGGTTGCTGAATAGGCTGAAGTGCGGCCTGGAAAGAAGCTTGTGCCCTAGTTTTTAGCCTCTTGGTATGAGGTACCAGTGTAGAATCAGCAGTATCAAGCTCGTATACCTCTTCAGACCCACTTTTATTGGACCCCGAAGGTTCATCACGCAACTTAGTCATAAATTTAGGGTTCTTAGTACGGATTCTTGACGAAGAACCCATATCTCCACATTTGGGGTTTGACTTAGGTGATATTGGGTAGGGTGTTTGATTGGATTTTAGGTCGGTTAGGGTAGATGTAGGTCGGGTCTGCTTTGATGCGGGTCGGATGGGTTTGTTTTAGGATTGGGTGGGTCGAATTTTGGGGATTGTGGGGTTTAGGTAGTTGGGATTTGATGAATTTGGGAGTTGGTATTCGAGAATTTAAAGAATTTTGGACTTGGTCTATGGGAATTTGTTGAAATTTTGAAAATAGGGTTTATGTTAGGATTTGGTTTTGACAAGGTTTGGTTTGGATTTTGAAAATAAGGTTTTGATTCGGATGTGAAATTGGGTTGGATTTGAGGAGTATACCGATATTTATATAGATTTAGGGTCGGGTTGGGTAGATGTCGGGTCAGTAGAGTATTTTTGATTCTCACGTCATCACCCATGTGACATGGGTCGACCTACATCACATGGGTCCCCTATTGTAGGTAGGGTCCTGCAGGTTGCAAATGATCTCTGATTTTCATGTCACCACCCACGTGATGTGGGTTTACCTACGTCACGTGGGTCACTGGCGTAGGTCGAGTTCAGCAAGTATGTAATTTCCTCTGACTTCTACGGTACCAACCCACGTTACGTAGATTAACTTACATGGCGTGAAACAGTGTCGTGTGTTGTACTGAACATATTCAGTTTCAATATTGCAAGTTTTCGCTAACTTATCTTCCAATGATCTGATCACAACCAATTCGGACCTTGGGTTGACTCCCAAGTAGCGTCTGATTTAACGTCGCGAAACGACATGGCTCAGTTGGCTATTCAGACTTCACCAATCAGCCCATGGGTTGCCTCCCATGAAGAGCCTGATTTAACATCGCGACATGACCTCGCTATCTTGACTACTCAGACTTCGTCAAGACTAAGCTCTTCACTCCTCTTTAATTCTTCTGCAGTTCCCAAATAAATCTTCACACGCTGACCATTTACCTTAAAAAGGACATCATTATCACCTTTTAGCTCAATTGCCCCATGCGGGAACACTCTAACAACAGTGAATGGTCCAGACCATTTGGTCCATAGTTTACTAGGAAAAAGGCAAAGCCGAGAGTTATAGAGAAGCACCAAATCTCTCGGGTGAAATTCTCGTTGTTCGATTTTTTTGTCATGATATAGTTTCATCTTTTCTTTATAAAGTGCTGAAATTTCATAAGCCCGTAAATAAAATTCATCCATCTTATTCATTTGGTCAAGCCTCAATTTAGCCGTGTCACTCCATTCCAGATTCAACCACTTTAATGCCCATAATGCTTTATGTTCAAGTTCGACCGGTATATGGCATGATTTACCAAAAACTAACTGATATGGTGAGGCACCAATAGGTGGCTTGAATACAGTTCGATAAGCCCATAAAGCATCATCTAATCTTCTCGCCCAATCAGTTCTATTGGCGTTCACCGTCTTTGCCAAAATAGACTTAATCTCACAATTTGACACCTCAACTTGCCCACTCGTCTGAGGATGGTAGGGTGTTGCAACCTTATGTTTGACACCATATTTTTCAAGTAAGGTCTTGAACAACCGATTGCAGAAGTGGGATCCTCCATCACTAATGATTACACGTGGTGTCCCAAATCGTCAAAATATATATTTTTTTTAAAGAATGTTGTGACACTTCTTCCTTTATTATTGGGAAGCGCAATCGCCTCCACCCATTTAGAAACATATTCAAAAGCTACCAAAATGTATTTCATCCTATGTGAGCTCACAAAGGGGCCCATAAAGTCAATTCCCCATACATCAAACAATTCGAGCTCAAGGATAGTTGTCATAGGAAATTCATGTCTGCGTGAGATATTCCCTTGTATTTGACATTGGTCGCAGGCCCGAGCATAGTTATGAGCATCTTTATAGATGGTAGACCAATAATAACCACATTGTAAGATCTTATGCGCAGTCTGCGTACCACCATGATGACCCCCAACTGGAGATGAATGACATGCTTCCAAGATACTCATCATTTTAGCCTCTGGGATACACCTTCGAATCATACCATCCACACATACTTTAAACAGGTAAGGCTCATCCCAGAAAAATTTTCTCACCTCATGCATGAACCTCCTCCGTTGCTGGTACAACATATCTTCCGGGACTAGGTCGCTTGCCAAAAAGTTGGTAAAATCTGCAAACCAAGGGATTAGGTCTTGTGATGCTGCCAACACTTTCTCATCTGGAAAAGTATCATCAATATCAAGATCATCCCTTAATTTAAGCATGGCCTCCTCCTTAAGGCATGATAGATGGTCAGCGACCTGATTCTCTATTCCCTTTCGGTCCTTGACTTCAAAATCAAATTCTTGCAGTAGAAGCACCCACTGAATCAATCTTGGCTTAGCATCCTTCTTTGACATAAGATACCAAAGTGCTGCATGGTCTGTATGCACAATCACCTTCATGCCAATCAAATAAGATTGAAATTTTTCAAAAGCAAAAACCACAGCCAACAGCTCTTGTTCAATCACAATGTAATTCTTCTGAGCTGGATTTAGTGCCTTGCTAGCGTAGTAAATAGGATGTAGAATTTTTTCATATCTTTGACCAAGGACTACACCCAAAGCTACTCTACTAGTATCACATATAATCTCAAATGGCATCGTCCAATCTAGTGTGACAATTATAGGAGCTGAAATCAACTTCTCTTTCAGACATTCGAATGCTTTTAGGCATTCTTCAATGAACATGAACTTCACCTCTTTCTCCAAAAGTTTGCATAACGGATGTGCAATCTTAGAGAAATCATTGATGAATCTTCTATAAAAACTGGCATAACCTAAAAAGCTTTGAATCCCTTTCACAGAAATTGGCGAGGGTAATTTTTCAATCATCTCAATCTTTGCTTTGTCTACTTCGATACCCTTCTTTGAGATTCGATGACCCAATACAATACCTTCTTTAACCATAAAGTGACATTTCTCCCAATATAGCACCAAGTTTCACTCCTCGCATCTTTGCAATACCTTAGCAAGGTGAGCCAAGCAGTCGTCAAAAGAGTCTCCAACAACCGAAAAAGCATCCATAAATACCTCAATAATGTCTTCCACTATGTTAGAAAAAATGGACGTCATGCAACATTGAAAAGTTGTTGGTGCATTACATAATCTAAAAGGTATCCTCTTGAACGCAAATGTCCCATATGGACAAGTGAAAGTGGTCTTCTCTTGGTCTTCAGGAGAAGTGAAAATCTGATTATAACCCGCATAACCATTGAGGAAACAATACCATCCTCTACCAGCAAGGCGGTCTAACATTTGGTCCATGATGGGCATAGGAAAATGGTCCTTCTCGGTCCAAGAATTTAGCTTTCGATAATCCAAGCAAGCTTTCCATCTGGTTACTGGCCTCATTGGGATCAATTCATTTTTATCATTTGGAACTACAATTATTCCTCCCTTTTTTGGCACACACTGAACTAGGCTTACCCACTTGCTATCAGCAATGGGATAAAATACGCCTGCATCTAACCATTTAATGATCTCTTTCTTCACAACTTCCTGCATAGGAAGGTTCAGACTACGTTGGTGCTCAATGCTTGGAATACACTCCGGAACAAGATGGATCTTATGAGTGCAAATGCCGGGTGGAATCCCTATAATATCAGCAATGGACCAACCAATGGCCCTTTTAAATTTCTTCAATACCGAAACTAGAGCTTCTACCTGCCTTTCTGCTAACTCCGAAGAGATGATCATAGGCAAGGTGTTATTGGCACCCAAAAATGTATAACGAAGGTGAGGAGGAAGAGCCTTAAGCTCTAAGACTGGAGGTTCTTAACAGAAGGGTAAGCTGGTGGTGTTACCCTATTCTTCAGATCAAGATCGAGTTTTTTTGGAGTATAAGTATAGGATCCTCTACCAGCAAGCGCTCCAACTATCTCATCGTATTCCTCCATACCATCTCTATCAAAATTCATAACCACAGCTGCAAGAGCTTCTACCCCCAACCTTTCTTCAATTGGAACTACTATGTCTCTCATCAAGCGTATCAATTACAGAGATTACCCATATGTCTTTCGATTGCTTCATGGAACGACAAACATTGGAAGTAACATATTCATCGTTTAACCTGAATTCCATCTGCCCAGTTTCCATGTCAACCAATGCACATCCAGTGGTAAGGAATGGTCTTTCCAAGATGATAGGAACATCGAAGTCAACTTCACAATCTAGAATTACAAAGTCAGCTGGAAAGATGAAAGATACAACTTTCACCAAAACATCATACATAATACCCATCGATTTTTCCACAGTTTTATCTTCCATAAGAAACCTTATAGAAGTCGGTTTTGGTTCTCCTAACCCCAACTGCTTGAACACGGCTAGCGACATTAAGTTAATGCTAGCACCCAAATCACACAGTGCCTTTGCAAATTTGTAAGACCCAATAATGCAAGGGATTGTAAAAGACCCTGGATCCTCCTTCTTTTCAACTAGGGAAGGCGAAGCAACTGCACTACAATGATGCAAGTTATCTGCCAGTTCAAAACTGACAGTTCATCAAATCTTTCATGAACTTCGCGTAACCGGGCATCTTCTCCAAAGCCTCAACAAGAGGTATATTTACCTATAGCTCTTTCAACATTGCAATGAACTTATGATATTTTCCTTCCTCATCCTTCTTTTTCAACCTTTGAGGAAAGAGAAGAGAAGGTTGTGGGATAGTTTTCAACAATTGTGGAACTTCCTTCTCCTTTATTTTCTCAGATGCAACTTCCTTATTAATACTATTGTTTGTTGCTAAATTTTCTGGCTCTATCTTAACCTCTTCATCGACCACCACTGGCTTATCTTTCTTATCATTATTAGCAGGACTAGATGGGTTCATTGTACGCTTTCCACTTTTTGTAGTAATGGCTAAACAATGGCCGTCATTTTTAGGATTTTGGATGGTGTTACTTGGAAGAGTGCCTGGTTGACGTTGGTTTAATGTCACCAATATCTGCCCGAACTATTGCTCCAACTGTTTTATGGCAGTTGAGTGAGATTCAACTTTCTGACTTATTCCCGAAATGTCCGCCCTAATTTCTTTCAAGTAATTTTCTTGGTTTTCTGATCCTTTAACCAATTTGTTAATAAGGGTTTTCGTTCATGAATTTCAGTATTCAGCATCACGGTTCCCTGGTGGAACATAAGCATCGCTCTTCTCTTTGTAATTATCTTTTCATCACCAATCTGCATCACGATCTCATTCTCTATATCCATATCCTGACCTGTTGTAATTGTCACCATAATAGTTTCGACCTTGATTTCCTTGCATCGAGTTCCAAGAGTCTTGATTAGACCCTTGGCCCTTGGTTTGAAAACCCATCACTTCTCGATCCAAGTATTTAGCTTCCTCATCAGATTCATAATCATCATGCTTCGATGATTTACCCCTGTGCACTTATGACATGTACCTTCTCTGCATCTCTAGCTGCAATTTGTTTGGCTAGCAAACCAATTTCTGTTCTCAGTTGTGCAACCTCTTGAGCTACAGGTTCATCCAAAGCCCATTGTGCTACCGATGCTCCAATAGTGTATGTACCAGCCGGTGTCTCTACCTCCCGAGTATGCCATCCTCGGTTAGTCTTAGTGACACGATCTAAAATCTCTAAAGTTTATTCCCACCTCAGACTCATAAATGCTCTGCCAGTGATAGTATATGCTATAGCCTTAGTATTTGCATTCAAAGCCCTGTAGAAGATTTCCAGTAGACTCCTACCACTCATCCTATGATTTGGCACATTCTACAGCTTCTTCTTGAACCTTAGCCATGTCTCATAAAGGGATTTAGAGTGTAGTTTTCTGAAGTTATAAATCTCATCCTTCAACTGTAGCATCTTGAATGGGGGAAAAAATCTTTTCAGAAATTGAATTCTCAGCTCTTGCCAAGTAGTAATAGAACCTCGTGGTAATTCGGCCAGCCACAATGTCGCTTCTCCTGTTAATGAGAACGGAAACAATCTTAACCGAATAGCCTCTTGGTCCACTCCAGGAAAATTATAAGAAGTGCAAACCCCCACAAAGTTCATCACATGTATGTTTGGATCATCTGTAGGAAGACCTGGGAATACACCTTTCAAGTTAAGCAGGTGGATCATGGGATTTGTAATGTCAAACTTAGTGCCCTGAGGTAATTCTGGTGGAATAATGGCACCAGTCTCTATCGACTCGAAATAAGCCACATCTTCTTCCTCAGGATCCTCATAAACTGGCACATGCGGTCTTTGAGGTGGTTGGTGTGCCCTCAGTCTTCTTTGTCTTTCTTCAGCATCAGCCAGATGCTGTGCTTCTTCTTGCATAACTCGATCCCGTGTCAATCGAGCAGTAGTTTGGTCCGCTGTTTCATGACCAACCATCTCGATTGGTTGGTTATGATTGTCTCCTGCGGCTGCAGGATCCTAAAATCGGTTGGTATTCACCATTCTTCGATTAGCTCTCAGAGTTCTTTCTATTTCAAGATCAAGTGGAATCAGGGGATTGCCTTGACTCCTAGTATTGGGCATACACTGGCGTGTGCCCTTAAAATTATAAGGAAATAAAACCAATAAACTCAAACAAGAAAAATACTCAACTCTGTAACCGTAGTTCCCCGGTAATGGCGCCAAAATTTGATGTCGCCCAAAATATACCTGCAGACAAGTATAATGCGGTTGCTGTATCAAATATAGAATCCAACTAGGTTGGGGTCGATCCCAAAAGGAATAGGATGAAATTATGTTGAATGCTAGTCTGGTAATTAGCGAATACGTAAAACTGGGGTTTTTTTGTGAATAAATGGTAAAAGTAACAATTGCTGATTTTCGGATTTGTAAACAATATGAGAAATACACTAGGACTGTGATCTCTAATGATTCTTTAACTCTATCGGTAATTTATGCTGGCAAGACTATCCCGCTGTGTTGCATGCAAAATCTAACAAGGTAAGTTCATCTAAACGTCTCTCGACCTTGGTTAGACAAATTTCACTCTTCTCCTCTCGGTCTGTGAGTGTTGCACTACTAACCCTTGTCCTGGATCTCAGATAACTCTCCCTGTTACGACTTAAGTTATTAGATGAAGGTTGATAGCTTCAAATCTCTGTTGTTATTCCCTTTTCCCAATCATTACCTCTCTCTCGAGCAGGTCTAGAATACAGGCGAGTATCTAACATTTGCAACCGTTAGAAAATTAATTATAACAAAGGTAATAACAATACATGCATTCACAATTGTTCAGAACTTGCTTGGCACTTAACCTTCTTTGTTAAGTCCTCATGGTTCACACAATCATAGTTAATGGGTTTAGCTGTTCATTATTGTAATAGCACAAGAAGAATTCGAAGATGAAAACATAATTGTAAACTTACGATAATGAAGAAAACTCTAAAATCTCAATATCAATAAATAACCCTAGAATTGATGTTCCAAGATTTCAAAATCAATAATATGTTCTCCAACTCAAAATAATGGAAAATATTTCTCAAAACAATGTACTTGCTAACTCATGAACATAGGACAATACAGGAGTATTTATAGATACAAGCTGAATCCTATCCTAAACAAAACAGGAAAATAGAGTTGGCAACTTTCCACAGTATTGTGACTTGGTGTCGTGGAACCAAGTCACGCTATGTAGTCCAGTTTCGTGGAAATCAGGCACATTATGCATCTTCAGAAGTTGACTCACGACACACACTCACGTCAAATGAATGGACTCACGGTACGTGAGTCCTGTCGTGGGTCACTCTCAGGTGCAGATCCTGGTTGTTTCATCTTCAGATGCTCCGTTTTCAAGCATGATTATTTTGTATTGATCATTTTTCCTCCAAAAACTATTCTCCTGTGATATAGAATAGAAAACACATCATACCTACCAAACATACCCAAGTTATTGCATATTTTCTTTGTTTTAAGCATCGAAAGTGCCATGTGAACATGACACATCATGGTATGAGGCAGAAATTCGGGACCTCTCCTCAGTTTTCCTCATTTTACAACACACACCATGAATCTTGATAATGCAAACCAATCCCTCCACGATAAATGCTATAATCGGAGTTTTATAACTCTGTTTTAGATACCAGAAGTAGCTACAACTTTCTATGCTTGTTGGATATCCAACTATCACATAAAACCCAGCTATTACCAATCATATCAATACCTGATTTCATTCAACTATCACACCCTCAAATTTAAGCCAAAACTAGACTAGTCCTGAATTTCTCAAAATTTAACTAAAGGGAGACTAGGTGTAACTTTTACCTCCTAATTCAGTGTAACGACATTTTGGATCGTTACAGAACTAGAAGAAAATTGGCTAAACAATAGGGGTGATGAGCAGGTAGTGAAAGGTCAAATATCTATTAATGCTTTGGATAAAATAGTAGATTATCAAACTATGAGAGTTAAAGGTGGTGTCAAAGGTAAAATGGTACATATGTTGATAGACTCAAGTAAGACTGGCCGCCGGACAGGTATGTACCAGTACCGTTCTGGTATCGGTACCGGATCGTCCCGATCCGATAGGAATCAAAATAGAATGGTATGTCATCTATCGATATCCGATTTGGATCGAAACCGCGGTTTCGTACCCAAAAACCAGTACCGATTTATTCCAGTTCTGACCAGGTACGATCCGACATGTAATGGTAACTAACTGTTGGGGACCGTTGGCAATGGCTAGTGGGGCCCCCAACGGCTAGTTTGACCCCCCAGCCCCTCATCACCCCCCCAGCCCTCCCCCTCCCCCAGAACCCCCTCCTTTTTTAAAATCTTATAAATACCCTTTCCCCATTCAAATTTTTATTCTCAATTTCAAGTTTTCAACTCTCATCCTCAATTTTCTAATATCAAGTCTCAATATCTATAAATTCTATAATAATAATAATTATTTTGCAATTGAAGTATAATTTGGTGACTTTTGGAGGACCAATCTTGTTCAAGTTTCAAATTTCGGTTATAATCGTCTGCTTTTACTTCGGCAGGTGTTTGGTACTTTCGTTCCACTCTCTAGTCTTTTAATTTATTTTTTGTATTTATTAGTTGTGTTTTGTTTGTTTTAATTTGCTACTTTCATATTTCATTTCATTATATTATGGATTCCTCTCAAAAAAATTCTGGTAAAAAAAGTATTGCACAAAAAGCAAAAGGTTTTATGAAACTTGGTAAAAGAAAAAATCAAGGTTCTTCTAGTTCTTCTCACTTGCCTTAAGTTAGATTTAATATGGATGATTTTACGCATGTTAATTGTAACACCCCGTATCTACTAAACCCTATGGGACGACGTTGAACAATGGTTACTCAAGTGTCGAGAGTCAAAGTATGTATTTTGTAATGTTATTGATGAGATAATTGATATTGGGCCTAATAAATGGGATTAAACCTTTGTAGGAGGTGTAACACCCGTATGTTGTCAAACCTATACGACTATGTGTACATTTATGGAATTAGTTAAACATGAGAGATTTGATGAATTATTCATTAAATTGTTGGGGCTTACATGAGTCTTGTGCCATTGGGCCAAATGAGGCCCAAAGATCATCAAAAGACTTGGCCCAATAGGGCAAAATGATCCAATCTTCCATTTGACCAAATCAACCATGCATTTATTGTCAAGAATGGGATAAGAGAGACTTAAAGGGACCTATATATATGAAGAAAAATCAGATTTTTATTCATTTGTGACACCCATGCCTTTTCTAGAATTTTCTCTAACTTTTCCTTATCTCACACAAACCCTAACTCTTCATTCCTTTGGCCAAGATCCTCATCTTGCAAGACTTGGTAAGTGTTTATTATTATGGTTTAATATATTTTATTCATGGAAGATGGTTTATATCATGTTGGTTATGTTGGTGAAGTGTGAGAAGTTCACTATGTGTAAAACAATTTGTGTTTGCTAAATCGGAGGATGGTTTTGCCTTGTAAACTTGAACATAGACTTGTGGTCTTGAAGGAAGTGAACTTGATGGAGTTAATATTGACATGTGAGATGTGACTATAGTCTTACCTTGTTTTAT
This sequence comes from Capsicum rhomboideum, assembly GCA_031232105.1. Taxonomy (NCBI): domain Eukaryota; kingdom Viridiplantae; phylum Streptophyta; class Magnoliopsida; order Solanales; family Solanaceae; genus Capsicum; species Capsicum rhomboideum. The sequence continues at coordinate 46,532,273 of CP124717.1, read as the reverse complement.
CCGTGTGTGTAATGTTTGGAATTGTTGTAATTTTGGTTATGGATTTGGTGACGGATTGAAAAGAAAGTGAGGTTTTGGTGATGTTTATGTGTGTTGTGAGACCATGGATGATTGTTGGCATATAATATGATCAAAAATATGTTAAAAGAAGTTTAGTTATGATCATGGACCATTCATTGCATAAAAAGACCCAAAAAAGACCAATTTGGCCAAAAATGGGCATCCGCCCTCGCAGGTGAGGCACCTGCGGGCGCAGGTGCCAACACAGATGCCCCTGGACACTGCCAAGGGCCATCTTCGGCTGCAGTTCATCCACCTGCGGGCGCAGGTGGCTTCGTAGGTCCCTTCTAGAACCCCGTTTTACATGTTTTTGTCCCCCTTTGACCCCCGAAGGCCCCTATACCCTTTATGGATATAATTAACAACTTGTGATGCCATTTTAATGATTTTAAAGGGGAGTATGGAGGCATTTTAGACTATTTTAAGTATGGATGGTTGTTTATATGTTGTTATGAAGGAGTAATTGTGACGAAATGATAAGGAGAAAAGCGTAAAGGGTAAGTGTGGTGTGAAATGCTATTGATGTATGATCTCTTGGTCAATGTGTGTAATGTTACGGTGTTGTTGATATGAAAATGCAGTGGATTTTATTGTAAGGGGTGACATGACTTTATACAGCAGTCATATAGTTCACTATCGTCTTGTGCGCCTGTATAGTAACTAGTTGCTAATGTAAGCTCCGATATGTACTTATATTGTAGAGTAAGGCGTAAGGAAGAAGCTGGACTGTTGTGTTCATATATAGACTCGTGTACTCATACTTGGAAGTGAAGGTATTTAAGGTTACTCTTCTATATCCTCCTGTAGTATATGGTGTTCACATTGTCATAGTACTTATTAGATTCCGAAATGCTCTAAGGTATTCCATATCGGGTAGTTGACTAGTGTTACTCATGTGTTCCTTACTCATTGGACACTGGTGAATCATATAACTCATGTCCATTGGTCGACTCATGTTCATTGGCTAATATGTCAAAAGTTTCAAAATGTTTTAAGGTATCACATCTCAGGTTGGTGAACAGTTGATATCCACATGTGTCTTACTCAGAAATCATTATCCTAAGGTTCTAAAAGTGTCCAACTAAGGTTGACATATATTGTTATTCATATGTGTCCTACTCTTAGATGAATTATGATCCACTTATCTCTTATTTATTGACAGAAGTTCCTAAGTTGTCATGATGTTGTAGATTCTGAGAGAACGATCTCAAGAGAGAGTCTATTTATTTTGCATAAGCATTTTGTTCCCATCATGTTATGTGCCAAAGTCTAATAACATTATGATTATGTTTGTACCAATTTCTCACAAGTAAAAGTACCAATCTCATAAGAGTAATGAAGAAATTAATGTGCAAGCTAATACATCTATTCCTCACAAGCGAAGATGTCAATCTCATGAAGTTAAGGAGTGAAGTGAAATGGGTATATGAGTGTGCTTCAAAAAAATGTCATGATCCTTAATGTATCACTCTTGCAATGAAAGTAAGAATAACAAGAGAAAGAAGTAATATATAAATAATGAGTATTCATGGGTGGTATCCCAGGGGTTATAATACCTAGCATGGGTCGATCCCAATAACATGGGTGGTATCCCAGGGGCGACAGAAAAGCCTAGCCTGGGTCGATCCCGATACATCCCAGGGGCGATATGAAATCCTAGCATGGGTTATCACAGTACATCCCAGGGGCGACACGAAAGCCTAGCATGGGTTACGATAACATCCCAGGGGTCACAGTACCTAGCATGGGTTAATAACATCCCAGGGGTGACACGAAAGCCTAGCATGGGTTAATATGACATCCTGGGGGTCAAAGTACCTAGCATGGGTTAATCTCATCCCAGGGGCGACAGAGCAGCCTAGCATGGGTAGAACAATAAAGATTAATAAGTATAAATACAAGAGAAGTAAAGAACGTAATGTACATGGGTTCCCACATACATAAGAGAGTTTATTCACATTCACTATTTCTCTTATATTGATTCCGTTGTTGTTGTTATTATGTATGATGAATTTCCTATGAGCCTTACATACTCAGTACATTCTTCGTACTGACCCCTCTTCGGGGACTTACCTTACATGTTGCAGGTACAGGCACTAGTAGACCCCCACAGTAGGTTGACAGTTAATTGCGGATCTTTGGTGAGCCCCAGTTGCTTCGGGACTTTTCGAGTCACGATTGTACAGTTGTTTTGATGTTGTAAATGTTGTATAAAGCGGGGACTTGTCCCGACTTTTAGTTGGTTTTGTAAATGCATCTGTTAGAGGCTTTTGTAGACATATGTGGGTATATGAATGAAAGAGATGTACGTTCACTTCGACTTGATGGCCCTAACGGCCAAGTTTCATATATTGTACATGTTTTCCATGACTTCCATCATTGGCATTTTATAGTTTATCAGTTACATGAGATAGTATACTATTTGGTACGAGACATGCATATGAACGGCTATGAGCAAAGATTGGTTCTCTCGGGTCTTATCGGCTTTGGGTGCCAATCACGCCTCGTTGGAACTCGGGGCGTGACATTAATGAAACTAATTTTTCCCATTCCTCTATCATAGAAATTAATACCAATACCCCTATTCCCTATGGTTTAGATGATACACCGACTAGTCCCACTCCTGCCCCCGCTAGTGTCGAAGCACCAACTCAGGATAATCCTCAGGCTGAAGCTAGTCGTCCCCCTATTTGTCCGGTTAGGGGTAAGACCACGACACAACGTACTTTAAAATCAGATTTGTGAAAATTTTGTTATTTGAATGATGAAAAAACTGTTACTACATATGGTATTTGTAAACAACAGTGAAAATATTTATCTGGCGGGTATGGAGGTTCAACTGGGGGGTTAAAAACCCATTTGATTAAGAAACATCCAAGAGAATGGAATGCATATATGGCTTTCCGTGCCGGTTCTGGGACTGGACCCTCTGTTGCCGGGTCAAACATGGTTCAAACTGAACTAAACCCTTCAAACCTGTCTGGTCCTGTTACACAACGACCCTAAAATAGGGATCGTGATCGTGAATATTTTGAAAAAATGATTGTTGTTTGTGGTTTGACTTTTAATTTTGGAGAAAATGAAGGTTTTATAACATATATTCGGGATACATATAATTCTAGTTTTGAAGTTTTTTCAAGAAGTATGGTACAAAGAGATATTTTTGAATTTCAAGAAAAACATATGCAATTTCTTCATAGCTATTTTTACATGATGGATTGTAGGGTTGCTATTACCACTGATATAGGTCGTAGTCCTAACGGTAACGATTTTTTAACTATTACTGTACATTGAATTGATTATAATTGGAATTTGCAAAAAAGAATTATTCCTTATAAAATTTGTGAACATAAAAAGACCGGTGTTTACATTGCTTCTACTGTAGGTCAAATTTTAGAATTTTACTGTCTTTCTGATAAAGTGATTAGCATTACTTTAGATAATGCTTCTGCTAATTTAAATGCTATTTCTCATCTAGAAACTAGAATTTATCCAATTAGTAAATATGCTTTTCATGTTAAATGTGTTGCATATATATTAAATTTAGTTGTGAAGGATGATATTCAATTATTTGATAATACTTGTGATAAAATTGAAAATGCTGTGTTTTGGGTTTTGTTTAATTCTCACAATGCTTATCCTAGTCATCAACTCAATGAAAATGATTGGGATCAAATAGAAACACTTAAAGGTTTTTTGAAATCATTTTATGATGCTACAAAAGTTTTTTCTTGATCATATAATCCCACTATTTCTAAAATTTTAATACATATATGGTCTATTTCATCCCTTTTTACAGAGTATAAAGATAATAAATTTTTTAAGAATGCTATTGTAGCTATGGTTAAAAAATTTAAAAATATTTTTTCCTATCCCCCAAATTTATTTAATTGCAATTCTTTTTAACCCGGAATATAAAGAACATGGTGCAAAATCTTTGGTTAAAGTAATTTATCAAAATTTAAATGTTCAACCGCATGAAAGTCCCGATTTGATAACTTGTCAAAACAACATTCACACTTGTACTAAAGGATTGTATGACAAATATTGCACATTCGATAATGTTGAAGTTCCTCAAACTTCTATGCCTCGACTAGATGCCCATGGTAGAGCACACTCATCACTTGGTCTTCATTCTTCTCATAAATGTGAATTTGTTAAATATCTTGACCAGAGTTCTGATACTATTACAAATCAAGAAGGTGTACCGTAGCTATTGAATTGGTGGAGGGCTCGTGGTCATCAATATCCAAAACTTAGCAAGATGGTGAAGGATGTGCTAGCTATTGAAGGATCATCCGTAGCTTCGGAGCAAGCTTTCAGTGCGACAAGATTTCAAATCGACGATCATAGATATTCATTAGCAGAAGACAATTTGGAGGTATCAGTGACTTTTAGAGATTGGATATACGTCGAGCGAAGAAATAAAGGAGTTCCAAAGTTAACTAAATTACAAGAAGATTACTTAGATGCAGTCATTGTTTAATAGTGACAATGGCATTGAAATTGAAGACCGTCAACAAGTTTTACCAAGACCGGAGGTTATTGCTCAAAATTTACAAAAGTTAGAACAAAACTTTACAATTAGTTTACATTCGAGGTTTAGTTGAACAAGAACCCTTCCTAGAAGGTGGCTGCGTAAATTAGGCGCTCTACTAATAGTTGTAAATTATAATACAAATTTGAAATTTTAAATAAATTGGATTGATTTTTAATTTTATCATACTTTTATTTAATGCATTTCTTTTTTGTTAAGTTTAAATTAGCAACTTATAAACTGAAAAAAAAAAAATTTAAACTAACAAACTTATAACAAATAAATTAAAAAACTTAGAAAAACTAAAATTTTTGACAAACTAATAAACTTCAAATATATAAACTTCAAAATTATAGACTTAAAAACTTATATAACTCATAAATTGAAAAACTTTAACAAAGTTATATACTTTTATATATACTTCAAAATTCAAATATATAAACATTTATTCTTTAACTAAAATGTAAAAATTTATTTATTTATTCAAAATATAAAAAATTACTTTTTAAAAAAATTCTAATTAAAATCGCCCTTACAGGCTATCCCATTTCGGTCCGTTACGGTCCGGTCCATACTGGTAGTATACCGGCTACTAATAGAACGGAATGGAACCGCGGTTTCATACCGGTTATTCCGAATCGGTACAACCCGGTAACGATTCCATCCCAATCCGGTTCATACCGATCCCGATTCCATCCCGGTCCGATCCGGTACCGGTCCATTCCGGTTTGGCCATTCCATTCCGGCAGAATGCCCGGTCTTAAACTCAGGTTCTAACCATAACTTCATGGACTTAACGGTTGCCATGAAATTGGGTAGCAAACTGGAAAATATCCCTCTCTTTTTCTGTGGCAGTTGCTAATGAGAGTAGAGTACATAATTCCTACATGAGTAAAGGAGTGACCTAGAAGATGTAGGGTGTAGAATTCAAGGCTGACATGTTAGTTATGCACCTAGGAGGAGCAGATGTAGTCTTGGGCATACAGTGGTTAGTTCCATTGGGGGATATTAAATAGAACTTTAAGCTACAGAAAATGGAGTTCCAAATTGGGGTAAGGAGAATCTCCCCGAGAGGAAGTCCACTTGGATAAATAAAGATGATTATAGACCACAAAATAGAGAAGTTGTTGGGAATATCTGCTGAACTAAGTATGATGTTGATGGCATATATAGAAGCTGCAGAAGGAGCAATGCTTAATTCTCAACAAGTAGAAATTCTTGGAGACTTGCAAGAGCTATTAACTAACTATTCCACCTTGTTTGAGAGCCCTACCAGCTTGCCTCCACACAGAGATCATGATCACAAGATTTTCCTACAAGAAGGAGTTCCACCTGTGAATTTTAGACCATACAAATATCTAGTTGTAAAGAAGAATAAAATTGAGAAAATGATCCAGGAGATGCTAGATGCAGGAACCATCAGACCTAGTGTAAGTCCATAGTCTTCTCCTATAGTTATGGTTAAAAAGAAGGATGGATCATGGAGATTATGCATTGATTACAGACAATTAAATGCTTATACTGGCAAGGATAAATTTCCAATTCCAGTGATTGAAGAACTGTTGGATGAGTTAGGAGGAACTAAATACTTTTCTAAATTGGACCTTAGGTTTGGGTACCATCTGTTAACACCCAATTTCGACTTCCCGATATCCCTCCTAGACTGCTATTTTACAATTGTTTTTTCGAGATATTAATATTTCTTTACTTATCATTTTTATACAAAATAAATCTTGACATTTTGAATTCATAATTTTAAAATATTTGATGTATTTTTTTTAATTATTCATTATTGCCAATTTCATATAGTATATATATAATTTATTAATTTTAAAATAGCATATTAGACAAATATTTTAATATTACTAAATTATTTATGCAAGTATTTTAAATCCATATTCGTGATTTGCAAATGCATAATCTATAGTTTATTCTTATTCTTATTCTTATTCTTATTATTATTATTAATAATAATAATAATAATACTATTAGTATTATTATTATAGCATTTCTTAAAATTCACATTCATAATTTACAGGCACCTAATTTATTTCAAACTATTATTATCGTCTATTTTAAATAATATATTACGTGTCATTGATTTTATATATGTAATTTATTCATAATAACGATTCTTATGACATTTGTTAATTTTATTATTGTTATTGGTTTATCACTATATTTATTAAATAACAGTCCAATTCAATTTGATTTCCCCAATCCATTTAATTTCTAGTCATTTGTACCCAATTTTGTGTCAATTTTAGCCTAAATTGATGTAGTTTGACCCCAAATTGAGATCCCCAAATCCAATTGACCCAATCCAAACCCATCAGATTGACCTATAACCCGACCCACATTCTATATTTAATCTCAGCCATAGATTGAATCTGATCCAATGGTTCAGATCAGATCCCATTTTCTTCCCATTTTAATCACCCATAGACCCCAAATCCCTAGTTCATTTTTTGCTCCCTCCATCACTGCCCCTACACTCTCACGAAAAGCGGGATTCAACGTGACAACTCTTTTTAGGATGGTTTAAAGAGAGAAGAGTCGCCACCTAATGAATTAAGGTGTGTTAGGGCACCATTCTAAACTAATTGCGGTTATTTAATTAGTGTACGTCACCAGAAATTCGGATAAGGGTTTAAGTTACCTCAAAAGAAAGATGTTAGGCACCTTTTGAGGTCCACAAATATGGTTTCCGACCGAATCTATATGTTATGTGGGGAATTCTATGTGATAAGTAAAAGGTCGATTTTTATTAACTAAGTGTCTAAGCATGAAACTTCTATCTTATTATAATTAATAACTAAATGGTAAAGCCATTAAACACATAAACGAAACATGGATCAGATAAGCGATGAGATAGAAGAGACACAATTTATATGGAAAAAGGTTTTTAAATAATAAACCTAGACTACCCCAAATAATCAAACATTCAAAGAGAATAAAGAAAAGAGAAGCTAATTTAAAAGATTTGGACAGGGGTTGATTTTATCCTATTCGGATCAGCGCCCAGCTTATTAACGGATGACAATGTCGCATATCACATTGTCGAACTCTGTTCTGGGTAACTTTCATCATTTCTGTCTATCAACCCACCCCACCTAATTGGTTATTAAGCCTAAAGGCGTTCTAGAGACAACGACAAAACTAATGTTCCCTAAAATGCCTACCCATCCCAACTTAATCTCCAAGAGGCGTTGGACGACCTATTTTGGATAAGGGTCTAGATACAAAGAAAGTCTTAGGCTGCCTAATTAAACTCAGGGTTTGCGTCAAACAAAACACATAAGACTTGAACAAGTAGCACGTAATGTTTCAAATAAACACCTAGATTAATTAAAGTTGATTAGGTGATTAACATGCTTGAAAAGATAATTATTCATTTTACGTAATTGAGACCTATAGGCATGATTTCTAGGCGAGGCGTATTAATCAAAGTGCCAAAAATTTAATTAATATGCTGAAAGTTAATGGACAGTTGCTGGAAATTAATTAGCAAGCGCTGAAATTTATTCTAAACTGCTGAAAATTAATTAACAAGTTCTAGAATTTATTTTTTAATGCTGGAATTTAACTAAACATGCTGGAATTTTTTTAAAGTGCTGAAAATTAACTAAACATGCTGGAAATTAAGCTTTTAAATGCTGGAAATTAGCTTTTTATATGCTGGAAATTAATGAAAACATGCTGAAAATTAATTATTATATGCTGGAACTTAATGAAACATGCTGAAAATTAATTTTTTATATACTGGAAATTAATGAAAACATGCTGGAAATTGATTTTTATATGCTGAAAATTATTTTAATATGCCAAAAATTGATTAAACATGCTTAAATTAAATTGACATATTCGAACTTAATCTAATACGTCAAAAGTTAGTTAATGACTCTAAAAACATAATTTTCTAAGCTATAAAACAATTAATGGTCCTAGAATGTTTGCCTAAGTGATAAAATAATTTAATTAATTAACATGTGAAATCTTATAGGCATGATATCTAAGTGATAAAAATATTCAAATCACAGAATCCCCGCTCCCTAAGCAATCCCCCGTAACTTTTATTACATCGATAGAGTTTATACAATAATTATTATAAACCGAACAAATAGAACTTATATGAAAGAAAATAAAAGATCCCTCTTATCCCATATCCCGGGCGACTCTCCTCTGACTGATTGGCTTCCAATAGAGAACCTGTTAGACATGAAAGGTACACCAAACACACAAAAGTATACTATTTTGAACAATTTCGAAAATCATACGATGTAACACAAGGCATTCAAAGAACTCGAATAGAACACGCTAAGAGCCCCAAATACGTCAAATGACATGAAGAGGTCCAAAAAAGCATTTTGTTTCACTAGAATCTAAACATAAAGGGAACACCATGAATACTCAAGCCTATGGATATGCATTAACTAGTTGCAAAATTAAACACATGAGTTTGAAAGCATACCGGTTAAACAAAGCAGCATGGGAATTAGAGAAAGCAAAGGGAAGACCACAACCAAGCAAGCAGTAAAGTGCAAACCAGTGTATTGCAGCAAAGTAGAAACTAAAACCAAAAAAATTAAACCAACTACTTACAAGGATCCCAAGAGCAGAATATTTTTTTTGTGTATAAGACTTAGAGAGTCAGAGGCTGAAAAGCGTGAAATGAATGAGAGGAAAAGACTATTTATATAATGAACATAGAGCTGCTGTTATACTAATTGTTAAAAGTTAGGGCGAATATTCAGAAAATCAATTAAAGAGATCATTTTCCTTATACTAGTAAACTGAATCAATTAAGTGCAGAAATTGTGCCAAAGTTACCATAGTTAAATAGGTAAGAATCTGTCCAAATATGAATATTGGCATGACATGTTGGAGTTTTCCATAAGCAAGTAAAATCTTTTCAGACTAAATAAATGCACAGAGATTAGTCCAAGAATCAATTAATAAATAATTTTTGTTAAGAAGTATAGCTGAATCGATTGGGGGAAAAAATTCATGTCTGAATACCCAAATAGATAAGTAAAATATGCTAAACATTTTTTGAATGAAGATACACATATTAAAACTTTCCAAGTATAACCTAGCACCAAAGATTCACATAATATTGCCATCCAATTATACTGGCGAAATTATATTAAGCAGAGGGATGGACAAGAGTGAAATTTACAAATTAATATTGTAATGAACCTCAAGTCATTTCCTCAATTTCCATACGTTTTTGGTGTTTTAAGCCTTCCCATAGCAACTACAGGTCATTTATGACTTGTTGGAACTGTCGGTTCAGTTATTGGGTAGTTCATTTGCATTTTAGTCTCATTTCTCTATTTTGGATCTCTCACTGATAAGGATTTGGTCTTGAACTAAAAGTCCTAGTTATCGATCTCAGATGAGAATTCTGATAGCACCATCAGCTCTGGAACGTCGATTTTAGGAAAAGGGAACCCTTGGTTCAGGTCTTGAGGCTTCCGAACTCGTTTTGGACTATTGGATAGATTTGGTAAAAAATGGAACTATAGGTGTGGACCACATTTAATCAAAATGAACTCGGATGGAAATTTTGATAGTTCCATTGAGTCCAAAATATTAAATTTGGTATGGTAGTATAGTTTGTTTGGGCACACGAAATTCCGAATGAATACTGAACCCCAATTGAAGTCTGTAAAGACTTAGTGAAATTGCTGGTTTTCAGCATCTGGTGCAACCAAGTTTTGTCCTTCGTGCTCGCGAGGCCTTGGACGGGTTTGTGAAGGTCAAGGATTTTGGCTTCCGCGTTAGCAAAGGTCATGAACCTTGACCTTCCGCGTTCGCGGGCTAGACTTCGCGTTCGCGAAGGGTCTCTTTAATTCGGTCCCGCATTCGCTATGGGGGTCCCTCGTTCGCGAAGAAGGACCCCTAGCAGTTTCTATATTCATCTTCTCTAATTTCTCTTTATTTTTCACCCCTCTTTCAGCCATTTGGGACCCTTGGAGCTTGGAAATTATTGGGATTTCATCCCATTGAGCTTAGGTATGTTAATCCATCGTGCCTTTGTCATTTTCCTTTATTTTTCTCGTCAAATTCCATCCCATTTGTGTAAATTCTTAGAAATTAGGGCTTTAAATCCCTATACTTTAGGGATGATTTGGGCCCCAAATTGTGCTCCATTTGTTCTCAACTTTTAAGCACACATTCCTTGTCCTTCGAGGGTCCTCGTGAAGGATTCAACTTTTTTATTTCATTAGCGAGCCCCACAGGTGCATTTTTGACTCGAGTTTGGGCCCAGAGTATTATATTGCAATATGGGTATCGTTTTACTCGTAATGACATATAGGTTACTATTTTGATAGTGTGACGTTGATTTGGGATCATGGAGCAAGGAAAGATGAATTGTGGATAATTCAAGTTTTGCGGTTCGGCATCAAGGTAGGCTTCGGTCTACTTTTCTCTATGAGATTTATGAGATTGTGTATAGTATATATTACATGCTACGTAGGGATTATAGAATGGGATTGTGGCTAGTGTAGCATGACTTAGTCTATTTTATGCAATTTGGGGTAGGAATGTGACCCGAACCCTAGTATAAAATACTTGTTATGGCCATAGACTCCTATTTACCCTTGATTATAACCATGATAACTATAGTTGATTATTAAGGATCCGTTGGTATGAGATTTACCATTTGACTTAGTGATTCGGGAGGTTTTTACCCGATTAGATTCTTGTAGTGGTTTTATGCCCTCGATTATCGCGGTGGCCCGAGTTATGAGGCCTTGTTATATTGGGTATATGTTATTGGGTCCAAGGTCGTGGTTATGGTATTAGTTGGACACTAGGTGAATATTCCACCCTTAGAAAGGGTGTGATTATCGTTATGGATTCTTAGGCACGTACGACTATATTATGTGGATACTGGTGATGGCATGCATACTGTCAGGCGCATTCATGCTCATTTAGTGGTAAGATTTCGACCAAACCCTTAATTTTACTACTATTTCCAAAAAGGGGATTTATTCCAACTTTTCACTTTAAAAATGGATTATTTTATAACGGAAATCGTACCACCTTACTTACTGGAATATGAGCTTTTGGAACTAAAAATGATGTTTTAGAACTTCGATCGAGGCTGATTCCTATCCATTATTTATCCACTTATTTTACCACTGCTATTTACTTTGGTCGAGAGATATTCTGACCCTTTGTACCTTATTATGATGATTTAGTCATGAGCATGATCTCGGGCAATGGATTTATGGATTTACACTATTTTAGTCGCAGTTTGAGTCTGTGTACTAGGTATGTGTATATATATATATATATGTATATCTGATACTGGATCGAGTAGATTGATTATGATGGTAATTAAAAGTCCTAGAGCGAGACCAGGCAATGTATACGGATATCCCGAATCACCTCGGGGCCCCTTCGTTCGAGAGAAGGATGGTCGCTGTAGGTCCTACCTATGCGAGCTCCAGAACTGGAGGATGTATATACACTTTCTACTTATGGGTTGAGGTTATGGAACCGGTTTGAGTCCGGTGTCTATGATATGGTTATTGCATTTTGGTTTATGTTGCATTCATCCTTTCATATGCATTGCCTATCACCAATATGATTGCTTGGTGCTTATATCTATCGGCCTTATGTGGGGTTGTATAGGTATAGGCTATGGTTGCTACTTGCTGTGTGCTTTTGTGAACCTTTCGAGCTTATGAGGTCCGATTAGGTACTTGTTTGTCCGGACTATCCAGTTACTTTATTATTGGTTATTATGGTTAGTTCGTGGCAGGTTGGTTATGGATTGGTAACCGGGATTGGAGGTACGTATCTGATTCCTTTGTCTTTCTCGGTGAGTTGTATTTATTGCTAGATTATCCAGTGATTAGTTACCCTTGGGATTGAGACTTATTGATGCTAGTGTTAGCCCCTTTGCTTAGCCATGATCCTCGAGATGTTAGGTTGACTCCTTCAAGTAGTTACCCTTGAGTTAGCCCTATATGTATACATATATGTATGGTATTACCGTATATCCCTCTCTTCCTTGGTCTATCCTTGTTGTATATGTATCATTTGGACTTGTATACTATTATATATACGTCTTTCCTCTTCAGTTGTATATTGGTTAGTGATATACGGTATTATAGTCTAGTCCTGAATTACTGTTAGAATAGAATAAAGTATCCTTATAGCTCTATTCCATTATTCTTAGTTTTCATGGATAATTGCCTCTAGTCACTTTCATGCCTTACATGTTATTTATGAATGCATTATTTTTGGAGCTTAGTTGGTCGATGCCTACTGAGAACCATGTGTTTGGTACTTATACTACAATTCTGCAGCCTACAGGTTATAGTACGAGTTATCTCCATTGATATATGTATCGTGTGGAGCAGCTATGGATCGGAGATTCGAGGTGAGCCCCTAACATTTTGGAGTGTCCATACTCTCCCTCTGATTGTTAGACTGCTCTCTATGTTGTGTCAGAGACGACTTGTATATATACATTTTTCCTGTATTTCACTTGTACTCCTGTTGTATTATAAGCTCTTATACTGGCTCCACCAGGTTTTTGGGATTATTTTAGCCTTGCTATTATATTTATTCTGCTGTTTCCTTTATTTCTATCAGTAGTCCTAATGTGTCATGGTTTCATGACATTTTTGATGCCTAAAACAATGAAAATATGTAATAACTTGGGTGAGTCTGGTTGGTATGACGTGTTTTCTGTTCTATATTGCAGGAGAATAGGTTTTGGAGGCAAAATGGACAAAAAGGAAGAATCACGCCCGAGAACGAAGTATCTGGAGACGAAAGAACTAGGGTCTGCACCAGAAGGTGACTCACGACAGGACTCACGTGCTGTAAGTCCAATCACGTGACGTGAGTGGCTGCCGTGAGTCCACTTCAGAGAATGTTCAATGTGTCTGATTTCCACGACTTGACCCACGTGACGTGGCTTGGTTCCATGACACCAAATCATGATACCGTGGAAGGTTGCCAACTCTGTTTTCCTGTTTTGATTAGGATAGGATTCTTCTTGTATCTATAAATACCCCTTTGTTGTCCTATGTTCAAGAGTTAGTCATTACATTGTTTTGAGATAATTTTTCATTATTTTGAGTTCAAAAACACATTATTGGTTTTGTAATCTTGGAACACCGATTCTAGGGTTTTATTCATATTGAGATTTCAGAGCTTTCTAATTTATTGTGAGTTTACAACTATGTTTTCGTCTTCGAATTCTTCTTGTGTTCGTATAATCATGAATAACTAAACCCATCAACTAGGGTTGTGTGAACCATGAGGAATTAATGAAATAGGTTAAGAGCAAAGAAATTCTGAATCGGTGTGAATGCATGTGTTGTTATTTCCTTCATTGTGATTGATCTTCTAACGGTTACAAACGTTATAAACTTGCCTGTATTCTAAACTTGCTCGAGAGAGAGGTAGAGATTGGGAAAAATGGAATAACAATAGAGATTTGAAGCTATCAACCTTCATCTCATAACTTAAGCCGTAACAGGGATAGTTAATTTGAGATCAAGAACAAGGGTTAGTAGTGCGACACTCAGAGACCGAGAGGAGGAGTGAAATTCGTCTAACCAAGGTCGAGAGACGTTTAGATGAACATATCTTGTTAGATTTTGCATGCAACACAGTGGGGCAGTTTTTCCAGCACAAGTAATTGGTAGAGTTGAGGACTCATTGGGGATCACAGTCCTAATGTATTTCTCATATTGAAAACAAATCCGAAGAATCAACACTTGTTACTATTACTACTTTCTTACAAATACTTTCCCCTTTTTACTTATTTGGCAATTACTCGAACAAGAACTCAACCTAATTTCATCTTATTCCCTGTGGGATCGACCCCAACCTAGTTGGGTTCTATATTTGATACAGCGACCGCTTTATACTTCTTAGGAGGCATATTTTGGGCGACATCAAATTTTAGCGCCGTTGCCGGGAAGTATGGTTATGGAGTTGATTAGTTTACTTGTTAGAGTTGATTGGTTTTGCTTTTCTATACTTTTAAGGGCACACGCCGGTGTATGCCTATTACTAGGAGTCAAGGCAATCCACTGATTCCACTTAATCTTGAAATAGAAAGGATTCTAAGAGCTAATCGAAGAATGGTGAATACTGACGAAGTTCAGGATCCTGCCACCGCGGGAGACATTTATAATCAACCAATTCAGCCAGTCGGTCATGAAACAGCAGACCAAACTACTGCTCGATTGACACGGGAAGAGCAAGTTAGACAAGATGCTCTTAGGCAAGCAGAGAGAGATAATCGAGCTATGCAAGAAGCAGCCCAGCGACTGGCTGAAGCGGAAGAGAGACAAAGAAGACTGAGAGCTCACCAACCACCTCAAAGACCGCATGTGCCAGTTTATGATGATTCTGTGGAATAAGATGTGGCCTATTTCGAGCCAATAGAGACTAGTTCCATTATTCCTCTAGAGTTACCTCAGGGCACTAAATTTTACATTACAAGTGCCATGATTCACCTGCTAAACTTGAAGGGTGTGTTCGTCGGTCTTCCTACTGATGATCCAAACATGCACGTGATGAATTTTGTGAGGGTCTGCACTTCATATAATTTGCCTGGAGTTAACTAAGAGGCTATTCGATTGAGATTGTTTCCATTCTCTCTAATAGGAGAAGCGACTTTGTGGTTGGTAGAATTACCACGAGGTTCCATCACTACTTGGCAAGAGTTAAGAAATCAATTTATGGAAAGATTTTTTCCACCTTCCAAGATGCTATAGTTGAAGGATAAAATTTACAACTTCAGACAACTACATTCTGAAGCACTTTACGAGACATGGATAAGGTTCAAGAAGAAGCTACATAATGTGCCAAATCATAGGATGAGTGGTAGGAATTTACTTGAAATCTTCTAAAGGGCTTTAAATGCCAACACGAAGGTAGTAGCAGATACTATCAATGGTGGAGCATTCATGAGTCTGAGATGGGAACGAGCTTCGAAAATATTAGATCGTATCACTAAGACCAACCAAGGATAGCATACTCAGGAGGCAGAAATGCCTGCTACATATGCTATTGGAGTCTCAGCAGCACAACGGGATTTGGACGAATCTGTAGCTCAAGATGTAGCACAACTGAGGACAGAAATTGGTTTATTAGCTAAATAGATAGCAACCGGAGATGCCGCGAAGGTGCATGCCATAGGTGCATAAGGTAAAACACCTAGGCATGATGATAGTGAATCTGATGAGGAGGCAAAGTACCTGGATCGAGAAGTGGCGGGTTTTCTAGCCAAGGGTCAAAGGTCTAATCAAGACTCTTAGAACTCGAGGCAAGGGAATCAAGGTCGGAACTACTATGGAGATAATTACAACAAGTCAGGATATAGAGATAGAGAGCGAGATCGTGATGGTGATTGGAGGTGGAAGGATGATTATAAAGAAAAGAGTGGCATATATATTCCACCAAGAAACCGCGATGCTGACTTTGGAAATTCAAGAAAGGAATCCCTTCTAAATAAACTGGTGAAGGGGTCAGAGAGTCAAGAATAGTGCCTGAAGGAGATTAGGTCAGACATCTTGGGAATAAGTCAGAAAGTAGAATCCCATTTAACTGCTATTAGATAGTTGGACCAACAATTTGGACAGATATCGGTGGCATTGAACAAACGTCAGCCAGGTACCCTTCCAAGCAACACCATCCAGAATTCGAAGAATGATAGTCATTGTCTGGACATTACTACTAGAAGCTGGAAATGCAAAATAAATCCATCTATACCTATGGATAGTAGTAAGACCAATGAGCCGATGATAGTTGATGTAGAAACTGAGTTAGAGCCGGATAATTCAAAGGTTGAAACAGTTCCAAATCCTCATAATACTGGCGAAAAGGCAAAATTTGAAAAGAGTTAGGAAAAGGAGGTCCCACAAATACTAAAAGCTATCCCACGACCTCCTCTTTCCTTTCCTCAAAGTTTGAAAAAGAAGGTTGAGGAAGGCAAATATCATAAGTTTATTACAATGTTGAAAGAGCTGTCGGTAAACATCCCTCTTGTTGAAGGATTGGAGTAGATGCCAGGTTATGCAAAGTTCATGAAAGACTTGGTGACGAAGAAGAGAATTGTCAGTTTTGAGCCAAAAAATAACTTACATCATTGTAGTACAGTTGCTTCGCGTTCCCTAGTTGAAAAGAAGGAGGATCCAGGAGCTTTCACAATTCCTTGTACTATCGGGTCTTACAACTTTGCTAAAGCACTTTGTGATTTAGGTGCTCGCTTTAACTTAATGTCGTTAGCCATTTTCAAGCAGTTGGGGTTGGGAGCACCAAAACCAACCTCTATGAGACTTCTCATGGCAGATAGGACTGTAAAACAATTGGTGGGCATTTTGTATGATGTTTTGGTAAAAGTTGCATCTTTCATATTTCTAGCTGACTTTGTGATCCTAGATTGTGAAGTTGATTTCGAGGTTCCCATCATATTGGGAAGGCCATTCCTTGCCACTGGTCGTGCATTGGTCGACATGGAAACAGGGCAGATGAAATTCAGGTTAAATGATGAACAAGTTACTTTTAATAGTTGTCGTTCCATAAAGCAACCAAAAGATATGCGGGTGATTTCGGCAATAGATGCAGTTGAGGACAGTGATATTGTCGTGTCTTTTGAAGAAAAGTTGGAGGTAGAAGCTCTTGCGGCCGTGATTATGAATTTCGATAGCGATGGTATTGAGGAATATGATGAGATGGTTGGTGCACTCACTGGTAAAGGATCCTACACTTATTCTCCAAAGAAACTTGATCTCGATTTGAAGAATAGGGTGACCCCACCAGCTCGTCCTTCTATTGAGGAACCTCCAATTTTGGAGCTTAAGGCTCTTCCGGCTCACCTTCGCTACATATTTTTGGGAGCCAACAATACCTTTCCTGTGATTATTTCTGCTAAATTGGTGGAGTGGCAAGTAGAGGCTCTGGTTTCAGTATTGATAAGATTTAAAAGGGCCATTGGTTGGTCCATTTATGATATTATAGAGATTCCACTCGGCATTTGCACTCACAAAATTCAACTTAATCCTGAGTGCATACCGAGCATTGAGCACCAACGTCGTCTAAACCCACCGATGCAAGAGGTTTTTCAAAAAGAGATCATCAAGTGGTTAGATGCAGGTGTGGTTTACCCCATTGCTGATAGCAAGTGGGTGAGCCCAGTTCAATGTGTACCAAAAATGGGAGGAATCACTGTGGTTCTAAAAGACAAAAATGAGTTAATCCCAATGAGGCCGGTTACTGGATGGAGAGTTTGCATGGATTATTGAAAGCTTAATTCTTGGACAGAAAAAGATCAGTTTCCTATGCCCTTCATGGATCAGATGTTAGACTGTCTTGCTGGTAGAGGATGGTATTGTTTTCTCGATGGCTATTCGGGGTATAATCAGATTTTCATTGCTCCCGAAGACCAAGATAAGACCACTTTCATTTGTCCATATGTGACATTTGTGTTTAAAAGGATGCCCTCCAGTTTATGTAATGCACCAACCACTTTCCAATGTCACATGATGTCTATTTTCTCCGACATGGTGGAAGACACTATTGAGGTTTTTATGGATGATTTTTCTGTGGTGGGAGACTCATTTGATGATTGTTTGGAACACCTTGCTAATGTGCTGCAAAGATGCGATGAGTGCAATTTAGTGCTAAATTGGAAAAAATGCCATTTTATGGTAAATGAGGGTATCGTATTGGGGCATCAGATCTCAAAGAAAGGTATTGAAGTTGATAAAGCAAAGATTAAGGTGATTGAAAGTTACCTACACCTATATCCATGAAAGGAATTCAAAGTTTTATGGGACATGCTGAAATTTATAGAAGATTCATCAAAGACTTCTTGAAAATTGCTAATCCGTTATGCAAGCTTTTACAGAAGAAGGTGAAGTTCAAGTTCAATGAAGCATGTCTAAAAACATTTGAGTGTCTGGAAGAGAAGTTGGTTTCAGCCCTTATCATTGTTTCACCAGATTGGACGATGCCTTTTGAGGTTATGTGTGATGCTAACGGGGTGGCTTTGGGTGCAGTCCTTGACCAAAGACGTGAGAAGATTTTACATCCGATTTACTATGCTAGTAAAGTGCTTAATCCAGCTCAAAAGAATTACACTGTGACTGAACAAGAATTGTTGACAGTTGTCTTTACTTTTGAGAAATTCAGATCTTACTTGATTGATACGAAGGTGATTGTGCATACAGACCATGCAACTCTTCGGTATCTTGTGTCAAAAAAGGATGCTAAGCCAAGATTGATTCGGTGGGTGCTTCTACTGTAAGAATTTGATTTTGAAGTCAAAGATCGAAAGGGAATCGAGAATCAGGTCGCGGAGCATCTATCACGCCTTGAGGAGGAGGCCATGCTTAAATTAAGGTATGATCTTGATATTGATGATACTTTTCCAGATGAGCAAGTGTTGGCAGCATCGCAAGACTTAGTCCCTTGGTTTGCAGATTTTGCCAACTTTTTGGCAAGTGTCATAGTCTCGGAAGACATGTCGTATCAGTAGAGAAAGAGATTCATGCATGAGGTGAGAAAGTTATTTTGGGATGAACCTTATTTGTTTAGGGTGTGTGCTGACGGTATGATTCGAAGATGTATTCTGGAAGTCGAGATGATGAGTAGTTTAGAAGCATGTCATTCATCTCCAGTTGGGGGTCATCATAGAGGTGCACGGACTGCTCATAAGATCTTATAATACGGATATTACTGGCCTACCATTTATAAAGATGCTCATGATTATGCTCGGGCTTGTGACCAATGTCAAAGGCAAGGGAACATCTCATGCAGACACGAACTTCCCATGACACCTATCCTTGAGCTCGAATTGTTTAATGTATGGGGAAATGACTTTATGGGCCCTTTTGTGAGCTCACATAGGATGAAATACATTTTGGTAGCAGTCGACTATGTTTCTAAGTGGGTGGAGGCAATTGCGCTTCCCAACAATAAAGTAAGAAGTGTCACAACATTCTTGAAAAAGAACATATTTTCACGCTTTGGTACACCCCGAGTAATCATTAGTGATGGAGGATCCCACTTTTGTAATCGACTTTTCAAGGCCCTGTTTGAAAAATATGGTGTTAAACATAAGGTGTCAACACCTTACCAACCTCATACAAGCGGGCAAGTTGAGGTGTCAAATCGTGAGATCAAGTCTATTTTGGCAAAAACAGTGAATGCCAATAGGACTGATTAGGCTCGAAGATTGGATGATGCATTATTGGCATATCGAACTGCTTTCAAGATGCCAATTGGTGCATCACCATATCAGTTGGTTTTTGGTAAACCGTGTCATTTGCCTGTCAAACTTGAGTATAAGGCATTATAGGCATTGAAAAGGTTGAATCTGGAATGGTGTGACGCGGCTAAATTGAGACTGGAGAAGATGAATGAGATGGATGAATTTCGTCTCAGGGCTTATGAAAATTCAGCAATATATGAAGAGAAGATGAAATTATATCATGATCAACGAATCAAGAAACAAGAGTTTCACCCAAGATATTTGGTACTACTTTACAACTCAAAGCTTCGCTTGTTTGCTGGAAAGTTAAAGTCCAAATGGTCTAGACCATTCACGGTGGTCAAGGTATTCCCACATGGAGCAATTGAGCTAAAAGGTGATGATAAAGTTCTATTCAAGGTCAATGGGCAGCGTGTAAAGAATTATATGGGAATCACGAAAGAAATAAGCACATGTTTGGAGCTTGAAATTGATGAAGTCTAAGCAGTCAAGTTAGTCATGTTGTGTTGCGACATTAAATTAGGCGCTGCTTGGGAGGCAACCCAAGGTTTTCTTATGTGTGATCTGAGCATTGGTGGATCGTTCACTGAAATTCATTGTATTAAACTGAGTATGTTCAGTACTACCCACGACAGTGATTCACGAGACGTAAGTTCATCTACTTAACATGGACTGGTACCATAAAAGTCAGAGGAAACGTTTCACCAGCAGAAGTTGACCTACGCCATCTACCCACGTGACGTAGGTCAGTCTACGTCACGTGGGTGGTGTCGTGAGATGTTGAGAGAGTCGACACCTGCAGAAGAGTAACCTACGCCATATACCCAAGTGACGTAGGTCAGTCCATGTCAAGTGGGTGGTGCCGTGAGATGTAGAAACTCCAGGTACCCAATATCCAACCCGACCCGATCCAACTCTTCATATATTTTGATACACCCCTCAGATCCGACCCAACTCCCATTGCAAATCATCCATCTCAAATCCAAATCCTAAACATAAACCCTACTTCTAACAATTCACCAAATTCTCATACCTTCACTCCTAAATTCTTAAAATTCCCAAAGATCAAATTCAAAATCCTCTAATTCACCCATACCAATTTCTAATTTCACCAAATCTTCACCACCTAAACCCATCCAACCCGAACATCCGACCCTCCAGACCCAAAATTGACCCCACCCGACCCGACACTCCTCATACCCAACACAATGTCTCCCTAATCAAACCCCAAACATGGAGACATGGGTTCTTCATTGAGAATCCAAACCAAAAATCCTGAATTCCAACAAAGTTGGGTGATGAACCGTCCTGGTCAGATTCAAGTGGGTCTGAGAAGGTGTTTGAGATTACAGATGATGATACTGCATTGGTACCTGGCACCACAAGGTTACAAAATCGGGCATAAGCTGCTGCCTAGGCCGCACTTCAGCCTATTCCGTAGCCTGTTAGGCCGACTATTTTTGATCAGTCTTCTGCATCCATCCCCCAGTCTGAAGAGGGGAAGGATGATTCGGTATCTGGCTCTGCAGATAGTACTACAGGGCAGGGTGATTCTGCGGTAGAGGCTACAACATCTCTTTTAGGCACTAGTGACCAAAGTGCCCCGACTTTCTCACAGAGAAGGGAAACCTAATGATGGTGTGTTCAGGGCATGCAGGACTCTTATGACAGGGATAACTAGCTTACTAAGAGGGGCGTGTGTAGAAGAAGTATTATGGAGGAGCCCCGCTATCGGATAGAGGAGTTAAAGACATTGCCCGATATTTGGACTATGTTTGATCAATATGGATTTGGATGGATGACGGAGCCTCCTGGTCGCTATAGCCCAGAATTGGTTCGAGAGTTTTATGTATCCTACACTGCATCTGTTGAGTTGATCACACCTGTTTAACAGCGGCTATGGGACCAACCACCATTGACTGGGAGACCAGAGTCGATATATCTAAGCAGACCATCCACAGATTCTTGTTTAGTGCTGACCGTCCATTGCCAGCTACGACTACTGCTGAGTTTGATCACCGTATGGAGACTGTCAAAAATAGGATTAAAATGAGGGATGCTGATTTGAGGTTGGAGTTGCTGAGGTAGATTGCTAGTTATGTAGTGAAGGAGGGTGTTGATGCTATTTGGGTGACTGAGAAGCAAGATATAAAGAAGTCCACACTCTATTTTGCTAGAAGGTTTTGGTGGTCGGTTGTTAGGCATTATTTGGGACCCACTAATGCTGATAATTCACTCACCTTTGATCGGGCTGTTATGGTAGCTAGCATCATCGCCGGTTATGACATCAATATCGCCCGGTACATTATTAGGGAGATCCATGAGCGTGCCTTTTGAGACTTTACCAGTATCCCTTTCCCTTGTTTGATTCAGAGCCTGTGTGATAGGGCTGGTGTGGTTAAGCTACCTACCATAGATCACTATATCGAGGTGACCCGCATAGCAGATATTGGGTGATGCAGCAGTGGGGAGCTAACCCCATTATTCTACGAAGGTCTCAACCTTTCGAGTCATCAGGAGCATCCCTTTTTGAAGGGCCTAGAGATAGGGATGAGCTGGTTAGTACAGCTATGCCTATTCTAGTACCGGTGAGCGTACTTGATACTGTTCCTGAACCTGCTTAGGGCACAGGCCCGATGATTGATGATGCAACTCTAGGCACTACCGCACCACCGCTCCCCTCTGGTATGGTTTTTGTTTTGAGGGACTTCCTGCTGCAGCTGGTTGATAGGCAGACGCAGATGTGTAAGAGGCAGGCCCACACAGAGGCCCAGATGGCTAAGTTGGTATCCCAGCTTAAGCCATGGGCTAGGACCATAGTAGAGGCTGCAGAGGCTAGAGTGGAGGCCCATATGTCTACATCTATGGATAAGTTCATGCGAGAGCTACGTGAACGGATTGATAGCTTTGAGGCGCTGATGGCTACCCGTTTGAGTTCGACGTAGAGTCCTAATATCGAAAGTTTGACACAGGAGGTGGCTATGTTGAGAGAGGAGGTTAGAGCTTTAGCATCGAACAACACTCTTATCATTCCACCTATGCCTGTTTCGATGCCGCTACAGCCAGTTTTTGCGGTGGATTTGTTTGCAGATGAGGAGCCTCCTGTTGATAGAGGCAAAAGACCATGCAGTTCGGAGGAGCAGGTTGATAGTGGTGAAGAGTTTGAGGGTGATCTCCAGAGAGCGGTTAAGGCCTCCAGTTTGGAGTACCATACTAGTCAGATCGCTCAGGAGTTACCGGCAAAAGGTGCATCCTTTAGTCAGGCACCCCCTCCACCGGATGCACCTAGCAGAACGCCTAGAAAGCATGCTGATGATCCTGCTATGGGCAGTCCCACTTTTGGCACCTAGGGCTCCACAGGTATGTCTTCACTCCCTAATATTTATTATATTGATAGCTGTGCACTAGGGGCAGTGCACCATTATTTAGTTGGGGGTGGGGGTATACCACCACTTGGGGTTTTTTGTTGCCGTGTTTGTTTTCCCTCAGGTGTGCTATCATAGTAGAACCGGCATGTTTAGGTTGTTATTTATAAGGGAACTTTAGTGCAGTCCAGTTTTGAACAAGTTATGCTATTTGATTATTTAAAGGATACCCCTCCTGAAGATTTTGTTTTAAAATATATGTGTAGCATGTTAGTTTGTGACAGCTGTTGGATCTTCCTATGTCATTAGTATAATAGGCAAAATAACTGTAGCTAGCATTGCATGAATCAGATAGGTAGTAGTTGATAATGTAACCTTGTGTTGTATGTGTGTAAGGTCATTACTTAGTTGACTTTATGTGTGCGATCCAGAACTTGCCCGGTTAGTCTTGCCTAGGTTAGAGGATAGTAGTTAGGAAAGGATCATAGGCCATTTTTGAATAAGTCCACTTTTAGCCTAAATGCCTGACCAAATATGTAATAAATATCCTTTGAACCAAATTTTGAGCCTGACTTGACCTATTTCTTTCAACAGCCTATTTAGCTTCCCATTATGATTTATAATGAACCTGTCTTGGCCCTGATCCCTCCTTGGACATTATGTACCTCAACTCAGGAAAATCGCCTAAGTTGAGGGTGGCTATTATAGGGGTACGTAGATTGATTTGGGCATAAAGAAGGGGTTAGTAAAAGAAAAGATAACAAATTTGGGTGGAAGAAAAAGAAAGAAAAAAAAGAGATTACTAAAAAAAAATTCTTGTTTTGTAAGTATGAAGAAAATCACACCCAAAATCTAAAAAT
Source organism: Capsicum rhomboideum (assembly GCA_031232105.1). NCBI lineage: Eukaryota > Viridiplantae > Streptophyta > Magnoliopsida > Solanales > Solanaceae > Capsicum > Capsicum rhomboideum. The sequence goes on along the minus strand of CP124717.1, from coordinate 46,508,192 downwards.
AAATGAAGGAGAATAAGGGAGAATAAAATGAGAATGGTTGGAATGTGGAGCCAAAAATAGTGTAGTGTCAAGGATGGTTGAGTCACCATATCCATATGTACCATACCGATCCCAAGCCTACATTACAAGCCAATGAAAGTCCTATAGTGATCCTAGTCCAACTGTCCGAAAAATCAAGGCATAGAAAATAAGGGCAAGCCTATGGTATTTCATGCACACTGTTTAAACTTCTTTGTGAGAGAGAGTGTTTTGACCGAGTCCTTGCTTTAAGATTTATTAGTATACTGTGAGTGTATGGGACGTCTTTGTTGTGAGAGTACATGAGTTGCATTGTGAGCTTCTATCTGTTCGGATAATGTCATTTGCACATATGCTTAGTAGTTTGTTCATAATCTCATGCCATCACTTGATCCCTTCTATGTCATGATAATATGCTGCATGCATGCACACTGAGGTTTTAATTTGTAAATAGGAGGGGTCAGAAAAATTTTGAGGTCAAAAGCAAATGAGTTGGCTGCCATAGGTCCCTTAGGTTTCTTTTAGCTAAGCATCATTGTGTTTATTTTGTTTTGGTCGCCTGAGGACATGTAAACGTTCTAAGTTGAGGGTGTTGATGTGTCATTGTTTTATGAAACTTTTGATGCCTAAAACAATGAAAATATGCAATAACTTGGGTGAGTCTGGTTGGTATGACGTGTTTTCTATTCTGTATTGTAGGAGAATAGGTTTTGGAGGCAAAATGGACAAAAAGGAAGAATCACGCCCGAGAATGAAGTATCTGAAGACGAAAGATCTAGGGTCTGCACCAGAAGGTGACTCACGGTAAGACTCATGTGACATGGGTGGCTGCCGTGAGTCCACTTCAGAGAATGTTCAATGTGTTTGATTTCCACGTCTGGACCCACGTGACGTGGCTTGGTTCCACGACACCAAGTCACAATACCGTGGAAGGTTGCCGACTCTATTTTCCTGTTTTGATTAGGATAGGATTCGTCTTGTATCTATAAATACCCTTTTGTTGTCCTATGTTCAGGAGTTAGTCATTATATTGTTTTGAGATAGTTTTTCATTATTTTTAGTTCAAAAACACATTATTGGTTTTGTAATCTTGGAACACCGATTCTAGGGTTTTATTCATATTGAGATTTCAGTGCTTTCTGATTTATTGTGAGTTTACAACTATGTTTTCATCTTTGAATTCTTCTTATGTTTTTGCAATCATGAACAACTAAACCCATCAACTAGGGTTGTGTGAACCATGAGGAATTAACGAAATGGGTTAAGTGCAAAGAAATTTTGAACCGGTGTGAATGCATGTATTGTTATTTCCTTTGTTGTGATTGATCTTCTAATGGTTGCAAACGTTAAAAACTTTCCTATATTCTAGATTTGCTCGAGAGAGAGGTCGAGATTAGGAAAAAGGGAATAACAACAGATATTTGAAGCTATCAACCTTCATCTCATAACTTAAGCCGTAACAGGGATAGTTAATCTGAGATCAAGAACAAGGGTTAGTAGTGCAACACTCAGAGACCAAGAGGAGAAGAGTGAAATTCGTCTAACCAAGGTCGAGAGACGTTTAGATGAACATATCTTGTTAGATTTTGCATGCAACACAGCGGGACAGTTTTGCCAGCACAAGTAACTGGTAGAGTTAAGGACTCATTAGGGATAACAGTCCTAGTGTATTTCTCATAGTGAAAACAAATCCAAACAATCAACACTTGTTACTATTACTACTTACTTAGAAATACTTCCCCCCTTTTTACTTATTTGCCAATTATTCGGACAAGAACTCAACCTAATTTCATCTTATTGCCTGTGGGATCAAGCCCAACCTAGTTGGGTTCTATATTTGATACAGTGACCGTTTTATACTTCTTAGGAGGCATATTTTGGGTGACATCAAGTCCGTTACTAGCTTTTCCAGACTACGAGTTGGCTTACCTACTGGTGGGTCATAGTAGGTGCTATCATGGCCTGAAAAATTGGGTAGTGAAAAATTGGTATCAGTGCCTAGGTTTATTGTTGTTGTTGGTACAAGAGCTAAGTGTATAGTAGAGTCCTGCGGATCGTTGCGGAGACGTCTGTATCCTATCTTCGGGAGGCTATAGGGAATTCTTAGGAAATTCTATTCTTGACTTTTTGTCATGTTTTCGTACTTCTATTAACCTCTAAGTACTTCTTTTGACTCCATTCTCTCCTAGATGGATCATACGAGGTTGTCGATAGATGTGGACATGACTTATGTGCATACTACTAGAGTTCCAGCTTAACGTTGAGCCAAAGAGATAGAGATTGATATTGAGGGTCTTCTGTGTCAGCCAGAGGGTCTGGGGTCAACCCAGGTTTCGATAAAGTTTTTTACTGCCTCAGTTTTTTAGGATTCGATGTTAGAGGTTTCGAGTCTGTTTTTGGATACCTCCCAACTAAAGGTAATGTCTGGTCCATCGAGTAGTTCTCAAACCAGAGTTGGATTTATTAGCCTTCAATAGGGTTCTCTGTCTATTTCAGAGTATAAAATTGGGTTTCTCGAGTGGTCCAGACATACTCCTATGTTATTTCCTACTGAGTATGAGATGGTATAGAGATTTATCAAAGGGTTAACTTTACCACTCAATTTGGCTTCGGAGTATTTGATAGTAGCGGGGTCTTGTTTCTCTAAGGTTGTTGATCACGCAAAGGCTACAAAGAGGGCTTAATTTAAGGCATATGGAGGTGGCAGTAAGATGTCATGACAAAAGGTTCAGTGCATCAGAGAGTCCCAGAGGCATGTTTTGAGTGTGGTGAATTTGGTCATTGGTCTAGAGAGTGCCTTAGGCGTGAATTGGTCAGCCAGTTGGGTCCAACTCGTGTTTCTCACCAGGTTAGAGCTTCAAGGGTTTGTTATGACTGTAGAGAGATCGGTCACTAGTCCAGGAAGTGTCCCTGATATGGTATTATTAGTCATTTGGTTCATCCAGATGAGTCCCATAGTGTTGAAGCACCTTCAGTTAGAGATAGTACACCCAGTGCCTCAGTTGACCATTCAGAAGCTCAGTCCGGGTTCGGACATGCTCATATTCGTACTTCTTCAGGCATGCCAGGACTATGACTTCAGATTTTCAATCGCGATGGGTGCGTCCTTGATTTTCTATCCCTTAATTTTTTTTTGGATTATATTGGGGTTTTCATACCCATCGATGATTATATGCCATGGTATTTCCATACTAACTATTGTATTCCTTGGTGTTTTCATAGTGATTGATGTATGCCTTTGTGTAGGTTCATGCATATATGACTACCCCCGTAGATGATTCTTTAGTAGTGGATCAATATAGTGTTTTCCTAGGGGTGTAGCATCTGGGTTAAATTCCCATTTTCCTTGGCATATTGGTCTTGGTATGGCTATAGAGTGGATCGGTATCGTATTTCCCTTGGGGTATAACATTTGGGTTAAAGTCCCATTTTCTTGGCATTTTGGCTTTGTTGTGACCCTGGAGTGGTACTGTTGTTGATTTTCAATTTTGGTACCACTTGCACCGTATTTTTGAGGTCACTATTATAGTTGTTACTACTATTATTGCTGGGTGTTGATTGAGTCCCATTTGATAGATGACTAGACTAGTGATATCTAGTTAGCGATTTTTCCTTTCTTACGATTCTTATTTCATTGGCTTAGATGGCTACCTTGGTTGGTTCGCCTTCCCTTTCTGTTAACAAGTTTGGCTATTGATCGGATTGTGAGAGTGAAGGTAAGTTTGACCTTCCAGGGCTTTGTCATGAATTTAGCATTGGTAGTCTTCTTTCATCGCTCATTTCTTTTGGTGATGCATTTGAGATTTGTCCTTCTGTTTAGGGCAGTTCATCACCCGATAGTGTCCTTGATCTTGGTGTTGATGTTCAGTTGGAGTTGGCAATTCGATTCTATTACCCATTTTCGATGATGGAAAGTCTAAGGCTTATTTTTTGATTTGCTAGATTCATCTCTTAGTGATCGATTTGATCTTGGTATTGGTGTGGAGTTGGATACTCCATTCTTCTTGTGCTATGGTTTATGGTTCAGTCGAGTTAAAGTTGATATAACTGGGAGAATTCAGAAAATCCTTATTACGACACTTGTTCGGCCTATTGTGTCTTCGTGGAGTGCGTTCTCTTAATGATATGCACCTATGGATATTTTTTTCCATGGATTGAGCATTGGTTTGACCAAATCCTTGCTGAAGTTGTGTTTCTCCGAGTTGGGGTAAATGGTTGATTTCAAAAAATTCCCATTTCGACTTTTGTCCGCCCTGATATGGCTTCGTGGGATACTTCTACTCAGTGGTGTGTTCTTAGTTATCAGTTATTGGTTACCAAAGTGGGCGTCTTTGGGAGTGACTATTTATTGCTGTAGATTGGCTATTGGATTGGCCAGATGACGGTTGTGTCGTACATTCTGGTTTGCTCGAGTCCTAGCTATCACTAGTACTACTTGCAGCCTTGGTGAGTTCTTGGTTATGACTTGTTGCATTATACCCTCCAACAATTGTGGAGTTAATTGTTTGCCTCTTTAGCCGGTGGTTTCCATCCGTTATGATTATGTTCTTCGGCAATATTTCAGTTCGGCCCTTGCGGGAACCATAGGATATATGCTTAGTTGTGGTACATGTCTGATTTCTGATAAGTAAGGTCGATTTGGGTATTTGGACTTTATAAAGACTTGTTGGCTTTAGTTATGGTTCTTGACTTTCTTGGTATGGCGGCTTGAAAGTTATAATGGGTTTTGAAGTTTGGATGCTTATTCGTCAACAAGATCGATTTGGATAGTTGAGAGTGAGTAGTTCAGCTTCAGTGTTGGGATTTTAGCTTGGGATTGCATGACTTGGTTGCATCCCTATTTTGAGGTTTTATTTTTGTTGGACATTCATTTATAGGATGGCTAAACCTACTCTTTACCTACCAATTTGGCTCTTTTTAGTCCAGATAGGCCATGCCTGATAAATGCTCGAAAGATAGTCCGTTGGCACACGATCTTGGTTTCTACTGCTTTTGACCTTGGTTTCTCAGTTTTGGTCAGAATTTTGGACTGTCTACTCAGTAGAGGTAGTATGCTCAAGTTGGATTAAACATGGTTTCACCCATAGTTAGTGGGGCATTCTGGAGCAGATAGTTCAGTTTCGATAGCTTGTGCCTCAGGCTCATGACTTTCAGTTTCGAGGGTCATCGGGACCAATTATAGTTTTGGCAAGAGATCACAGGCTGTGATCACCTATATTTAGGTACCCTGGTAGCACCTTATGGGCTTATTCTTATGTTCGCCATCACAAATTTTTAGTAGATCAGCTTCAGTCTTTTGAGGATAATGTGATGGGATTGTGCGGACAGGACTCGAATGATATTTTGCGTGGTTCGGAGTAGGTAGCAGGTTTGGAAAGGCAAAAGAAAGTTAGAGTTGGAATTGGAGTTGGTTTCATAATCCTTGCCTTGGATTGTATTTATCCTGGTTGAGTTTTCACTTAGTTGCACTTGTATCGATCTGATCTCTGTGTGTTGTGGTTTGGGTTTGCGTGCATCATCCATTCTCGGCTCAGTTGGAGGCCAATTGGTTGTTGAGGTTGAGTTTGATTGTTTGGGAAGTGAAGTAAGAAAGTTGGTGAAAAAAAGGTACCATTGGTGAAATCCCTTGAAAGCGTTAGTTGTCCTTGGAGGTTATCTGGAGAGTCTTACTTCGAGCATGAGGGCCCAGTACCTCGTCCTTTCCAGCTTATCGGCTCCTTCTATCCATTGACTTTTGCGGATGAAAGTCCTTTTAGTAGTGGATATTATAATGAACCCCAAGTCATTTCCTCAATTTTCGTGCATTTTTGATGTTTTGAGCCTTTCCATAGCGGTTACAGGTCATTTATGACTTGCCAAAACTATCGGTTTAGTTATCAGACAGTTCGTTTGCAGTTTAGGCTCATTTTCGTGTTTTGGATCTCTCACTATTAATGATTTGGTCTCGGACCAAAACTCCTAGTTATCGATTTCAGATGAGAATCTGACAGTGATATCAGCTTTGGAATATTGATTTTAGGATAGGGGGACCCTTCGTTTAGGTCCCGATACTTTCAGACTCATTTTGGGCTATTGGGTAGATTTGGTGAAAAATGGAACTATAGGTGTAGACCCCACATTTAATCGAAACAAACTCAGATGGAAATTTTGATGGTTCTGTTGAGTCCAAAATGTCGAATTTGGTATGGAAGCATAGTTCATTTGCTCACACGGGATTCAAAACAAATCCCGAACCCCCAATCGAAGTCCATGAGGACTTAGTGAAATTGCTTTTATTCATCATCTGGTGCATCCAAGTTTTGTCCCTCATGTTTGCGAGGCCTTGGCTGCATTCGCGAATGTCAAGGATTTTGGCCTCCACGTTAGCGAGGCACTGATCGCATTTGCGAAGGTTAAGGAACTTGACCTTTCGCGTTCACGGGATAGCCTTCGCGTTCGCAGGCTAGCCTTTGCGTTCGCGGGCTAGCCTTCGAGTTTGCGAAGGGTATCTTCGATCTGGTCCAGCATTCACGGTGGGGGTCCCCCGTTCGCGGAGAAAGACCCCCTAAAAGTTTCTATACGCATCTTCTCCGATTTCTTTTCATTTTTCACCCCTCTTTCAGCCATTTGGGACCCTTGGAGCTTGGAAATTATTGGGATTTCATCCCATTGAGCTTAGGTATGTTAATCCATCGTGCCTTTGTCATTTTCCTTTATTTTTCTCGTCAAGTTCCATCCCATTTGTGTAAATTCTAAGAAATTAGGGCTTTAAATCCCTATACTTTAGGGATGATTTGGGCCCCAAATTGTGCTCCATTTGTTCTCAACTTTTAAGCACACATTCCTTGTCCTTCGAGGGTCCTCGTGATGGATTCAATTTTTTGATTCCGTTAGCATGCCCCACGAGCCTATTTTTGACCCGAGTTTGGGCCCAGAGTATTATATTGAAATATGGGTATCGTTTTACTTGTAATGACGTATAGATTACTATTTTGATAGTATGATGTTGATTTGGGATCTTGGAGCAAGGACGGACAAATTGTGATGATTCAAGCATTGCGGTTAGGCATCGAGGTAGGCTTTGGTTTACTTTTCTCTATGAGATTATGGCCATAGAATCCTATTTACCCTTGATTATAACTATGATAACCATAGTTGATGGTTAAGGATCTTTTGGTATGAGATTTACCATTTGACTTAGTGATTCGGGAGGTTTTTCCCCGATTAGATTCTTGTAGTGGCTTTATGCCCTCGATTACAGTGGTGGCCCGAGTCATGAGGCCTTGTTATGTTGGGTATATGCTATTGGGCCCAAGGTCGTGGTTATGATAGTAGTTGGACTCTAGGTGTGTATTCCACCCTTAGAAAGGGTGTGATTATCATTATGGATGCTTAGGCACGTACGGTTGTATTGTATGGATACTGGTGATGGCATACATATTATTAGGTGCATTCATACTCATTTAGTGGTACGATTCCAACCAAAACCTTGATTTTAATACTATTTTTGAAAAAGGGATTTATTTCCACTTTTCACTTTAAAAATGAATTGTTTCATAACGGGAATCGTACCACCTTACTTACTGGATTATGAGCTTTTGGAACTAAAAATGATGTCTTAGAACTTCGACCGATGCTGATTTTGGTCCATTATTTATCTGCTCATTTTACCACTACTATTTAATTTGGTTGGGGGATATTTCGACCCTTTGTACCTTATTATGATGATTTAGTCCCGAGCATGATGCAATGCATTTACGAATTTACACTCTTTTAGTCGCGGTTCGAGTTCATGCACTGTGTATATATATAACTCACTCTGATACTGGATGGAGTAGATTAATTATGATGGTTTTTGGAAGTTCTAGATTGGGACCAGGCAGTGTATATGGATATCCCGAAACCCTAGGGGCCCGTTCGTACGTGAGCCATCGTCCCGAAGAAGGATGATCGCTATAGGTCCTGCCTTTGCGAGCGCCGGAGCTGCAGGAGGTATATACACTTAGTACTTATGGGTTGATGTTATGGAACCGGTTTGAGTCCGGTGTCTATGATATGGTTATGGCATTTCGGTTTATGTTGCATTCATCCTTTCATATGCAGGTTATAGTATGAGTTATCACCATTAATGTGTGTATCGTGCGGAGCAGCTATGGATTAGAGATTTGGGTGAGCTCCTGACATTTTGGAGTATTCCTACTTTCCCTCTGATTGTTAGACTGTTCTCTATGTTGTGTTAGAGATGGCTTGTATATATATATTTTTCCTGTTTTTCACTTGTACTCCTGTTGTATTAGAAGCTCTTGTACTGGCTCCACCAGGTTTTTGGGATTATTTTAGCCTTGCTATTATATTTATTCCGCTGTTTCCTTTATTTCTATTAGAAGTCCGTTACGAGCTGTTTCGGACTACTGGTTGGCTTACCTACTGGTGGGTCATAGTAGGTGCCATCATGACCTGAGAAATTGGATCATGACAAATATACAACATTTACACATGAATCATGCTGAGATGAATCAAATAACGGATTGCTTAAATGGATATGTAAATCAACATTTGAACCTAAAAATCAAGGTTCAAAGAAAGGTCATAAAAATTGGGATTTTCCCCATATGTTAGTCCAAGGAGACAAATAAGCACAAATACAAAAGAATTGAGCCAAAATATGTGACTCAAATGCATGAATTTTGACTCAGCCAAGACAATGAACATAGATTTGAACTAATCGAACACATAATGGGTCATGTAAAACCATACCGGAGATGAATTCGTCATAAAACCAAGGGAAGAAACTCGAAATTAAATCCTTAACACCCACTGCAAATTCTTCTTCATTGACGAATTCTGATCGATTTCTCAAATTTTGATCTATTACTGGAGGTGACATTGTAGCATTCGAAGTTTCATTGGTCATCATCTCTGGTGAGGTAGCAACGATAGGAAATGGGGCGAGGAGGCGACAGAGAGAGAGGTTTACCGACAGTGTCTTGCCGATGGTGATGAGATTCGGCTGTGGAGGGAGTATAGAGGAAAGAAAAGCGCCGTTTTTGGTGGTGATGCGGCGGTCTAGATAGATGTCGAATGAGATGGAGAGACTAAAGAGGGGCGGCAGTGATGGTGTGGTCGCAGATGGAGCAGAGGGTGATGAATATAGGAGTTCACCGGCGGTAGCTTACCGGTGGTATTCACGTCTGAGCTCGCAGGAGACAGAGGGTTGAGAGAGAGGAGGAGGCGGCGAGAGTGTAGGGGCGGTGATGGAGGGAGAGAAAAATGAACTAGGGATTTGGGGTCTAAGGCTGATTAAAATGGGATCTGATCCGAACCATTGGATCAAATTCAATCTATGGCTGAGATTAAAATTGGAATGTGGGTCGAGTAATAGATCAATCTGATGGGTTTAAATTGGGTCAATTGGAATTGGATTTGGGGATCTCAATTTGGGTCAAACTACATCAGTTTAGGCTAAAATTGATACAAAATGGCTAGAAATTAAATGGATTGGGGAAATTAAATAGAATTGGACTGCTATTTGATAAATATAGTGATAAACCAATAACAATAATAAAATTAACAAACGTCATAAGAATCGTTATTATGAATAAATTACGTATATAAAATCAATGACACATAATATATTATTTAAAATCGATGATAATAATAATTTGAAATAAATTGGGTGCCTATAAATTATGAATGTGAATTTTAATATTTGAAATAAATTGGGTGTCTGCATTTGCAAATCACGAATATGGATTTAAAATACTTGCATAAATAATTTAGTAATATTAAAATATTTGTGTAATATACTATCTTTAAATTAATAAATTATACATATACTATATGAAATTGACAATAATGAATAATAATAAAAAATAAATAAAAATATATTAAATATTTTAAAATTATGAATGCAAAATGTCAAGATTTATTTGGTATAAAAATGATAAGTAAAGAAATATTAATATCTAAAAAAAATTTGTAAAATAGCAGCCTAGGAGAGATATCGAGTGGTCAAAATTGGGTATCAACAGCTGCCTCTTCGTTGCTTGGAAATGATAGAAGAATTGAAGAGCAACAAATGTTAACGTAGTAGCTAATTTTGTCCGACCGAGAGGATGGTTTGCTGGAATTGAAAAGAAAAAGAGAGTTGTCAAAATGGTTTGACTGTGACTTTGGTTTCAAGTCGCCCACATATCTTGGGTTTACTAGAATCAGGCCATGTGTAGTTCTAGATTAGGGACAAATGAGATTCTTAAAGAGAATTGATGAATTTGATTGAGGATAGCACGAGTCGACAAGATTAGATTATGAGTAATGTAAATGATGAAGCATGAATATGATTTAGGTCATGTTGCGAGATATAGGGATAACGAATTATGTCTCAAAAGCGGGAGAGCGAGAATTATTTAGTCGTCGCATATTTGTCGATAAACTCAATAGTAGCTTGTTTCAAAGTCCGACGGGGAAACCAATAGTGCTTATTTTAAAGTTCGACAGGGAAACTAATAGTGCTTAGTTTAGAGTCTCGGCTAGGAACCCATGCTTATTTTAAGGTCCGTTAAGGAACCCAATGCCGATTTAAGGTCCTTTTGAGGAACTCAATGCCGTTTAAGGTCCGTTTGAGGAACCCATTGCCGTTTTAAGATCCATTTGAGGAACCCAATGCCGATTTAAGGTCCTTTTAAGGAATCCAATGCCATTTTAAGGTCCGTTTGGGAAATCCAATGTTGTTTTAAGCTCCATTTGAAGAACCCAATGCCGTTTTAAGTCCGTTTGAGGAACCCAATGTCGTTTTAAGTTTTGTTTGAGGAACCCAATGTCGTTGGTCCCTTTGATGATGTTGCAAGGTAGTGTCTGCATTTGTACCTGCTGTCTGCACTCAAAGAAAAATTATATGTCAAAAAGTAAGGTTGACCCATACCTTTGCTTGGCTTGACTCCTCATCATTTTTTTTTATCTCAGAGATTGAGGCTTGTATTATTTATGGTGAAATTTTTGAGAAATTCTCAAAAATCTCTGCCCCAGTTTAGAATAAAAGATGCCTTTCGCACATCCTTGTGAATTGGCATACTGCTTCCTTGTGGAATTTTTGAGGTTTCCTAAAAAAATCTACCCTAGTTTTCACTTTTGGAGTCTTATATTCATGCTTCACTCAAAGAAAAATATTAGTTCAAAAGAAGTGGTTGCCTTACATTTGAACATCATGATCTCAATTCAAATTTGTCTTTCTATGCTCAAGAGTCGGGCCTATTAGCCTAATATTTCAAATTTGAATTTGAGCGAAGTGTTTGAATTGGATATGAAGGGAAAAAAGAAATTTTTATTAGATTGAGATCGAGCCCAATAATAGGCTGCCTACGTATCCAAATGGAAATCAGGTCAAACGTAGTTCATGAGTACAAAGAAAGGTAAAGAAAATAGAAAAATTTATTGGCTGTAGGGAGGACGAATGGAGAGTGATGATGATCTTGTCACTTCATGTGACGTGCTTTGCATTTCTTTCATGAACGTCTTGAAAATATTTTTGTTGGATCACCTTGAACAAAGATTTAACCCGTATTAACGGGGTCATAGATGTTGCTTATTGGGTCTCGCTGCGCTTTTATCTCTCCCTTTTCATTTAGATTATGAATCTTGTACCTTAGTGCTGAACATTCCTCAACATCATGACCTTGAATATTTGAGAGATAAGCACAATTTTTAGATGGGTCAAAATTAGGAGGTGGATACATAGGAATCCATCCCCTTCTTGGTTGCACAATACCTTAGGCCCTCAATCTTTCAAATATGCTCGCCAATGGCTCAATCAAAGGAGTAAAAGTATGAGGCCTCATTCTCTTTGATTGATGAAAATCACTTTGTACCAGATAAGACTGATATTGAAAGTTGGACTGTGCATGATAAACCTCATCTTGAAAATCTTGCTGTAAAAAGTAGGGTTGAATCTGATAAGCCTCGTGTTGAGAATCTTATGAGTCATAAAGTTCGAGATGCTCGTGACGGGAATCAAACACAGCATGGACTTCTTCATTATTCTGATAACATTGTGTCTGAGGTATGAAGGGTAATAAATCCTTTTCCCTTTCCTCGGATGGACTCTTTGGTTCTTGGAAAGTATTTGGCATTGCAGACACATCAATAATTCTCCCTTTTAGGATAACATATTCTAATTTTTTTCCTATTGAAATCAAACTCTCGAAACTGTGACTGCTCAAGAAGCATAATTTTTGGTAGTATATTCCATCTAACGACCTGATGAAAGTTTAAACCAACTCATCTTTAGGCACATAAGGACGTATCATAGAAGCTTCCAATCTCCATCGTATTGCATATTCCTCAAAAGATCATGAGTCATTCTCTTTACTTTGAGTAAATCCCACATCATCGGATCAACCTTGATGTTAAACTTATATTTCCCAACGAATTCTTGAGCCATGTCTTCCCATGTATACCATTTGTCAAAATCTTGTTTGGCGAACTAGGTGAGTGCTATCCCTGGCAAACTTTGAATAAACAATCTCATTAGGAGATCCTCATTATGCCCTATGCCAACTAATCTACCACAATAGTCCTTTTGATGTGTAATTGGGTCTCCTTGCCTATCAAACATATTGAACTTAGGGACTTTGTATCCTGGAGGTAACTCAACCCTTGGATGTAGACATAGTTTCTCATACCTCAGGTCATGAATGCCTTTGGAACATAGACATTCATCCAACCTATTTTCTAAGTCATGAAGCTTTTGTTGCGGTGCATCTGAATCAACTCTCTCACTTTCAAGAGTGGTATGCGCTGAAGGCAATTGTTGAGAGGGAGTGTGAGTAAGGCAAGAATAGGGAGATAAAGTCCAAACAGTGGTTCGCATTGGGCGAGAGGAAGAAAGCTGGAATTTTTTTGGATATTGAGCATATTTGTCATACTGAAGATTTTCAATCGAGTAGATATTCAAATGCTAGACAACCTTTAAAAACAAAAACCAAAAAAAAAAACAGGTGTCAGTGTACCCAATAAAAAAAAAGATGATATGAAAACATGAGTCATCTTGTCAAAGAGGACTTTAGGACGAATGGGTGACCTAAAACTTAAGCTTGAGAAGTGAATCAATATTAAAAGGTAGAAGATAGGCTCTAAGCAAGACCTAAATACTAAGCTCGTACTTAAAGTTGATGGGGGAATAAGTGAATAATGATAAGATATTTAAAAGATAGGCATGGAATATTTAAAGACATTTTATTTTGAAAAAGAAGGAGCTGAAGATTTGAGAAGATTTTAAAGAATTAGCTTAACCGAGACATTTAGTTTAAAAGATCTGAGAATTTAAAAGATTATGAAAATCATTTGAATAACCTCAAAATTCTATAGTTTTCACCCTTATGACATTCTAGAAAGGTGAAAGAAAGGGAGAATATAAGATTTGATAGAAAAATTATTTGAATGATAAAGATTGTTTCACATTTTTAAAATACGGGGATATTTTGTAAAGAATGGAAAAAGGAGGACAACATCCTTATAAAGGATTGCCTACCTATTTTGTTGGAACAAGAATCAGGTCAGACATAGTTCAAAATTTGAGACTTAAAGAAATTTAAATGGCGGTTGGAGACATACTAATAGTCGAATGACAATTTAAAAAAGGATGGTAAACACATAGCACACAATGGTTAATGCATGTGTGACTTAGAATTTTCTAAGATTTGGGTTGACATGGACCGAGGATATTCTTATGTGAGAAGGCATGTGGTCCTATGGAAGTAAAACTATCCGCTCTACCACGTCTTAACCGACTCTCTATAATAGGGTTTTTGAAGAGCATTTGGAGAAGTGCAAAGGCACAACATCTGAGTATAGTGAAAGTGTGAAATTCCCAAGTGAGGGAAATATGAACAGAATGCCAATTATATAAAGCAGTAACACATAGCAAATAATGAAAATAATAGCATGCTGAATAACATAACAATAAAATGATAAAATAGAGCAAAATGACAAATGCATAATTTAGAGAGATAGGAAATTGCATGTTGACAAACAAAAAGGGACATGGAAGAAAAATAATTAATTTAAGGCAACAATATAATGGGAACGAGGAAAGGGATATATAGCATGAAAATTATTTACGCTAACAAACAATTGAACATGATAAGACAAATAATTCAAAAACAAATCAAAAGATGATAGGCATATAAATCAACAAATAAAGAAAAAGAGGAAAGAAATAATTAATAAAAGAAAGACACAAATAAAGTTTAAAAATTCCATATGACATACAAATTGGTAACGGTTAGAACCTAAGTATCCCCAGAAGAGTCGTCGTGCTGTCGCGCTCTATTTTTCTCTCAAAAAGTAGAATTCGACGTGACAACTCCTTTTAGGATGGTTTAAATATAGAAGAGTCGCCACCTAACGAATTAAGGTGCATTAGGGCACTATTCTAAACTAATTGCAGTTATTTAATTAGTCTACATCACCAGAAATTTGGGTAAGGGTCAAGTTACCTCAAAAGAAAGGTGTTAGGCACCTTTAGAAGTCCACAAATATGGGTCCCAGCCAAATCTATATGTTATGTGGGGGAATTCTATGTGATAAGCAAAAGGTCAATTTTTATTAACTAAGTGTTTAAGAATGAAACTTCTATCGTATTATAATTAATAACTAAATGGTAAAACCATTAAACACATAAACAAAACATGGATCAGATAAGCGAGGAGACAGAAGAGACACAATTTATATGGCAAAAGGTTTTTAAATAATAAATCTAGACTACCCCAAATAATCAAACATTCAAAGAAAATAAAGAAAAGAGAAGGTAATTTAAAAGATTTGGACATGGGTTGATTTTATCCTATTCGGATCAGCGCCCGACTTATTAACAGATGACAATATCTCATATCGCATTGTCGAACTTTGCTCGGGGCAACTTCCATTATTTTCGTCTATCTACCCACCCCACCTAATTGGTATTAAGCCTTAAGGCGTTCTAGAGATAACGACAAAACTAACGTTCCCAAAAATACCTACCCGTCCCAACTTAATATCCAAGAGGCGTTGGACGACCTATTTTGGATAAGGGTCTAGACACAAAGAAAGTCTTAGGCTGCCTAATTAAACTCAGGGTTCGCGTCAAACAAAACACATAAGACTTGAGCAAGTAGCACGTAATGGTTTCAAATAAACCTCTTGAGTAATTAGAGTTGATTAGGTGATTAACATGCTTGAAAAGATAATTATTTATTTTACGTAATTGAGACCTATAGGCATGATTTCTAGGAGAGGCATATTAATCAAAGTGCCAAAAATTTAATTAATATGCTGAAAGTTAATGGACAGTTGCTGGTAATTAATTAGCAAGCGTTGAAATTTATTCTAAACTACTTAAAATTAATTAACACGTGCTGAAATTTATTTTTTAATGCTTAAATTTAACTAAACATGCTGAAATTATTTTAAAGTGTTGAAAATTAACTAAACATGCTGGAAATTATTTTTTATATGCTGGAAATTAATGAAACATGCTGGAAATTAAGCTTTTAAATGCTGAAAATTAATGAAACATGCTGGAAATTAATTTTGTATATGCCTGAAGTTTATGAAACATGCTGGAAATTAATTTTTTATATGCTGGAACTTAATGAAACATGCTGGAAATTAATGAAAACATGCTGGAAATTAATTTTTTATATGTTTCAATTTAGGCTAAAATTGACACAAAATTGGGTACAAAATGGCTAGAAATTAAATGTATTGTGGGAAATTAAATTGAATTGGACTGCTATTTAATAAATATAGTGATAAATCAATAACAGTAATAAAATTAACAAATGTCATAAGAATCGTTATTATGAATAAATTAAGTATATAAAATCAATGACACGTAATATATTATTTAAAATTGACGATAATAATTTGAAATAAATTGGGTGCCTGTAAATTATGAATGTGAATTTTAAGAAACGCTAACTACTACTACTACTACCACCACCACTACTACTACTACTACTACTACTACTACTACTATGCATTTAAAATAATAAACTACATATTATGCATTTACAAATCACGAATATGGATTTAAAATAATTGCATAAATAATTTAGTAATATTAAAATATTTGTGTAATATACTATCTTTAAATTAATAAATTATACATATACTATATGAAATTGGTAATAATGAATAATAAAAAAATAAAAAAAATACTTTAAATATTTTAAAATTATGAATGAAAAATGTCAAGATTTATTTGATATAAAAATGATAAGTAAAGAAATATTAATATCTAAAAATATTATTTTTAATAATAGCAACTTAGGAGGGATATCGAGAGGTCAAAAATGATTCGAAATAGTATGCTTTTGTGTGTTTGGTGTACCTTTCATGTCTAGCAGGTTCTCTGTTGGAAGTCTCAGTCGGAGGAGAGTCTCCTGGGATATGGGATAAGAGGGATCTTTTATTTTCTTTCATATAAGTTCTATTTTTTCAGTTTGTAATAGTTATTGTATAAACTTTATCTATGTAATAAAAGTTATGGGGGACTACTTAGGGGGCGGGGATTCTGTGATTTGAATATTTTTATCACTTAGATATCATACCTATAGGATTTCACATGTTAATTAATTAAATTATTTTATCACTTAGGCAAACATTCTAGGACCATTAATTGTTTTATCGCTTAGAAAATTATATTTTTAGAATCATTAACTAACTTTTGATGTATTAGATTAAGTTCGAATACGTCAATTTAATTTAAGCATGTTTAATCAATTTTTGACATATTAAAATAATTTTCAGCATATAAAAATTAATTTCCAGCATGTTTCATTAAGTTCCAGCATATAATAATTAATTTCTAGCATGTTTTCATTAATTTCCAGCATGTTTCATTAATTTTTAGCATAAAAAATAATTTCCAGCATGTTTAGTTAATTTTCAGCAATTTAAAATAATTTCAGCATGTTTAGTTAAATTCCAGCATTAAAAAATAAATTTCAGCACTTGTTAATTAATTTTCAGTAGTTTAGAATAAATTTCAACGCTTGCTAATTAATTACCAGCAACTGTCCATTAACTTTCAACATATTAATTAAATTTCCGGCACTTTGATTAATGCAACTCACCTAGAAATCATGCCTATAAGTCTCAATTACGTAAAATGAATAATTATCTTTTCAAGCATGTTAATAACCTAATCAACTCTAATTAATCAAGAGGTTTATTTGAAACCATTATGTACTACTTGTTCAAGTCTTATGTGCTTTGTTTGACGTGAATCTCGAGTTTAATTAGGCAGCCTAAGACTTTCTTTGTGTCTAGACCCTTATCCAAAATAGGTCGTCCAACGCCTCTTGGACATTAAGTTGGGACGGGTAGACATTTTAGGGAACGTTAGTTTTGTCGTTGTCTCTAGAACGCCTTTAGGCTTAATAACCGATTAGGTGGGGTGGGTAGACAAACGAAAATGATAGAAGTTACCCCGAGCAGAGTTCGACAATGCGATATGCGACATTGTCATCCGTTAATAAGTCGGGTGCTGATCCGTATAGGATAAAAATCAACCTGTGTCCAAATCTTTTACATTAGCTTCTCTTTTCTTTATTTTCTTTGAATGTTTGATATTTTGGGGTAGTCTAGTTTTATTATTTAAAAACCTTTTGCCATATAGATTGTGTCCCTTCTGTCTTCTCGCTTATCTGATCCATGTTTCGTTTATGTGTTTAATGGCTTTACCATTTAGTTATTAATTATAATAAGATAGAAGTTTCATGCTTAAACACTTAGTTAATAAAAATCGACCTTTTGCTTATCACATAGAATTCCCCCACATAACATATAAATTTGGTTGGGACCCACATTTGTGGACCTTGAAAAGTGCCTAACACCTTTCTTTTAAGGAAACTTGAACCCTTACCCAATTTTCTGGTGACGTAGACTAATTAAATAACTGTAATTAGTTTAGAATGGTGCCCTAACACACCTTAATTTGTTTGGTGGCGACTCTTCTCTCTTTAAACCATCCTAAAAAGTGTTGTCACGTCGAACCCTGCTTTTCGCGAGAAAAATGGAGCACGACAGCATGGCGACTCTACTGGGGATACTTAGGTTCAAACCATTGCGAATTTGTATGTCATGTGGGATTTTAAAACTTTATTTGTGTCTTTCTTTTATTATTAATTTCTTTCATCTTTTTCTTTATTTGTTGATTTATATGCTTAGCATCTTTTGATTTGTTTTTGAATTATTTGCCTTATCATTTTTAATTGTTTTTTAGCGTAAATAATTTTCATGCTATATCCCTTTCCTCATTTCCATTATATTGTTGCCTTAAATTAATTATTTTTCTTCCATGTCAATCCCCTTCTTTTCCCCTTTTTGTTTGTCTATATGCAATTTCCTATCTCTCTAAATTATGCATTTGTCATTTTGCTCTATTTTATCATTTTATTGTTATGTTGTTCAGCATGCTATTTTCATTATTTGCTATGTGTTACTGCTTTATATAACTGGCATTCCGTTCATATTTTCCCCACTTGGAAATTTCACACTTTCACACACTTTCACTATACTCGGATGTTGTGCCTTCGCACTTCTCCAAATGCTCTTCAAAAACCCTATTATAGAGAGTCGGCTAAGATGTGGTGGAGCGGATAGTTTTACTACAATGGGACCACGTTCCTTCTCGCATAAGAATACCCTTGGTCCGTGTCTATCCAAATCTTAGAAAATTCTAAGTCACACATGCATTAACCATTATGTGCTATGTGTTTACTATCCTTGTTTAAATTGTCATTCGACTCGTACTATGTCTCCAACCTCCATTTAAATTTCTTTAACTCTCAAATTTTGAACTACGTCTGACCTGATTCTTGTTCCAACAAGATACGTAGGCAATCCTTTATAAGGATGCGGTCCTCCTTTTTCCATTCTTAACAAAATATCCCCGTATTTTAAAAATGTGAAACAATCTTTATCATTCAAATAATTTTTCTATCAAATCTTAGATTCTCCCTTTCTTTCACCTTTCCATAATGTCATAAGGGTGAAAACTATAGCATTTTGAGGTTATTCAAATGATTTTCACCATCTTTTAAATATTCAAACGGTTTAAACTAAATGTCTCGGTTAAGCTAATTCTTTAAAAACTTCTCAAATCTTCAGCTCCCTCTTTTTCAAAATAAAATGTCTTTAAATATTTCATGCCTATCTTTTAACTATCTTATCATTATTCACTTATTCCCCTATCAACTTGAAGTACGAGCTTAGTATTTAGGTCTTGCTTAGAGCCTATCTTCTACTTTTTGATATCAATTCACTTCTCGAGCTTAAGTTCTAGGCCACCCATTCGTCCTAAAGTCCTCTTTGACAAGATGACTCATGTTTTCATATCATCTCTTTTTTTATTGGGTGCACTGACACTTGTTTTTGTTTCATTTATTATTTTTTTAAAGGTTGTCTAGCATTTGAACATCGACTTGATTGAAAATCTTCAGTATGACAAATATGCTCAACATCCAAAAAAATTCCAGCCTTCTTTCCTCTCACCCAATGTGAACTACTGTTTGTACTGTATCTCCTTATTCTCGCCTTACTCACACACCCTCTCAACAGTTGCCTTCAGCGCACACTGCTCTTGAAAGTGAGAGAGTTGATTCAGACGCACCGCAACAAAAGCTTCATGACTTAGAAAAGAGGTTGAATGAATGTCTATGTTCCAAAGGCATTCATGACCTGAGGTATGAGAAACTATGTCTACATCCAAGGGTTGAGTTACCTCCAGGATACAAAGTCCCTGAGTTCAATATGTTTGATGGGCATGGAGACCCAATCATACATCCAAAGGACTATTACGACAGATTAGTTGGCATAGGGCATAATGAGGCTCTCCTAATGAGATTGTTTATTCAAAGTTTGTTAGGTATAACACTCACCTGGTTTGTCAAACAAGACTTTGACAAATGGTATACATGGGAAGACATGGCTCAAGACTTCATTGGGAAATATAAGTTTAACATCAAGGTTGATCCGATGATGTGTGATTTACTCGAAGTAAAGGGAATGAATCATGAATATTTTAAGAAATATGCAATACGATGGAGATAGGAAGCTTCTAAAATACGTCCTTATGTTCCTGAAGAAGAGTTGGTCCAAACTTTAATCAGGTCACTAGATGGAATGTACTACCAAAAATTATGCTTCTTGAGCAGTCACAGTTTCGAGAGTTTGATTTCAATCGGAAAAAAAGTTAGAATATGATATCCAAACAGGGAGAATTATTGATGTGTTTACAATGCCAACCACTTTTCAAGAACCAAAGAGTCCATCCGATGAAAGGGAAGAAGATTTATCACCCTTCATACCTCAGACATAATATTATCAGAATAATGAAGAAGTCCATCCTGTGTTTGATTCCTGTCATGAGCATCTTAAATCTTATGACTCACAAGATTCTCAACATGAGGCTTATCATATTCAACCCTATTCTTTCCGACAAGATTTTCAAGATGAGGTTTATCATATAAAGTCCAACTTTCAACATCAGTCTTATCTAGTACAAAGTGATTTTCATCAACCAAAGAGAATGAGGCCTTATGCTTTTACTCCTTTGATTGAGCCATTGGCGAGCATATTTGAAAGATTGAGGGCCCAAGGTATTGTGCAACCAAGAAGGGGATGGATTCCTAAGTATCCACCTCCTAATTTTGACCCATCTAAAAATTATGCTTATCACTCAAACATTAAAGGTCATGATATTGAGGAATGTTTAGCACTAAGGTACAAGATTCAGAATCTAATTGAAAAGGGAGAGATAAAAGTACATCGAGTCCCAATAAGAAATATCTATGACCCCATCACTACGGGAAAAATCTTTATTCAAGGTGACCCAACAAAAACATTTTCAAGACATTCACGAAAGAAGTGAAAAGCACGTCACATGAAGTCATAGGGACAAGATCGTCATCACTCTTCATTCGTCCTTCTTACAGCCAACAAATTTTTCTATTTTCTTTACCTTTCTTTGTAGTTATGAACTATGTTTGACCTAATTTTTATTTGGATACATAGGCATCCTATTATTGGGTCCGGTCTCAATCTAATAAAAATTTCCTTTTTCCCTTCATATCCAATTCAAACACTTAGCTCAAATTCAAATTTGAAATATTAGGCTAATGTAACACCTCGTACGTTTCCAACCCTACTTGACAACTTTGAACAATGTTTGTTAAGTAACAAGAGCCATAAGTATGTATTTTGTAGTGTCATTGATGAAACATTTGATATTGGGCGTAGTGCATGTGATTAGACCTTTGCAGGAGGTGTTTGTGACTTCGTGGAGCATTTGTGGGGTGAAAAAGAGGCTTGGAGGACTTCCAAGCAATGGATATTAAGGTTAGGAGGTAAGCAAAATACTTGAACTTGAAGGATCTAACCAAATCCGTAAAGAAACGTCGAAGAAAGGAAGAAAATCACATTTTGGGTGTGGGGCGCGCCCAGGGGCGTGCCAGGCTGCTCTTGGCCAAAATTTTTTTGGCACAGGCATCCCGGGGGCACTCCAAGAAGCATGCCAGGCCGCCTATGCCAGAAATTTTTCTTCCATAGGCAGCATTGGGGCGCGCCAAGCGGCGTGCCAGGGTGCTTTTCACCAAAATTTTTCTTCGACTATTATGATGTATATAAGACCTTTGAGGTATTATTACTCCATATTAGTAGTACTACTCTTAAGCACGTTTAGCATCCGATTTGGGTTTAACTCTTCGCACAAGTATTTTATCAAATTATGCTCAAATAAGCTAAGAGTGGCTAGAATTTCTTGTTTTTGAAATTGAGGCTACGACCATGAAATTCGTGTGTGAATATTATAGAGACATTTATGGAATTATTTTAACATGAGATATATGGTGGATTATACATTAAATTTGATGGGTTAAGATGACATGTGTTATTGGGCTCAATTTAAAGCCCAAAATGAAGCCAAAATGCATAGGCCCAAAGGGCAAATGACCCATTCTTCCAAAGTTGACCAAGAAACATGGAATTTAATGCCAAGGAATGGCTAAGGATGAATTGAGGGATATATAAAGTCCAAAAATCAGATTTTTTATTCACTCTAACTCTCATGCCTTTCTAGACAATTACAAGATATTTTCTCTCAAACCATAATAACCCTAAGGCACTTCTTTAGGCAAGATCATCATTTTACAAGTTTGGGTAAGTGATTATTCTTATGGATTAATATATTATATGCATGGGAGAGTATGTAGATCATGATGGTTATGTCTAAAAGTGTAAATAATGCATTTTTGCCTTTTATAAAAAATGTGCCATCTTTGTGAATTAAACTTGAAAGGTGACTTGTGGTTTTGATGAAAGTGCATGGTATGGATGAAATATCAACATGTATGGTGTGATTATGTTTCTAAACTTGTTATTTTTCTATAAGCGTAAATTATGGGATTTTGGCCGATATGTTGTTATGAGGTGTATTGAGGTGATTTGATGGAGTAATTGTGATGTCGTGTTAATGGAGAAGTATAAAGTATGAACTTGGTGTGACATGCTATTGGTTTATGATGTATTGGTCAATGTATGGAATATTGTGGTATTATTGGTATGATAATTTCATAAATGGTATTTTCAAGGGGGAAATGTCATGTTAAGACAATGATGCAACTCATTATCGTTATATGCATTTGTAAGGTAGTTGGTGGTTAATGTAAGCTCCGTTATGTACTTGTATTATAGAGTGAAACGTAAGGAAGGATCTGGACTATTGTATGCACATTTAGGATTGTATATCCATATTGGGAAGATAAGGTATATAAGGTTATTCTATCCGTATCCTTCTGCAGCACATAGTAGTCACATTGACATTTTATTTGTTCCATTCCGAAATGTTCTAAGGTATCCTATATCCGATTACCAATTGTTATTGTCATATGTTTCCTACTCATTGATCAATTGTGATTCACATGTCTCATGTTCATTGACTAATGTTCCAAAGATCCCATTGTTCCAATAATGTTATGTTTCCAATAATGTTATGACTATCACTGTATCAATCTCAAAAGTAATGAATGAAGTAATGCACATATGGTTAATGATTGAGTATGGGTGGTAGCTTTGGGGGCAAAAGCCTAGCTCAAGTCAATCCCGAGATTATTGGATCAGGGGGTAGTCCTAGAGGCATAAGCCTAGCTCGGAACGAACCTGACGGGGGTAGCTCTAGAGGTAAGAACCTAGCTCGAGCTAAACCTGATATGTTGGTTTATAGGTGGCATCTCTAGAGGTGATAACCTAGCTCAAGCCGAGCCCGATATATTGATTTATGGGTGGTAGATCTAGAGGCATAAGCCTAGCTCGAGCCGATCCCAACATAACTTTATGTTATGTTAAGACCCACTGATAAGTCGGGGCCCGGGTACATTGTGATACAAGTGATGATGAATAAGCATGGAAGTAAAGAAACAAAGAAAGTAATGAAAGCAATGTGCATGATTCCGAACATACATAATGTTAACTTATCCATATTGGTTATTCATTTGTATTTGAGTTCATTGACGTATTTATGTATCATACAGTTTCTTATGAGCCTTACATACTCAGTACATTATTCGTACTGACATCCCTTGGGGGACTTACCTTACTTGCTGCAGGCGCAGGTGCCAATAGACCTCCACAGTAGGTTTCCAGTTATTTGCGGATCTTTGGTGAGCTCTAGTTGGTTCGGGGCTTTTTGAGTCACAGTTGTACATGTGTGTTGGTATTGTACATGTTGTATAAAGCGCAGACTTGTCCCGACTTTTAGTTGGTCTTGTAAATGCATCTGTTAGAGGCTTTTGTAGACATATGTGGGTATATGAATGTAAGAGATGTATGTCCATTTTGACTTGATGGCCCTAACGACCAAGTTTCACGTATATATATCACATGTTCCATGATTTTCGCTATTAGCATTTTATGTGCTTACGTGGTGGTGATGTTTCTAATGGCATGCATATGAATGGACAGGAGTAAAGATTGGTTCTCTCGGGCCTTATCGGCTTCGGGTGCCAGTCCTCCCCGTTGGAATTTGGGGTGTGACAGCTAATAGGCCCGACTCTTGAGCATATGAAGACAAATTCGAATTGAGATCACGATGTTCAAATGTAAGGAAACCATTTCTTTTGAACTAATATTTTTCTTTGAGTGAAGCAGACATATAAGACTCCAAAAGTGAAAACTGGGGCAGAATTTTTAAGGTTTCCTAAAAAATTCCACAAGGAAGCAGTATGTCAATTCACAAGGATGTGCAAAAGGCATCTTTTATTCTAAACTGGGCCAGAAATTTTTGAGAATTTCTCAAAAATTTCACCATAAAGTATACAAGCCTCAATCTCAGAGATCAAAACAATGACGAGGAACCAAGTCAAATAAATGTATGGGTCAACCTTACTTTTTGACTTACAATTTTTCTTTGAGTGCAGACAATAGGTACAAATGCCTCCACTGCCTTGCAACATCATCAAAGCGAACAACGACATTGGGTTCCTCAAACGGACCTTAAAACGACATTGGGTTCCTCAAACGGACCTTAAAACGACATTGGGTTCCTTAAATGAACCTTAAAATGGAATTGGGTTCCTCAAACGGACCTTAAAATGACATTGGGTTCCTTAAATTAACCTTAAAACAACATTGGTTTCCTTAAATGAACCTTAAAATGGAATTGGGTTCCTCAAACGGACCTTAAAACGATATTGGATTCCTCAAATAGACCTTAAAATGGTATTGGGTTCCTCAAAAGGACCTTAAAATGGTATTGAGTTCCTTAACGGACCTTAAAATGGTATTGGGTTCCTCGTCGGACCTTAAAACAAAATTGGGTTCTTCGCTGGACCGTAAAACGACATTGGGTTCTTCATCGGACCTTAAAACAGTGTTGGGTTCCTCACTGGACCTTAAAATAAGCATGAGTTACTCGCGGGACTTTAAAATAAGCACTATTGGTTTCCCCGTCGGACCTTGAAATGAGCTACTATTGAGTTTCTCAACAAATAAGAGACGACTGACAATTCTCTTTTTCCTGCTTTTGAAACATAATTCTTTATCCCTATATCTTGCAATATGAACTAAATTATATTCACTCTCCATCTTTTACATTACTCATAGTCGACTCATGCTATCCTCACTCAAATTCATCAATCTCTTTAGGGATCTTGTTCGTCCCTAAATCTAGAACTACACACGGCCTGATTCTCATAAAATTAGAGATATGTAGGCAACTTGAAACCAAAGTCTCGGCCAAACAATTTTAATAAACCCCTCTTGCTTTTCGATTCCAGCGAACCATCCTATCGGTCAGACAAAATTGGCTACTACGTCAATGTTCATTGCTTGATTATTCTTCCATCATTCCTAAGCAACAAAGGGGCAGCTGTTGACACCCAATTTTGACCTCCCTATGCCCAACTCGGGCTGTTATTTGACTAATTAATGTCGTTTGGATTTTTTTCAAACAAATTAAATTCTTTTATATAATTATTTATACAATTAGTCATACATCTTATTATTTTTACATTTCTTAATTATATATTATTGTTATTATTATTGTTGTTATTATTTATTATTATTATTTTCGTACGTAATATATGAATATTTTTGTTAAATAACGTTCATTTCAAAAGTAACTTTTCACAGTTTTCATATGTTATTTATAGTTAATTTTTTTTAATAATATTTGATATAATATTATTTCTAATTATTTTTATCACTATTATTTATTTATCGATTTATATGTATGGTATTATATTTATTAAATGACAGCTTAATTCTATTCAAGTTTGTTAATTTATTTAAATCCTAGCCATTTGCATTCGATTGATGCCAATTCTAGCCTAAATTGAGTCTAATTTTACTCAATTCTAATCCCCAATTCAATTCCAATTGACCCAATTCCCTGATCCAATGCAAGATCCAACCCATTCTAGCTTTAAATCGCAGCAGTTGATCTAATGTGATCAACTGCCGAGATCAAATCCCCCTTTATTTCCTTTTAAATCCCTTAACCCCAAAATCCCTAACCATTTTCCTCCTCCAGCCGCCATTCTGCTCCCTCAACTCTCTCTTTTCTATCTCCACCACTGTACCACCTCTACCGGTGTGACAACAATCCATCACCATGGCTTATAAACACCACCCCCATGCTCTTCTCCATTGTCTCACCTCTCTCTTTATTGCTCTCCTCTCTGCCTCGCTGCCACTCCGGACAACAACCAACATCAGCCACCTCCCTCTTCTCTTTTCCTCTGTCCACTTCACCAACCACCGATGAACTCCCACCAGTGCCACCCCATCATTTTCCAGCCACCATGAAACCCAATCGGTGAACTACCATAAAACAAAACCACCAGCTGCCACATCTCCCTTTCCTCTCTTCCCCTCTCGTGGAACCACCATACACCGACCACCTTTGATCGGTGAACCACTATCGACTCCGCTGCAGCACCACCACTAGCATCGAAAACCCTCACCACTCTGAGGTCGCACAAGTTGTTATGCAAAGAGATTTAAAAATCGATCGATATCTTGAATTCAAAGTTCTCATTTTTATGAATCCATCTCCGGTATGACTATTTTTAAATTATAATTGTTGTTATTGCTTGAATTTGTGATACACTCATTTGTGTTTCCTTTTGGACAAATTTTAAAATCTGAAATTCATATATCTCGATTGTTGATTTTTGTTTAATTCTCGGTGATTCTTGTTTGATTACTCCTTTTGGATTACAATATGTGAAAACCCCAATCCTATGGTATGTATTGATTTTAACACTTAGTTGTTTATGATTAGATTTGGCTCAATTAATTTGTTTTAATGCTTAAGGAGAATATTTTGTTTGATTGATTCCTTGACTGATTTACTGCCTCTTCTCTTGGTATAGACAACCCTTTACATGATCAATTTGGTAAATTTTGATTAAGTCTGTGCATAATTGATTTAATTATTTCAATTCTCGCCTATCTTACGCCGTGTTTATTGATCTACCCTCCCCTTTAGTGTTGGACAGATTTTTCACTCGCTTATTTATGGTAATTGTGACATAATTTGCTACTCCAAATTGATTCAGTTTATTTCTGGGAATATTTCTTTTTCTTTTCACTTCCTCTAATTGATTGTCTGAATATTTTCCTCCCTTTATTTTGTGCAACTCTCCTACTATATAAAAAGGCATCCCTCTCACTATTAAGGATGCTTTTCAGCCTCCGACTCTCTAAGTCTTATACACTAAAAAAAATATTTTTCTCTTGGGCTCCTCGCAAGTACTTGGTTTAATTTTTTGGCTTTAGTTTCTACATTGTTGCAATACTCTGGTTTGGACTTTACTGCTCGCTTGGTTGTGGTCTTCCCTTTGCTTTCTCTAATTCTCATGCTGCTTATTTTAACCAGTATGCTTTCAAACTCATATGTTTAATTTTGCAACTAGTTAATGCATGACCATATGCTTGAGTATTTGTGGTGTTCCCTTTATGTTTAGATTCCAGTGAAACAAAATGCTTGTTTGGACCTCTTCATGTCATTTGATGTATTTGGGGCTCTTAGCATGTTTTATTCGAGTTCTTTGAATGTCTTGTTTTACTTCGTATGTGTCACGACCCAATTTATCAAGTCATGATGGCACCTATTATGACCCACCAGTAGGTAAGCCAACTCGTAGTCCAGAACAGCTAGTAACTGACTACTGATAGAATTAAAGAAAACAACGGAATAAATATAATAGCAAGGCTAATATAACCCTAAAACCTGGTGGAGCCAGTACAAGAGCTTCTAATACAATAAGAGTACAAGGTAAAATATAGAATAAATACAAATATGGGTACAATTCGTCTCTGATATACAAAACTAAAGAACAGTCTAACAATAAGAGAGAGAGTAGGGATACTCCAAGCGTCAGGAGCTCACCCCAAATCTCCGATCCATAGTTGCTCCGCACGATAAGCACACATCAATGGCAATAACTCATACTATAACCTGCAGGCTGTAGAAGCTTAGTATGAGTACAAAACATATAGTACTCAGTAGGCATCAGCCAATTGAGCTCTAGAAATAATGTAAGCATAAAGTGACATGTAAGGCATGAATATAATATAGGCAATTATCCACGAAAACTAAGCATAATGGGGCTAATGGAGCTATAAAGATACTCTATTCCATTCTAACAGTAATCCGGGACTAGAGTATAATACTGTATATCACTAGTCAATATACAACTGAAGAGGAAGGAAGTATATATAATAGTATACAAGGCCAAATGATACATTTACAACTAGGATAGACCAATGAAGGGAGGGATATACAGTAATACCATACATATATGCATACATATAGGGCTAACTCAAGGGTAACTAACTGAAGGAATCAACCTAACATCTCGACGATCATGGCTAAAAAAGGAGGTAACACTAGCATCAACAAATCTCAACCCCAAGGGTGACTAATCACGAGATAATCTAGCAATAAATATAACTCACCGACAAAGACAAAGGAATAAGATATGTACCTCCAATCCTGGTTACCAGTCCACAACCAACCTACCATGAACTAACCATAATAACCAATAATAAAGTAACCGGCTAGTCTGGGCAAACAAATACCTAACCGGACCCCCATAATCCCGGAAGGTTCACGGAAGAACACATCAAATAGCAACCATAGCCTATACCTATACAACCATAAGGCTGATAGATATAAGTACCAAACAATTATATTGGTGATTGGAAATGCATATGAATGGATGAATGCAACATAAACAGAAATGCCATAACCATATCGTAGACACCGGACTCGAACCGGTTCCATAACCTCAAACCATACAGTAACTAGTATATACACCTCATCCAGCTCCGGAGCTTGCAAAGACAGGACCTATAAAGACCATCTTTCTCCGACAAAATGGTTCAAGGATGAAGGGGCCCCAAGAGGATTCGGGATATCCGTATACACTGCCTGGTCCCGATACAGGACTTCCAATAACCATCATAATTGATCTACTTTATCTAGTACCATATATATATATATATATATATGTAACACCCCATACTTTCTCGATCCTACTTGACGACGTTGAACAATGTCTACTTAGGTGTCGAGAGCCATGAGTATGCATTTTGTAATGTTATTGGTGAGATAATTGATATTGGGCCTCGTACATGCGATTAGACCTTCATAGGGTTGACTTGTGACTTTGTGGAGCATTTGTGGGGTTAAAAACGAGGCTTGGAGGACCTCCAAACAAAGAATATTAAAGGTAAGAAGTAACTTAAAGAATAGAACTTGAAGTATCTAACCAAACCCACAAAGAAAAGTCGAAGAACGAAAATTTGCAAAAGATTTGGGCAAGGCGCGCCAGAGGGCGTGCCAGGCCGCTAATTGCCCAAAATTTTTGGGCACATACATCAAGGTGGCGTGCCCAAGGGAGTTCCATTCAGCTTGTGCGCACCTTTCAAAAGTTGGAAATTTTTCTATGTCCCAAGGGTACCCGGGGACGTACCGGGTCGTTTTTTTGCCACATTTGTTCGACAACCACAGGACTATACATGGAATGATTGAAGTATTATATTTGTATTCCAATTTGGTAAAAAAAATTATTCGTGGACGAAGTTGGCGTCCAAATTATGTTTTTACCCTTTATGTCCGAAATGAGCCACGAGTGGCTAAAATCACTTGTTTTTGAGATTTAGGCTACGGGTACAAATTGCGTGAGTGGGAATATTGTCGTAACACGTATGAAATTATTTAAACATGAGAAATTATTAATTATATTGGGTTAAGTGAATTGGGCTCAATAAAAGGCCCAAAATAAGGAAAAAGACATGGGCCAAAATGGGTCAAATGACCCATTCTTCCATTGACATTCTAGACATAATAATTAATGTTATAAAGAGTGGCTAAGTATGAATTGAGGGCTTATATAAAGGGCCAAAAATCTGATTTTATTCATTACACATACACATGCTTTTCTAAGTTTTTCTAGAATTCTCAAGAGAGCTCCTTTTGGCTCTTCAAACCCTAAGTCATCTTTTGGACAAGATCATCATTTTTCAAGCTTGGGTAAGTGTTTATTATTATGGATTAATATAGTATATGCATTGGATATTATGTTGATCATGTTGGTTATGCTTGGAAGTGTTGAACATGGCAACTTTGTGTTTTTGTAAAAGATGTGTCATTTATGGCATTTAAACTTAAAAGATGACTTGTGTTTTTGATGAAAGAACATGGTATGGATGAAATATCAACATGTATGGTGTGATTATGATCCTAAACTTGTTATTTTTATATAAGTGTAAATTATGGGATTTTGGCCGATTTGTTGTTGTGAGGTGTATTGAAGTGAATTGGTGGAATCATTGTGATGTTGTGGTGATGGAGAAGTGTAAAGTATGAATTTGGTGTGACATGCTAGTGGTTTATGATATTGTGGTCAATGTTGGGAATATTGTGGTATTGTTGGTGTGATAGTTTCATACATGGTATTGTCAAGGGGGAAATGATATGTTAAAGCAAAACATGTAACTCAGTGTCGTTATATGCCATTGCAAGGTAATTGGTGGTTAATGTAAACTTCACTATGTATTTGTGTTGTAGAGTGAAGCATAAAGAAGGATATGGACTATTGTGTTCATATATAGGCTTGTGTATTCATACTTGGAAGTGAAGGTATGTAAGGTTACTCTTTCCGTATCCTTCTGCAGCATATTGTTCCTATTGACATTGGGCTTGTTTCAATTCCGAGGGGTTTGACGTATGCCAATTCTGGTTGTCATATATTGTTATTCACATGTATCCTATTCTTAGATGAATTATGATGCACTTATCTCTTATTCATTGACTGAAGTTCCAAAGATGTCATAACGTTGCAATTTCTAAAAGAACTATCTCAACGAGAGTAATGAGGTAAAGAGAGCTTGTTTAGTTTGAATAGCCTTTTTTCCAATCATGTCATGTTTCAAAGTCTAATATTATTATGATTATATTTGTACCAATATCATATGGGTAATGAAGGAAGTAATGTGCAAGCTAATATACCAATCCCTCATGAGCAAATATACCAATCTCTCAAAAGAAAGAAATTAAGTTACGTATGTTTGTTGGGTGCAAAAGTGCAAGAAAATCATAGATGTAGGGTGGACACGATTCCGAAGTACCAACAATATTATAACTCCAAAGTTTCTAGAATGTTATGCTCCAAGTTTTAATAATGTTATGACTATCATTATATCAATCTCTCATAAGTGAATAAATCAATCTCTCCCAAGTAAGAAATGAAGAGAGGGATGTATGTTAACCCACCAATAGAGTGGATGTATGCTAACCCACCAATAGAGTGGATGTATGTTAACCCACCAATAGAGTGGAAGTATGTTAACCCACCAATAGAGTGGATGTATGTTATATTATTAACCCACCACTAGAGTTGATGTATATGGATGAATGTTATTTTACAACCTACTAACCAAGTAGATGAATAATAATGGTGATGAGCATAGAAGCAAGAAGGAATCTCTTGCATATAAAGAACCTCTTAAATAGAAGAATATCCAGGAGGCAAGTCTCTTGAGTGAAGGTAACTCTCTAGAAAAAAGGGGTTTGTGGAGGATAGTATATGAATAACTAGGATATAAAATAATTCTCATAAATGACAATGACAGAAGAAATATATACATGGTTCCTCACCTACAGAAAGAGAATTTATTCTCATTGACTATTTCTCTTATACTGACTCCATTGTTGTTGTTTTTACTATGTATGATACAGTTCTTATGAGCCTTACATACTCAGTACATTCTTCGTACTGACCCCTTCGGGGGACTTACCTTACATGTTGTAGGTGCAGGCACTAGTAGACCTCCACAGTAGGTTGACAGTATTTGCAGATCTTTGGTGAGCCCCAGTTGGTTCGGGACTTTCCGAGTCACAGTTGTACAGTTGTTTTGATGTTGTAAATGTTATATAAAGCGGGGACTTGTCCCGACTTTAGTTGGTCTTGTAAATGCATCTGTTAGAGGATTTTGTAGACGTATGTGGGTATGTGAATGTAAGAGACGTATGATCCTTTTGACTTGATGGCCCTAACGACCAAGTTTCATATATATATATATATATATATATATATATATATATATATATATATATATATATATATATAGAGAGAGAGAGAGAGAGAGAGAGATGTGCCATATGTTTCCATGTCCATGACTTCCGCATAGTTGCATGAGGAATAATAAGATTCATACGAGGATATGCATACGAATGTACATGAGCAAAGATTGGTTCTATCGGGCCATATTGGCTTCGGGTGTCAGTCCGCCTCAATGGGGTTTGGGGCGTGACAATAGACACACACACACACACACACACACACACACACACACTGTGCATGGAATTGAACCGCGACTAAAAGAGTGTAAGTCCGTTAATTCGTTGCCCGAGATCATGCTCGGGACTAAATCATCATAATAATGTTCAAAAGGTTGGAATATCCCTCGACTGAAGTAAATAGTAGTGGTAAAATGAGTGGATAAATAATGAACCGAAATCAGCTTCGATCGAAGTTATAAAACCTCATTTTTAGTCCCAAAAGCTCATGATCTAGTAGTAAAATCAAGGTTTTGGTCTGAATCGTACTACTAAATGAACATGAATACGCCAGATAGTATGCATGCTATCACTAGTATCCAAACAATGCAATCATAAGCGCCTAAGCGTCTATAAATACTAGTCATGCCCTTTCTAAGGGTAAAACTCACATAGAGCCCAACTAGTATCATAACCACGGCCTCGGGCCCTATAACATATACCCCATATAACGAGGCCTCATAACTCGGGCCACCACGATAATCGAGGGCACAAAGCCACTACAAGGATCTAATCGGGGGAAAACCTCCTGAATCACTAAGTCAAATGGTAAAACTCGTACCAAAGGATCCTTAATCAACTATGGTTATCATGGTTATAATCGAGGGTAATAGGAGTCTATATCCATAACAAGTATTTTATACTAGGGGTTCGGGTCACATTCCTACCCCAAATTTCATAAAATAGACTAAGTCATGCTACACTAGCTACAATCGTATCCTATAATCCCTACCTAGCATGAAATCTATACTATACACAATCTCATAGAGAAAAGTAGACCAAAAGCCTACCTCGATGTCGAACCGCAACACTTGAATCGTCCATAATTTATCCGTCCTTGCTCCACAATCCCAAAGTGTCGTCACACTATCAAAATAGTAACCTACACGTCATTACGATTAAAATAATAGCCATATTGCAATATAAAACTTCGACCCCAAAATAGGGTAAAAATGGGCCCATGGGGCCCGCTAACGAAATTCATAAATTGAATCCATCACGAGGTCCCTCGAAGGGCAAGGAATGTGTGCTCAAAATTTGAGCACAAACAAAGTACAATTCGAGGCCCAAATCAGCCCCTAAAACCCGAGGAAATCTAAACCTAAAATCAAGGATTAAACAGATTTTGGGACGACAACATACGAAGGAATTAAAGGGGAATGATCACCTCAACACCCTCTACTCATCCCGACTACACATTATGATTCCCTAAGAGTTATTGAGCTCTTAGGACCATTAATGAGGAAAGATGCCCTAAATATAGGCTTAGAATCGAGAAAGTGAGAAATATAAAGGGGCTGCCAGGGGTACTTCGCGAACGCGGGACCCCACCACTAACGTAGGACCATACCGAAGAGACCCTTCGCAAACGTGGCCGGTCGACCGTGAAAGCAAAGAGTAAAGATGAGCCGGCCAGGCCGTCTTACGCTTCGCGAATGCGAAGACTAGCCCGCCAACGCGGAAGGTCAATTTCCTTGACCTTCGCAAAAACGGCCAGTGCCTCGCGAACGCGGAGGCCAATATCCTTGACCTTCGCGAACGAGGCCAAGGCCTCGCAAAATTGAAGGAAAAAACTTGGCTGCCCCAGATTCTGAAAACCAGCAATTTCACTAAGTCCTCACAGACTTCGATCGTGGGTTCGAGATTAGTTCGGAACCCCGTGCGCGTAAATGAGATATGCTACCATACCAAATTTGATATTTTGAACTCAAATGAACCATCAAAATTTCCATCCGAGGTCGTTTTGATTAAATAAGGGCCCCATACCTATAGTTCTATTTTTCACCAAATCTACCCATTAGTCCAAAACGAGTCTGAAAGCCTCGAGACCCAAGCCAAGGTTCTCCCTAGCCTAAAATCAACGTTTTGGAGCTTATGGCGCTGTCAAAATTCTCATATGATATCTTTTACTAGGAGTTTTGGTCCTCGACCAAATCCTTAATAGCGAAAGCTCCAAAATATAAAAATGAGCCAAAAACCCAAACGAACTGTCTGATAATCAAACCGACAGTTTGGGCAAGTCCTAAATGACCTGTACCTTCTGTGGGAAGGCTCGAAACACCATAAATGTGCAGAAAATAAGAAAATGACCTAGAGGGTCATTACAGCATCTATTACTTAAAGGACTTTCGTCCGCAAAAGTCAATGGATCCTGAAAGTTCGAATGGATGAGGTACTGGGCCCGCATGCCTCGAGCATGACTCCCCAGGTAACCTCTAAGAAGAAGCAATGTTTCAAAGGGATTTCACCCAAGGTATCCCTTGTTCAACCAACTTCTTACTCCGCTTTCCAAATAGCCCAAAGCTTAACCTCAACAACCAACTGACCTTCAACTGAACCGAGAACGGCAGATGCACGCATACCCATCCCACAACACATGGGTACGAAATCGAAACAAGCACAACCAAGCAATGCACAATCCAGGCTAAAGGCAATCCAAGGCAGGAATGATGCAACAAACTCCAATATTCAAATCTAACCTCCTTTTGCCCTTCCAAACCTGCTATCAACCCCGAATCACGAAAAATGTCATCAGAGTCTTGTCCGTGCAATCACAAAACACTAACCTCAATAGGCTGAAGATGACTTATCAAAAATCCATAACCACAAGCGTAAGAAATAACCCCATAAGGTGCTACCAGGACACATAAACAGAGGTGACCAAAGTATGCACTCTTAAGCCAAAGCTACAACAGGTTCGGATGGCCCTCGAAACTGACGGTCAAGAGTCCGAAGCACCAATCTTACGGAATCGAATGATCTGCTCCAGAATTCCCCACCGACTGTGGGTGGAACCATACTAAATCTAACTTGAGCATACTACCTCTGCTGAGCAGGCAACCCAAAATTCTGACCAAAACTGAGGAAACCAAGGAGTCAACCTAACATCTCGAGGATCATGGCTAAGCAAAGGAGCTAACACTAGCGTCAACAAGTCTCTACCCCAAGGGTGACTAATCACGGGATAATCTAGCAATAAATATAACTCACCGAGAAAGATAAAGGAATCAGATACGTACCTCCAATCACGGTTACCACTCCAAAACCAACCTACCAAGAACTAACCGTATAACCAATAATAAAGTAACCGGCTAGTCCGGACAAACAAATACCTAACCGGACCCCTATAAGCTAGGAAAGTTCATGGAAGCACACAACAAATATCAAACATAGCCTATACCTATACAACCCCCCATAAGGCCGATAGATATAAGCACCAAACAATCATACTAATGATAGGCAATGCATATGAATGGATGAATA
Source organism: Capsicum rhomboideum (assembly GCA_031232105.1). Taxonomy (NCBI): domain Eukaryota; kingdom Viridiplantae; phylum Streptophyta; class Magnoliopsida; order Solanales; family Solanaceae; genus Capsicum; species Capsicum rhomboideum. Next base: position 46,472,548 of record CP124717.1, on the reverse strand, counting down.
TGACATAAACCAACATGCCATAACCATATCATAGATACAAGACTCAAACCGGTCCCATAACCTCAAACTATATAGTACCAAGTGTCTAAATCTCCTCTATCTCTGGAGCTCGCAAAGGCAGGACTTACAACGACCATCCTTCTCCGGCATAACGACTCTCAGACTAAGGGGATTCGGGATATCCGTATACAGTATACACTGACTGGTCCCAATCTAGGACTTCCAATAATCATCATAATCTATCTAGTCCATTTAGTAGGATATATATATAAGAGAATTGGATCAATAGCATACTAGCTTCAGCTCCCACCACATGCCAAGATTCACTTTACCTTCCATGTGTCCCAACTCAAGAAGTATATTGGTGATCCTGCTGTAGTGTCTGACTTTCCTGTGGCCTTATCTTCTCATGGCAACATCATCTTGGAACCTGAAGTGATCTTGGAGTCTAGGAAGGTGGTCAAGCATAACAGGAAAGTGACTCAGCTGTTGGTGAAATGGTTTAATTGGCCTATTGAAGATAGCACTTGGATGTATAATGCTCATACTTTCAAATTGTAGTTTCCTTCTTTTGTCCTTAAGGACAAGGACTTTTAGTAAACTTATTAAATGGGCCTGGTTGGCCCAGTTTCGGCCCGGTTAGACCAGCCTAGAAGGAGACCGGATCGGACCCGACCCGAAACCTGTAAGTGTAAATGGTTTGGGGGCCAGGTAGGGGGTTGGGCCGGACACGGTAGGTAGCCCGGTAGACCGGCCCAGTTGGAAGACCGGACCAGGCCCACCGGTCACCGGACAGGACTGACCCGGTAACAATTAAATTTTTTTTTTAAAGTGGGCTAATTTTGAACCGTTGGAAGCCCAACGGCCAAAACGACCTTTATGGCTAATTTTATAAAAAAAATAAAAATAAATTAAGTTTCAAAAAATTTTCTATAAATAGGTGTTATTTCAAAAATTATTTTCCCACAACTTACAATCTCATTCCCTCAATCTCTCTCAATTATTCTAATTATCTCATAAAGTGCTCATTAGATTAATTATTATACTATTTTGCAATTAAAAATCAAGTGGGAGTTTCCAAAAGTACTCAATTGATCAACTTTTGGATACTTCGGCAATTTGGTATTATCGTTTCATCTCATACTTTTAATTTTTAATTAGTGTATTATTTATTGAATATTTATTTGTATTATTTTTGTGTTTTTTGAATAATTGTTAGTTTAACTTGTAATATGGATAAATTAAGGAAAGTCGGTAAAAGTGTTAGAAATTTTTGTCCCGGAAGTGCTAGTGGTAGTAAGAAACAAATTGGTTCCAGTAGAGGTAGTTCAAATACTCGATATACTCGTGTGACTTCGGTACCAATTAGTGAACCCTTTGAGAATGAAATAGGTGTAGGTGCTCACGATATGAATTATTTAAAGGCCCAAGAAAATTATAGTATAGAAGAAGAGAATGAAGTAGACTCTGTTGATGTAGATGAAAATGATGATGATGTTGATGTTACACTATAATCTGGCAATTTTAATGTTCAATATGAATCGGTTAATCTTCCTTCCTGGCGCCCTATAAGATCTCGTAAAAAAACTAGTATTGTGTGAAATTTTTATACTCGAATAGAAGGAATTACTCAGGTTGAATGCGATCTGTAAATACGAGCATAAGACCTGGGGTAATAAAGGAGGTACAAATCAGTTTATGAAACATTTGCGGGATAAACACCCAATAGATCTAGCTCAGATAACTGGTGGTGGGATAGTTGGGGGGCCCAACACAAACTAGATTGAACCCAAAAATCGGTAAATTAGTTATGAATTATAATAAATTGAAGGATCATGAAAAATTAGCAAAAATGATAGCTGTGGGTTGTTTGCCTTTCTTGTTTGCTTCTTCTGAAGCTTTTATTCATTATATTCAGGCAATTTATAATCCTATGTTTGAGGGTATTCCTAGAAGTACTTGTCGGTCCGATATTTTTAGACTCCATGCACAATATGTTTACTATTTATCTGTATTATTAAAAAATCTTCCATGTAGAGTTGCTTTAACTTCTGATCTTGGTCGTGCTATTAATAAAAATGATTATTTAACAATTACTTGTCATTGGGTAGATAGTAATTTTATTATGCAAAAACGTATTTTGGCATTTTTGTATGATGAAGACCGTAGACACACTGAAAAATTTATTTCTGAATCTATTACAAAAGTTGTAAGATATTATGATATTGACAGTAAAGTTTTATGTATATCTTTTGATAATGCATCTAACAACAACACTGATATTGACTTGTTAAAAATTGAACTTTCTCCACCGTTACCTGAAATATTTCATGTTAAGTGTGCTTGCCATATATATAATTTAATTGTAAAAGATGGTATTTCTTTTTTGAGCCTGCTATTGAAAAATTTAGACTTGCAGTTGGTTTATTCAAGGAAATAATTAAAAAATTAGACTTACTGAATTTAAAAGAAAATGTAAGGAAAATGGACTTAGACCGAGATTAATACCTGAAGAAATAGATGTTAGATGAAATTCTATGTATGATTTCTTAAATACTTGCAATATTTATAAAGTTCCAATTACTATGAATTTTAACCAATTTGCTAGAGTTTTTCCCGATAGTATGTTACAAAATTCAGATTGAGCTAAAATTGATTATATTGTTAATTTTTTGCAAAAATTTTATCTAGCTACGGTTGAATTTTCTGGTGCTTATTATCCTATTGTTTATAATATTTTAGCTTATTTAAATGACATTTCTTTATTTCTTAACGAGTATAAGTCTAAACCAGGTTACAAAGATGCTATTGATGCAATGATTGATAAATTTTAAAAATATTTTTTTTTCACTTTCCCCTATTTCCTTAGTTGGTGCTGTAATAAATCCATGTATGAAATATAATACTATGTCTGAATTTACTTCTCTTATTTATTCTGCTTTAGAAGTAAAAGCTAATGAAGAACCTTCTTTGTTTACGGCTATGTCTGATGCGAATAGTTACATGAACACATTATACAATCATTTTGCTGATTTACTTGACAATGCTTTACCGTCACATATTACACCGACCCCTGGTCCCCATCCTTCTGAGGAACTATCATCTTCTAAAAGACAGACACATAGTATGCCTGCTTATTGTGTTTCTGATCCATCTGTTTGGAATAGATTGCAGCCTTCATCGCAAAGAACCATAAGTGAAGAGCTTAAGTATTATCTTATGCAGCCTACAGAGGATCCTAGAGGTAGAATCAACAAGCTGGAATGGTGGAAGAATAATGAAAGATAATATCATGTACTTTCAAGATTAGCTAGAGATATATTGAAGGTTCCAATGTCAACCGTTGCATCAGAGAGCGCTTTTAGTCAAGGACAGCAGCAGATTGGAGACAACCGACACTCATTGGGAGGCAATGCCATGAATGTTTTAATTTGCCTTAGAGACTGGATTAGAGCAGAACGAAGAAATCAAGGAATGTTTGTGGAGCCGAAAGACGAAGAAGATCTTGAAGAAATAATGACTTCAAGAGAGAATTCAACACAATCAAGTCCAATGCTTTGCTTTGGTGCCATTGATTTTGACAATCCACAACCAATTCCAGTTAATGTTAATATGGGTGAATTGGAAAAAATGATGAAAAATTTATAGAATTTACAATTAATCAATTGAATTTTTATTTTTCAATTTAACTTTGTGAAATTAGTGAAATGTAATTGCAACCTTGTAATTTGTAAGTTTTGAAACATTTTGCAATCAATCAAATATTAACTTCATTTACTCTTTACATATTTTTTTTCATTTAAAATTTAAATTGAATATCTTGTATGAATTCAATACTTTTAATATATTATTATCAAACTTTACTTAAACTTAAAAAAATATATATTGAAAAATAATATTAGCAAATATTACTTAATCAAGTATTGACATATAAAAATTCTATGTATGAACATTCTTTAAAGTATGTATATTCTATAAAGTAGTATATATTGAATGTATATATGTATGTATATTCTTTAAAATAGTATATATTGAATGTTTATATGTATGTATATTCTTTAAAGTAGTATATATTGAATGTATATATGTATGTATATTCTTTAAAGTAGTATATATTGAATGTATATACGTATGTATATTCTTTAAAGTCGTATTTTAAGTAGTATATATTGAATGTGTATTAAAAAACAATCAAATTTCAAAATACTATTTTCTTTTAGTCGGGACCCGATTAACCGGCCCATTAATCTAGACCGGTTGCCTAACCTAAACAGGCCCATTAAGACCGGTCATACATACTAAATGGCCGGGGCTGGGCCGTTGGGGAATTATTACTGTTGGGCCCGGCACGGACCGGCCCAGTAAGAGTCACGACCGGACCAGACCCGGTAAAAATTACCGAATCGGAGTCGGGTTGACCCGGCCCGGCCCGGTTAACAGGTTTAACTTTTAGGGAGGGGAGATGTTGTTAGATGCTAAATATAGTCGAGTATTATTTTAGTCATTTCTACATGTAGTTAGTTAGAAGTTAGTTGCTCAGCACTGTTAGCTTAACAGAAATAACAGATTAGGGGATTAAGAAGGTATAACTGATTGTATAAAAGCGAAGAACAATGCTGTAATACTCATTCACTGATTAGTAACAATAATATCACTTTCATGTTCTATACTCGGAACTATTTTTCTACTCATTCTATTAACTGTTCAGTAGCCATTCTCTATTGTTGGCTTCTTAGGTGCAGAATTGGTGCTTCTACACACAAGTAACTATCACTTTCAAACTTAATACTGATGGATCTTCCATTAGAAACCCAGGACAAGCTGGAACTGGAGGAGTAATACGAGATAAAAATGGTAATTGGGTAGTAGGCTTTATGAGCAGCTACCAAAACATATCCATCACAAGAGCTGAACTCCTAGCATTGCTACTAGGACTACAAATAGCCTATATCAAAGCACAGACCCCATTAACTATTAATGTAGACGTTGAGGTAATAACCTCTCTACTTGAACATGATCATCCTGCTAATACTAATTTTTGAATGCAGGCAGTTAATTCTGCAGCTAGGGGCCCCGCACATTCTGCATAGCTATGGGGAGACAAATAAGGTGGCAGATGTCCTAGCAAAGAAGGGATCGGAGTCTAGAAGCTATAATTATATATTACAGTGGACAGTTCCACCACTGTTTATATGCCAGGCACCGAAAGTAGACAGAACATAAACTACTTTTGTAAGGCCAAAGCAACCAGTCCCCCACCCCCCCTTCCTTTTGTTGTAATTTTGTTAACAATGGTCCTGATGGAAACTCAAGCGGCTCCGCTGCCACAATCTCCTGTAATGACGCATATTAATTATTAATATAAATATCTCTGTTTCTACCAAAAAAATAAAATAATTAGTAAGAACTTGATCAAACTCCCACTTCAATTGGAACTTACGTACTTGAAACTATTTGTAATGTGGGTATTTCATGAACAACGATCTTTCAAATCAAGTTAGCCCGAATTAGGATAGTAGCCACATGAATCTTCAAAGTTAATTTATACTTTCAATGTGGACTAGTTTCAAAGTACATAACATATTAGCTACATGATTCTTTAAAATCGATTTATTCTCTAAATTTGGACCAGTTTTAAAGTACGTAATACTACATAAAACCCCCCCTTAAACTATATAAATTTTTTTACTAAAGCTATTGGGTGTTCATATTAGTCCATGAACTATAAATTTCTATATTAAAACACCAGGTGAAAGAGGTGTTATGTGAGTATCACACTTCAATAACTCATTTATAATATGATCTGTCAAAAGTGGCTATACATATATAAAATTAATATTTTTAATACCGAAGTTTTATTAGTAAGACAGTCGAATATCAAACTCCCACTTCAATTGAAACTTAAATACTTTAAAATGTTTCAAATGTGGGTATTTCATGGACGACGATGTTTCAAATCAAGTTAGTCTGGATTAGGATATTGCCTATTAGCTATATGAATCTTCAAAATTGATTTATTCTTTCTATTTGGACCAGTTTCAAAGTACATAACATATTTAGCTATGTGATTACTTAAATATTTATTTTCTCAATTTGGACCGCCTTAAAGTACTATTACTACATCAAAAAAAAACCTTAAACTATACTCGCTTTATAATTTTTTTGCTATTGGGTGTTCATATTAGTCCATGAACTATAAATTTCTATATCAAAACACCAGGTGAAAGAAGTGTTGTGTGAGTTGTCAAGATATGACACCTGAGCCTAACTCAACCCCAAAAGCTAGCTCATGAGGGGAGCGTTGTCCAAGTCCATATGAGCAAACCATCAGTTCATTCCCCAATCAATGTGGGACTTTCACCCAATCTAACACATCCTTAACGCTCAGGGCCCAACTGGAGCATGGACCAAGATCCCAAATAAGGATAGACCTGGCTCTGATACTATGTCAAGATATGACACCTGAGCCTAACTCAACTCTAAAAGCTAGCTCATGAGGGGGAGTGTCAAGCCCCGAATCCAATCGAGACATGATTGGCACCCGTAGCCGATAAGGCCCGAGAGAACCAACCTTTGCCTATGTACAATCATATGCATGCCATAAGAAACCCATAAGCACATAACAGCTATAGAGACCAACAATGAAAGTCATGGAACATGCTATATATATACATACGCAAAACTGGGCCGTTGAGGCCACCGAGTCAAGTACGACATATCCTTTTTACATTTATACACCCACACCTGTTTACAAAATCCTCTAACAAAGCATTGACCAAAATGAACTAAAAGTCGGGACAAGTCCCCGCTTTATACAACATGTACAACACCAAAACATATATACACTCTGACTCGGAGAAGCCCCGAATTAGCTGGAGCTCACCAATGATCTGCAACGACTGGCAACCTACTGTGGAGGCCTACTAGTACCTGCGCCTGCAACAAGTAAGGTAAATTCCCCAAGAGGGGTCAGTACGAAATAAGTACTGAGTATGCAAGGCTCAGATGAAACTGTACAACACATGAATATTTCAATGAACTCAAATACAAATGACTAATCACTGTGAGTAAGTCACGATGTTGCATTTTGGAAACCATGTGGATTGCTTTCATTACTTTCATTACTTTCTTTACAATCAATGCTTGCTTGTCAATACATATGTCACAATGTACCCGGGCCCCGACTGATCAGTGGGTCTTTTCATATCATATCATCATGTTGGGATCGGGTCGAGTTAGGCTTATGCCCCTAGATCTGCCACCCATAAATCAATGCATCGGGATCGAGTCGAGCTAGGCTTATGCCCCTAGACTTGCCACCCATAAATCCATACATCGGGATCGAGTAGAGCTAGGCTTATGCCCCTAGACTTGCCACCCATACTTGATCATTGACCACATTTGCATTACTTTATTCATTAATTTGAGATTGCTACTTTGATAGTCATAACATCACTTTGAACTTTGGAACATAACATTGTTGGAAGCTTTTGATCTTAACCAATGAATGAGAACCATGTGAATAACTTGACAACATAACATTATTAGAACCATAACACCATGGGAACCATTGGACAATAAACCATGAACAAGAGACATAAGTATAGTCACTAGTGGAACATTGGAACATAACCTTATTTGCTTTTGGAACATTATCCATGAATAGAAGGCATGTGATTCACAATTGATCAATGAGTAAGAATTATATGACAATGACCATGGATAAGCGGATATGGGATACCTTAGTACATTTCGGTATAGGACTAGTGGAATGTCAATGTGAATACTAGTTGCCGTAGAAAGATACGGACAGAATAACCTTACATACCTTGGATTCGCAATACGAATATATAATCCTAGAGGTGCATACAATAGTCCCTCTCCTTCTTTATGTGTCACTCTACAACACAAATACAATACGGAATTCACATTAACCACCAACTACTCTTCAAATGCATGTAACATCAATGAGTCACATATTTGCCCTTAAACATACCATTTCCCCTTGACAAAACCATTGATAAAATTATTATTCCAAAAATCCCCCAATATTCCATACATTGACCAATACATGAAAATCAATACATTTCACCACAACACTTCTCCTTTACACTTTCTTATCCATACCACATCACAAATAACCCATCAAATGACCTTAATACAACTTATAACACATATCAGCCAAAACCCCACAATTTCCACTTATAGACAAGAACAAGTTTTGTCGCGCCCCGAATCCAATCGAGACATAATTGGCACCCGTAGCCGATAAGGCTCGAAAGAACCAACCTTTGCCTATGTACAATCATATGCATGCCATAAGAAACCCATAAGCACATAACGGCTATAGAGACCAACAATGAAAGTCATGGAACATGATATATATACATACGCGAAACTAGGCCATTGAGGCCACCGAGTCAAGTACGACATATCCCTTTTACATTTATATACCCACACTTGTCTACAAAAGCCTCTAACAAAGCATTGACCAAAATGAACCATAAGTCGGGACAAGTCCCCGCTTTACACAATATGTACAATACCAAAACATATATACACTCTGACTCGGAGAAGCCTCGAATGAGATGGAGCTCACCAAAGAACCGCTAACAGTGGCAATCTACTGGGGAGGCCTATTGGTACCTGCGCCTGCAGCAAGTAAGGTAAATTCCCCGAGAGGGGTCAGTACGAAATAAGTACTGAGTATGCAAGGCTCAGATGAAACTGTACAACACATGAATATCTCAATGAACTCAAATACAAATAACTAATCAATGTAAATAAGTCACCATGTTACATTTTGGAAACCATGTGGATTGCTTTCTTTACTTTTGTTACTTTCTTTACTTTTGTTACTTTCTTTACATTCAATGCTCACTTGTCATTACATATGTCACAATGTACCCGGGCCCCGACTGATCAGTGGGTCTTTTCATATTATATAATCGTGTTGGGATCGAGTCGAGCTAGGCTTATGCCCCTAGATTTGCCACCCATACATCAATGCATCGGGATCGGGTCGAGCTAGGCTTATGCCCCTAGACCTGCCACCCATAAATCCATACCTCGGGATCGAGTCGAGCTAGGCTTACGCCCCTAGACCTGCCACCCGTACTTGATCATTGACCACATATGCATGACTTTGTTCATTACTTTGAGATTGATACTTTGGAACATAACATTGTTGGAAGCTTTGAATCATTAACCAATAAGTGAAGGACATGTGAATAAACATCATGAGAAATATAACATTACTAGCACCATGATACCATTGGAACCATTGGACAATAATCCATGAACAAGAGACACAAGTATAGTCACTATTGGAATATTGGAACATTAACCATGAAGATGAGACATGAGATTTACCAATGATCAACGAGTAAGAATTATATGACAATGAACATGGATAAGCGGATATGGGATACCTTAGTACATTTCGAAATAGGACTAGTTGAATGTCAATGTGAACACTAGTTGCCGTAGAAAGATACGGACAGAGTAACCTTACATACTTTGGATTCGCAATACGAATATACAACCTTAGATGCGTATACAATAATCCCGCTCCTTCTTTCTGTGTCACTCTACAACACAAATACAATACGAAATTCACATTAACCACCAATTACTCCTCAAATGCATGTAACATCAATGAGTCATATATGTGTCCTTAAACATGCCATTTCCCCTTGACAAAACCATTGATAAAATTCTTATTCCAAAAATTCCCAACATTGACCAATACATGATAATTGATATATTTCATCACAACACTTCTCCTTTACACTTTCTTATCCATAACACATCACAAATAACCCATCAAATGACCTTAATACAACTCATAACACATATCGGCCAAAATCCCACAACTTCCACTTATAGACAAGAACAAGGTTAATACCAAAAATAACACCATACATGTTCATATTTTGTTACCATGCTTTTTCATCAAAGGCACAAGTCCTAATTCAAGTTCAAATCACCAAGATAGCACATCTTTCACCAAAGGCAAAAATACACTATTCACCACCTTGCCAACACAACTATCATAATATACATAATCTCCCATGCATATAATATGTTAATTCATGAGAATAGATACTTACCAAGGCTTGGAATATGTTGATCTTGTCCAAAGTGTCCAAAGGAATTATTGTGCTTTAGGGTTTGGAAATGAGAGAAATGTTGAGAAAATATCTTAAAGGCAAGAGAGCTTTGAATGATTAAAATATGATTTTTTGATCCTTTATATAGACCCCCAAGTGGCATTAAATGGCATGGTCCCTTAATTAAGATAAGAATGGGTCATTTTCCTTTGGACTTCTCATTTTGGCCTTATTTTGGGCCTCAATTTGGGCCCAATAACACATATCCATTTATTCCATCAAATTTCATGTATTGTTCACCATATCTCTCACTTTTACATAATTCTATAATGTCACGACATTATTCTCTTACGAGATTCTCATTCGTCGCCTCGATCGCAAAAATAGGAATTCTAGTCGCCCTTGGCTTCATTGGACATTTTGGATCACTATTCACATTTCATGAGTTGATCATGTAGGAGTATGTAGGAGTGTATTGAAATGTTTGAAGCTTTAACAATTCTCAAATAACTCCAAATAACCAAAAGAAACCATCCAAGAAGCATCGTAGAATTGCGTTACAAAACGGGTCCGGAAAGGCACAAGATTTGTGCCTTGCGCCACTAGCTGCAAAGCAGGCTGTGGCGCAAGATCTAGGCCTTCTCTGAATTTCCTGCATGCAGGTGGCTTGCGCCACACCCCTGGAACAGGGTAGTGGCGCAAGTTTCAGCACTTTGTTGAATTTTCGGCCACTTATCCAATGTTTGCATATCGTCCAATCCCTTATCAAAACACTACAAAATACTTACTTAGTGATCTTAACCATCAAGTAAACATGACTTAAAGTCACCAAATGAGGTTAGAATATGTACGGGGCATCACCCAAATGCATCACGAAATCCCAAAACACCTCCTACGAAGGTCTAATCGCACATGTTAAGTCCGATATCAAATGTTTCACCAATGACACTATAAAACACATTTTCATGGAATCAAGGTATCAAGTAAGGTTAGAAAATTATGGGGTGTTACATTCTTCCCCCCTTAGAAACATTCGTCCTCGAATGTTAACAACATCGTCTTATATACATCAATTGCATCTTTACTTTACGTATACAAATACACATAATGCTCTTAAATACTTACTTGTTATTGTTCCACCTCTGCATTGTGAACTTCTTGGACCATTTGAAATAGATGGGGATACTTGGATTTCATCATTTCTTCTGCCTCCCATGTGATCTCCTCCTTTTGTTGATTTCTCCAAAGGACTTTTACGGATGCGACATCTTTATTCCTCAACCTCTTTACTTGTCGATCCAGAATAGCAATGGGTACCTTGTCATAGGTAAGATCCTCTGTAACTTGAACATCCTCTACGGGAACAATACGCGAAGGATCTCCTATGCATTTTCGAAGCATTGTAACATGAAATACCGGATGGACTGACGAAAGGTCCTGGGGTAGTGCCAACTCATACGCAACTTGCCCAAATCTTCTAATAATTTCATATGGGCCTATGTAACGTGGACTCAATTTCTCTTTCTTTCTGAACCGCATTACCCCTTTCATCGGTGACACCTTTAAAAATACCCAATCACCTATGGCGAATTCAAGCCCTCTTCTTCTAACATCGACATATGACTTGTGACGACTTTGAGCCGTTTGTAACCGTTGTTGGATAACTTTAAATTTCTCCATGGCCCAAGTAAGGCAGTTTCACCTGCTTCGAGCCATCCGATTGGTGATCTACATTTCCTTCCATACAAGGTTTCATAAGGTGCCATTTTAATACTTGAATGATAGCTATTGTTATACGCAAATTCAATAAGAGGCAAATGGTCATCCCAACTGCCTTGAAAATCTAACGTACAAGCTCGTAGCATATCTTCAAGTGTCTGAATAGTACATTCGGCTTGTCCATCAGCCTGAGGATGGAAAGCCGTACTCAAATTCACCTGAGTACCCAAACTCCGCTGAAAAGATTTCCAAAAGTGTGCTGTGAACTGTGCTCCTCTGTCTGATATAATATAAAGTGGAATACCATGCAATCGTACTATCTCTTTCACATACAACTTCGCATAATCCTCAGCTGTATAGGTCATCTTGACCGGTAGAAAATGCGCTGATTTAGTAAGTCGGTCCACTATGACCCATATCGAATCAAACTTCCGCAATGTACGAGGCAAACCCGTAATGAAATCCATATTAATCATATCCCACTTCCAGACTGGAAGATTGATACATTGCATGTAACCTCCCGGTTTCTGATGTTCTACTTTCACTTGTTGATAATTTGGGCACTGCGCGACAAATTCTGTAATGTTCTTTTTCATGTTGCCCCACCAATACACTTCTTTCAATTCATGGTACATTTTAGTAGCACCCGGGTGAATGGAATAGCGCGAATGGTGCGCCTCTGTCATTATTCGTGTCCTAAGCTCATCTATGTACGGTACACATAATCTCCCTTGACATTGAAGTACCCCTTCCGGTGTAATATCAAATGCCTTGGTCAAATTCTGCTGCACATTCTCTTTTAGCTGCAATAAAATAGAATCCGCAAATTGCTTCTCTTTCACTTCAGCTATAAGGGAGGATTCTGCTGCATTCTGTACCATAACTCTATCATCGGAGGATTCAATAAGGCGAACTCCCAAGATGGCTAATTGATTCAAATCTTTGATTATCTCATGCTTTTCCTTCAACTGACCCTTAGTGCTTTCTTCTGCCTTACGGCTCAATGCATCAGCTACTACATTTGCTTTGCCTGGGTGATAAAGAATGTCAATGTCATAGTCTTTTAAAAGCTCTAACCACCTTCGTTGCCTCAAATTGAGTTCCTTCTGCTTAAAAAGATATTGCAAGCTTTTGTGATCCGTATAGATGTCAACATGAACCCCATATAAATAATGACGCCATATCTTTAAAGCAAAAACTACCGCTGCCAATTCAAGATCATGTGTGGGATAGTTTTTCTCATGTGGCCGCAACTGTCATGAGGCATATGCTATCACCCGACCATGCTGCATCAACACACATCCGAGACAAATCCCGGAAGCATCACAATACACTGCATAGCCCTCTGTGCCTTCAAGAAGTACTAACACTGGTGTGGAAGTCAACTTATCTTTCAATTTTTGAAACCCTCTTTCACATGCATCATTCCATTGAAACTTAATTGCCTTGTGAGTTAACTTTGTTAATGGTGCTGCAATAAAAGCGAACCCTTCTACAAATCTCCGATAATAACCTGCCAAACCCAGAAAACTGCGAATCTCTGTGGGTGTCGTAGGTCTTGACCAGTTTTTCACTGCTTTGATCTTCTGTGTATCGACCTGGATCCTCCCTTCATCTGACACAATGTGACCCAAGAATGCAACTGATTTTAACCAAAACTCACATTTGGAGAATTTTGCATACAACTTACGCTCACGGAGGATTTGCAACACTTGCCGTAAGTGAGTAGCGTGGTCTTCTGGTGATCTTGAATAAACAAGGATATCATCTATAAATACTATCACGAACACGTCTAAGAATGGCTTAAACACCCTATTCATCACTTAAACACCCTATTCATCAAATCCATAAACACGGCCGGTGCATTTGTTAGTCCAAATGACATAACTAAAAATTCATAATGGCCATACCGTGTTCGAAAAGCTGTCTTGGGTACATCCTCCTCTCTAACTCTGACTTGATGGTAACCCGACCTCAAGTCAATCTTTGAGAAACACTTGGCACCCTGTAACTGATCAAACAAATCATCAATTCGAGGGAGGGGATATTTGTTCTTGATCGTTACTTTATTCAGTTGCCGATAGTCGATGCACATTCTCAATGTGCCATCTTTCTTTCACACAAATAATACCGGTGCACCCCACGGGGACATACTAGGCCTAATGAAGCCTTTATCCAGTAAATCTTTCAATTTCTCCTTCAATTCACGCAATTCTGCTGGAGCCATTCTATATGGAGGGATAGAAATGGGTTGAGTGCCCAGAATCACATCAATGCCAAATTATACTTCCCTTTCTGGGGGCAAGCCTGGAAGATCCTCTGGGAATACATCTAGAAATTCATTGACCACTGGAACCGACTGCGGAGTTAATGGTTCTGCTTCGGTATCTTTCACCCGTACTAAATGACATATGTAACCCTTAGCAATCATTTTCCTGGCTTTTAGATAGGAAATAAATCTCCCTCGTGGTGCCCCTACATTACCCTGCCATTCAAGAACATTTTCTTGCGGAAAACAAAATTGCACCTTCTTGGCCCGGCAATCTACCGTAGCATAACAAGAAGCCAACCAATCCATTCCCATAATTACATCAAAATCCACCATGTCCAATTCAATGAGATCGGCCAACGTATCATGACCACACACCGTTACTACACAGTTACGATATACTCTCTTTGCAACAATATATTCACCAACCGGTGTAGACACTTCAATTGATTTAATTAATACTTTCGGTGTCTTTGCAATTTTGCAGCAACCAATGGAGTAACATAGGAAAATGTAGAACCAGGGTCAATCAATGCATATACATTATGTGAGGATACGAGTAATGTACCTGTGACAACATCAGGGGAAGCCTCTGAATTCTGTCGGTTCACTAAAGCATAAGTGCGATTCTGGACCCCGCTAGTACTGGCTGCTCCTCTGGAACCCCTGCCCCGGCCAATAGGCTGCACCCCTCGGCCCAGTGAAGGAACCAATGTTGATGATGCAACAGCCGACCCAGCTGGCCGTGCTATACTACCCATGCTCCGCTATGGACACTCTCTAGCTCTATGTCCCGGCATACCACACCAAAAGTAGACATTCGTCCCTGACCGACATGTGCCTGAATGAATACGCCCGCAGTGCTGACACTGCTGACGAGGAAAACCTTCTGCCTGTGATCCATGAACCCCACTACTCTGCCCAACTAAACCACCTCTAAACCCTCGAGACTGAGAATAAGCACTCCCTGTGGAATAAGAGAACGATGGTCTAGGTGGTCTAGGAAATATGCGGGGCCTAGATCCTCCTTGGGACATCATAGGTGGTCCCATAGGTCTAGCCCTTTTAGACTGTCCCCTATCAAATTCATATACCCTTCGTCTCTGTCTCTGATCTTCCATCTTCTGGGCGAAGGCTTGTATTCGAGCAATGTCCATGTCCTTATTCAAGGCCGCAATAGTGCAATCTCTTACCAAATATGACTCTAGTCTGTCCACGTATCTATGGACCCTGTCTGTCATCGTAGCCACAACATTTGGGGCATATCGAGCCAAGGAATTAAATTGCAAGCTATATTCCCTGACGCTCAAATTCCCTTGACGAAGATTTAGGAACTGATCCGCACGTGCCTCACGGATCTCATAGGGCAAGTAATGATCAAGAAAAGCCACTTTAAACTCTTCCCAAGTAGGTGGGGTTGCATCAATATCACGGGATTTCTTCCAATCCTCGTACCACAATATCGCCTCTCCTTTCAACCTGTACGCAGCAAGTTCCATTGTTTCTACCCCTGTCACATGCATAACTTTCAATGCCCTCTGAATTTGATCCACGAAGTCCTGTGGATCTGCTTTTGGATCTGCCCCTGTGAAGATAGGAGGGTCCAATTTGAGGAAATCCTGTGGTCTGCGACTTGCTACTCTAGCCGCATCATCATCATGTGTCATTGGACCAGCTCGTCCTTGACTCTGGGCTGCCACTAACTGTGTTAACATCTGAACTGCATTCCTAAGATCCTGGTCTGTGGCATTCGTCGGTGGTTCCACGGGCACTTTCCTTCTTCTCGGCTCTTCTGGAGCTGAAGAAGTAGAAGCAGCTCGCGTTGAAAACTCAGTTTCAGCCCCACCTTGATCAACTTGTTCAGGTGGTGGTCTACTTGTTCCCTATCCCGCAATTCTGTCTATTCTCTTACTTTTCCCTCGACCTCTTCTTGTGTTCGGCATTTTGGACTATACCAAAGAAAAATAATTACCAAGATCAGATACAATGCAACTTACAACATTGGCTCTATTGCACGATCTAGAATGAAGAAAAGAAACAACATCCTAAATGTCCCGTAGCCTCCTACGTATAAATGTGGTGCACAACACATCGATAAGTAAGACTCTACTCAGACACGACTTTGTAGACATCCTTAGACCGACCTGCTCTGATACCACTTTTATCACGCCCCGAATCCAATCGAGACATGATTTTCACCCTTAGCCGATAAGGCCCGAGAGAACCAACCTTTGCCTATGTTCAATCATATGCATGCCATAAGAAACCCATAAGCACATAACGGCTATAGAGACCAACAATGAAAGTCATGGAACATGATATATATACATATGCGAAACTAGGCCGTTGAGGCCACCGAGTCAAGTACGACATATCCCTTTTACATTTATACACCCACACTTGTCTACAAAAGCCTCTAACAAAGCATTGACCAAAATGAACCATAAGTCGGGACAAGTCCCCGCTTTACACAATATGTACAATACCAAAACATATATACACTCTCACTCGGAGAAGACCCGAATGAGCTGGAGCTCACCAAAGAACCGCTAACAGTGGCAATCTACTGGGGAAGCCTACTGGTGCCTGCGCCTGCAGCAAGTAAGGTAAATTCCCCGAGAGGGGTCAGTACGAAATAAGTACTGAGTATGCAAGGCTCAGATGAAACTGTACAACACATGAATATCTCAATGAACTCAAATACAAATGACTAATCAATGTAAATAAGTCACCATGTTGCATTTTGGAAACCATGTGGATTGCTTTCATTACTTTTGTTACTTTCTTTACATTCAATGCTCACTTGTCATTACATATGTCACAATGTACCCGGGCCCCGACTGATCAGTGCGTCTTTTCATATCATATCATCGTGTTGGGATAGAGTCGAGCTAGGCTTATGCCCCTAGACTTGCCACCCATACATCAAAAATAACCCATCAAATGACCTTAATACAACTCATAACACATATCGGCCAAAATCCCACAACTTCCACTTATAGACAAGAACAAGGTTAATACCAAAAATAACACCATACATGTTCATATTTTGTCTATACCATGCTTTTTCATCAAAGGCACAAGTCCTAATTCAAGTTCAAATCACCAAGATAGCACATCTTTCACCAAAGGCAAAAATATACTATTCACCACCTTGCCAACACAAATATCATAATATACATAATCTCCCATGCATATAATATGTTAATTCATGAGAATAGATACTTACCAAGGCTTGGAATATGTTGATCTTGTCCAAAGAGTCCAAAGGAATTATTGTGCTTTAGGGTTTGGAAATGAGAGAAATGTTGAGAAAATATCTTAAAGGCAAGAGAGCTTTGAATGATTAAAATCTGATTTTTTGATCCTTTATATAGACCCCCAAGTGGCACTAAATGGCATGGTCCCTTAATTAAGATAAGAATGGGTCATTTTCCTTTGGACTTCTCATTTTGGCCTTGTTTTGGGGCTCAATTTGGGACCAATAACACATATCCATTTATTCCATCAAATTTCATGTATTATTCACCATATCTCTCACGTTTACATAATTCCATAATGTCACGACATTATTCTCTTACGAGATTCTCATTCGTCGCCTCGATCGCAAAAATAGGAATTCTAGTCGCCCTTGGCTTCATTGGACATTTTGGATCACTATTCACATTTCATGAGTTGATCATGTAGGAGTATGTAGGAGTGTATTGAAATGTTTGAAGCTTTAACAATGCTCAAAGAACTCCAAAGAACCAAAAGAAACCATCCAAGAAGCGTCGTAGAATTGCGTTACAAAACGGGTCCGGAAAGGCACAAGATTTGTGCCTTGCACCACAAGCTGCAAAGCAGGCTGTGGCGCAAGATCTAGGACTTCTCTGAATTTCCTGCATGCAGGTGGCTTGCGCCACACCCCTGGAACAGGGTAGTGGCGCAAGTTTCAGCACTTTGCTGAATTTTCGGCCACTTATCCAATGTTTGCATATCGTCCAATCCCTTATCAAAACACTACAAAATACTTACTTAGTGATCTTAACCATCAAGTAAACATGACTTAAAGTCACCAAATGAGGTTAGAATATGTACGGGGCATCACCCAAATGCATCACGAAATCCCAAAACACCTCCTACGAAGGTCTAATCGCACATGTTAAGTCCGATATTAAATGTTTCACCAATGACACTATAAAACACATTTTCATGGCATCAAGGTATCAAGTAAGGTTAGAAAAGTACGGGGTGTTACAAGTTTAATACCAAAAATAACACCATACATATTCATATTTTGTCCATACCATGCTCTTTCATCAAAGGCACAAGTCCTAATTCAAGTTCAAATTACCAAGATGGCACATCTTTCATCAAAAGCAAAAATACACTATTCACCACCTTGCCAACACAACTATCATAATATACATAATCTCCCATGCATATAATATGTTAATCCATGAGAATAGATACTTACCAAGGCTTGGAATAGGATGATCTTGTCCAAGGAGTCCAAAGGAATATTTTGCTTTAGGGTTTGGAAATGAGAAATGGTTGAGAAAATATCTTAAAGGCATGAGAGGTTTTGATGATAAAAAAATCTGATCTTGGGGCCTTTATATAGACCCCAAGTCATACTTAGCCATTTCTTTGGCATTTAATGTGGTCAAAGTGGAAGAATGGGTCTTTTTGCCCTTTGGGCCAATTCTTTTAATTCCATTTTGGGCCTAACTTTGGGCCCAATAACACATATTCATGTAATCCATCACATTTCATGTATTATTCACCATATATCTCATGTTTACATAATTCCATAATGTCACGACAATATTCTCTTACAAGATTCTCATTCGTCGTTTCGATCGCAAAAATAGGAATTCTAGTCGCCCATGGCTTCAGTAGACATTTTGGTTCACTATTCATGTTTCATGATTTGATCATGTAGGAGTATGTAGGAGTGTATTGAAGTGTTTAAATCTTTAAAAATGCTCAAAGAACTCCAAAGAACCAAAAGAAACCATCCAAGAAGCGTCGTAGAATTGCGTTACAAAGCGGGTCCGGAAAGGCACAAGATTTGTGCCTTGCGCCACTAGCTGCAAAGCAAGCTGTGGCGCAAGAAATGAGCCTTCTCTGAATTCTCTGAATGAAGGTGGCTTGCGCCACACCCCTGAAACAGGGTAGTGGCGCAAGTTTCAATACCTTGCTGAATTTTTCGGCCACTTCTCCGATACTTGCATATCGTCCAATACCTTATCAAAACACTACACAATACTTACTTAGTGATCTTAATCATCAAGTAAACATGACTCCAAGTCACCAAATGAGGTTAGAATATGTACGGGGTATCACCCAAATGCATCAAGGAATCACAAAACACCTCCTACGAAGGTCTAATTGCACATATTAAGTCCGATATCAAATGTTTCACCAATGACACTATAAAACACATACTCATGGCATCTCAACACCTATGTAGATATGACCCCCAAGGTATCAAGTGAGGTTAGAAAAGTACGGGGTGTTACAGGGAGGGTTACTCGAGTTCACATAAGCAAACCGCCCGTCCATTCCCCAACTAATGTGGGACTTTCACCCACTCTAACATGAGTTTCACACTTCAATAATAAATTTGTAATGTGATCTGTCAAAAGTGGCAATACATGTGTAAATTAATTATTTTTAATACCGAATCATTGTCCCATTTTAAAAAAAATTAATTATACGAAATATAATACAAAAAGGTTGCCCGAGTCCACATAAGCAAATCACTAGTCCATTCTCCAACTAATGTGAGATTTTCACCCACTCTAACATGAGTTTCACACTTCAATAACTCATTTGTAACTCATTTGTAATGTGATCTGTCAAAAGTGACAACACATGTGTAAATTAATTATTTTTTAATATCGAATCACTGTCCCATTTATAAAGAAAAAACTTAATTATACGAACTATAATACAAAAAGGTAAAAAGAAATCAAAGGTTTTTATCTTTTAACATTTAACTAATTCTGTTTCTCAGGTAAACCCCCATATTAGGCATCTTTTACCCTTTACAAATCCCCGACCATCCTCTTCCCTTCCAATAATGATATACTGATTGCTAGGATTAGTTTTGCGGAATTTCTATCATGAATTCAATTAAGAATTCATAATTTTTGGTATTTGTTTCAACCTGTTTAAGTGTAAGTTTAATTATGTCAATTAGGTCCGGGGTTAATATCTTAAAAGATCACTCAATTTTAGTAATTTATCTAGTAAAATTATTGAATTTTGTTTTGTATCAATAAAATCACTCAACTTGGGCCTCTGTATCAATAAAATCACTCAACTAAATTTATCATTAGAAAATGTCACCTTTCAGGTCTCCATTTTTTTTTTCCCGTTTTCTAGCTAATTTGTTGATTTCATAATTAATCCAAGTCTACTAGCTTCTATTAATTCGCATAACTATCTGCTTTTGGTGTTTTCAACACTACTTTATTGTTGTACAAATTAAATTTGACAGTATATTCTTCTATAATTTTTATTTTTTTTTAAATTTTCGTGGTTGATCGCACCAATAGGAGTCAGTGCTTGTGAGTAGGAGAACAGTCTTTATTGCAAGATGTTCGTCCACCCGCCGCCTTAGGTCAACTCAAACAAGAGGCCATGAAGGACATTGCTGAAGGCTCACTAAGTGCTTCTAGATTAAAGGGAAGCACTAAACTCACTCCACTTGAACTTGATTTTCGATTTGCTTCATATTTGGCATTCATTCCCCTCCCCTTTGTTGTATAAATGTAGCAGTTCTTCTT
The DNA here is from genome assembly GCA_031232105.1 of Capsicum rhomboideum. Lineage (NCBI taxonomy): Eukaryota > Viridiplantae > Streptophyta > Magnoliopsida > Solanales > Solanaceae > Capsicum > Capsicum rhomboideum. The sequence goes on along the minus strand of CP124717.1, from coordinate 46,451,669 downwards.
TGGTAATTTTAAAAAATCGTTGTAGTACTTCTTTTAATTTGAACGGAAGAGTCTACAACGGTGAACTGCTAAATAAAACAATAACGAGGGAAGTGCAACAATAATTGCAAAATTTAGTACAAAATATCCTACGGGTAATTTTCAAATGAGTCAACTTTGTTAAAGCACAAGCCGGTCCGAATAATAGAGCTATACAATTGAATATATGGTGATCAGATTATTAGTGTGGAGAATCATAATAATTTTTTCCACTAATTAGGTTCATCCGTTTTTCTTTAATTTTGTTTAGTTGTGGGATTCACGTTTATGTGGCATAAAAATAATTTATTTTGTCATGTTAGACTTTATTTTTTAATAACAAATTTAGTTAAGTGATTTTATTGATACAAAGGCCTAAATTGAGTGACTTTTTGGATATAAAACAAAGTTCAATGACTTTGCTAGATGTATTTCCAAAGTTGAGTGACCATTTGAGAGATTAACTCTTAGGTCTGTTAAGTTACTTTGTTGTATGCTAGTTCAGTTTTCAATGTTCTGTTATTAGTTGCGACAGGTGTCAAGTATTAAGAAGGTACAATGAGATGTTATGCAGTGTTTATTTATCTTTTGTATTAAATGCAGATGATTTAAAAGTTAATGAAACATTTTCTCTTCTTCTTTTCTCATCTCTTTCTCCTTCCTTTTTTTATTTCTATTGCATTTCTCCATTGTTGATAACAAGAGCCCAGTCTTGTTATAATGGTACCAGAGCCTCCTAGACCCCCGATTGCCACAACGACTTAAAATTGAATTTTCTGAGCCTTCAAAATGAAATGAATAAAGTCATGTGCATCCAAATCTCTTCATTTTCAAAAGAAACTGGGAAGAGATTAGAGTCCTCGAAATTCAATCAAAACAATTTCCAAGTTCAGCTCACTGAAACAAGGGAGACCAACAATAAATTGAATCTCATTATTTTAGACTTGTACCTAACTAGGTCGGTGTCATACCCTTCTTACCCATCTCCATCACAAAACACCAACACTCCTCATCTATCTCGAGTAAACATGTGCGCTTTGTAGAATACAATTCCTAGAGTACTCAAATTGGATCAACTGCTCACAAAATGATTGCTATTTACAAAGAAGAACAATTCTCAAGTAAATCTATCCTCAATGACTCACACCCCTTGTTTGTTCCTTCGACTTTCCATGTTTGTCGAAGATTCATCTTCCCTCCAACTCTAGTTTTTTCTAGCCCTTCAATCTTTCACAATTCATCCTATTCTTCTAGCCCTACCCTCCTATCAACCCTCGTTGGACACACAAAAACCCTATCATTTTCACCCTCCCATTATGCTTTGAACCAAAGCTTAACTTTCCCGATTTGATGGACATAACCCAAGGAGTTATCTTAGAAGGTGTGGAAGTTCTTAGAACTGTGTTAAGAGAAGTGTGAAGCGAAAAAAGCGACAAAGTTCTGCTTCACGCTTTAAGCGAAGCACTTGCTTCATTAAAATGAAGCGTAATTTAAAAGAAAAAAAGATTAGACAGAGCAACAAACCAACAACACATAATATAAAATACCACAATAACAATAAAGACGATATATCTAAACAAAAGTTCAAATTTAAAACTAAAACCAACAATATAATCACTGATTCCATGTTGCGATACAAACCAACAAAATTGAACACACCACAATAACAAAATAGAGCAGAAAAAAGAAGAAGAAAAGAAGAAAACCAAATTAATGTTACTAATGTTTTGACATCTAATTCTTGTTCTTCTACAACATTACTTCTTCAAGATCGTCAAAATCTTGTATCCCTCCATTATCATTATATTACTCACCATCTTTACCTTCATCATCTTCCTCAACTTCATCAACTTGTCCCTCTATTATCATTATATTACTCACCATCTTTACCTTCATCATCTTCCTCAACTTCATCAACTTGGCTTGGAGTAGCTACTTCTTTTTCCTTCTTATGTAAGCTTGAATTATTCTCCCTTAAATAATAATGGTTCTCCTCAACTCCACTTGCCTCGGCAACAACACCCTAAGTGAAATCAAAATCTCCCTAAAAATTGCTTTATCTTCAACATTCTCAACTCCAGTTAATAATTCATTGGTATCATTAATATTGTCTAAGCTGATTGGATCAATTTCATTGAGAGCTCAGTAACGATGCCTCAATGTTCTATTGTATTTTATGAACACTAGGCCATTGAGACACTTTAAGGTTAGTCTATTCCTCTTCTTGGTATGAATCTGTAAATAAATATTGGCAAGTAATTAGGAGTTAATACATTTGAGATATAATAGAGTTATCTCAATATATTAAAGCTTTCCTCTAAGTCTTTCATGTTTGAACACGCTCCAGTTTCTTTCACACCCAGATGAGCTACAAGTTAGATCTAAAACTCTAATTGTGAACTTTTATAACTCTGGTGCTTCTGAATCATAAAGCCTCCACCATTCAACTACTAAAGTAGAATAATTATTCAAAAATTCGTAACTATAAGAAAATAACTTAAAGCGTTAAGTCAAAGTTAACATAGAAGCATTCATTCACCTAGTGACTTCTTGTCTCTTTGTCTTATGACCGGTTGTAATCCAAAAAGTCCATCAACACTGTAGCAAGTACTAATATGATACATTATTTTATCTTGTATATCTTCATCAAACAACCAACTTACCAATGCACTTATAGAAACCCTCCTAAAGATCCCTATTTAGTAAATCATTCTCATGATTATAAAAGAGTAATAGGTTTAAGACTTTACCAGCTGCATGTAATAGTTGACGTAGTTGATCCATTCACCTCCTATCAATAATCTCAAAGACCTTTTAATATTTATGCTAATCAGTAATTTTTTTTCTAATAGTCTTCTTAGCTTTGTTCATTGCTTCATAAATGTAACTCATTGATGGTTTTGCCTCACCATCCACCAAATGAAGAACTATACCCAACGGACCATAGACTTTAAGAGCGTAAACAAAATTATGTCAAAAGGTATACGAAAGCATTCTGCGTACAACTTCTTTTCCTGTCACTTCTTTTGCAAATTTATTTCTATTCCATTCTTCTTAATTGAACATCCTTTTCAATTGCCCTTTTGTTTGTGCATCCTTTGCAAGGTTAAGAAGGCAATAGAAAATTTAGTCTTGCTAGGTTTCACTAGAAAATTTAGTCTTGCTAGGTTTCACCGAGTTTCTTTGATCAGTGAATCTCCTCATCACATTCAACAACAAAGCCCTTTGAACAATGTAAGAATGCACCCTTATTGCCTTAATGAAAACACCTATGAAGGGTTTTTCCTCGAAAATATCCCCGAATATTAAATTTACAGAATGGGCTGCACAAAGAGTCCAATATATATGCAGGAACACTCCCTTCAACATATCAGCAGCTATAACATTTTCAGCTGCATTAGCTATAACAACTTGGACACCATTCTCTACTGCAATCTTCTCTATAGTGCTCTAAAACAAGGAGAATATTTTGATGGAATCAGTAGACGAGTCACTCACATTAATGGATTCAAGAAATACGCTTCCATTTTGGATAATTCACCAACACATTGGTGATCACTTTTCGATTCTTGCCATCCACTTATCCATCATAATAGAACATCCGAACTTTATCCATTTTATCCAATAATCCTTCATAATTTTTTTATGTCTCTTTCAATTCTTTATCTAGATAAGTGACATTAACTTCATGATAAGTGGGAGGTTTCATTTCTGGACCATATTGGCCTACGACTTCAATGAAGGCTCCAAAAGTATTTATACAATTAACATAATTAAATGAGACCCCTACATCGTACAACCACTGTGAAAAGGCAGCAATTGCACAATCCCTCAAAACTCTCTTGGTCATATCGTATAAGTTATTTTTATTATTTTTCCCAGTATCATCTACTATATTTTGCGAAAAATAACATTCTAAAGGATCTTTCCTACCGGTTGATCCAAAACTTGAAGAGACTATTACATTCTCTGACTGTTTTTGTGATTTTAAAGGAAGCAACAAATCCTCAACTTCTCCTTCTTCTATTTCATCATCATCATCAAGATTAATTGGTTAAGATAACATTTAATGTTTTAGGTCCTTTTTTTACAACCTACTTTCTTATTTCTTCCCTCAGAATATCCAAACATTTTTTTTTACAGTCAGCCACATTACTATAAGTACCAATAAGATGTTTTTTATGGTTAAAAATTTTGCCATTAAATGTTAACTCATAGAAAAGACATGCGACTTTTGCTCCTATTGGTTTCACTAGGTCTTTTGCCATATTTCAACGTCGGATCAACTTGAGACATTTTTAATCACTTCTAACACATAAGAAACAAATCAATAACATATTTAAGAAGCAAACAAAGCAGAAATCGAGCAAAAAAAATAACAGAAATTGAAAAAAATAGAGCATAACTGGAAAAACATTGAGCAGAAGTGCAGAACTAAAAAAAAGAAGAAGAAAAAAATCCTAACAGAAGAAGTCACAACAGAAGTGCGAGTCGCAGCACTGCTACAGAAGAAATAAGAAGAAGAAAAAATACTTGTAACTTTACAGAAGTGGGAATGAAGACGCAACAACTACTACATGAAAACCCTAGAAGGTCTTAAGTGACAGAGTAGTCTAATAAAAGTGATACTCTTTTTTAATTTAAAATTGACCCTTAAAAGGTCTTCAATATGAAGCGACTGCTTCCCTCACTTTTCGCGTTGCCTTACTTCACCACTACAACCCCAGAAGCGGAAACTTCTATAGGCCTATATCGCATCAGTGCATCACAGCATCAAGGGCTCTCATCGCTGCGCTTCATCACTTAAAGTAGTGAAGCGGATGCTTTTCTGATCACTGCTTTGACTCTATAAAATTCTTGACCATGAAAAAATGAGTTTTGCTTGAGTACATATGTTTGATAAGGTATTTGTTTGGTTTGATAGTTATGTTTCCAATCATTGGGAAATGATTACTTGGAAAAGATTTTGTACTAAAGTTTGCTAGAGGTTTGAAAATATTAAGCCTCAAGACATTGTTCAGGAATTTGACAAAATCAGACAATCTGGTTGTATAGACCAATTCCAAGAGAAATTTGAAGAGTTGGCTAGTTACATGATCGTCTTTAACACTCTATTGAACGAAGCTCATTTTGTATCTAGCTTCATCAATGGCCTTAAACCTTAACTAAAACCTTTCATTAAGTTAGCAAATCCCAATACTATTATAGATCATTAAGAAACTGCTAAGTTATATGAAGAATCTTTCACAACCTTAGCCTCTCTTTTTCCTACCAGATCTAATCCTAATCTCATATATTCCAGACAACCAGCTATCACTTATCCTAGATCCCTTCTTCAAACCAAACTAGTTGAACTACCAACACCTAATCAGCAACTAAGATTAAGCATCCCACTCAAAGGCCAACCAATATATCCCCCTCAAACCAAATGACCAACCTAATAACCTTGAGACACCAAAACCGAACAATGCTTATGTTGCAAAAACAAAAAAGTAACATTCTAGGACATGTGTGTAAGACTAGAGACTATGTTATGGAAGGTGTAGAACCTAAACAAGAGACATAATAAAAGAATTAGTAGACGTGCCTGAAAATCTTAACTAGAGAGCAGTGGAAGAGCATGTTGAGGTATCCTTGAATGTGGTTATAGGGCTGAGGCTGAGCACTGGAAGTGGACCTACTTTGACTTCTAAACTACAAGGATATGCCAAAAGAATCCCAATACGGTCTTTATAGACAATGGCTCCACCTGATGTTAGGTGTATTTATGTATCCTTTCATGCTATTATGCTTGTTCCGATCTTGTTTTACTTTGATTTAGTAGATAATACACCTAATTTGTATGGATTATGATACAACAGATAAATTTGAGCTACTTTTGTGAATGTAAGTGAATTTAGGCAAAATATTCCCAAGAATGGGGTAAAACTGGAAGACATTAGCTAAGTTTGGAAAAAAGTGCAAATTCACTATGCTACGAGGCCCATCGCGGTGAAATACAGTGTGTTGGATGATGTAAATTGGTGCAATAGTAGAAGACCCTCAGAGTTTTGACGAAGTCACGAGACATGATACCACCACCATGCAATGCTAAATGTCGTAAAATACACCATGATGGGTAGTGTGCTGTGGTGGAACATAAGTGTCAAGACCCAAAATTCAAGTCCGAATGGCACCTATCGTACCCCTATAATCGGCAAGCCAAGCCAACACTCAAACAATAATAAGCAAAGTAAATATACGAAAGAAATAATAATATCAAATCTAAGTACAAAATTGCATGAACATCTTAATAAAATGTAAACCAACATACAACACCCAAAATCCATAAGTCAAAAAGTACAATCCTCTAAAGATTATTCAATACAATGGGTGTCTAGGTATCTCGATATAAGGAAAAATAATATAAATAAGATAGGGAAGATTCGATAGGCACTGGGATCAATAAGCCGCTACCTCAGTGAAGTAATCTCTAAAGTAGACTCTGACTCAGCGCCGAGGACAATTGGCTCAGTAACTACACGTAAAGTGCAGAAATAAAAAATTGTGAGTACTAATCCACGTGTTTTAAACAACATCATCAACTAACTCTAACTCAAAGTGAAGGCGATAACCACCTAGTATACTATTACCAGCTATATCCTCGAATACCTGCCAAATTAGGAAAGCCACAACTAATCTAACAGTCAAGCAAAAGTAATAGGGATACAACACGGTCCAAAAACCCTCAAATCAGAATAGAGTAAATAATAAACCACTGTTCACAATGATATCAGTATAAGTCAAATGAGGATGATGAGATGAGTGCATATGATACAATGTATGCTACAGTACACACTCGTTGTCCTGTATAGATAGCTAGGCCCCATGGGGGACTTGCGAGATTCATATACCTGCCCATAACAATTTTTCATCGGGCATGCAAATCATCAATCCGCTAGGAACAATTTTTCATTAGGTACACAAGTCATAAATCAATAAAATCCCACTAGAAATACTTTTCCATCGATCATGCAAGTAAGAAATCTGTAAAATCTTGCTCGAAATACTTTCCCATCGAGCATGCTAGTTAAAAAGGTAAAATCCAATCATCATCATCAACTTACCCGAATAACCCTCATAAGAGAGAGTACAATCATCATCATCAACTATCCTGCTCGATAAATTACTAACTCACTCTTTACACTATAACCCAACTATCAAGAATAAGCGAAACTAATCCAACCAAGCCAATTATTCATTCTATCCCTTCACATAACACTGATACCCGTATAGATACTCATCATCTCATCTATACAGGACCCCCATATTTCCATTACTCCTTATACAAGTAACTAACACAAAAATACTTTGAAAGAGAATCAAAGAAAGCCTCAACTTGCCTTAAAGAAAGTCCGAGAAGTCAAGCCAAAGCTTTACCCTTTTGTATAGTCTTTGAACAAGCCCAATCAGATCAAATACGTATTCTACGTAAGAAAATAAAACCATAGATATCCATATTTCCATACTTAAATTTTGGGTCCAAAATATCAATCCAAAAGTCAATCCCGAGTCCACAAAGGCAAAAGATATTTTATTTGAAAATCACATTACCCATAACTTAAGAAAATCAAATTTGAAATTTCATCAAAAATAAAATTAAAATCAACCTTCAAATCATAAAAAAAATATTATTTCTTAACTTTACCTCAAAATTCCCAAATGTTCTCACTTAAAAACTAAGATTTGACGATGAAATCATAAATAAATCATTGGAAAATGTGGAAATAGAGTATAAGAATCATAACAAAGAAGAATCCTTGAAAAATACCTTTTGAATCTCCAAAAAATGAGTTCCCAAGCTTCAAGAATTGAATTATAGGGGCTATGTTTGAAAAAGGAATTAAATATCTGTCCAGGCAATTTTCTTCATTGCGATTGCTGACAGACCATCTTAGTTGTGACACTAACCTAGACCAGGCCCTCGCAAATGCAATGAATAATTTCCTCTGACCTAAAACTAGATGGCTTTGCCCTTCGTGATTGTGATCTCCCCTCCGTGATTGCCATGAACGAGCTCAAGGCCCTCTATGAACGCGATAAATAGGTTTCGAACGGGAAGGAAAAAATTGCCTTGCACCAGCAATAGACACTAGTTTTGCATCCAACCCAAACACAAGCGCACACGGTCTAACAAGAAATATAGAACTTGTAATTCCATCTATTGATCCCTCAAGGATTTGACGCATTGATTAACTAGTTAAATTTTTATTGTCGCTATTTAGTAAGAAACAAATAATAAAGAGTGATTTTCTATTTTAATTATAAAAAAAAGCAAATAGAATCAAGTAATAGATTTATATGTTGAAATTTAGATTAGAGAGATTATCTAGGGTGATGGTATTTTGACAATCCAGTTGGATCTTCAAATCATACGTTTAGTTAATTTCCCGAGTTACTAGTTGTGGGTTGATATTTGTGATGTTGAGCATCAATTCAAACAAACTATACATCTATTTGACTATTCTAACTCCTATATTCCTATGGCCGTTGGTCGATAGTGAAGTGCATCTGATTTGTCTTTCGTATCAACTGAGTAAGGCTAATGGGTGTATCCCTATCCACATTAGCGAATTGTTCCTCCTTCCCTATAGAGTTCATAACCAAGCCCCACCTTCCCTTAGTGTACATGCAATTTCCCTATTCCTAGTCCAAATTACGCACTATAGATAATGTTTGAGAGATTGTCAAACTTTAAAATAATTGAGACCAAGGGAAGATAATTAACTCAATAAAAGAAAATCAAACCAAACAATATGATATTCAAACCACAACGTCCATTATTTAACCACAACCTTAGATATTAGAAGTTTAGCTTTTCATGAATTGATTAGAGAAAATCGGATTCATGAAGTAGTGATGAACTAATGATTAAAGAATGAATAAATAATTAAGTTCTTCCTCTCCTCTCTGAGTTTCTATTCTTCAATAATGACTAAAAATAAGTTAAAAGGAGGGTTATATAGAGTCTCAAAAGTATCAGGTCAGATCCGGGTCATGTAGGTCAATCCAGGCCAAAATTGACTTGGAATTGCACTGTTGCGGTACCCTGTGCAGTGCAGTAGACCATTTGGACAACCTAATTGCAAGGGTGAGTTGAGGGCACCAAATTATACTGTTGCGGTGCTTGGGGCATCCCCTTAGTGTATTTTTGGCATTTTCATCTCATTTTGTTCCCATTAAGCTCCTATCTTGATCTAACACCTTTAGACATGCTCCGAATCATCTTTCTTGCTCTTATTCAGACTTTAAAGCTCATCTTATACTCTATTCTGCTTCAAATTCATGTAAAATCTATTGTTCTTCATCCTACACATCAAAAAAAGTTGCATAAGCTTAATTCATATAAAATAAGCTCAAAACCATACTAAAATGAAGTAAAATGTTAGGCAACTGATAGTATAAATGCATGGATTTTAGCCTCACATCAATAAGTAATAAGGAAAAGGCCAAAAACTCTTCAAATGGGAGAATTTGTTTGAAACCCCATGAACATAAACCAACTATGCTACTAGATTAAAAATGATATTCCAGACTCAACGGAATCTTCAAATCACCGACTAGAGATCACATGGACCAAATGTTGACCAAAGTCAAACCTATGCCTTAAACTTTCAACTTTCCAACCAACTACTCAAAATCTATCAAAATGTCTCGAGATCAGAACCAAAGGCCCTACTAACCCAAAAATAACATTCTAAAGCTAACAAATTTGTCAAAACTCCTATATGACCTTGTTATCATCAAATGTTAACTTTGGTCAACTATTCCAACTTCCAATCATTCCAAAATGAAAAACTTACACAATTCTCAACCGACTATCTTTGGAACTGTGCCACCCACATCCATAGACCACAACTACCATAAAGTAACTCCAAAGAGGGGAAAATGGTCAAAATGCGCTAAAATTTTAAAAAATCATTATGAGGGTTATTACATCATCCACCATTAAAACACATATTTGTCCTCAAGCATAAGGATAAGGAAGGTAACTCAACTATCTAAAAGATGGATCCTACTCTGTCTCCTAAGTGTCCTCCTCAACCAGTTGATACTTCTACTGAACCTTTACTGAAGTGATTTTCTTAGATCTTAATTTCCAAATCTGTTTATCCAAAATGGCCATGGACGCCTCCTCAAATGTTAAATTCTGGTCCAAATCTATTAAATCACATGAGATCCATCAAAATAATACTTTTTCAACATCGAGACATGGAAAATTATATGTAACATGGAAAATTAGATGTACAACTGAAAGACCTAGAGATAAGTCCAACTCATAAGCCATTTCTTCAATACACGAAAGAATCTCAAAAGGACCAAAAAACTTAGGGCTAAGCTTGTCCTTCTTCCCAAACCCCATCACACCCTTAATAGGTGATACTTTCAACAGAACCGACTCATTAACCATGAACTCTAAATCACAAACTCTCCAATCCACAAAACTCTTTTACCTACTCTAGGTTGTCAAAAGCTGGTCCTAAATCAACCTCGCCCTCTCCCTGGAATATCTTAAAAAGCTTGTACCCCATGGCTTAACCTCAAAAGAATCAAATCAACTAACCACAGATCTACAATCTCCCCAATACAATATTTCCAATGGTGCCATCAGAATGCTAAAATGGTAACTATTATTGTATGTAAACTTTGCTAAATGGTCCCACTGACCATCAAAGTCAATCAAATAACCTCGAAGCATATCCTCCAATACTTGAATAGTCCTCTTTGACTAACCTTCTGTTTGAAAAAAGTTGTACTATCTCTAACTGAATGAGCAACTCTCGCTGCATAGAACTCCAAAATGTGATGTAAATTGAGTACCTCTATTTGACATAATGGAAATAGGCACACCATGCAACGAAATAATCTCTCTAATGTAGATTTTATCTAACATTTTGTATTACAATTAGTGTTAACTGGTACAAAATGAGCTGATTTGGTTAATCTATCATAATCACCTAAATGTAATCAAACATCCCCAATGTCTGGGAAAATCAACCACAAAGTCTATAGTAATATGCTCCCACTTCCACTCAGGTATAGGAATTATCTGGGTCATACCACCCGATCTTTGATGCTCAAACTTCACTTACTAATAATTCAAACACTTTGTTATGAACTCTGGGATTTCCCTCTTCATCCTTGATGTCACCCAAATCATATATCACAATGAAGTCACTGATCAAATATAGAATCAAACTAGGTTGGGGTTGATTTCATAGGGAATATGGATAGAAACCAGGTCAATGTGGTTGTTTAAACTAGTAGTCAGTTATATTTAAAAGGGGGAATTCTAGTAGCAAGTAGCAGTTTGTAAAAGTAAGCAGACAAGTAATAAAGTATGAGAACTTATTATTTTGTTATCAATCAATGAGAATGGACTAGGACTGTGTTCCCCATTATTTCATAACTCATTAAGCGTAGCTTACTAGTGATATATCTTAGTGCTTGTATGCAAAACTAACAAGTTAAGTTCACCTAAACGTCTTTCAACCCTAATTAGATGAATATCACTCTAATCCCTAAGTTCACCTAAATGTCTTTCAACCCTAATTAGATGTATATCACTCTAATACCTTTCAATCTTCAAGTGTTTACTTATTAACCCTTGTTCGTAGCATCAAATTAATTTTTTGGTTAAGGGTCAAGTTATTTGATGAGGTTTAGAAGACTCATATCTCTATTTTTAATATCTTTTCCTAATCTCTAACTTTTTTGTACCACCCCAAAATTTTCTCAAGGTTAAACCCAAACTTAGATTAGAAAACCAGTTGAAAAATCAAAGTTTCAGACCTGTATAACTCAAGGTATGAGTCATACTATGGACCACAAGTCGTGGTATGACTCATGGTATGTTTTCCTAAGTTCTTCCCTGTTACCATTCACTGCGACTCATTGTATGACTCGTGGTATCAAAGTATGGGTCATACTGTAGACCCATGGTTTCTTAATCAAAATCTGTCTAAATCAATCCTAGGAACATGAGTCAAACCATAACTCATGGACCCAATATATGAGTTGTACAATGACTTTCAAGATGTAGTTTTCAGAAAATCACTTATGTTTTTAAAAGAGAAAATAAGCTTTTTCCAATTCTTTAAAGCCCTATACTATGTCGTTGTACATTCCATTGAAGGGGATTAAAGGTTAAACAATCTGTCTTCCCTATATTAGTGTGTATTAAACACGCCAAAGTCATAAAAGAAAGAAAGAAATGCTCTTAAGGTTCCAAGTCTAGAGTTCATCTTGTCAAGTCTCCACTCTAAGTTTCTATTCAAGATTCTTTAGTAATCAAGTATGTGGGAGTTCAGTAAGGGTTTCCTTTTATCCTTATGCCCAAAAACTTTAGATTGTCATTATGATTTCCATGACTTTATGATTTAGGGTTTATTCCCAATTATACATATTTCTTGAAGTTTGCTTTACTTATAATATTTTATGATTATGGTTCATGTTAAAAATGACTATGCGTGATTTCTAATGGTTCCAATTCAGTTATTATATTATTTGATGAACTAAACATAATTTGATAGATTTCAACTTATTTTAGTAAAACTTGGCATGTTATGAACATATAATCCCATAATTTAGTGAATTTAGCATGACTAGTTCCAGTATTTAAGAGCTTCTGTAAACATAATAATTTAAACTAGTTCATGCTTTACTCTCATACCACCGTTTATCTACTAAGAGCAAATATAATATTGTTTTGAGAGTAGTATTTAGCATCGAGCGAATACGAGTTCTAGATAACCCAAGTTCAAGAACAACGTGCCAACGTATGATATATTTAGTGGATCCACCTCATTTTAGGTTCTATACTGATGGAAGGGTATAGAGAAGCACTCCCCGATATGGGCTAGATATTGGACTCCATATTCTTTACATGGTTTACGTTGGTTAGAAGAGATTCTTTCTATAAATGATTTAAAAACATGACATCCATGTATGACTCATAGTTTTAAGCTTAGTTAAACTATTTCATGACTTATAGATATACTTTATGCTTCTAGTTTATGATTATAATTTGAGTCATTATACTACAGTTTTGATACTTCTATACAGTTTTGCTCATTGCATCCACATTCAGTTTAAAGCATATTTTTAGTATATTTATGGCATTGCGTACCTCAAATACTCAGTACTTCATATATTACTGACCGCATACTTTTTCTTTGTGCTATCCTATCATGATATAGATTTAGGTGTTCGCTCTCATCACTGCAGTTAGATACACTTTTAGTGCTTAGTTTAAATATTTGGTGAGTCCTAATGATTCAGGGACGATTGAAGTTTACTTTCAGTCCCTCAAAGTTTCAATATTTGAGTTAGCTGGGGACTTATCCCAGTCATCCATCTTTAGTTTTAGTAGAGGCTTCAAACATAGTTAGATATTTCAGTTTATTGAGTTGATTTAAAATATTGTTCCCTTTTTCAACATTCAGTATTTCTTTTATGGAACTTACCATTTAGCTATGATTATGTTTCCACTCAGATTTTAAATATATGATCTTAGTAATATGCTAGTACCTAGGGTTCACTTGTGGTTCTAAATACCATATCTTGCCCAAGGTGTAGACTCGGTTCATGAAACTTTTGTCAAGTAAGTGAAGACTTATGGCCAATTCTAACATTGGAACCATTAAAAAACAATCAATATGAAGAGAATAATAATACATGCATGAACACCATTCTAGAATAACTAAGCACTTTAACCTACTTTATTATTCCATCATGGTTCCCACAACCCTAATTATGGGGTTTCGCTACTCATTTTGTAAGAACAAAATCAACAATTTTTGTAGAAAATATGATCATGAACTTCTGAGATGAATAATTAAAATTCAGAATCTTGTACTATCACTCAACCCCAAAACTAAGAATCAAAGTATGAATTAATTGCTCAAAAACTTAAGAGTATGTTGTTTATCAGCAGTACTAAATTTTGAAATAAGGTAAGACTACTTAAACATAAACTAAATAGCTAGGAAAAGTACTTATAGACAAAACAAATCCTATCCTAAATATAGTAGGATTTTAGGTGCATCAGCAGTCCATGAATAATAGATTGACTTCACAGCTCATGGAAGTTGGTTCACGATCCATTGATTGCAAAAGCTGAGACCATTCTGAAGTTCTCCAAGTGGCCTTCCACGATTCGTGGTCTTGGACTATGGATCGTGGTATTGAAGTCCAACTTGCATCCTTGCAGGCAAAGTGAGCTACAAGCAACAGAACAAACTGTGAACTAGTTTCAAGGAATAAAGCCCAAATTGCACATCTTCGAATTTCCATGTATGAACACCAGTACGACTCGTACTCTCAGTTAGCTAGTCATTGAATGAGTCAAGGTATTAACTGGACCTTGCACCATCTCATATCAGCTCTCACGAGTCATTATATGACTCATGGATTGATTTTACGAGTCGTAGACTATTTCCATGACTTAGAAATTTTTAGCTCAATCACCAAATTTTGCATCCAAAACTTGTTTTCCCATACAAACACACCAAAAACATATCATATCGAACAAAACACACTCAAGAACTCACAAAATTCCATGTTTTAAGCATCGAAATTCCAACACATCAACACCCATAACATAGAACATTTGCTTGTCTTCAACCAACACAACATAAAATGCTATTACAAATGACGTGATGATTAGGTAATTTGAAAATAAAAAAAGCCCACGACAATCCACAGTCATATGGAAACACACAAAATTTTCTTTCAAATTAAAACCCCCTTTTATCATTCAAAACTAGTGTGCACAATTAGCATTTTCAACTAACTCAACAAGATCCATTCATGGTATTAAGTTATTAATAGAAAATTGTACATACAAAAATGATACACAACTATGCAGCTAGCAGTCAAGCAGTTCTACCCAAGTGCCCTCACATGAAATAATAGTCCCCCGCACAGTCATGTCAATATAATATTGGCACAACATATCAAAGTGCGCTGACACTCACAAATAAGTTCAAATTATGCACTTACACATACCATAGGCTTGCTCTTATTTTCTATGCTTTAATCATCGGACAGTAAGACTACGATCACTATAGGACTTTGCTCGGCTTATAATTATCATGACCCGAGACTACCCCTTAGTCATAACACAGTACTTAGAGTCACAACTGACCCTAAGCTAACCCATGGCCTGGCATGACATTAAGAAAACTATATATAGCTGATGAATACTGAGTGAAAGCTAACAATCTGAATGATGTAATAATAATCAAACTAAATTTCAGTATTGGAGTCAAAATGGAAATCATTTAACATAAATATAAAATTGAAAGTCTATTGTCTTTCTGAAAGTCTCTAATAAAGATGAGTTGTTGGGACAAACCCCCTGCTAAGTCTAACTGTCTGAAAACTAATACTACTAAAATAAATAGGAACTTATAAGTCCTGTCCTCAAAAGATAAGGACTCACCACTCTCTGCTGCTGATATAGGTACGAGATCGTGCTAATCGCGAGCTGGAAGGTGAATATCTAAACCTATATTATAACACAATATAGCATAATAAGAAGGTATGTGGTCAGTATTTTGAATGTACTGAGCATGTGTGATATGTACTACACTTTATAAAACTAAACATGCTAAAAATAATAGGCTAAACTAACCATGGAACTGAGGAATGTAAACTGATGCAGTGACCAAGTAAATAAGCATGCAACTAATCAATACTATATTGAATAAACTAAATACGAGGTCATGCAGTATTTGAGTATGAATTGTGAGAGCTACTATTAATCGATATACTCCGTCTAGGCTAAATGGAGTCCAATCTGTACCCCAGCTAGGAGGGTGCTCTGTACCTTACCAAGGGTACTAACACTGACTGACATGAATCTACTAAATCATGTCCAAAAAGGACTAAGGTGCCAAGTCTGATTTGATGGGTGACCCTTTAAAGCCTATGATGGCACGTAGTTCTCGGACTTAGGGACTTCTACTAAAGGTCTTAGCCTAATTTATGGGTGGGCCTTCATCCCTTTGTCCGCTCGGTGCTAAGTACTACTCCAAACTGAATTATACTAATAATCTGAGTAGCTCAATAATACTTATACCTGAGACTAAATGATAGACACTTTATCTTAAAGCATCCTAAAATATGTGAAACTGAAGGAATAAATATTCAACTATCAATTTATAAAAAGCTAAGTCATCGAGTGTTTATAACCCGCCATCTATGAAGAATACAATTATTCATGATAGTTTCTATGCTCTGAATAAAATATGAAATTATACAACACAAGTCCAAAACATGAATTATCCATATACAAAGGGTTCATGAATATGATTCTATAAAGGTACTGAATTTCATGGAAAAATATGTGTTTATAGACTACAAGTTATGGGAATACAAGGAGAATCATGCCTGTAATGAAAACCCCAATTTCTAAACCATGGATTTACTAAGAAACTGAGTATATTTAAGGACTTAATGGGTGAAATATTATACATTGATTAAATCCCATATACCTAGAAATGAAAACCTTGGACTTGAAGTTTGAATATGATGAACCCTAGTTTTCTTTCTCTAGAAAGGAAGGAGTCACTTGTTTCTCTATTTTTGCTAAGTGTCAATTGATTTATGAGGGAATGAGAGATTTAGAGTAGTTTAGGCTTAATATTCACCTTTGAAATAGCCAAAATGACATAGTTTAGGATGTTAAATGATGGGAAAATACTAAAGTACCCCTCTAAAATTGTATTAAAAAAGGTGATCGTCAAGACGAACGAACGAACCAACTATTTGTTGGTCCTACCTGTAACACCCCGTACTTTTCTAACCTCACTTGATACCTTGGGATTATATCCACCTAGGTGATGAGATGCCATGAGTATGTGTTTTATAGTGTCATTGGTGAAACATTTGATATCGGACCTAAAATGTTCGGTTAGACCTTTGTGTAGGAGGTGTTGTGTGGTTTTGTGGAGCATTTGGTTGACACCCCGTACCCATTATAACCTCATTTGGTGACTTTAAGTCATGTTTTCTTGATGTTTAAGATCACTTAGTAAGTATTTTGTAGTGTTTTGATCAAGGATTCGACGATATGCAAACATTGGATCAGTGGCCGAAAAATTCAGCAAAGTGCTGAAACTTGCGCCGCTACCCTGTTTCAGGGGTGTGGCGCAAGCCACCTGCAGTATGAAGATTCAGAGAATGCTGAAAACTTGCGCCACAGCCTGCTTTGCAGCTAGTGGCGCAAGGCACAAATCTTGTGCCTTTCCGGACCCGTTTTGAAACGCAATTCTACGACGCTTCTTGGATGGTTTATGTTGGTACTTTGGAGTTATTTGAGCAGTGTTAAAGCTTAAAACACTTCAATAAACTCCTACATACTTCTACATGATCAAATCATGAAATGTGAATAGTGATCCAAAATGTCCATTGAAGCCAAGGGCGACTAGAATTCCTATTTTTGCGATCGAAACGACGAATGAGAATCTCGTAAGAAAATATTGTCGTGGCATCATGGAATTATGTAAACATGATATATATGGTGAATTATGTATGAAAAATTGATGGCTAAGTTGAGATGTGTTATTGGGCCCAATTTGAGGCCCAAAATGGAATAAAATACATAGGCCCAAAGGGAAATGATCCATTCCTCCAATATTGACCAAGTAAAACATGTATTAAATGCCAAGAATTGGCTAAGGACAACATGAGAGGCCTATATAAAGGGGTAAATCAGATTTTTATTGTCCAAAACCTCTCATGCCTTTAAGATATTTTTCTCAACATTTCTCATTTCCAAACCCTAAAGCAAAATAATTCCTTTGAACTCTTTGGACAAGATCATCCTATTCCAAGATTTGGTAAGTGTTTATTCTCATGGATTAACATATTATATGCATGGGATATTATGTATATTATGCTAGTTGTGTTGGCAAGGTGATGAATAGTGTATTTTTGCCTTTGGTGAAAGATGTGTCATCTTGGTAATTTGAACTTGAATTAGGACTTGTGCCTTTGATGAAAAAGCATGGTTTGGACAAACTATGAACATGTATGGTGTTATTTTTGGTATTAAACTTGTTCTTGTCTATAAGTGGAAATTGTGGGATTTTGGCCGATATGTGTTATGAGTTGTATTAAGGTCAATTGATGGCTTATTTGTGATGTGTTATGGATAAGAAAGTGTAAAGGAGAAGTGTTGTGGTGAAATGTATCAATTATCATGTATTGGTCAATGTTGGGAATTTTTGGAATAAGAATTTTATCAATGGTTTTGTCAAGGGGAAATGGCATGTTTAAGGACACATATATGACTTATTGATGTTACATGCATTTGAAGAGTAATTGGTGGTTAATGTGAATTCCGTATTGTATTTGTGGTGTAGAGTGACACATAAAGAAGGAGCGGGATTATTGTATACGCATCTAAGGTTGTATATACGTATTGCGAACCCAAGGTATGTAATGTTACTTTGTCCGTAACTTTCTGTGGCAAATAGTGTCCATATTGACATGTCACTAGTCCTATCCCGAAATGTGCTAAGGTATCCGATATCCGTTTATCAGTATTCATTGTCATATATTTTCTACTCATGGATCATTTGTGAATCTCATGTCTCATATTCATGGTTAATGTTCCGAAAGCTCAAATAAAGTTATGTTCCAATATTCCAATAGTGCCTATACTTGTGTCTCTTGTTCATGGATTCTTGTCCAATGGTTCCAATGGTGTCATGGTGCTAGTAATGTTATATTTCTCATGATGTTTATTCACATGCCTCTCACTCATTGGTTAATGATTCAAAGCTTCCAACAATGTTATGTTCCAAAGTTCCAAAGTGATGTTATGACTATCAAAGTATCAATCTCAAAGTAATGAACAAAGTAATGCATATGTGGTCAATGATCACGTACGGGTGGCAGGTCTAGGGGCGTAAGCCTAGCTCGACTCGATCCCGAGGTATGGATTTATGGGTGGCAGGTCTAGGGGCATAAGCCTAGCTCAACCCGATCCCGATGCATTGATGTATGGGTGGCAAGTCTAGGGGCATAAGCCTAGCTCAACTCGATCCCAACACGATGACATGATATGAAAGACCCACTGATCAGTCGGGGCCCGGGTACATTGTGATATGTAATGACAAGTGAGCATTGAATGTAAAGAAAGTAACAAAAGTAATGAAAGCAATCCACATGGTTTCCAAAATGTAACATGGTGACTTATTTACATTGATTAGTCATTTGTATTTGAGTTCATTGAGATATTCATGTGTTGTACAGTTTCATCTGAGCCTTGCATACTCAGTACTTATTTCGTACTGACCCCTCTCGGGGAATTTACCTTACTTGCTGCAGGCGCAGGGACCAGTAGGCCTCCCCAGTAGAGTGCCAGTGTTAGCGGTTCTTGGGTGAGCTCCAGCTCATTCGGGGCTTCTCCGAGTCAGAGTGTATATATGTTTTGGTGATGTACATATTGTGTAAAGCGGGGACTTGTCCCGACTTATGGTTCAGTTTGGTCAATGCTCTTGTTAGAGGCTTTTGTAGATGGATGTGGGTGTATCAGTGTAAAAGACATATGTTGTTTTGACTGGATGGCCTCAACGGCCAAGTTTCTTATGTATGTATAAATATGTCCCATGTTTTCCTTTATTCATCTTTCATGTTCTTCCGTAATGGTGGTTATGATTATGATATGCATATGATTGAACATAGGCAAAGGTTGGTTCTCTCGGGCCTTATCGGCTACGGGTGCCAATCACGTCTCAATGGGATTCGGGGCGTGACACTACCAAAGATCATTGGTTGTGCTCATTGGTTCTGGAGGGGTCTTGATGGATTTCAAGACTTCTTCCGAATGATCCAAGGGATGGCTCGTTAGTTGCTCCAACCAATCGTCCCTTGGTTGGTCGTTGGAAGCCAAGTCGGGCCAACTTGTGACCACGGTCACAACCAACTACTCGTTGGTTCTTCAAAAAGTCATTGATCCCTCTCATTTCCAAGGAGGCACTTTGTTAACCCTTATGACTTTTGGGAATGATTCTACAGACGATCACATGGAACGATCATTCTAGGAACTAATGGTTCATTGGAAGGGTCGTTGTATCTAATTGCTTGATAGTGCATCACTAAAATATCCATAACCCTTGCTACAGAATTGGATTAACAAGCAGTTGGATGCATTGGAAAGAACATTCAAAGACCTTTAATTTAGTGGGTCTTGAGCATTAAAACTCTTCATATTTTAGGAGTTATACTTGTTTGAAGTTGACTCTAGCAAGATTCTATACTGGAATTTGATTAGTAAGGAAGCTTTCAACTTAACTATAAGCTTGAAGTTAGGCATGATCTTAATTCATATCTAGAGCACTTCTCATGTTACCAAATCATAGGGTTTGGTTCTATAGGTACTTGAAAAATAGTTCTAATCTTAGCTTGGATTTTTGGGGTGTTACAATAATATAGGCTTGGGGATGGGTATGGTAGATTTTGGGATCAGTGACTCAACCCTCCCTGACACTACACTATTATTGTTCCACGTCCACCCTCTTTCTTTTACTCCCTTCCTATCTTTTATTTCCTTTTAACTTTGGGTGTGGTTTTTATTTCTAACTCATCGGCTCAACTTTATTTCACTCCATTTTTTTTTAGCTTTTTCTTCTCTTTTTCTGTCTTTTTTCCACACATACCACATCGTTTTCTTTATGATGATTAGTTTCTTCATTTATACCTAACTCTTCTCCTCATTACCCCTATAACAACCACCCTTCAGCTTAGCTGATTTATCTGAGTTGAGGCCTAGTGTCTAAGGAGGGACCAGGGACAAATCAAGAATTCAAAGAAAATCTGAGAAGGTGAATGGGCTAATCAAACAAAAATGTCATCCTAGGCTCAAAACAGGATCTAGGGATTATATTCATCAATTGGTTGGTATTTTAGGATTACAGAGGACTTATCAAAAATGTCCTATGATCTTTTCCTAACCAAACTATACTAAGACCTCCAAAAGACTAACAGGGAAAGTTAATTAGATTGTACGCACAAAGTAAGAACTAGGTAAGAAAGTTCACACACATGGAACTGGGTATCATTGTTAACTACTAACTACTTAGTTCATTCACATAAGCTTAAGCACTAGTTACAGTACCAATACACATGATGTCATACAAAGAGTCATGCAAATCAATTATCAAAAAACTTTGACACATACAAAAATTTGAGGGGTTCTATGTTTTTTAAAACACTTTAAGACCAAATCAAGTGTGCCAATTCCTAGACTACCCTAAGTCTTTCTATTTCTAAAAATACCTAAACTACAACAAAATACATATAAAAAAAAAAAACATAAACTAGCTAAACATACTGATTCAATAGAAATCAAAAAACCCTATGGAAAAGAAACACAATAAGAAAAACCCTTGGGTAGACACGCAAACACAAGTGGCCCCACCTCCATCAAAATAAGAATGCATTATTCCCGATGTATAAAATAAATGTAACGTAAGGGAGGTAGTAATTACCTGTGGCACTCTAGGTGCATGAGTCTGGTGTTTCAGTGTCAGCGGGGCTGCCCAATAGTATCAAAAGCTGTCGTGGCGCTGATGGCCGACACACTCAATGTTAGAGACTTACTTATAGGGTCATCATCTCCATAAACTCGGGAAATAACTGGTGCCATACTCGACAATGCTCCACTAGCTTGCCCTATGGATCTCCTCTGATAAATGAGCTTCAACTATAGAATTCCATTGAGCCTCCTTAAGATCCTTCTTCTTTTTCTTTTTTATTTCTCGCTAGCTCACTCTAAGTGTCATAATTAGATCTAGACCTCTTCCCATTTTCAGGCAGGGGTGACTTCTCATCAGTAAATAAATCAAATAAGAATGGTTTACCCTCTCATTTCTCATTGACAGTGATGATTAAAGCCAAAATAACCGGGTGCGCCTAGTAGTCAGAGCTGCAATATCCACCCGTAGCTGAGTGATCTCACCAAATAACTTCCCCAAATCAAGAAACTATAAGTCCTTCAGTATCTTATTCATCCTATCTTCAAATCCATCAATGCATCTATATAATTCATGCACAGACTGATCATAGGACGTTCACAATTTGGCCTCAGAAGTCTCAATAGAAGTTTTTATCCACAGTTTCAACTGCTTCATTAGGTGGGATAAACATTTCTCCATGTGTGATGTTTGATGTGCTATATCCTGTAAGAACTCCTTTGAGACAATGATCATAGTAGTGGCAGCTGGAGGATGTGCAGCTGAAGGTGCTGTAGGAACCGTAGAAGGTGCTGAAGTGGGGGTTGTGGTAGTATCAACCCCACTAGCTGAAGGTTCTATGACAATCTATGGATCCATAATAGCTTGATCAATGGGTACCAATTTGCTCACTTGCTCTATAATCCTCTCTAATAGCATAGTGCCCGATCAACTCAAAAGATGAGCCCTAGTCCTAACAATTGGATTAGCCTCATTCGTAATCAAACTAATATCTTGCCCCTGTGTCTCATCAATTATGTGATCTACATTACAAATATAGGAAACTTTGATTCTCTACATAAGTCAAATATGAGGCAAAAGAATGGAATACTAGTATTGTCTCTCAATGTTTGCTCACAAATCTCAGCAGCAATGTACTGGGGTATATTTATGTCACGCCCCGAATCCCCTCGGGATGGATTGGCACTCGTAGCCGACAAGGCCCAAGAGAACCAAGCTTTGCCTCTATTCAATCATATGCATGCCATAAGAAAACCCATGATCACGTAAGAGCTTTAAATACCAACAACAAAATTCATGGAACATGATATATATATATACATATGCGACACTTGGCCGTTGAGGCCACCAAGTCAAGAACGACATATCCCTTTTACATTTATACACCCACATCCGTCTACAAAAGCCTCTAACAACTGCATTGACCAAAATGAACTAAAAGTCGGGATAAGTCCCCGCTTTATACAACATGTATAATACCAAAACATATGTACAACAGTGACTCGGAGAAGCCCCGAACTAACTGGAGCTCACCAATGATCTGCAATAACTGACAACCTACTGTGGAGGCCTACTAGTACCTACGCCTGCCGCAAGTAAGGTAAATTCCCCAAGAGTGGTCAGTACGAAGAATGTACTGTGTATGTAAGGCCATATGAAACTTGTAAAATATATAAGTATGTCAAAGAACTCAAGTTCAAATGTATAACCAATATAGGTAAGTCACAATGTAGATGAGTCACTATTCTGTACTTTGGAAACCATGTATATTGCTTTCGTTACCTTCTTTGTATCTTTAATTCCATGATTATTCGTATTTGCTTGTGTCTTGTGATACTCGGGCCCCGACTGAATAGTGGATTTTAAACATAACATCATGTTATATTGGGATCGGCTCGATCTAGGCTTATGCCTCTAGAGCTGCCACCCTATGAATCAATGTATATATCGGGATTGGGTCGAGCTAGGTTAGTACCTCTAGAGCTGCTACCCATACAACATTTTAGGTTCGGCTCGAGCTAGGTTATTACCTCTAGAGCTGCCCCCTGTTAGGATCAATCCGATCTAGGCTTATGCCCCCAGGACTGCCCCCTGATTTGGGATCATCTTGAGCTAGGCATTTTGCCCTCAAAGCTGCCACCCTTACTTGATCATTAACCACATATGTATTACTTAAATCTTTACTTTCAGATTGGTACAATGCTAGTCATAACTTTACTTGAAACTTTGGATCATTAACCAATGAGTGAGAGACATGTGAATAACTTGGCAACATAACATTATTAGAACTATAACACCATGGGAACCATTGGACAAGAATCCATGAACAAGAGACATAAGTATAATCACTATTGGAACATTGGAATATAACCTTATTTGAGCTTTTGGAACATTAACCATGAATATTAGACATGAGATTCACCAATGATCAATGAGTAGGAAACATATGATAATGACCATTGATAACCGGATATAGAATACCTTAGCACATTTCGGGATGGGACAAACGTAATGTCAATGTGAATACTATTTACCGCAGAAAGGTACGGACGGAGTAACCTTACATACCTTGTATTCTTAATACGAATATATAATCCTAGAGGTGCATACAATAGTCCCGCTCCTTCTTTATGTGTCACTCTACAACACAAATATATAATGGGATTCACATTAACCATCAACTACTTTACAAATGCATATAACATCAATGAGTTACATGTTTGCCTTTAAACATGCCATTTTCCCTTGACAAAAGCATTGATGAAATTATTATTCCAAAAATCCCCCAATATTCCATACATTGACCAATACATGATAATCAATACATTCCACCACAACACTTCTCCTTTACACTTTCTTATCCACACCATATCACAAATGGACCATCAAATTACCTTAATACACCTCATAGCACATATCGGCCAAAATCCCCCAATTTACACAAATATAAAAGTAACAAGTTTAATAACAAAATAACACCATACATGTTCATATTTTATCCATACCATGCTTTTTCATCAAAGGCACAAGTCCTAATTCAAGCTTGAATCCCATGGATCACAAATCCTATACAAAAACACAAAGTACCATGTCCAACATTTCCAAGCACAACCAACATGATTTACATACTCTTTCATGCATATAATATATTAATCCATAACAATATTCACTTACCCAAGCTTGAAAAGTGATGATCTTGCTCCAAAATTGACTTTGAGTTCTTTAGGGTTTGAGAGAGTGTTGGAGAAAATATCTAGAAAAACATGAGAGTTCCAATTGAATAAAAATCTGATTTTTGGGTCTATATATAGTCCTTGGGGTCATCCTTAGCCATTCTTGGCATTTAATGCAATATTTGACTTAGTCAATAGAAGATTGGGTCATGTGACCCATGTCTTTTGCCCCATTTTGGGCTTTTATTGAGCCCAAATCACTTAACCCAATAAAATCAATAATCTCTCGTGTTTAAATCATCTCATACGTGTCACAACAATATTCCCACTCACTCTATTCATATCCGTAGCCCCAATCCCAAAAACAAGTGATTCTAGCCATGTATGGCTCATTTTGACCACAAGGGTAAAACCGTCACTTTGATGCCAAATTTGTTCTCGAGTAATTTTATCACACCAATATAATAATTTACTCATTTCATGTATATACTCGTGGTTGCAGAAGAAACGTGACAAAAATCGGCTCGGTACATCCCCGGGCACCTTTGGACACTTAGAATAAATTTTGGAAGCATTGCTGGTTTGGCCGCCCCAGCTAGCGCCTGGCGCCCACTAGGGCACTGAGCTTTAAAAGCTTGCTGGTTTGGGTGCCAGAACCAGCGCCTGGCACCTCCTGTGGCACTGAATTTTTTTTTTTTTTTTTGTGCTTCGACTTTTCTTTGCGGATTTGGTTAGATACTTCAAATCCTATTATTTAACTTACTTCTTACCCTTAATATCCTTTGTTTGGGGGTCCTCTTAGCCTAATTTTGAACCCCACAAATGCTCCATGAAAATCACAAAACACCTCCTATGAAAGGGAGGCTTAATCACATTTACGAGGCCAAAAGTCAAGTATCTCATCCATAGCATTACAAAAGACGTATGTATGGCTCTCAACACCGAAGTAAGCATTGCTCAACATCGTCAAGTAGGGTTAGGAAGGTACGGGGTGTTACATTCTTCCCCCCTTAGGAACATTCATCCTCGAATGTTAACAATATCGTTTCAATTACAACAATTGCATCTCTACATTAGCATGCATATACATAAACACTTAAAGCTCATAGAGACTTACTTGTTATTGCCCCACTTCCGCACTTTGAACTTATTGGTCCATTTGAAATAGATGGGGATATTTGGATTTCATCATCTCTTCATCTTCCCATGTGATTTCCTCTACTTGTTGATTTCTCCAAAGGACTTTTACGGAAGCTATGTATTTATTCCTCAATCTCTTTACTTGCCGATCTAGAATAGCAATGGGTACCTCTTCATAAGTAATATCCTCCATAACTTGTACATCTTCAATTGGAACAATACGATATGGATCTCCTATACATTTTCAAAGCATCGAAACATGAAATACCGGATGGACTGAGGAAAGTTCTTGAGGTAGTGCTAATTCATACGCAACTTGCCCAAATCTTCTAATAATTTCATATGGGCCTATGTAACGTGGACTCAATTTCCCTTTCTTTCCGAACCGCATTACCCCTTTTATCGGTGACACCTTTAAAAATACCCAATTGCCTATGGCAAATTCAAGCCCACTTCTTCGAACATCGGCATATGACTTGTGACGACTTTGGGCCATTTGTAACCGCTGTTGGATCACTTTAACTTTCTCCATAGCCTGGTGAACAATATCGGGCCCAAGTAAAGCAGTTTCACCCGCTTCAAACCATCCAATTGGTGATCTACATTTCCTTCCGTACAAGGCTTCATAAGGTGCCATTTTAATACTTGAATGATAGCTATTGTTTTAAGCAAATTCAATAAGAGGCAAATGATCATCCCAACTGCCTTGAAAATCTAACGTACAAGCTCGCAGTATATCTTCAAGTGTCTGAATAGTACGTTCTGCTTGTTCATCAGTCTGAGGATGGAAAGCCGCACTCAAATTCACCCGTGTACCCAAACTCTGCTGGAAAGATCTCCAAAAGTGCGTTGTGAACTGTGCTCCTCTGTCTGATATAATGGAAAGTGGAATACCATACAATCGTACTATCTCTTTCACATAAAACTTCACATAATCCTCAACTGTATAGGTCGTCTTGACCGGTAGAAAATGCGCTGACTTGGTAAGCCTATCCACTATAACCCATATAGAATCAAAATTCCGCAATGTACGAGGCAAACCTGTAATGAAATCCATGTTAATCATATCCCATTTCCAGACTGGAAGATTGATACATTGCATGTAACCTCCCGATTTCTGATGCTCTACTTTCACTTGTTGACAATTCGGGCATTGAGCGACAAACTCTGCAATGTTCTTTTTCATATTTCCCCACCAATACACTTCCTTTAATTCATGGTACATTTTTGTAGCACCCGGATGAATAGAATAGCGCGAATGATGCGCCTCTGTCATAATTCGGGTCCTCAGCTCATCTACATCCGGTACACATAATCTCCCTTAACATTGAAGTACTCCTTCCTGTGTAAGATCAAATGCCTTTGTCAAATTCTACTGTACATTTTCCTTTAGCTGCAACAACATAGAATCCACAAACTGTTTCTCTTTCACTTCAGCTATTAAGCAGGATTCTGCTGCATTCTGTACAATAACTCCATCATCTGAGGATTCAATAAGGCGAACTCCCAAGCTGGATAATTGATTCAGATCTTTGATTATCTCAAGCTTTTCAGTCAACTGGCCACTAGTGCTTCCTACTGCCTTACGGCTCAATGCATCAACAACTACATTTGCTTTGCCTGGGTGATAAAGAATATCAATGTCATAGTCTTTTAAGAGCTCTAACCACCTTCGTTGCCTTAAATTGAGTTCCTTTTGCTTAAAGAGATATTGCAAATTTTTGTGGTCCGCATAGATATCAAAATGGACTCCATACAAATAATGACGCCATATCTTTAGAGCAAAAACTACCGCTGCCAATTCAAGATCATGTGTGGGATAATTTTTCTCATGTGGTCACAAATGTCGTGAGGCATATGCTATGACATTACCGTGTTGCATCAACACACACCAGAGGCCAACCCCGGAAGCATCACAATACACCTCATAACCTTCAATACCTTCTGGAAGCACTAAAACTAGTGTGGAGGTTAATTTATCTTTCAACTTTTGGAAGCTTTTCTCACACGCATCACTCCACTGAAATTTTACTGCCTTATGTGTAAGCCTTATTAACAGTGCAACAATAGAGGAAAAACCTTTTACAAATCGTCGGTAATAACCTGCCAGTCCAAGAAAACTACGAATTTCTGTGGGTGTCGTAGGTCTTGGCCAATTTTTCACTGCTTCAATCTTCTATGTATCAACCTGTATCCCTTCATCTGACACAATGTGACCCAAGAATGCAACTGATTTCAACCAAAACTCACATTTGGAGAACTTTGCATACAACTTACGCTCATGGAGAATCTGTAACACTTGTCGTAAGTGATTAGCATGGTCCTTCGGTGATCTTGAATAAACTAGGATGTCATCTATAAATACCGTGACGAACACGTCCAAAAATGGCTTAAACACCCTATTCATCAAATCCATGAACACAGCTGGAGCATTTGTTAGTCCAAATGACATAACTAAAAATTCGTAATGGCCATACCGTGTTCCGAAAGCTGTCTTGGGTACATCTTCTTTTCTAACTCTGACTTGATGGTAACCCGACCTCAAGTCGATATTTGAAAAACACCTAGCACCCTGTAACTGATCAAACAAATCATCAATCCGATGGAGGGGATATTTGTTCTTGATCGTTACCTTATTCAATTGCCGATAGTCGATGCACATTCTCAATGTGCCATCTTTCTTCCGTACAAATAATACCGGTGCACTCCACGGGGACATACTAGGCCTAATGAAGCCCTTGTCCATCAAATCTTTCAACTGCTCCTTCAATTCACGCAGTTCTGCTGGAGCCATTCTATATGGGGGAATTGAAATAGACTGAGTGCTTGGAATCACATCAATGCCAAATTCTACTTCCCGTTCTGGGGGTAAGCCTGGAAGATCTTCTGGAAATACATCCAGAAATTCATTGACCACTGGAACCGACTGCGGAGTTAGTGGTTCCTCTTCAGTATCTTTCACCCGTACTAAATGACATATATAACCCTCCTGTACTAAATGACATATATAACCCTTGGCAATCATTTTTCTGGCTTTCAAATAGGAAATAAATCATCCTCGTGGTGTCGTTACATTACCCTGCCATTCAAGAATACTTTCTTGCGGAAAACAAAATTGCACTTTCTTGGCCTGGCAATCTACCGTGGCATAATAAGAGGCCAACCAATCCATTCCCATGATCACATCAAAATCCACCATGTCCAATTCAATGAGATCGACCAACGTATCATGACCACACATAGTTACCACACAGTCACGATATACTCTCTTTGCAATAATATATTCACCAACCGGTGTAGACTCTTCAATTGATTTAATTAATAATTCTGGTGCCTTTGCAAATTTCGCAGCAACCAATGGAGTAACATAGGAAAATGTAGAACCAGGGTCAATCAATGCATATACATTATGTGAGGATACGAGTAATGTACCTGTGACAACATCAGGGGAAGCCTCTGAATTCTGTCGGTTCACTAAAGCATAAGTGCGATGCTGGAACCCACTAGTACTGGATTCTCCTCCGGCACCTCTACCCCTGCCAACAGACCGAACAACTTGGCCCAAAGAAGGGACCGATACTGATGACACAACGGACGATTCTTCCGGTTTTGCCACACTACCCATACTCCTCTGGGGACACTCTCTCATCCTGTGTCCCGTCATGCCGCACCAGAAATAAGCATTTGTCCCCACTCTGCATGTACCTGCATGAATACGCCCGCAGTGTTAACACTGCTGATGAGGAAGACCTGCTGCCTATGATCCGTGAACTCCGCTACTTTGCCCAGATGGACCACCCCTAGACCCTCAAAACTGTGAGTGAGCAACCCCTGTGGAATAAGAGAATGATGGTCTTGGTGGTCTCGAAAACATACGGGGCCTAGATCCTCCTTGGGACATCATAGGTGGTCCCATAGTTCTAGCCCGTTTGGACTGTCCCCTGTCAAATTCATGTACCCTTCGTATCTGTCGTTGATCTTTCATTTTCTGGGCGAAGGCCTGAATTCTCGCTATATCCATGTCTTTGTTCAAGGCAGCAATGGTACAATCCCTTACCAAATATGGCTCTAGTCTGTCCACGTATCTATGGAATCTATCTGTCATCGTAGCCACCACATTTGGCGCATATCGAGCCAACAACGAAATTCATGGAACATGATATATATATATACATATGCGACACTTGGCCGTTGAGGCCACAAAGTCAAGAACGACATATCCATTTTACATTTATACACCCATATCCGTCTACAAAAGCCTCTAACAACTGCATTGACCAAAATGAACTAAAAGTCGGGATAAGTCCCCGCTTTATACAACATGTATAACACCAAAACATATGTACAACAGTGACTCGGAGAAGCCCCGAACTAACTGGAGCTCACCAATGATCTGCAATAACTGACAACCTACTGTGGACGCCTACTAGTACTTGTGCCTGCCGCAAGTAAGGTAAATTCCCCAAGAGTGGTCAGTACGAAGAATGTACTGTGTATGTAACCATCAACTACTTTCCAAATGCATATAATATCAATGAGTTACATGTTTGCCTTTAAACATGCCATTTTCCCTTGACAAAAGCATTGATGAAATTATTATTCCAAAAATCCTCCAATATTCCATACATTGATCAATACATGATAATCAATACATTTCACCACAACACTTCTCCTTTACACTTTCTTATCCACACCATATCACAAATGGACCATCAAATTACCTTAATACACCTCATAGCACATATCGGCCAAAATCCCCCAATTTACACAAATATAAAAGTAACAAGTTTAATAACAAAATAACACCATACATGTTCATATTTTATCCATACCATGCTTTTTCATCAAAGGCACAAGTCCTAATTCAAGCTTGAATCCCATGGATCACAAATCTTATACAAAAACACAAAGTACCATGTCCAACATTTCCAAGCACAGCCAACATGATTTACATACTCTTTCATGCATATAATATATTAATCCATAACAATATTCACTTACCCAAGCTTGAAAAGTGATGATCTTGCTCCAAAATTGACTTTGAGTTCTTTAGGGTTTGAGAGAGTGTTGGAGAAAATATCTAGAAAAACATGAGAGTTCCAATTGAATAAAAATCTGATTTTTGGGTCTATATATAGTCCTTGGGGTCATCCTTAGCCATTCTTGGCATTTAATGCAATATTTGACTTAGTCAATAGAAGATTGGGTCATGTGACCCATGTCTTTTGCCCCATTTTGGGCTTTTATTGAGCCCAAATCACTTAACCCAATAAAATCAATAATCTCTCGTGTTTAAATCATCTCATACGTGTCACAACAATATTCCCACTCACTCTATTCATATCCGTAGCCCCAATCCCAAAAACAAGTGATTCTAGCCATGTATGGCTCATTTTGACCACAAGGGTAAAACCGTCACTTTGATGCCAAATTTGTTCTCGAGTAATTTTATCACACCAATATAATAATTTACTCATTTCATGTATATACTCGTGGTTGCAGAAGAAACGTGACAAAAATCGGCTCGGTACATCCCCGGGCACCTTTGGACACTTAGAACAAATTTTGGAAGCATTGCTGGTTTGGCCGCCCCAGCTAGCGCCTGGCGCCCACTAGGGCACTGAGCTTTAAAAGCTTGCTGGTTTGGGTGCCAGAACCAGCGCCTGGCACCTTCTGTGGCACTGAATTTTTTTTATTTTTTTTTGTGCTTCGACTTTTCTTTGCGGATTTGGTTAGATACTTCAAATCCTATTATTTAACTTACTTCTTACCCTTAATATCCTTTGTTTGGGGGTCCTCTTAGCCTAATTTTGAACCCCACAAATGCTCCATGAAAATCACAAAACACCTCCTATGAAAGGGAGGCTTAATCATATTTACGAGGCCAAAAGTCAAGTATCTCATCCATAGCATTACAAAAGACGTATGTATGGCTCTCAACACCGAAGTAAGCATTGCTCAACATCGTCAAGTAGGGTTAGGAAGGTACGGGGTGTTACATTCTTCCCCCCTTAGGAACATTCATCCTCGAATGTTAACAATATCGTTTCAATTACAACAATTGCATCTCTACATTAGCATGCATATACATAAACACTTAAAGCTCATGGAGACTTACTTGTTATTGCCCCACTTCCGCACTTTGAACTTATTGGTCCATTTGAAATAGATGGGGATATTTGGATTTCATCATCTCTTCATCTTCCCATGTGATTTCCTCTACTTGTTGATTTCTCCAAAGGACTTTTACGGAAGCTATGTATTTATTCCTCAATCTCTTTACTTGCCGATCTAGAATAGCAATGGGTACCTCTTCATATGTAATATCCTCCATAACTTGTACATCTTCAATTGGAACAATACGATATGGATCTCCTATGCATTTTCGAAGCATCGAAACATGAAATACCGGATGGACTGAGGAAAGTTCTTGAGGTAGTGCTAATTCATACGCAACTTGCCCAAATCTTCTAATAATTTCATATGGGCCTATGTAACGTGGACTCAATTTCCCTTTCTTTCCGAACCGCATTACCCCTTTTATCGGTGACACCTTTAAAAATACCCAATTGCCTATGGCAAATTCAAGCCCTCTTCTTCGAACATCGGCATATGACTTGTGATGACTTTGGGCCATTTGTAACCGCTGTTGGATCACTTTAACTTTCTCCATAGCCTGTTGAACAATATCGGGCCCAAGTAAAGCAGTTTCACCCGCTTCAAACCATCCAATTGGTGATCTACATTTCCTTCCGTACAAGGCTTCATAAGGTGCCATTTTAATACTTGAATGATAGCTATTGTTTTAAGCAAATTCAATAAGAGGCAAATGATCATCCCAACTGCCTTGAAAATCTAACGTACAAGCTCGCAGTATATCTTCAAGTGTCTGAATAGTACGTTCTGCTTGTTCATCAGTCTGAGGATGGAAAGCCGCACTCAAATTCACCCGTGTACCCAAACTCTGCTGGAAAGATCTCCAAAAGTGCGTTGTGAACTGTGCTCCTCTGTCTGATATAATGGAAAGTGGAATACCATACAATCGTACTATCTCTTTCACATACAACTTCACATAATCCTCAACTGTATAGGTCTTCTTGACCGGTAGAAAATGCGCTGACTTGGTAAGCCTATCCACTATAACCCATATAGAATCAAACTTTCGCAATGTACGAGGCAAACCTGTAATGAAATCCATGTTAATCATATCCCATTTCTAGACTGGAAGATTGATACATTGCATGTAACCTCCCGATTTCTGATGCTCTACTTTCACTTGTTGACAATTCGGGCATTGAGCGACAAACTCTGCAATGTTATTTTTCATATTTCCCCACCAATACACTTCCTTTAATTCATGGTACATTTTTGTAGCACCCGGATGAATAGAATAGCGCGAATGATGCGCCTCTGTCATAATTCGGTCCCTCAGCTCATCTACATCCGGTACACATAATCTCCCTTAACATTGAAGTACTCCTTCCTGTGTAAGATCATATGCCTTTGTCAAATTCTACTGTACATTTTCCTTTAGCTGCAACAACATAGAATCCACAAACTGTTTCTCTTTCACTTCAGCTATTAAGCAGGATTCTGCTGCATTCTGTACAATAACTCCATCATCTGAGGATTTAATAAGGCGAACTCCCAAGCTGGATAATTGATTCAGATCTTTGATTATCTCAAGCTTTTCAGTCAACTGGCCACTAGTGCTTCCTACTGCCTTACGGCTCAATGCATCAGCAACTATATTTGCTTTGCATGGGTGATAAAGAATACCAATGTCATAGTCTTTTAAGAGCTCTAACCACCTTCGTTGCCTTAAATTGAGTTCCTTTTGCTTAAAGAGATATTGCAAATTTTTGTGGTCCGTATAGATATCAACATGGACTCCATACAAATAATGACGCCATATCTTTAGAGCAAAAACTACCGCTGCCAATTCAAGATCATGTGTGGGATAATTTTTCTCATGTGGTCGCAACTGTCGTGAGGCATATGCTATGACATTACCGTGTTACATCAACACACACCAGAGGCCAACCTCGGAAGCATCACAATACACTACATAACCTTCAATACCTTCTGGAAGCACTAAAACTGGTGTGGAGGTTAATTTATCTTTCAACTTTTGGAAGCTTTTCTCACACGCATCATTCCACTGAAATTTTACTGCCTTATGTGTAAGCCTTGTTAACAGTGCAACAATAGAGGAAAAACCTTCTACAAATCGTCGGTAATAACCTGCCAGTCCAAGAAAACTATGAATTTCTGTGGGTGTCGTAGGTCTTGGCCAATTTTTCACTTCTTCAATCTTCTATGTATCAACCTGTATCCCTTCATCTGACACAATGTGACCCAAGAATGCAACTGATTTCAACCAAAACTCACATTTGGAGAACTTTGCATACAACTTACGCTCACGGAGAATCTGTAACACTTGTCGTAAGTGATTAGCATGGTCCTCCGGTGATCTTGAATAAACTAGGATGTCATCTATAAATACCGTGACGAACACGTCCAAAAATGGCTTAAACACCCTATTCATCAAATCCATGAACACAGCTGGAGCATTTGTTAGTCCAAATGACATAACTAAAAATTCGTAATGGCCATACCGTGTTCCGAAAGCTGTCTTGGGTACATCTTCTTTTCTAACTCTGACTTGATGGTAACCCGACCTCAAGTCGATATTTGAAAAACACCTAGCACCCTGTAACTGATCAAACAAATCATCAATCCAATGGAGGGGATATTTGTTCTTGATTGTTACCTTATTCAATTGCCGATAGTCGATGCACATTCTCAATGTGCCATCTTTCTTCCGTACAAATAATACCGGTGCACTCCACGGGGACATACTAGGCCTAATGAAGCCCTTGTCCATCAAATCTTTCAACTGCTCCTTCAATCACGCAGTTCTGCTGGAGCCATTCTATATGGGGGAATTGAAATAGGCTGAGTGCCTGGAATCACATCAATGCCAAATTCTACTTCCCGTTCTGGGGGTAAGCCTGGAAGATCTTCTGGAAATACATCCAGAAATTCATTGACCACTGGAACCGACTGCGGAGTTAGTGGTTCATCTTCAGTATCTTTCACTCGTACTAAATGACATATATAACCCTTGGCAATCATTTTTCTGGCTTTCAAATAGG
Organism: Capsicum rhomboideum; assembly: GCA_031232105.1. Taxonomy (NCBI): domain Eukaryota; kingdom Viridiplantae; phylum Streptophyta; class Magnoliopsida; order Solanales; family Solanaceae; genus Capsicum; species Capsicum rhomboideum. Next base: position 46,416,653 of record CP124717.1, on the reverse strand, counting down.
AAATAAATCGTTCTCGTGGTGCCCTTACATTACCCTGCCATTCAAGAATACTTTCTTCCGGAAAACAAAATTGCACCTTCTTGGCCCGGCAATCTACCGTGGCATAATAAGAGGCCAACCAATCCATTCCCATGATCACATCAAAATCCACCATGTCCAATTCAATGAGATCGACCAACGTATCATGACCACACATAGTTACCACACAGTCACGATATACTCTCTTTGCAATAATATATTCACCAACCGGTGTAGACTCTTCAATTGATTTAATTAATAATTCTGGTGCCTTTGCAAATTTCGCAGCAACCAATGGAGTAACATAGGAAAATGTAGAACTAGGGTCAATCAATGAATATACATTATGTGAGGATACGAGTAATGTACCTGTGACAACATCAGGGAAAGCGTCTGAATTCTGTCGGTTCACTAAAGCATAAGTGCGATGCTGGACCCCACCAGTACTGTATGATCCTCCGGCACCTCTACCCCTGCCAACAGACTGAACAACTTGGCCCAAAGAAGGGACCAATGCTGATGACACAACGGACGATCCTTTCGGTTGTGCCACACTGCCCATACTCCTCTGGGGACACTCTCTCATCTTGTGTCCCGTTATGCCGCACCAGAAACAAGCATTTGTCCCCACTCTGCATGTACCTGCATGAATACGCCCGCAGTGTTGACACTGCTGATGAGGAAGACCTGCTGCCTATGATCCGTGAACTCCGCTACTTTGCCCAGATGGACCACCCCTAGACCCTCAAAACTGTGAGTGAGCAACCCCTGTGGAATAAGAGAATGATGGTCTTGGTGGTCTCGAAAACATACGGGGCCTAGATCCTCCTTGGGACATCATAGGTGGTCCCATAGGTCTAGCCCGTTTGGACTGTCCCCTGTCAAATTCATGTACCCTTCGTCTCTGTCGTTGATCTTCCATTTTCTGGGCGAAGGCCTGAATTCTTGCTATATCCATGTCTTTGTTCAAGGCAGCAATGGTGCAATCCCTTACCAAATATGGCTCTAGTCTGTCCACGTATCTATAGACTCTATCTGTCATCGTAGCCACCACATTTGGCGCATATCGAGCCAAGGAATTAAATTGCAAGCTATATTCTCTGACACTCAAATTTCCTTGACGGAGATTTAGAAACTGATCCGCACGTGCCTCACGGATCTCATACGGAAGATAATGATCTAGGAAAGCCACTTTAAATTCTTCCCAAGTAGGTGGAGTTGCACTAATATCATGGGATTTCTTTCAATCCTCGTACCACAATATTGCCTCTCCTTTCAATCGGTACGCAGCAAGTTCAACTGTCTCTACCCCCGTCACGTGCATAACTTCCAAGGCCCTCTGAATTTGATCTATGAAGTCCTGTGGATCTTCTTTTGGATATGACCCTGTGAAGATAGGAGGGTCCAGTTTTAAGAAATCCTGTGTTCTGCGACTTGCCATTCTAGCCGCATCATCATCATGTGTCATTAGACCAGCTCGTCCTTGACTCTGGGCTGTCACTAACTGTGTCAATATCTGAACTGCATTTCTAAGATCCTGACCTGTGGCATTGACTGGTGGTTCTACAGGTACGCATCTCCTACTCGACTCTTCTGGTACAGAGGGAGTGGAGGAAGCTCGTGACATAAATTCATGCTCAGTATCGCCTTGATTAACTTGATCAGGTGGTGGTATACTGGTTCCTTCACCAGATTCTATCTATTCTCTTACTTTTTCCTCGACCTCTTCTTGTCATCGGCATTTTCTATAATATACAAGAATAACAATATATATGGTCATAAACAGTCCTACCTATAACTTTGGCTCTAATGCACGATCTAGAAATGAAGAAAACAAACAATATCCTAAATGTCCCGTAGCCTCCTACTTATAAATGTGGTGCACAACACATTGATAAGTAAGACTCTACTCAGACACGGCTTTGTAGACACCCTTAGAACGACCTTGCTCTGATACCACTTTTGTCACGCCCCGAATCCCCTCGGGATGGATTGGCACTCGTAGCCGACAAGGCCCGAGAGAACCAAGCTTTGCCTCTATTCAATCATATGCATGCCATAAGAAAACCCATGATCACGTAAGAGCTTTAAATACCAACAACGAAATTCATGGAACATGATATATATATATACATATGCGACACTTGGCCGTTGAGGCCACAAAGTCAAGAACGACATATCCATTTTACATTTATACACCCACATCCGTCTACAAAAGCCTCTAACAACTGCATTGACCAAAATGAACTAAAAGTCGAGATAAGTCCCCGCTTTAAACAACATGTATAACACCAAAACATATGTACAACAGTGACTCAGAGAAGCCCCGAACTAACTGGAGCTCACCAATGATCTGCAATAACTGACAACCTACTGTGGACGCCTACTAGTACTTGTGCCTGCCGCAAGTAAGGTAAATTCCCCAAGAGTGGTCAGTACGAAGAATGTACTGTGTATGTAAGGCCATATGAAACTTGTAAGATATGTAAGTATGTAAAAGAACTCAAGTTCAAATGTATAACCAGTATAGGTAAGTCACAATGTAGATGAGTCACTATTCTGTACTTTGGAAACCATGTATATTGCTTTCGTTACCTTCTTTGTATCTTTAATTCCATGATTATTCGTATTTGCTTGTGACTTGTGATACTCGGGCCCCGACTGAACAATGGGTTTTAAACATAACATCATGTTATGTTGGGATCGGTTCGAGCTAGGCTTATGCCTCTAGAGCTGCCACCCTATGAATCAATGTATATATCGGGATTGGGTCGAGCTAGGTTAGTACCTCTAGAGCTGCCACCCATACAACATTTTAGGTTCGGCTCGAGCTAGGTTATTACCTCTAGAGCTGCCCCTTATTAGGATCGGTCCGAGCTAGGCTTATGCCCCCAGGACTGCCCCCTGATTTGGGATCGTCTTGAGCTAGGCATTTTTCCCCCAAAGCTGCCACCCTTACTTGATCATTAACCACATATGTATTACTTAAATCTTTACTTTGAGATTGGTACAATGCTAGTCATAACTTTACTTGAAACTTTGGATCATTAACCAATGAGTGAGAGGCATGTGAATAACTTGGCAACATAACATTATTAGAACTATAACACCATGGGAACCATTGGACAAGAATCCATGAACAAGAGACATAAGTATAATCACTATTGGAACATTGGAATATAACCTTATTTGAGCTTTTGGAACATTAACCATGAATATGAGACATGAGATTCACCAATGATCAATGATTAGGAAACATATGATAATGACCATTGATAACCGGATATAGAATACCTTAGCACATTTCGGGATGGGACAAGCATAATGTCAATGTGAATACTATTTGCAGCAGAAAGGTACGGACGGAGTAACTTTACATACCTTGTATTCGCAATACGAATATATAATCCTAGAGGTGCATACAGTAGTCCCGCTCCTTCTTTATGTGTCACTCTACAACACAAATATATAATGGGATTCACATTAACCATCAACTACTTTCCAAATGCATATAACATCAATGAGTTACATGTTTGCCTTTAAACATGCCATTTTCCCTTGACAAAAGCATTGATGAAATTATTATTCCAAAAATCCCCCAATATTCCATACATTGACCAATACATGATAATCAATACATTTCACCACAACACTTCTCCTTTACACTTTCTTATCCACACCATATCACAAATGGACCATCAAATTACCTTAATATACCTCATAGCACATATCGGCCAAAATCCCCCAATTTACACAAATATAAAAGTAACAAGTTTAATAACAAAATAACACCATACATGTTCATATTTTATCCATACCATGCTTTTTCATCAAAGGCACAAGTCCTAATTCAAGCTTGAATCCCATGGATCACAAATCTTATACAAAAACACAAAGTACCATGTCCAACATTTCCAAGCACAGCCAACATGATTTACATACTCTTTCATGCATATAATATATTAATCCATAACAATATTCACTTACCCAAGCTTGAAAAGTGATGATCTTGCTCCAAAATTGACTTTGAGTTCTTTAGGGTTTGAGAGAGTGTTGGAGAAAATATCTAGAAAAACATGAGAGTTCCAATTGAATAAAAATCTGATTTTTGGGTCTATATATAGTCCTTGGGGTCATCCTTAGCCATTCTTGGCATTTAATGCAATATTTGACTTAGTCAATAGAAGATTGGGTCATGTGACCCATGTCTTTTGCCCCATTTTGGGCTTTTATTGAGCCCAAATCACTTAACCCAATAAAATCAATAATCTCTCGTGTTTAAATCATCTCATACGTGTCACAACAATATTCCCACTCACTCTATTCATATCCGTAGCCCCAATCCCAAAAACAAGTGATTCTAGCCATGTATGGCTCATTTTGACCACAAGGGTAAAACCGTCACTTTGATGCCAAATTTGTTCTCGAGTAATTTTATCACACCAATATAATAATTTACTCATTTCATGTATATACTCGTGGTTGCAGAAGAAACGTGACAAAAATCGGCTCGGTACATCCCCGGGCACCTTTGGACACTTAGAACAAATTTTGGAAGCATTGCTGGTTTGGCCGCCCCAGCTAGCGCCTGGCGCCCACTAGGGCACTGAGCTTTAAAAGCTTGCTGGTTTGGGTGCCAGAACCAGCGCCTGGCACCTTCTGTGGCACTGAATTTTTTTTATTTTTTTTTTGTGCTTCGACTTTTCTTTGCGGATTTGGTTAGATACTTCAAATCCTATTATTTAACTTACTTCTTACCCTTAATATCCTTTGTTTGGGGGTCCTCTTAGCCTAATTTTGAACCCCACAAATGCTCCATGAAAATCACAAAACACCTCCTATGAAAGGGAGGCTTAATCACATTTACGAGGCCAAAAGTCAAGTATCTCATCCATAGCATTACAAAAGACGTATGTATGGCTCTCAACACCGAAGTAAGCATTACTCAACATCGTCAAGTAGGGTTAGGAAGGTACGGGGTGTTACATTCTTCCCCCCTTAGGAACATTCATCCTCGAATGTTAACAATATCGTTTCAATTACAACAATTGCATCTCTACATTAGCATGCATATACATAAACACTTAAAGCTCATGGAGACTTACTTGTTATTGCCCCACTTCCGCACTTTGAACTTATTGGTCCATTTGAAATAGATGGGGATATTTGGATTTCATCATCTCTTCATCTTCCCATGTGATTTCCTCTACTTGTTGATTTCTCCAAAGGACTTTTACGGAAGCTATGTATTTATTCCTCAATCTCTTTACTTGCCGATCTAGAATAGCAATGGGTACCTCTTCATAAGTAATATCCTCCATAACTTGTACATCTTCAATTGGAACAATACGATATGGATCTCCTATACATTTTCGAAGCATCGAAACATGAAATACCGGATGGACTGAGGAAAGTTCTTGAGGTAGTGCTAATTCATACGCAACTTGCCCAAATCTTCTAATAATTTCATATGGGCCTATGTAACGTGGACTCAATTTCCCTTTCTTTCCGAACCGCATTACCCCTTTTATCGGTGACACCTTTAAAAATACCCAATTGCCTATGGCAAATTCAAGCCCTCTTCTTCGAACATCGGCATATGACTTGTGACAACTTTGGGCCATTTGTAACCGCTGTTGGATCACTTTAACTTTCTCCATAGCCTGGTGAACAATATCGGGCCCAAGTAAAGCAGTTTCACCCGCTTCAAACCATCCAATTGGTGATCTACATTTCCTTCCGTACAAGGCTTCATAAGGTGCCATTTTAATACTTGAATGATAGCTATTGTTTTAAGCAAATTCAATAAGAGGCAAATGATCATCCCAACTGCCTTGAAAATCTAACGTACAAGCTCGCAGTATATCTTCAAGTGTCTGAATAGTACGTTCTGCTTGTTCATCAGTCTGAGGATGGAAAGCCGCACTCAAATTCACCCGTGTACCCAAACTCTGCTGGAAAGATCTCCAAAAGTGCGTTGTGAACTGTGCTCCTCTGTCTGATATAATGGAAAGTGGAATACCATACAATCGTACTATCTCTTTCACATACAACTTCACATAATCCTCAACTGTATAGGTCTTCTTGACCGATAGAAAATGCGCTGACTTGGTAAGCCTATCCACTATAACCCATATAGAATCAAACTTTCGCAATGTACGAGGCAAACCTGTAATGAAATCCATGTTAATCATATCCCATTTCCAGACTGGAAGATTGATACATTGCATGTAACCTCCCAATTTCTGATGCTCTACTTTCACTTGTTGACAATTCGGGCATTGAGCGACAAACTCTGCAATGTTATTTTTCATATTTCCCCACCAATACACTTCCTTTAATTCATGGTACATTTTTGTAGCACCCGGATGAATAGAATAGCGCGAATGATGCGCCTCTGTCATAATTTGGTCCCTCAGCTTATCTACATCCGGTACACATAATCTCCCTTAACATTGAAGTACTCCTTCCTGTGTAAGATCATATGCCTTTGTCAAATTCTACTGTACATTTTCCTTTAGCTGCAACAACATAGAATCCACAAACTGTTTCTCTTTCACTTCAGCTATTAAGCAGGATTCTGCTGCATTCTGTACAATAACTCCATCATCTGAGGATTTAATAAGGCGAACTCCCAAGCTGGATAATTGATTCAGATCTTTGATTATCTCAAGCTTTTCAGTCAACTGGCCACTAGTGCTTCCTACTGCCTTACGGCTCAATGCATCAGCAACTACATTTGCTTTGCATGGGTGATAAAGAATACCAATGTCATAGTCTTTTAAGAGCTCTAACCACCTTCGTTGCCTTAAATTGAGTTCCTTTTGCTTAAAGAGATATTGCAAATTTTTGTGGTCCGTATAGATATCAACATGGACTCCATACAAATAATGACGCCATATCTTTAGAGCAAAAACTACCGCTGCCAATTCAAGATCATGTGTGGGATAATTTTTCTCATGTGGTCGCAACTGTCGTGAGGCATATGCTATGACATTACCGTGTTACATCAACACACACCAGAGGCCAACCTCGAAAGCATCACAATACACTACATAACCTTCAATACCTTCTGGAAGCACTAAAACTGGTGTGGAGGTTAATTTATCTTTCAACTTTTGGAAGCTTTTCTCACACGCATCATTCCACTGAAATTTTACTGCCTTATGTGTAAGCCTTGTTAATAGTGCAACAATAGAGGAAAAACCTTCTACAAATCATCGGTAATAACCTGCCAGTCCAAGAAAACTATGAATTTCTGTGGGTGTCGTAGGTCTTGGCCAATTTTTCACTGCTTTAATCTTCTGTGTATCAACCTGTATCCCTTCATCTGACACAATGTGACCCAAGAATGCAACTGATTTCAACCAAAACTCACATTTGGAGAACTTTGCATACAACTTACGCTCACGGAGAATCTATAACACTTGTCGTAAGTGATTAGCATGGTCCTCCGGTGATCTTGAATAAACTAGGATGTCATCTATAAATACCGTGACGAACACGTCCAAAAATGGCTTAAACACCCTATTCATCAAATCCATGAACACAACTGGAGCATTTGTTAGTCCAAATGACATAACTAAAAATTCGTAATGGCCATACCGTGTTCCGAAAGCTGTCTTGGGTACATCTTCTTTTCTAACTCTGACTTGATGGTAACTCGACCTCAAGTCGATATTTGAAAAACACCTAGCACCCTGTAACTGATCAAACAAATCATCAATACGGTGGAGGGGATATTTGTTCTTGATTGTTACCTTATTCAATTGCCGATAGTCGATGCACATTCTCAATGTGCCATCTTTCTTCCGTACAAATAATACCGGTGCACTCCACGGGGACATACTAGGCCTAATGAAGCCCTTGTCCATCAAATCTTTCAACTGCTCCTTCAATCACGCAGTTCTGCTGGAGCCATTCTATATGGGGGAATTGAAATAGGCTGAGTGCCTGGAATCACATCAATGCCAAATTCTACTTCCCGTTCTGGGGGTAAGCCTGGAAGATTTTCTGGAAATACATCCAGAAATTCATTGACCACTGGAACCGACTGCGGAGTTAGTGGTTCATCTTCAGTATCTTTCACTCGTACTAAATGACATATATAACCCTTGGCAATCATTTTTCTGGCTTTCAAATAGGAAATAAATCGTTCTCGTGGTGCCCTTACATTACCCTGCCATTCAAGAATACTTTCTTCCGGAAAACAAAATTGCACCTTCTTGGCCCGGCAATCTACCGTGGCATAATAAGAGGCCAACCAATCCATTCCCATGATCACATCAAAATCCACCATGTCCAATTCAATGAGATCGACCAACGTATCATGACCACACATAGTTACCACACAGTCACGATATACTCTCTTTGCAATAATATATTCACCAACCGGTGTAGACTCTTCAATTGATTTAATTAATAATTCTGGTGCCTTTGCAAATTTCGCAGCAACCAATGGAGTAACATAGGAAAATGTAGAACTAGGGTCAATCAATGAATATACATTATGTGAGGATACGAGTAATGTACCTGTGACAACATCAGGGGAAGCGTCTGAATTCTGTCGGTTCACTAAAGCATAAGTGCGATGCTGGACCCCACCAGTACTGTATGATCCTCCGGCACCTCTACCCCTGCCAACAGACTGAACAACTTGGCCCAAAGAAGGGACCGATGCTGATGACACAACGGACGATCCTTTCGGTTGTGCCACACTGCCCATACTCCTCTGGGGACACTCTCTCATCTTGTGTCCCGTTATGCCGCACCAGAAACAAGCATTTGTCCCCACTCTGCATGTACCTGCATGAATACGCCCGCAGTGTTGACACTGCTGATGAGGAAGACCTGCTGCCTATGATCCGTGAACTCCGCTACTTTGCCCAGATGGACCACCCCTAGACCCTCAAAACTGTGAGTGAGCAACCCCTGTGGAATAAGAGAATGATGGTCTTGGTGGTCTCGAAAACATACGGGGCCTAGATCCTCCTTGGGACATCATAGGTGGTCCCATAGGTCTAGCCCGTTTGGACTGTCCCCTGTCAAATTCATGTACCCTTCGTCTCTGTCGTTGATCTTCCATTTTCTGGGCGAAGGCCTGAATTCTTGCTATATCCATGTCTTTGTTCAAGGCAGCAATGGTGCAATCCCTTACCAAATATGGCTCTAGTCTGTCCACGTATCTATAGACTCTATCTGTCATCGTAGCCACCACATTTGGCGCATATCGAGCCAAGGAATTAAATTGCAAGCTATATTCTCTGACACTCAAATTTCCTTGACGGAGATTTAGAAACTGATCCGCACGTGCCTCACGGATCTCATACGGAAGATAATGATCTAGGAAAGCCACTTTAAATTCTTCCCAAGTAGGTGGAGTTGCACCAATATCATGGGATTTATTTCAATCCTCGTACCACAATATTGCCTCTCCTTTCAATCGGTACGCAGCAAGTTCAACTGTCTCTACCCCCGTCACGTGCATAACTTCCAAGGCCCTCTGAATTTGATCTATGAAGTCCTGTGGATCTTCTTTTGGATATGACCCTGTGAAGATAGGAGGGTCCAGTTTTAAGAAATCCTGTGTTCTGCGACTTGCCATTCTAGCCGCATCATCATCATGTGTCATTAGACCAGCTCGTCCTTGACTCTGGGCTGTCACTAACTGTGTCAATATCTGAACTGCATTTCTAAGATCCTGACCTGTGGCATTGACTGGTGGTTCTACAGGTACGCATCTCCTACTCGACTCTTCTGGTACAGAGGGAGTGGAGGAAGCTCGTGACATAAATTCATGCTCAGTATCGCCTTGATTAACTTGATCAGGTGGTGGTATACTGGTTCCTTCACCAGATTCTATCTATTCTCTTACTTTTTCCTCGACCTCTTCTTGTCATCGGCATTTTCTATAATATACAAGAATAACAATATATATGGTCATAAACAGTCCCACCTATAACTTTGGCTCTAATGCACGATCTAGAAATGAAGAAAACAAACAATATCCTAAATGTCTCGTAGCCTCCTACTTATAAATGTGGTGCACAACACATTGATAAGTAAGACTCTACTCAGACACGGCTTTGTAGACACCCTTAGAACGACCTTGCTCTGATACCACTTTTGTCACGCCCCGAATCCCCTCGGGATGGATTGGCACTCGTAGCCGACAAGGCCCGAGAGAACCAAGCTTTGCCTCTATTCAATCATATGCATGCCATAAGAAAACCCATGATCACGTAAGAGCTTTAAATACCAACAACGAAATTCATGGAACATGATATATATATATACATATGCGACACTTGGCCGTTGAGGCCACAAAGTCAAGAACGACATATCCATTTTACATTTATACACCCACATCCGTCTACAAAAGCCTCTAACAACTGCATTGACCAAAATGAACTAAAAGTCGAGATAAGTCCCCGCTTTAAACAACATGTATAACACCAAAACATATGTACAACAGTGACTCGGAGAAGCCCCGAACTAACTGGAGCTCACCAATGATCTGCAATAACTGACAACCTACTGTGGACGCCTACTAGTACTTGTGCCTGCCGCAAGTAAGGTAAATTCCCCAAGAGTGGTCAGTACGAAGAATGTACTGTGTATGTAAGGCCATATGAAACTTGTAAGATATGTAAGTATGTAAAAGAACTCAAGTTCAAATGTATAACCAGTATAGGTAAGTCACAATGTAGATGAGTCACTATTCTGTACTTTGGAAACCATGTATATTGCTTTCGTTACCTTCTTTGTATCTTTAATTCCATGATTATTCGTATTTGCTTGTGACTTGTGATACTCGGGCCCCGACTGAACAATGGGTTTTAAACATAACATCATGTTATGTTGGGATCGGTTCGAGCTAGGCTTATGCCTTTAGAGCTGCCACCCTATGAATCAATGTATATATCGGGATTGGGTCGAGCTAGGTTAGTACCTCTAGAGCTGCCACCCATACAACATTTTAGGTTCGGCTCGAGCTAGGTTATTACCTCTAGAGCTGCCCCTTATTAGGATCGGTCCGAGCTAGGCTTATGCCCCCAGGACTGCCCCCTGATTTGGGATCGTCTTGAGCTAGGCATTTTTCCCCCAAAGCTGCCACCCTTACTTGATCATTAACCACATATGTATTACTTAAATCTTTACTTTGAGATTGGTACAATGCTAGTCATAACTTTACTTGAAACTTTGGATCATTAACCAATGAGTGAGAGGCATGTGAATAACTTGGCAACATAACATTATTAGAACTATAACACCATGGGAACCATTGGACAAGAATCCATGAACAAGAGACATAAGTATAATCACTATTGGAACATTGGAATATAACCTTATTTGAGCTTTTGGAACATTAACCATGAATATGAGACATGAGATTCACCAATGATCAATGATTAGGAAACATATGATAATGACCATTGATAACCGGATATAGAATACCTTAGCACATTTCGGGATGGGACAAGCATAATGTCAATGTGAATACTATTTGCAGCAGAAAGGTACGGACGGAGTAACTTTACATACCTTGTATTCGCAATACGAATATATAATCCTAGAGGTGCATACAGTAGTCCCGCTCCTTCTTTATGTGTCACTCTACAACACAAATATATAATGGGATTCACATTAACCATCAACTACTTTCCAAATGCATATAACATCAATGAGTTACATGTTTGCCTTTAAACATGCCATTTTCCCTTGACAAAAGCATTGATGAAATTATTATTCCAAAAATCCCCCAATATTCCATACATTGACCAATACATGATAATCAATACATTTCACCACAACACTTCTCCTTTACACTTTCTTATCCACACCATATCACAAATGGACCATCAAATTACCTTAATACACCTCATAGCACATATCGGCCAAAATCCCCCAATTTACACAAATATAAAAGTAACAAGTTTAATAACAAAATAACACCATACATGTTCATATTTTATCCATACCATGCTTTTTCATCAAAGGCACAAGTCCTAATTCAAGCTTGAATCCCATGGATCACAAATCTTATACAAAAACACAAAGTACCATGTCCAACATTTCCAAGCACAGCCAACATGATTTACATACTCTTTCATGCATATAATATATTAATCCATAACAATATTCACTTACCCAAGCTTGAAAAGTGATGATCTTGCTCCAAAATTGACTTTGAGTTCTTTAGGGTTTGAGAGAGTGTTGGAGAAAATATCTAGAAAAACATGAGAGTTCCAATTGAATAAAAATCTGATTTTTGGGTCTATATATAGTCCTTGGGGTCATCCTTAGCCATTCTTGGCATTTAATGCAATATTTGACTTAGTCAATAGAAGATTGGGTCATGTGACCCATGTCTTTTGCCCCATTTTGGGCTTTTATTGAGCCCAAATCACTTAACCCAATAAAATCAATAATCTCTCGTGTTTAAATCATCTCATACGTGTCACAACAATATTCCCACTCACTCTATTCATATCCGTAGCCCCAATCCCAAAAACAAGTGATTCTAGCCATGTATGGCTCATTTTGACCACAAGGGTAAAACCGTCACTTTGATGCCAAATTTGTTCTCGAGTAATTTTATCACACCAATATAATAATTTACTCATTTCATGTATATACTCGTGGTTGCAGAAGAAACGTGACAAAAATCGGCTCGGTACATCCCCGGGCACCTTTGGACACTTAGAACAAATTTTGGAAGCATTGCTGGTTTGGCCGCCCCAGCTAGCGCCTGGCGCCCACTAGGGCACTGAGCTTTAAAAGCTTGCTGGTTTGGGTGCCAGAACCAGCGCCTGGCACCTTCTGTGGCACTGAATTTTTTTTATTTTTTTTTTGTGCTTCGACTTTTCTTTGCGGATTTGGTTAGATACTTCAAATCCTATTATTTAACTTACTTCTTACCCTTAATATCCTTTGTTTGGGGGTCCTCTTAGCCTAATTTTGAACCCCACAAATGCTCCATGAAAATCACAAAACACCTCCTATGAAAGGGAGGCTTAATCACATTTACGAGGCCAAAAGTCAAGTATCTCATCCATAGCATTACAAAAGACGTATGTATGGCTCTCAACACCGAAGTAAGCATTACTCAACATCGTCAAGTAGGGTTAGGAAGGTACGGGGTGTTACATTCTTCCCCCCTTAGGAACATTCATCCTCGAATGTTAACAATATCGTTTCAATTACAACAATTGCATCTCTACATTAGCATGCATATACATAAACACTTAAAGCTCATGGAGACTTACTTGTTATTGCCCCACTTCCGCACTTTGAACTTATTGGTCCATTTGAAATAGATGGGGATATTTGGATTTCATCATCTCTTCATCTTCCCATGTGATTTCCTCTACTTGTTGATTTCTCCAAAGGACTTTTACGGAAGCTATGTATTTATTCCTCAATCTCTTTACTTGCCGATCTAGAATAGCAATGGGTACCTCTTCATAAGTAATATCCTCCATAACTTGTACATCTTCAATTGGAACAATACGATATGGATCTCCTATACATTTTCGAAGCATCGAAACATGAAATACCGGATGGACTGAGGAAAGTTCTTGAGGTAGTGCTAATTCATACGCAACTTGCCCAAATCTTCTAATAATTTCATATGGGCCTATGTAACGTGGACTCAATTTCCCTTTCTTTCCGAACCGCATTACCCCTTTTATCGGTGACACCTTTAAAAATACCCAATTGCCTATGGCAAATTCAAGCCCTCTTCTTCGAACATCGGCATATGACTTGTGACAACTTTGGGCCATTTGTAACCGCTGTTGGATCACTTTAACTTTCTCCATAGCCTGGTGAACAATATCGGGCCCAAGTAAAGCAGTTTCACCCGCTTCAAACCATCCAATTGGTGATCTACATTTCCTTCCGTACAAGGCTTCATAAGGTGCCATTTTAATACTTGAATGATAGCTATTGTTTTAAGCAAATTCAATAAGAGGCAAATGATCATCCCAACTGCCTTGAAAATCTAACGTACAAGCTCGCAGTATATCTTCAAGTGTCTGAATAGTACGTTCTGCTTGTTCATCAGTCTGAGGATGGAAAGCCGCACTCAAATTCACCCGTGTACCCAAACTCTGCTGGAAAGATCTCCAAAAGTGCGTTGTGAACTGTGCTCCTCTGTCTGATATAATGGAAAGTGGAATACCATACAATCGTACTATCTCTTTCACATACAACTTCACATAATCCTCAACTGTATAGGTCTTCTTGACCGATAGAAAATGCGCTGACTTGGTAAGCCTATCCACTATAACCCATATAGAATCAAACTTTCGCAATGTACGAGGCAAACCTGTAATGAAATCCATGTTAATCATATCCCATTTCCAGACTGGAAGATTGATACATTGCATGTAACCTCCCAATTTCTGATGCTCTACTTTCACTTGTTGACAATTCGGGCATTGAGCGACAAACTCTGCAATGTTATTTTTCATATTTCCCCACCAATACACTTCCTTTAATTCATGGTACATTTTTGTAGCACCCGGATGAATAGAATAGCGCGAATGATGCGCCTCTGTCATAATTCGGTCCCTCAGCTCATCTACATCCGGTACACATAATCTCCCTTAACATTGAAGTACTCCTTCCTGTGTAAGATCATATGCCTTTGTCAAATTCTACTGTACATTTTCCTTTAGCTGCAACAACATAGAATCCACAAACTGTTTCTCTTTCACTTCAGCTATTAAGCAGGATTCTGCTGCATTCTGTACAATAACTCCATCATCTGAGGATTTAATAAGGCGAACTCCCAAGCTGGATAATTGATTCAGATCTTTTATTATCTCAAGCTTTTCAGTCAACTGGCCACTAGTGCTTCCTACTGCCTTACGTCTCAATGCATCAGCAACTACATTTGCTTTGCATGGGTGATAAAGAATACCAATGTCATAGTCTTTTAAGATCTCTAACCACCTTCGTTACCTTAAATTGAGTTCCTTTTGCTTAAAGAGATATTGCAAATTTTTGTGGTCCATATAGATATCAACATGGACTCCATACAAATAATGACGCCATATCTTTAGAGCAAAAACTACCGCTGCCAATTCAAGATCATGTGTGGGATAATTTTTCTCATGTGGTCGCAACTGTCGTGAGGCATATGCTATGACATTACCGTGTTACATCAACACACACCAGAGGCCAACCTCGAAAGCATCACAATACACTACATAACCTTTAATACCTTCTGGAAGCACTAAAACTGGTGTGGAGGTTAATTTATCTTTCAACTTTTGGAAGCTTTTCTCACACGCATCATTCCACTGAAATTTTACTGCCTTATGTGTAAGCCTTGTTAATAGTGCAACAATAGAGGAAAAACCTTCTACAAATCATCGGTAATAACCTGCCAGTCCAAGAAAACTATGAATTTCTGTGGGTGTCGTAGGTCTTGGCCAATTTTTCACTGCTTTAATCTTCTGTGTATCAGCCTGTATCCCTTCATCTGACACAATGTGACCCAAGAATGCAACTGATTTCAACCAAAACTCACATTTGGAGAACTTTGCATACAACTTACGCTCACGGAGAATCTGTAACACTTGTCGTAAGTGATTAGCATGGTCCTCCGGTGATCTTGAATAAACTAGGATGTCATCTATAAATACCGTGACGAACACGTCCAAAAATGGCTTAAACACCCTATTCATCAAATCCATGAACACAGCTGGAGCATTTGTTAGTCCAAATGACATAACTAAAAATTCGTAATGGCCATACCGTGTTCCGAAAGCTGTCTTGGGTACATCTTCTTTTCTAACTCTGACTTGATGGTAACCCGACCTCAAGTCGATATTTGAAAAACACCTAGCACCCTGTAACTGATCAAACAAATCATCAATACGATGGAGGGGATATTTGTTCTTGATTGTTACCTTATTCAATTGCCGATAGTCGATGCACATTCTCAATGTGCCATCTTTCTTCCGTACAAATAATACCGGTGCACTCCACGGGGACATACTAGGCCTAATGAAGCCCTTGTCCATCAAATCTTTCAACTGCTCCTTCAATCACGCAGTTCTGCTGGAGCCATTCTATATGGGGGAATTGAAATAGGCTGAGTGCCTGGAATCACATCAATGCCAAATTCTACTTCCCGTTCTGGGGGTAAGCCTGGAAGATTTTCTGGAAATACATCCAGAAATTCATTGACCACTGGAACCGACTGCGGAGTTAGTGGTTCATCTTCAGTATCTTTCACTCGTACTAAATGACATATATAACCCTTGGCAATCATTTTTCTGGATTTCAAATAGAAAATAAATCGTTCTCGTGGTGCCCTTACATTACCCTGCCATTCAAGAATACTTTCTTCCGAAAAACAAAATTGCACCTTCTTGGCCCGGCAATCTACCGTGGCATAATAAGAGGCCAACCAATCCATTCCCATGATCACATCAAAATCCACCATGTCCAATTCAATGAGATCGACCAACGTATCATGACCACACATAGTTACCACACAGTCACGATATACTCTCTTTGCAATAATATATTCACCAACCGGTGTAGACTCTTCAATTGATTTAATTAATAATTCTGGTGCCTTTGCAAATTTCGCAGCAACCAATGGAGTAACATAGGAAAATGTAGAACCAGGGTCAATCAATGAATATACATTATGTAAGGATACGAGTAATGTACCTGTGACAACATCAGGGGAAGCCTCTGAATTCTGTCGGTTCACTAAAGCATAAGTGCGATGCTGGACCCCACTAGTACTGGATGATCCTCCGGCACCTCTACCCCTGCCAACAGACTGAACAACTTGGCCCAAAGAAGGGACCGATGCTGATGACACAACGGATGATCCTTTCGGTTGTGCCACACTGCCCATACTCCTCTGGGGACACTCTCTCATCTTGTGTCCCGTTATGCCGCACCAGAAACAAGCATTTGTCCCCACTCTGCATGTACCTGCATGAATACGCCCGCAGTGTTGACACTGCTGACGAGGAAGACCTGCTGCCTATGATCCGTGAACTCCGCTACTTTGCCCAGATGGACCACCCCTAGACCCTCAAAACTGTGAGTGAGCAACCCCTGTGGAATAAGAGAACGATGGTCTAGGTGGTCTCGAAAACATACGGGGCCTAGATCCTCCTTGGGACATCATAGGTGGTCCCATAGGTCTAGCCCGTTTGGACTGTCCCCTGTCAAATTCATGTACCCTTCGTCTCTGTCGTTGATCTTCCATTTTCTGGGCGAAGGCCTGAATTCTCGCTATATCCATGTCTTTGTTCAAGGCAGCAATGGTGCAATCCCTTACCAAATATGGCTCTAGTCTGTCCACGTATCTATGGACTCTATCTGTCATCGTAGCCACCACATTTGGCGCATATCGAGCCAAGGAATTAAATTGCAAGCTATATTCTCTGACACTCAAATTTCCTTGACGGAGATTTAGAAACTGATCCGCACGTGCCTCACGGATCTCATACGGAAGATAATGATCTAGGAAAGCCACTTTAAATTCTTCCCAAGTAGGTGGAGTTGCACCAATATCACGGGATTTCTTCCAATCCTCGTACCACAATGTTGCCTCTCCTTTCAATCGGTACGCAGCAAGTTCAACTGTCTCTACCCCCGTCACGTGCATAACTTCCAAGGCCCTCTGAATTTGATCTATGAAGTCCTATGGATCTGCTTTTGGATATGACCCTGTGAAGATAGGAGGGTCCAGTTTTAAGAAATCCCGATTTCTGCGACTTGCCATTCTAGCCGCATCATCATCATGTGTCATTAGACCAGCTCGTCCTTGACTCTGGGCTGCCACTAACTGTGTCAACATCTGAACTGCATTTCTAAGATCCTGACCTGTGGCATTGACTGGTGGTTCTACAGGTACGCATCTCCTACTCGACTCTTCTGGTACAGAGGGAGTGGAGGAAGCTCGTGACACAAATTCATGCTCAGTATCGCCTTGATTAACTTGATCAGGTGGTGGTATACTGGATCCTTCACCAGCAATTCTATCTATTCTCTTACTTTTTCCTCGACCTCTTCTTGTCATCGGCATTTTCTATAATATACAAGAATAACAATATATATGGTCATAAACAGTCCCACCTATAACTTTGGCTCTAATGCACGATCTAGAAATAAAGAAAACAAACAATATCCTAAATGTCCCGTAGCCTCCTACTTATAAATGTGGTGCACAACACATCGATAAGTAAGACTCTACTCAGACAAGGCTTTGTAGACACCCTTAGAACGACCTTGCTCTGATACCACTTTTGTCTCACCCCGAATCCCCTCGGGATGTATTGGCACTCGTAGCCGACAAGGCCCGAGAGAACCAAGCTTTGCCTCTGTTCAATCATATGCATACCATAAGAAAACCCATTATCACGTAAGAGCTTTAAATACCAACAACGAAATTCATGGAACATGATATATATATATACATATGCGACACTTGGCCGTTGAGTCCACCAAGTCAAGAACGACATATCCGTTTTACATTTATACACCCACATCCGTCTACAAAAGCCTCTAACAACTGCATTGACCAAAATAAACTAAAAGTCGGGATAAGTCCCCGCTTTATACAACATGTATAACACCAAAACATATGTACAACAGTGACTCGGAGAAGCCCCGAACTAACTGGAGCTCACCAATGATTTGCAATAACTGACAACCTACTGTGGAGGCCTACTAGTACCTGCGCCTGCCGCAAGTAAGGTGAATTCCCCAAGAGTGGTCAGTACGAAGAATGTACTGTGTATGTAAGGCCATATGAAACTTGTAAGATATGTAAGTATGTCAAAGAACTCAAGTTCAAATGTATAACCAATATACGTAAGTCACAATGTAGATGAGTCACTATTCTGTACTTTGGAAACCATGTATATTGCTTTCGTTACATTCTTTGTATCTTTAATTCCATGATTATTCGTATTTACTTGTGACTTGTGATACTCGGGCCCCGACTGAACAGTGGGTTTTAAACATAACATCATGTTATGTTGGGATCGGCTCGAGCTAGGCTTATGCCTCTAGAGCTGCCACCCTATGAATCAATGTATATATCGGGATTGGGTCGAGCTAGGTTAGTACCTCTAGAGCTGCCACCCATACAACATTTTAGGTTCGGCTCGAGCTAGGTTATTACCTCTAGAGCTGCCCCCTGTTAGGATCAGTCCGAGCTAGGCTTATGCCCCCAGGACTGCCCCCTGATTTGGGATCGTCTTGAGCTAGGCATTTTGCCCCCAAAGCTTCCACCCTTACTTGATCATTAACCACATATGTATTACTTAAATCTTTACTTTGAGATTGGTACAATGCTAGTCATAACTTTACTTGAAACTTTGGATCATTAACCAATGAGTGAGAGACATGTGAATAACTTGGCAACATAACATTATTAGAACTATAACACCATGGGAACCATTGGACAAGAATCCATGAACAAGAGACATAAGTATAATCACTATTGGAACATTGGAATATAACCTTATTTGAGCTTTTGGAACATTAACCATGAATATGAGACATGAGATTCACCAATGATCAATGATTAGGAAACATATGATAATGACCATTGATAACCGGATATAGAATACCTTAGCACATTTTGGGATGGGACAAACGTAATGTCAATGTGAATACTATTTGCCGCAGAAAGGTACGGACGGAGTAACCTTACATACCTTGTATTCGCAATACGAATATATAATCCTAGAGGTGCATACAATAGTCCCGCTCCTTCTTTATGTGTCACTCTACAACACAAATATATAATGGGATTCACATTAACCATCAACTACTTTACAAATGCATATAACATCAATGAGTTACATGTTTGCCTTTAAACATGCCATTTTCCCTTGAAAAAACCATTGATGAAATTATTATTCCAAAAATCCCCCAATATTCCATACATTGACCAATACATGATAATCAATACATTTCATCACAACACTTCTCCTTTACACTTTTTTATCCACACCATATCACAAATGGACCATCAAATTACCTTAATACACCTCATAGCACATATCGGCCAAAATCCCCCAATTTACACAAATATAAAAGTAACAAGTTTATTAACAAAATAACACCATACATGTTCATATTTTATCCATACCATGCTTTTTCATCAAAGGCACAAGTCCTAATTCAAGCTTGAATCCCATGGATCACAAATCTTATACAAAAACACAAAGTACCATGTCCAACATTTCCAAGCACAACCAACATGATTTACATACTCTTTCATGCATATAATATATTAATCCATAACAATATTCACTTACCCAAGCTTGAAAAGTGATGATCTTGCTCCAAAATTGACTTTGAGTTCTTTAGGGTTTGAGAGAGTGTTGGAGAAAATATCTAGAAAAACATGAGAGTTCCAATTGAATAAAAATCTGATTTTTGGGTCTATATATAGTCCTTGGGGTCATCCTTAGCCATTCTTGGCATTTAATGCAATATTTGACTTAGTCAATAGAAGATTGGGTCATGTGACCCATGTCTTTTGCCCCATTTTGGGCTTTTATTGAGCCCAAATCACTTAACCCAATAAAATCAATAATCTCTCGTGTTTAAATCATCTCATACGTGTCAAAACAATATTCCCACTCACTCTATTCATATCCGTAGCCCCAATCCCAAAAACAAGTGATTCTAGCCATGTATGGCTCATTTTGACCACAAGGGTAAAACCGTCATTTTGACGCCAAATTTTTTCTCCAGTAATTTTATCACACCACTATAATACTTTACTCATTTCATGTATATACTCGTGGTTGTATAATAAACGTGGCAAAAATTGGCCCAGTACGTCCCCGGGCACCATTGGACACTTAGAACAAATTTTGGAAGCATTGCTGGTTTGGCCGCCCCAGCCAGCACCTGGCGCCCACCAGGGTACTGAGCTTTAAAAGCTTGCTGGTTTGGGTGCCAGAACCAGCGCCTGGCACCTCCTGTGGCACTGAATTTTTTTTTTTTTTTTGTGTGTGCTTCGACTTTTCTTTGCGGATTTGGTTAGATACTTCAAATCCTATTATTTAACTTACTTCTTACCCTTAATATCCTTTGTTTGGGGGTCCTCTTAGCCTCATTTTGAACCCCACAAATGCTCCACAAAAATCACAAAACACCTCCTATGAAAGGCTTAATCACATTTACGAGGCCAAAAGTCAAGTATCTCATCCATAGCATTACAAAATATGTATGTATGGCTCTCGACACCTAAGTAAGCATTGCTCAACATCGTCAAGTAGGGTTAGGAAGGTACGGGGTGTTACAATTTATGGCATACTCGAACATAAGACCAACAACCAGGATATCTATATTAGGGGTAAGTATGTTATCATTGCTAGTGGGACCCAGTCCGTGCCTTTGTAACCTAAACCCTGCTACCTACCCATGTAGACTCCTCACCTTCTTTAGCAATAATGAAGGCAATCCACTTAAGCTACCTCATATTTTCCTCGGGGTCCAACAAATGCTTCTTTCTATTATTTGTTTCCTTCATCTGATGGTCATACTTTGAAGTACTAAGTTGTCATGCCTCAAATCCCATTGAGATCTAGGCACCCGATTCTCTAAAGGCCTAAGAGAACCAACTTATAACCTATGCTTATCGTGTATGTATCTATGATAATTTTAAATCTTGATGAGTATAGTTAAGATGCCCTAATAAAAATACCAACATAGATAGGCCCAAAATAGATGTACATGACTTGGCCGTTGAGGCCTTAATTACTAGGAAACAAGACACAATTGCACTTTACTTTAACATTAGTCTACAAAGCCTTTAAGAGATAGACAACTTAGTATAAGTCGGTACAAGACCCTGCCATACCCTTAGCTATAATATAATATCAAAATACATGCTAAAGACTCCATAAGCCCCAAATCAACTTGGACCTCACCAAAACTGCTGAGTATCCTGTGCTTCTATTGGGGAGATCTATTAGCTAGAGTACCTGTACCTGTAGCATAAAACATAGTACCATCATAAGGGACGTCAGTACAAAAGAATGTACTGAATATGTAAGGCATAAAGTAACATGTGTAACATAAAAGTTCAAGTGAAATAAAGTACAAATTTATAAATAAGGATAGAAGACCACCTTTTCTTATACTTGTGGAATCATGTACATTACATGCTTTTATTTACTTTAATCTTATTTTATTTGTAAACTTTGTAGTGCATGTGATGCAATGATTGGTTAGTGGTAGAAGAGGATGACCCATGCTAGGCATTTAACCCCTGGGATACAGTCCTCATAAATATACAAATCGTGATCGACCCATGCTATGTATTATAACCCCTGGAATACCACCCATAAATACACAAATTGAGATTGACCCATTCTAGGCTTTTGACCCTAGGATATCACCCATAAATATACTAATTAGGATCGACCCTTGTTAGGCCTTGTCCCTTAGGATACCACCCATAAAGACATTAATTCACTTTACCTTGTTTCTTTAATCTTTGAGATTGTTCTTTTGGTGGTCATAATATTTTTGAGCTTTTGGAACTATAGACATGTGTGCAATATACTTGGGTAAGTCCCAATGATGTAGAAAAAAATGTAATAATTAAGAACTCATACGACATAATAAACCTCGTTTGACCTAGGGAATAGCTCATAAAACTTACTCTTTTGAATAACTTTGTCATGCCAGTACATGGAAGAATAAATAGACAGATATAGATTAATGAATACATATGGACTTAATTTAACACAATTGAGAGACTATGGGCAGATCCAAATTAGGATAAGTGTACATTCCACGTAAGGACATATATAAAATATATAATGGACATAATATGTATCCGACTTATGAACACTCGTAACATGTGAAATGTAGGATCTTATTAACTCAATGAACCTCATTTGACTTAGAGGATGACCCATGAAACTTGCTGCTTAGAGTACCTTTGTCATACTAGTACTTGGAAATTATAAACAAACCTGTATAGGATAATTAACACATATAAAAGTACTTTGACACATTTGTGAAACCATGGGCCGTAGGAAGAAGATCATCAACTACATTGGAGATTGTACACCATCAGTATGCATCCTTTACTAGGAAGAGCACTTACTAAGATCACTTTTCTGGTAATAACACAAGTATAAGATTTCATGCCAAAGAATATGGAATCAAATAGCCTTACAGATCTCAATTCCCAATTCGTATAGTTTATGAAGTGCCAACCTGTACTTTAATGTGATAATATTCATCTACAACAAATGTCAAGTAATAAGGCTAAATTAGCATCTAACCAACTAACTCGGGATATTTCAACTCAACAAAATAGTAGCTAGGCAGCAAGCCCGTAGTTCTTCCAATTAAGGGTGTTCTTTAATACATTCTACCCGCTATAGTTATTTACTTGAAATGACCTTCCCATGAGGTCCCCCGGTACTCCCTGGGTTTCATAATATATAAACATTAACCAACATAGGATGATCAGTGAGCTAATAAAACTTTAAATTTAATTGTGTATCGCCACACCTTATAAATCTGCCCCATGAGAGTTTTACCAAACCTTTTTCTAAGGCTATCCACAACCTCCCATACTTTAAAACAAGACAATACAGCCCCCAAACATATAAATATAATGATAAAACTTTAATTCATGGCTTCCAATCACCATTCCATGAGTTCCAATTAACAAGTATGCCTAGAATGCTCAAATAATATTTTAATTAGAGGTGAGGGCAACACCTTACCTTGGATGTCTTAATATGATATTTTCCTTCAATTACTTCCCTTGTAACCCTTTCCAATCCACTAAAATAGGATATGAAAATCAGTACAAGCATCACATAAAAATAGGAAAAAGAGCCAAGCTTATAACATGAAATTCTTACCTTAATCGTAGGAAGAGAGAGACAACACCTTTGCTGCCAACACCTATAAATTTATCCACTTCACTCTCCTTGAAAAAAAAATCTTCAATATATATGATGCCAATGAGGGGAAAAGATGATCTTGTGGACTGCTTTAAAACAAACAAGTTGAAGAACACTAATAGAAAATTAGGACGGCTGTTTGTATAAGAGGGGAGAGAGATGGAGAGATTAATAATTTGGATAGGAAAAATTAAATATTTGCATTAGGTTTTTGGACTTTAAATGTGTCTCTTTTCTGACTCTTTTCTCCTTTTTTTTTCCAGCCACCATTTGGCTTAATTTGGGGCACACATGGCTAAGTAGTTGATGCACCTACTTGGCCATTTTAATTAGTTATTGTGGACTTGGATAGATTGGGAATTGGGCTGCCATTCTTCTTATTTTACTATTTCTTTTCTTTAACTTAATATGAGCCACAAATTGGTCACATAATATGGGCCTCAATCTGGTGCATTAGTCGAAGTAGGTGATGCACCTATTGTGTCCTTTTAACTTTGTCAAAGAGTCTTAGTAGGTGATGTACCTACTTCTCACCTACTAGCTTAATTAAGTCAAGAAAGCACCTCACTTATTTTATCCCATTTTCCAAATCTTAATCCCTTTACTTAAACTTTAAGATAAAAAAACCACCTTACTACTCGAGTTTAAATAATTTCATTAATGTTATCTTAGCCTTATACGTGCTAAAATGTATGGAGCATTACATCATTCCCCCCTATGGATCATTCATCCCCGAACGAGAGGTGTAGTTCTAAATAATGTTGACTCTAGAATTCCTCCAAAATTTTTGGTAGAGTTTCCCTTGTAGACAAGACTATTCAAAATATATCAGCTTACCATAATATATATACACAAGCCTCACACAACATTTTAACAGGTGTAGCATATTAATAATTGAATGAAAAGTAAGGTTCCTCTTGGCCATATATAATCAAGTGTAGCGTAGCTTATCTTTCTCTCTTTTACACCAGCTTGATGTTAAACACTTAAAATTTAGGAAATCTAAATATGAACTACACATGTGAACGTATGGCACATGAGTAAGATAAAAAGTGAACTAATGAGAAAGTAAACATGCTAACAATTAATTAAATGATCCTATGAACAAGTGAATAGATGCATGTTAAACTTATAATCGAGTAAGGAAGACAAATGTCAGAATCTCATGCAGTTTCTTGGAAAAATATGGATACTTGGATGTTATAGAGTTCCCATATTCCCATGAGGCTTATATTTTCTCTCTAACTCATACTTAATACTCTAACAGAGGCTACATTCTTAGATCTCAACTTTCTAATCTATTGGTCAAGGATAAACATTAGAACTTACTCAAGTGACAAGCCCTCTATGAATTCAATGCCCTCAGTAGCTATAATAAGTTATGGGTCCCCTAAATATTAAAGATGCATAGACATATGAAATATTGGGTGTATGAAGTCTAATTCTAAAGATAGCTCTACCTCAAGCCTCTTGGTCAATTCTCTATATGTTAATGCCCAACATATCAAGGGCCCAACTTTCTTTCTTTTTGATGACTTATGCAAGGCCACCATAATAACAAGGATTTGATTTGATACCTGATCCTTGTATGAGGAAAACAAAGGACAACAAGAATATAAAAATAAACAAGATGTTTATGTGGGAACCTCCTTGATCTTCTTAAGGTAATGACAACACTTAGTCACACTACAGTAAACCAACTATAGCCTATAGTCAACTAACTCTAGTTGACACACCTTGGCTAACTCTAAAACTATCAACTACCTCTAGTTGATACACTTATTCACAAGAGAAAAGTCAAATAATGACACTTACACTTGCTTCTCACAAGAGGAGTAGATTTACAATTTAGTATAATTACAAAGACTCAAACAATAATGCACTAAGAATGTCTATCTTGACTAAGATCAGGTCCCTTGTTGTAAGAGCTTTGAGCTTGAACAAAAGTGGTGGTTTTGCTGTAAAGAGTGATCTTTTTGAGTATCTGTAAAAACTAAACTTCTCTCCTCAAGACGATGAATATATAGTATAAGCATTGGGAGAAAAGCTTTCTCATTAGAGGATATTGATGAGGACCATTGTAGACCACATCCCACTTTTCAGTTACTGCTGTCAGACAGTATAAGATAACTAACATATAAGACAAATCTATACAACTGCATATTAAGACACCAGTTGATGTACCTGGTCCTTTAACTAGGTTTTTCAATCATCAAAACATGAACACAATATGATGATGACAAACATAGACTCACATATATCGTTTTATCACCATATGTTATACCAAAAGTTCCCCTTTTTTACCATATTCCTCCCTACTCCATTCCCAATTCATTTCACATAATGATCTATATATATATATATGGAGAAAATAAGAGGGAAAATCTTGAATGTTTCTCATTGGTTGAGGTTCGAAAGCCTGCTACTCCTCTGCTGCTGTGCCACCAACTTTCCTACGAAAGTGCTACTAACAACTTTATTATTGACTACCAAAAAGTTCAATGACCAATGAACCCAGGACCTCGTTATGGTCCCTGTGAAACAAGATCTCCTTGAGAAACAGTTCCTTTTGAGCCTTGAGATTTTGATTCCCTTGTTCTTTCTAAGTTGACCTGGTGGATGTCGGGTCCCTCAGCAGGTTTGTCAAATAATCAAAACAAAGCATAGTACTGTAATAACTATGCATTATCACTTTATAAATCTCACAAGGCCTTTAATCTGTGAATTTTCTAAAGCATGTAATTGTCAATATGAAACTCTAACTTTTGTTCCATATATCTTAATAGGTCACTATGCTTAGACATCTACCTACATGTATGGGTTATGCTAAAATTCACGTATATGTCTAATATTTTCTAGCAATATCCTTACTTCACTATGAAATAGGAGGAATTTACACCACTTTATTAATACTTTGAGTAAATAAGAACAGAGGTGGCATATAACATATGAATAAATAAGTTACATAAAGTCTATGAAACATAAGAAAGCGGCATAAAATATTACTAAATATATGAAGAATAAGTCATAAGGAAGATTAATTAGCATATGAATAGTGCACATAAGTGTCACGCCCCAAATTCAAACGGGACGGACTGGCACCCAAAGCTGTTGAGGCCCGAGAGAACCAATCTTTACTCATGTACCTTCATATGCATGACTCTATATGAATAAAATTCTATCTCATGTAACTTATAAAATATAACATACCAATGGTGGAAGTCATGGAAAACATATGCTATATATGAAACTTGGTCGTTAGGGCCTTTAAGTCAAATGGACATATATCTCTTACATTCTTCTTCCCACATACATCTACAAAGCCTCTAACAGATACATGTACATAACCAACCTACAGTCGGGAAAAGTCCCCACTTTAGACAAACTTTACAATCCAAAACAAATATACACATGTGACTCGGAAAGCCCCGTACCAACTGGAGCTCACCAACCGTCTGCAGATGATCTATACTCTACCGTGGTGGTCTACTGGCACCTGTGCCTGCAGCAAGTAAGGTAAGTTCCCCCAAGGGGGTCAGTACGAAGAATGTACTGAGTATGTAAGGCTATAAGTAACCGTATGGGATATAAGAACTTTAATGGAATCAAGTACAAGTGAGTAAACAATATATATAAATCACCATAAGGTATATGTGTGGAACCATGTACATTTCCTTCCTTCCTTTACTTTACTTTAATTTACATCATCAATCATCAATCATATATCATCCATCATTAATCATCAATCGTCAATCGTATAATGCCCGGTCCCAATTGATCAGTGGAAAATAACATAATAATCGGGATCGACATTCATGCGGATGTTCTTGTCATCCCATGAGATACCACCCGTAATATTGGGATCGTCATTCATGCGGGTGTTCTTTTCACCCCATGATATACCACCCATTATTTCTTTTGGGATCGTCATTCATGTAGGTGTTCCTTTCACCTTATGAGATACCACCCATAATTTCTTTTGGGATCATCATTCATGCAGATGTTCCTTTCACCTCATGAGATACCACCCATAATTTCTTTTGGGATCGTCATTCATGTAGGTGTTCCTTTCACCTCATGAGATACCACCGATTCTCAACATTAACCATTAAACAATTATACACATTACTTCATTCTTTAGCTATAAGAGTGATACATTATTGGAAACATATATATGCATTACTTCATTCCTTTACTTTCATGATATTGGTACTTTGGGTGGTTATAACATGATTGGAACTTTGGAACGTAACATTATTGGAACTTTGGAACAATGTCCACAATTATATGACACATGAGTAACAATAGGTCATTGCATAAGAAACATGAGAGTAACCATATATGAAAACATGAAACGAGATACCTTCGAACATTTTGACATAAGTACAATGGTAGTATGAACAATATGTACAGTAGAAGGATACGGAAAGAGTAACCTTACATACCTTATTTTCCCAATATGAATACACAATCCTATAAGTGAACAATAATCTAGCTCCTTCCTTACATTTACTCTACAACACAAATACATAACGGAACTCACGTTAATAATCAACTACCTTACAAATGCATAAGACGACAATGAGTTACATGATTGCCCTATAATGTCATTTCACCCTTTACCATACAATTCACGGCATTGTCATACAAACAATACCACAACATTATACTCATTGACCACAACATCATAAACCAATAGCATTTCGATACCACTTTTAACCTTTACACTTCCTCGTTAACACTATATCACAATTCCTCCATCAAGTCACCTCAATATGTTTCATAACAACATATCCACAACAATCCCAAAAATTATACTCATAGAAAAATAACAAGTTAAGGTCCATAATCACACCATACATGTTGATATTTCATCCACACCATTCACTTTCATCAAAACATCAAGTCACCTTTCAAGTTCAAATCTCATGGATGACACATCTTTTACCAAAAAGCAAAAGTGCACTATTCAACACCTTTAGACATAGACATCATGATCTACATATTTTCTCATTCATATAATATATTAAACCATAATATTAAATACTTACCCAAGCTTGAGAGATGATGATCTTGTCCAAAGAGAATAGTTGCCTTAGGGTTTGAGAGTTGAGAGAAAAGATCTTTTGTTGTGGAAAAATCTAGAAATGTCATGTGTGTTTCCTTGAATAAAATCTGATTTTTGGTACCTTTATATATTCCCTCAAGACCATCCTTATCCACATACTTAGTCATAAAGGTTGTGTTTACTTAGTCAAAAGGAAGAATGGGTCATTTGCCCATTTGGGCCTTGCATTTTGTTCCATTTTTGGGCCCTAAATTGAGCCCAATACACATGTTAACTTAGCCCACCAAATTCCATGCATGATTCACCATATATCTTATGTTTAAATAATTCCATCAATGTTACGAAAATATTCAACTCACGAGATTCATGTTCGTAGCCTTAATCTCAAAAATAAGAAATTCTAGCCACTCATGGCTTAATTGAACCTAATTTGATAAAACACTTGTGACGAAGAATTAACACCAACTAGGATGCCAAACTTTCTCAATAGTAGCCCTACTATGATGGAATAATGATACCACAACCCAAGAGTCCTCTTTATAGACTAATAATCGTAGAAGAAATCGGGCAAAAAGCACCCCGGCACGCTTCCGGGCGCCCTAAAGACTTAGAAAAATTTTAGCTCTTGGAAAGGTGTGCAGGGGTGGCCTGGAACTCCCCTGGGCGCGCCCCCTTGCTGCATGTGTCACAAAAATTTCAGGCCAAAGCGGCCTGGCACGCCACCTGCAGCGCCCCAAAATTATTTTTTTCCGACTTTTCTTTGCGAATTTGGTTGGATATTCCAAGTCCAAATATTTAAATTGCCTCTTATATTTAATATTCTTTGCTTGGAAGTCCTTCAAACCTCACTTTTCACCCCACAAATGCTCCAAAAAGTCACAAACTCCTCCGACAAGGGCCTAGTCATATTTACTAGCACATTATAAAAATATTCCATCTAGGGTCGGAATTGTACGGGGTGTTAGAGTAAGAGGCATATGACACATAGGTATTTGAACTATAGGAACATATGAGCTATATGCAAGTAAGTTGTAAAAGCTTGTAATATGTGAGAATGTGAACTAAGTAGCATGTGACAAAATGAATTAAGAGATGTGACGTGGGAAGATGAATTACAAAACATTAGTACATGAGCAGGTGGACTATAAAATAGGTTGAGCAAATGGACTAGATGAGCACACAACATGTGACCACTAAAGCTACGAAAGCATATAACATATTATCAAGTGGGCTAGACATGTAGTCTAATAATAAAGTGAAATATGAATCACATGAGTAGGTGGACTATACATGTATAAATGGACTAACCCATGAATAATTATACTCTATGAAATATGAGCAAGTGAGCATATGATACATGGACAAATAAACTATGGGGCCTGTAATATAAATAAGTCCTGACGACCCGTTCCATCATCACTGAAAATATCTATGGTAAAGGCATAAGAAGCTTAATAATCATAAGTTATAGGACCAATCTTTTAGTATGGAAGTGCATTAGACATGAACTAAGGTCATACAATACCCTTAGCACAAAGTTAACGTTTTGAGCTAAGTTTAATTAGGATCAAGTTCAAATGAGCATATCTACTATAATATAAGGAGTTATATAGACCAATATCCACCAAAGGAAAGATCATCGAGTCTTGTTTACAACACATCTGACCATTTGTTAATCCACCTTTGGAGTAAAATTTTATGACCATTTTACTGAACACTATTTGGGCTGAAAAATTGACCGCTGTAGCGGTACCGCTGCAGTAGTAAATCTACCACTATAGCAGTAACTAGGCAGATTTTAAGTCAATTTTGGATGGGGTTTTGGGTTTTGACTCAAAAATTTCATTCCAGAGCCCCAAGGGGACGATTTTCCAAGTTCTTAGGTGAAAATCCTTCGTTGAGATAAGTACTTCCATCATCTTCCTTGTATTTCAATCCTTTAACATTCTAGAATCATTAGAACAATCTTTAATAATGAAATTCTTGGGGATTTGAACCCTAAGATCATGATATTTTGGGGAAAACCTATGGGTTGGAGGTAATATAACCTAGAATTACTTCTAGATTGTTAATTAATGATTCCTAGAATGAATTAGTTATTTTAAAAAATGAAATTTGATTCTTGGGAATCTTGAATTTCTTAAAAATGGAACTTTTAGCTTTAAAACTTTATTAATGAAGATGGGTTGAGTATGATAGAACTAGTTAATGGGTAATTAACTATTGGATAATGTTTTAGACCATAAATAAGGCTAGAATTAGTTGGTTGAATTTCCAAAGTAGTTATTCAAAAAGTAATTGCTTAATTACTCCTATAATTGTTTGATTTCTAGATGATTGGGTTAATGGAGGCATGAAAGAAAGGAAATAGCAACCTTGGTGTGGCTTTCTTATTCCAAGATCTTCGATCAAGGTAGGTTATGATTAAATGTGTAGTAGACTTGATTAGTTGCATGTAATAACTATAGTTGACGAGAGATTTCATGTCTAGGCCTGCGGGTACAGAGTTTGGATGGATAAAATATGGAATTAACGTAATAATATAATTACGCATTTTGTATTTTGTGTGGATCCCTTAATGAGTGTTTGTTATTTTGTATGACTTACTTGATGATTTACAAAGCTTAATGTGGGAATAAAGTAACCATAAAAGAAATAGGAGAACTTAAATCTATAGAACTAGTTTTAATACCTTAAAGAAAGGGTGAATCTGATATTTTGTATGTTTGGAGTATGCGATATTCTTGCTAGAAGATAGTTAGGAGGATTGATTTTGATAAGAGAATGTGATTATATAACTTAAGAACCTAACATCAAGTTTGGCAAAGTGTTAGAAAGTAAGATGTGTAAAGGTGGATGACTTTAGCTAGAATTGTAAGTTGAATATAGCTGAATGGTTGAATGATTGGCTAAACAAGATAGTAGCTTGAACGTAGTGATGACTTGAGCGAAAGAATCACTAGTTAGTACCTGAATTTACCAGTTTTGATATGAATAAAAAAAGGTTAGATTGGTGAATAAAATAGGTATGTTGAAATAGAGTGTAGATATTGATTCTCGTGGAATGTGCACTCCTAAAATAGATACTTGATTGATTGGTCTACAAACATATTGATATTGATGATTGAGTGTAACTATTGAATATGGTTGTCTTGATTATTGTTGACTAAATCTATCTAATTGTAAGTGACATAACAAAATAACTTGAAATAGATTGATATGAAGAGGATTATTGCTGGTGCTGTGAGTTGAAGTGTTATGATTGTACATTTAATTATCAGCTAATTATGTCTTAATCACTTCTTGCTTTCATTTAACTCAATTGAGTTGGATGTTTGTGACTAGTCTTTGGGCATACTTGTGATTATTTACTGCATCTTACATTTGCAATGACATTGATGATGCTGTTAAGATGATGATACTGAAATAATGATGTGATGATACTGAAGATGATATTAAGATCACGATGTGATGATAGTGATGACGATGTTGATATGAGAATGAGATGATATGTACATCATGCATGCATACATTCATCATGCTTATTTGAGTGTGTATATACATATATATGTTGTGGTGAACTTTGTTCAGATACTATGGTTCCTTGAGTGGACTAGTTATTTTGATGGTTACGATTGGGCAATATAGTAAATTGTGAATATAAGGTACCTCATGGATTATGTATAAATATTATTCCCATGTGTATATTGTTATTTATGTGATGTATATTATAGTGTCCCTTCTTGCAAGGTTTTTAATGATATTAATTATCTTGGTTGTTATAATCCCGATGGTTAATGGTAGTAAAATAGGAGCGAAGGTTGTCATGAAAGAAAATGACTGAGAGAGAGAGAGAGAAAAGTGTAGAGTTATTATAACAATTTGAATGCGTAAGTGATGTGGGTTAGATTTATCCATGGAATTGTGTTAGTTAGTTCCACCCTAAGAGTAAAATAATAATGCTATAATAAAGGAAAGGTAGTAACGCTTGAAGTTGAAGTAGGTTAAGTATGTTTAGTTATTAAACTTGTATGTTTGACATGGTTTATTTTTTTTACTATATGTTATTATATGTTTTTAATCCTAGTCGGCCGATGATACCTACTAGTATGTGTGGTTGTACATATACTACTCTAATTATATCTCCTTTTGGGGATATAGCCATATTGCAGGTCAGTTAGAGTTTACACAAGTACAACGGTGGTTATCTTCAACAACTCTTGTCATCCAACTCATACATGGAAGCTGTGTCTCGGGTCATCCTTCCAATTTATTAGTGCTCTTGTACGTTTAGATTAGGTTCTGGGAGTTGTGTAAAAACTTTTCTGCAATGTACTTTATAATAAGTTTTGTTTTAAAATACAAAGTTGTTATTTATTAATGTGTAAGGTTTATCAATGTTTTCCGCAATGATTAAGGTTGGGAGATAAAAGTTCTCCTATCTAGGGTAGAGTTGAGTAGGTGTCCACACGATCCGTGATTTTGGTCGTGACAGTATGGTATCAGAGGCCAGGTTACTGTCTCCCAGTACAAGAGCAAATATCGAGTAGATTCCTGCATATTAGTGTGTTGACGTCCACATAAAATCTGTAGGAAGTTACAAGGCATCTAGGAATCTACCTCACTTTGGTCTCTCTATCGTGCTATCACAAAGTTGTCTCCCCGAGTTGAGTCTAATTGGTATCTAGAAGATATCAATTGGTATCTCAACAATCACGATAGGGATTAGCTTGTCCCAATTGGTATCTTGATAATGTTTGGAAGGTTGAAATAGTGGCATTCTAATCAGTAGAGGTCAATAAGAGGCATAGTACTTGTATTATAGTATTGTGGATTATGTTTTGCATGAGTGATACGTTCACCTTTTAGGTGGTTATGTTGTTTGATGTAGTGAATATTTTAGTTTTTAGTGTCATTGGTAAGCATAACTCTTTTGTTAATTGATCGGTTATGCTTACTGGAAAAAAATACTTGTGTTTTAAATGTTGTTGTTATGGTATGATAGAATGCTACGTGCATTACTTATGTGGATGGTTATTATTTTGATCATACTATTACCTAGTTGATTGATGGTCGAACTTATTAAGTGCAAATGATCATTATGAGTGATATGAGATAAGTTGTTACAAAAGGATATCCATAAATCGTAAAGGCTAGGTGTGATTTTGAGGTATGTATTGATTTCTATTTGATCTTTGGTAATATACCCAGGATCCTTGTGTGGCCCAGACTTTGATGATTATAATTGGGATCCTTGTGTGGTCCACAACTTTGATGATTATGATTGGAATCATTGTGTGGTCCACAACTTTGATGATTATGATTGGGATCCTTAAGTGGTCCGAGCTTTGATGATTATAGTTGGGTCCTTGTATGGTCCAACCTTTCGTGAATATATCCTTGCCTGAAGTTCTATTGGGTCATCCTTGTATGAATAATCCAATTAATGAGTTGACTTGTTAATGATGCCTTAACAAGTACTTGGTTAAACTGAGATGAACTTAGTTGTTTTGTATAACCTTGGTGACTTAAATGCGAGGTAAGTTGTGTAGTTTGTATCATTAATGCAAGGTAAATTGATTAGGTATATAAAATTGGTTGTTTCCTATAATACGATAAGGGGAGATGGTAATAATGGTTTTACTTGATATTGGTAAGTTGAACCTTAACTATGTTATTGATAATTATGTAGCTTATTCTTTTAGTGACTTGAATAATTTTAGAAGGGTAAAGATGTTAATGTCCTAACGGTAGACTAACCGGTTGTACAAAAACCATGGTGTCTATGAATGAATATAATTAGTTAAGTTTTAAGGATGTGAATAAAATAATAGTTGGATAATGTTCATAGACTTAGCGAGGAGGCAAGGCTACTAAATTGACCTTGTAATTGGCTTATTATCGCTGGATGTTGAGTATATGCTTATTGTATAGGAATAATTATTGGTTAATAGTATCCCTTGAATATGGTCTAGTTAAGTTGATAAGGTTGGCGAAATAAGTTAGCTTGATTATGGTTGATGATCATCAGTTGTTGGGTCAACTGAGGGAGTTGAGTTATTAGATGTGTTTATCCATACTCATCTCCTTCCCTTTGATACATGATAATACTTACATGATAATACTTAGGTGGTATTACTTCTTGAGGGGTTGAAGTATGTTGGGGGTCAAATAGACTAATGTGAGTGGTGCTGGAGAATTTATGTGTTAATGAAAACCTATAGTGGTATTGTGATGTTATAGCATTGGTTAGGATTTAAGTACCCTCCAAAACTTATTCCTATTATAGAAATGACAAACCTCAGAGTAGTGCGGCTTTGGTTAAAAATCTAGTGTTAAGTGGTTTAGTGTTGAATTGTGGATCATGGTGTGTTTATTTGTGGATTTGAGTGGTTAATGTGTTAGAGAATGAGTTTAGGAAGTTGTAGAAACTCCCAATACATATAGCGGGTTAATAGAACTCCGGTTATAGCGATTACCATGAAAGGGTTAGTTTGTGGTGTCGAATTTCGAGAGGTATGTTGTAAAATAGCCTGAACTGGGATGAGGTCCTGATTTACTACCTCAGAACTGTAGCAGCGGTAAAAGTACCACAACAACAGTGATCTTAATTGTCCTGCGAGCCGCTACAACGGTAGCTTTACCGCTGCCGCGGTACCACTGCCGCGGTAAAAACACAGGTTTCAGTTTTTTTAAATATCAAAAAATATTGTTTTACATTCCACATTATTTCCATTGTCTCCCTAAATATTCATGCGTAGGAATATCTTGTAGTGTTTCGAGTAATTTATATTGTCCGTGCATAAATTTTATCACGAATCATATTCCTTAGGTTATAGTGATCATGCTTTGTGCCTAGCGCTTAGTGGCATGTGATGCGTAGGCTGGTTGGCGTTATTATGGAATAGCAGTTCAGTAATTGTTATCAAATTATGTTAGAAGTGAATGGAATGTTGCATTAGTTTCTTAACCATTGTGTATTCTGAATTCCAAGAATCGTGCTAAAAATACTCCTCTTCAC
Source organism: Capsicum rhomboideum (assembly GCA_031232105.1). Lineage (NCBI taxonomy): Eukaryota > Viridiplantae > Streptophyta > Magnoliopsida > Solanales > Solanaceae > Capsicum > Capsicum rhomboideum. The sequence continues at coordinate 46,380,604 of CP124717.1, read as the reverse complement.
CAATAACCATTTGGGGATGTACGGTGGGTAAATTGATATATAATATAATGACTCATTCCGTCGTTACTGAAAATATCTGCGGTAAAGTTATAAGAACCTCATTCATCAAAAGTTATAGGACCAATTCTTTAGTATGGGAGTGCATTAGACATGAACTAAGGTCATATAATACCCCTAGAACAAAGTTAAGTTGGAAGTGTTCGTACTGATTGAGTTTCGAGCTAAGTTTAAACTAGGGTCAACTTCAAACAAGCATATCTCCTAAAATATAAAGATTTATGGAACCTAATATCCACCAAATGAAATATCTTAGAGTCTTCTGTCCAATATATCCGACCATTTGTTAATCCACCTTTGGAGTAAAATGTTATGGCCATTTTACTTAACACAGTTCGAGCTGAAAAATTAACCACCGCAGCAGTACCGCTGCAAAGTAGGCAGCTTTTAAGTCAGTTTTGGATGGGCTTTTGGGTTTTAACTCAAAAACTTTGTTCCAAAGACCTAGGAGGGAGATTTTCCAAGTCCTTGGGAGAAAATCCTTCGTTGAGGTAGGTTCTTCCATCATCTTCTTCGTATTTGAATCCTTTAACATCCTAGAATCATTAGAATAATCTTTAATGGTGAAATTCAGGGGGATTTGAACCCTAAGTTCATTATATTTTTGGTAAAACCTATGGGTTAGGCGAATATCACCTAGAATTACTTCTAGATTGTTAATTAACGATTCCTAGCATGAATCAGTGATTTTTAAAAAATGAAATTTGATTCTTGGAAACCTTGAATTCTTTAAAAATGGAACCTTTAACTTTGAAACTCCATTAATGGATATGGATTGAGTATGATGAAACTATTTAATGGGCAATTGACCCTTGGGTAATGTTTTAGACCGTGAATAAGGATAAAATTAGTGGGTTGAATTTCCAAAGTAGTTATTCAAAGAGTAATTGCTTAAGTACTCCTATAATTGTTTGATTTCTAGATGAGTAGGCTAATGAGGCCATGAAAAAAAGGAAATAGCAACCTTGTTGTGACTTGCTTATTCCAAGATCTTCGATCGAGGTAGGTTATGGTTTAATGTGTAGACTTGGATCAGTTGCATGTGATAACTACATTTGATGGGAGATTTCATGTCTAGCCCTGCGGGCACAGAGTTTGGATGGATAAAACATGAAATTTATGTAATAATGATATAATTGCATATTTTGTATAGATCCCTTAATGGGTGTTTGCATTTTGTATGACTTACTTGATAATTTACAAAGCTTAATATGGGAATAGGGTAACAATAGAAGAAGTAGGAGAACTTGATCTATAGAACTAGTCTTTAATACCTTAAAAGAAGGGCGAATCTAGTATTGTGTATTTTTGAAGTATGAGATATTCTTTCTTGAAGATAGTTATGAGGATTGATTGTGATAAGAGGATGTGCTGATGTAACTTAAGAAACTAAACTCAAGTTTGGCTAAGTTCTAGAAAGTAAGATATGTAAAGGTGGATGACTTTAGCTAGAATTATAAGCTGAATAGAGATGAATGGTTGAATAATCAGCTAAAGGTGATAGTGTCTTGAACTTAGTGATGAGTTGAGTGAAAGAACTACTAGTTAGTAACTGAATTTACCAGTTTTGACAGGATTAAAAGAGGGTTAGATTGGTGAATAAAATAAGTATGTTGAAATAGAGTGTAGATATCAATTTTAGTGCAATGTGCACTCCTAAAATGGATACTTGATTGATTGGTCTTCGGACATGTTGCGACTGATGATTAGGTGTACCTGTTGAATATGGTTGTCTTGATTATTGTTGATTGAATTTTTCTAAGTGTAAGTGACATAACTGAATAACTTGAAATAGATTGATATGAAGAGGATTATTACTAATTCTGTGAGTTGAAGTGTTATGAGTGTACATTTAATTGTTATCTAATTATGAGTTGTGTCTTGATCACTTCTTGCTTTCATTTAAATCATACGAGTTAGATGTCTGTAATTAGTCTTCGAGCATACTTGTGATTATTGACTGCATCTAGCATTTGCATTGTTATTGGTGATGATGTTGGGATGATGTTAAGATGATATTGATGATGGTATTGAGACTATGATGAGATGATGATATTGAAATGATGATGTGATTATACTAATGATGATATTGAGATCATGATAAGATGATAGTGATAACGATGTTGAGATGAGAATGAGATGATACATGCATCTTGAATGCATACATTCATCATATTCATTTGAGTGTGTATATACATATATATATTGTGCTGAGCCTTGTTCAAATACTATGGTTCCTTGAGTGGAACAGTTATGTTGATAGTTGTGATTGTACAATGCAGTAAAATGTGAATATAAGGTACGTCCAAGATTATTTATAAATATTATTCTCCTGTGTATATTGTTATATATGTGATGTATATTATAGTGTCCCTTCTTGCAAGGTTGTTGATGCTATTAATTATCTTGGTTGTTGCAATCCTGATAGTTAATGGTGGCATAATAAGGAGTGAGAGTTGTCACGAAGGTAGGTTAATGAGAGAGAGAGAAGTGTAGAGTTGTTATAACAATGTGAATTGTAAGAGATGCGGGTTAGGTTTATTCATGGAATTGTTTTAGTTACTTCCGCCCTAAGGGTAAGTTAATAATGCTGTAATAAAGGAAAGGCGGTAAGGTTGGAAATTGAAGTATGTTAAGTATGTTAAGTTATTAAACATGTATGCTTGTCATGATATCTTTTTGTTTGCTATATGTTATTATATGTATCTAACCCTAGTCGGCCGAGGACACCTACCAGTATATTTGGTTGTACTGATACACTTATTATATCTCCATGTGGGGATATAGCCATGTTGCAGGTCAGTTGGAGTTTCTATAGGTACATCGATGGTTATTCTTCACCAGCTCTTTTTATCCTACTCATACATGGTATAACGACCCAAACCATCGTTACGTGTAAAAACACCCCGAGAATAATTTGCGTTGAATAATGGACTCAAAACGGGCTTGAAAAAAATTAAATCGGGGAGGAAAATCAGGGACTAAGGGAATTGGTCCAATAGGCCCAATTATGGACTGGGTCGGCCTGCCGAGAACTGCTGCAACGGTCGATTAACCGCTGCAGTGGTAATAGGTAGTAACCCAGCCGAGGGATTTTTAAAAGCCATCCCTTTTATTATCTCCATTTGTCGCCCCCTTCCTCCAGAAACACCCTGAAAAACCCTACTCCTCCAACCATGAGATTTCAAAGGCCAAGGTTCAGGAGAGAGGTTACGAGGCACACTCGGAGGGAATCAGATGTAGGAATACATCTATCATGCTTGAGACAACTCACTCCTCTTGGTAGCAGTATGGTTCGCCTAAGAGATAAGCTAAGGTTATTTTTGTAGCAACTAGACTTGGGCTTGATGCAATTAACGTTAATAATGATGTCGGGAGAATCATGCATTAGGCCTTCAAGCATGGATTTGGACAGATGGACATGTTAAAATCTGGGTAGGCTTGAATATGCTGAATTAATTCATATTATATCAATGTTTGATTAGGGTAAGGGATGGATAGGAATTATGGAACAAATGTACGTAGTTTATTATTTTTTCCTATTTTTAAAGCAATAAAGTGATAAAAATCCATCCAACACACATATAGGAAAAGGTGATTATTATTAAATGGGGTGGGAACAAAAAACATCTTAAAAGTATGACAATAAAAGACAGTAATTGTTTGTACATGCCCCAAATGGGGGCAAACCCAAATCTAAAACATAAAATATAACCAAGAGGGAGGGAAGGGAAATATCTAGCTGGTGGTATCATCTCCAAGGCCTGCGGCATCCGGACCCTCCTTATCTACACTACTGAGTTAAGAGAACTCTTCAATGTCCTTGGTGGTCAACTGCGGAAGCTCCCTATTAGGGATGGTGCACACAAACATAACCCACACAACCTTCCACATCCTAACCAGCATGCGATCCCGGGAGCAGTGTTTCTCCTTCTCCTCATATTGCTTCCTCCGGAGCTTAGTATAGGCTCGTGATAGGTCCACCGAGGTAGAAGAGCTTAGAGGAGACAACCCTGGCTGGGACATCTGAGTTCTCTCTCTATATCCTCGCATGGCAGCATGGCTAGTAACCCAGTCGCTAGGAGGAGTAGGTGTCTGGGGACATCTCTACTCCCAACAACTCTGCTACTTTCACCCTCTTCCACTGTCTTGCTCTTCTTCTTACCTCTATATCATGTTCTCCTCCTTCTTAAGGGGTTATAGGGCACATCACACTCCTTCTAAGTATCGTGGTCCTCCCTGGGAAATCTACCCGCTTGCACAGCTCTGTATTTAGGGAAGGCAAGAATAGATCCCTTACTGACCTATCCCTGGCATATAAGTACTACCAATCGTCCATGGTCTGTACCCCCAAATTCACCTCGACCCACGCCATGATGCATGCCACTACTATAGCTCAGTGGAACACTACGTTCATAACATTTCTTGAAGGTTGAATCCTCTAGGACACCAGCTGTACCCAAATCTTGGCCTCAGCCGAGAAACATGTACTCTTGGTCCCACTCTGATTGGACCACTTCACCTCATTAGCCTTACTATATGGTTCTAAATACCGAGCAACCCACCTTAAGTTAGACTCTCAACTCTTTGCCTCGAAGGTTGTATTAAAGGGGTTGGGAAGCCCTAAGACCTCATTGATAATAGTGGCATCTAGGGGGACATTCTTCCCTAGGATTTGAATATTAGGGAAAGGTACTGCCCGCTCTACCGTAGGGAGTCAACGTAGAACTCTCAGACCCAATCTAGGTTAATATTTGGAACTGGCTCAATCAGTAGGTCCCAACCAAGATTTTTTAGCTGATCGCTAAAATCAGGCAGCCCGTCCTCCACCTCATCCATCATGAAGCCCCTCTAATGGAGGAAGCTCCTATTCTGTCATCCCTCTTCAGATCAGGTGTAGCTGGCATTGTTAGGAAATTGGTAGTAGGTGGGTTGTTGGGCCATTATGATCCTGTAAATACCACAAAAATAGTTAGAACCATATCAAACACCAAGGAAGGGAAGTAGAATTCAAATTTTTTAGAAAGTGCAAGAACTGGGAACTTACTGCCTAGTACCAGTGCATCGGTTAATTAACCGCTGCAGTGGTAGGCGGTACTTAAAGCTATAGTGATATCGCTGCAGTGGAAAAGTTACCGCTACAGCAGATAGTCATCTTCATCCCGCCAACCTCCCCTCCCATGGCGGATTTTTGACTTTTCTCTATAATTTTGAAAATTAAGCATAGATCGGATTGGGGGAAGTATGTGTGAACCTTTTTACACTAAAATAGGGGTGTGAAACACCTAAAATCAATCCCAATTCAAAGGAAATCATTAGAGAAGATGAATTTTCATCTTCCACCCCTCTCATGGCTGAAACCCACTATGAATTACATTAATCTTATGTCCAGAATGCTATAGGAGCGTTGAAAACATAAGAAAACAAAGCATTCCATCTAATATACTCAAGAACACTATTAAACTTGAGTTCAAAATGTTTCACCCAAAACCACTCGAATTCCCTTCATTCTAATGTAATTCTACGATTCTATAATGAGAAATACGTAAAGTAAGTAGAAGAGATGAAGAAAATACCTTGATTTCACTAACAGGGAGAGATTTTAGTAGAGAGAGTTGAGAGGATTTGAGAGAATGAAGTGAGAATGGGGAAAATGAAATTTCCCCCTACTTAACTGTTGCGAACCGCTGCCGCGGTTAGTTACACCTTTTTTGAAACCAACTTCGTCTTAACTTTTTGTGCAATGAGATAGTATAATATATTCAGGTAGTTGTTCCAACAATTAATTAGGTTCTCCATCTCGGAGAAAAATGTGGGAATGAATATCGGGCCTAGATTAGACAATGTGGATAAACGGCGGGAAAATTGGTATCTAATATAACGACCCAAACCATCGTTACGTATAAAAACACCCCGAGAATAATTTTCGATGAATAATGGACTCAAAATGGACCCAGGAAAAAATTAAATTAGGGACTTATGAATTGGGGCCCAATTATGGATTGGGCCAATAGGCCCAATACGCTGAAGTGGTAATAGGTAGTAATCGAGATGAGGGATTTTTAAAAATTCTTCTTTTTATTATCTCCCCAGGTCGCCCCTTCCTACAAAAACACCCTAAAAAACCTTACTCCTCCAACCATGAGATTTCAAAGGCCAAGGTTCATGAGAGCAGTTACGAGGCACACTTAAAAAGAACCCGATGTGGGAATACATCTAGCACGCGCGTGATATCTCACTCCTCTCCATAGTATTATGGTTCCCTTAAAAGGCAAGATTAGGTTTATTTTTGTAACAACTAGACTTGGGCTAGATGCTATTAATATTAATAATAATATCAGGAGTATCATGCATTAGGACTTCGGGCACGGAGTTGTATGGATTGACATGTTAAAATCCAGGTAAGCTTGAATATGCTGAATTAATTCATATTATATCCATGTTTGGTTAGGGTAAGGTATGAATAGGAATTATGTAACAAATGTGTGTAGTTTATGATTTTTCCATGGTTGAGTACAATGGAAGGTTGAATGAGATACTGTGAAATGGTAAAACAGGAAATTTAAGGTGACTCGACTAAAATGTAAATGCTATAAATGACCGAATTGCGTTAAGGGAGAATTTGTATAATACTAATGTCTTAATGGTCATACTTGATGCTTTTCAAAGTTTATAAGATTAGATAGTGAGTAAAAGGGTATTAAGGTTAGCCTATTTACAATGTTGGCATTGCTTGTCATATTGTCGTGATCAATACTTTCCAGAGTTTAGAAGGTAACATGAAAATCTCGAGTTTACTGTACAGTTTGAGGGAAAGCACGTAATAATGTGAACGTGGGTGAAGACAACCCCATAGGGGTGTTTTGTAAGTTATGATTGTGTTTTATATGTGAAAAATAATGTCACCGAATTGATGAATTAGACGGTTGATGTAACCATAGACTGAATTGACCAGTGTTGGGTTGTAGACTGATATTGTGATTATCCTTTTCATAAATTATGATTTATTGATTTCATGCACACATTCATATGCATTGGAATGATATGTTGTGATATGGGTCGGATACCACACCGATATAAATATGATATATGTCACGATCTGAGACTACCCCTAGTCGTAACACGGTACTTAGAACCACACGTGATACTAAGCTAACCCATGATACTAGCATAATGCATGACCAACTGATTAAAACATAAATATGGGCTATACTAACTGAGCGGAAGCATAATCATAGAATTGATTGATTCAATACATTTATTATTACAAAGTTTGTTTACAACATCTGTAATCTGAAAGGAAAGAGAAACTAAATACGACAACTCTGACTGACTATCTATGAAGCCTCTACTAATACTGATTATATATAGTCGGGACATGACCCATAACTATTCCTAATCAATACATAAGAATAGAAATGAAATACTGGAACTGCAAACTAACTTAAGTTCTCAAATAAAGAGAACTCATCACCTGTTGACTAGAAGATGTGATCTGTCTGACTATGATCCTGATAGTAAGCACCTGAATCTATATCACATGAAAAATATAGGCAGAAGAGGTATGAGATCAGTACTTTTGAATGTACTGAGTATATGAGATATGCACTAGTCATGAAAACACTTAAAACATGCTTTAAAACTGAGGACATGAACCATTTATTGAAATAGCATTTAAAACATGTTTGTACGTAAAAACTGTGAGGCATAGTAAAATCTCTGAATCATGAGCTAAAATATTTCTGTTAACTGGGAATCTGTAGAAGCATAACTACTATATTTGATCTATAGCTAATGTTGAATATTCTATAAAATTATTTTGCAAGCTGAATGCAAGGAGATGACTGTAGTTCAATGACCCTATATAAAACACATAGATACTGATATGCAATGAAAGTCTGAAAAGTCCCAGTATAAAAGAAAGTAAAACTAAACTGAGGGTTTTATACAAATACTGAGTATAAAACTGTGGGATGTGTACTGATTCAATGACCAAGTAAATAAACATGTAGTTGATCAATATTGTACTGAATAAACTGAATACAAGTTCATGCCATAACTGAGTTTGAACCGTGCGAGTTACAGTTAATCGACATATAACCATGTGAGATAAACATGGAGTTCGACGTATAATCTCCATCGACAAGGGCCTAATATACATTGCCAGGTATAAAGGTTGATCTGATGTGGTACCACTAAATTGATGTCCAAAAGGACTAAGTTGTCAAGCCTGGTTTGATGGGCGACCCTTTAGAACCTACAGTGGTGCCGTATTTCTAGGACTTAGGGACTTTTACTAAAGGTCTCAGCCTAACTGACAGGTGAGCCTTTATCTCTGCGTCTGCTCGGTGCTAAGTACTACTCCAACCGAATATAATCTGATATACTAAATAGCTCAATAATACTGAAGTTCTGAGACTGTAGTATATGTGTTTTATCTGAAAGCATTCTAAATCATGTAAACCTGAAGGACTGAGTGTTCAACAAACAATGCAGGAAATCCTAAGTCATCGGGTGTTTATAACCCGCCATCTCTGAAGAATGCAACTAATAATAGAAATTCTATAATCAGAACATAATAGGGGAATTTCATAACTCAAGTCCAAAATATAGAATATCAATTTGCTGGGGAGCCATAAAATGACAAGTCTTTAAAGATAATGAATTTCATGGGAAACATGTCAGGTTAAACTAATATAGACTGAAATCCATCAAATCATGATAAATAATGATTAATAGTCTTGAGAAATGATACATCATACATAGCTTGATCATATGCTTTAAATCTTAAGTAATATCATGTAAAATAATGTATGGACTTGAGAATAACGTGAATTCTATCATATAGCCATAAGAAATCATAAATAATCATTAATACATGCTCATGAATGAAACATATATCTTGGAGAACTGAATTTATGTTTGGAATCATAATTGGATAAAAACCCTAGTTCATGGGAATCATAGAATTCATGGATGAAAACCATAATTTGGGCATGAGGATGAAAAGAGATCATCATTGAATACCCACATACCTGAACTGGAGAAATCTCGGACTAAAGAATTGATAATTTGAGCTTGAAGATGAACCCTAGGTTCTTACTTTGGAGAAGTGGACATCACTTATTCTCATGTTTTTCTGAGTGTTTTCATGTGTTAAGAAGTGAATGAGGGATTAGGAGTAGTTTAGACTTTATATTCAGCCATAGAATAGCTTAAATGACGTAGCTTAGGAGTTAAAAGAGTGGGAAAAGTCCAAACAACCCCTTTGAAAATGTTATAACAATGCAGAACAGTTCCAGCTGACGGTTCGGGTGACGGACCGTCAATCCCTTGACTGACCATCACTTGAACCATCACAAAATGACCAAATACTGGTCTTACTGCTTAATCCTGACAACCTTCCTTAACAGGTCGTCAATGGTGTGACGGCTCATCACCCAAGATGTCACTCTGACAGACAGACACCCTTTTGGTAAATTGAGCATAACTTTTTACTCCGATATTGAATTAAGGTGAAACTAGATTAATTGGACAGATAATTCAAATATCTATCTTTATCTGAAAAATACTTTATAATCTAGGATTTATGCTCGTTTAAAGTTGACTATAGAAGGATTCATAATAATAAGTCAATCGGTAAGGAAGGTTTCGACTTGGCTATGAGCTAGGAGTTACTTGTGGACTTAATACATGTCTAAATAACTCCTCATACTATCAAACCATGAATATTGATTCTACATGTACTTGAAGCACAGTTATATTCTTAGCTTGAATGTTTAGGGTGTTATAATATCTCCCCCTTTAGGATCATTCATCCTCGAATGAAGACTAACTAGGCTGAAAGGATAGGGAATGAGATGTAATCCCTAACATTGAATTGTAAGAGATGAATACAAACATGATGACTGAATCTCCAACTGAAACTTGGACTGGTCTAAAAATAAGAGAACTTACAAGTGCTGTGTAACTGACTTCTGAAGCTGGACAACTAATATAATACTGATTTCTAAATTCGAATATCTTCCATGGTTAGTAATGATTTAGATTGGGATTAGGGACTCAATTGAATTTACACATAGTATGAATGAAAATAAAGATGGAATAAGCATTTATATGAAACATAGGATAATAAGACTAGACGAAAAGATGGGAAACTATAGGAGCTTGTCTGTCTGATCGTTGAACCAGATTGCTGGCTATATGGAATAACTCATACTGAGAGTTTATAAGTCAACTGAAGCATTCCTAGCACAAATGTATATGTGTATAACTCTAAAGTGATCGATAATGACATGAAATTTCTAAAAGTCACCGAGTAAGGAATATCTGTTATGTTTAACGCTCCTTGTCGAGGTTCTAAAACATTAGAGAGGGAAGAATTTTGGGCATAATTTGAATGAGATATCTGAATAAGGATTATAACTTGGTTTGAGCATCTAAGTCTTCTAGTCTGTGCTCATAGAATAGGAATGACTTAGAGTTGAACATGAGACACATATGATTTGAAGTTATATATCATGAAATAGGAGTATCTTAGGCTGAAAGTAAGGGTAAGACTAATATGTTTTAAACAATGAGGCTGATAACTTTCCAACTTAGCAATATTTCTCAACTATGCTCCTTCCTAAGAATATACCACACTTAACTAGCTGAAACTTCTAACTCTCTGTTCAAGCTATAAATGACTGCTAGAGGCTAAGTCTAGTTGCATTCTCATACTCTGTTCAAGATTTACTCAGAGATATAAAGCACCACCACTAAAATGACTACACTGGTCTTAACTACGGAAATCTATATTTTATATCCATCAGGGGAAATCATCATCACCAAGACACCTTTTCTTGCCACCTTAAACAATCATTCTTAAGTTCTAATCAAAGAGTCAATAACTACCATAAATCATTATCCGTAGGTATATTAGCAAATCATTCAAGCCTATGATTCAACTGCCATCACTATCACCATCAAAACATAAGAAGGATCACTAAAGAACTAGAACATGAGTATTTGTAATAAGAGGAATACCGTGAAATCTTGACTCAAGGATTTTCATAACTTTGACACTCAACTGAGGCCCGAGGAGTAAAATATAATAAGAACAGACTTGTTCAAGAGATCTAATCTGAGGGCATATGTGATGTAGTGTGATCTCACTAGTCATTAAGGAGGTATCATGAGTAACTAAAACTGAGCATACTATAAAACATAAGTGCATGAGTTATGAGTTGTATGACGTGAGGCTGGAATTAATATATTCAGAGTATAATTCATACTACTGAGTGAACTATATACTAGGAATTGAGAATATACATGATTCTATATGAGCTGTATGACTATGAGTTATGATCATGTCACTGACATGCATGGCATGGGTAGAGTGTCATAATGACTGAAGTACAGGAAATATGCTAGGATAAGAATGGGTTGGGTAGCTATATTCCCTAGCTCTGTTCTAGAACTCACTAGCATCACTACTAGAATCTGAAAACCTGACTTGGTTTCCTATTCTTTCATCTCCCCCTTAGATTAAGCCCATCATTCTAAGTCTGTGGACATTTTCAATAAACCCTAGACTAAACTATAATCATTTCACTCTAGTGGTTGGGGTATGGATATACTCATAAATTCTAAACTCTGCTAATAGACTATATAACTACATCTGAAAGTGTAAAACCCATTGCTAGTACTTCCTTCTGAGATACAAATCTTAACTTTCTCTAGCATCACTAGTCATCATTCTCTAACTTAAACGCTTACTAACTTAGAATCTTTTGAAGTGTCACCATACCCTGAGTACACACCTTTCCCTTTTAGAATTCGCAACTCTTCTCTTTATTAGACTAATCATCCACAATTCCTCCTCGTAGTATAATACTTAACATATATATCCACATAATTCCTCATACACCATACCAACGTACTAGTACTAATAGTGCTTAGAGAATGCAAGTTTACTCAAAATTTATGAATACACTCAACCTTAACAAGCTTCTCTATCTTTCTTGTCACTGCCTAGGCTTGGCCCTTGCTAACGCATTGACATACTCTAAGTCCCCTTAACCAGTAAGTCTATCTCAAAGGGCTATCATAAAGTCTACACAACACCTTGCTGGCTCAATGGATACATAATTAACTAAATTCATATAAACACTATCCCCAATCTACTACTACTTCACTTCTAGGCTCATGTTTCTAACTTTGGGTTATTCTGCCATAAGGTTGTGAGAAGGGACTTGAGGACACATCTGACATTGGCTTAGTGCACAATTTTCATGAACAAGAGTGAACTCTTCCAAATTGCTAAACTTAATATTGATCGGCTTCTCTGAAGCTGTTGTGCAGTCTTATAACTGTCTGCAGACTCTGTCAGAGAAAACTTTATTAGTAGAAATTTAAGCTTGACTATTTCTATAACCTCTAAAATAAGGCATAGTTAGCAGGAATAGAGCAATGCTTGAATTTGTACAAATTTCTTAGAGGACATCTCTACTGCACAATCTGAGATATAAAAGAAGGAAAACATTTCATAAATGCCTTATGGCCTCTCAAAGAAAAATACAGATGTCTCCATACCATTTTTCAAGACTTTACTAGACATGACTTCATATACACCCTAGGCCACTTGAAACCTGACTTTGATACCAAGTTTGTCACGACCCAAGACTACCCCCTAGTCGTAACATGGTACTTGGAACCACAAGTGATCCTAAGCTAACCCAAGGTACTAGCATAATGCATGAACAACTAATTAAAACATAAATAAGGGCTAAATTGACTGAGCAGAAGCATAATCATAGAATAGACTAATTCAATACATTTATTATTACAAAGTTTGTTTACAACATCTGTAATCTGAAAAGAAAGAGAAATTGAATACGACAACTCTAACTAACTATATATGAAGCCTCTACTAATACAGACTGTAGGTAGCCGGTACATGACCCCCAACTATCCCTAATCAATACATAAGATAGAAATGAAATACTGGAACTACAAACTAACTTAAGTCCTCGAATAAAGAGAACTAATCACCTACTGACTAGAAGCTGTGATCTACCTGACTATGATATTGATAGTAAGCACCTAAATCTACATCATATGAAAAATGTAGGCAGAAGAGGTATGCGATTAGTACTTTTGAATGTACTGAGTAAATGAGATGTGCACTAGTCATGAAAACACTTAAAACATGCTTTAAAACTGAGGACATGAAACATTTACTAAAATATGCATTTAAAACATGTCTATATGTAAAAACTGTCAGGCATTGTGAAAGCTCTAAATCATGAGCTAAAATATTTTTGTAAACTGGGAAGCTGTAGAAGTATTACTACTATATTTAATCTACAGCTAATGATGAATATGCTATAAAATTGTTTTGAGTGCAAGTTTAATGCAAGGAGATGAGTGTAGTTCAATGACCCTATATAAAATACATAAATACTGATATGCAGTGATAATTTGAAAAGTCCAACTAAAAAAGCAAGTAAAACTAAACTAAGGGTTATGTACAAATACTGAGTCTGAAATTGTGGGATGTGCATTGATGCAATGACCAAGTAAATAAACATGTAATTGATCAATACTGTACTGAATAAAATGAATACAAGTTCATGCCATAACTGAGTTTGAACCGTGGGAGTTACTGTTAGCTGACATATACCCGTGTGAGCTAAACATAGAGTTCGACGTATAATCCCCATCGAAAAGGGACTAATATACCTCGCCAGGGTATAAAGGTTAATCTGACGTGGTACCACTAAACTGATGTCCAAAAGGACTATGGAGTCAATCCTGGTTTAACGAGTGACCCTTTAGAACCTATGGTGGCTCCATATTTCTGTGACATAGGGACTTCTACTAAAGGTCTCAGCCTAACTGACGGGTAGTTATTAGAAGAGTAATTGCTTAATTACTCCAATAATTATTTGTTTTCTAAATGATTGGGCTAATGGAGGCATGAAGGAAAAGAAATAGCAACCTTAGTGTGGCTTGCTTGTTCCAAGATCTTCGATCGAGGTAGGTTATGGTTTAATTTGTAGTAGACTTTGATTAGTTGCATGTAGTAACTATAGTTGATGGGAGATTTCATGTCTAGGCCTGCGGGCACAGAGTTTGGATGGATAAAACATGAAATTAATGTAATAATGATATAATTTCGTGTTTTATGTTTTGTGTGGATCCCTTGATGAGTGTTTGTATTTTGTATGACTTACTTGATAATTTAAAAAGCTTAATATGGGAATAGGGTAACAATAAAAGAAGTAGGAAAACTTGAATCTATAGAACTAGTTTTAATACCTTAAAGAAAGGGTGAATCTGATATTCTGTATGTTTGGAGTATAAGATATTCTTGCTACAAGATAGTCAGGAGGATTGATTATGATAAGAGAATGTGATGATCTAACTTGAGAACCTAACATCATGTTTGGCTATTTGCTAGAAAGTAAGATGTGTAAAGGTGGATGAATTTAGCTGGAATTGTAAGTTGAATAGAGCTGAATGGTTGAATAATTGGCTAAAGGGGATAGTATCTTGAATGCAGTGTAAGTTGAGTGAAAGAATTACTAGTTAGTAACTAAATTTACCAGTTTTTATAGGAATAAAAGAGGGTTAGATTGGTGAATAAAATAAGTACGTTGAAATAGAGTGTAGATATCGATTCTAGTGGAATGTGCACTCCTAAAATAGATACTTGATTAATTGGTCTCCAGACATATTGCGATTGTGATTGGGTGTAACTATTGAATATAGTTGTCTTGATTATTGTTGACTAAATTTGTTTAAGTGTAAGTGACGTAACAGAATAACTTGAAATAGATTGATATGAAGAGGATTGTTGTTGGTGTTGTGAGTTGAAGTGTTATGAATGTACATTTAATTGTCAGCTAATTATGAGTTGTGTCTTAATCACTTCTTGCTTTCATTTAACTCATTTGAGTTGGATGTTTGTGACTAGTCTTCGGGCATACTTGTGATTAGTTACTGCATCTTGCATTCACACTGACATTGATAATGATGTTGAGATGATGTTGATGACGCTATAAAGGCCATGATGAGATAATGCTATTGAAATGATGATGTGATGATACTGAAGATGATATTAAGATCATGATGAGATGATAGTGATGACAATGTTGAGTTGAGAATGAGAAGATACATACATCTTACATGCATACATTCATGAAAGTGAATTGTTCCGTATTTAATTTTTTCC
Organism: Capsicum rhomboideum; assembly: GCA_031232105.1. Lineage (NCBI taxonomy): Eukaryota > Viridiplantae > Streptophyta > Magnoliopsida > Solanales > Solanaceae > Capsicum > Capsicum rhomboideum. The sequence goes on along the minus strand of CP124717.1, from coordinate 46,365,327 downwards.
AGTCCATGTTGCACTTAGTTATTTTATTTGGGGGGTTTTCCTACACCTATAAATATTCCACAAAATCAGTTTTTATACAATGTTTGACCTAGGGAGCGCAAGGAGCCACCGTGGAGGCCGGAGAATTTTGGTTTTATCTTTTTTTCTCCTTTATTATTTATTTTTATGTTATTTCTTTGGATGATTGGTTGTAATTTTCCATGTCTACGTGGAGTTTAACTTCTCATTCTGGGATTATGGTAGCTAACTACATGACTGTTTAGTAATTTATTGATTCGATTTATTTGATTATCATCATAGTTGTTCTCATATTCTTGTGCTTACTATTTTAATGGTTAACTACCAATAAAATAAATTTATATTCTTATTGTGAACCTAGAAGGAGAATCGATGGATAGAATGAAGAATATGGGGTGTAAGATCTTTACTTTAGTAAAATAAAGAATTGATTTGTGGCTAGGATAGGAATATACCTAGATCGCCTTACTTGGTTACAAAATAGAAAGATATATAAATGCATTTGGATTGGGTTATCACATCTCCAATGTAGTTGTGAGGTCAATCGGAATAGATGATTAGAGGTTCGGAAGACCATGATCATATAATCAAACCCGTAAATCAATAACTAGAAAATCAAATAAGTTGATGAAATTGATACTCAACATGATTGTTAGCGAATCCATAATCCTAGATCGATTCATTCATTAATTGCGTAAAATCTGCTCTTCATCTTGGTTAATTGTTCATTAGTTATTTTATTTTTATTCTTAGTGTAGTTAATTAATAAATTCATCTTACTCCTAAAAAAGTAAAAGATACTCGGTTCAAAGGGACCCTCCCTCGAAAAAGAACCGAAAGGAAAAACCAAGTGGTGGGCGAAGTATGCTATAATAAAGGCTAAAAATCTAAAAACCAACAAAAAATAATCTAATCTAAAGAATAAAATAAAAATCTTTTTGTGGTTTTAAACTTTTTCAATTTTTTTTTATTTTAAGCAAGAAACTAAAAAAATAAACACATTCTATAACATACTGCACCCTAAACAAATATTTGAAGATATCCCACCTCACACTTAAAATCATGCTTCATCCCCAAAGCAATAAATAAAGTAAAACAAGGGTTAAAGATACTCCTGAGGCCCTCTAAGGCCTTGCTAGAAGCATGTTTCTTCACTTTCAACAAGGGTCATACGCACCCCACACTTAAGCTCAAACGTGCTCCTTAGTTTCAAATTTTGGGTACTCAGACTTTCCCTATATTTGAAAAAACAAAAATAACACAAAAAAGTGACAATAAAATAAAAACAAAAAATAAAAATTAAAACTACTTACTACATATTGGGTTGCCTCCCAACAAGCGCCTAATTGAACGTCGCAGCACGACCCATCAACTTTTTTTTCCACCTTGAGGATATGAATTTCACTCTCAACTTCGCATTCATATTTTTGCTTTGGTCATAGGGTGGTGGTACAAAGATGAAGGAAACAAGTAATGGATGGTTCATGTTAAACCATTTGGTCCTGAGGTGAGGCATGTTTCTTTGTTGCTTGTCTGGTGCAAACTTCAGAATGTAGGTGCCTTGTTCCTCATCTTCACACTTTTCTGCCAGTTTAGATGACTCAAAAGGCATGCCATCATCTTAACATAATGTAGAAAAGTGATTTGAATAAATTCCAATACGTCCCACTTTCCCACTTGCACAATTTGCAACATGCTCACATTTAGACTCCTTCTCAACATTAGCCTCAATCAAAGAATGATAGTTGAATGGCTGAAATTCTTCTTCCCTCTCCACATAATGGCTAGTCTCAGTAACTATTGGTGATTTGACATCATACATCTCAATATTTATCATCAAGTCAACATTCAAGTGACGGATTTCTAAGCCAAATTGAGTTATCTCTGTAATAAGTTCATCTCTCCCTCTTTTAATTAGGTTGCCATGGTTGTGAGACCATCCCAAAGGAACTCGTAATATTTGATTTGTTGCTCTTGTTCTGTTAGCCAATCTTTGTCTGCTTCCTTTCCAATATCACAAATAACAGACTAATTATAATATGGGTTCAGAGGAGGGGAATAAAAGTTGGGACAACTCTTCCAATAGCCATCATGACCACCACATATATTGCATACATTCAATTTAAAATATTGAGTAGGTTCACACAACCCGCTCCTTTTAATACAAATACAATTTTTATCCAAGTGGGTTCCTCTACAATACGAACAAGGAAATCCAGCATCCAACCAATATCCATCCCAATTTGACATATCAAGAAGAGTGATAGAAAAGAAAAAGAAAACTGTGTACAAAAACAAACTATATACAAATCAAACAAATAAAATGAAAAAGTCTAATATAGATAAACAATTAACATCGAAATCCCCGACACCGACACCAAAAACTTGTTGCGTCCAAATGCACACGCAAGTGTACGTGGTCTTACAAGTAATATAGGATTGATAGTCTAGATATCGTACTCATATGGACTTGTCAATTATCTATTTACTAAATTAGACTAATACTAATTATTTATTCAAGAAGTAAATCTCAAAAAATGAATTTATTAATTAACTAAACTAAAAATAAAAAGAAAACAACTAATGAACAATTAACTAAGGTGAAGAGTAAATTTTACTCAATCAATGAACGATTATCAATTCGCTAACAATCATGTTGAGTAACAATTTCATCAACTTATTTGATTTTCTAGTTATTGATTTAAGGGGTTGATTATATGATCATGATCTTCCGAACCTCTAATAGTCTATTCCGATTGACCTTACAACTACATCATTGAGCGGGGATGTGATAACCCAATCCAAATGCTTTTATATATCTTCCGATTTTGTAATCAAGTAACGCGATCTAGATATATTCCTATCCTAGCCACAAATCAATTCTTTATTTTACTAAAGTAAAGATCTTACTCCCCATATTCTTCGTTCTATCTCATCGATTCTCCTTCCGGGTTCACAATAAGAATATAAATTTATTTTAATGGTAGCTAAGCATTAAAATAGTAAGCAAAAGAATATGAGAACAACTATGATGATAATTAAATAAATCAAATCAGTAAATTACTAAACAATTATATAGTTAGTTATCATAATCCTAAAGCGAGAAGTTTAACTCCACATAGACATGTAGCAATAACAACAAATCATCCAAATAAATAACGTAAAAATAAATAATAAAGGAGAAGAAAAGTTGAAACCAAAATACTCCGGCCTCCACGACGGCTCATTGCTCTCCCTTGGTCAAAAGTTGTGTAAAAACTAATTTTATGGAATATTTAAAGGTATAAAAAAATATCTCAAATAAAATAACTAAGTCCAAAATAGACTGGGAAAAATTAAATACGAAACAATTCACTTTCATGCCATGACACTCATCACGGAGCAATAACTCAGTGGCACGCCACAAACATGTCCCTTCTGTTTGCATTGGGTCCAATTTCAACTAAGGTCATATTGAAATAACTTAATGGGTTTATTCCATTAAGCTGCCTGCTTGATTTCCTTCTGTAATCTTTCGTTTTTAATTCGTTTTGGCTCCAAATCTTTTCATCTTCACACCATTTTAATCCTACACAACAACATATAATATTAAGCACAGTCCATAAAATAAATTCTCCAAAAAGATAAATAAAAATACTAAATGTGAGGTAAATAATGACTGAAAAATATATTTTGACCTCACATCACCACTCCACAATTAAATTTTTTCTAGTCCTCAAGCAATTATTAAGGCTCATCGCAATAAATCAAGCCAGGAGAACCACCACTTATGTTGATAAAAGCAATTTGGTCATATAGCAATTTAAAACATCAAGTACACTTCCCAATCATCATGCAAGAAATACAAACAAACAACAACTCTCTAACCTCCTAACCTCAAAAATGGACTCTAACACATCAAATTTAAGCTCACTCACCTACTTTGTCAAACAAAGCTAATAACATCACCTATCTATAATGAAACAAGTGCCCTCACTAGAAAAAAATAGCCCACACACTCAATTTAAAAGATTGAATATAATTTAAGGACTTAGCATCAAAGAACAACTGTCACACTCAAAAAGAATTCACATGTATGCACAATGAACCACATACTTGCTCATTATATACATCTCCACTAATTAACCATGCTTGAATAGAATCCAAAAGGACTTTAACGGGTTGTAATATTGGCTAGGGGACTGGTAGGAAAACTATATAATAGTGACTTACACTTCCCTACGCACTTTGCACTTTGTAGATTTCATCACCCATTATTTTCTACTCTTTATTTTAGCCTTCTCTTCAGCAATTTTGTTCACTAGTAATCTCATCATATTAATAATACTTCAATTATTTTTCTCTCAAACAAATTTTTTTTCCATTTTTTTTCATGTCACGTTCTTTCAAAGAGGGTCTTTTCAAAACTTTGTAGCTATCATTGGTCACCTTTACCACTCAATCATCCTTTTTCTTCAGATTTAATAATTATAACAAGTTTATGCTACAGTGCTCAAAGAAGCAGGGTACAAAAACTAGGGATTGAAAAAAAGGATCAAGGTAAAAATATGGCTATCAAACAAAAGGCTACGGGCTCAAAGGGGCTAACTAGTGATATAATATCTGAAAAAGGCTAAAATTCTCAAGACAAATCAAAGAAAGTCTATTATCATCTTCTAAACAGAGCAATACTTTTATTCACTTCAATAACATGTAAGGCAAGTTCTAGATTAAGACACAAAATATGGAATATATACAAAAATCCTCACCACACATGGTACAGGTATCAATCAAGATGGATCAATTTCACTTCTAAGACAGACAGGATCATAGTGAATTATAAAATAAGCAAAAGCTATATACAGATCCACAACCATAAGCCTAGGTGTCAACAAGTCTGCAATTTATTTTATACTCAAGCACTCATAGGAAAATACTACTCAAGGTCAAGTTTTGACTCTACCAAATGGTCCAGATGGGTTTGTTGTTTACTACGATGATTTAGGGGTTGGCCTCGGTTGTGTGTTGATAGAATATGGTAAAGTTATAGCATATGATTCTAGACAGGTCAAACCCCATGAGAAGAATTACTTGACTCATGATCTTGAGTTGGTAGAAGTTGTTTTTTCCTTATAGATTTAGAGGCACTAGCTTTTTGGAGTCCATGTGGATGTGTTCACAGATCACAAGAGCCTTCAGTATATTTCAGTCATAAAAATCTATATCTTTGTCAGAGGAGATGGCTAGAGTTGTTGAAAGATTATCATATGAGTGTCTTATACCATCCAGGTAAGGCTAATATAGTGGCTGATACCCTTAGAAGACTTTCTATAGGTAGTGTTTCTCATGTAGAGGATAAGAAACATAAATTGGTGCGTGATGTTATCAGACTTGCTAGATCGGGAGTTCGGTTGGTTGATTCAGTTGAAGGAAGTTCCATGATTTAGAATGGTGCATTATCTTTTTCAGTGGCTGAGGTGATAGTAAAGCAGGATAGCGACCCTATTTTGCTTAAATTGAATAAAGCAGTTCAAAGTCAGAAGGTTGAGATTTTCTTCTAAGGGAGAGATAATGTCTTTTGTTATTAGGGCAGATTATGTGTTCCAGATGTTGATGACTTGAGATAGTGGATGATGTCAAAAGCTCATAGTTCTCGGTATTCAATTCACCCAGGTGCTACCAAGATGTACTGTGACCTACAACAAGTCTATTGGTGGAATGACATGAGGAATGATATTGTGGAATTTATAGCTAAGCTTCTAATTACAAGCAGGTTAGGTTGGTCTCTAAAACTAGGTGGTATGACTCAAAATATCAGTATTCCTACTTCGAAGTGGGAAGTGGTAAATATGGACTTCACTAAAGGGTTGCCTCATACTAACCGATAACATGATTTGATTTGGTTTATCATTGACCAAATGACTAAGTCAGTATATTTCTTGCCAGTAAATACTATCAATTTAGCCGAGGACTATGCCAAATCCTACCTCAAAGAGTTGGTCAAGTTTTACGCAGTCCTTTTGACTATCATCTCGGATAGGGGTACTTAGTTTACTTCGCAGTTCTGTAAGTTCTTTCAGAAGGGTCTTAGTATCTAGGTTCATCATATATAACTTTTCACCCACACATAGATGGTCAGGTAGAGTGGACCATTTAGACCTTAGAGGATATTTAGAGAGCTTACGTGATCGATTTCAAAGTGTAGTTGGGATGATCACTTGTCGTTGATTGAGTTAGCTTACAGTAATAGTTACCATTCTAGTATTCAGATGGATCCATTTGAAGTGCTTTATGGTAGGAGGTGTAGATCTCCTATTAGTTGGTTTGAGATTAGTGAATCTACCATGATTGGACCTGATTCAGTTTATGAAGCTATGGAGAAAGTTTAGCTGATTAGAGAGAGGCTCAAAACCACTTAGAGTTGTCAAAATTCCTATGCAGATGTGAGAAGAAGGGAGCTTGAGTTTGCAGTTGAAGATTGGTTTACTTGAAAATTTGACCCATGATAGGGGTGATGAGATTTGCAAGAAATAAAACCTCAGACTTCGATAGGGTTGTCCTTATAGTATTTTGAGGCGCATTGGCAATGTGGCCTATGAGTTAGACTTTCCAGTATATTTAGCATTAGTACATCCATTTTTTCATATGTTTCTGTTGAAGAAATGCATTGGTGATCCAGCTTTAGTTGTGCCTTTAGAGAGCATGGGTGTGAAAAATATTCTCTCTTATGAAGAGGTTCCAGTTGAGATACTTGACCTTCAGGTTTATAAGCTGAAGAAAAAATAGGTCACATCAGTTAAAGTTCTTTGGCGTAATCAGTTTAGAGAGGGAGCTACTTAGGAAGCATATATGATGACCAAGTACCCTCATGTTTTCCCTTTGAATTCAGTTCCAGCTTGAGGTACTAGTTCCTCCTTAGTATAACAGTCAGTCTTATGATTCCTCAGTTGCTCAGTTACTATCATGTCATAGCATGCATTTATGTTTCAAAAAGTCAACTTGTTTATGTGTTCAGTCAGAAAAATCAGTTTGTATTTATCAACATTTTAGTTTTAGAACCCAACGGTGGGATTAGAGTTCCTTCCCTACTTCTTTCAACTTAGTTAGTCTCCATTTGAGGACGAATGTTCCCAAGGGGGAGATATTGTAATAGGAAAAAAGTCCATAGGATCAGACCATAGACTTAATGCTGAAAACCAGTTGGAAAGCAGAAGAATTCCTTAGAGGAGTCGAACATATGACTTGTGGTAACATAGGATAGGCCATCCTATGGCTCGTCCAATCTAGTCCAGTTGAACACCAGAACCAACGAGTAGGAACCAGTGGTATGTTGGTTGATAGAAAAGACTATCCCTTAGCTCATCTGATGAAATTCCCACAATTGGACAAATCGGGTCAAGCAACGATGACTATAAGAAAGGGGTCATCATCATGAAAAATGATCTGTCTGTTCAATCTATCTGTTGAGATACCTGAGAGTTGACATATCAGGCCTAAACCAAAATACACGTACCACGACTTGTCTACTGAACTAACAAGTCGCAGAACTTAGTTGTCCCTTGCCCTCAAAGTTCCAGTCATAACCATAGGCAGAACCAATGACTGACTGGTTCATAAAATGGCCATTGGTTGGGCAGTCCGTTACGAGCACCAGCTCAGTAGTTACGACTTTTAAAGGGAAATCCAGTCTTTTTCTATTATTTAACCTCCTATACTATCTCATTTTGACTATCCTAAAGGTGAATACTTAAGGCTAACCCACTCCTAATCCCTTATTCCCCTCAAACCCACGCTTAAACACTCAGAGGAAAATTAGAAACAGGCGACTAAACTTTAGCTTCAACCAAAAAACTATGGTTCTTCACTTTCATGCTCCAAGTTCAAAATTCTTAGCATCAATCATTAAAATTTCAGGTATGTAGGTATTCAATGAGGGTCTCTTTTTACCCTCATTCCCAAAACTTCTTTTAGAGTTTAGTTCTCATGAAATCCATGTATTAGGGAAAGTTCCCAAACATCTCAATTTTATGATTTCTTTAAGTATTTATATTTTTAAATACATTATGACCATGAATTTTCTTTTATACATCATATTAGAAATTTCTAGTTTTGACATACAATTTTAGTCTTGGTTTTGGTTATTATTAGTATTACTAAGTATTAATATTAGTTTACGCACTCAGCATCCCAATCATATTCAATATTTCTTAGAGTCATGCCATACCATGGGTTAGCTTGGGGCCTCTTGTGGCTTTAGGCACCGTGTTTGTCATGACCCAAATTAGGCATGTGATGGGACTTGTCGAACCCTCCAAACAAGTAAGCCTATCCTAACCAAAAGTCAATAATAAAGTAATCAGAAGCAAAAGAAAGGAAGAAAGATAATCCTAAAGTATCAAAAATTGAAATAGTGAATCATGATACATCCGAAGTCTGGTTGTCACTAGTACAAGCATCTAATACAGAATGAAATTCATAAACTAAGTATCTTAAATGCGATCAAGCATAAGATAAATAAAGAGAGGTCCGATATGCTTTGAAGTATACCATCCACTACCTCGATCTCCGCTACTCCAACACCGAAGGAATGCAATCTACAATCTACTACTCAAACCAATACCTGTACGGGGTACAAAAAATAATAAAAAGGAAAGGAAAGCAAAAGCGAGTATGAAACATGTGTACTTAGCAAACATCGTCGATAACCGACCCTAATCTAAAGCCATGGCGAGAACCACCACCCCAACTACCCAAGGTTTCCCCAAATAGATCTATAGCCGTTAAATTCTCCATTTCATCTTAATACGGTAACCCACACAATAGTCATAGCATTATCCATAAATAGGGTAGGCACATAAGTCTAGGTGAGTCAACACTAGCTATTTTATGATCAGCAAGAATAGGAAAACATTTATAAGAAAGACTCACTAACATAGTATATTAGGCTCAATTAACATGTTTAATCAATAATATGTGATAAAGTAGTGAGAGTGTACAATTATGTGTATGTCATGCTACAACTAGGTGCAACACTATATGTCTCACTAATTAAGCCATAGCCATACCCTACATCTCATGTATACCTGAACACCCAAATCAACCAAGAAGTGGAATAGTATGATATAATAAAGTGAATTGAATACTCAATACACAATATCACAAACAAGGTTCAATCACAATAATTAACAATAAAAGTTATCACTCAATGACGATATCAAACCATACCAAGGAAATGTAATGCAATGCAAGTGATGCAATACAATGTTATGATGATGATGAATGATTGAAAGACATTGCATGACTTTCTGTATACACCTACCGAGCCTCAATGCTCCTAAGATAGGAACCATGGGGAATTCGCAACCACAAATACTCTTATAATATCAATCTCATGTCTCAAATCAACCTTACCGACACATCCTTCGATAAAGGCATTTTATAAAGAGTCTCATTTTCTTACAAAATTGAAATATCTCAGCGGTACCAATGTTTAAAAAATATGCATGCATGATATGGGGATGTAATGCCCACAATCAATCAGTATGAAGATCAAAACCCACTCAATGCATGTATAAGTGAGCTCAGAATCAACTCAGTGTATCAATAATTCATGATATCAGTTTCCACTTGGCACCACCAGAATAAATAGTCATGTAGTCATCAATATGATTATTTCTAACCCCTCACTCAGGCATCACTATAATGATAATGCAATTAAATGCTCAGATAAGTCCTACAATGTCGAGTCGAGCCCCCATTCGAGTGACACAATAATAGATATGACATTCTAATACACAAATAAGGCCTATGATGAAAAGTCAAGCCACCACTTGGGTGATATAATAATAGATAAGGCATTTAATGCACAAACATGACCAATAACATCAAGTCAAGCCCCCACTCAGGCACACGAGTATAAATAATTACTCAAGTCCATAATGGAATTCACATAAGCCCCCACACGGGTAACACAAAATAAACAACAATCCCGATAACAATAAATAGCGAACTACCCAAACCTAGCTTGTTCCATACATTAAGCCGCATAAATTATTACAAGTCTATTCCTACTCTAAATATCCGCTAAACTTCAATCATTCCATCAAATAACGATAATAACATAATCGTTCCCTAAAAAGTCACTAACATATGATTCAAGCTTTAAATTAGGTATCCACTATCAATATTATTCAAGATCAATGAGCTAACTATCTACAATCTATTCTAAGTATATTAACAAGTATCAAGACTAACTAAAATAAGCAACTAAATAACTACGACCCATCAAAAGACTCCAGTACCCATGAAGATGCTCTCCATTTCACCTAAGCACGACTCCCTATTCTAAGCGTTTCACAAAATAGGAACAAACAAACATATAACACATAAACACTTTAGAGAAAGTCAAGGTACATCTCAACTTGCCTTTTAAAGAAGATTTGCAAGCCAAAACACAGTCTAACGCATCAACCAAAAGCTCTAATCTCATGGCTCAACACCAAATGCATCCAATCTAATCAAATATGACATCTATAAGTGAAAACGATACCAACGATACTCATATCAACTATATTTGATTTGGGTCTAAAAATAGTTCAAAAATTGACTCCAAAGGAAAAAAGGGTAAAACTAAAATTTTATTTTTGAAAACACATTTCCCATAACATTAGGAACCTACATCTAAAAACCCACACAAAAATGATTTAAAAATGAGGTCCAAATCACAAAAAAATTATGTTTAAGCTTTACCGGCAAAAAACCCAAAATTAAATTTAAAATCAAAGATTTGAAGGTGAATTTGTAATGAAATCAGTAGGAAAATGACAAATACAAGGTTTAGAAACATACCCACGAAAGAAATCTCCAAAACCCCTTTTAAACGCTCAAATTCGAGCTCTCAAACCCCAAAAATGGTGAAAATGGTGTGTTGATTCTCAACGTTGATTGGTTTTGATTCTCAACTTTGGGTAGAAATCATGAAAAACAAAATAGAAGTTCTTGAAAAATGGGCCAAATGGAGGTAGAATTACATGCCCAATGATATTATGAGAAAAACGCATCAAAAATCACCAAAAATGGAGCTTCCTAGCTCACGAAATGTCAAAAATACGAAATGGGAGGAAGTTTGAAATTTATATATGTTCAGGTGCGTTTTTCATAGCTAAAGCCCATTTTCTGCAGCTAAAAGTCTACTTTTCCGTAGCTAACGGTGTGCACCAACAACTTTTATATTCACTAAAAGGCCATAAATCTCTCATACGATAGCAAAATGCACCGATTCTTTTTCCTATAATTTCTAAATAATGATACGAATCTAGTCATTCAGTCGGAACTCAATTTCATACATGTTTGCCCAGTCAGATATTATTTTTGTTCTTTAAAGAATTATTTATTTCATGTTCCACAATAAAAACTGGATCACGACCTATAAAAATTATACCAAACTCTCCAGATCAATCCTATAATTTATACATGACATTTTAGAAGTTTCGGAATAATTTTTTGATTTTTAAAACTAATAATGAACCTTTTTGTCGATCGATTTTACTTAAACAGGGCCAAATCACCCAAAATGTTCAAACACTAATTCAAAACTCATCCGGAACCTCCCAAACACAAACCACATATGCTAATAGCTTGGAAACGACATTCGAGACTTAACAGAATCATCAAATTTTTGAAAAGAGGTCATTTTCAATGAATTAGCTCCCAAGACCCTTTTAGGCCAAAATTTAACTAGTTTTCGAACGGAGGGTCAAAATACAAAATAAAGGTTTCAAACCTGAACCAACCTAGCTACTAACCCAAAATCGACATTCTGGATCTAATGGCTCCATCAGAATCTCCATCCGAAACTCGGATCACAAAATATTGACCAAAGTCAAACTAATCCATTTAAGGATATCCAAAACCACAAACTCATATAAATTACTCTCGAATGCATCGGGGACTGTGTCAACCATTTTTGCAACTCATAAACGAGATAAAGAAACTACGGGGAAGGGCAAAATCATCAAAATATAAAAAATTCTAAAAATCATAACGAGGGTCATTACAGTATCCACCACTAAGATTCACGTTCGTCCTTGAACGTACAAGTAAGAAAAGAGCCAAAACAGCCAGTGTGTATAAAATATCTTCGAGAACCTCAAGCAAGCATTCCAAAGTGGAGTCACAACTATAAAATTACCGATCTCATTACAGAACTAGAAATCTACCACACAATGACTCACAAGGTCATAACACTAGCATCTAAGGCCAAATTTTCAATGAAGTCAAATTCCCTTAATTTTAAACTTCTTCTATACCCAAACACTGAGTCGATCATGTTAGAAGTTCTGAACGCACCTGTTTAACCTAAACTTGACCAGGACACCACAAAACACTGACAGCACCATACAACCAATAATAATCGTAGGACCCACAAAAAGCCAAGGAACTCATGGAACCACATAACCATCCACCAATATACTGAATCAACCTATTTCAAGGCCGATATCATAACTATCAACTCGGATAACCCTATATCCCCAAACTAATACAGCTAAGTCAGAAGCCAACATCAAATTCACACAAAACTTCAAAAGCCACACTTATCATAATTAAGACACTATACTATAGCCAAATCCTTATGTTCAACCCTCATAGGCAACCGAGAATCACTATAAAACTCCATATACCATAGACATGAACACTAAAAAAGGCACTAAAACCTCATGTAACTCATCGCAATAACCCATGCATTCCTCTACACTCAAGTAACATCAATCAACCTGAAATCCTCAATAATCTAGTAGAACGAAGAGTCCATCTTGACAACACACATGCGCAACCTGTCGTATCAGGAGTGATCAACCCATAGAAGAAGAACAAAAATCACCATATCTCATTGACGGATGCCTAAATTATAAATCAATCTCAGGAAAGTCATAACTAGACTCCTCATAGCCACTGAAGAACCATACATATCAAGGCTTCAAATTTCTAACTCGAACCTATAGATAAGTTCAAAATATATCGAAATTCCTTATGTAAAAGTTCCTTATACTTTTCTTAACTCAATTCTCACTAAGTATTCCTTCAGCATAAAAACCATGGAATAGTAACACATACTCTAAGTCAAAACTCATGAGCGAGATATTCTATCAAACTTCTTAGCTACTAAAGTAAACAATTCTACAAGCAAGTTTCTTTTCCATTCAAAATTCTTTTCGAATTCAAGCAAGAATTCCTTATAGGCTGAAATCCTTCAAGTATATCTGAGGAGTGTTCAATACCCAAAAGTCTTTCCACACAAACAAAGTTGATGACAAAGGAAATAACAAATCGCAAGGCATGAATGTCAAAAAATCATTCATTTACCAACTAGAATCCTTTACTTACAATACTTTCGAAATAGTCACATCGCAAGCGTAGGCTACCACAAGGTCAACCACTAAGAAGCACCACTAGACATCCCATAATCTGAATATATCAAAGCGTACCATCGATCCACCACTATTCCGCAACATAACCATCGCAAAAATCATATCTAAATACCCCAAAATCCACAGTACTCAGAGAAATCAAATCTAATTCAGCTATATACTCTAAATGAATCACACATAGGATCGGCACACCCGATCCACCACTAAGGAACATCTATGGGGTAGTAATATCAATAGCCCCAGCAAAACTCATGAATCATATTAAGACTCATTGCCGAATAAGTAAATACGTAGGAGGAGGTGGAACCACAAACAACACTACCAAGACCAATCAAAGATGTACTGAAACTATACCTGTGACTATTGTACCAAAAGATCCTTCCTCGAATCCATCCAGTGGAACATGATACTGAGGTATGACACCTCCCGAAGCATCTGAGGAATCATCTCTTTGTCTAAGTTGTAGGCAGTCTCTCATGTCTCCACTCAAACTTCTCAAGAAACTCTTAAGTTGTGGGCAGTCTCTCATGTCTCCACTCAAACTTCTCAAGAAATTCTCAAGAAAATTGATCCCATGAAAGAGGAGGTGACCCAATTGGTCTACTCTCTACCAAAGTCCTCCACCACTATTTAGCTGGTCCAAAAAAAACTAAAAGGCGATGAAATCAACAATATTAGAATCCATCAAGCCCAACCTGTGCAATCTCTTGCGACAACTAAACAAAAACATATAAGCATCAAATCTAGGATCTCCATTAAATCGAGGGGGATCTGTCCTCATGAACTCTACATACCTACTTTGTCCCTCCATGGACATAAAGGGTAAGGTCACTAGATGTGGAGCGATCCCTGGCAATACCTCATCAACCCTAGGAGAATGTATAGTCAAATATGCATCTGGAGTCTGAAGTCCCAAAGTAGCATGTTGAATCTAAGTAGAAGCCACCCTCTCAAGGATACCCAACACTCGTACCAAACAATCATCAAGCATAGGTATGGTCACAGATAGTATATGCAATAGTCTCAACCCCTCTATCTCATAATACTTATCATCACTAGAAACTCTAAAACCCAAAGAGGCAATCCCAACCTGACCTCTAGCTAGTTTGGATGTTCTAATCCTACCTCGACCTCGACCTTTACCCCTACCCTGCATTGAAGGCATGGACTCTGTAACTCTAACCAAGGAAGAACGCATGCTCACCATTTGTGAAAGAGTGAATAAGAGGTTTTTGAGTTATACAATGTTATGAATGCACGAAACAAAATGAAGAAATGGAGTTCTCCTAAAGTCATGTAGCCTCTCGAAGATAGATAACAAACAACTCTGCAATAATCCGCAAGACTATACTTGACTCGATTTGTACTAATGAGACTAATGAACTTGGGGCTCTAATACCAATTTGTCACGACCCAAATAAGGCACGTGAGGGCACTTGTCACACCCTCCAAACAAGTAAGCCTATCCCAAACTCAATAACAAAGTAAATCAGAAGCAGAAGAAAAGAAGAAAGATAATCCCAAAGTATCTAAGAATAAAATAGTGAATCAAGATGCATCCCAAGTCTGATTGTCACTAGTACAAGCCTCTAAAAGAGAATGAAATTCATAAACTAAGTATCTTAAATGTGAGTAAGCATAAGATAAATAAAGAGAGGTCCAATATGCTTTGAAGTCTGCCAGCCACTACCTCGATCTCTGTGGCTCCAACGCTGAAGGAATGTAATCTATGATCTACTACACGAACCAATACCTGCATGGGGTACAAAAAAAAAGTAAAGGGAGAAAAAAAGTGAGTACAAAACACGTGTACTCAACAAATATCATTGATGACCAACCCTAATCCAAAGTGCTGGCGAGAACCACCACCCCAACTAGCCAAGGTTTTCACAAATAGATTTATATCCACTAAATTCTCCACTTCATCCTAATAGGGTAACCCAACACAATAGTCATAATATTATCCACAAATAGGGTAAGCACATAAGTCTAAGAGAGTCAACACTAGCCATTTTATGATCAACAGGAATAAAAAAACATTTATAAGAAAGACTCACTAACATAGTATATCAGGCTCAATCATCATATTTAATCAATAATATGTGATTAAGTAGTGAGAGTGTACAAGTATGTGTATGTCATGCTACCACTAGGTAAGACACTACATGTCTCACTAATCAAACCATAGTCATACCCTACGTCTCATGTATTCCTTAACTCCCAAATCAACCAAGAAGTAGAATAGTATGATTTAACGAAGTGAAACGAATGCTCAATACATAATATCACAAACAAGGTTCAATCATAATAATTAACTATAAAAGTAAGCACTCAACAACAATATCAAACCATACCAAGAAAATGTCATATAATGCAAGCGATGCAATGCAATGTGATGATGATGATGAATGATTGAAAGGCATCACATGACTTTCTGTATACACATACAAAGCCTCAGCACTTCTAAGATAGGACCCATGGGGGGTTCGCAACCCACATACTCTTATAATCTCAATCTCATATCTCAAATTAACCTTACCGGCACATCCCTCGGTAGAGGCATTTTATAGAGTGTCACATTTTCTTACAAAATCAGAATATCTCAGTGGTACCAATGTCTCATAATATGCATGCATGATATGAGGATGTAATGCTCACAACCAATCAGTATGAAGATCAAAACCCATTCAATACATATATAAGTGAGCTCAGAATCAACTCAATGTATCAATAATTCATGATATCAATTTCCACTTGGCACCACTAGAATAAATAGTCATACAGTCATCAATATTATTATTTCTAACACCTCACTTGGGCATCACTATAGTGATAATGTAATTAAATGCTCAAATAAGGCCTACAATGTCGAGTCAAGCCCCCACTCGAGCGACACAATAATAGATACGGCATTCTAATGTACAAATAAGGTCTATGATGACAAGTCAAGCCTCCACTTGGGAGACACAATAATAGATAAGATAGTTAATACACAAATATGACCAATAACATCAAGTCAAACCCTCAACAAGGCATCACAATAATATAACCTCTCAAATCAAAAGAAATATTTTTATAAGCCCTCAATCGAACACACGATTATAAATAATTACTCAAGTCCATAATGGAGTTCACATAGCCCCCACACGGGCAACACAAAATAAACAACAATTTTGATAACAATAAATTGCGGACTACCCAAACCTAGCATGTTCCATACATTAAGCCTCATCAACTATTACAAGTCCATTCATACTTTAAGTATCCTCTAAGCCTCAATAATTCAATCAAATAACGATAATAACATAATCATCCCCTAAAAAGTCACTAAAACATGATTCAAGCTCTAAATTAGGTATGCACTATCAATATTATTTAAGATCAATGAGCTAACTATCTACAATCTATTCTAAGTATATTCACAAGTATCAAGACTAACTAAAATAAGAAACTAAATAGCTACGACCCATCAAAAGATGCTGGTACCTGCGAAGATGCTCGCCATTTCACCTAAGCACGACCCTCAATTCTAAATGTTTCACAAAATACGAACAAACAAACATACAACACATAAACACTTCAAAGAAAGTCAAGGTACATCTCAACTTGCCTTTAAAGAAGATCCGCAAGCTAAAACACAGTCTATAGCATCAACCAAAAGCTCTACTCCTATGAATCAACACCAAATACGACCAATCTAATCAAATATGACATCTATAAGTGAAAAGGAGTCCAACGATACCCATATCAATTTTATTTGATTAGGGGTCTAAAAATAGTTCAAAAATTGACCCCGAAGGAAAAAAGGGTAAAACTAGAATTTTATTTTGAAAAACACACTTCCCATAACATTAGGAGCCTACAAGTGAAAAGCCACACAAAAATTATTTTAAAATGAGGCCCAAATCACAGAAAAACTATGTTTAAGCTTTATTGGCAAAAACCCAAAATCGAATTTGAAATCAAGGATTTGAAGACAAATTTGTAATGAAATCAGTAGGAAAATGATAAATAGAAGGTTTAGAAATATACCCACATAAGAAATATCAAAAAACCCTTTCGAAATGTTGTGAAAATGGTGAAAATGGTGTTTTGATTCTCAATTTTGGGTAGAAATCATGAAAAACAAAATAGAAATTCTTGAAAAATGGATAAAATGGAGGTAGAATCACATTCCCAATGATATTATGAGAAAAACGCATCAAGAATAGCTAAAACGGAGTTTCCTAGCTCACGAAATGTCAAATATACGAAATGGGATGAAGTATGAAATTTATATATGTTAAAGTGCAATTTCCGTAGCTAAAGCCCATTTTTTGTAGCTAAAAGTCTATATTTACTTAGCTAAAGGTGTGCACCAACAACCTTTATATTCACTAAAAAGGCCATAAAACCTTCATAAGATAGCGAAATGCACCTATTCTTTTTTCTATAATTTCAAAATAATGATACAAATCTAGTCGGTAAGTCAAAACTCAATTTCACGCACGTTTGCCTAGCCAGATATTATTTTTTCTCGTTAAAGAATTATTTCATATTTTACAATAAAAATGGGATCTTGACTTACCGAAATTACACCAAACTCTCCAGATCAATCCTATAATTCATGCATGACATTTCAAAAGTTTTGGAATAATTTTTTGATCTTTAAAACTAATAATGGACCTTTTTGTCGATCAATTTTACTTAAATAGGGCCAAAGCACCCAAAATATTCAAAAACTTATTCAAAACTCATCCGGAACCTCCCGAAGACAAATCACATATGCTAATAGCTTGAAAATGACATTCCGAACTCAAAAAATTCATCAGATTTTTAAGAAGAGGTCATTTTCAATGAATTAGCTCCTGGGACCCCTTTAGGCCAAAATTTAACTAGTTTTCGAATGGAGGGTCAAAATATAAAATAAAGGTTTTGAACCCGAACCAACCCGCTTCTAACTCAAAATTGACATTTTGAATCTAATGGCTCCATCAGAATCACCATCCGAAAATCGGATCACAAAATGTTGACCGAAGTCAAACTAATCCATTTAAGGATATCCAAAATCACAAACTCATATAAATTATTCTAGAATACATCGGAGATCATGCCAATCATTCCCAAAACTCATAAATGAGATAAAGCAACTACGAGGTAGGGAAAAATGGTCAAAATATAGAAATTATAAAAATCATAAGTAGGGTCATTACAGTGTTGCGACTAGGGTGTAGTCTTGGAGTGTAACACTATATTTTGGGGGTTTTAAATTCAATTCAAACTCTATTTTTATGAAATTTCAAATTTGAGTTCCTTATATTTTTGGTAAGATGATGAATGAAAATTCTAGTTTCATCATCGAGTCTCAGGGGTTGACCTTTTGACCCAAAATTAACCTAAACTTTTATATTGTTATATGGATATTGATGGAATCATATTCATGTATAAATCATATTTTTTGATAGATTGGGAGAGTTCTAAGGATATTCAGAAGGGGAAGGTCGTGGTGTGATAGTTGGTGGCTTGCAATTCACTTTTAAGGTAGGAAACAACTTGCTCTTCTTAGACATAGCTTGGATGGGAATATATTGTGTAAAGCATGCTATGGGAAGGGTGAAATAGTGGGTTGAATTATTGTATGAAATAATTAGATGTTGTGATGCCAGAAATGGAGCTTTTGTTGGTAAATAAATTGGCACATATTATGTGTTGTGGTTGAGTTGTATAAAAAAGTGTTGCTTATGAGCATGATTTTGAGGATGCAATTATAAGATGATAATGCTTATAGCATATGTTTTATGTTGAGGAAGGTATTCTTATATATTTGTTGCATTCAGAACTCATTATTATCCTGCAACTATGCATTCTTACACATTTTCATGAATTCACGGATTTGATACTATGAAAATTATATTTTGTAAAGAAATTGCATGCCTGATTTTTGTACAGCTTTGTTTCATTTCAATAAAGTAGGAATGGCCTATTTCATTGTAAAAAATACCCGTGGGAAACTATTTCAGGTTGATTTTACTTATTCATGATACCAATAATAAATTTCAGTTTGCATACCCGATGAGATCAATTTTGCGTAGGTATATGGAACTCGTGGGTCCTCAATGTATCCCACCTGACATCATGCCACTGTGGAGGGATGTCTATCGGTACAAGCATTGGTTATTGCATAATTATATATTGTATTATTATATGTTGTGTTGTTGAATTGTTGGGACTCTTTTGTCTGCAATTTAGCTAACACTCTTTATATGGTATATTTACTGCTTAACTTTGTTTGGCCTATGATTCCTACTGAACACTTGTGATTTTGTACTCATACTATGCTTGGTGCATTTTTTCTGATACAAATTTTGGTACCAGTCTCCATCACAGCTCTTGACTCATTCTTGGTTATCATTGATCAGATTCGTGGTGAGTTCCTTGCATCTTGAGACTTGGATGTTTCCCTCTTTATTTTTAGTTCTTATTTTTTTTTTTTAGCTTTTTGGACAGTGATGTACTAAATTCGACATTTCCCCATTTCTATTTTAAAAAGTTCTTGTACACGTGACACTAAGTCTCAGGATTATTTTGTGTTGCACCTTTACCTTGTTTTATAAAGTTTTGGTTATTAGATTTATTTGTGTCATTATTTAACTTATTTCTGAAAATATTTACGTTTTTGTATTCGTGTGAGGGATTGGCTATCGAGCATAATTATAGGTATCATCTTGACCGAGATTTTGGATTGTTTCACATAAGTCACAAAACATTCACGGTTATAATTACTAAGTCTCATACAATATGACAATGGACAAATTTTTTGTCTATTGCATGGTGTAAATTGCGTGAGTTCTAGGAATAAGAAGATTACAACAATCTAATACTATTCATAAATTACAAAATTGTCCCTCTTTTACTAATATGAATACATCTAAACTTTTTACCTTTTCCACACAATTCAGTTAAGAGAAAATATTGGTGAATTAACATTAAGCGATTTCTCTATCAAAATTAGCCTAGTTAAGAGAAACTATAAACATGGTGTCTAATACTAATCCAATTGCATGTTGAATATGTGGCCATATATTTCCTCGTGCTGTGTCACTGCTTTATCATTTTGAGCAGGTTCATCAAAAATAAGATTAATACTCTAGCAATACAACGAAATGGTAAGACCATATATGAAATATTGGTTTGAAATATTATTTTGGTATACTTATTTGTTATATGTTATTCACTTGCCCAACTAATTTAGATTTATATTGGGTAGGACATTCTTTTATTACTTTTTTTAGGGCTAACGATGATTCATTCTTGTTCAATCGGTAGATCACCTTAATTAAAGAACGACCATGAACTTTGAATTCTCAGGTTATTTGAAAACTTCCTTACATGGAAAAGCCTTGCCGATCAAAGTGTTTCTCCATTCTCTTTTAAGTGAGGTGATTCATTCTGGTTCGGTCGATAAATCAACTTCCTCAAATTAAGGAAAAAGAGGAATTTTGGATTGTTAGCTTATTTGAGAACTTTCTTATAGGGTAAAGCTAGTGCTCCCAACCAGAGTGTTTCACCATTCTCTTTAAGGTGGCGATTTAGTCTGGTTCTATCGACAAGTCCCCTTTCTCATGGGAGGAAAAGGAACTTTGAATTCTTAGCTTATTTGAACACTTCCTTACAAGGGAAATCACTCCCCACCAGAGGATTTCTCCATTCTCATGGCTCAAATACGAGACCTCTGATTTAGGTTGGAGGAATTACATAGATCCTGCCTGACCCTATTTGGTGTATATTCAGTATAATTAACCCAACTAATTTAGATTTGCATTTCATAAACACCATTAAAATGGAAAACACTTCCAAACATAGGGATTTTCTGGTCTCTAGGTTCAAACACGAGATCTAGAATTAAAGATGGAGAAATCTCATTCATTCCATCACACTATTTGGTGGTGTGTGAAAGAAAATTCACATATATATAAAGAAAGTGCATCTTAAAAATTTATTTTATTCTTTAATAGTATATTATTTAATTTGCAGGTCCCTCAGTGTCAAAGAAAACACCTTTCAAGTTAGATTCTAAAGAAGGTCACTCCCCAATTTCTTCAAGAAGAAAGGGTAATGCTATTTTTTGTTCAAAGTTTCAAGACATAAAGGGTCAAGTGACCAAAGATATGGAGATGGACCGTGTTGATTTCACAAAGCCTTAAATCAAGAAATAAGACAAACCCTTTACTTTTAAAAATGTTGAAGAAGATGAAGATCAAAACTTGGACTTGAAATTGAAGCTTTAGAATATAGTCCTACAAGTTTTATTGATCTTTTTCTTTATTTGTCTATTAGATGTTTTTCCTGTCATATCACCCCTCTCGCCCCCTTTTTTTTAACAAATATTGAGTATCTACAATGTTGGATTTTATAAAGTTTTAAACTTTAAAAATAGACTTATTTTTGTTATTCATTATCAACAATGTTCGAGTAAGAAAATGTTGAAACTAAAAGTTCATGTTGGTTGGTCATAGATTTAAACAATAGTCACATGACCCAATTTAATTTTTAATGAAATACAAGGCCTAAATCTGAATCCTAATTGTATGCAGACAAATGAGGTTCAATGAACTATTGACTCGTGATGAGTTGAATAGACTATCGAAATAAATAAATGTTAACCTCCCTTTCTAGTTAGTAAAGGACTACTATTAACTTGATATGTTTTATTGAGTGAGAAAAATTAAAACACTTCATTCTTTGTGACACATTCATTTATTACAGAATTGAGTTTAACATATTAGTATTATCATATTAATTAGGAAAATACCCAAATCAACTCATCTAAGAAATTAGGTTAAATTTGACTTATAATTAACACAGTAGACCAATAAGAAAACTCCTGAAAGCATAACTTTTTTTCCTAAATTCATATGTTGGATATACTCATGATAAAAAATTGTTATAAGGACCCTCAAGGCTGGTTCCTTGTTTTTCCCCCGTTTGACCCTCCATTTAATTTTGGAATGTTGTTTTTGGCTTGTGGGATGGGTGTATGATTTATAAGGTGTTTGGGTATGTATTGGAGGAGTTAGAGAGCTTTAGGATTTTAGAACTTAAGAGGATTGACCAAGATCGATTTTAAAGTTGGAAAGGTCATTTTGGAGATTTGATGAGTTCACGAGATCTGGAGGGTGTTTTATGATTTAGTGAGACGGTTCGCAAGGTCCCTGAGGCTTTGCGGGTGATTTAATCCCTTGGGAGGAATATTTGAGTTTCTTTGTGTTTAGGTAGACTTGGTCAACATTTGATTGGTTTGTGTTTGGGGGTTTCGAATAAGTTTCTAATGTTGAAATCAAGTTTTGAGAATCACTGAAATTTCTGGTAACTATTGCGAGTACGATCACACACTTGGAGCATGATTGCACTAAAGGAAGACTTTGGCCAGTGTTATTAATGCCCAAAGAGCGTCATCATGTAACTGGAGAGGTCAATGGTTAGCATTATCGGTGCCAGAAGAGCGTGATTATGCTGGGTCAATGCCATCGGTGACAATAGTGCACCATTACGCTGAGGAGTTGGAAACGCATTGGGCATGATGGTGCTAAATGAGTTTTACTGACTTTAAATCAGATTTTTAGCGATCTTTCACTTTGTTCCACCATTATTGGTCCTCTAGAGCTTGAATTCGGACTATTTTGGTTGTGATTTCTTCGTTATTGAAAAGGGATAAGTTTCTAATATCTAATTTGATTAGTCCCCCTATTTTGCCTTGGATTTTAGGCTTAAATCAATAGTTAAGGCTTTGAATTGTGGTTTTCATCCTAAAATTACTCAATTAAATTTTGATGATTAGAGGTTTGATTTGAGCCCCGTTTTCAATGAAATTTAGCACATGAGTTCCATATCTTATGGATAAAGTAATTTTAAAATAATTTTTAATTTTGTCGCTAGATTTTTAAGGTTGAAATTTTTACCCTAATTTTATCCAAACCTTTTTTTTATCGTAATATGAGTATTGACAAACTCATATTTATATGTAGAATAATTTTTTTATAGGTTGGGAGAGTTCTGAGGTCATTTGGAAGGGGAAGACTACTTTATGACAATTGGTGGCTTGCAATTCGATATAGAGGTATGTTATGACTTAATCTTTTTTTTAAAACATAGCTTGAGTAGGGACTTAACATGTAACACATGTTGTTAGATTTGAAAATTAGTGGACTGAGGAAGTTATTGAGTTGATTTTGATATTATGATGCTAGAATAGGGGTTTATGCCAAAGGTTAACTTTTGATTCAATGTTATTGACTTATATATCATGCTTTGGGATGTTTCATGCATCATTCATTGTAAGAGGGGCCAAAGAACATGATTGGCACAATATGGGAAGTAATGATATGGAAATAGTAGTATGGCCTATAGTCATGATTTAGGAATATATTTGATAGTAAGGCTTGTAGCCTGTGTTTATGTCACGATACGAGTCTATACCCTAACCGTAAATCATATCTAGTTGCTCATTAGTAGTCCGGAGGGACCCTTGGCAAAGCATATTTGTACAGTAATATGATAAATAAAACTAATGTTGAAATACAAACAATAATAGTGGGATAAATATGAAAAGAATAATCCTTTATTAAGACATGACTATAATGACTGAAAGAATGTAAACTACTAAATACTGTCTATTTAGTGAAGCCTCTACTACTAACATAAAAGTCAACTGGGACAAGGCCCCATAACCTTTATTGCATCAAAGTTTAACAAATTAATGAAGAAAACTAAGGACTTTCCAAGCCTCCTGATAGGACCACTCACCAATCAACTGGATGTCAAGTGTTACCAAACGTCTAACAGCAAACTTATACTCGATACTTGGATCTACATCACATGAAAAATATAGTGCAAGGCGCAGTTAATACAATGAAATGTATTGGTACACATGTATATATAATTTAAACTGAAGAAACAAATAATAGAAGCATGTAGAAAATTGCTTAAAATAATTGAGAACCTAAAATGTGAAATCATGAAAAATATGTCTGCACAAAAGTAGTTCATAGATACATAAATAGAAGTTTTACAAATTATAGTCATGTGGGGAATTTGTTATAATAGACAAACCATCATGCGAGCTTATGATGCTCAGTGTCATACACCCATACTAAAAAGGTTGTTCTGACTGGCCAAGGTACAAAACCATAACATAAGGATCCTAAAATCATGCCTCTTGAGAAAAACCTATGGTGTCAATATAATTATGGAACTTGGATTATCTGAATCCTTGTCTTTTGGTACCAAATAATCCTCCTAAAACATATTAGTGTTCTGCGATATAGTTGAATCATAGGCTTATGTTTTTACTCAACATTTCTGTAAATTGTACTATTGTGAGCGTAAGATCCATGTCATATCATGAATCATATGCCAAAAATAGTGTATGTGAAACATGTCTTTTAAATCATGTTTATAGTTTAAATCATGAAAACTCACTCTAACATAAATAACTTTATATAGAATAGAGTTCATAATTCATAAAGAAACCTTAAAACATGTGTTTTGATGCATAAATAAGAGTTTAGTAAGGAAATCATAAGATCATGAGAAGAGCATATTCATAAGAATCAAGTAAAGTATGTAAAGAAGCAAACTTTAGTAAATTGGCATGAAGCCTAGTTTTGAATCATAGTATCATATATCTTGAAATTACTTGGGGGTGAGGATGAAAGGAATACATCACTAAAATCTTGCGTACATAAATGAAGACGAACACTTGACAAGAGAAACTTGATGAACTTGTTGATTAGGAACCCTAGTTTGCTTGATCTTGCCTTAGACTTGTTCTAGACTTGTTATTAAGAGCTTAAAGTAAGAATATGCTTTAGGATCTTATATTTATTCTATTTAGTGACCAAAATGTCGTGGAATAGGGTAAAAATAAGGAAAATTTGAATTTATCCTTAATGAGACGTTACTGATTTTTCTGGTGCAGCACACCACAAGTCAAGGTATGACTCGTGGTCCATGGTACGACTCATACCAAGAGTCGTGGTCACTAGGAGCTTGTAAACTCCTGGATCACTTTTCTAGTTGCAACAGTTTGATTCATTTCACGGCCTGCAACTTGATAGTACGACTCGTAAACTGACTAGTGGTTTCGAGGGGATTTTATCAAGTCTCTGGCACTAGCTACGAGTCTACAGTATGACTCATACACCGTTCTATGACTCGTGATATGAATGTAAGTACTTGGGGACTTTAGTACAAGCTCGTGTTAACACAATGAGTCATACCATGACTCATACTCCCATTGTACGACCTGTACACTAAGTGGCACTAGTTTGGTACTTCAAGACTCAGCTTTGATTTTTCATACTAAACGCTGAGTATAGTTCAGAATCTAAGGCGTTACAATATCTCCCCCTTGGGATTATTTGTCCTGGAATGAAGCCTAGGGATAAGATCAAACGCCAAAGGAACCATCATCTACTAAATTTAACTGAATCATACTGAGGACTAGAACTCGAATATAGAGTGCAAGAGGACAAACACAATCAAGAGGATATGAGAAATCGAGGTATGATATAAGAGTTTTGAGAGTCGCTGCTAGAACAATGTTACTACCTTAAACGCTTTTGTTGGAATGAGTGAAAAGATGGGGATATTTCACTTTCATATCTTCCTCAGCTTCAATTGTCTGACTTCTCCAAAGGAATTTAACTGATGCAACTTCCTTAGTTCTCAACTTGCGAACCTGACGATCTAAAATATGAATTAGAACCTTTTCATAGGAAAAGTTATCCTTAATCCCAACATTCTTTATGGGCACAACATATGAATGGTCATCAAAACATATCTTCAACATAGAGATGTGAAATACTAGATGCACGGTTTCTAACTCTAAAGGTAACTCCAACTCATAAGCTACTTGTCTCGTCCTATTATTAATTTGATAAGGACCAATGAATCAGGGACTAAGTTTAATTTTCCTTTCTTACCAAAATGCATAACACCCTTCATGGACGAAACTGTCACGACACAAAATCCTTGGGGATTATGATGGCACCTACCTTGACCCAACCCTGGTAGTTAAGCCTGACCCACTAACCTAAAAATAATACGATATGAAATAGAATTTAACTTAGAACTAGAAATTAATACTCAAATATAAAGCAACTCTAATAATATACCACAAGACCAAAAAAAACTCAATCCCCAGACAATTGTCACTAGTACAGAGCGACTCTAATGTTGAACATATCAACTAAGAAATAAATACGACTGTCACTAAGGAAATAAAGACATAAAAGTAATGATAGACAAAGCTTGGAGTCCTTTTCGAACAAGAATCTCACCATGACTTCGAATGACTGTCCAACAATACACGATCAGGGTCTGTTTTTATCAATAGTACCAATTCCATGAATAAAGAGATGAATAAGTATCCATATTCATGGAAAAATCAATAATGCACAAAATCAACTGAACAATAGTATATGTTAATGAACCAAAACCTCTCAAATCTCAGCGAACCATGATACAAGCCCCACACGAGTATCATAATGATAAAAACTGGCTCAAATCACCACCAAGGATAATATTAGAATCCACATAAGCAACACAATGATAGAATCAATGTTAAGTATTGAAAAAATCCCCACAAACCCCCCCACAAGCATCACAATAATAAGAAGAACCAATTAAGATACTAATAAGGTCAACATGAGCCCATACATAGGCATCACAATAATAATAACCAATCCAAATAATGTAAAAATAGAGAATTCACCCAACCCATAGCATGCTTTACATGATAAGTTCCCTACCCCATCCAAGTCTGAAGAAAGTTAAGCCATAACCTACCTCAGGACAGAACTGCAAGCCCCAAAACACTTAACTCAAAGCTTTCCCATTTTGTGTTGCCTCAGAATTCTCCAAATCTATCAAAAAATAGTTTCTACATGTAAATACGATACCTATGTTGATATATTTTAGTTTTGAGTTCAAAAACTCAATCTGAGAATCAACCCTGAGAACAAAAAAGCAAATGTAGAATTTTGTAGAAAATTACTTTACCCATAGTGTAAGGGTTTCAAATTCAAAAGCCCATAAAAACAGAGTTGAAATCGAGTTATAAATCATCGAAATATTAATTTTTGCCTTTACCGATAAACTCCAAATTTTCAAGTTTAAAAACCATGATTTGAAGATGATTTCTCAATTTAATCAATGGGTAATTATGAACTTAGGATTTAGAAGCTTACCCAATTGTAAAATCTACAAAAACACCTTTGAAAGCACCCAAATTCGAGCTCCCCAAGCTTAAAAATGGTGATAAATGGGTTTAAGGCCGAAGTTGGAGGTATTTATACTGTTTTGTGAATAGTGTCTATATCGCATTCACGGTCACCCCTTCATGTTTTTGAAGGTGATGGTACATACCCACCATGATCGCGGTAGACTAGTCGAAAATGCAAAGCTTTGGCTCTAAGCTAGACTCAACAAAACTTTTCGTGATTGAAATGCCCACTATGCGATTGCAATGAACAAATTTCACCCCTTCACAAAGGCGGCCCCACCCATGCCAATGCAAAGAGTAAACACCTGGTGCACCAGCAGCTATGCACCATCAATAATCCAAGACTAAAATTCCTTTGAATCCTTAGGATTTGTTTGCGACCTCACAAAAATAAACTAATAATGCTACTAGGCTAATTTCGATGTTCCAAACCCAATGGAACCATCAGAATCACCAATGGATGTTAGTGTCACCAAGTTTCACCCGAAAATAATTTTAGGCAAATAAAACTAGTTTCTCACCCAAACACTCAAAAATCACAATGGATTATCAAAACCCAAACCAACCATGTTACCAACCTAAAATCGATATTTTGGAGTTGATAAAACTGATAGAAATTTCATTCAACACATAGATCTTAGAATGTCGACTAAAGTCAACTATATCAAGCCAAAATTCATCCAAAACCAAAAACTCACATAAAACTCTCTCGACACCTCAGGAATCGCACCATCCACTCCCGCAACTCACAAATGCTATAAAGCAACTCAAGGAGGGTTAAAATGGTCAAAACGTAGAACAATTTAAAAATCACCACAAGTGTTGTTACAGAAACCTTCAAGAAGACCCAATCATTGACCACAAACTTGAACTCTCTCCTCCTCACATCTGAATATAATTTTTGTCGACTATTTGTAGTCCTCAATCACTCTTGAATCACCTTAACCCTCTCCATATCCTCATGAACCATGTATATACCTATCAATGCAGCCTCACCAACCTTGAACCAACCAATAGGTGAGATATACCGCCTCCTATAAAGGGCCTCAAATGGAGCCATCTTAATGCTAAAGTAATAACTATAATTGTAGATAAATTTAATAAGAGGTAGGTGATCATCCAAACTACCTTTGAAATCAATGACACATGCTCTCAACATATCCTCAAAGCCTAAGTAGTATACTCTGCCTGACCATCTATATGTGGATGAAAAGCAGTGCTAAGATTTAATCTCTTACCTATACCTTTCTGAAAAAAATGCCAAAAATGAGTTGTTAATTGTGCACCCTAATCTGAAATAATGGACAACACAATCCCATGAAGTATGACTATCTACTTAATGTATAAGCTAGCATAATCCTTGGTTGTATCAGTTGTCTTGATAGGCAAACAATATGTTAATTTAATCATACAATCAACAATCACCCAAATCAAATCATGCAAACATCGTGTACACGACAAACACGTAATGAGATCAATATTATGCATTTCCCAGTTCCAAGTAGAAATGCTTATGTGTTGAGCAAATCCTCTAGGCCTTTGATGTTCATCCTTGACCTATTGACTATTCAAAAACTTAGGCACAAAATCTACAATATCCTTCTTCATAGCATTCCACCAATAGACCTCCCTCCTATTGCTATATATCTTTGTAGAGCCTGGGTGAATGTAGTATCTAGAACTATTCCCCTTGGTCATAAGCTACTCTCTTAACCCATCAATGTCTAGAACACATATTCTACCTTCATACCGAAGAACACCATCTCCCTCTTGGGAAAAATTCAACACACTCTTCTGAAAAATTGTCTCCTTCAACTAGAGGAATAAGAGATCTTTACCTTTCTTCTCTTTCACCTCCATCACTAATGACTACTCAAAATAATTCTGAACTATCACACCTCCATCATCTAAATATGTGAGATGAACTCCCAACTGTGCAAGTCTATGAACATCCTTCACAAACTCATTCTTACCTTCTTCTACATGAGTAACACTTCCCATGGACAAACTGCTAAGAGCACCGATAATAATATTTTCCTTACCCAGTGGTAAAGCACACTCATATCATAATCCTTCAAAAACTCTAGCCATCTTCTCCATCAAAGATTTTGTCACGCCTCAAATCCCATTGAGGTGGACAGATACCCGTAGTCATAAAGGCCCGAGAGAACCAACCTATGATCATGTACATTCATATCCGTGTCATTAAGTGAACAAAAATTCTGCCACATGAAGATATAATGTATCGATGACGGAAGTCATGTAAAGACGTTAAAAATAGATAGGAGACTTGGCCGTTGGGGCCATAACGTCTAACAGGTAAGACACTTCTACATTTGAATTTACAATGTCTATAAATCCTCTAAAATATATATAATAATGACTAAGGTCTGAACAGGTCCCCGCCTTATACAACTACTACACAGTAGCAAAAATATATACAAATGACTCGGAAAGCCCCGAATCAACGTGGAGCTCACCAATAGCCTGCAGATGACCCGTACCCTACTGTGAAGGTCTACTAGCTCATGTGCCTGTAGTAAGTAAGGCAGGTCCCCCAAGGGACGTCAGTACGAAAGAATGTACTGAGTATGTAAGGTTATAAGTAACTGTATGAAATATAGAAACTCAAATGAAATCAAATACAAATGAATAGATAATACTGATATACCACTGTACTGTATATGTGGAACCATGTACATTACATTCATTTCTTTCCTTTTATATTCATATCAATAGCCATCATACAATGCCCAGAACCAACTGATCAGTGGTAAATAACATTAGGATAGGCTCGAGCTAGGCTTATGCCCCCAGAGCTACCACCCACAAATCAATAAATCAGGTTTGGCCCGAGCTAGGTTTTCACCCCCAGAGCTACCTCCTGTATCCAATAATCAATCGGGATCATCTCGAGCTAGGCTTTCGCCCCCAGAGCTACCACCCGTACTCAACCAAATATGCATTACTTCACTTCTTTAATTTTTGTGAGTTTGTTACATTGGTGGTCATAAAATTATTGGAGCTTTGGAACAATAGTCAAAAAATAAGATACACGTGAATAACAATTGCTAACAAACCTGAAATGAGATACTTTAAAATGTTTGGAGTGGAAACAAGTTCTGTAACGATGTGAACAATAGGTGCGGCCAAAGGATACGGAAAAGAGTAAACTTACATACCTTATCTTTCCAACATGTGCCTACAAAAATTCAGCCCTTCCTTAAAGGGTTACTCTACAATATGAATACATAATGGAGCTCACATTAAAAGCCAATTACATTACAAGTTCACAAGGCGATAATTAGCTACTTGACGGGAAGTAAAAACTATCAAACATCCCAAAAACATGGTATATCATTCCACCTTCCTTTATACTGCCATATAACTTCATTCCACCCTCCTACAATACAATTTACTGCCTCACAACACAAACAATACCAAAACAGTCCACACATCAACATAGGCATCACAAACCGCTAGGATTTCACACCAAGTTTATACTTTACATTTCCACCTAAATACCACCCCACATATTTATTCCATCAAGTCACCTAAATAACTTTCACAACAACACACCAAAAAACAGTCCACAATGGTTTCAAAATTCGCATCAAAATCACAAGAAAGTATTCTCTTTCCACTACACCACACGTTCCATGCACAATTACGTATAAATATTTCCTCAAGTCATACACAAGTAGTAACAAATTAGGGACAGAACCACACTTAAACATACTAAAATTTCATCCATCTAATTTAATTCCTTCAAGACCTTAAGTCCCCTTTCAAGTTTAAACCACATAGAAGGCAAATCCTTTAGCAACTAAGCAAAAGTGGACTGTTTCACAATAAGTGGACTGCTCAACACTTTTTAAACATAACAAACATGATATACACAATCTCTTATGCATATAATATATTAATATATAAGGTTAAACACTTACCAAGGCTTGCAAGTGGAAGATTTGTCAAAAATCCTTAGGGAAAATTAGGGCGTCTAGGGTTTGAAAGAGGAGAAAGTATTTGATTGAAAATCTGATTTTTACAAGTGTGTTGTGTAGAAAAATGATCTGAATTTCAGCCTTAAATAGTCCCTCCAAACCGCCTCTCTCTTGTCATCCTTATCCAATTATTTGGTCAAAAAGTCCAAGTATAATGATATTTACACTTGGTCCATTTTTAAGTTGATCATCTCCTTTTGGTCCCATGTCTTATTTACTTAATTTGGGCCTCAATTAAGTCCATAAACATAATATTAATTCAGCCCAATATATTTAGTGGGTAATACACCAACTATCTCAAGTTTAAATAATTCCATAAATGTTAAGGTAGTCAAATAAGTTCGAAAATGTACGGGGTGTTACATCCTTCCTCCCTTAGGAACATTCGTCCTCGAATGTTAGTAACATTATCCAAACTAAACAAATTACCGAGTCTAAGTCCATTCTTCATATTACCGCATACACATAATACTTATAAATACTTACTTGTTATTGCTCCAATTCAGCATCTTGGACTTTCTCTTCGGTTTGAAATAAATACGGGTACTTAGACTTTATCACTTCCTCAGCTTCCCACGTGATTTCTTCTACCTGTTGGTTCCTCCAAAACACTTTTACGGAAGCTGCTTCTTTATTTCTTAACCTCTTAACTTGTCGACCCAGAATAGCAATAGGTACTTCTTCATAGGTGAGATATTCCGTAACTTGTATATCTTCAGTGGGAGCAATACGAGATGGATCTCCTATGCATTTTCAAAGCATTGAAACATGAAACACCGAATGAACTGTGGAAAGTTCTTGGGGTAGCTCCAATTCATATGTGATTTGGCTAAATCTTCGGATAATCTTATATGGCCCTATATAACGCGGACTTAGCTTTCCTTTTTTTTTCCAAATCTCATTACCCCTTTCATTGGTAATACTTTCAAGAATACCCAATCACCTATAGCAAACTCTAGCCCCCTTCTTCTAACATCGGCGTATGACTTGTGCCGACTTTGGGCCTTTTGTAGCCGCTGTTGTATCACCTTAACCTTATCCATAGCTTGATGAACAAGATCTGACCCAAATAAGGCAGTTTCACCTGCTTCAAACTATCCAATTGGTGATCTACACTTTCTTCCATATAAAGCTTCATAAGGCGCCATTTTAATACTTATTTTGATACTTTGTAGGCAAATTCAATAAGAGGGAAATGATCATCCCAACTACCTTTAAAGTCCAATGTGCAAGCTCACAACATATCTTCAAGTATTTGTATGGTACGTTCTGCTTGTCCCTCTGTTTGAGGATGAAAAACCGTACTTAAATTCACTTGGGTTCCCAAACTCTTCTGAAAAGACTTCCAAATGTGTGCAGTAAATTGATCTTCCCTATATGATATAATGGAGATTGGAATTCTGTATAGTCGAGCTATCTCTTTAATATACAACTTCGCATAATCTTCAGTTGTGTAGGTGGTCTTAATGGGTAGAAAGTGTGCCGATTTGGTAAGCCTGTCAACTATTACCCATATGGAATCAAATTTTTGAAGTGTACGAGGCAAACCTGTGATGAAATCCATGTTGATCATGTCCCATTTCTAGATTGGAAAATCTATACATTGCATATAACCTCCCGGCTTCTGATGCTCTACTTTTACTTGTTGACAATTCGGACAATGAGCTACAAATTCTGCAATATTCTTCTTTATGTTACCCCACCAATATATTTCTTTCAAATCATGACACATTTTGGTGGATCTCGGATGAATAGAATACCGTGAATGACGCGCCTCTGTCATAATCCAACTCCTTAGCTCATCTACATCAGGTACACACAATCTACTTTGGCACTGAAGCACTCCTTCTTGCGTAAGATCAAATTCCTTTGTCAAACCTTGTTGTACATTCTCTTTCAGCTATAATAAAATAGGATCCGCATACTATTTTTCCTTCACTTCAGCTACTAATGAAGATTCTGCCGCATTTTGCACTATAATTCCTTCATTTGGAGTTTCAAGAAGATGAACCCCCAAGCTGTCTAGTTGATGTAGATCCTTGACTATACCTTGCTTTTCCGTGAGTTAGCCATCAGTGCTTCCTACTGCTTTGCGGCTTAATGCATCGGCTATCACATTTGCCTTTCTCAGATGGTATAAGGTATCAATATCATAATCTTTTAGTAGTTCCTGCCACCTCTACTGCCTCAAATTTAGGTCCTTCTGCTTGAAAATATACTGCAAACTCTTATGATCGGTATATATGTCAACGTGAACCCCATACAAGTAGTGGCACCATATATTTAAAGCAAATATCACAGCTGCTAGCTCAAGATCATGTGTCAAAAAATTTATCTCATGTGGCTGCAACTGACTTGAGGCATAAGCTATTACATTACCGTGATACATAAATACATATCCTAAGCCAACTCCTAAAGCATCACAATATACCGTATACCCTTCTGTGCCTTCTGAAAGTACCAATACAGGTGCAAAAGTCAACTTATTCTTTAGATCTTGGAAAATCTTCTTACATGCATCATTCCACTGAAACTTGGTTGCCTTGTGTGTTAGCTTTGTTACAGGTGCCAAAATGGAAGAAAACCCTTCAACAAATCTTCTATAACAACCTGCCAACCCGAGAAAACTACAAATCTCTGTAGGCGTTGTAGGTCTTCGACAGTTCTTCACCGCTTCTATCTTTTGAGTGTCAACCCTTATACCTTCATCAGATACAATATGATCCAAGAATGCTACAGATTTTAACCAAAATTCACATTTAGAGAACTTTGCATATAACTTATGATAACGAAGAATCTGTAACACCTGCCGTAAGTGATTAGTATGGTCCTTTTGTGATCTTGAATAAACCAAAGTATCATCTATAAATACTATCACGAACATATCTAAGAATGGCTTGAACACCCTATTCATCAAATCCATAAAAACCGTTGGTGCATTCGTCAACCCAAATGACATAACTAAAAACTCATAATGGCCATATCGTGTTCGAAAAGCTGTCTTGGGTATATTTTTTTCTCTAACGCTTACTTGATGATAACCCGATCTCAAGTCAATCTTTGAGAAACATCTGGCACCCTGTAATTGATCAAACAAATCATCAATTTTGGGGAGGGGATATTTATTCTTGACTGTTACCTTATTCAGTTGCTGATAATCAATACACATTCTCAACATGCCATCTTTCTTTCGTACAAATAACACTGGTGCACCCCAAGGGTACATACTAGGCCTTATGAATCCCTTTTCTAGGAAGTCTTTTAATTTCTCCTTCAATTCCCGTAACTCTATTGGGCCATTCTATACAGAGAAATAGAGATAGGCTAAGTACCTGGGATCACATCAATACCAAACTCTACTTCCCGTTCTGAAGGCAAACCTGGAAGATCTTCAGGAAATACATCAAGGAATTCATTTACCACTGGAATCGATTAAAGAGTTGGTGGCTTCACATCGATATCTTTCACTTTTACTAGATGGCATATGTACCCCTTGGATATCATTTTCTTTGCCTTAAGATAAGAAATAAATTTACCTCTCAGTGCTTCAACATTACCCCTCCACTCAAGGACGGTCTTTTGTGGAAAATGGAAATGTACCTTCTTAGCTCGGTAATCTACCGTGGCATAACAAGAAGCCAACCAATACATACCCATTATGACATCAAAATCTACCATCTTTAGCTCAATAAGATCAGCCAACGTATCATGATCACAAACAGTTACTATACAATTACGATAGACTTTCTTAGCTACAATAGACTCACCAACGGGTGTAGATACTTCAAATGGCTTGACTAATAATTCCGGTGTTCTTTCAAATTTTTCAGTAATCAATGGAGTGACATATTATAGGGTAGATCCCGAATCAATCATTGCATATACATTATGTGAAAATACAGATAATGTAACTATAACCACATCAGGAGAAGCCTACAAATTCTGTCGATCCGCTAAAGCATAGGTATGGTTCTGGACTCCACTAGAATTAGGTGTTCCTTGAACACCTCTACCACACCCAGTAGGCTGTACACCCGATGAGGATGATGCAATGGCTGATCCAGTAGGTCGCGCCATACTGCCCATGCCCCTCCTTGGGCACTCTCTCATTATGTGCCCCGACATACCACACCAGAAACAAACATCTGTCCCAAGCCGACATGCACCTAAATGAAGTTTTCTGCAATGCTGACATGGCTTATGAGAAAACCTCGATTTGCTCATTATTCCTTGTTCTTGATACCCTGCTGTCTGTGAACCTTGAATTCCACTACTTTGCCCAACTTGACTGCCTCTAAACCCTCAAAATTGGGATGGAGTACCTGCTGTAGAATAAGAAAATAATGGTCTAGGCGGTCTGTTAAAAACCCAAGGCCTAAATTCTCCTTGGGATGCCATGAACTGACCCATAGGTTTAACCCTCTTTGACGGTCCTCTTTCAAATTCTTGCGTTCTTCTCCTTTGCCTCTGATCCTCCATCTTCTGTGCAAAAGCTTGTATCCTGGCTATATCCATGTCTCTATTCAAAGCAGCAATAGTACAATCCCTAACCAAATATGGATCCAATCTATCCACATACCAATGAACTCTATCGTCTATAGTAGCTACTATATTAGGAGCGTACCTGGCCAAAGAGTTAAACCGAAGATTGTACTCTCTAACACTCGTATTACCTTGATGAAGATTTAAGAACTGGTCTGCACGAGCCTCTTGAATCTCATATGGAAGTTAATGATCAATGAATGGCGCTTTGAATTCTTCCCAACTAGCTGGAAGTGCACCGATACCCCTAGATCGTTTCCAATCTTCGTACCATAAAGTAGCCTCCCCTTTAAATTTATATGCTGCAAGCTCAACTATTTCTGTACCAAATACATGCATAACATCTAAAGCCCTTTGAATTTGGTCCATGAAGTCTTATAGGTCTTCATTAAGATCTGACCCGGTGAATGTGGAAGGATCTAATATAAGAAAATCCTGTGTCCGCTGACTTGCGGCGCTATCCGCATCGTCATTACTTGTAGTTGGACCAGCTTGTCCTTGATTTTGTGCAGAAACTATACGAGTCAACATTTGCACCACATTCCTTAAATCCTTCTCAGTAGCATTAACAGGTGGTTCTGAAAGTACTCCTCTCCTTTTCGGCTCTCCTGGAAATGGAGGAGTAGAAGAAGTCTACGATGCAAATGCATTGCCACATGCAGATAAAATGTATCAATGACGAAAGTCATGTTAAGACGTTCAAAATAGATATGAGACTTGACCGTTGGGGCCATAATGTCTAACAGGTAAGACACTTCTACGTTTGACTTTACAATGTATACAAAGCCTCTAAAAGATATATAACCTTGACTAAGGTCGGAACAAGTCCCCGCCTTATACAACTACTACACAGTACCAAAAATATATACAAATGACTCGAAAAGCCCCGAATCAACTTGGAGCTCACCAATAGCCTGCAGATGCCCCGTACCCTACTGTGAAGGTCTACTTGCTCCTGTGCCTGCAGTAAGTAAGGCAGGTCCCCCAAGGGACGTCAGAACGAATGAATGTACTGAGTATGTAAGGCTATAAGTAACTGTATGAAATATAGGAACTCAAATGGAATCAAATATAAGTGAATAGATAATACTGATATACCACCGTATTGTATATGTGGAACCATGTACATTACATTCATTTCTTTCCTTTTATCTTCATATCAATATACATCATACAATGCCCAGAACCAACTGATCAGTTGTAAATAACATTAGGATAGGTTCGAGCTAGGATTATGACCCCAGAGCTACCACCCATAAATAAAAAAATCAGGTTCGTCTCGAGCTAGGTTTTCACCCCCAGAGCTACCCTCTGCATCGAATAATCAATCGGGATCGGCTCGAGCTAGGCTTTCGCCCCCAGAGCTACCACCCGTACTCAACAAATATGCATTACTTCACTTCTTTAATTTTTGTGAGATTGTTACATTGGTGGTCAAAACATTATTGGAGCTTTGGAACAATAGTCAACAAATAAGAGACACGTGAATAACAATTGCTAACAAACCTGAAATGAGATACTTAAAATGTTTCGAAGTAGAAACAAGTTCGGTAACGATGTGAACAATAGATGCGACCAAAGGATACGGAAAAGAGTAAACTTACATACCATATCTTTCCAACATGTGCCTACAATAATTCAACCCTTCCTTAAAGGGTTACTCTACAATATGAATACATAATGGAGCTCACATTAAAAGCCAATTACATTACAAGTTCACAAGGCGATAATTAGCTACTTGACGGGAAGTAAAAACTATCAAACATCCCAAACACATGGTATATCACTCCACCTTCCTTTATACTGACATATAACTTCATTCCACCCTCCTACAATACAATTTACAGCCTCACAACACCAACTATACCAAAACAGTCCGCGCATCAACATAGGCATCACAAACCGCTAGGATTTCACACCAAGTTTATACTTTACATTTCCACCTCAATACCACATCACATATTTATTCCATCAAGTCACCTAAATACCTTTCACAACAACACACCGAAAAACAGTCCACAATGGTTTCAAAATTCGCATCAACATCACAAGAAAATATTCTTTTTCCACTACACCATACGTTCCATGCACAATTACGTGTAAACAATTCCACAAGGAGTAACGAATTAGGGACAGCACCACACTTAAACATACTGAAATTTCATCCAACTTCAAGACCTTAAGTCCCTTTTCAATTTTAAACCACATAGAAGGCAAATCCTTTAGCGACTAAGCAAAAGTGGACTGTTTCACAATAAGTGGACTGCTCAACACTTTTTTAAACATAACCAACATGATATACACAACCTCTTATGCATATAATATATTAATATATAAGGGCAAACACTTACCAAGGCTTGTAAGTGGAAGATTTGTCAAAAATCCTTAGGAAAAATTAGGGCGGCTAGGGTTTGAAAGAGGAGAAAGTATTTGATTGAAAATCTGATTTTTACAAGTGTGTTGTGCAGAAAAATGAGCTGAATTTCAGCCTTAAATAGTCCCTCCAAACCTCCTCTCTCTAGTCATCCTTAGCCAATTATTTGGTCAAAAAGTCAAAGTATAATGATATGTACACTTGGTCCATTTTTAAATGGATCATCTCCTTTTGGGCCCATGTATTATTTACTTAATTTGGGCCTCAATTAAGTCCATAAACATAATATTATTTCAGACCAATAAATTTAGTGGATAATACACCAACTATCTCAAGTTTAAATAATTTCATAAATGTTAAGGTAGTCAAATAAGTTCGGAAATGTACAGGGTGTTATAGATTTAACTCTTTTTGACTGAACACATACTGCAAACTCTTATGATCTGTGATAACATCTACATGCACACCATAAAGATAATGAGGCTAAATCTTAAAGGCAAACTCAACAGCTACTAACTCAGGGTTATGGGTGGGGTAATTCTCTTATGAGTTTTAGCTATCTAGAAGCATAAGCAATAACATTACCATTCAACAACAATGTACAACCAAGACCAACTATGAAAGCATCACAATAAACCACAAAATCATTTGTACCCACTGGCAAAGTCAAAAATGGAGCTGAAGTCATTCTAGCTTTCAACTCTTGAAAACTCTTCTCACAAGCATCAGACCATTGAAATTTCACTGCTTTTTGAGTCAATTTGGGTAGTGGACTAGAAATAGATGAAAAACCCTCTACAAACCTCCTATACTAACTAGATAAACCTAAGAAACTCCTGATGTCTGACAGGGATGTAGGTCTAGGCCTATTCTTAACTGCCTCAATTTTCTGAGAATCAACCAAAATACCCTCACTAGAAACAACATGCCTAAGAAAAGTTGTGAATTTCAACCAAAACTCACACTTGGGAAATTTCACATACAACTATATATCCTTGAGAGTCTGAAGAATAATTCTGAGGTGATCAATATGTTTTTTCTCTCTATGGGAGTAGATCAGAATATCATCTATGAATACAATCATAAACATGTCGAGGTACGACTTGAACACCCTATTCATGAGACCAATAAAACTTATGGAGCATTAGTTAACCCAAAAGATATGACAAGAAACTCGTAGTGAACAACAAAGTACAGATGTCCATCTTTGGGATATCACACTCCCAAACCTTTAACTAATGGTAACCGGATTGAAGATCAATTTAGGAAAATAAAGTATCACCCTGAAGCTGGCCGAACAGGTCATGGATTCTAGGAATGGGATATTGTTCTTAATGGTGACCTTGTTCAATTGGCGATAATCGATACACATTCTAAGGGAACAATCTTTCTTACACACAAAATGACTGAAGCACTCCATGGATACATATTAGGCCTGATGAAATCTTTATCTAGGAGGTCCCTTAACTATTCTTTTATAATGACCCTCCAGGTCATTTTCTTGATTTTTACGTGTTTTCGGCATTTTAATACTTCCCACAGTGGCTACAAGTCATTGAGGATTTATCAAAACTATTGGTTCAGTTATCAGAGAGTTCATTTGGATTTTAGGCTTAATTCTCTGTTTTGGAGCTTTCATTGTTAGGAAATTGGCGTTGGACCAAAACACCTAGTAAACAACCTTGGATGAGAATTTCAAAAAAGCCATCAACTCTAGAATATTGATTTTAGGCTATGAGGACCCTTGGTCCAGGTCTTGAGTCTTCTGTACTCATTTTGTGCAATTGGGTAGATTTGGTGAAAAAATGAACTATGGGTATGGGGCCCACTTATTATCAAAACGACCTCAGTTGGAAATTTTGATGGTTCTGTTGAGTCCAAAATATTAAATTTGGAATGGTATCATAGTCTTTTACGTGCACGGGGTTCCGAACAAATCTCGAGCACCCAGTCAAAGTTCATTAGGACTTAGGGAAATTGCTAGTGTCCAACACCTGGTGCATGCCTATTTTGTTTTTCACGTTCACAAGGTTCATCCAACGATCATGAAGGGTCAAACTCTTGACCATCATGATTGTGAGCCTTCCCTCTCGCATTCGCGATGAAGGGGTCAGGCTGACTCGATCCTTTTCCTTATTGAATTTGCGACCCTTGGTGTCGCGTTCGCGATGGTATATTTTGTTTGCCTTCATGTTTGCGGTCCTTTTGCTTGCAAATCTGATGAACTATTTCTTTGGGCCTTGCATTCATGACTAGGTACCCCCGCGATCTCAACGGTAATCCCTGGGCCTATATATTATTGTCTCCTCTGTTTCCCTTTATTTTTACGACACTAATCCGCCATTAATGGACCATTGGGCAAGGAAAAGTGTGGGAAATCATCCATGAGGCTAAGGCAAGTTAATTTAACACCTCTTGATCAATTTTTATTATTTTTCCCCATCAAATTCCGTTCTTTTCCTTGTTATTTCCTAGAAATTAATTTTTGATTTCTTTAACTTTGTGGGATGATTTAGGCCCTGATATGTACTCCATTTGTGCTCAACTTTTGAATACACATTCCTTGCCTTTCGAGGGACCTCTTGATAGATTCAATTTTGGGATTTCATTATCAGGCCCCATGGGCCCATTTTTGACTTAATTTCGGGCCTGGAGTTTTATATTGCAATATGGGTATCATTTTACTCCTATTAATGTTAAGAGTATTATTTTGATAGCGTGGCAACATTTTAGGATTGTGGAGCCAGGACAAGCAAATCATGGGCGATTCAAGATTGCAGTTCGGCAACGAGGTAGGCTTTGGTTTACTTTTCTCTATGAGATTGTGTATTGTATAGATTACATGCTAGGTAGATATTATAGGTTGGTTTTATGACTAGTATATAATGACTTGACCTATTTAGGGAATTTAAAAAAAAAAAATCTGACCTGAATCTTTGTCTAGGATACCCGTTAGGGTCGTAGAATCCTATTACACCTAGTTATATACTTGTTGCCCTTAGACTAGCATGAATGATCCCTTGGTATAAAATATATCACGACACTTAGTATATTGAATGATATTTCCCCAATTAGACCCTTCTAGTGGCTTTATGCCCTTATTTACCATAGTTTCCTAAATTATAATATTATTACCCCGGTATATTTATATTGTTATGCCCAATGTCGTAGTTACGATACTAGTTGGAAATGAGGTTAGTATTTTATCCCTTGAAAGGTTGTGATCCTAGATTTCAGATGCTTGGGCGCTTATGGATGTATTGTTTGGATACTGGTGATGACATGCATACTTTTAGGCGCATTTATGCTCACTGAGTGTTATGATTCCAACCAAAACCATGATTTTACTACTTTTTTCTAAAAAGAAATTTATTCCCACTTTTCACTTTTTAAATGGATTCTTTTACAATGGGAATCGTACCACCTTATTTAATGAATTATGAGCTTTTGGAATTAAATATGCTATTTTGGAAATTAGATTGAGCTTGATTCTGTTCTATTATTAATCCACTCTTTTACCACTGCTATTTACTTCAGTCGAGGAATATTCTGACCTTTTCTACACTATTATGTCGATTTAGGTCCGAACTTGATCTCAGGCAATGAATTTACAGATTTATATACTTTTAGTCTCTTTTGAGTCCGAGCACTTATGATACTTATATATATATACCTTCGGTACTGGATGACGTAGATTAATTATGATGGTTATTGAAAGTCCTAGTTTGGGACCAGGCAGTGTTACACAAATATCCAGAGTCCTCTATGGGCCCCTTCATCTGTGAACCATAATGCCGAAGAAGGATGGTCGTCATAGTTCCTGCCTTTATGAGCTACCAAGCTGAAGGAGGTGTATACACTTGGTTTATTATGGCACTCATATTGGATATGGTATTATCGATTTATGTTGCATTCATTCATTTATATGAATTGTCTATCACCAGTATAATAGTTTGGCACTTATATCTATCAGTCTTAGGGGGACTGTAAAGGTATAAGTTATGGTTACTATATGATGAGTGCTTTCTTGAACCTTCCAAGCTTATGGGGGCCCGATTAGGTTTTCCGTACTAGCTGGTTACTTTATTTTTAGTTATTATGGTTAGTTCGTGGCAGGATGATTATAGACTGGTAGTCGAGATTGTCAGTACGCTTCTGATTTGCCTTTTTCTATTACTGTAAGATGCATTATTGTTAAGTTACCTCATTATTAGTCACACTTTGGTTAGAGGGTATGAGTATACTAGTATTAGCTCCCTTACATGCCTATGATCCCATAGATGTTAGGTTGGCTCCCTCAGGTCAATACCTTTGAGTTTAGTATATATATATATACATATATATATATGGTATTACCATATATACCTCTCTTTCCTTATCTGTTCATATTATATATGTATCTTTTGGCCTTGTATTACTACTATATATCCTTCTTTCACTCCTCAGTTGTATATTGGCTAGTGATATACCGTATTGCACTTTAGTACCTGAATAATGTATGGATAATGTTAAAATAAGATAGTTTATCCTTATTTCTCTATTAGTATTATTATGTTTAGTTTCTTAGATAGCTGTTTGTAGTTATATTCCTGCTTTACATGTATTTATGCTTGCATTATCTTTGGAGCTCAATCGGCCGATGCCTACTTAGTACCACGTGTTTGGTACTCATACTACACTTCTATACCCTGAAGATCATAGTATGAGCTCTCATCATTGATGTGTGCATCGTGAATAACAGCCATGGATCGGAGATTTGGGGTGAGCTCCTGACATTCGGAGTATTCCTGCTCTCCCTCATATTATTAGCTTGATCTCTATTTTGTATTTCAGAGATGAATTTGTATATATATTGACTTTGTATTCCACTTTGTACTCTTGTTGTATTAGAAGCTCTTGTACTGACTTCACTAGGTCTTGGGGATTGTAATCTATATTAATCTCTTTATTAAATTCCTTTTCTCTATTTTCTTTATTTCTCTTGGTAGTTCATTACTAGCTGTTTTAGACTACAGGTTGGCTTACCTACTGGTGGGTTATAGTAGGTACCATCATGACCTAAGAAATTAGGTTGTGACAAATTGGTATCAGAGAGTAGGTTCACCAGTGTTGTTGGTACAAGGGCTAAGTGCCTAGTAGAGTCCTACAAATCGGTACAGAGACATTTGTATCCTATCTTTGGAAGGCTATAGGGCATTCATAGGAAATTCTATTTATTTATTCCTGGTCATGTGTCCGTACTTCTATGAACCTCTAACTACTCCTTTGACTCCACTCTTTCCCAAATGTATAGCATGAGGTTATCGATAGATGTGGATGGGACTTTTATACGTGCTACCAGAGTGTCAACTCAACATCAGGATAGGAAGTTAAAGGTTGATAGTGGGTATCTTTAGCGTCAGCCAGAGATGATAACTGGTACATCGAGTGGTTCTCAGGCCAGAGGTGGGTTGGTTGGTTTTTAGTAGGGTTCTTTATCGGTTTCAAAGTATGAGATTGGGTTTCTTGAGTGGGACAATCAGGCATCTATGTTATATGCTACTGAGTATAAGATAGTGTAGAAATTTATCAGAGGATTATATTTACCCCTCCGTTTGGCATCGGAGCATTTGATAGCAGTTGAGTCTTCTTTCTCTCAAGTCGTTGATCATATGAGGGCTTATATTAAGACATATAGAGGTGGCGATAATAGGCCATGTCAGTAGTTCAGTGGTTGTGGTATTCCATTTGGAGGTAGGAATTCTCCTAACAGAGGAGCACCACTTCCCACCTATTAGGCCTGTACAGGTAGCACCTTAACTTATGGGTAGCTCTCAGGTAGATCATTGTGGTTAGAGTAGGAAGAGTTCTAGCCAGGCAATACGTGTTATTTGGTCTAGGTTTTTAGGCCATGGAAGCCTTTCTGGGTCAGCGAGTACAATACATCAAATAGTCCCAGGGGCATGTTTTGATTATAGTGAGATTGGTCATTAGTCCAGGGAGTTCCCCAGGCATGAGTTGGTCAGCCGGTTGGTGACAACTCATGTTTCTTGCCAGGTTAGAGCTTTAGGAGTTTGTTACTGCAGAGAGACCGGTCACTGGTCCAAAAAATGTACCAATATGGGATTATTAGTCATTTAGCTCATCTTGATTAGTCTCATAGAGTTGTG
Source organism: Capsicum rhomboideum (assembly GCA_031232105.1). Classification (NCBI taxonomy): domain Eukaryota; kingdom Viridiplantae; phylum Streptophyta; class Magnoliopsida; order Solanales; family Solanaceae; genus Capsicum; species Capsicum rhomboideum. Next base: position 46,320,571 of record CP124717.1, on the reverse strand, counting down.
GCACCTTCAGTTAGAGGTAGTACACTTAGTGCCTCAGTTGGTCATTCAGATGCTCAATCCGGGTTAAGGTACATTCAGATTCATACTTCTTCGGCAGGCTAGGACTATGACTTTTAATTTCCACCATGATAGGTGCACCATTGGTTTCTTATCTTTATTTTCTATTTGAGTTAAGTTGGGGTTTTCATACCCATCAATGATTATATGCCTTGATTACTATATTGATTGTTGTATGCCTTTGTATAGATTTATGCTTATTTGGCTACCCCCATAGATGAATTCTTTTAGTAGTGGATTGAGTGGATCAGTATTATGATTTCCTAGGGGTGTAGCATTTGGGTTAAAGTCCCTCTCCTTCGGCATATTGGCCTTGTTGTGGTTGTAGTGTGGTAATGGTTGTTGTTTTTCCTTTGGTTCCACCTGCACTTTTTATGGTCATTATTATTGTCAGTTTTTGACGTTGATTGATCCTTACTAGGTAGACAGCTAGACTAGCATTATCTAGTTTGTATCCCCTTTATTGCAATTCTTATTTGTTGGCTTAAACAACTAACTCAGTTGGTTGGTTCTCTCTCTTTTAGTGAGGTAAGGTTGGTTGTTTTCCTTCTCTATTGGCAAGTTAGATCAATTTTGAGAAGGAGTGACTAAAGGTTTGTCTTTCCATGTCGTTCCTGAGGTTAATAAATATGAGATTTGTTCTTCTGATTTGGATAGTTCATCACCCAATAGTGGTCTTGATCTTGATATTGATATTGAGTTGGGTACTCCATTCTTTCTGCGATATGGTCCATGGTTCAGCCTAGTTAAGGTTGGTGTAAATGGGTAAATTCAAAAAGTTCTCATCTCGGTACTTGTTCGACATAATATGACTTCGTGGACTGCCTCTACTTAGTGGTATGTGCTGGTGTATCAATTGGTGGTAATCAAAATGGGTGTCTTTTGAGAACAAGTATTCATTTTTATGTTTTAAGTGTTGGTTTGACCAGATTAAGGCTAGTAACTTTTCTAAGTTGCTCAAGATTTGACTACCATTATTATTATTCTTAGCCTCAACGTGTTCATGGTTATGCTTTGATGCATTATGCCCTTCAGCCAATATGGAGTTGATTGCTTGTGTCTTCAGCTGGTGGTTTTCCTCTATTGTGAATATGTTCTTCAGTAACATTTTAGTCTCAACTCTTGTGGGAATTGTCGGGTAGATGCTGGAATTCTGATAGAGAGATTAGTTTGAGTATTTGATATCCATGAAGACTTGTGGGCTTCAATTTTGGGATTTTGACTTTCTTGAATGGCGACTTGAAAGTTTAGCTTTTGAAATATAGATACTGCTCGTCAGTGGGATCAATTAGGATAATTGAGATCAAGTAGTTCAGCTTCGGTGTGAATATTACAACTATGGATTACGTAACTTGGTTGCAACCCCATTTCAAGGGTCATCCAAACCAGTTAGTGGCTTGGCATAGATCGCAGACAGCAGTCATCACCATTTGGATATTTAGGTAGACCTTATGGGGCATTGTTCATATGCTAGTCCATGTGGATTTTTGATGGGCCAGCTTCAGTCTTTCAAGTTTAGTGTGATGTGATTATGCAGACAGGACTCGAATGATGCTGGAGAGATTTTGTGCAGTTCAGAGTTGATGTCAAGTTTGGAAAGACAAGAGAATATTAGATTTGGAATTTGGAGTTGGTCTTATGATTCATGCGTTGGTTTGACCATAACCTAGTTAAGTTGTCTCTTGGTTGTGCTTGTTTCAGTATGATGTCACTGTGTTATGGTTTTGGTTGACGTTCTTTAGTCGTGCTCGGTTCAATGGGAGGTCAGTTGGTTATTGAGAATGAGTTTTGGTTGTTTGGGAAGTGAAGCAAGGATGTGAAGGAAAAAGGGATACCTTTAGTAAAATCCCTTGAAAGCATTGTTTTTCCTAAGAGATTATATGGGAAGTCTTGTTCCGGGCATGCGGGCTCCGTACCTCATCCTTTTGAGATTTTGAGCTCTTTCTATCTACTAACTTTTGAGGATGAAAGTCCTTTTAGTAGTGGATATTATAATGACCCTTTAGGTCATTTTCTAAATTTTAGCATGTTTTCAATGTTTTGAGCCTTCCCACAGTAGCTACAGGTCATTTATGACTTGTCGAAACTGTCGGTTTGGTTATCAAAAAGTTCGCTTGGGTTTTAGGCTCAATTCCCTATTTTAAAGCTTTCGCTGTTAGGAAATTGGTCTTGGGCCAAAACTCCTAGTAAACAACCTTAGATGAGAATTCTGACAGCGCCATTAACTCCAAAACATTGATTTTAGGCAAGGGGGACCCTTGGTCTTAGTCTTGAGGCTTTCAGACTCATTTTGGGCTATTGGGTAGATTTGGTGAAAAATGGAACTATAGGTGTGGGGTACACTTTTTATTGAACTGACCTACGTTGAAAATTTTGATGGTTTCGTTGAGTCCAAAATTTCAAATTTGGTATGGTAGCATAGTTTGATTACGTGCATGGGGTTTTGAATGAATCCCGAACACCCAGTCTAAGTACTTTGGGACTTAGGGAAATTGCTGGTGTGTAACATGTGGTGCAGGCCTATTTTTTTATTCGTATTTGCAAGGTTCAGGCTATGTTCACGAAAGGTCAAACTCTTGACCATCGTGATCGCAAGCCTTCTCTCTCGCGTTCGTGATGAAGGGGTCAGGCTAACCGATCCTTTTCCTCATTGTGTTAGCTACCCTTGGTGTCGCGTTCAAGATGGTCTATCCTGCTTTCCTTCGCATTCACGGTCCTTTTTTCTGTGATCGTGATGAGCTATTTCTTTGGACAGCGCGTTCGCGACAAGGTACCCCCGCTATCGCGATAGGTAATCGCTGGGCCTATATATTATTATCTCCTATACTTTTCCTTCATTTTCTCAACCTTAATCCGCCATTAATGGACCATTGGGCAAGGAAAATTGTGGGAAATCATCGATGAGGCTAAGGTAAGTTAATTTAACACCTCTTGATCAATTCCCATTATTTTTCCTTGTCAAATTTCGTTCTTTTCCTTGTTAATTACTATAAAAGAGTTATTGATTTGTTTAACTTTATAGGCTGATTAAGGCCCCAATTTGTACTCTATTTGTGCTCAACTTTTGAGCACAGATTCATTGTCCTTCGAGGGACCTCATGACAAATTCAATTTTGGGATTTCATTAACGGGCCCCATAGGCTCATTTTTATCCTAATTTAGGCTCGGAGTTTTATATTGCGATATGGGTATCATTTTACTCATCTTAACATGTAGATTATTATTTTGATAGCGTGGCAATATTTTGCGATTGTGGAGCTAGGACGAGCAATTTGTAGGCAATTTAAGATTTTGGTTCTACAACGAGGTTGACTTTGGTCTACTTTTCTCTGTGAGATTGTGTGTTGTATAGATTGCATGCTAGGTAGGGATTATAGGATGAGTTTATGACTAGAATATAATGACTTGAACTATTTAGGGGGTTTAGAATAGAAATGTGACCTGAATCTTGGTCTAGGATACCCGTTAGGGTGGTAGAATCCTATTACACCTAGTTATATACTTGTTGCCCTTAGACTAACATAAATGATCCTTTGGTAAAAATTGTATTGCGACACTTAGTGTATTGAATGATATTTCCCTGATTAGACCCTTCTAGTGGCTTTATACCCTTATTTACCATAGTTTCCCAAATTATAATATTGCTATCCTAGTATATTTATATTGTTGGGCCTAATGTCGTGGTTACAATACTAGTTCGACACCAAGTTAGTATTCTATCCTTTGAAAGGACGTGATTTTATATTTCAGTCACTTGGGCGCTTATGATTGTATTATTTGTACACTGGTGATGGAATGCGTACTCTTAGGCGTATTTATGCTCACTTAGTGGTACGATTTCAACCAAAACCTTGATTTTACTACTGTTTTCTAAAAAGGGATTTATTCCCACTTTTCACTTTTAAAATGGATTCTTTTACCATGGGAATTCTACCACCTTATTTAATAAATTATGAGCTTTTGAAACTAAATATGCTACTTTGGAAATTAGACCGAGGCTGATTTTGATCCATTATTAATCTACTCTTTTACCACTACTATTTACTTCAGTCGAGCGATATTCTAACCTTTTCTATAGTATTATACCGATTAGTCCCAAACTCGATCTAGGAAAATGAATTTACAGATTTATACTCTTTTAGTCTCGGTTCTAGTCGGAGCACTTATTATATTTATATTTATATATCTGGTATTGGACGAAGTAGATTGATTAAGATGGTTACCGGAAGTCCTGGTTCAAAACCAGGCTATGTATATGGATATCCCGAGTCCCCTATGGGCCCCTTCATTCGTGAGCCATAGTGCTGGAAAAGAATGGTCTTCGTAGATCCTATCTTTGCTATCTATTGAGTTGGATGAGGTGTATACACTTGGTATGTTATAGCACTCGAATTGGATATGATATTATCGGTTTATGTTGCATTCATTTGTTCATATGCATCGTCTATCACCAGTATATTTGTTTGGCACTTATATCAATCAGTCTTATGAGGGGCTGTATAGGTATAAGCTATGGTTATTGTATACTGAGTGCTTATTTGAACCTTTAAGGTTTATGGGGGCCCAGCCAGGTTATTGTTTGTCTGGACTAGCCGGTTACTTTATTGTTGGTTATTATGGTTAGTTCGTGGCAGGATGTTTATAGACTGGTAGCCGAGATTGTCGGTATGCTTCTAATTTCCCTTTTTCGATTATGGTAAGATGCATTATTGTTAAGTTACCTCATGATTAGTCACACTTTGGTTAGAGGCTTTGAGTATTCTAGTATTAGCTCCCTTACTTGGATATGATCCTTGAGATATTAGGTTGGCTCCCTCATGTTATTACCTTCGAGTTTAGTCCTATATGTGTATATATATGTATATATATATATGGTATTACCGTATATCCCTCGCTTTCCTTATTTATTCATATTGTATATGTATCCTTTGGCCTTGTATTACTACTATATATCCTTCTTTCACTCCTCAGTTGTATATTGGCTAGTGATATAAGATGTTGCATTTTAGTTCCTGAATATTGTTAGAATAGGATAGTTTATCCTTATTGCTCCATTAGTATTATTATGTATAGTTTCTTGGATAGCTGTCTGTAGTTATATTCTTGCTTTATATATTTTTATGCTTGCATTATCTTTGGAGCTTAGTAGTCCAATCCCTACTGCGTACCACGTGTTTGGTACTCATACTACATTTCTGTAGCCTGCAGATCATAGTAAGAGGTCTCTCCATTGATGTGTGCATCGTACGGAGCAGCCATGGATCAAAGATTTGGGGTGAGCTCCTGATGTTCGAAGTATTCCTGCTCTCCCTCATATTGTTAGTTTGATCTCTATTATGTATTTCAGAGATGGCTTTGTACATATATTGACTCTGTATTCTACTTTGTACTCCTGTTGTATTAGAATCTCTTTTACTAACTTCACCAGGTCTTGGGGGTTGTAATCTATATTTATATCTTTATTAAATTCCTTTTCGATGTTTTATTTATTTCTTTTAGTAGTTCGTTACTAGCTGTTCCAGACTACAGGTTAGCTTACCTACTGGTGGGTTATAGTAGGTGCATCATGACCTGACAAATTGGGTCGTGACATCTTTTAACTTTTTCAATTCAGATGGAGTCATTCTATATGGTGAAATAGAGATAGGTTGCGTAACATGTAGAATATCTATCCCAAAATATATCTTCTTATTAGGAGGGACTCTGATAAAATCATGGAAAATACCTCAAGAAACTCTTTAACCACAGGAACTGACTAAAAAGAAGGGGTTTCTACACTAGAATCCTTAAACCTAAAATAGATGGTAAATACAACCCTTACAAATCACTTTTCTAGCCTTAAGGTGAGAGATGAAATGACCTTTTGGCACGACTAGACTACCTTTCCACTCAAAGATGAGTTCATTCAGGAACTAGGATTTCACAATTCAAGTTCTACAATCAACTGAAGCATTACAAGAACATACCCCATCCATGCCTAAAATGACAACAATATCTACCATGTCTAACTCTACTAGATCAGGTGTGGTATCTAGGTGTAGAATGAACTTTGTGTGATTTCTATAGATTCGTTTATCTAATACATACTCACCAACTAGAGTGGAAATAGAGAAATATTCTAGGAGTTGTTCAGGACTAATTCTGAATCTCAAAGCAACATAAGGAGTCACAAATCATAAAGTAGCTCACGAATCTAACAATGTATAAACATCGAGAAAGAAAACTTTCAACATATTGGTAATGAAATTAGGAAACTCTTATGATCCTGGCGGCTGGTTAAAGCATAGAAATGATTCTAAGTACTACCCAAACTTGAAGTATTACCTTTCTGAGTACCACGACCTATCGAGGCTGATGGGGGTAGTTTAGGCCCTATTACCCCCATTTCCCTACCTAGCCGAATGAAAATCCTTTAATATATGACCCTGCTATTCGCACCTGAAACAAACATCCCTACCATAAAGACACTCACATGTATGGTGTTTCGAACACTTATTGTAAAATGGATATGAAAGTCCTTTCACAATGTTGGCCTGAGACTGAGGATCTAGAGCTCTAAATTTCTGATCATTTTTGAATCTAAAAGCTGGTGCACTACCTGGAAATGGGAGTGATCAAGAAAGATTGTTGTGAAACTAGTTCCAATTTTTGGCCCTCTGCTGATCGTGATCATGATTGGCCATCTTGGCCCTCTTACTATGGAACTCTTCCCTCTTTTTCAATTTATCTTCTTTGACTTGTTGAACATGAATCATAAGAAAATCTATGTCCATGTCTCTAATCAACATTGCCTCCTTACCCTCTTTACTCGAGAATATGGACAGCCCTAAAACCAAAGTGCTCATTTGATTCTTCATATCAGACCCCATATTTAGAGCATAGTATGATAGTTGTGTGAACTTAAGACCGTACTCCTTTACACTCATGGAACCCTATTCCAAATTAAAGAACACTCTAACCTTAGCCTCCCTTAAATCTCAGGGAAAGAAATGCCCCAAGAAAGAATCCTCAAACTCAACCCAATATGCCGGTATTGCATTATATCCTCAGACTTCTTCCTACTATTTATACCATATGCCTTCAACATCTTTTAGCTGATACAAAACAAGCTCAAATCTAAGTCTATAACATGCATAACCCAAAGAATCCTTTGAATCATATCAATGAAAGTTTGTGGATCCTCATAAGGCTTTGACCCTGAGAACTCTAGAGGATTAGTTATAAGAATGTCACAGACCTTAAAATCAACCTTAGAACCATTACTGGCTAGGGTTGGATGGTTAGCCTGAGTAACCACTAGTTGATTCAACATCTAAATAGCACTCCTGAGATTGACATTTGGTGGCTGAATAGCAGAAAAACCTAAACCCCTAGTCTCGATATTAGTATGCTGACCATAGGAATGGGCTCTGTTCCTGGTCTAAATAGTATGTTCAGGAGGTGCAGGAATGGAATCAACTCTAGCATCAGCAGCGGCCCTCTGACTAGTAGTTCTCTGTGGAGTCATGATGTGCAATACACATAAAGCACAAGTTAGAAGAGAAACATAGAGTTGAATTCTATCACACAAAATATATCATGAAATAAGGAAAATATTCCTAGATGACCTGTAGCCTCCCAATTATAAATATAGACCACTTAACACAAATAAGTAGAGCTCTACTAGACACGACTTCACAGACACCCTAGGACACTTGAACCTATTACCCTGATACCATGTTTGTCATGGCTTGAGTCTATATGCTAATCGTGAGCCATATATTGTTGCTCACTATTAGTCCAGAGTGACCCTTGGCAAAGTATATTTGTAAAGTAATACGATAAATGAAACTAATGTGAAAATACAAACAAACATATTGGGCTAAATATGAAAAGAATAATCCTTTATGAAGATATGACTAGAATGACTGAAAGAATGTCAACTACTAAATATTGTCTATCTAGTAAAGCCTCTATTACTAACATATTATCTAATTTGTACAAGGCCCTATAAACTTTATTACATCAAATTCCAAACAAATTAATGAAAAACACTAATGACTCTCCAAGCCTTCTGAATGTAAGGAGCGCTCACCAATCAGTTGGATGTCAAGTGCTACCGAACAACTAGCAGCAAACCTTATACTCAAGTACTTGGATCTATATCACATGAAAAATATAATTCAAGATGCAATCAGTATAATGGAATGTATTGGTATTCAAGAATATTCATATATATAATTTAAACTAAAGAAACTAACCGAAGAAGCATGTAGAGAATGGCTTAAAACAACTGAAAACCTGAGATGTAAAATCATGAAAAATATGTCTACATAAAAGTAGTTCATAGATACATAAATAGTAGTTTTGCAAAGTATAGTCATGTGGGGAGTTTTTTATAATCGATAAACCGTCATGCGAGCTCATAATGCTCAGTGTCATACACCCACACTAAAAAAGATTGTTCTGACTGGCCAAGGTACATTATCATAACATAAGGATCTTGGAATCATGCCTCTTGGTTGAAACTTATGGTGGAAATGTAGTTAAGGAACTTGGGTTATCTGAACCCTTGTTCTCTTAGTGAAAAATAGTACTCTCAAAAAATATTAGTGCTTTGTAACATAGCTAAAACATTTTGTACACAACATATATATAAATAGTATTGTTGTGAAACTAAACTCCGTGTCATATCATGAATCATATGCTGAAAATAGTCTATATAAAACATGTCTTTTAAATCATGCTTATTGCATAAATCAAGGAAAACTCACTCTAACATGTATAGCTCTATAGATTCTATGAATATAGTTCATAATTCATAAATAAACCTAAGCCTAAAGAATGTGTTTTGATGCGTAAATAAGAGTTTAGTGTTGAAATAATAAGATCATGAGAAAATCATAGTTATAGGAATAAATTAAAGCATGTAAAGAAGCAAAGTTTAGTAAATTAGGCATAAGCCCTAGTTTTGAATCATAATATCATATATATTGAAAGTAATAGGGTAGTAGAATTAAATAAATCCATCTCTAAAATCTTGTGTACCTGAATAAAGTCGAACACTTGACAAGAGAAACTTAATGAACTTGCTTGATTAGGAACCCTAGTTTGCTTGATCTTGCCTTAGACTTGTTCTTAAGAGCTTAAAGTAAGAATATTCTTTAGGATCTTATATTTATACAATTTGGTGACTAAAATATCGTGGAATAAGGTATAAATAAGGAAAATTTGAATTTACCCTTAATGAGACGTTACTGATTTTTCTGGTGCAGCACACCACTAGTCAAGGTACGACTCATGGTCCATGGTATGACATATACCAAGAGTCATGGTCACTAGGAGTTTGGAAACTGTTGGATCACTTCTCTAGTTCCAACAATATGATTTATTTCATGACCCTTAACTAGATAGTACGGCTCGTACACTGACTAGTGGTTTCAAGCGGATTTTTTTCAAGTCTCTAGCACGAGCTACGGGTCCATAGTAAAACTCATGCGCACCTCTATGACTCATGGTATGAGTTATGGTACCTGGGGACTTAGGGACAAGCTGGGTTTAACACCACAAGTCATACAACAACTTGTGGTCCCATTATGCAGCTCATACACTATGTCTAACTGGTTTGGGACTTCAAGTTTCATACTTTGAGTTTTAGTACTAAACATTGAGTATTTTTAGGTTGGTCATCCATGGTGTTACAGTTTTAATTGAGAAGTGTCTAATATTGATATATGATACATATGCATTCATTTTATTATCGTGATCAAGCATGTACATTCATTTCATAGATTATTGAAATGGTTGAAAAAAAATGACTAATTTTTGTCCGAGTTTGGGTCTGGATTTAAATCCCAATTTGTGTATGGGTAATTGAAATAAATTTAGTCATGGTTTAAGTTGGGGTAGAATATGTGGAAGTCCTATTTCAATTCTGGGCATGGTATATAAATCTCAAGAATCTCCTATGGGTCCTACCTCAAAGCATTCCATTATAGAAGGGGTGTGTATTGGTAGGTTTTATCTATTACATTTCATAACATAGCACCATTTTTTAATCGTCATTATGCTATGAAATGTTTTTTATACACTGTTATTATTTAATTTCTTGGACTTTTATACGTGTAGGATTATTTTAGTATTCTTTATTTGGTATAGTACTTGTTTATATTCGGTCAGACTATAATGCCTACTGAGTACTAGTATTTGTACTCACCTTACTTTTATGAATCCTTCTGCTATAGATTTCAGTATCAGTGTTTATCATGACTCTTCATAAAAAGGTGCATTTGATTTTGAAGTTATGGTGAGCTTCTATGTTTGGAGATTGATCCATCTTCCTTTGTCTTTCATTTTTTGTCCTATTTACTTCATAGACAGCTATATATTAGAGTTTTGATATTCCATATCGAGTTTGTTCTTATACACCTGACAATTGAGTCTTGGATTGGTTTTGCTGAAGATTATCTGTTATTTATGAGTATATGGAGTGTATGTGAGATATTCGTGTTAATATCTTATTTTCTTTCACTTTACTTACTTTAATTGTGATATTTTAAGAGTTGGCTTATCTATCATGGTTGGGTTAGGAAAGCTTCCATCACAATCCCATATTTTGGAACATGAAAATTTAATATGAGCCCTAAGTTTAGTTGTCTCATGAGTACAAGAGCAAGTATCTAGTAGAGTCTGACGAATCAACACGTTGATGTATGTACCTATTTTTGGAAAGTTATGGGACATTCTCAGGAAAATTTTATTCCTTAATTCCTTATCATGTGAATTCATATACCTCTTGAATTCTAAACTTTATGTTTAATTCTCTCATATATAGTAAGGATGAGATCAACTGCTATCGGGGAGGATATCCCTCTACCGATCGCTAGGGGTTAAGTTAGGGGTCTAGGTTGTGTATGGGGTGCAGAAAAAACTAGGAAGCATGCTAGAGTAGCATCTCTTGAGATCGAGGTAGAGATAAAGGATGTGTCTTATCAGCATAAAAAAGTGGGGCCATCCCATATTCCACAAGGTTTGGTAGCCACCCCAGTGATACAATATATCATTGTTTGTATCTTTAGTTTCTTAGAGTGTATGGCTCAGACAAAAGCTCTACCTATCACTCCTAATTGATCATAGACTAAAGTTGGAGTTTACCCTCTAGAGCAGGTACCAGTTTAGGGTTTTCAAACTCTTGGGCACACCTATCTACTGTTATGGAACCATACATTAATGCTTTTTGAAGTTTGATTTGTTGCTCTACCGATTGTGGCTAGGCTATAGAGTAATGGGTTATTAGATGTAGTGTTTCCCCTTGGAGTGCTCATGTCTTATTTGTGAATAAAAAGGATAGTTCCATGTGAATGTGTATTAATTATTAGTAGTTAAACAAAGTGAAAATCAAGAACAAGTATTTGATACCGCATATTGATAATTTATTTGATCAGCTTCAGGTCCATCTCAGCACAACTTCTCATCCACAGATAGATGGTCAAGTGGAGCAGACCATTCAAACCTTGGAGTACATTTTGAAAGCTTGTGTGATCTGTTTCAAGGGTAGTTGGGATAATTATTTACCTTTCATTGAGTTTCTCTATAATAATAGCTATCACTCTAGTATTCAAATGGCCTCGTTTGAAGCTCTTTATGGTAGGAGGTGTAGATATCCTATTGGTTGGTTTGAGGTTAGTGAAACTACCTTGATAGGGCCATACTTAGTCCATAGTCTAAAGAGAAAGGTTAGCTAATTAGAGAAAGGCTGAAAATAACTCAGAGTAGCCAAAAGTTCTATGCAAATATGAGGAGAAGGGAACTTGAGTTTGCTACTGGTGATTTGGTTTTCTTGAAAGTTTTACCCATGAAAGGGTTAAGAGATTTGAAAAGAAAGGGAAACTCAATCCCCGCTATGTCGGTCCTTATAGGATTTTGGGTCACTTTGGAAATGTAGACTATGAGTTAGATTTCCCTGCAGACTTAGCACCAGTGCATTCAATTTTCATGTGTCTCAGTTGAAGAAATAAATTAGTGATCTAGCGTCAGTTGTGTCTTTAGATAGTGTGGGTGTGAAAGATAGTCTCTCTTATGAGGAGGTCCCAATTGAAATTCTTGATCATCAGGTTCGTAAGCTGAGAAACAAAGAGGTCGCCTCAGTAAAGGTTTTTTTGGAGAAATCAGCTAGTTGAGGAAGCAACTTGGAAAACAGAAGTAGATATGTGTCTCTCCCAAGTGCACAAGAAAGTGTACGTGGTCATACAAGGAATACAGTGGCTCTTCGTGAGCCGAATATCGATCCCACAGGGACTTATGTTTAACAAGCAATCTAATTCAAGCATTACTAATCAAGTTAAACAAATGCAATTTGTAACCAAGAGAGATTTAGTTTGTTTTTATAACTACAGAATATAAATAACAATGATAAGTAAATTGGATTGTAAACAATATATGGAGAGTTCCAGGATTGAGGCATTTACTTCACATTCATTCCTAACTATGGTTTCTAGCCGGTGTTAGTGTCTATCGTGATTGTTGATATATGGGGTTGATATTCAACTTGGTAATGGTCATACTCTAAGTATTATACCCAAATTAATCTCATAACTACATATTTGAGTGGTGATAAGAGTCTTTAATTCAGATGCATTAAACTATCTTCCCGTTTCATTAACCAAATGGGGCGTTTAGGTATATGCTATCCTAACCGCAAATCATTCTTCAACAATCAATATATAACCATTAAAGAAATGATACACTCTCCTTACGTTCTTCATTCCATCTCTCCACTCCGATGGTCAATTTGTTTCGAGACTAAGATTTATTCTAAAGTTTATGATGCTTTAGAATAGTAAAACAAGAATGCAAGAACAATCACATGACTTGACAAATAAATAAACCAACTATAAAACCATAATTAAGCAATCATGTTTCTTCCATGGTTGTGATCATGCATAGATCTCTGTAGTGCGAAGGGGTGTTAAGTGCCTTGTACACTCTAAAGACCACCTCTTCATTATTCAATCTCATCTTTAGAGTGCCTTCTGTCACTTCGATTAATCTTTCCCCAGTGGCCAAGAATAGGGGACCCAAAATAATTGGTACCCTGTCATCTACATCAAAGTCGAGAACAATAAAATCAGCAGGAATAATGAACTTACCATCCTTAATGAGAACGTCTTCTATGATTTCTTCAGGCCACACTCTAGTTTTGTCCGCCATTTGTAGGATCACCGCAGAAGGCCTTGGCTTCCCCAAACCAAAAGTAATGAAAAATTAAAGGGGCATCACATTAATTCTTGCTTCTAAATCACTCAAGGCGTAGACCACATCACTTTTACCAATTTGTATGGGAAGGGTGAAACTCCCAAGGTTCTTGAGATTTTTGGGCATCTTGCTCATGACCACCAAACTGCACTCTTCAGTAAATACCACAATTTCAATATCACCAAACCTCCTTTTATTCATCACCACATCTTTCAAGTATTTAGCTTACTTTAGCATACACCTGCAACACATCTAAAAGAGGAAGGTTAATGTGAAGCTCTCTGAACGTGTCAAAGAACTTCTTGAAACAAGCATCTTCCTTCGCTTTATTGAATTTTTAAGGGAAAGATGATGGTGGTCTGTTGAGAGGTTTCTCAACCGGCTTCTCATTTGGGTACTCAGACTTCCCCTTTTCATTGGCAACTTTAGACTCAACTTGGTTCTCTTCCTGCTTGGGTGTGATCAATTCAGCTTTCACCTTGTGATTTTTCTTTGGATGTGCATCACCCAAATATCCACCTCTCCTCAATGTGATAGTCATCACTTGCTTTGGATTTTCTGTATCACCAGGCAAACCCCTTTGAGGTCTTGAATTCTGCACTTGAGCTAACTGACCCATTTGTATCTCCAAATTCTATTTGGCAAGTTTTTGATTTTTGATATCTGCAGCCATTTGTTCTTGGGTGGCCATGATCTTTTTCAAAGTTTCTTCAATATTATTAGCCTGAGTATTATTTTGAATACCTTGTTGCTGCTGAAATTGCATAGGTTGTGCCTAATTAGTTCCCTATGAGTGGTTACCATAAGTTTGCGGACTCTGCATTTGGTTGTAGGCATTACCATAAGTTTGATTGCCTCTCTGTGCATTACCCATAAAATTTATAGAATCTAGATTTGTCGTACACAATTCTGAAGAGTGTCCACTGTTACCACAAGTTTCACGAGGTTCGGCTACACTCAACTTGCTGAACTAGGCCATCATCTAATTTTGAAAACTGGCCAACTGTGCGGCCAATGCTGTGACACCATCTACCTCAATCATACCTGCAGGCCTCTTCATCATGATTCTAGACATATTACCATTCCAATCTGGATTACCTTGTGCAATTCTATTAAGGAGAGTATATAACACATCATAATTTTTCTCCAAGGCTTGACCGCCTGCAGCTGAATCTAGCAAAATTTTTGTACTATAGTGAAGGCCTTTAACAAAAGTGTGAGTCAGTACCTCATTGGTTTGTAATTGATGTGGGAAATCTCTGAAAAGTGACTTGAATCTTTCCCATGCATGATAGAGATTCTAATCTGGCTTTTGGTTGAAACTCAGAATCTCACTCCTTAACCTTGTAGTTTTTCCTGATGGGAAGAATCGAATGAGGAATTTCTTAGCTAAGTTGTCCCACATTATGATTGAGTTTGAAGGTTCTTCCTTCAACCATTTCTTTTCTTCTCCCAACAGTGAGAATGGGAAAAGTGTAAGCCTCACATAGTCTGTGGACACTCCAGAGGGAATAAAAGTATCACTAATCTCTAAAAAGTTTTGTAGATGAACTTGTGGATCCTCATGTGATAAGCCTGTAAACTGCCCGCTTGTGGGCAACAATTGGACCATGTTCTGCTTCAGCTCAAATCTGCCTCCTGTGATTGGATTTTGAATATTACAGGTCATATTAGTTGCCAGTGGGATTTCCACTTCGCGCACTGTCTTGCGGCTGTTTGTTGATCACCCATTGCTGTAGGAATGGTCTTGTATGGATGAACTTATGGGATTCAATAGATAAGTATTGCTTCTCTCTTTAACTAATGCAAGTGTCGCTCAGGTTTAGGATGTGGTTCAACCAATTCCCTCTCCCTTGTCAGCTTGCTCAAGACTCAACCCTGTGCCTGCAAATTTAGTAGCTAAGACAAAGTTGTTAGCACTTATCAAACGAAGTAGTAAAACTAGAAATTAGAAGGTTGCTAATACTCAAGTCCCCAACAACGGCGCTAAAACCTTGTCGCTCCCAAGTGCACACGCAAGTGTACATGGTAGTGCAAGTAATACTGTGGCTTTTCGTGAGCTGAATATCGATCCCACAGGGACTTGTGTTTAACAAGCAATCTAATTCAAGCGTTACTAATCAAGATAAATAAGCTATTTGTAACCAAGAGAGATTTATTTTGATTTTATAACTACAGAATAGAAATAATAACGATAAGTAAATTGGATTGTAAACAATATATGGAGAGTTCCATGATTGAGGCATTTACTCCACATTCATTCCTAAATATGGTTTCTAGCTGGTGTTAGTATCTATCGTGATTGTTGATCTACGGGGTTGATATTCAACTTGGTAATGGTCATCCTCTAAGTATTCTACCCAAATTAATCTCATAAATACATCGTTGAGTGGTGATAAGAGTCTTTAATTCAGATGCATTAAACTATCCTCCCATTTCTTTAACCAAGTGGGGTGTTTAGGTATAATGCTATCCTAACTGCAAATCATTCTTCAATAGTCAATATATAACCATTAAAGACATGATCCACACTCCTTACATTCTTCATTCCATCTCTCTACTCCTATGGTCAATTCATTTCAAGAATAAGATATATCCTAAAATTCATGACACTTTAGAATAGTAAAATAAGAACGCAAGAACAATCACATGACTTGACAAACGAATAAACCAACTACAAAACCATAATTAAGAAATCATGTTTGTAGAATCAATCCTATAATGAGGGTGTTTATCCACTCATATTCATACAAACAATCTCCATAAAAGAGTTTATCAATCAAAACTACAAGAAAGAAAATTAAAGAAAGAATGAACCCTAATTTGAGCTCCTTGATGCCTTGTGTTCTATCCAAATCGTGTGTAAGGTAGAAGATTTCAAAAATATGTGAATAATTTAGGCTAAGTACACCTTCTATAGTTCTTTATGTCTTCCTTAAGGTGCTCCAATCGAATCCCATGCATTCACAATTTTGCCCTCACTTAAAACAAGCTAAAAATCAACTTTGAGTAGGATTCGGGGGTGGTGCGTCGCACCCTCCATCTCACCTAAGTGGAGGTGCAGCGCACCCTTGATCATGGGTTATTTCAGTAACTAGGTGCATCCATAGGTTTGGCGCACACCCTCTCATGTACTATGGAGGGCGTCACCCCATTCCATGCCATGGAGGGTTGCATCCATACTTCTCGTACTCTTGTCCCTTGATCTTGAACATCTTGTGTATTGGATGTAGGCTTGATTCACCTACAATAGCTCCTAAAATGGTCCCCTACAATATCTCAACACAACCATAAGTCCATACAACATAATAGAATCAATCAAAGTACACTAGAACAAGCATAGCGCAAGCTAGCGATACTAGTTTCCTCGTATATGTTCTAATTGATCATTTTGACTCTTGACTTGGTTTGAATGAACTTTAAACACTATGAAAATGTAATTTAACAAACAAATACACATATATACTCTTTATATCTCAACAATTACCTCAATTTATACTCCAAACTAAGCTAAAAACGCATAGATAATGACACTTAGGAGTACAACTACGCCTAAGATCAATATGATGACCAAGTACCCCCACCTTTTCTCTGCGAACTAAGTTTCAGGTTAAGGTAACAGTTTCCACTTTTATTACTTCTCTCAATATCATGTCACTTAGTTACTCTCATGTCTTAGCATGCATTAGTGAATTCAGTCCAATCCATGTTTCAGTATAAATTTAGTTATCATATCAGTATTCAGCTCTTAGAACACAATTTTGGGATTGCAGCTCCTTGCCTATTCTTTCAGTTTAGTAGTGTTCATTCAGGGATGAATGATCCCAAGGAGGAGATATTATAACACCCCAAAAATCCATGTAAGGATTAGAACCATGATTCAAGTACATTTAGAACTAAACTCAGTGATTTAGTAGTATGAGAAATGATTTAGACATGAATTAAGGTTATAAGTAACTCCTAGCTCATAGTTAAGTTAAAAGCTCCGTTAGCGATGGAATTTTTGTATAGAAACTTTTTATAATCAACTTCAAACGAGTATAACTCTTAGATTATGAGGAGTTTTGAAGCTCAAAACCAATAAAATAAAAGGTCTTTGAGTATTCTTTCCAGTGCATCTAATTTCTCATAAATCCAATTTTAGAGCAAGGAGTTATGATAATTTTAGTGGAGCACTATCCAACAGTGACAAACGACGACCCTTAAAATGATCATTGGAAGGAAGGACAACCATCCTATGTTTTTTTATGTAGCAATTAGCCCCAAATTCTTGAGGATTGATAAATATACCTCCCTAGCAACGAAAAGAACCAACGACTATTGGTAGAACCAATGATCATTGGTAGGATCATGGCTTACAAGTTTGTTTTGGCTTGGACATTCAGCGACGAAGCAAGGAATGACCATTGGAGGATCCAATGAGTCGACCCTTGGATTATTTTATAAAGTCCAGATAAAACACAAAAATCCCCTCACAACCAATAAGCGCCACCCACGATCGTTGGTAGAACCAATGATTGTTGGTTGGTTTGTGTGTTGTGACACTCAGATTCTTCAGTTGCATTTTAAAGGGGTGCATCAGTATTTTCTCATTATTTAGACCCCTAAACTAAATTGTTTCAACTATTCTAAAGCTTATTAATAAGCCTAAACTACCCCAAATCCCTCATTTCCCAAATATTCAAGCGACACTTAGAGAATAAAGAGAAAAAAAAGCAATTTTCCTCTCTCAAGGAAATAACTACGGTTCATCTTCTTTAGGATTAAATTCAAATATTTTGGAAATTTTTCCACTATCAGGTATTTGGAATTTCATCATTGGGTTTCCTTTGACCCATTGAGTCCCTAAATTAATTCAATCCCTCAGTTTAATTTAGTCTTCAGAGTTTAGGGTTTCATGAACAATGTAAATTCCTCTGTGCTTCAGTTTCTTATAATGAATGAGTTTTGAATATATGTTTTCCATGAATTTTATCATCTTTACATACGTTTGATTCATGAAACCTTAGCATATTGAATAATTCACGATTTTGGACTTGTGTTAAGTAATTTCACATTCCATTCAGATTATAAAATAGTCATGAGTAGTTGCATTCTTCAGTGATGACGGGTTATGAACACCCGATGAATTAGGATTTCATGTATTTTAATTTAACACTCAATCCTTCAGTATTACATGAGTTAGAATGCTTTCAGATAAAGCACTTATCCTTCAGTCTCAGAACTCAGTGTTATTGAGTTATTCAGTATATCGGTTTATATTCAATTAGGAGTAGTACTTAGCACCGAGTGGACATGGGGATGAAGGCTCACCCGCCAGTTAGGATGAGTCTTTTAGTAGAAGTCCCTAAGTCCTAGAAATATGGCACCACCGTAGGTTCTAAAGGGTCACCCGCCAGACCAGGCTTTATACCTTAGTCTTTTGGACAATAGTTTGGTGGATTCACGTAAGTCAGTGTTAGTACCCTTGGCAAGGTATATATCACCCTTTCAACTCGGGTTATAGGTTGGAATCTGTTTAGAATATGGAGTATGTCGGGTAACAATAGCTCCCACAGTTTAGACTTAGTTATAGCATGACCTCGTATTCAGATTATTCAGCATTATGTTTAGTTGTTCCAATCATGTTCAACTTATGTAGTGTATTGAATATCTTTCATGCTCAGTATATCTGAAGTACTGACCGTATACCTTCTTTTGCATTATATTATTTTATAATATAGGTTCAGACTTTCAGCATCCAGCTCGCGGGTAGTACGATCCAGCATCACTTCAGCAATAGAGTTTGGTGAGTCCTCATCATTCGAGGACTAGATTTCAGTATTTCTCTTTTAGCGCTGTTTAAGATTCAGATAGTATGAGTTAGTTGGGGGCTTGTCCCAACAACTTATCTTAGAAAAGTCTTTCAGATAGACTGTTAGATTTTAAGCTTTATGGTTTTCTTAGATGATTTCTGTTTTAAATTAAGATATTGTCATTTGGTTTTAGTTGCTAATATATCATTCATACTTTAGCTTCACACATTATTCATTAAGTTTATACAATATTCTAGCATCATGACAGGCCATGGGTAAGCTTGGGTTCATTCGTGACTCTGAGCATCGTGTTACCACTAGGGGTAGTTTCAGGTCATGACACTTTGGTATGGGGGTTGGTTAGCCATAGTAGTTTTTCAAATATCACAATTACAGTATAAGAGACCAATTTGGGATGCTACAGGGAGGGGGGAGGAAATTCAAAACTGGAAAAAAATCAAAAATCTAGGGAGCTACTACCTGGCGTCGTTGCAGCGACAGAAGCTCCGCTACAGTGGTTCCGCTACAATGGTAAATCCACCGCTGCAGTCGTGCCTTTATCCCCAGCCAGACCTAACCCCTCCCATGGAGGAATTTTAACATTTCTTTAAAATTTGGATTTGTAAGTATAGATCAGGCTTGGTAGAGTACGTGTGAACGTTTTTACACAAAAATGGGGATGATTAATACTCAAACATAAGCCCAAATTTCTCAAAATCATTGGCAAGGGTGACCCCAAATCTTTCACCCTTTCCAAGGCCACCATAAATATCTTCAATCATATGCCTAGAACGTTGTAGGAGTATTGGGGATGTAAGAGAATCTATCATGCTTATCAAATCATGCAAGAAAGCAACCAAAATTCAAAGTTCAAATTGTACCAAGAACCCATCCAAAAAATCTCTTTTCTACTCTAAATTTTGTGATTCTAAGATTATAAACACATAAAGAAAGTAGTAGAAATGAGAATTTACCTTGTATTATCGTCGAGAAAAGGTTGTCCAGGAGAAATTGAGAGAGATTTAGAGAGTGAGTTGAAAAAAGGGGGAAATGAAAATTTCCTCTATTTGAAACTACCGAGCTCCACTGCGGCGACAGTTCTGTCACTGCAGCAATGCCATTCCATTGACGGGTTTGGCGCTGCAGCGGTGGGCTCAGCAAAAATTTGTTTGTTCCAAATTTTCATGTGTTGCGGTACTTTACAATGTCCAGGGTATTTTAGATGACCCGTAAATTATGATCATAATTTTATTCTGTATTTAATAATACTTGAGCATGGAGTTAAGAGGTTCAAAGACTTCTAATGTGTAGGTTGGTCGATTATAGGATTTTAATTTTAGTTAACTAAGTTTTAATGAGATATTATCGGGAAATCAATAAGAATTAAGAAACATTCTTCTTTTCAAATCACCATGCACGCTGATTTCTAAGAACTATACTAAAAATAGTTTTCCTCTCTCCATAACCATTTTGGAATGAATGGTGGATAAATTGGTATCTAATGTAACGACCTAAATCATCATTATGTTAAAAACCATCTCAGAAAAATATTGCAACTAAGAAATTCTTGTTCCGAACCTTGTAGAAATTATTTCATGGGAAAAACGTGGCCCAACTCTAATTGGGTCGAGATTGGGATGAAATAAGCTAGGACACTAACCCACCGCTGCAGCAGTAGATCCGCCACTGCAGTAGCAGTCGGACAGTAGCCAGCCCGAGGGTTAATTAAAACCATCATTCAGCTGAACCTCCTTATGTCGTACCCCTCCTCCAAAAACATCCAAGTGAACCTATTACCTATAATAACGAGGATTTTGAGGCCAAGCTCTATGAGGACAATTCCAAGGCATTTTCAATAGAATTCCAATACCAAAAGAGGCCAAGCGCATGTGGAATAGCTCTCCACTCTCTGTAGCAGTGGAATTCATCTACAAGGTAGGTTATGGTTTAGTTGTAGTATACTTAGGCTAGATGCATGTAATGATGATAGTAATGTCGGGAGATTTTATGCCTTAGGCCCTCGGGCACAGAGTTTGGATGGACGGAATAATGATATTAGGACTAGGTTATGACCTGTGTGATTGTAACACCCCGAAAATATGAGTTAAGATTAAAGCCATGCTTCAAGTACATGTAGAACCAAAAATCATGTTTTGATAGTATGATAAGTGATTTAGACAATTATTAAGGCCACAAGTAACTTCTAGCTCATAGCCAAGTTGAAACCTTCCTTACCGACTGAGTTCTTGTGAAGAATATTTCTATAGTCAACTTCAAACGATCATAACTCCTAGATTCTAAAATATTTTTTATCTTAAGAAACACCAATGAAAGGTCTTTGAGTCTTCTTTCCAAGCATCCAGTTTCGCCTTAATCTGGTATTGGAGAAAAACGTTATGCTTAGTTTATTAAAGGGTGTCTGTCTGTCAGAATGTGATAGCTCGGGTGAAGAACCGCCACACCAGTGACGACCCATCAAGGAAAGCCATCAAACTTGACCAGTAAGACCAAAATTTGGTCATTTTACGATGGTTCAAGTGATGGTCAGTCAAGGGATTGATGGTTCATCACCCGAACCGTCAGTCGAAACTGTTTTGTACTATTATAACATTTTCAAAGGGGTTGTTTGGTCTTTTCCCACTCTTTAAGCACCAAAAATATGTCTTTTAAGCTACCCTAAGGATGCTGATTAAGCCTAGACTATCCTAAAATCCTTATTAACTCAAAAATAAAGCGACACTTAAAAGATTCAGAGCAAATAAGTGATTTCTTTCTTCTCCAAGCAAGAACAAGGGTTCTTCAACTTCAAGCTCTAAATTCAAAGGTTTCATCATGGTTTTCACTCTCAGGTATCTGGAATTTCATCAATGGGTTCCTTTCACCCATTAAGTCCCAAAGTTAACCTGATTCCTCGAGTTTAATTCATTCTCCAAGTTTAAGGTTTCCATGAAAAAGGGTGAAATCCATTATCCTTCAATCCCTTGCTTTGAATAATCCATGAATATATGTTTTCCCATAAATTTAAGCACCATTACATACTTATGACTATGAACTCTCATTATATTAATAAATTCTTGAGTTTGGGCTTGAGCTATGAAATTTCTTACTACAGTCGGATAAGAGTATTGTCATGAATAGTTTCATTCTTCAAAGATAACGAGTTATGAACACACGATGACTTAGGATTTCATGCATTGATAATTAAATTCTCAGTAATTTAGTTTCACATGTCTTAGAATGTCTTCATATAAAGTGTCTGTCACTCAGTCTTAGAGGTCAGAATCAGTGAACTTTAGTATTACTAGTTTGGCAGACCCTTAGAGTGAATTTTCAACAAAGTATATTATAAACTATATTTTCAGATAATACATACTATTAGACTATTAGCATATCCATGAGTCAGAATTCAGGTCTCAGGTCCAGCTTTATAACTTTCTTCCAAATCTTAATCCTCATAGGGTTTCTTTATGCATTTACTCCAGCCATCCCATGTCTTCCATACACTTACAAGTCACAGTGTTCAGAAATACATGACACACATATATATATACATATACGTTCTCATATCATGATCAAAAGCTTTGGCTCATAATAATAAGATACATGACATGTATGACATTCAGATATGCCATCAATGCTCTTGAACACTCTTTCCCAAAAGTAAGTTTCCGATTAGTATGGTATCCAAAATGCCATTAATGATCGTGGATCAGTTTTCTTATAAAAGCAAAGCTCACCAGTAGTATGGCAGTTATGTATGGCATCCATCATTATGGACAGGTTGACATCCAGATATGTCATCTCATGTTGACATCAAGATATGTCATCTCATCAAGCTACCAATTATGTTCAGTTGGGAGTAATACTCAGCACCGAGTTGGACTAGGGTTCAGCAAAACCCAAGTCCCAAAACTACATGCCATCGTAGGTATGATTTTATGTTTTGCCCCAAATAGGATCATGAGTAATCACGACAAAATAATGGTTCTCTACCCCTGGCAAGGTATTGAACACCCTCCAAACTTGGGTTACAGGTTGGATTCCATGTTGCTCACATGGTCTATGTCGGTTAATATTATCTCTCATATTTTAGACTCATATCTTGCATTTACCTTACATTCAATTTATTCAGTACGGTATTGGTCAGTTACATATTTATTTACTTGTTCATTGCATCAGTTTACATTTCTCAGTCTCATGTTCAGTTCAGTCGTGTATGTTTAGCATGTCCAATTCCATTATAGAATAGTGCATATCTCACATGCTCAGTACATTCAAAGTCCTAACTGTCGCGCCCCATTTTTATAGCGAAAAATGGGATTCGACGTGACAAACTCTTTTTGGAACGGTTTAGAGTGAAGATTCGCCACCTAACGAATTAAGGTGAGTTAGGGAACCATTCTAGACTAATTACGAATTTATTTTAATTATTACCCTAAGTCAACCAGAAATTCTGGTAAGGGTTCAGGTTACCTCGAAAGGAAGGTGTTAGGCTCCTTTCGAGGTCCACAAATGTGGGTCCCGATAGAACTTATAATGAAAAAAACATTCATTAAGTTATACCTAAACTACCCCAAACAAGTATGCAAAAATAAATAAATTCGATCGAATCTAGAAAAAGGTTAATTTTATATTATTCGGATCATCGTCCGGCTTATTAACGAAGACAATGACGCATATCGCATTGTCGAATAATTCTCGGGGAAACTTTCATCATTTCCGAATGTTCTACCCACCTCGCCTAATTTGGTTATTAATCTTAAATGTGTTCTAAAGAAAGCGAAAAAACTAGCGTTCCCTATAATGTCTACCCGTCCCAACTTAATGTCCAAGAGGGGTTGGACTTACTATTTTGGGATTAGGTTCTAGACAAGAAGAAGTCTACGCTGCCTAATTAGATTCGAAATTTATGTCATACAAAACAAACAAGACTGAGCTACTAGCATATAAGGTTTCAAACAAGCCTCTTGGTTAATTAGAAAGTCGACTAGGCGATTAACATGCTTAAAAGAATAATTATTTGTTTTACATGATTAAAACCTATAGGCATGATTTCTAAGCGAGACGTATTAATTAAAGTGTCGGAAATTAATTTTTTGAGTTGCAGAAGAATTAATACAAATGCTGAAAGTTAATTAAAAGTTCTGAAAATAAATTTAATAATGCTGGAAATTGATTCTGAATTGCAGAAAAATTAATAAAAAATGCTGAAGAGTTAACTAGAAGTGTTGAAACTTAATTTTAAAAAATACTGAAAAATAAATTTAATAATGCTGGAAATTGCTGAAAATGATTTCTTAAGTGCTAAAAATTATTTAAAAACTTGTTCAAAATATTTTAAAAGTTGCTGGAAATTGTTTGAATTGCTGAAAATTATTATTTAAAAAGTGTTGAAAAATTAATTACACCGTTGCTATAAAAAAAAATTAATTTTGCAGAAAAAACTAGTTAAAAATACTGGAAATTAAAAGTGTTGGAAAATTAGTTGAAATTGCTAAAAAATAAATTTAAATGCTGGAAATTAACTTAAAAGGGCTAGAAAATAACTTTAAATGCTGGAAATTAGTTAAAAGTGCTGAAAATTAAATTTCTATATATACCAAAAAATTAATAAAACATGCTGAAAAATAAATAAAATGCCGAAAAAGTAGTTATAATACCCCAAAAATTAATTAAGCATGCTAAAAGTTAAATAAACACTATAAACTAAATTCACATACTCGAAATTAATGCTAACATGCTAAAAGTTAAATTGATAATCCTAAAACATGATTTCTAGATGATAAAATAATTTAATTAATAATCCTAGATCGTTTGCTTAAGTGATAAGATAAGTTAACTTGGAATTCGTTCAATAACCCTATAGGCAGGACATCTAGGTGATAAAATAATTGATTAACACATCAAAAATTAATTAGCAATCCTAAAATGTGTTGCCTAAGTGATAAGAATCCAAGCAAGTCACATAATCCCCCCCACCCCACCCCACCCATAAACAGTCCCCATTATTTCAATATACTTCTAGCGTTTATACAATACTTTATTACAAACCTACTGAATGAAATAAAGAAAAGAAACTGAAAAGGGCTAAGTTGGACAGCCCTTAACTACTCCTAAATCCCAGACAACTCTTCATCTTGTCTGAACTCAAACGAAGAACCTGTCAAACAGAACTATACACGCCAAATTGCACAAAAGAAGAACCCAGGAGGCAAACTAATTTCGTAACAGCTAGATGAGACATCTAACAAAAATCATGCAAGTAACACAGAATCAAGAAACAATACTATATGTAAAAGAAAAAATTGGAATTTACTATGGTAGAGACTAACCAGTTAAGCTGCGAATAGATGATAATAAGAAAAACTTAAGCAGTGCAGCGATATGAAACCAAGAATAGAATCCCAAAGCCAAAGCAAACAGCGAACTTGAAGTATTTATTCTTTTAATATGTAGAGAGTATATTGTTGGACCTCTTTTTCTTTCTTTTTTTTCCTTTTTATTTTCCCTCCGATGAATGAAAAAAGAGGCCGCTTATAAAGGCCAAGAGTAGTACAGCATTCAAGGAAGCAGAATCTTCAGGAAATTAATTCAAGGAAAAAAAAAGGAAGAGAGATATTTTTCAGAATCAATTAAGTGAGGAAGTCATATCACTGTTACCATAATTGAGTGAGTAAGATCAGTCAACGAAATATAAAGAAGAAAAATATTCAAAGTAATCAATTAATAAAATCTTTTTCATAAATATGAAATTCGAGTTAACTAGGACAAGAATCATCTTCACTGTCAAATTCCAATTAGTACTATATTAGGAAGGGAATTTGAAAAAGTAAAACGAATACTCATAATTTGTCTATTATCAAAAAAAATCAATCAAGAAAGACTACAACAATAACTAAGTTCCAAATTTTCAAATTTAAATAAGGAAAGGGGGTCCATTAAAAGGTGCAAATATTAATCAGAAACAAAGATGATACACATAACCAAATGATCAACAACCCACTGTTCATATTAAATATTCATTGATCACGCTATTCGCATGATAAACGTTTCAAGTGATGTGAATAATCAATCAGCAAGTAAAAACAAGGATTGCAGAACACCTGTCAGGATAATCAAACGAAGTTGGTATCCATTTTGAAAATTGTATCAAACGAGTGTTTGTAAAAAATCAAGGCTTTCAACGTATGTCAATCCAAGATGTAAGATAAACAAAAATTTAAACGAATCGAGTCAAAATCATAACCATGTTTTCCTAAATTTTAGATCTGAAAATCAAGCAATGCAATCAAAAATAGAATTTAATTCGTAATAGAAATCAAACCCGGGACATTCATAGTTCTTCGATCTTGAAGGGCCAATTTAAGGCCTCCTATCCCCGGAGATCTAAGTTGTTTCTTGAATCATGAAGAGAGACAGGAATCTCTCCTGTGATGGAGGTGTGTCTGGTGAGGCTAGCCGGTGGCGCCTTTCCCAGCCGTGGTATCCACTGGCCATGGGTGGAGAGATCGAGAGGGAGGTCGGAGAGAGAGAGATGGGGTGAGAAAGGTTGGGGTCCGCTAGTTTGTAATCCACCGATCGATACTCGCCGGTGGTATGGTGGCGATGAGAGAAGAGGTGAGAGGAAGAGAAAAGTGTTCACCGGCCATGGTGGCCGAAATTGTGGTAGAGCAGTGGTGGTGTGACGAGAGTGGCGATGGTCGCTGACAATAAGAGAGGGTATAGGGGTGTGGCGGCTGGTCTTGAGTTGTTTTCACCGGCCAGAGCTTGTGGTGGTGGAGAGTGGCGGCTTTGGATGATTATTTTGTTTTGAGAGAGAAGAGAGAGAAAAGAGAGGGGAGGGGCAGTTGTGGTGTTGGGGTAGAGTGATTTAGGATTAGGTTTTTGGGGTGATTTAATCAAAAAAAGGGAAAGAAAAGGAGTTTTAATCTGAGCCATTGGATCATATTTGATCAACGACTGAGATTAAATTTAGAATATGGGTCGGGTTATTGGGTTAGAATTGGGTCATGGGAATTGGTTTTGCTGGAATTGAATTGGGGATTTCAATTTGGGGTCAAATTAAAATCAATTTAGGCTAAAATTGACATAAGATCGGGTACAAAATGGCTAAAAGTTAAATAAATTAGGAAAATTGAATTGAATTAGACTGCTATTTAATAAATAAGCCCAAAATTAATCAATGTCATAAAATCATTATGAATAAATAACGTAAGTAAAATGATGAAACATAATATATTATTTAAAATTGGCGATAAATAATATTTTAAAATAAATTACGTACTTGTAAATTATGAATACGAAATTTTAATAATAATAATGATAATAATATAATTAATAAATATTGATAGCAATAGACCATGTGTTAGTAAATTACGAGTATGCACATTTGCAAAAATAATTTAATAAATAATTATAAAATTATATAAAATATTATATTTACATTAGTAAATTGTATATTATATAAGAAGAATAAAAATTAAATGCTAGAAATAAATTGCATACTTTTAAAATCATGAATACGAAATGTCAGAACTTATTTGATACCAAAATAATAATTAAAAATTCAAAATTAATATTTTACTAAAAAATAGCAGTCCGGGAGAAATATCGGGAGGTCAAAATTGGGTGTCAACAGCTGCCCCTTCGTTGCTTGGGAATGATAGAATAATTATCGAGCCACGAACGTTGACGTAGAAGCCAAATTTGTCCGACCGAAAGAATGGTTTTCTGGAGTTAAAAAGCAACAGGGAGTTTTTCAAAATAGTGAGGTCGAGACTTTGTTCCAAGTCGCATACATATCTCGGGTTTACGAGAATCAGGCCGTGTGTAGTTCTAGATTTAGGAATGAACAATATTCCTAAAGAATGTCAATGATACGGTACATGGGCAAAACAAAGGTAGTATGAGCCGATGAGGTTGGAGTGGGTTGAATTCAAAACAGTAGCCGAATGAAAATTGTGAGAATGAGAGGTGAATGTGTTTCAACCTGTATTGGAGTGACAGAAAGAAAGTGGAGTTGTATCTCAGAAATGGGAGTGAGAATTATTCCCATTTTAACTTGTTCTTCTTTCGTTACCTGCGCACTTTCTAGCATAACTAGATAAAAATGATTAGAGAATGGGAATAAATGATATGTAATTGTTGCAAACATTTAAACATGATGCAATTTCCCCTTTAGACTATGAGCATTTGCTTTAAGACGGCAAAAATGATGTCTTAAGCTATGATATCTTAGGGCCATGATTGTGAAAAGTAAATTCTAAGGCCATGAAATGATGTTTGCAGGCCATGAAAAGGACACCTTTAGACTATGACGCCTTTGGAGCATGATAAACAGAAAGTAAATCCTTAGGCCATGAAATGATGTCCGCAGACCATAAAAATGACGCCTTTAGACCATGACGCCTTCAGAGCATGATAAGCAAAAAGTAAACCTTTAGGCTATGAAATGATGTCTGCAGGCTATGAAGATGATGCCTTTGGACTATGACGCCTTAGGGTAATTATATAATAATTTAAAGAAAGTGTATCTGTCTTGAATGGCGTAATGTATCGTTGGATGATTTGAGTAGATTATCCTGCAGTAGTTTGATGTAGTTCAGCAGTTTGATGCAATTTGTATGCTTGATTACGGATTTTGCAGGTGCAATGTAATGCGGACTCTTGCAGGAGCCATGTAATGTAGATTTCTGCAGATGCCTTGCAATATGGACTCTTGTGGGAGCCATGCAATGTTGACCCTTGCAGGAGCCATGCAATGTTCATTCTGCGGATGAACAGCGGAGTGGACTCTTGCGGAAGCCATGCAAATGTTGACCCTTACAGGAGCCATGCAATGTTCATTCTACGGATGTACTGCGGAGTGGACTCTTGCGAGAGTCATGCAAATGTTGACCCTTGCAGGAGCTGTGCCATGTTCATTTTTGCGGATGCACTGTGGAGTGGACTCTGGAGCCATGCAATGTAGATAGGAAAGCTTAGCTGTTTTTCCTATGTTTAAAATAGAGTAGTTTGTGTAACTGTACCTGTTATCCTGCACTCAAAGAAAATTGTAAGTTTGTAAAAGGGGAAGGTTGATTTGTGCCTCTGCTATGACTGGCGTGCCTCCTGCTTGCTTGATATTGGGGACCGATGATAGGCTTCGCCCGAGTTTTCACTTAAGTAGAAATAAAAATGGGTTTAATAATCATGTTTTGAAAATGTTTGCTCTTGAAAAATGAGAAATGAAAAATGTTATTGTAAAGGAAATTAAAATATTAATGAATCATTGATTATGACACATTTTGAGACAACGCAACTTCTTATAAGCAAATATCTTTTGTCTAGAAATTTTTGATCTTCAAAAATTTCTGGCCCAATGTAGATTTGATTGCTTCGGTAGGTGAAGGTTGCTTGCTTTGAATTTTTGAGATTTTCTCAAAAAAATTTGCCCCAGTATCATAGTTGCGCAAATGCTATCCCATGGAATTTTTGAGATCCTCTCAAAAATTTTGCCTCAGTTATATGCTTATAAGGGGAAATAGGAGAATTTTATTATGATAGGAACGAACTCCAAAGGAGCGCCTATGTATCCCTCTTAAATGGGAATCAGGTCAAACATAGTTCCAATTACAAGGTAAGAAGGCATGAAATAAATCTTAAACATAATATCTCTAATAGCATCTGAATTGATAGGCTTGGACCAAACTTTGCCATCCATTTCTGCAAGTATGAGTTCTCCTTCTGTCAAAACCCGATGAACCACATAAGGACCTTGCCAATTTGGTGAGAATTTACCCTTTGCTTCATCTTGGTGTGGAAAAATCCTTTTCAAAACCAACTGCCCGGGCGAGAAGTGGCTCGGTTTAACCTTCTTGTTGAAAGCTTTGGTCATTCTATTTTGATAGAGTTGACCATGACAGACTGCATTTATCCTCTTTCCTTCTATGAGTTCTAGTTGCTTGAATCTACCTTATACCCATTCAGCGTCACTTAATTTTGCTTCCTGAATAATTCTGAGAGAGGGTATTTCGACCTCAGCAGGTATCACTGCTTCACTACCATAAACTAGAAGATAAGGTGTGGCTCCCGTAGAGGTTCTGATTGTAGTACGATATCCTAGCAGGGCAAAAGGTAAATTTTCATGCTAATGCCTGTAATTATCAATCATCTTTCGAAGTATCCTCGTGATGCTCTTATTGGCAACTTCCACCGCTCCATTCATTTGTGGTCTATATGCTGTGGAGTTTCGATACTTGATCTTGAACATCTCACATGTTTTTCTCATCAAATCACTATTGAGGTTGGCACCATTATCTGTAATGATAGACTCAAGTACTCCAAATCGGCAAATAATATGATTTAGAACAAAATCATCTACGACCTTCTTGTGAATGACTTATGAGAAGTGGTTTCAACCCACTTAGTGAAGTAGTCAATCGCGACAAGAATAAAATTGTGTCCATTGGACGCGGTCGGTTCAATACGACCAATGACATCCATGCCCCAAGCTGCGAAGGGCCAAGGGGAGCTAGTGACGTGGAGTTCATTAGGAGGAACTCGAGTCATGTCGGCATGAGTTTGGCACTGATGACATTTTTGCACATAACGAATGCAATCGGTCTCCATAGTCAACCAAAAGTAACCTGATCTCAATATCTTCTTTACCAACATAAATTCATTCATGTGAGGACCACATGTTCCAGTATGTATCTCCTTAATTAACCTGGATGCTTCTTTAGCTTTGATGCATCTTAGCAAACCCAAATATGGAGTCCTCCTATATAGGATTTCTCCATTTAAAAAGAATTGATTGGCTAACCTCCGATTAGTGCGCTTCTGAGTACTCGTTGCATTCTCTGGATAATCTCCATTTTTTGGATATCCCTGTATATCAGTATGCCATGGTTTTCCATCCATTTCTTCCTCTACATGAAAGCAATATGCAGGCTGCTTTTGTATGTGAACAGGGATGGGGTTGATGTAATTCTTGTCTGGATGCTGGATTATGGAAGACAAAGTGGCCAAAGCGTCTGCGAACTCATTCTGGATTCTTGGAACATGCTTGAACTCTATCTTGCGAAACCTCTTACGCAACTCTTGTATACAATATAAGTACGGTAGGAGGTTTGTGTTTTATGCGGCCCACTCACCTCGTACTTGATGAATCAATAAATCCAAATCTCCAATCACCCATATTTCCTGGATATTCAATTCGATTGTCAAACGAAGCCATAAAATGCAAGCTTCATATTCAGCCATGTTGTTGGTGTAGGGGAATTTGAGCTTGGCCGACATAGGATAATGTTGACCAGTTTTCGAGACCAAAACGGTGCCAATACCTACTCTTTTGAAATTTACCGCTCCATCAAAGAATAATCTCCAGCCATCATATCCTTCAAAGATATCCTCCCCTACGAATGCCACTTCTTCATCAGGAAAGTAAGTATTCAATGGCTTATACTCTTCATCCACGGGATTCTCGGCCAAATGATCTATCAATGCTTGTGCTTTTACATCTTTTTGCGTGACATAGACTAGGTCAAACTCACTCAATAGTATTTGCCATTTAGCTAGCTTCCCTGTAGGCATTGGTTTCTGAAATATATACTTTTGAGGATCCATTCTGGAGATCAAATAGGTAGTGTATGCCGAGAGATAGTGTCTCAATTTCTGAGCTATCCAGATCAAGGCACAACACCTGCATTCCAGTAAGAAATACCGAGTCTCATACGATGTAAATTTCTTGCTCATGTAATAAATTGCCTGCTCCTTTCTGCCTGTCTCATCATGTTGCCCCAGAATACAACCAAAAGCATTATCCATCACAGAAAAATATAGCAATAATGGCCTACCAGGTTCGGGGGGAACCAGAACGGGAGGATTTGATAAATAATCCTTGATTTTGTCGAATGCCTGCGGACACTCTGTCATCCATTCTATAGCTGCATCCTTCCTTAGTAGCTTGAAAATCGGCTCACAAATAATAGTAGCCTGAGCTATGAAGTGACTGATGTAGTTGAGGCGGCCCAAGAAGATCATTACTTCTTTCTTGCTTTTCGGAGGTGGAAGATCCTGAATAGCTTTGATATTAGCTAGATCCAATTCTATCCCTCGTCGACTGACAATGAAGCCCAACAATTTGCTAGTAGGGACCCCAAAGACACATTTAGCAGGATTCAACTTCAAATTGTACATCCTCAGTCTGTTAAAGAACTTTTCCAGGTCGTCCAGATGACTTGATCCCTTTTTGGATTTTATGATGATGTCATCTACGTAAACTTTAATTTCCTTGTGGATCATGTCATGGAACAGAGGGGTCATGTCCCTCATGTATGTAGCTCCAGCATTTTTCAACCCAAAGGACATAAACTTGTAATAATAGGTTCCCCAAAGAGTAATAAAAGCGATTTTCTCAGTGTCAACATCATGCATCTTTATCTGATGATAACCAGCGAAGCAATCCATAAATGATTGTGTTTCATGCTTGCCGCAATTATCGATTAATAAATGTATATTCGGGAGCAGAAAATCATCATTCGGGCTAGCTTTGTTGAGATTCCTATAATCCGCACAAACTTTGACCTTTCCATCTTTCTTGGGAACAGGCACGACATTGGCCAACCAGGTCAGATACTCAATTACTTGGAGCAAACCGACCTCAATTTGCTTCGAAATCTCCTCTTTAATTTTCAAACTTAGATCGGGTTTGTATTTTCTCAGCTTCTGCTTAATAGGAGGACAAGATGGATAAGTGGGCAACCTGTGGGCTACAATTGATGTGCTTAGTCCTGTCATATCGGCATACGACCAAGCAAAAAAATCCGAGTGTTTCCTCAGAAACTGGATATATTCCTCTTTCTCATCTTTTGGCATATAAATACTAACACGGGTTTCTTTTACTGTCTCAGAATTCTCTATGTTCACTATTTTTGACTCTACAAAGTTTGCCTTGGGTTTATCTTCAAAATCTTCAACCTTACTAACAAATTCCTCGGGCACTTCACTTTCTTCCACCTCTTCTGATTCACTTATATTATGTTGCGTAGTCTCATTATGTGTCACAAACTCAGACTCAACATTTTTAAAAGTGATTTTGCTGAAAGAAACAGAAATAAATAATATCAATAAAATAAAAAGAGAGCTTTTATTAATTCAAATAACTTTAAATGTCTTCAAACATAGCAAAATAACTAAAAAGATGTAAATTAGCCCGAAATCGAGTCAATTTATTTCAAACAATAATATAAAATCAAAATCTTCAAATCTACCCAAGTTCTCGGTGAGGCCTGGAAGGAGTGGCAGTCCAGTTGCTGAGTGTAGCCTTTTGTTCAATGTTCTGACTAGGGGCTCCTCTCTCTTCACTGATGATGACATTACAACCTTCTTCTTCATATTCAGTCAAAAACAAATTCTTTAGACTTTTCAATAGTTCATCTTCACCATCGTCAAGAAACCCGACAGAGTGAAAAATTTGGTACAATGACAATAAAGGATCAAGTTCCTGACCATCATCCATGTAGCCTAACCCGAAAGTGTCATTCTTCACAGAAGGGTGTATGGGTTCAACTATTCCTTATAATCTGGCCCTAAGACCCTTACCTGGTTCATATCTAGATTTGAGCATTTTCTCTCCTTTAATCTTCCAACTCAGCTCTTCTTCCACATTTCCAACCATTTCTAACCTCTGAAACATTTCTCCATCAAAAACTTCCTTTCCCTTGACATCATAGACAGGATATTCTCTTTCACCATGTATTACAACCTCTTAGTGATCGTACTCAAATTTGAGGCATTGGTATAGTATGGAGGGGACTGCGCCAGCCATGTGAATCCATGGCCTACCAAGCAAGAGGTTGTAAGAAGAGGGGATGTCCATCACTTGAAATGTTATGGGAAAAGTGACAGGACCCATTACCATGTCCAATGT
Source organism: Capsicum rhomboideum (assembly GCA_031232105.1). Lineage (NCBI taxonomy): Eukaryota > Viridiplantae > Streptophyta > Magnoliopsida > Solanales > Solanaceae > Capsicum > Capsicum rhomboideum. Next base: position 46,286,575 of record CP124717.1, on the reverse strand, counting down.
AATCTCCCCAATAGTATCTCACTGGGAGCCATCAAACGCTTTCACGTTCATCTTCTAATTTTGCATTTTAGCCAAATCGACCTCCAACCTTGTCAGTGTACCCAAAGTACATATGTTCAATCTCGAACATGGATCAATCAGCACTCGAGATACAACCCTTTCTCCATGCTGCACTGTAACATGCAAGGCTTTATTGTGCGACCTTTCTTCAAAGGGCAGCTCATCCTCATGAAAGGATATCTTGTATGCCTCAAATACCTGCTCGACCATATGGGCCATCTCTCCCCATGTTATAGTAGATGGTACATAGTTTTCACCTAACACCTTCTTTAGAGCATTTTTATGGTGTTCAGAAGTCTGAAATAGTGTCAGAATGGATATTTGAGCTGGGGTCCTGTTCAGCTACTCTATCATAGAGTATTCTTTAGCCTGTATCTTCTTCCTAGCACCACTCTCCTACATTTCTATCACGGGTGGCTTGCTTTTACTAGAAGTTCCCTAAGTCAAATTTTCCTGCGTATATATTCTCCCAGATCTGGTGACGCCTTGGGCGACGTCTGATTTAGCCACTCTTACTTTAACTGGAGTGTTTTGCTCATAATTTTAAGGAACTGCATTATAAACAGTTGAGGGAGATCTGAAGACTGTGAAAAGAGTCTTAGGCACTGCTACCTCAACCTCAAACAGTGCCCGCTTTGGTGCACTGATGGGTGTACCATTTACCTTCTCGATGAACCAAATAGAATTTTCCAAGTCTACTAATTCATCAACATCGATCATGTTTACTTGATGATCCGATAAAGGATTGTTGGTGACGTTCGGCGTTGGATATTTCAACTGAATGGCCTTGGATTCGATCAACATCTGGATTTTATCCTTCAGAGTATTGCATGTTTCTATGGTGTGACCCCTCATCCCAGAATGATACGAGCAAATCTTGGTAGGATCAAAATGTTTGGCTTGATTATTCTCACGTCCGACAGGAATGGGAGTGACATAGCCCGTTTCCTTAAGTCTTTCGTACAATTGGGCTATAGGTTTGGTTAAGGAAGTGTATTGTTTTTTCTGTAAATTGGCTCTACGTCTTTGATTTTGTTGGGGAGAAGGCTGGGGTGTTTGGACATGAGTGGGTTGGACATTATACACGGGATAAGCAGGGCTTTGGAATTGTGGATGTAGTGGTTATGGGGTAGGTTCTTAGTATAGAGGGGAATGATATGACATTGGGGTTTGCATTTGGTAAGGAGATATTGGGTATGGCATTTGGAGATTATGGGTAGGGAGGTGGATTTGTAATATGAGTTTGGTAATTAGGCACACTCTTTGAAGGCTAGGCCAACATCACTGTACCTACCTCTTTTTTCTTCTGGTTCTCAGCAATTCCTCCAGACTGTAAAGCCTTGTTGGTAGCCTATAAAACTTCCAGATTGATAATGCTTCCATTCTTGAGACTGTCCTTAAGAATTTCTCCTACCCTGATGTTTTCAGTAAAGCTTTTATCTACAACGGTTATCATTTTCTTAAGATATTGCGGCTCCTGCGCGCGAATAAAGTATTCTTTCATTAGAGATTATTCAATCAGAGGTCGAGCTCTTGCAGCCTCAGACCTCCATCTTATAGCATAGTCCCTGAATAAATCATTGGGCTTTTTCTTCAAAGTCTGTATATAGAACCAGTTAGGAGTGTTGTCAATGTTTAACCCGAACTGTTCCATAAAATCTGATGCCATATTAATCCAGCCCTTCCACTTCCTTGCATCCTGATCGATATGCCATGTTAAGTCTTCTCCAGTGAGACTTCTCATAAATATTTTCATTTTTATCTTCTCATCTCTCCCGACCCCGGCCAGCTTATCACAATACATGCACAAATGTGCCTTGGGATCTTTAGTCCCATTATACAGTTCAAACTTTGGAGGTTTGTACCCCTCCGGTAACTCTACATCAGGGTGTACACATAAATCCTCATAACTGAGCCCCCTTGACCCCTTGCTTCCCTCAAGTTGCTTCAGCCTCTCAACCACAGATTGCATCATAGGGTCCTTTTCTGAAGGATCAGGTGCATACTGAATATAGGTGAATAGGGTTGTTTCGACATAGATAGGGTTCAAAGAGTTGCTACCAGATATTTGGTTGTAGGATGCGTTAGCGAAAGGCGTATGTAGGTAAGTGGGATATTTGGCCTTTTGGACATGCGGAGTGGGATATATGGGATTTAGAGTATTATGGGTATTTTGAGAAAGGGGAAGGTTTTGGATATTTTGGGGAAGAGGAAGATTTTAGATGTTTTGAGGAGGAGGCAGATTTTGGATGTTTTGAGAAGGAGGCAGATTTTGGATATTTTGAGAAAGAGGAAGGTTTTTGGATGTTTTGAGCTGAGGGTAATTGATGGCTTGGGGTAGAGGTTTGAGATTTTGCGCCAGTATGACCGTCGACTTGTGGTTCGAGAGGGGTGTTAAGGGTAACAGAAAGATTGGCCAAGTTGCGCACTTGCGCTAATTCTCCTTGCAATTCAAGAATCTGTTGTCCCATTCTTAGGATAATTTCATTTTGTCCCATGAAACTTTCTCCTTCTTTGCTTTTATCTGTAGCACTGTTGTTATCTCCCATTGTCTCTTTCAAACTTGTAGGAGGAGGAAGAGGAGGACGAGCCCCTTTTCATCGCGTGTGATAGGCCAGAGTGCACAAATAAACCTTTGGGAAAGGGGAAAGACAAAAAACAACAAGATCCAAAATTAGTGTGTTAGTGGCATAAGGAGAATAATAAAAACAACACACATTAGACACATTGTTCGACATTTCCTATTTTGGGTGCCTCTTTTGAGCCAGAGGTAGGCCTATCATTGTTTGAGAGATAAATATGTCGCAAAAATAATGTCATTTGCTCATAAAATGAACGCCAAAAAAAATGAAAATTCATAAAACTAAATTGTCTCAAAAACTGAAAATACAAAGAAATATTAAAGAAATAAACTAAATTTTGAAAACATCTTCTTCTTTGTCTTCTTTTTTGTAGGCATCTAAAGCTTTGTCTAAGCGATGATGACCGGTCAGGAGATATGATAGTGCCAGTGTTCCTCCTAGGCTTCCCATGCTAAGACACTCTTTTCCTTGTCGATCAAACTCCTCACGAAGTTCTTGCACTTTTCTCTCTACACTTAAAGCACGTTGCCTCTAAAATTCTAGCTCTTTGCCCATTTCTGTTATCTCCTTTGCATTATCATCATGTAATTGGCAATGTCGTGTCTCAGATTCCAAATCCCTTTTCTTAAACTTGCGGTATAGGACTTGCGCCTCAGCTTCTTTGTCATTAACCTGTTTTCCCCTTTTAACGCTCGAAGTCACATTGTTTTTCAAGTCAGCGTGCAACCATTCAATATAGCCTACTACATAACCTGCTTGATATCTGTCCTATTCAATACTCTTTTGGTCCAAAAAAGTCTTCTTGCCCCAAGTTTTGGCAATATCAGTAGCATGCGGAATTCTGTTATTTTGATAATCCACCCGATGTTCATCCGTGTTAGTCACCTTTGGTATTATTTGTTTCCTGCATGCTTGCCTCATTACTCTTGCAGGTGTACATGGTTGAAGGCCATGAAATCCCATCAAAATCAAGTAGACTTGATATTGATTGTTTATCACAAAGTTCGTACTTGGAAACCAGTCAAACATCCATTGAACAGAATCTTCAGTCAAAGCGCTCAGCATCTGTCCCCACTTTTCTACCTCATTTGGTCGTTTGATTCTCGCGACCCCCATGGTAACTCGAAATTAATGTACAGTAATATTGTCAGTCTCAGTTGGCGTATGCATTCTTTTCAACACATGTACCTTTTGAAGGTGTTCGATCAACCAGAACTGCAACAGCAAATTACATCCTTCAAATTGCCTGGCCCTCTTGCAACAACCCAGGGCCCGATAGATATCAGCTAGGATCATAGGTACAATCGTGCACGGGCCTTTGTTAATCCCATTACACAAAGCATTGGCCACCGTGATTAAGCGGGTGTGTACGACTTCGTCCACCCTATTTGGGAAGACCACCATTCCTAAGAAGTAGACGATAAATGCAAAAACCCTCTTACTTTCCCATGACTTAGGATCAGGACTCTCTGCTTCATATGTTTGTCGGCTATGAAGGTGTCCAAATTTATCAAACACTCTCTGCTTCATACGCTTGTCGGCTATGAAGGTGTCCAAATTTATCAAACAGATGACTTCCCAAAATCTTAGATTTCATCACATATGACACCATCATACTGCCTTGAAGCCCTAACTTGTCTCGAACCTCTTCTAAGGTGACACTTTTTGGAATAATGACCTCAGTTTTAGGCCAACTCATTTTTGGCAACAAATTCATATCTTCGACATAGCCTCTAATTTCCTCAAGAAGTGGGCTCATCTCAACGTCGCCGAACCTGAACATAGACCTTTTTTCATCCCAAAATACAGTAGCAGCCTCAATAAGTTCCCTGCACGGGGTGACATCCATAAGAGATGGCAAGCTCCTCAATACCTTTCTCACTGCGGCTTGTCCTTCTAAACCCAAGTCTAGCCACCACGACCCCATCTGCTTTGGCATGCACCAAACCATACTGAACCTTGGATATGATGTAGGTGGTGCCATTGAACCTGGAGAACAAAAAGGTTAGCCTACCCTACCCCCGATAAGCAAACGACAATATTTAGACAATATTTATCTCTCAAAAATGCACATAAATTATGAGGGCGTCCTTTTCGAGATTGTGAAATCCCTTAGAACTTAGGGCATAGTTTTCTTAGCAAAGTATCTAGGCTTTAAGATGCCTATTCCTTAGTAAAGGAATAGACATGCAGGATCTAAGAACAAGAGTGATTTTTGACACGGTTCCCTCAAACGGACAACTTGAGAGTGGGAAGGCTCATGACTGTCGACGCACCGCTGATCGACCGATTCACGAGACATTTCCCAAAAGGTGTTTTTAGAATACGAAAGTCTGTGTGACCACGTAACTGTTCTTAAAAAAATAAAAGAGGTTCCAAGTGGAGGAAAATATGAGCGGAATGCCATTTGTATATAAAGCAGAAACACATAACACATAGTAAAAAGCAGTAACATGTTGATCAATATTTATAAAAAAATAATAATAAAACTATAAAATTAACAAATACATAACTAAAGGGACATGAGGGAGACAAAAATAACAAGTAATCAATTAAAAGGGAAAAGGAGAGTGGAGGGACATGAAAAGACAAACGAAATAAGAAAAGGGAAGAGGATTGACATGCTTTCTAACAATAAATTAGAAATACCAAAATAATTATTTAAGAAAACTTATGATGCAATAAAATATACATCCATAGTCAGAAAAAGTCAAAACAACTCAAGAAAAATAATTGAAAATGAAAATACCACATAACACATAAACTCGTAATGGTTAGAACCTAAGTATCCCCAGCAGAGTCGCCATGCTGTCGCGCCCCATTTTTCTCGCAAAAAGTGGGATTCGACGTGACAAACTCTTTTCAGAACATTTTAGAGTGAAGATTCGCCACCTAACGAATTAAGGTGCGTTACGGAACCATTCCAGACTAATTACAAATTTATTTTAATTATTAGCCTACGTCAACCAGAAATTCGGGTAAGGGTTCAGGTTACCTCGAAAGGAAGGTGTTAGGCACCTTTCGAGGTCCACAAATGTGGGTCCCGACCGAACTTGTATATTACGTGGAAAAATTCTATGTGATAAACAAAGGTCTATTATTTTATTAACCTATGTTAACTAAGTGTTTAAATAAGGAAAAAATATAATAAACAAAATTAAGCATACAACTTAGTTATTATCTAATTAATAATTAACTACGTGATAAAGTCGTAAAAATGCATAAAATAAATAAAGGAATTTAGAGAAGCGAGAAGATAGAAAGACACAAATTATAATGGAAAAAAAACTTCATTAAGTTATACCTAAACTACCCCAAACAAGTATGCAAAAATAAATAAATTCGATTGAATCTAGACAAAAGTTAATTTTATATTATTCGGATCAGCGCCCAGCTTATTAACGAAGACAATGACGCATATTGCATTGTCGAATACTGCTCGGGGAAACTTCCATCATTTTTGAATGTTCTACCCACCCCGCCTAATTTGGTTATTAATCTTAAATGCGTTCTAAAGAAAGCGATAAAACTAGCATTCCCTAAAATGCCTACCCGTCCCAACTTAATGTCCAAGAGGGGTTGGACTTACTATTTTGGCATTAGGTTCTAGACAAGAAGAAGTCTACGCTGCCTAATTAGACTCGGGATTTACATCATACAAAACAAACAAGACTGAGCAACTAGCATATAAGGTTTCAAACAAGCCTCTTGGTTAATTAGAAAGTCGACTAGGTGATTAACATGCTTAAAAGAATAATTATTTGTTTTACGTGATTAAAACCTATAGGCATGATTTCTAAGCGAGACGTATTAATTAAAGCGCCGAAAATTAATTTTTTGAGTTGTGGAAGAATTAATACAAATGCTGAAAGTTAATTAAAAGTGCTGAAAATAAATTTAATAATGCTGGAAATTGATTCTGAATTGCAGAAAAATTAATAAAAAATGCTGAAAAGTTAACAAGAAGTGTTGAAACTTAATTTTAAAAAATACTGAAAAATAAATTTAATAATGTTGGAAATTGCTAAAAATGATTTCTTAAGTGCTAAAAATTATTTAAAAACTTGCTAAAAATATTTTAAAAGTTGCTGGAAATTGTTTTAATTGCTGAAAATTATTGTTTAAAAAGTGCTGAAAAATTAATTAAACTGTCGCTAAAAATAAAAATAAAAAATTTGCAGAAAAAACTAATTAAAAATACTGGAAATTTAAACGTGCTGGAAAATTAGTTGAAATTGCTAAAAAATAAATTTAAATACTGGAAATTAACTTAAAAGGGCTAGAAAATAACTTTAAATGCTGGAAATTAGTTAAAAGTGCTGAAAATTAAATTTCTATATATACCAAAAAATTAATAAAAAATGCTGAAAAATAAATAAAATGCCGAAAAAGTAGTTATAATACGCAGAAAATTAATTAAGCATGCTAAAAGTTAAATAAACGTGCTATAAACTAAATTCACATACTTGAAATTAATGCTAACATGCTAAAAGTTAAATTGATAATCCTAAAACATGATTTCTAGATGATAAAATCATTTAATTAATAATCCTAGATCGTTTGCCTAACTGATAAGATAAGTTAACTTGAAATTCGTTCAATAACCCTATAGGCATGACATCTAGGTGATAAAATAATTAATTAACACATCAAAAATTAATTAGCAACCCTAAAATGTGTTGCCTAAGTGATAAGAATCCATGTAGGTCACATAACCCCCCCCCCTAAACAGTCTCCATTATTTCAATATACTTATAGCGTTTATACAATACTTTATTACAAACCTACTGAATGAAATAAAGAAAAGAAATTGAAAAGGGCTAAGTTGGACAGCCATTAACTACTCCTAAATCCCAGACAACTCTTCATCTTGTCTAAACTCAAACGAAGAACCTGTCAAACAGAACTATACATGCCAAATTACACAAAAGAAGAACCTAGGAGGCAAACTAATTTCGCAACAGCTAGATGAGACATCTAAAAAAAATCATGCAAGTAACACAGAATAAAGAAACAATACTATATGTAAAAGAAAAAATTGGAATTTGCTTTGGTAGAGACTAACCAGTTAAGCAGCAAATAGATAATAATAAGAAAACCTTAAGCAGTGCAGCGATATGAAACCAAGAATAGAATCCCAAAGCCAAAGCAAACATCGAGCTTGAAGTATTTATTATTTTAATATGTAGAGAGTATATTGCTGGCCTCTTTTCTTTCTTTTTTTTTCTTTTTCTTTTCCCGCCGATGAATGAAAAAAGAGGACGCTTATAAAGGCCAAGAGTAGTACAGCATTCAAGGAGGCAGAATCTTCAGGAAATTAATTCAAGGAAAAAAAAAGGAAGAGAGATATTTTTCAGAATCAATTAAGTGAGGAAGTCATATCACAGTTACCATAATTGAGTGAGTAAGATCAGTCAACGAAATAAAAAGAAGAAAAATATTCAAAGTAATCAATTAATAAAATCTTTTCCATAAATATGAAATCCGAGTTAACTAGGACAGGCATCATCTTGACTGTCAAATTCCAATTAGTACTATATTAGGAAGGGAATTTGAAAAAGTAAAATGAATACTCATATTTTGTCTATTATCAAAAACAATCAATCAAGAAAGACTACAACAATAACCAAGTTCCAAATTTTCACATTTAAATAAGGAAAAGGGGTCCATTAAAAGGTGCAAATATTAATCAGAAACAAAGATGATACACATAACCAAATGATCAACAACCAACTGTTCATATTAAACATTCATTGATCACACTATTCGCATGATAAACATTTCAAGTGATATGAATAATCAACCACCAAGTAAGAACAAGGATTGCAGAACACCTGTCAGGATAATCAAACGAAGTTGGTATCCATTTTGAAAATTGGATTAAACGAGTGTTTGTAAAAAATCAGGGTTTTCAACGTATTTCAATCCAAAGATGTAAAATAAACAAAAATTTAAACGAATCGAGTCAAAATCATAGCCATGTTTTCCTAAAGTTTAGATCTGAAAATCAAGCAATGCAATCAAAAATGGAATTTAATTCGTAATAAAAATCAAACCCGGAACATTCATAGTTCTTCTATCTTGAAGGGCCAATTTACGGCATCCTCTTCCCGAAGATCTAAGTTGTTTCTTGAATCATGGAGAGAGACAAAAATCTCTCCGGTGATGGAGGTGCGTCTGGTGAGGCTGGTCGGTGGCGAGTTTCCCAGCCGTGGTATCCACTGTCCATGGATGGAGAGATCTAGAGGGAGGTCGGAGAGAGAGAGATGGGGTGAGAAAGGTTGGGGTCTACTGGTTTGTAGTCCACCGGCCGATGCTCACCAGTGGTGTGGTGGCGATGAGAGAAGAGAAGAGTGTTCACCGGCCATGGTGGCCGAAATTATGGTAGAGCAGTAGTGGTGCGACGAGAGTGGCAATGGTCGCCGACGATGAGAGAGGGTATAGGTGTGTGGCGGCTGGTCTGGGTTGTTCTCATCGGCCACCGCCTGCCGAAGCTTGTGGTGATGTAGAGTGGCGACTTTGGATGGTTATGTGTTTTGAGAGAGAAAAGAGTGAAAAGGGAGGGGAGGAGCGGCTGTGGTGTTGGGGTAGAGTGATTTGGGATTAGGGTTTGGGGGTGATTTAATTAAAAAAAGAAAACAAAAGGAGTTTTAATCTGAGCGGTTGGATCATATTTGATCAACGACTGAGATTAAATTTAGAATGGGTCGGGTTATCGGGTTAGAATTGGGTCATGGGAATTGGGTTTTGTTGGAATTGAATTAGGGATTTCTATTTGGGGTCAAATTAAAATCAATTTAGGCTAAAATTGACATAAGATTGGGTACATAATGGCTAAAAGTTAAACAAATTAGGGAAATTGAATTGAATTAGACTGCTATTTAATAAATAAGTCCAAAATTAATCAATGTCATAAAATCATTATGAATAAATTACGTAAGTAAAATGATGACACGTAATATATTATTTAAAATTGGTGATAAATAATAATTTAAAATAAATTATGTACTTGTAAATTATGAATACGAAATTTTAATAATAATAATAATAATAATAATGATAATGATAATAATATAATTAATAAATATTGATAGCAATATACCATGTATTTGTACATTACGAGTATGCACATTTGCGAAAATAATTTAATAAATAATTATAAAATTATTTAAAATATTATATTTACTTTAGTAAATTGTATATTATATAAGAAGAATAAAAATTAAATGATAGAAATAAATTGCATGCTTTTAAAATCATGAATACGAAATGTCAAAACTTATTTGATACCGAAATAATAATTAAAAATTAATATTTTGATAAAAAATAGCAGTCCGGGAGAAATATCGGGAGGTCAAGATCGGGTGTCAACACTAACCGCATATTTTATTTTGCACTATATTGTCTTATAATATAGGTTTGGACATTCAGCATCTAGCTCGCGGTTAGCACTGTTCCCTACTTATATATGCCGCAGAAAGTGGTAATTCCTCATCTTCTGAGGACAAGACTTATGTTTATTTTCCTTATTTCACTCATTCAGTTTTCAGACAGGTAGAGTTAACTAAAGGCTTTTTCCTAGCAACTCGTCTTAGTAGAGGCTTTCAGACAAACAGAGTAGCGTGTTCAGCTTTATGGTTTATTAGATGATTTTCATTTTGACTTCAGTATTGAACTTCATTTTAAACATTATTATATTATTCAAATTTCAGTTTTCGCTTAGTGAATCTCATTTTATACAGTATTCTTAGTGTCATGCAAGACCATGGGTTAGCTTGGGGTCACTTGTGACTCTAAACATCGTGTTATAACTGGGGGTAGTCTCGCATTGTGACAAACTTGGTATCAGAGCATCTGGTTTAAAGTGTCCTAGGGTGTCTGAAAGTCATGTTACATAGAGTCTTGTTCATGGGTGTGAAGCACGCCATATTTATGAATTAGAGTCTATGAAACATTTTAGGAAAGTTTCACTTCTTTCATGATCATATCGTGCGATGAAGTTTAACTCTATGTATTCTTCTAACACATGCCTTACGTGTTTTAGAATATGTCTTCTCAAAAAGATATCAGTTAGAAAAGAGATCAAAATGGTAACCCTTCTGTACCAGTTAATCAGTCTCAAAATGGTAACCCTTCTGTACCAGTTAATCAGTCTGCAATTGCTGATATTTCTAATGCAGAGTTTCGTGATGCCATCCAATTATTATCTTGAGCTATGACCGCTCAGTTGAATCAACAGGTAGCATTCCCTACAAATTCTATTGGTAAGAGTAGAATAAGGGAGAGAAAGAGGGTCATACTAGGGAATAGTAACTCTAATCACCAGAAGATCGCTAGTGAGAACCAATCTTCTTTTCCTCAAAGGTCATCAGGGCCAACCCTTTCATCATCTAGTACTTTGTCTCTGGCCCCCAGGCTTCATTATGATCAGAAGGGGAGAGCATCTGGCTCTCATCCTCAGAAAAATGTTGTAAAGGAAAAATCCCACCCTACTTGCAACAAGTGTGGCAAGCGCTACATAAGAGAATGTATGGCAGGTCATGAAGGTTGTTTTAGTTGTGGCAAACTAGGCCACAGATTGAGAGATTGTACAGTAGCTCTGGTAAAGGGCAGGGAGGTTCGCCAATAGGCTCGGCCTACTTTCTCAACAACCCTTCCAGGTCACCCAAATCAGAAGGGTACCTTTCCTAGCGTAGTCTATGGTCAGCACTTTAATCAATTCCATTCATCTTCTATCCATCCAGATCAAGATTGTTCTCCTAAAGCTAAGTCGGGTATGTTTCCAGATTTTCTCCATCATGCATTTATAGTCCTCAAACTCTTATCCTCCCAAAATGGTGAATAGTTATAGTTTAGAGCAAAGTTATGATGGTGATGAGTAGCAGCAAGGAAAACAATAGAAAGAGAGATATTCTTAGACGGTATGAGAAAGTGCATAATCAGAATAGATCCTAAAGTATTATGCCCTAAGCATTTGAATGAGTTTAGTTTAGAGGGTGGTGAAAAAGGATACTCACAGACTTAAGTTGGTGACTTTAATACAAGGGGGAGATACTAGGGTGTAGAACCAATCAAGTTTTAGAGATTTAAGTAGTAGTGACAGCAGGTTCTAGAACAGATCTAGGTGGAGGTAGAGACCCATTCTTATCCTAACCTATTCAGTATACTTATGTCATCACGATGCTTTACTCCTGTCTGGTATCATTCCGATGTATGCACTTCATTAAGATGTATATCTATTCTCAGTCCTTAGTATAAGGAGTAATAGTCTCACTAAAAAATCCAAATCATGCTCCATGAGACCATGCATATCAATCCATACCATCCAACTCATAACTCATGCACCCATGATTTCTCAACACGCTCAGTGTCGTGTATTTATGATGCATTCTTGGTGATTAGTGAAATCATAATATGTCAGGTATGTCCTCAGACCAAACATTTTGAACAAGCTCATTTGTACTATATTGTACTCCTCAGACCCTTGTTGAGTGTCAAGGGCATAGAAGTCTTCAAGTCTTGATTCTGGAGTACCACTCTTACTCTAGATCTTTCTAGTAGAGTCTCTATGACTTTTAGTATACTACGGTAGTAGGATTGGTGATACCTAAGTAGTAGACTTAGATGTTTCGTAGATGTACCTTCGAGATTTTGGGTGTTGGGTAGATAGTAAACCCTTGATTAGAACTCAGGGTTGGTAGTGTAAAGTCCGACCCTAGTGGATATAGAATTCAGATTCCCACAATTAAGACTAGCTTATTCATTCTTTGAGAAATTAGGCCCGAGCATGATGAGAGCATGCTGATAGACTTAGCCTTTAGCAACCTTAGAGAATGTACCTTTAAGAGTATTTAAATTAAAGTCGGTAAGGTGTAGTATTTCATGGTAAAGAATGTAGTGGAGAAGTGATGCTATAATTAAAGTATCAGCCATTTTGATAAAAGTCGTAGTATTCTTGTTATTTCTTTCGGCTCAGGATACTCTTGCTTCATGCTATAAATTTCAAAGAAAAGGTGCCTCATGGTTAAATCTACTTCATTCCCCTTTTCCTATTAACTCAGATCAGCGAACCGGGGTGTTTAGACCATATCCAAATTTCCCCAGTCAGATGTATCACTCAGATTATACTCGTGATTTATTTCCCTAGATGCAACTAGAATTCCTAACGAAGAGCATGGGAGAAACAAAGTCCATTTCTCAATGACTATCAAAAATTTCATAGCAGTGTCCATTGCTTCGTAGTTCCATGCGTATGTTATAGTGTTGAATACTTTAGTTGAGTTCTAAACTCTCAATATGGATCAGTTCGTATAGACAATGGTACGGTTTAGAGGTAAGGCAAATAATACTAGTGACTTTCTCTTTTTCCTTCCAGCCGTACTCTCCTAAGTCCATGTTTGTGCTCATCTCATGCGATCTCTTATGTGCATTGAGATGTGTATAAATATAGTTGATCCTTATTCCCAGCCTAAAATTGGTTCAAGGTAACAAATTCCTCCTTATTACTTCTCTCAGTCTCATGTCACTAAGTCACTCCCATGTCTTAGAATGCATTCATGAGTTCAGTTTAGCCCATGTTTTAATTATAAATTCAGTTATTACGTTAGTATTCAGCTCTTAGAAATTTGGTATAGGGATTGCATCTCTTTCCCTAAACTTTCAGCTTAATTAGTTTTCCTTCGGGGACGAATGACCCTAAGAGGGAGATATTATAACACCCCAAAAATCTGAGGTAAGATTAAAGACATACTCAAAGTACATGTAGAACCAAAAATCATATTTTTATAGTGTGAGAAGTGATTTAGACAAGTATTAAGGCCACAAGTAACTCCTAGCTCATAATCAAGATGGAACCTTCCTTACCGATTGAGTTCTTATGAAGAATATTTCTATAGTCAACTTCAAACGATCATAACTACTAGACTCTAAAGTATTTTTGAGATCAAGACCCACTAAATAAAAGGACTTTGAGTCTTCTTTCTAACTCATTCAGTTTCTCCTTAATCCGGTATCGGAATAAAAAGTTATGCTCAATTTACCAAAACGTGTCTATCTGTCAGAGTGTGACGGCTGGAATAACGAACCGTCACATCAGTGACAACCCGTCAAGGTAAGACATCAGGCTTGATCAGTAAGATCAAAATTTGTTCATTTTATGATGGTTCAAGTGACGGTCAGTCAAGGGATTGATGGTCTGTCACCCTAACCGTCAGTCAGAACTGTTCTGCACTGTTATAACATTTTCAAAGGGGTTGTTTGGTCTTTTTTCACTCTTTAAACACCAAAACTATGTCGTTTAAGCTACCCTAAGGCTGATAATTAAGCATAATTACCCCAAATCCATCATTAACTCAAAAATAAAGTGACATATAGAAGATTCAGAGCAAATAGGTGATTTCTTTCTTCTCCAAGGAAGAACTAGGGTTCTTCAACTTCAAGCTCCAAATTCAAAGGTTTCATCAGGTTTTTCACTCTCAGGTATGTGGAATTTCAACAATGGTTTCCTTTCACCCACTGAGTCCCATAGTTAACCCAATTCCTCAAGTTTAATTCATTCTCCAAGTTTAGGGTTTGCACAAAAAAGGGTGAAATCCATTATCATTCAATCCCTTGCTCTGAATAATCCATGAATATATGTTTTCCTATAAATTTAAGCATCATTACATACTTATGACTATAAACTCTCATTATGTTAATAAATTCCTGAATTTGGGTTTGAGCTATGAAATTCCTTATTACAGTCGGACTACAGTATTGTCATGAATAGTTGCATTCTTCAGAAATGGCGGGTTATGAACATTCGATGACTTAGGATTTCATGCATTGATAATTAAATACTAATTCCTTCAGTTTCACGTGTTTTAGGATGTCTTCATATAAAGTGTCTCTCACTCAGTCTTAGAGGTCAGAATCAATGAACTTTAGTATTATTAGTTTGGAAGACCCTTAGAGTGACTTTTCTACAAATTATATTCTAAACTGTATTTTTAGATAATACATATTATTATACTATTGGCATCTCCATGAGTCAGAATTCAGGGCTCAGTTCTAGCTTTATAACTTTCTTCCAAATCTTAATCCTCATAGGGTTCCTTTATGCATATACTCCAGCCATCTCGTGTCTCCCATAGACTTACAAGTCACGGTGTTTAGAAATACATGACGCATATATATATATATATATATATATATATATATATATATATATATATATATATATACATATACATATACATATACATATACATTCTCATATCATGATCAGAAGCTTCGACTCATAACAATAAGATACATGACATGCATGACATCCAGATATGCCATCAATGCTCTTGAACACTCTTTTCCAAAAGTAAGTTCCCGATTAGTATGGTATCCGGAATGCCATCAATGATCGTGGATCAGTTTTCTATTAAAAGCAAAGTTCACCAGTAGTGTGGCAAATAGGTATGGCATCCATGATTATGGACAGGTTGACATTCAGATATGTCATCTCAGGTTGACATCCAGATATGTCATCTCATTAAGCTGCCAATTATGTTCAGTTGGGAGTAATACTCAGCACCAAGTTGGACTAGGGTTTAGCAAAAACTAAGTCCTAGAACTACGTGCCACCGTAGGTATGATATTATATTTTGCCCCAAATGGGCTAATGAGTGATCACGCCAAAATCATGGTTCTCTACCCCTTGAAAAGTATTGAACACCCTCCCAACTTGGGTTACAGGTTGGCACATGTAGTCTATGTCGGTTAATAGTATCTCCCATGTTTCAGATGCATAACTTGCATTGACCTTGTAGTCAGTTTATTCAGTATAGTATTGATCAGTTATATATTTATTTACTTGGTCATTGCATCAACTTACACTTATCAGTCTCAGATTCAGTTCAGTCATGTATGTTTAGAATGTTTAGCTCCATTATAGAATAGCACATATCTCACATGCTCAGTAGATTTAAAGTACTGACTGCATACTTTGTTTTGTTCTATATTGTCTTATAATATAGGTTCGGACATTCAACATCCAGCTCGCGGTTAACACAGTTCCCTACTTATATACACAGCAGAATGTGGTGAGTCCTCATTTTTTGAGGACAAGACTTATGTTTAGTTTTCTTATTTCAGTCATACAGTTTTCAGACAGTTAGAGTTAGCTGGGGGCTTGTCCCAGCAACTCGTCTTAGTAGAGGCTTTTGATGTGAGGCCAAAATATATATATTTAGTCAATATTTGCCAAATATTTAGTATTTTTATTTGACCTTTTTGACTATTTATTTTAAGAATTGTGTCTAATATTATATTTTAATGTGTAGGATTAAAATGGTGTGAAGATGAAAAGATTTGGAGCTAAAACGAATTAAAGACGAAAGATTATAGAAGGAAATCAAGCAAGTAGCTTAATGGAATTAATTTAATATAATATTACATATGTGCTACAGTCTACAAGCAATTAAAATTGACTTTGCAATTCTTAGTTGCACACGTGTTAGCAGTGGATGACCGAAGTACATTCCAGTGAGCTTCCGCGATATCAGCGTGGTACACTAGTTATGCTCCGCGATTTCAGCGTGTCACGGAGCTTAGGCTCCGCGATTTCAAAGTGGCACGGACCTTGATCCTTTTGGGAATAAATTATCCTACACTATAAATAGGACACTTAGCTTTAATTATATTTATTCTTGGACGACTTGGGACTGAAAAATACATGAAGTAGGCTTCAAATAGGATTTTATTATTCTCTTTCCCATTACTTAATTTGTGTATGAACTACATCAATTTTGTAATTGTGAATTAAATTATGAGTGTCTAAAAACTCTCTTTCCAGGGTTGAGGCTAAGAACATGATTGATTAGCGTATATTCAAGTTGGTTAATGTTGATTATCATATTTGGTTGTTCTTGTACTCACTGTTCTATTGATTCTCGGCCTTTAGAATATATCCATATTTTTTTTGTGAGCCCGAAAGGAATAACATTAGATTAGAACAAGGAACATAAGTAATGGGTTCTTGTCTTTTAGATGAATTAATGATGAGATTTGTGGTTAGGATAGCAATATACCTAATTAGCCCCGTTTGGCTCAAATACAGGCGGAAATATAAATGCGTTTGAATTAGTTCCCACATCCCCGCTCAATGATGTAGTTGTGAGGCTAATTTAAATAGATGATTAGAGGGTCGGAAGACCATAATCATGATATTAACCCCGTGAATCAACCACCAAGATAGATAACTTAACCAACATGATTGTATATCTTTGCATGATTGTTCAAGATGCTTTGACCCTGGAATCCTCCTAATTATTGTTCATACCCCAAGTTAATTACGTTATTTTAGTTCATAGTTAGTTTATACTTTAAAACCGTCATATCTCTATATTCCATCCCTTAAATAAATAACCAAGAGCTAGTTTAGTCTAGTGAATAATTAAACGATAAGTCCTTATGGGTATGATATCTAGACTCCCAATCCTATATTACTTGTACGACCGCGTACACTTGCGTATGCGTTTGAACGCAACAAGTTTTTGGCACCGTTGCCGGGGACTTTGGTATTAATTGTTTATCTAGATTAGACTTTTTCTTTTAATTTGTTTGAGTTGTATATAGTTTATCTTTGTACAAAGATTGTTTTTACTTTTTTATCAATGTTCTTGATATGCCAGCCTGGGATGATTGGTGGTTGAATTATGACAATTCTTGTTGTTTTTGTGGAGGACCACACTTGGATGATAATTGTCATGATGTTCAAGAGAGAGAGTTGTGCGCACCTATCCAATCTTTTGAATTGAATATATGTCAGATGTGTGGTGGTCAGGATAGCCATTGGAGTGACTGTCCAAATTATTATCCCCCTCCTCTAAACCCCTATTATGATCAGTCTGTTGTTTGTGATGTTTGTTGGAAAGCAAATGAAGATTGGCTAATGGAGCAATCACTGTAAATAAAAATTCATGAGTATCTCCAGATTGGTCTCACAACCATGGCAACTCAATTAATAGAGGGAGAGATAAGCTTATTTCAGAGATAACTCAATTTGACTTAGATATCTGTGACTTGAATGTTCAGTTGATGAAAAATATTGAGATGTCTGATGTCCAATCCCCAATAGTTGCGGAGACTAGCCATTATGTGGAGAGGGCAGAAGAATTTCAACCATTCAACTACCATTCTTTGATTGATGCTGACATTGAGAAGGCGAATAAGAGTGAGCATGTTATGGATGGTGTGCGTTTGAAAGTGGGATGTGTTGGGTCTCATTCAAAGCACTTTTCTACATTATGTTTAGATGATGACATATCTTTTGAGTCATCTGAACTAGTGGAGGAGTGTGTAGATAAGGAACAAGAATCCTATATTCTTAAATTTGCACCAGACAAGCAACACAATAATATGCCTCACTTCAGGGACAAGCAGGTGGAGGAAAAAATTGATGGATTGTGCCGCGACCTTAAATTAGGTGCTTGTGGGAGGCAACCCAATGTTTAGTAAGTATTTTGATTTTATTTTTTTTAGTATCACCTTTGTTTTAGTTGTATTTTGTGTTTACAAGTTGAGGGGAAGTCTGATGTACCCTAAATCTGAGCTAAGAAGAATGGAAAAGACAAAGTGTGGAGTTTACTGAACCTCTTTGATGGATATAATGCTACTAGCTAGGCCTAGAGGCCTCAGAGAGTATTTCTATTCTACATTCGTAAATTTTACTTTGGGGACAAAGTGTGATTTTAAGTGTGGGGTGGAGAATCTTCTGATTTATGTTTAGGGTGAAGTGTGCTATAGGAATCATTTGGTTATTTGCTTATGTTGCTGAAAATTTGAAAATACAAAAAGATTTGCTTTTAGTAGTTTTTAGTTTTATGTTCTTTTTTATTTTTTTTAGAAGCACACTTCATTCACCCCTTGGTTTTTCTTTTTGGTTCTTTTCTGAGGGGGGTCCCCTTGAACCAACTATCCCTTTTTAATTTTTAGGAGTAAATTTTAAAAAATTTAGTCATAGTTTAGGGACTTTTCCCAACGATAGATGGATGACGACCGTCTTGAGGGAAAATTAGTTATTAGGATTTAATAATCAGAACCGTTTCACTAATTAGATAATTGGTGCTCTTGTTCGGCTACATGACTATAGGATGCAAGAGTGGTGAATTGAAAAGTAAGTTAAGGAAATGAATTACTATTTTTGAGACACCTAGACTCAGTTACTTGACTCTTTTGAGATTTTAGCTTAAATTTGAATTCTTCCAATTGCTTGATTGAGAGTCTGTAGGGATCCTTCTTGAGTTGAACATGTGTCATGCGTGTGTGGGAGTTTTATTATATTCCATTTTGTATATTGATGTCTAGAACTTGCCCGGTGTGTTTGCAAAGCAAAATAAGGAATGTTGAGTTTAGGAGATGATATAGGCATTTCTTTGATAGCCCTGGGTTATTCCTTACTTTATCTACCCAAAATGTATGATCTTAGTTAGCCCTGTTGAACCTTTAGCCTATTCTTTGATAGCCTTAGATGAATCTTATTCCCGTTCTTTCAATTGACCATAATTTGATCCAAAACTCCTAAGCGCTTTAGTTGAAAAATTAAGATGTTAAGGAGTGGATAATTGAAAAAAAAAAAAGAGGAGAAAGTGAAGTTGAAGCCCCCAAAGTAATAGCCGTGGGTGTTTAAAAAGTTTATGTGTTGTTGGTGGGGAGTAATGTAATGAAAAGAAAAATTGATCAAAAGAAGTGAATCATGTGTTGATAGAAAATACTCCCTACTAAAGGTCTGTAAGTTAGCTGAAAGAGATGAGGAAAAACAAAAGAGAGTTGTGAAGATAAAAGTGGTGAAAAAAGGTTTGTTGAAGATGAGCTTAATGAAAAGTGTCATGTATTAAAGCGCTTGGGAAAGTTAGTCACTATTAATGGCCAAAATAGTTCCTACCCGTCCCTTAGACTACATTACAACCAATAAAGTCCTATTTGATCTTGAGCTTTGATATTCTTATATTAGTAGAGTTCTAAACTAAGGGAAAGCTTATGATTCATTGTATGTGGCATGTGAATTCTTTGTAAGAGTGAGCGAAATTCTATTCTTACACCTATTCTTGTGATAAATCATATATTTATGAGTGAATTTAGGTATCTCTCTTGTTGTAAGGGAACATGGCTGATGAAAGATAGGTGACGTATTTGATTTCTAGGTTGAGTAACTTGCATGAGTTGGATAAAATTGTAGATTCGGTTCTCGAGGCTAGGAGGTTTCAAAGTTTTTTTTTTCATGAGTTTTAAAGTGTCGAATAATGCATGTTTGATAAGAACTTGTCATCTATGTTAGTCGTTGTAGCCTTAGCTTGATTAATCTTGTTCATTTGGTGATGTCGTAGCTTTCCTTGTAGCATGAGATATAAGAGAGTTGCTCAAGGACGAGCAAGAGTCTAAGTGTGGGGTGGTGATGTGAGGTCAAAATATATATTTTTAATTATTATTTGCCTCATATTTAGTATTTTTATTTGACCTTTTTGACTATTTATTTTAAGAATTGTGTCTAATATTATATTTTAATGTGTAGGATTAAAATGATGTGAAGATGAAGAGATTTGGAGCTAAAATAAATTAAAGATGGAAGATTATAGAAGGAAATCAAGCAGGCAGCTTAATAGAATTAATTTAATATAATATTACATATGTACTACAGTCTACAAGCAATTACAATTGACTTTGCAATTCTTAGTTGCACACGTGTCAGCAGTGGATGACCGAAATGCATTCCAGTGAGCTTCCGCAATATCAGCATGGCAGGCTAGTTGTGCTCCAATATTTCAGCTTGTCACGGAGCTTAGGCTCCGTGATTTCAAAGTGGCATGTACCTTGATCTTTTTGGGAATAATTTATCCTACCCTATAAATAGGACACTTAGATTTAATTATATTTATTCTTAGAAGACTCTTGGATGACTTGGGACTGAAAAATACACGAAGGAGGCTTCAAATAGAGTTTTTTTTCTTCTCTTTCCCATTATTTAATTTGTGTATGAACTACATCAATTTTGTAATTGCGAATTAAATTATGAGTGGCTAAAAACCCTCTTTCCAGTGTTAACGCTACGACCATGATTACATAGCGTATATTCAAGTTGGCTAATGTTAATTATCATATTTGGTTATTCTTATGTTCTTGTACTCACTATTCTATTGATTCTCGACCTTTAGAATACATCCATATTTCTTTTGTGAGCTCGGAAGGAGTAACATTAGATTAGAACGTGGAACATAAGTAATGGGTTCTTGTCTTTTAGATGAATTAAAGATGAGATTCATTGTTAGGATAGGAATATACCTAATTAGCCCCGTTTGGCTCAAATACGGGAGGAAATATAAATGTGTTTGAATTAGTTCCCACATCCCTGCTCAACGATGTAGTTGTGATTGTTCATAATCATGATATTAACCCCTTGAATAAACAACCAAGATAGATAACTTAACCAACACGATTGTATAGCTTTGCAAGATTGTTCAAGATGCCTTGACCCCCTAAGTTAATTACGTTATTTTAGTTCATAGTTAGTTTATACTTTAAAACCATCATATCTCTATATTCCACCACTTAAATAAATAACCAAGAGCTAGTTTAGTCTAGTGAATAGTTAAACGATAAGTCCCTATGGGTACAATATCTGGACTCTCAATCCTATATTACTCTTAGGACCGCGTACACTTGCGTGTGCGTTTAGACGCAACATCTTTCAAACAGACAAACTAGTGTGTTTAGCTTTATGGTTTATTAGACGATTTCCATTTTGACTTCAGTATTGAAATTCATTTTAAACATTATTATATTATTCAGATTTCAGCTTTCGCTCAGTGAATCTCATTTTATACAGTATTCTTAGTATCATACCAGACCATGGGTTAGCTTGGGGTCACTTGTGACTCTAAGCACCGTGTTACGACGAAGGGGTAGTCTCGGGTTGTGAAAGTGATATTAGGCGTTATGTTATTGAACAGGTTTGTTTCTTAAGCTGTCCAAGGGTATGAGTTTGCATGTGAGTGCGACATAGGTCAAACGAAAGTGTATTAGTGGGTTAGATGAAGGATTAAGGCAATTACTAAGGTAATGAGCATGAGTTAGGGCCAGAGTAGGTTTTCGGTGGGTTCATAGGAGTCCGATAGAGTTCGATTTGGGTATGGAGAGAGTGGGTAGTAGAGGCGTGAGTGTAGTGATAGGTTTAGATGGATCGGGGGAGTTGTCAGAGTGTACATGCATGGTTGTGGGTAGTTTTAAATAGTATTGCGGGTTATAGTCAAGGTAGAAAGGAAGGGAAGTGGGAAATGGACTTAGTCTCCTAAATTGAGGTCATTAGTTAATGTAAGTGTGAGTAAGTGGTAAGCATAGTATGTGGGATTAGTGGTAAGCATAGTATGTGGGATTGGGGTTGCTAGTGAAGGAATGAGTGATGACCTGGGGGCATGAGCATACATTGGGTGAATGTGAGTTGTCGGGCATTATAGGGAATCAGTGTACTATGTGCTTACATGTATACATACATACATATATATATACACTATACTATACTAGATAACTGCAGGTATAACCCCTGGTACTATAGAAATTGGTTAATTGTAGTAAGGACTTACTTGGTTTTGTGCTTTTATGTGAATTGGGTGTTGCTTTCGAGCATCATAGTGATTATTGACTGCATTCTTGCATTGAACATTTCATATTGACATGATGGAGAGATGTTATTGATATTGAGATGGTGTTGATATGATATTGAGATGATATTGATATTGAGATGATGTTTAGATGCTATATGGATTGGGTGTCACACTGATATTGTTATTGGATTGGGTACTACGTTGATCAAGGTACATGCACTGAGCTCGTCCCCTGCAGGTCATAGATGAGAGTCTCTGCTGCCTCTAGTATGTGTGTACACTTTGCATGCATGTATCCATCATATATATATATATATATGTTGTGGTGAACTTTGTGGAAGAACCTACTTAAGTGTAATTGATGTATTGTATTTATGTATATTTGTTAGGGTACATGGTTATGATTGTACTTGGCTCATGTTCTGTGTCAATATGTATGAGGGATAATTGGGTGACCTTGTCTAGTCTTTATAGTGTTCTAGATAGTCAGGCTTGTAATCTTGTCGGCATTCGTTAAAGGTAGAGTAGTGAGTCATGCTCGTGTTAGGAACAGAACCGTAGGTCTGTTAGTGAAGAATTAGGGGACTTAAGTAGGGTCCAGACTGTCAAAGAACAAAGATACACAAAAATTTTAAAAGACAGATAGGTCACAGAGATGATAGGGGTAACCTGTCAAAGACTTGAAGAAAGGGGCCTTGGGAGATTTAGTTATCTGAATCCTAAACTGATGTCATGATTTTTCTCTATTTTCTATTATTGTTATTTGTTTCAAATCCTGGTTAGCCGATGATACCTACCAGTATGTGTGGTTGTACTGATACTACACTTTCTATATCTCCACTTGGGGGTATAGCCACGTTGCAAGTCAGTTGGAATTTCTATAGGTACCACGATGGTTACTCTTCAACAACTCCTATCATCTTATTCTTACAAGGACGTTGTATCTCGCATTTTCTCTTTCATTGCTTAGTGTTCTTGTACCGATTTAAATTAGGTTCTGGGGAATCACTGTTAATTCTTTTCTGCATTGTTTTTATCTATCAATCTACTGAACAAGAGTTTACTTATGATTAAGGGATTTACTTATTTAAAGATTGTTTCATTTAACTTCTGCACTTAATTGAATAGTTGGATAGTGAGGGTTCTCCTATCTAGGAAAGAGTTGGGTAGGTGCCCGCACAATCTGTGGGTTAGGTCGTGACTGTTTCATTGTGGTTTGTTGGTGTTTGAACAGTTGTTTTCTAGAAAACAAAAGGGTGTGTGTTTCTAGTGTTTGGATGATTATTTTCTGGTGGTTCCACGGATGGTGCGGTGGGTTGAAGGGAGGAGGAACAAAATGGGAGAAGGGAAGGTTTGTTGGTGGGGGAGAGTTAGGGTTTGGAAGGAAAGAGAAAAGCAGGGATTGTTCTCTCAGCATGGGGGAAGAGAGAATAAATCTATAATCAAACTTTTATTCCACAAATATGAGTAAAGTAAGAGAGAGATAAACATGAAAAAGGAAGTGGTTGAAATATGAGGCGTGAAAAGTGGGTGGAGTGAATATTGACAAGATGAGGGTCCCACTCAAATATTGCTATTTTTTTTTTGATAGGTAATTATTTTAGAGTGTTGTTGTGTGGCTTAATTAACGGCTTAGGTCTGTTATGTTGTGTATTTTTTCCAATATAAGGGTGTATATTACAAAACATAAATATACTATTTTTTATTTACAAAACATAGTTTTAATTTACAAAACATAGCAATGGAAAACAATTAATGACTCTTGATTTTGTATGAAAAACTATCACTAATTTGCTTAATTTTGCAACCATTTTTCTTCTAAAAGGTAACTAATATTAATTTCAACTCTCTCTCTCTCTCTCTCTCTTCTTTTCTCTCTTAAGCCATCTTCTCTTCTTTTCTTTCTATATTGTCCTCTCTATTCAACTATCTTTTAAATATGATAAATTCGTATGGAATGAATATGTAAAATGGTTCAACAATTTTATGGTATAGAAATTGATATATCAATAATTTTATGTGTCTGAACAATATAGAAATTAAAATATCAATAATTCTATAGTAATTTTTTTTTTGACAACTAATTTTATTGTGATTGAGCTGTATAGAAATTAATGTATCAGTTACATCATACAATATCAATCTATATACCCTTGTTATACAATACCTGTTTGGAAAAAAAATCAAAATCACTCTAAACTATATCCGAAAATTCGAAAACACACATAAACTATTGAAGTAACCTAATACACACCTGAACTATATAAAAGTGAATTTATTTATCCTCTAAAACTGAGGTGGCAAAAGAAATTAATTAAAATAAAAAATAGGGGCATCAGAGTATAAAATTAAAGCGGAAAAAAATAATTAAAATCTCCCCACCTCTTCTTCACTCCCCACCTATTGTACTCTACTACTCCATTTTTATTTTCAATCATAACTCTCTACAACTCTATTTCTTCATCAAATTTATCAAAAAAAATAGTGGAGAAGCATATCACACCATTATTTATTTCTCCATATCAATCAAGAAGAACCACCACAATCACTATTAATTTTACTATCACCACCAAAATCATAATTTTATCATTCAATTTCAACTACCTCCGCCATACTTTCAACAAATAATCCATCACCACCAATTTCATCACCGGTCACCACCACCAATTTCATTATCTACCACCATCAATTTAGTCACATTTTCACCACCAATTTCATCACCTAACCCATCACCACCAATTTCATCACATATAATTTTTTTAAAAACATATTTGCCAGATCTTTTTCAGACAGATTGCGTCCCTCAATTTTATTTTTCTTTCTATCATTACCTCGATTCGTTCAATATCGCACTTCTTTCTCTTTAAAAAAAATTATTATCTCGCTGAAAATTATTGAAGAATAAGAAAAGAGGGGTTGAGGATGGATGACACAAAAGGATTAGAAGAAATTGATAGTGATGACAGCTTTGTTGGTGGATGGTAAAGTTGATGGTGGTGATGAATTGATGATTGGGTTTGGGGATGGTGATGACATTGACAACAATGGAGGTTTTGTTATGGGTGTAGAAGAAAAGAAAAAAGTTTAAATTAAAAGAAAAAGGGAAAAATAGTGAAAATAATAAATTTATTATATTTTTTGTGTGATGCTGATGTGCTGCTGACATGGCTCGCGCGTGTGGAATACCTCACGTCGTGAAAGTGGTATAATACTTTACGAGGTGAAAATAAATTTACTGTTATATAGTTCAGGTGTATATTAGGTCATTTCAATAATTTAGGTTTGTCTTCGACTTTTCGAGTATAGTTTAGGGTGATTTCAATGCCTTTTTCCTTACCAATTTATATATCCTTTTTATACAATACAATTTCATTACTTTTTTCTTCCCATTGAATACTATCAGGAAACAAATTCAACAACCAAAACATACCTACATAGCTACCACTTTCAACAGAAACTACTAACCACCCATTCATATGGAATGAGTAGAATAAATTAACAACTACTCCATGCATCAAATTATCAACTTATGTATTAGCACCATCTTACGAGGCGAATTCAACCATGTTCCTGATATATAATAAAATTTTCAAAATTGAAAAAGAAAATTTTAATACATATCCCTATTTGTAGATCGAGACTCTCAAATTTTGTATAACAACTAAAATCACAAATATTTATTTGATACGTCCTATCTACCACCGTGTTGAATCAAAATTGAATAACTGATATCATCCGCCATACTTATGAGAGGGTAGACTTAATGCTCCTTCTAAAAAAAGCTTGTAATTTCATCCAAATATTTAGGGATTCGTAACAGGGGGAAGAAGGAATAATATAGAGAATAGAGAATAAGGTTAGTAGAATAATCGTGTATTAAAAATTTTATCATGAAATAAAAACAGTTTCAGAGAAATTTATGGGAGGTATGTCAATAGAAATTCGGTTACTAGCATGATTAAAGGAACAAATTGTACAGTGACTTTTTTTAAGCCCTTTTTTTGGGTATTGTGATATTTAAACTGCTATGTTTTGATAAGTAGAATCTACTGTTATGTTTTGTAATATACTCTTATTTTGTATATATATGTGATTTGTACTACATAATTACTATAATTAATTGCACAAGTGATACAACTTTTGTATTTTTTCATAAGTAGCATAATTTATACCATTTTTAGCATATCTATAAAAATCTACAACTTTATTTAATTAAGTAATATATTAAATGAGGTCCCATAAATTAAGAATCCATATTTATGTCTTTCTATTCTAATTTCTCTCTTCTAAAATGATATCAATTTCCGTATTATTGCATATTTATTTATATTTTTTTGTTCATTCTAATTTTTTTGTTTTTATTCTATATATTTGACATAATAAAAATATACATTTTATAAATTCAAATGTAATTTTTTAAATACTAAATATTTGATATAATATAAATATCTTATATAAGCATGTCATATATAACTTTTAATACTATATATTTGATGTAATATATAAATATATTTTTTTTAGTATCTCAAATGTAATTTTTAATACTATATTTAAATAGATTTTTTCATCTTATTCAATCAAATTTTTTTTTTTCAATTATCAGACATTGTTAAGTATATACTACATCAAAATATAAATTTTATAAATATAATATACAAATAAATAAAATATATCATATATAAATATAATATTCAAATAAATAAATAAAATATATAATAGGTAAATATAACATACATGCATTACACTTAATTTATACCGATAATATTTAATTTATCACATATATTAAAATAATATGTGTAATATCGAAATTTAAATGTCAAAAAGAAAAAAGAGAGAATTTTGTCGAGAAAATTTAAAACAAAATAAAAGAAGATATTTTAGAAAAGGAAAGTGAACAATTGTTCAGCTACATTATTTTAGGGATTAGATGAGGAATTGGGGGAGGGTTACGTTTTTTTAATTATGGAAAGTAATTAATGCTGCTAGTTATGTAAAAAAAATTGGCTACTTTGATATATCTATTTTTATGCTAAAACTATGTAATGTTCTTTTTTTTTCTATTTATCACTTAGTTATGTAAAGTTCTCAACATAATTAGCTGGTCAAAATATTAGTGCTTTTCTTACGAATTATAGCGTGTCTGTTCTTCGTGGTGAAAATATTTGAAGAGTTAACTATTAAACATTATGCCTAAATTAATTAAGTGAAATTAGTGTCTTAAATATATTGTAACGTCTTATAAAAGTTTAGTGCGATCTTCTATCTCCTCAAGTGTATTAGGTCGATATATATTTTAAGATTAGTAATAAAACAAGTATAATATGTCATTATCTTGTAGGTCATGGGGTTTTCACATATAAAGGTATGAAATTTTGAAATAACACAGCCGATCGATGTTGGTGTTTTACTTGATATCACGTGTTTGGTAATTGACAGTTGTGATGCATCGATAGATTTGAAAATGCACATTCCATACATGCTAGAAGGTGTAGAAAGTTGAACAGTAGGGGAAAATTGCAATGGTCGATCACAGAGGTGGAACTAAAACTTAGAGCTCGTTTGGTATAAGGGATAAAGGATAATAATTTCGGAATTAATTTTAGGATGAACTTATCTCATGTTTGATTGGGATAAAATGCATGAGATAACTCATCCCGAGATTAGTTATCTCCGAATTGTAGTGTTATTTTTTTATCTCACCTTGAGGGTGGAATAACAAATTCCAAAATAATTAATCACGGTATAACTTGTTTCCCAACCAAATGACCCTAAGTTTATCAAATCTAAATTGTGAAAGGCATAATTTACTGAATTGTTGATATATGTATGTGTATAAAATTAATTCTATTATACTCTTAACTCCGCTCCTATCCATCAAACTAAACCCCACATCCTTTTGATTCGGACTTTTCAAGGACTAGAAGAGTCCCAATCTGCAATAAATCCAATTAGTGCTAATTTAATTTATAATTTATATGTCTACTTAAAAGGAAAAAGAAAAGAAAAACTAGTATTTCTCCCTATGTTATACTAAAAAATCTCGAGTACAAGGTGTCTCGGTCTTTATCACACGTAACCAAACAAGAACTAAACTGGTCAATGAGTCAACACTCATTAAAAACAAGAGGAAATTAATGACTATTCAATAATTTAGAAACTGCCAGTAGAATTAAGGGTCCCATGTTGAAACTAGGAATCCCACATGTATATCAACATCAGATTCAAGGACATTGTTTGATTTATCTTCATTTGACTTCTATCTTAGAACGAAGTTAAAAGGCAATCCTAATCCCCTCCGCACACAAAAAGGAAAATACAAAAATGAATAAGGGAAATATTCCTTTAAGATCCTTGATATATGCTAATCTCGTTTCTTTATTTCTTTCAATTATAGAGAGACCCTACCTCAACCTCCCTAATAAAAGACTACATTTCTTAGTGAAGACAAAACTTACTGCATGCCTATACTTTAGACTTTAGAGCATGATTTTGTATGTATATAACTTGAGAAGATTTGTAAAAGGAGACACTCCGTCCAAAACTTAATTGGTAAAAGAGATATTCTAATTTTGGCTTTAGGATTTTGAAATAGGTGGAGTCAGGGATTAAAAAATATTGTTTAAAACTTATAGAGGCCTTTTAATTATTTTTTTTAACACTTTACCCCTCCATTCCCCTCCTCCTCCCCCCCCTCCCCCCCCCCCCTTCTCTCTCCTGACTTCTGATATTCCCTCTTCTCCCAATGAGTTTTCTCCCATTTTTTTCGTCGACGATTTTCTTTTGTTCAAGCTCGCATCTCCATTGTTTTTCATAGTCAGGTGAGTATTATCGCTTTTGCGGTCATTTTAAGTTATATATTGATTGTTTTCGTCAATATTTTCATTTTTTGACTTTTGGGTTTCTTCAAGAAAAAGTCAAAATTTCTTCGAATTAGGGCAGTGATTCACTTATAATTTGTATTATTTAGCTTCAATTAAGTGATTGTATATCATTTTTGGTTGGATTTCGGTCAATATTTCACTTTAAATTTTTAAAAAAAATTTTGAATTTTGATGGTTCAAATTCTAAATTTTTGGTGGGTTTTTTTTTTTTGAATTGTTCTTCGTTGGAATGATAAATACCATTATATTTTGCTAGTTTTGATTCGAAATTAGTTTATTTGTGTTGTTGCAAATGCATGTTTTGATGATAGAATTGCGGTCGATTATAGATTTGAATTTTTAGATTTTCTGAATTCTTCTTCCTTATAATGTTATTTGGACTGGTTTTGATTCTATATTTTATCATTTCTGTTGTTGCAAATGGTTGCTCTTTTAACCCCTACACTGTTTGATCTGTTGTAGATCATCTAAAAAAGTATGGCTAAAGGTAGAGGTGCATTGCAAAGCACGTGTATTAAAAAAGAGAGCAGCAGAAAAAGCCTCGAGGGCTTCAAAAAGGAAAAGAGTTGACGTAAAAGTAGAAGAGTCAGAAAGAATGGGAGTCCTTTGATGAAGGAACTTCGAGGCAGCATAGTCAGAGACATTTTACCCGAGAAAGTAAGAGTGAAGAAGAGGAAGATGAGGAGGCATTGTTTGTGCCTCATTGCATAAGGTACATTTCCGGCGGGAGGTACGACCTCGCCACTATTTCAGATGATGTTGGGTTGTTTCCAGCCAAAATTTCAGTTCGATCAAGGATGGAGTTATATGATGAATTTACAAAGGTTTTGAATGATCAGAATCTTAAAGCTAGGTTCAAGGAGTCGTGTTTTGGGTCCTTACAGAAGTTGCCCAAGTTTATTAAGTTCAATGGTCAGCTTGTCCATTACACGTTGCTGCGTAGAGTGAAGGATGACCCTAAAGAGAACGAGATGTAGTTTTGCATCAATGACAGACCTACTTGTTTTGGCCTGAAGGAGTTTGCATTGATCATGAATCTGAATTGTTCCAACTATCCCAGTGATTCAAAGTACAATCGGGCAGTTGAAAGCAGTGGAGAGTTTTGTAAAAGGGTAACCAAAAAAAAGAAGATTAGTGCGAAGAAGTTGTTGAAGCTTGTTAGAGGAGATAGATTGAAAAAAGAGGACAAATACAAGTGTTGTTTGGTGTGGTTTGTGCACACAATTTTACTTGTCAGGGATGGAGCAAAGAGTGTCGATGTGGACATCATCAAGATGGTCGATTCTATCAAATTCTTCGAGAAGTACCCATAGAGCAAAGAGTCATTCGATCTGACACTGAAGTACCTGAAGACGAAGATAGATTTCAAAAGGCTAAAGAAAACTTATGTTGAGAAGAATACTTCATCGCACGCTCTATATGGATTCCCTTGGACATTTTTTGTAAGTACTATTAACCATTTATTTAGTTTATTATAGACTGCCAGCTATTTATGAATTATATTGTAAACTGAATATGCTTTACTAATTTTTATTTGTTTTGATTATAGATTTGGATATATGAAGCATTTCCCCATGTCGGCAGAGGTAACAATAAATCTCGAGACAGCCCTAAGCCCATTCCCAGACTGCTAAGATGGCATACTTCAAAAAGCGATAGACTTATTGAAGGTGATCCGTACATTCATGAATGGAGTACAAAGGTTTTTCTTAATTATGTAGTAAAAAAACCAAATTTGTTAATAATTATTTTTTCTCATTTGTAGCTCGTGCACCAGTTCCTCACCCCACCGTTCGTGAAATAAAATAGAAATACATTGTAAAACTTGTTGAATATGCGAATGATGTAAATGATACATTTATCGATGCCTTAGAGGCCTATTTACATGGCGTAACTGCCATCACTTCATCGATGGACGGTGATGATGACATTGATGACTAAGATTTGAGTGGTGGAAATCTTATGTCAAGACTTATCACCGATGGTGCGATGACAAGCAGGGCAAGGACAGTGGTACACAAACCAATCGATGAAAATTTGAAGGAGCGCATGTTGAATCTCGATGAAGCAATGAAGGATGTTGTTGCCTTCGTGAAAGAGGAGAGGATGAGGAGGATTAAAAAGAACAAGAAGAAAAAATAAGAGAAGAGAGTTAAACTTTTGTTGTTCTCAATTATTTGTCTATACAAGTTCTGTCTGATTTTTATAGAATCTTTATACTTTTTATAATAAAAATGTTATTATCATAGAATCTATATCAAGTTTTATAGACTGCTTTCATAATTTATT
The DNA here is from genome assembly GCA_031232105.1 of Capsicum rhomboideum. NCBI lineage: Eukaryota > Viridiplantae > Streptophyta > Magnoliopsida > Solanales > Solanaceae > Capsicum > Capsicum rhomboideum. The sequence goes on along the minus strand of CP124717.1, from coordinate 46,255,138 downwards.
ATTGATACTGATTTGATGGTAAATTCATATAAATGCAGATCTTGAGATCCCTAGTGAACAGTCAACTGTGAAGACTTCCCAACAAGGAGAAGGCATAAAAAAAGGTGTTCCTTGAGGCAGATGATCAGGATGGTGAGACGGTAATTAGAGAGAAGGAAGATGAGGATATAATCCTCAATGAGCCTATAGTGGATGAAGAAGATAAAGAAGAAAAGGATGGTGATGAAGGAGAAATTAAAGAAGAGGAGGAGGAAGAAGAAGAAGAAGAAGAAGAAGAAGAAGAAGAAGAAGAAGAAGAAGAAGAAGAAGAAGAAGAAGAAGCAGAGGAAGAAGAAAACAAGGAAGAGGAAAATAATGAGGCGGGAGAGGAAAAAACAAGAAGGATGAAAGAGACAAAAAAGAAGAAGTGGCAGCAGAGGATGAAAACAAAAAGGAAGATGGAGACAAAGAAGAAGAAGAAGTGGCAGTAAAGGAAGATGACAAGAAGGAAGAAGGAGATATAAAAGAACAAGAATTGGCAGTAGAGGAAGAAAAGAAAGTGTATGAAGCAGCAGTGGAAGAGAAGAAAGCGTCTGAAGAGAAAGGTTTAAGCGAGGTTGTTAAAGACATTGTTGACGAGATCAACAATAACAGAATGAGTGATGAATACATTGTTGATGAGACAAAAGACAATTGAAAAGTTTTATTTAGTGTTTTGGACAATTAACCTGGTCTGTGTGTTTAAGACAATTTTTTAATGTTCATCTGGGGGTTGGGGGAATTTATTAATTTCATTTGGAGGTTCAAGACAATTAATTAATTTTATGTGCTTTGCATGACACATAAAATTTAATATATTTTTTACAGGTTCGGAGGATTTTTACAACAGTTGATTAATTTAATGTTTTTAACTGTTTTGTCTGCTTATTATAGAAGTATTACATGTTTTATAATCAATTGTTGCTACATCGAATCTATGTGAATTTCTGTAGACGGCTAGCATAATTGATAATCATTGATGTTTATTATTATAGACCTTAAATGATACGTATAAGCAGACAAAATATACACCAGGTATAAGCCAATAATTATTTTAATTCATACGTCCAAGAGGAAATATATTCATTCCCACTACATTTTCCTTACACCTTTTCAAAAAGCTAACACTAGTAGTAGACCATACAACATGATTTAAGGTCATTCTCTTTTTCTTCAGTCACGACCAACTTTTGTTTAAGTTGATCCCTCTCTATTTTGGTATCTTTCAACAGTCCTTTCAAATGATCTATCTTGAGTTAGATTCTCTAGAGTGTCATAAGTGTAGACACATAAATTTTATTGGATCAAATTCATACAAAATTTGGATTGAATCCATATTTGTTTGGGCTGAAATTAGTTTGGATTTTACCAAATTAATAAGTCCATTAAATTCAATTCAAGGTCCATCTTGAAGCCCAAACTCATGCCACGTGTCAAGTGATGTGGCATCCCAGTCAAATTAAAGACCAACAAGACAAGGCCACACGTTCAAATACGTGGCAAGCCAAGTCAAGTTCAACAACCAATGAAACATCGCCAAGTGTCCCAAATGACATGTTTTTGGCCAATCACAAGCAATCTTATCACATAGCATTTGTGATAAGCTTGAGAACTTGATGGACCAATGAGAATGAGGCAGAAGAGGTTATTTACACTTGGACTGCCTACCCCCTACAACTATAAATAGGAGGGGTTACATAATTTTCTGGTCATTCAGTAAGCATTGGAGAAAGCCACAACCTCAACTACACAGCTCTTCAAAGGAGTAGTCAACGGAGTTCTTCCCGAAGATCAATCCAAAACGACGAAGCGCTGCACGATGTCCCCGAAGATCAAACACATCTCAAGGAGGTCTAAATCATCCTACATTCGATGAACACGCTATGGAAGGCCCTCGAATCACGAAAAATCTTAGGAGAGAAGAATCAAGAGAACAACATAATTATACTCACAAGATTCATCAATAAAATTATTCTTTTTTTTTCTTATATTTATTTTGCTTGCAGTTAATTTTCAGCACTACGAAAATTTGTTGCGAACAAATTTGGCACGCCCAGTGGGACCAGTTCTGCTCTTCATCTTTTCCTCCTACAAATCAAATCAAGTACTGCAATGAATTTTGAAAAGACCAATAATGTCTCATGCGAGAACTCTACTACTGCCACATCGAATGAGCTCAGTCGTGTCGGCCCACTCACTCGACGCAAGTTTAAGACTAGTGGTTGGGATGTATCTAAATATTTCACCTCTCTGGAGAAGGAGAAAAAGAGAAAATCTGATATGATGGCTGGAACTGCATCCCTTGGGGGCAACCAGACATCTGTGTTATGTGATGAACTCTCTCGAGCCGGCGTCAATTTTAGTGAATCTGAATATTCGACGAATTCTCCAGTTTCAACAGAGGTCAATGCCTTGTTGCCGATGTAGCAGATATGGATGAGAAGTTCGCAATGATGGAACAAACCATTGAAGTTTTGAAGAAATCTGTTGAGGATAAAGATCTTCAAATAGCTCAACTCATGGACAAATTGGAATCCTTCGCACCTGGAGAGTCAAGCCATGTCCCCGCTTTTCCACCTGGTTTTGCTCCACAAGACAAGGATGTCGAAGAGTTATTTCCCAAGTCCAAATCGCAGAAGGAGAAACATTCTGCTTCAATTGCAGCTTTGTCTGTCCAACAGTTGCAAGACATGATAACTAACTCTATTAGGGCTCAATATGGCGGAACACCACAGAGTTCGTTGTATTACTCCAAGCCTTACACAAGACGAATTGATTGTCTGGCCATGCCAACTCATTATCAACCACCAAAGCTGCAGCAATTTGACGGTAAAGGAAACTCGAGGCAACACATTGCCCACTTTGTTAAAACCTGTAGCAACGCTGGAACACATGGTGACCTCTTGGTAAAATAGTTTATTCGTTCTTTGAAAGGGAATGCGTTCGATTGGTATATCGATCTGGAGCATGAATCAATTGATAGTTGGGAGCAACTCAAGAAGGAATTCCTCAATCGGTTTTACAACACTCGACGAACTGTGAGCATGATAGAGTTGACTGGAACTAAGCAATGGAAGGACGAGCCTGTGATGGATTACATAAATCGCTGGAGATCACTGAGTTTGGATTGCAAAGACCGTCTTTCTGAGTTATCGGCCGTGGAAATGTGCATTCAAGGAATGCATTTGGGCCTTCTATACATACTACAAGGAATCAAACCACACACATTTGAAGAACTTGCAACACGGGCGCACGACATGGAGTTGAGCATCGCAAGTCATGGGAAGACATCTCATTTTGCTGATCTTATGAAAGAAAAGAAGGAGTTCAAGAAAGGTATAACCGTAAAGGGCCAGACTAAGGAATCTATGGCAGTGAAAGCAACTTCTGTAAAGGTCACAACCAAGCAAAAGGTGAAGGAAGATGAAACCCCGAGGCAATACCCAAGGGAAGAACAACGTCGTCTAACTTTGAAAGAGTTAGAAGCAAAGGTTTACCCATTTCCAGATTTGGACGTACCTACAATCCTTGATGAATTGCTAGCCAAGAAAATCATTGATCTTCCTGAATCAAAAAGGCCTGATGAAATCAATAAAGTCAACGATCCCAAATACTGTAAGTATCATCGCGTCATTGGCCACTCGACGGAAAAATGCTTTGTCTTGAAGGAGAGAATCATAGCGCTAGTAAGTGAAGGAAAAATCATCATTGACACGGATGAAATGATGGACGCAAATCATGCTTGTGTGGTAGCTGACCAAAAGAACCACTCAAAGTCACAGACTATGTCAAGTACCATCTTATTGCAATTTGGGAGTTGCGAGCCGGTTGAAGTTGGTATTCCAAGAAGAAGTCTTGAAGGATAAATGGAGATAGATGACAACTCAAATGAGAATGAGGATGACGGCTGGACCTTGGTTTCTCATAAGAAACAAAGATGCCAAACGGTTCCGAGGATACAACTTTCTAAGCCAAAAGTAGTGAGGAGTAATGTGGATCGGCTACGACCATCAAAAATTGTTAAGTACGGTACTAGCAAGAAGGCTGGCAGTTTTTTATCACAGAAGGTCCGAAGGCCTATCACATTGCAGGACTTCTTTCCGCAAAAATTCCTTCAAGATAGTCAAATTAGTGCGACACATGTAGTTTCTAGCATAGAGGAAATAAAGAAAAGCAAAGACGACCCTCGTCCGACAATGGCACGGGAACATAATACTAATATAGAAGTCGCATCTTGTTAAGCCGTACTTTCCTTCGCAGATGATGACTTGTTGTTAGGGTCTAAACTGCATAACAGGCCTTTGTTTGTTATAGGAGCTATTCAAGAACAACAGCTCAATCACATACTGATCGATGATGGTTCAGCAGTTAACATCATGCCGAAGACAGTGCTCAAAAGGCTCAGGATCTCTGTTGATGAACTATCCAAAAGTAATATAACAATCCAAGGTTTCAATCAAGAAGGACAACGAGCCATGGGAAAGATTCGTGTAGGGTTGGCCATCGAAAACATGAAATCAAACATTTTGGTTCATGTTATAGATGCCAAAACATCCTACAACTTGCTTCTTGGACGCCCCTGGATACATGAAAATGGAGTGGTGTCATCTACTTTGCATCAATGTATGAAGTATATGAAGGATGGTGAAGTGATTCAAATTGATGCAGATGTCAATCCTTTCACTGAGACAGAGTCATACTTTGCAGACGCGAAATTTTACTTTGATTCTTGTGAATTAGATATAGAGAAGCCAACAACAGCCAACACGAATGATGTTGATTCAAAAGAAGATTTAGAAGTTCAACAGGCTTTTGTTAAGATGTCTAGGGAAAAAACTGAAAAAATTTCCATCAAGCTTTCATCATCCCAAGGAGACATGCAAACATAGACGAATAAAAAGCTTCCAGTTTTTTGCTACATTTTGCGTGAGCGTCGAAAAGAGGGGCAACCCTTGCTAGAAGCATGTGCTCAACGAGTTCAACCTCCAAGGAAAGAAATGAGCCACAAAGTATTCCAAGATTTAAGGGAGAATATGACTGTTCCGGTTGTACAAATTCCGTCTGTTACTCCCGAGTCTTCAAAAACTGATACTTTAGTTGATGGGATAAAAGGACACTTTGATCAAAAGGCCTTCACACTGCTTGAAAAATCAGGTTATGATTTCTCTAATCCGGCAAGGCTAGGAGAACTCAAAGATGAAGTCATTGGTTTAAAGCTACATGGACTTACGGCTGAAAACAACACTCAACTTCGTCTGGAAGAGTTAGAGGCATTGGATGAGAAAAGACTGGAAGCACAACAAAAGTTGGAATGCTATCAAGCTCGACTAGCTAGAGCTTTCAACAAGAAAGTGCGGCCACGATCCTTGCAAGTGGGAGACTTGGTCTTAGCTGTTCGGAGACCCATAATTCTCAACAGACGCATGGGCGACAAGTTCACATCGAAATGGGATAGGCCATATATTGTAAAGGAAGCATATTCAAATGGTGCATACAAAATCGTTGATAAAGATGGCGTAAGAGTTGGTCCCATCGACGGAAAATTCCTGAAACAGTACTTCCCATGAAGGTCACCTACGCTCCTTAAGGTACGAGCATAAACTGCATGTCACTCCTGGCCCGCATGAGTCTAAACTATGTACGGCTCTACCAAAAAAAAAAAAAAAAGAGAAAAAATTTAACTCATTCCCCTGAACTACGTTATGACTTGATCCTCTTCCCTGAGGTACGTAGGCAGATTAGAGTATTTTTACTCTAAGTTCAGTCATATGAGTAAAAAAAAAAAAAAAGAAGTAAAAAGAGGGGGGAGGGTGTGTTTCATTACTTGTATACGACAACAGCACCTTGGAGTGACATAAATATAATGTGAATCAGATGTTCCTTAGCCTAGTTTGCCACATACGTGCAAAGGTGAAGAGGCAAGCAAGGCAGAGTCGACTTTGATGACATATCTGTTCAAATCCGTTAAGGTGTTGACCATAAGTTTTACCTATGTTTTAGTTCCTAGTGTTCTCTTCGCAGCGGAAAAGGCGGCTTGCAATTTGAAGGCTCCTACGTGGAGTTATGAATTTTCTACCATAGCCGCTCAAAGCTGCGAAATTGGATAGATTCATTGTTAACTTCAAAAATTGATTCCTATTAATCGAAAAGGAGTTTGATTTTTGATTTTTGGATACATATTCTCAATAAGGCCCAAAGTTTATTCATGGATAGGGTCAAATTAAATCTATTGTGTCCATTCAAAAAAAAAAAGGAGGAGACGAAATGATAGTCAAATTTCAAGGGAAACAGTTTATATGAAAGCCAAGGATCACTTTTATTGCACCATAAAAGAAATATCATGACATCATGATAAGCAATAATTAAAAAAAAAATAAAAAAATCCTAAGCAGATATCTAAACTATGGAAAAGGTTGAAATCCCAGAATTTGTTGACGACTCGTCTCAACCGCCTCTTCCAATTTGGACAGTTTCTCTACTTCGTCTTCAGATAATGGATGTTTCTCTCCAATTGCATGAATCTCACCTTCGAAAGTGATAATCTTCTCTTGACTTTTAGACAACAATTCTTTCTGTTCCTTTATGCGTGAAATGGTCTTCTCCCTCTTCACAGACAAGCGCTTCAGTTCTTCGTCAAGCTTCACAAGATTCGATTGAAGATCCTCCATGTGCCCCCTCACCTTCACAGCTTCCTCTTTTGCATTGACTAGACATTGCTGCACCTCGGAGAGTAATTTTTGATGGCATTCTTTAGTCATTTTCTGGGATGAAGATAATTTTATGGCGTCATACTCTTCATACGTCTTTAAAAAAGTCTTAACAGAGTCTTCCAGAATAGAGGTATTGATGTCGTTAATCTCTTTGAGTTCCTTCATAATCATGTTAACATCCTTTTTCAACATTAAAAAGTTGTCTGAAGAATCGACGGAGAATATCGTTAGCCATTCATGTAATGCACCACATATCTGAAGAATGTAAGACTTTTTGAAAGTAGAAATTGTCTCTTGTGGTTCAAAATTTGGGGCATCAAATGGCGACGAAGGTACATGAACTTTAGGCAATTTAATTTGTGCAGCCGCAACTTCTATTTTATTTCCCAAAGCTTCTGTGAGAGGAGGAGAAGATATATCAAGGCAACTTGGACTGGTAACACCATCAAAAATGCCACTAAATGTATCGACAGCCGCGTCTTTGAGACCCAACTTAAAAAAAAAAAAAAATAGAGAAAAAGAAGAAGTTAGTATGGTGTTTTAAAAAAATAATAATAATAATAATAATAAAAAAAGGGCCATGAAATAAAAAAAAAAAAAAGGAAAGAAACCTTACTTGTTCTGCGAGTTCAGGCAACGGCATGGTGGAGCTAGGATCATCAACAAAAAATGTCTCATTATCTATAGAAGCAGCGTCCAAATCAGCAAACTCGCTACGTTGGTCTTTTACCTTCCTTTTCTTGCATTTCCAGTGATGGTCTTGATCTACCTCACCTTCCATTGAGCTAGTATCACCATTGGCATCTACAACCTCATCAGCCAGGAGGATAGTCGAAACCTTACCTTTGATGAGTACTTTGGTTGGCATCTGTCCGCTATTGTTCTCAAGCGAAGTAGAATTATCTTTTCTCTTGCGAGTGTTGTCCGACGCCATGGAAGGAGTGATACTCAATTTCGATGCAGGAGGCCTATATCCTTTTCCAGTTTTCACTAACATACCCTTTGAAGTCAAAGACTTAGAAGGCAGCCTTTGACTTAATAAGGGAAGAAGAGGAAGACTTGTTTTGATCTGGCGGCCGAGAGAGAACTTTTAAGATAATTTTATTCTGACCAGCAGGGTTTGTTCGACCAGTTGACCACCAATCCGAATACCTGCGGGTCATTAGAGGCCTATCAGGACGTGGTGGTACATTAATTGTTGAAGAACTACTAAGGCGAGTGCAAGAATCCCAAAGTTGTGCTAATTCTTTTAATGTGCCATCATATGGTCGCTTGATGAAGTTACCAGGGAGGTCTTGGACAAATCCAAACTGTCGACTAAATCTATGGGGACTATAAGGCTCCATAACAAGGTGATCATCACACCTGACAGTGACGTAACTCGAACGGAGGCTGATGAAATAATCGTTCCAAGAGCTAGACAATTCACCGTTATCTGCTATAAACAACTCTTTACATTGTATCATGGCCAACTTGGGGAGCTTGCAGATATCCACGTCCTAAAATAATCGTCTTGCACCTGAAAGATCAAAGTTTTTAGCCATCCTTTCTCCAGCAATCTTGCACATACGAGCGCCATTGTAATGACGTGCTTGATAGTAAGTGTTGAAGTACTCTCCAATCCATCCATAGACATATTGTATGGGAAAAATTATGTCGCTTGCACTTAAGTTTGCTGAAGTTGAGATCTCTTTTAAGCCTCTGTAGATACTCGCCAAAACGGGGATCGCTAGTGCAAACCTCTCCCCATGAGCCATTAGACTTGCAATCTTAAAGATGCTAGGACGTATGTTGTCAAGTTTCTTAGTTGGAAGAACAAACTTACAAATCCAGCAAGCAAGAAAGGCAGCCAGATTCATCTCCTCTCTAAGAGACCCTTCCACGCCTAACTCGACAAAAGGAGCGTTCTCTTCTTCAGTCCGCGGTAAAAATGACATATCAATATAGCCGCCAGGATTGTGACTTGACTTTGGTTTAGCTCGCTGTTTAGACCCCCGTGGTGGAGGTTCCTTGTACCTGTCTGGTCCTTTGAACCAAAAATTTACCCAATCATAAACAGAAACCTCCTGAGACGCACCATCTAAAAGTCGATAGAATGCTGAAAATAAGTAGGCACAAGTTTCAGGCAAAAATGGCTTCCCTTGTTGGTCTGCTTGGGTCAATTCTTGGGCCGAAGGGACAACTTCGTCAAAGAAAGCTTCGTGTACTGTAAGGCCCCCAATCATACGCATGTCCCACAATGAAATAGAGAGCTCACCAATGCCAACACACATTGTGTTAGTCGATGAATGCCAGAGTTCACAAAAGGCCTGCAAAATATTCTCGTTGATGTCGTACGTAAATAAAGAGGTAAGAACGGCGTCGTAAACTTTAGTTTGTTCCAGCACCTCCTTGCTACGGCTGAGGACATCCTCCGCCCATTCCCAGTAGCAGGTAGTGTAACAAAACTCACCAAAGCCTGATTGAGGATAATTCCATGTGGCATGACCTTTATACGAGCCTTTGGGATACGTAGCTGCAGGTTCCTTGTCATGAGTAGATGATTACAGCATAAAACCAGTGGTGTTAATGACCTGGTTGAAGTCAAGAATGTCAATTTCTTCTTTTGTCGACCATTTGGATAGATGAAGAGACTTGTCAGGTGATCCTCTATCAAGCAGGAAGGCGCCAATGACCGGAAGGTGAACCTTCAAGGCAAGGACTCTAGCAGGTGAGTCACGTTCGTTGTTTACCATCTCAAGTTGAGGATACGGCGTCGTACAATCACGGAATTTCACCATACTTGCGAAGAACAGAAGTTATATTCTACCAAAGGAATCAAATTAAAAGAAGTTCATGAAATCTGATTAAGAAGAAAAAAAAAAAAAAAGAATCACCAGATTTAGGCTACGACTTCAAAAAATTACCTGAGAAATTTTGGAAGTCCTCTGAGGGTGGTTTTCACATATGATGTAGATCTGCGAGTCTACTTTCCAACGCAAGAAACCACTCCTGATTTTGATGCTCCTAAGCCAGTGAGTCAAGAGTCAAAGGCTGATTTTGGGGGAATAACTGGGAAAATTTAGGCACAATCTGATCGTTTTCTTCATGTGTGACGTAGATTTATGAGTCTACTTTCCAAAACAAAAAACCACTCCTGATTTTGATGCTCCTAAGTCGAGATACGGAATTTACCGAGATGCTGCGCAATGCTAATAAAACCAGCGAATCAAGAGTTGAAGGCTGATTTCGGAGGATTAACTGGGACAATTTAGGCACAATATGATCGTGGTCTCCGCTTGGGACGTATATTTACGAGTCTACTTTCCAACGCAAAAAGCCGCTCCTGATTTCGATATTTCTAAGTCAAGATACGAGACTTTTCGTGAGGCTGCGCAAAATAGGAAAAAGTGACGAACCAGAACTGAAAGGATGGTTTCAGAAGGATAACTGAGCAAATCCAGACACAATCCAGGGAAAGCCTATTACGAAAATTGTTGTGATGAAAAACCTTTGGTCATCCCTCCTATTTATAAGCATTGCCGATAAAGAATTTGTCTTTTGGTAGAAGAAGGATAAGAGTTCCTCATAAAATAGAGCTCTTTTCCTGAGAATCCCAATCACAATTGAAGAAAGTATTCCCATTGGAACGAAACAAAGAAAAAAAAAAAAAAAAAAAAAGGTCAGTGACTAACCCAAAACATGCATGTTGTGGAGTCTCCAGGATCATCCTTCGACCCAGAGGTAACAAATTCACCCTAATTTGAGATTGGCAAATTAATCCTAATATTACATTGAGTAGGATTATCAATTTGTATCAAAAAGGGATTCCTAGGAGAGCTTTGTCCAAGCGTAAATGATGGAGTTAAGTATATTGTCTTGTATGGAATGCATAAATAGTTGTTCTACATTTGAAAGTTGATTTCTTCGCAAAGGAAGTAATCAAAGTTATTTGGAAATCGAAATGGTGAATAAGCCACACTTCACAACAAGTGTGAAAGCACACGTGAAAAAAAAATATAATGTGTCGGTCCTTCGGATACTTCAAACCTTGTCTCATTTCAATAAATCTCCACTTGAACAAGATTTGAAGTAGGGGGCATCTGTAGACACATAAATTTTATTGGATCAAATTCATACAAAATTTGAATTGAATCCATATTTGTTTGGGCTGAAATTAGTTTGGACTTTACCAAATTAATAAGTCCATTAAATTCAATTCAAGGTCCATCTTGAAGCCCAAACTCATGCCACGTGTCAAGTGATGTGGCATCCCAGTCAAATTAAAGACCAACAAGACAAGGCCACACGTTCAAATACGTGGCAAGCCAAGTCAAGTTCAACAACCAATGAAACATCGCCAAGTGTCCCAAATGACATGTTTTTGGCCAATCACAAGCAATCTTATCACATAGCATTTGTGATAAGCTTGAGAACTTGATGGACCAATGAGAATGAGGCAGAAGAGGTTATTTACACTTGGACTGCCTACCCCCTACAACTATAAATAGGAGGGGTTACATAATTTTCTGGTCATTCAGTAAGCATTGGAGAAAGCGACAACCTCAACTACACAGCTCTTCAAAGGAGTAGTCAATGGAGTTCTTCCCGGAGATCAATTCAAAACGACGAAGCGTTGCACGACGTCCCCGGAGATCAAACACATCTCAAGGAGGTCTGAATCATCCTACATTCGAGGAACACGCTACGGAATGCCCTCGAATCACGAAAAATCTTAGGAGAGAAGAATCAAGAGAACAACAGAATTGTACTCACAAGATTCATCAATAAAATTATCTTTTTTTTTTCTTATATTTATTTTGCTTGCAGTTAATTTTCAGCACTACGAAAATTTGTTGCGAACAATAAGCAAACCCTTGTTCTCTTCTGATTTTCTGAGCCTCTCCAGTACTTCAAATTTGGCGACACCTTGAAATGTTGATTCCTCCTATTCGGACAAAATCCACTTAAAATAAGAGCATACACCACTATCCTAAACAAAAACGACTAATTAGAGTATTTTATTACTTAAACTCCATAAAAAAATGTATATTTTTTTCTAAAAAGGTTACCTTGCCAACAACACAATTGTAGATTTTTTGATTGAAATTCTTATCGATTCGTGATATCTTCAAGATAGCGGGATTACCGCAGTAACAAATGTAAGCCCTTTTGGAGGTTTGAGATGACTGAGACAATGTATGTGTTGAAAGAAAAAAATAGAGGAATAGATGAAGAAACGAATATGGAGGAGTTCAAAAAAATGTCTTCCATTTATATAATTGTGCTGACAGAAAAGTTACCATTGGAGCAGTGTATTTTTTGACCGTTGCAGCTCTAACATAGATCCTGTAAATAGTTTAGCATATATACACTGCATAGTGTGTAATAAATTACTATGATTGATCCTAGATCTTAGTTGTTTATTCTAGACCCTCTCCTTGTACAACGTAAAATGGCACCAAATTAAAATAGTTTATCGTTGGGGCTTGTAATTTGACTATTGCACTCCAATCATAAATGTCATTTTAATAATGTCATTCTTACAAGTAAAAGCATCAATTAGCATACTCCTCTATACTAAACTATTGATATGGTGTACAATTTTCGATGAAGGTCGATACTCGATGTATATTTTAATCTATACTAAACCATTGTCAAGGTGTATACTCTATCGGTCAAATCTATTAAGAAAGGAGTATAATGACTAAAAAATAAAAGTTAAATTAAATGAAATTAAACTCGGTTAATTAACACCATTCAAACATTGTCAAGCTACTTGATTACATCAATTATGAGTCCATGTCAATTTTAGACATGTTAAAGTGAGTATTAGGAAGAGTGATGGTTGTGAGTAATGTTAAGACAAGTAATATTTGAGAACAAGAGTTTTTTCTCAAGGAATAAGTTTGTTCTGAGTGAAGTTGTTCTTACTAATACTCAATGTTAATACTCATTTGAGCACGACTCCAATTATTGTAGACTCTCATATAATGCAATTAAGTTTTTTTACAATGTTTGAATGGTGCTAATACTCATTAATTTATTTTATTTTAATTTTTTCCTTTTCATACTCATAGACCAATCCTTTGTTATATATTCATAGCTTCGATGCTACACTTAAGACTCTTTCATGGCTCGATAAATTTTCTTGTTTCTTATAGATAGGTGTGTCTATGTTATACCGGCATAGACTAAAATAGGGGGAAATTAAATTAAATTCAAGTAAATTAAATTAGCGAGTATTAACACCATTCGAACATTGTAAAACAACTTAATTGCATCATATGAGAATCCACAATAATTGGAGTCGTGATCAAATGAGTATTAGCATTGATCAAATGAGTATTAGTAAGAACCACTTCACTCAGAACAAACTTATGTCTAGAGTAACAACTCTTGTTCTCAAACATTACTTGTCTTAACACCACTCACAATCATCACTCTTCGTAATACTCACTTTAACATGTCTAAAATTGACATGGACTCGTAATTGATGCGATTTAGTTGTTTTGCAATGCTCGAATGATGCTAATTTAATTTAATTTTAATTATTTTTCACTATTTTTGTCACATTCTAGTAATTTAGGAGCATTGCATGTCCTAATACTCACTTTATCATGTCTAAAATTGACATGGACTCACAATTGATGTAATCAAGTGGCTTGACAATATTTGGATGGTGTTAATTACACTACTTTAATTTATTTGATTTAATTTTTCATTTTTTAGTCATTATACTCCTTAATTGATTCAACGGATAGATTATACACCTTTGCAATGGTCTTGAAGAGACCAACACATAAATCTAGGATCAACCCAGTCAGAGGAGTATAATCATTCTCAGTAGTTTAGTATAAATTTGTATGTTAATCGATTATATGGATTTTAGATCCTCTTTATCAAATTAGTCATCTCTGAACTTGTTAATTTGATTGCCATTTTTTTTTGGTATACAGCATTCTAGTCAATTATAAATTATTAGGGTTTAGGCAATATTATCGTTTAGATCTATTATCCAATGTGTAATATCAATGTGCAAAATTTAAAACTCAAACATCCAATAAACTAGAAAATTGGTACATAAATTGAAACTTTTATATTCCCCATAATAGTTCATTGCATTCTACATCAAGAAAGGTAGACAAAAACCAGTTAAAATAGCAAAAAAGAAAGCTTTCATTCCAAAATCATATCAATGAAAGCTACCGCAATGAACTACATTCAAAACAAAATACATAAAAACCTAAACTATGGGAATGGTGGGGGGGAGGGGTTATGAGTGCATCAGGATCCAGGCGGAGCCTCTCTGTTATGGCCCATAGAAATTAGGCCATGCACCGGAGCTCTAACCTCAACCATCATTGGTCAACGTTGAGGCCATTGAACAAGAAGTTAAAGTCGTTCCTCAGTTGGAGAAGGTCGTGGTTCCTAATAGCCTGCACCCTCCTCAGATTTCTTAAGTTGTAAACCCTCTTTGCCATTGTGATTTTAAAATTCTCTTGTTGAGGAAGATGAAGTGTAAAATAGGCCTATACCTCGTTTAAATAGACCAAAGGAGAGTTCTTGCAACCAATGGCTTATCGATGAATGTGTGTGTATGTCAGTCAAGAAGGTGCCATGTAAAAATGAATAGACGCATCAGTCGAGTGGTCGAGTCTTTTTATTTCTACATAAATATCTATGCGTCATGATTACAACTTAGTCGTTTGGTTTGCTTAGGCTAGGGTTTATGAAATATACCACGACTACAGTCTATTATAGATTAATAGTTAATGGCACACAATTTATAATGGACCAGCTGAAGAGTCTAAAATCAGTCAATCACATTCGATGCTAGAAAGAAAGTATAATCGAGTAAAATTAAAGTGGCATTAAAGTTTCAAAACAATACAATGGCTCCAACAAAATAAACATACAGTGGCATCCTATTTAGCCTTTAAGCTACATGTTGTTCTTTTATGGACTGGTTGTTTGCACAAGGAGTATTTGTTCCTCCTCTTGGTCTTCTTGAACGTTTTTGTGCAGCCCTTGACGCGAAACACCTTCCTCCTCCCTAGCGTGGGATCATAGTCAGGTGGAAGAACCTTCATGTCTAAAATTTTGAAGGGCACATTCCACTCTTCCTCCATAGGAACTACATAAATTGGTTCTTGGTATGCAAGGAGGTACGATCCTTTTTCATAGATCGGCGAGGAGTAGTCGTAGATGATTAAGCCATACTCATTGTTGTACTTTAATTGTAAAACTGCCATCCCATGAGGGCATGGTATTTTCTCCAAGTTATAACGTCTATAAGAACATGACCTCTTCAACAGATTGACTTTGGCAGTATGTCCATACCCAATGACAGTGAATTCTTCTTCACTCCCGTTTATGTTGGTAACATGTAAGTCATCACCCTCGGCCATGTTTCCCCTAATAACCTTTTCGGCAGCAGACACAAAAGTAGTAGCGCACTTGCTCACCCTTGTATAATATTCTCAATTTTTTTTGGCAAACCTCCGAGCAATTGAATTGAAGACGGTATACATGGGGTACTCTCTTTCATCACTCAACCTTGAGTTAAGAGACTCGACAATGTTCGTGGTCATTACATTGAACCTGTTGGCCGAAAAGTATGCCCTGCTCCACTTGTCGAATCCAACTCCATGCTTGAGGAAGGTTGTTGTCTCGGGGCATTTGTCTTGGAACTCCGTGAAGTGATCGATAAACTCCTCCAAACAGTATGCATTAGCCGCGTTGTATTACACATGGAGATAAGTCGAACAGTGGTAATTTTCCCATATATTTTTGCCAAGATGCCTCGTACAAAGTCCGTGGTGGGTATGCAATCCCGTTAGTATGCTTTTGTGTTGGTCTGAGATGATACATAGGTATGGTTCATCGACCGTAATAGACCCCATCTTCTCAAATAAGAAGCTTCAAGATGCATCGTTCTCCTTGTCCACCATACAATATGCAATGGGGTAGATATGATTCTCCGTGTCTTGTGAGACGACGGACATCAAAACTCCCTTGTACTTGCTATAAAGATGTGTGCCATCAACCGCGATAACCTTCCTCCTATGGGCATATCCACGGATGGAAGCCCCGAAGGTGATAAAGTAGTATTTGAATTTGTTTGAATCCTTCTCGACCATGAGGGTGCTTACAAAACCAAAGTTGAGGGATTCGAACATGTATGAAAAAGTACGCAAAACAGCATACATGTGCTCTGGTGTCCCTCGAATTAAGTTCTTGGCGATGACTCCTCTATACCAATATTTCTAATAACCCAGGCTGCAATGGAGCTCCCTAAAGACGATCCTCTCGATCTCTCTTGGGGTTGGCCCTTTGTTGTCAATAAACTGGTTCATACAAACAGAGGAAGTGACGTCGGCAATGAGGTTCTTATGGTTGCCCATGATATGTTCAACACCATAAGTGTGCTCACCGACATACTTGTAGATGCAAAACCTATTCGTGCTTTTATATATACTCGCCCGCACCATCCACTTATAAGAAGAATGGACACACTTCAACTTGTAGAATCTTTTGCAAGTCTTAATCGTAGTAAAATGGAAATACTTCTTCACCGAGGCCTTCAGCACTAACAACTTCAGCAATTTCTTGTTTGGGAATGTTTGTCCAATATAAAAATTAGTTTCGTCATAGAAGGAGTGGTTGGATTGCCCCTCGCCACCACCATCACACTCTTCTTCTTCTTATTCGACATTTGGACGATCTTCCACGTCCATATTCATTGTACGATCACCCACCATTCCTCATCTTCCATAGAATTATCATCGACAAACGGGGCCGGTGGTAGGGGTGAGCCAGATGGTGAAGCCTCCTCCCGAGGCTTTTCGACTACACTAACTCTCAAAATAGGCCTAGAATCATCGAGGCCAAGAACGAGCATGTAGAATCCAATGTGCCGATCATCTTTATGAACGTTGGATGTATTTTGCCCTTCCCATTTATTAAATAGCTAATGACCAAGTCGTGTGGATCACAACTTAAGTCCCTGCTATCCATTATGCTTGCAACCATGTAGTCGTATGAACCATTGCGACGAAGGGCGACGAGAACTGTCTCCTTTCTTACTGATTTCCAATTCCAATATTTGGGGGTCTCGTCCCAATGACCCATGATATCAACATCAAAAACAACAATTTCTGCAATAGACATTGTAGACCTTGATGATAATCTAGATTACACCAACTCAGTGGTTTATAGCCCTAGACTTCCTAGACTACTAGAGGACTGACGAGATCTCCGTACAATTTTCTAAAGATCGGACCTAGTCAATTTTCCAGCAACAAATAGAACAATGGAGCTGATTATAGTTGTCGAAGAAGACCCGGGGTGTTGGAATGTGTTGGAATGGGAGTTAACGAAGCTAGAATGTCGAAAAGGAAAGTGGACTACTTTGAAAGCTTTATGGCCAATAATGGAGGAAATAATTAGTAAAGATATGGTTAACAATGGATGAAAATGGGAGGATTATAGCAGTGGTGGTGTAATATTTCGTTGATAGCCGGTAAAATTCACCGGTGAAGCTCCTAAAATCACAAAAAATGGAGCCAAAACAGTGCTGATCGCGGCTCCTGGCTGGAAGCTTCTTGGAGAATTTTCATTTTTTAAAAATAAAATCTGATTTTATAAAATTGTGGAATGGACTGATTTGTATTTTTTAAAAATTGGGGTGTGAGGTGGGGTCAGAGGTTAAATTGTGTATTTTAAAACTTTGGTGCTAGGGTTGTATTTTTTTGAACTCCTTTTAAAAAAGTGTCTCTTTACGTAATTTTTAAAACTTGGTGTCTTAATGTCAAAATAAGTGTTTGAAGTGTCTACTTTGCTAACTTCCCCATATAACTTACCTACCACCGTCACATATATGAGGTACTTTGTTTGTCAATGGATGAAAATCGATTACACCCCCCAACTTTGCTTTAAAAATCAAACACACACACCCTCGACTTTAAATAATAATCATTCTCCCTCCTTTTTCCTATTTAATTTTTTAAAATGCCTACTTTACCCTTGTATTTATATCAACATTTGTTTTTTTAAAAAAAAAAAAAAATTCTTTAGAAACACAATTTTTATTTTTTAATCTATACGACTTATTTTCTATTAAAAGCTAAAAGTTCTTTTTTAGATGAAAAAAGAAAAGTAAAAATATTAGTTGAGTATATAAGTTAATAACGTTCTATAATAAAATAAATGAGCAAAATAATAAAAATTAATTTTATTAAAAATCAAAACTCTAATATCTATTTATACATGAAAATAATAGGTAATTATAATTTTATAAATATATTTCAATGCATGTAATACAAAAATGATTAATAGCCGAGGGTCTTTCAGAAACATCCTCTTCACCTCCCCGAGGTAGTGGTAAGGTTCGCATACACACTACCCTCACCAGATCTCACTTATGGAATTTCACTAGGTATAGTATTGTTGTAGATGTATATTTATAACAAATCAAATGGTTATTGTTAATGAATTTTAAATTATAATTTAGAAAATAATTCATTATTGACAATCAAAACTCGTTTAGCTAGACATTAGAGAATAAGTGAGAATTAAAACATGCATCTATATAAATAATTACGTACATACATACTTAATACATATAATATAAAAAATTTGTATTATAAAAAATAACATTAGATTTTGTAATTAATTTATAAAAGAATTATTTTACTAATAATATTAATGAATTTAAATTAAAAAAGGTAAATACCTAGGTTATGAAAAATAAATATATATTATATAAAAAATATTATATAAATAGCAGATTGAAAATGTTAAGGGTAAAATAGACATTATATAGGAAAAAGGGGGGAGAATAATTATTATTCAATGTTGAAGGGGGTGTTTGATTTTTAAAGCGAAGTTGGGGGTGTAAACGATTTTCAACCGTTTGTCAATGCTTAAACAAACGGGGAAACATTATTTAATGTTTTTGCATCTAATTTCTAAGGTTTGCATTCACTCTATTGAGCACTAGAACGTACCACATCTTGAGTGATACTTGTCAAAATTAACTTTAATTTTTGGACCCAAAAGATATTTTAATTTATTTAGTTTTCTTCTCAAATAAGGTTTAACAAATAGTTTTTAGAAGTTGTTTATTTTTGTGAATATTAGGAACGTTGGCCTACTCAATCAATTTGATCATTGAAGTAATTAGAGCATAATACTTAAATTGGGAGGGGATAATTTCTTTAATTGGAAAATCGATCGATTAACTATAATCTATAGTAAAATGATGTATTATCACTTCGATATGTAATTTGCAACAATAACAACAATAATATATCTAGTGTAGTCCTACAAGTAAAATTTAGGGAGGGTGGTATGAGACTGTTTTTTATAGATCCCCAGTTCAAGTAACGCATATAAAAATTAAATATGTAAAACAAATACAATAGTGAAGATTTAAAAAAAAAAAATTAAAAAAATACAATAGTGAAGAATCCATACTGAAAACATTAATGGAGAAAAGAATAGTAGGAACAACAAATAATATGATAACTGAAGTCGAGAAGACAATGAGATTGAATAATATGATAATAGGAGAGTAATAAAAATACTATTGATATCAAAAAATTAGGGAACACTCGACTACCTACGAACCTTCTATCTAAATCCCTGCCCTCCAAATCTTCCTATCTACTCGATAACCTGCAGGTGTATCACGTCTAGTCTAATCACCTCTTCTCAATACTTCTTCGACCTACCTCTACCTCTCATCGTATCCACTATAGTCAACCTCTCACACCTCCCCACTGAGGTGTCTACGCATCTCCTCTTTATATGTCCAAATCGTGCATCTCAATCTCATTTTTCAAATATTGTCCACCACAGAGATTACTCTCATTTTATCCTGGATATTTTCATTCCTAATCTTATCTTTTCTAGTATATCCACATATCCATACTATAAATAGTGAATGTGAGTAATTAATTGGGATAATTATGGTGCATATATCCATTCAGCCATCTAATTTATCAGATTTGGCACTACTACTTCTATATTACCATTTATTCATATTTTTGTAAAACCCTAATCCCCAAATCACATTCCCTTCTTTTTTAACTCTATCCCCTTGTGAGGCGGCTGAGAATCGCCGTCACAAACCACCATTATACCCTAATATATAACATTGTATATTGTATGAGGATATATATGCAATATATATGTAATGTATAATAGTACATAAGGAAGTATACACACGTTTATACTTTATTTATAATTATCAATTAAATATATTTATGTATAGTGTATATGTAACGTATAATAATGTATAAGGATCTATATGTAATATATACGTAAGGTATAGTAATGTATAAAAGTGTATATACTCTTTTATACATCACGTTATACATATTTTAAAAATGAAAAATAGAAAAATGAAACGGTTCTATGGTAGCTCGGGGAAGAAGGCTAAAAGAATACCACTATCTTCATTTCAATTTGTTTGTATGGTTTTGAGTTGACACATAGTTTAAAAAAGTAAAGAAGATTCTTTAATCTTGTGGTCTTAAACTAAAATATAGATTGTATCAAAATTTCGTTTAATCTTATGTCTTAAACATGTCATGTCATATCGGATTAAAGAGTTACAAAAAGAAAAATCAATACTCTTTACAGACTAAAAAGAAAAGTAAGACAAACAAATTGAAATAAAGAAAGTATCAAAATAAATTTGATTTCATGAAATTTAATGTAAATATATGCTGACTATTCTAGATATAAAAATTTTGTTTGGGCGGTACATATGAGTAACTATCCCCTAACTAATTTCTTTTACGGGAAATAGTCAAAACTACCCCTGAACTATATGAAATGGAGGAAAAATACCATCCGTTTGTTTTTTGGCTCAAAAATACCCCTCAGTTTATTTTTTGGCTCAAAAATACCTCTCACTCTAACAGAGTGCCACCAAGCACACCACGTGGAAAAAAATTATCATATGACTAGTCCACATCAGTGTCTCATTTATTGAAAAGGATCAAAACTACCCCTGAACTATTCAAAATGGAGCAAAATACCCCTCTATTTATTTGTTGGCTCAAAAATACTCCTTAATTTGTTTTTGACTCAAAAATACCCCTCACATTAACGAAGTGTCACCAAGCACACCACGTAAAAAAAAATTGTCACATGGTCAGTCCACGTCAGCGTCCCATTTAACACCCAGTCAACCCACTTAACCATCCAACTTAACAACCCAATATCCGTACCCGATCCGTCTTCAAAAATCCGACCCGTCCTCATAAGTAAAAGGTAAAGATAGATTCACCCTTCATTTCACTAGAACTCAAAAAAAAAAAAAATCGATGCAAACTAGAAATTCTGAGAGAAAAGAAAGCTCTTAGTACATGGGTTGAAACTCGACCCGTCTTTATCACGTAAAAGAATATGGGAGAGTTCTACCCATATACTAAGGACTTTCTTTTTCTTCAGAATCCCTAGTCTGCATCGATTTTTTTTGGGAAAGTTTAAGTGAAATGAAGAGTGGATCTAGATCTTTATGCTTTACTTACGAAGACGACTCAGATTTTTTGAAGACGGATCGGGTACATATATTAAATGGGTTGTTAAATTGGATGGTTAAGTGGGTCGGCGGACTATTAAATGGGTTTGGTATTAAATGGGATGCTGACATGGATTGACCATGTGATAATTTTTTTTCACATGGTGTACTTGGTAGCACTCCGTTAAAGTGAGGGATATTTGTGAGTCAAAAAATAAATGGAGGGATACTTTTTAGCTAAAAAAATAAAATGAGAGTATTTTTTCTCCATTTTGAATAGTCCAGGGATAGTTTTGGCCCTTTTCCGTAAATGGAATGCAGACGTGGACTGACCATGTGATAAAAATTTTTTCACGTAGTGTGATTAGTGGTATTTTGTTAAAGTGAAGGGGTATTTGTGAGCCAAAAAATAAATTGAGGAGTATTTTTAAGTCAAAATACAAATGGAGGATATTTTTTAGCTAAAAAATAAATAAAGAATATTTTTTCTTCATTTTAAATAATTCAGGAATACTTTTGATCCTTTTCCGTTTCTTTTATTGATGGAATTAGTCATTAGTGGATCGAGTTTTCAACTTACCCATTTCAGAAAAGGACTAGAAGACCATTGATTGGATTGGCAAGAATAAATCACAGTCAACTACAGCTAGCTGATAGCTACACCCCATTTTTATTTTTTTTTAATACCTAACGAACAAGAATTTATATGATTATTAGCATAAACTTCTCCAAATAAAATATATGTTGCCGCCGTGATTCTCGGTACACATCCCTCCTCCCTTTGTTGGACAATTATTCTTTTTGTTAAAAAATAAATAAAAATAAAGACTATTACAACAAATTGACTAATTAAACTCATGTTTTTATAATCAATTCGATTCCCCGATTAAATCAGGCACAAAGCCTACGAAAAGTTCACTTGAATTTAAAAAAAGGGTGCTTGAATTTATCCATGATTTGTTTGTTTAATTTATTCCTTATCCCTAAAATCCTATTTCTTAATTCTAATTCATTTTAAATCCACCCAAAATAGGATTTGTTTAATTTCTATTTAAATATGTTATATATATAATGTCATTTTTTCCCCTTCCTTGAAAGGGTAAGACATAGGTACTTGGTTCGCTCTATTTCATTATCTCCCCATGAATCGTGTGTTTGTAACAACAGGGACAAAAAAAAATTCAATTTTAATTGATTAGGCATATTGTGCCGGTTCTATTGAATAATATATCTGGAAATACCTCTTGATATTTTATCAACACTGTTTCAGACACAACTAGTATATTCTAAAATCACCGTTATTCAGACATCTTTTTCCTTGGCCATGAACCTCCTTTGAATTTTTGATTGACTCAACTCCTCTATTTTCGATTCAGAATGAAGAAAGAATAAAATAGAAGTTACTAACTTGAAATTCATTTCTAAAAGTAGTAATAGTAAAGCAAAGTCATAGTAAAATACAATGATTTTTCTAAAATATATTGCAAATTGAAGTAATCATTTAAATATCTTGTATAATACTCTTGCCCTAGACCCCCATTTTCTATTCTACCCCCATTTCTCTATGATTAATATTCAGTTAATTCGAACTTGAGCCCAAATATTGAGTCCACTTTTTTTATTCTTTCTCTTTCCTCCCTTATTCTAAAAAGGTAAAAAAGAGAAAATAGGGGGAGAAGGATTCATCACCTATATTTGATTGGATCTCTAATTTTCTTCATTCCTTTTCATGCTAATAACTAGATTAAAAAAAAAAAGGAAAATGTCAACGCATCTGGTAAAAATGATTAATCTCTATCAATAAACATGCTAAAGCCTCGAACCATAGCGTATTTAGTATTGGTGCCACAAAAAGATATGTTTTTAGATCTCGCATTGAAAAACCTCATTCTTTAATATTATTTGTTGGAATAAAAAAAAATAAAGACCCTTTTACTGTGAGAGGAAATTTCGAGAAAGTTAACAACATGATCAAATTTGGATTATTAGTGCAAAAAGTAAGGGAAGAAACATTTTCAATATGTCATGCAAATATAAAATGGATAGCAATAGACTAACACAATAGTGTATAGGCGATGGGAAGTTGCTATGCAGTAACTGATTCAAAATTCTGTAATTTAACTATAATATTAGAGACAATTGAACTTTGGTCCCTCTGTTATAGGTGAAATCTGATTTTGACCTGTAATATATAATTAAGTATATTTAGCCTTCAATTAACTAAAATGTCTATCATTGATCCCTTAATGCATGAAATATATGATACTTAAACTATTTTAGAATTAAATTAACCTCAATTTAATATAGAGTAACAATATAAATCTTTACATAAAATATATCGATAATTGAATAATTTAACTCTTAAATTTGTGAAGATTCACATAGGAATAAAAAATGCACATATTAATTAACTGAAGGTTAATTGTGTTAGAAATCACAATGATAAAAATTAGATTTTATTAATATTTGAGGGACTAAAAGTGCTACCTTTTTTTAATGCTAATAAAGAGTCAGCCAAATTTCTCACCTTAAACTACTAAAAAAGTAACTATTTTCCCACTAAAAGTTGTTCAGTGACTATTTTCGCAGATATTTTGATTAAATTAATGGGAAAAAAAAATATAATAGTGTAAAAAATAGGAAGCTTCTCAGTGTTTCAGTGAGAATATGTTTCTCACCATGCGTTTTTCCAATGAACTGTTTCGATGGGAAATGTGTAAAAAAAATCGTGTTTCATAACACAAATTTTTCATGAAATGCAGTAAAAAAAAAAAACTCTATTTCTAGTAGTGTTACATTGCGGTTGGTAGAAAGTCTATCTGCGAGACATCTAATAGTTTTTAACTTGATCGTCTAATCACAAATCTAAGCTTAGCTTGGTCCTGGCAATTGCCTCACTTTTGTTTATTTATTTTATTTTATTTTATTGATTGCAAGGGCTTGGTTTGTCTTTTGCCAAAACATCTATGTATTGGTCTTCCTACTTGATTAAGTATGACTGTCTCGTTTAATTTATCTTTTAGTTGACATCAAAAGTTGTCAGTACTGAAAAGACCCTACAGATATTACTTACATAAAATTATCTTGAAAAATAGCTCACCGAGACAATGGTGGATATCGTCGATTGGGTTGTCGACATCACTATCGTCGGACTTTTAAGTGAAGACCATGATAAAAACATGTTCAAGACACGTTATGATTTGACAATACATGTTTATGTTTAAACTCTTTAGTTTTCTTTCAAGGAAGGTATTCAACTATTTTGGAGAAAATGTTAAGCGTAGCTAGAAATTGTATACCCTAAAGCATGTTATGCAGTGACCCCAGTTTCCACTTTAGCCTTTAGGTAAAGAATAAGTTGATCCATCGATCTTTGGAGAATACATTGAATATAGTCATATGGTATCTACAAGAAATCCAACAAAATAAAGGAACTAACGATAATCATATATCCTCTTTGGTCTTTGGTGCGTGGATAGTAAAGGATATGGCCTACAACACGAAATGAAGTTGTGCTTGATTGGCCATTCTATACATATACATCTCACTATTATGGTGAGTTATTTGTGGTGCCACACAAATACATATTTGGTTTGGCCTTGAAAGGAAGAGGGACCATTTTTCTTTTTTCATTTTCAGAGTTGGAGACCACAAATTTTTACAACTTAATTAATTAAATAGATATATAGCTTTAAGAAGCCATGCATGGACCTTAACACTAGATCCAAAGACCGACACCACAACATGATGTTGCTCCTTTATTTTCCGGATAACAAGTTGTTGTCTTGCTTTTATTTTTGGATTCATTACTTATCAATCTATATGACTCATACTCGTCTACCTCGTCTAGGATAAAGTTTAATTACTACAACAAATGATCAAAAGTGATCAAGAGAAAAATTCTTCTAAAGATCAACTCAAAGTGTACGTTTGGAGATCAAACACATTGCCAGGAGGTCTAGATCAGTCTATGTTTAAAATAATACATTATTAACGGCCTTCAATCACATAAAAATTTTGGAGAAGAAGAATCAAGGAATTATACACGAAATGTACTCATAATCTTTATAATTAAAATTATTTTTTGTTTATTTTTTTAAGTGCTGTTTATTTTATGTATTTGAAAAAAATTGTTGCAAACAAAAGTAACATAGGAAACAAGACAAGTTACCTCTTTATAATATTTTAGGTATTTCGCAAGTTGAATAAGGGAAGGACGAGTGGATATTCATGAATCGACATGCATTTTTCTGAAGTGCTAAATGTTAAGACTATGGTTTTGACCTCAGTTTTTATTTATTTTGTCTGATTTTGACTTGATGCAGAGTGTAAAAAGGTAAAGAGAACTTCTAAATCTTGTGTTTTAAAATTAAAAATATGTAAAATGTACCAAAATGTCATTTAATTTAGCGATTATAAACATGCCACATGAAAAATTAAGATAAAAAAATTGCCAAAATAGAAAATAAATATTTTTTTTAAATCGACTAAAAATGAAAACGAGACAACAAAATTGAAAGTTGAAACTGAGAGATTATTGATGTGGCCGAGGTTCATTTTGTTTAATAAAGGTGGAGAGTGGACATAATACTAAATGTGATGAAGACCATTTTGCATGAGAAATACAGTAATAATTAATTAGTACGAGAAAAGAATAATTAATCAAGTTGATCATTTGACTGTGAGTCCACTAAATCAAAGTTAAATTCCCTTTGTCTCCAATTGTACGTGCAGCCTGCATTATCCCTTGATGTATTACTTCCCCATTTTAAAATATTTATCGTGTTTTTCATTTACATATCCCGTAAAAAAATTATTTTTCAGGAATAATATTTTAATTATTTTATTTTTATTTATATCTTAAGATATATAATTTTTTTTCATTAAATATTTATTTTATTTATGTGTCATAATTGAGGTACCTGTAATTTTCAAGAATAATTACTACTAAGGGTAAAATGAAAAAAAAAATTAAATAATTTTATCATGTACTTCTAAATTAACAATGTTTTGAGATAAATATTTTTAGTACGAACGACAAATATTTTAAGGTGGAGGAAGTAATTCGCATAATTATTTGATTCATCGAATAAAAATAAGTACCCCTTCATCTAATTTATGTTATGAACTATTATTATGATACTCTATAATATTTGATTAGCTCGAAATTTAAGAATTAACGATAAGAAGACTTTTAAAATTTATTATAAAAAGTGTATGTCATAATATTTGTATATCTATAAATTATTTCATTAATAATGAGATAGAAAGTTTAAAATTAAAATCAAGTATTATTCAGAATAGCTTTTTTTTTTTTAAACAATAGATTAACTTTTTTATATTGTTATCCTAAAGATTTTACCCAATAAGTAAGCCCTGCATGGAACACATCATCTTTAACACTTGTAATATGATATCTTAATTCAAGAGCTCAATACACGATTTTTCTTGCTTTCCATTTCAAGTTCTTCCATATCTTTCTTACATTTTTCTATCTTTTTGCTTCTTTTTTTTTTTTCATTCCTCGGATCTAGTTATTATTAAAATATAAAGAAAACGAATCGAACTTAATTCACTTATCTCTAATCTTACTTTTTCATAAATCTAATTTTACTTGCACTAACACGATTTTTTCGACAACCATGTATAACATATGAAAAAATATTATTAAAAGAAAATGTGGCCTTAATATTTTCACGTTATTCTTATAATATCCACGTGTCAGAAAAAGTACGATGAGAATGTTAAATTTAATGCCTTCCAAAATATGAAAAGGCAAAAATATATAAAAGTACTCCAAACTTAACTCGAATATTTCAATTGTAACTCTTACTTTGCAATAGTTCTGACTTTTTTGGAGGTGAATAAAATTCACAGTGCCAAAAGGGAAAAGTAGTCCATCTCCATATTTTTCCTATATATTAATACACTCTTTGAGTTTGTTGCGTCATTCGATCAAATCCACAGTACGTCTAAAGCACAAAAGAGAAAGGAGACCCAAACACTACGCATGCTTACCACTTTCTTCTCCATTTTGCCTTTATTTTGGCTCATTTTTTTATCAACTTTTGGTGGTAAAGTGTCACTCAATATAATGTTGATGCTGTCACTGATCATGAGTGTTATTAATTTTTCATAAAAAGGTAAAAATATTATCAGTTGGCTAAGATCAAAGGCCAAAACAAAAGAGGCAGTCACTAACTAGTCCCATCTGATAAACAATTAATACTTCAAAGTTAATTTTTTTTTTAATCATAAATTTAGATATGAAATAAAATTTATATATTTACAAACTATATAGAAACTATTATAAGTCACATTAATCAATAATTTAAAATATTTATGTCACGACCTAATATTTGAGTCATGATGGCGTCTACCGTATCCCACCAATAGGCAAGCCAAACCCTAGCCCAGAGCGACAAGCGACGGGCTAACGGGCGAAATCTCAGAAGAACAGAGATGAAGTGGAAGTAACCATACTAAATGTAAAAACAAAACCAATATATATATATATATATATATACACACATACAAAGACTGAGAAGGAAGAGGATAGTATATAAAGTCAAGAACCCCTCCCAAGACCTGGTGAGGTCGGTACAAGAGTCACTACTAGACATACCCAAAATACAAGACAGAAACCAAATATATATAACAAGTACAACAGTCTCGAGAGCAAAAGACTATACAGTAGAGGATGTAGTAGGATCTACCTCGGACGTCAGTAAGCCTACCCTGCTTCGGAATCAGTTCTGAGAAGAGAGTCACGTCAAACTCGCTGGCTAGTGCCCAGATCTACATCGGGGAAAAGGATGCAGAAGTACAATATGAGTATCGGGCAACGGGTACTCAGTAGGCATCATCGGCCGACTGAGCTCAATGTAATATAAGTAGGCTAAAGTGCGAGGGTGCATGCTAGGTCTGGGGTATAAATAATAAATACCTAGGTAACTGTCGAGACATATAGACATACTCAGGAGATAAGTAAATGCGATACTGAAAGTAAATAAATGCGTATGTAAACACACAAGTCAAACATAACCTATTTGGGCCCTTATAAACTCGATAGGCACACAGAAGAAAACAATAACCCAGCCTGGCCTCCATAAACCGATGGGACACACAAGAATAGTAAATGCATAGTCGCCAGTGTCTCAAAGCTGTATTAGTATCTAGTAACCACAATAGCCAACAAGGGTGCACCGGGCTTAAACTGGCACTAATGGATAATAACAAGAGGCCAGACGCCGGAATCGAATCGGACATAGTGGATAATAACAATAGGCCACATATATATCATAACCGCCGGACTCGAACCGAAACTCAGAGAACAACAGTATCGTAACCAAGGTACCCAATACCAGAAATCATAATGTACCACAATCCGGGGCCAGACTCGAACTGGGACACCCAATAGTCAATAACCCAAATCATCATACCTGAATCAATAGCCGGACTCAAACTGAAACTCATCATAGCCAGTAACCATAACAAAGCCAAATGTTACATCATAACCAATAAACGAGGAACATGCTAGTCCCAGGCCGAAGTCGAAATATAGGTAAAAGGGCTAACCCATCATCCGCTACAAGGTAAGTCCCTGGGTCCTCCTAGGTCCATAGTCTACTATCATGCAATATCTAAGTCAGTCCGGGTGTCTAGAGTAGCTCATGGCAAGACGGGTCCCAATTCTAAGCCAAGGCCAGCAATCCCGATCAAGTGCGGTGCTATCAGGGACTAAAAGGATAAACAGGCAAATCGGGTATAATCGGGGTGACTCATTCCCGTCACACACCTAACAGGTCATACTAGGGCTTAACTAAGCCTAAAGATGTCAAAGTTCTGACAAATCGACAAGAGGGATAACGGGGACCACTACCGGATCCCGAAAACCAAGTCTAGTTATACCTGTCTAAGTCTGGACTAAGGTCCAACAATAACATTCCCCAACCAGCAATCAACAACAACAATACTATCCGACCGCAAATAGGTCATCTATGGTGTACCACGAGGATAACGGGCCAAGAATGTGTCTGGATAGCCCTATCCGGCCTAAAAGGCCTAAATCACAGCAAACCACCACCAAGTCTATAATACCACCCCACAACACCAGCACAATAGCATACATATATCACACATAATTCCAATCTAAGTGTAAAGAAAACCTAGCCTATCTGGACGTCGCCGCGAGCCTGCCAAAAGAACCAGCTATACAGGAGCCTTCCCTTTCCGAGAGTCCTCTGATTGTTGCCAAGCTACCAAAATAATAAACTGCATGTCAAAACATGACTATTGATACCCATATTGCATTAGTTCGAAAAATGTCCAAACAGTCCACGTGGGGCCCACTTGCGAAATTGCAAAAACCAAATTGTCACAAAGTCCCAAATTACCCTGTGACCAATAGTCACAACTATGATTGACCAATAACAATGATTGGGTCGTTACAGAAAACCACATATTTACTGAACACATTGAGTCATTGATCTCAACCAAATATACTCTCGGCTCGCATCATGAATGATAATTATTTCTACATGATCTGAAGAAGTTGCAACTAATGTTTGCTTCATTGAACACATGATATAGTTGTGCCTCCATATGTAAACAAATAGCATGTTTGAGATTGAGATTTATGTAGATAAGACAAGTATCCTTCATCTGCATAGCCAATCATTTCTGACTTGGATTCGTTAGAATAAAATAATCTCAAGTCAATGGTTCCCCGAAGATATCTGAATATATGCTTAACACTATTCCAATGTCTTGTTGTTGCGAAACAATTCAATCTTACCAATAATTACTGTAAAAAAATATTCAATCGAGTATTTTCGGCAAGATACATTGGTGCCCTGATTGAACTAATATATGGAGTTTCATCACCAAGAAGCTATTTGTCCTTTTCTTGAGGTGGAAATAAATTTTTATTTATATCAAGCGATCTCAGAGCCATTGGATTACTCAATGAATGTGATTTATCCATGTAAAATTACTTTAAAACCTTTTCAGTGTATGTTGATTGATGGACAAAAATTCCATTTGTCAAATGCTTAACTTGTAGGCCAAGACAAAATTTTGTCTTTCCTAGATCTTTCATTTTAAATTCTTTTTTCAAACACTCAACAACCTTTGAAAGTTCTTTAGCGATGCCAATGATATTCAAGTCATCAACATACACAACTATTATAATAAATTGAGATCCAGACCTTCTTATAGAAACACAAGGGAAAATAAGGTCATTTTTTACCCTTCCTTTAGCAAATATTTGCTAAGACAATTGTACCATATCCGCCCTGATTGTTTCAATTCGTATAAAGATTTCTAAAACTTTGTTGAACAAGTTCTTTGCAAACTTTTATATGTTTCAAGCACTTTGAAAGTTTTTGGTATTTTTATGTAAATATTATTATCCAATGAGCCATACAAATAGGCCGTGACAATATATATTAAGTGCATTTCAAGCTTTTCATGAACTGCCACATTTATTATACACCTAAAGATAATTCCATCCACCACAGGAGAATATGAGTAACAACCCTCATTGTGATTTTTAACTTTTTCTATATTTTGACCATTTTGCCCTTTTTTATAGTTGCTTTATATCATTTATGAGTTGTGGGGATGGTTAGAACAGTTTCCAAACTGTTCGGGAATGATCTATGTGATTTTGAGGTTTTGAGTAAACTTAAAGTGTTATATTTGACTTCGGTCAACATTTTGTGATTCAAACTTTGGATGGTGATTCTGCCAGTTCCATTAGATCTAAAATATCGTTTTTGAGTTAGTAACGTAGTTGGTTTGGATTTTAAGACTTTATTTTGAGTTTTGAGCGTTTAGACAAGAAACTAGTTATTTCAGCCTAAAGGGGTTCCCGGGGGTAACTTGTTGAAAATGACTTCTTTTGGTGATGGTTACATTAAGTCTGAAATATCAAAATTAGCTTAGTAGCATTATTATTTTATTTCTTTGGGGTCCCAAATGAATCCCAAGTGTCCATTTGGAAGATTTTTGATCATTTCCCTTAAGTGAGTTGCTGTCTACTGGTGCTGACCAACTCTTTCTTTACAATCGCGAGGGTTCCTTTGCATTTGCAGAGAAGAATTTTCTTGGGCATCACAAACACGAGGTAATAGCCGCGTTCACCAAGGGTAATTGGGGTTGGGTCGGGTATTTTATTCTTTGCATTCGTGATTAGGCCACCGTGTTCGCCGTAGGTTGATAGCCTTCGTAAACGCAAGAGATTGATCACATTTGTGAATGACTATTCACAAAACAATATAAAAACCCCATTTTTGCAATTCCAACTTTATTTTTATCATTTTTAAATTTTGGGACCTCGGGTTTGGGTGATTTCTAGAGAATTTTTCATCAAGTTTGTTTGGGTAAGTTTTTAAACCTAATTTCTATCATTATCCATTGATTTTATTGCTTAAACATCTTCAAAACTTGGATTTTAAACTTGAAATTTTGGGAATTACTTGGTAAAGTGAGAAAATAGTTTTTCAATAATTTCAAGCTTGATTTCAACTTATTTTTCAATGGGTTTATATATTTAGAACCCTTAAAGTATGGGTAACTTGAATCTTTAATAAAATCTCCAGTTTTGCCCTTTTTATTTCGGGGTCAATTTTCAAAGTGTTTTTTGACCCAAAATGAAAGCGGCTAATATGGATATCACTAGACTCCTATTGATGTGTAGATTATGTTTTTGGTAGATTGGGTTCGTTTTGAGGCTGTATGAAAAGGAAAGGCTTCTTGTTGAGGGGTGTAGACTCGTGTTTTGGCTTTTGAGGTAGGTTATGGCTTAACTTTTTTCAGACTGGGCTAGGTAGTTCACCATTCATGTAAAGCATGCTATGGGTTGAGGATTTTATCGTGAAATTCATCTTTTAAGATCATTATTTTATTTTGTTACTTGTGTGGGGGCTAATGTAAATATTATTATTTACTTGAGAGATTATTATCAATGAGATGCCCGTGCGGGGACTGGTATTGGTCTCGTTTGAGGATTATCTGTCCTTTATTATTATTGTGATTCCCGAGTGAGGGCTTAGATTGATATTATTGATGTCTTACATGACTCTCTACTATTATGTTGTCATACGATGACTTGTATCATGATCTATTGAGATTTGAGGAGACTTGAGCTCATTTATACCATTATTGATTTGATTCATTATATTATGTTGAATTAGTTATGAGCATGTATCCTCATTTATTTCATCTATATTCATGGAGCTGGTACAACTGAGAAACAATATTTTTTGAAAAAAGACACCTTATAAAACTCCTTAATTGAGGATGTGCTGGTAAGATTGATTGATAAGATTGTGATAGTATATGGTTGTCAACCCCCCATGCATCCTGTCCTAGAAGCTTATGCTCGGAAGGTGCATGCGAGGTGAAATTGAGACATAGTATCCTTATCATATCATTACAATGCATCACTTGCATTTCTCTTACGTGTTTTGTATCATGTAATTTAGCCTTTATTTTATGTATATCTATTTTGTAGTTATGTCACGACCCATTTAATGGATCTTGCGGGCACCTACCTAACTCTACCATAGATAGGAGAACCCTTACTACTCAATCACTCATTACATGCAGAAGTAAAAACAATTCTTATTTCAAAACTTCTTTTATTCAGTTAATTCGTACATCCTCAGTTTAATACATTTGATACATAAAAGTAATGTAGAAAATAACCAATAATGAATCCCCAAAAACTAGACTAAACCGGCACAAGAGTACTAGACAAGGAGTAGGGGAATGTATGACACAACATCCATGCAAGATCGAAAAGGCAGGAGCTGTTGGAGAATGATCATCATTACTGCTATAGAAACTCCAACTGACCTGCGACATGGCTAAATCTCTGAAAGGAGAAATAGTAAGTGTATCATTAGTACAACCACATGTACGGGTAGGCATCATTGGCCGACCAGGGTTAGAAAAATATAATTATAATAGCAAATAAAAAAGAAGCCATGACTTTAAGTTAAGTTCCGATACTAATCTCGTTCATACATACTTATTTGTCAACACATAGTCTCCTTGTGACCTACTTGTCATTTAACATTTTCGTATATCTTTTTCCTTAATAAGCCGTTCTACATTTTTTGTTATTTATATTGTATGACTTTGATACTAACCTAGTCCAACTAACTCTACAGGGTTCACTAAATCAACACTTGAGGCCAATGATGGTAATCGGGTCCTTTCATTAGTAAATTCTTATACAATGAAACAGCATGCTCGTAAGATCCTAGGTACATATACTCATAACATATTTAACCAAGACTAACCAGTAGGACCCAACCATCAAACATACTTACCGGTTTCCACAAATAGATAATCACAACATGTGAATAAGAAGTAACACCAAATGCATATGAGGAATAAATATATGCAACATGCACAACTTCTCTTCCCTTCTCATCTCATCAGCATTATCATCATATAGTCAACATCATGATATAACATCGTACTCACCATCATCACTATCAACATCAATATCATCAGTATCATGAACATCATGAGCTCAGCATTATCATCACCATCATCATAACATCAATATCATCATAAGTGGGTACGCAATGCAACCAAAATCACAGACAATGCCTAAAAACAATTACGTTCATTCAATCATAATGTATGTATAAATCTCAGAGGGACTACCCTGCCTCATCACCTCCTCTAACTCACATGTAATTACACTGAATACTCCCACTCCAATTACCTTACTAACTTAGCTTCTATTTTATGCTTATGTCTCATTACATATTAAATACAATGATGGTTTATCAAGGTTACTAAAAATGACCCAATTCAACCTTAGTTCACTACCTTCCCTCTCCTTTTTAACATATTTAATATATACTTTACTTTTATGCACATATATTTGTTCAATGGGTCCTAGTTCCCATAAAATTTGACTAATTATCCACATAGATGTCACACCAATTGGTTACGACAACAAACCCTACAACATTCAAGCCTACCCGAATTATCATAGATTTTGTCCATCCAAACACCATGCCTGAATGCCTAAGACATGGAATCTCTCAACATTACTATCAGTATTACATGCATCAATCCCCAATTGGTGACACTTTTATTCTAGGGAGAGGTCGGTGATAGATCTTTTCTTGCCTTGCTTTATCACCGCACTATGCAATAGGATGTATGTGCCTAGAGAGATTCATAACACTATGGAGGAGTGCGATGTGGCGTACAACCCATTGAGGGGAAGGGGCATACGAGGAGGGAGAAAGAAAAAGAGAAAGATAGGGGAAGAAGGGGAGAGTAACTGAGCTGGTGGGGGAGAGGAGTATGGAACCCCTTTTACTTAGGCTCCAGTATCTCTCAATATTTGGGAGGCCAACCTTGCTTTTGTGGAGGGCTATTTAGAGAGGACTCAGCTGCCCCCTCCTGGGTTGGCTCCTTTGAGATCGACTTCCCCTATATACCCCGCCCGTGCCTATACTGAGCTACATAGTGACATAGATGTAGAGTAAAACAAGCGCTGCTCTTGGAACCATATGCTAGTGAGGATATGGAAGGAGGTACATGTAACACCCCGTACATTTTTGAATCTATGTTATTACCTTAACATTTATGGAATTAATTAAACATGGGATTTTTGAGGTATTAGACACTAAATTTTGGTGGGCTAAAGTAGTCTTGATCCATTGGGCTCAAGTTAAGGCCCAAACAGAAATTAAGTTACAAGACATGGCCCAAAAGGGGGTATTTGACCCATTCTTGTGAGACCAAGTCACCATATTCATTATTGGACCAAGTGTGTGGTTAAGAAGGACCATTAAAGTACTATATAAAGGGCAATAAATCATATTTTTATTCGCACAAAGCCACATGACCTTTTCTAGATATTTCCTAAGCTTTTCTCTCTTCTCTCAAACCCTAAGCCATCATTCTCTTTGGCCAAGATCACCTCTTGGTAAGTATTGGTAAGTGTTTGATTATGGTTTAATATATTATATTCATGTAATATGGTGTAGGTCATGTTGGTTATATTGGTGAAGTGTGAGAAGTTCACTATGTGTGAAACAATTTATGTTTGCTTAATCGGTGAAGGTTTTTGCCTTGTAAACTTGAAAATGGACTTGTGGCCTTGAAGGAAGTGAACTTGATGGGTTCAATATTTACATGTGAGATGTTATTATAGCCTTAACTTGTTTTATTCTTGTACATAATATTTGGAATTGTTATTGTAAAATTGTGCATGGATTTGGTGGTGTATTGAAGGAATAGTGTGGTTTTGGTGATGTTCATGTGTGTTGTGAAACCATGGCTGATTTTTGGAATCCAAGATGATCTAAAATATGTCAAGATAAGTTTAGTTATGATCATGGACCATTCATTGCATAAAAAGACCCAAAAGAGACCCTTTTTGGCCGAAACAGGCACCCGCCCTCGCAGACGAAGCACCTGCGGGCACAGGTGACTTCGCAGGTGCCCCTGAATACTGCCAAGGGTCACCTGCGAACTCATTTCAGCCACCTTCAGGTGCATGTGGCTTAGCAGGACAGCCCAGAAGTTTGTTTCGGTTGTTTTCGCATCTCTTTGACCCCCCAAAGCCCCTATACCCTTTAGGGATGCAATTATCAACTTATGGTACCTTTTAAATGACTATAAAGGAGTATCTCGGAGGTATTTTGAATGGTATAAAATATGGATTGTTGTTAATGTATTATTGGGAAAGCTATCGAGTGACTTGACGGAGAAAAGGTAACGTAGGGTTAATGAGGGAGTGTAAAGTATAAACTTGGTGTGAAATGCTATTGGTTTATGATGTTTTGGTCAATGTATGGAATATTATGGTATTGTTGGTATGATAATGCCATACATGGTGTTGTAAAGGGAGAAATGATATGCTAGGGCAATTGTGTAACTCATTGTCGTCTTATGCACTTGGAATGTAGCTTGTGGTTAATGTTGGTTCCGTTATGTACTTGTGTTGTAGAGTAAGACGTAACGGAGGAGATGTATTATTGTAATCACATATAGGATTGTACTTTCATATTGAGAACATAAGGTATGTAAGGTTACTCTTTATGTATCCTTCTGCAGCATATTGTTCACATTGTCATCGTACGTGTTCTACTCCAAAATGTCTAAAGGTATCTCATTTCAGGTTGACATATATTGTTAGTCACATGTTTCTTGCTCAGTGACCAATTGTTATTCATGAATCATAATTGTAGACATCGTTCTAAAGCTCCAATAATGTTACTCTCATGTGTCTTATTCATTGAATATTGTTCCAAGGTTCCAAAAGTGTTACGTTCTAAAGTCCCAATAAGGTTATGTTTCAAAGTTCCAACAATGTTATAACTAATGTATCAATTTCTCGCAATCTCTCTCACAAGTAAAGGAATGGAGATGTTATAACTACCAATGTCTCAATCTCATGAAAGTAAAGGAATGAAGTAATGTATAGATGTGTTCCCAGTAATGTTTCATTGAGAATGGATCGCAAATCTAAAGGGCCTAAGCTCGGATGGAACAATCCCAATATTATGTTATTATATTATAGACCACCAAGTGTGGATGACTATTATTATATTATATACCACCAAGTGTGGATGACGGTTATTATATTATAGCCCACCAAGTGTGGATGACTGTTATTATATTATGGCCCACCAATAGGTGGATGACTGTTATTATATTATGGCCCACCAACAGGTGGATGACTGTTATTATCTTATGGCCTACTAATAAGTGGATGAATAATAATAATAATGAGCTTAAATCCAAAGGAAGCATGTCAAGTAATTGAAAGTATGAAGGAAAGTTATTTCACGTAAGATAATGATAAGAAGGAATGATCAAACAATGAAAGTGATGAAAGTAATGTACATGGTTCCACATTCAGAATGGTGACTGATCTAAAATGTTTATTTCACATGTATTTAATCCCATATGAGATCCTATGGTTCATACAGTTTCGTTTCTTATAGCCTTACATACTCAGTACAATATTCGTACTGACCCCCTTGGGGGACTTACCTTACTTGCTGCAGGCACAGGTGCTAGTAGACCTCCACAGTAGGTTGCAGATCATTTGCGGATCGTTGGTGAGCTACAGTTGCTTCGGGGCCTTTCGAGTTGTTATGCACATTTGTTTGATATTGTATATGTGTATAGAGCGGGGTGTTGTCCCAACTCTAGGTTTGTTATGGTTATGTATCCGTAGAGGCTTTGTAGACTTATGTGGGAGAATGATTATAAGAGAAGTGTGTCCATTTTGACGTGATGGCCCTAACGGCCAAGTTTCATGTATATATAGCACATGCTTCCATAACTTCCACTATTAGCATCTAGTATGTATACGTGATGATGATGTTTCTTGAATGACATGCATATGAATGGACAAGAGCAAAGATTGGTTCTCTCGGGCCTTATCGGCTTCGGGTGCCAGTCCGCCTCAATGGGATTTGGGGCGTGACAGTACATATGTTCAAGTGTGTCTCCTCTGTCAAGAAACTCCCCAAGCTGACAAGGAAGGATGTGGAGGAGTATTCATTCATTAGCAGAATTGAACAGGGGGTTTCAGACGCCTCGAGCCTCAGAGATGACGTCACTAGCTAGATATCCCCCCCTATTTTATGTTTTATGGATTTGGATTTGGGTTGTCCCTGTTTGGGGCTTGTAACAAACAATTACTTTCATTATTTTTCTTGCATTTTTAAGACCTCTATCGCTATCGTACAATAATAATCATTTAGCTTATATTATATGTCAAAAATGACTTTTATCTTTAACTTTCACGAATACAGGGTTCCTTGCAATGATTGGAAAATCACAAAATAGGGGGAAAATCTGCCAGGCTACTGCTTAAAGCTGCTACAACAGTAACCTCCAGTGGTTCCGCCTTCCGTCTTTTAATCAGTCCCACGCCACTCTTTCCTACACAATTCTTTCCCATGAATATTTTCATTGTTTGTTACCCTTTAGTCTAAACCAAGTCCTAGCCTGAATACTCATTTATCACTCTGAGCCATTACTAACACAATTTCAAATTCTCAATCCTAGAAGTATAGCCCCATCATCCTTCTCTTACTCACCCAACTATCTACTCCAAGACGTTTTTCCCTACTAAACAGCCAGGCACCTGGGTAGTTCATAGTTAATAAATACTCCAAATCACAGTGAGATGAGACATAACTCAAGTTTCAGAAATGGAGACACCCTCGATATCACATCCGGTCCTCACGATGCCCGAGTCCCTTAGCCATACATTATTCAAGAAATATACATAAAAGCAATTACATTTAAGAATTTTAAACCTCACATACAGTAAGTAATCGTATACTACACTTAGCACAAATCATACTACACATTCCTACACATTATTACTTACAGGAAGTACTTCACACAATATCAACAAATCAACTCCCTATGATTCTTATTGGCCTTTACTGGTTGGAATGTCCTGTTCCAACCTTTCAACATTGGGAGATACCAATTAGGGTCAACTAGTCCCAATTGTGATGGTTGAGATACCAATAGGAATTTTCCAGCTACCAATTGGACTCAACACGGGGAGACAACATAGAGATGGCATGATAGGAGAGAAGAAAGTGAAACAATTTCCTAGATACCTAGTAGCCTCCTACAGATTTGATGTGGATGTCAACACACCAATCCACAGGACTCTACTCGACATTTTCTCTTGTACTGGGAGACTGGTAATCTGGACTCTGATACCATCTTTTGACAATCCATTTCACAGATCGTGCGGGCACCTACCTAACTCTACCTAGATAGAAGAACCCTTACCACCCAATCACTCATTACATGCAAAAGTAGAAACAATTGTTATTTTAAAACATCATTTATTCAGTTAATTCTTACATCCTCAGTTTAATACATTTGATACATAAAAGTAATAAAGAAAATAACCAATAGTGAATCCACAAAAATAAGCCTAAACCGGTATAAGAGCACTAGACAAGGAGTAGGGGAATCTATGACACAACATCCATGCAAGATTGATAGGGCAGGAGCTGATGGAGAATGATCACCGTCATTGCTATAGAAACTCCAACTGACCTGCAACATGGCTATATCCCTGAAAGGAGATATAGAAAGTGTAGCATCAGTACAACGACACATACTGATAGGCATTATCGGCCGATCAGGGTTAAAAACATATAATAATAATAGCAAATAGGAAAGAAGCCATGACTTTAAGTAAAGTTTCGGTTACTAATCTCATTCATACATACTTATTTATCAACACTAAGTCTCTTTGTGACCTACTTGTCATTTAGCATTTTTGTACATCTTTGTCCTTAATAAGCCGTTCTACTTTCCTTGTTATTTTATTTAGTACGACCCTGATTCTAACCTAGTCCGAACAACTCTATAGGGTTCACTAAATCAACACTTGAGGCCACTGGTGGTAATCGGGTCCTTTCAGTATTAAATTCTTATACAGTGAAATAACCTTCTCATAAGATCCTAGGTACATATACTCACAACCAATTTAACCAAGACTAACCAGTAGGAGCCAACCATAAAACATACTTACCAGTTTCCACAAACAGATAATCACAACATATGAATAAGAAGGAACACCCAATACATATGAGGAATGAATGTATGCAACATGCACAACTTCTGTTCCCTTCTCATCTTATCACCATCATCATCACAAAATCAACATCATGAACATCATGATATAACATTGTATTCACTATCATCACTATCCACATCAATATCATCAGCATTATGAATATCATGAGCTTAGTATCATTATCACCATCAATATCATCATCATCATGAACATCATGATATAATATCGTACTCACCTTCATCACTATCAACATCAATATCATCAACATCATGAACATCATGAGATCAGTATCATCATCATAATATTAATATCATCATCATAACATCAATATCATCATAAATGGGTATGAAATACAATCAAAATCATATACAGTGCCTAAAAATATTAAGTACATTCAATCGTAATGTATGTATAAATCCCAGAGGGACTACCCTGCCTCATCACCTCCTCTAACTCACATGTAATTACACCAAATGCTCCCACTCCAGTTACCTTACTAACTTAGCTTATACTTTATGCTTATGCCTCATTATATTTTCAATACAATGATGGTTTATCTAGGTTGTTAGAAATGGCCCAATTCAACCTTAGTTCATTACCTTCCCTCTCTCTTTTAACATATTTAATACCTACTTTAATATTGTGCACATATATTGTTTAACGGTTCCAAATTCCTACAAGATTCAGCTAAACATCCACATATATGTCACACCAATTGGTTACGACAACAAACCCTAAAACATTCAAGCCTACCCAGGTTATCATAGATTTCGTCCATCCAAACACCATGCCCGAAGGCCTAAGACATTGAATATCTTGATATTACTATTAATATTACATGCGTCAAGCCCCAAATCTACTATAGTTAACCATAACCTACCTCGTAGATGAAACCTACTGCTATTGAGAGGAGAGAGTCATTCCGTACACGCTAAGCATCTACCCATGTTGTGTTCCCACTGGGTGTTCCTTGAAACCACTCTCATGAAGTTTGGCCTTTGAAATCTCATGGATGGGGTAGTTAAAGTGTTTCTGGGGCAAAAATACGACCTAGGGGGATAAAATAAAAGAGGGTCATTAAAATCACCTCGAGCTGGCTACTGTCCAGTTACCACTACAATGGTTGATTTACCGATGCAGTGGTTAGTTTACCGCTGCAACAATAAGTGATAGGCCGACCTCATTTCTTTTTTAGTTCTTGGCCCAATTACGTTGGGCTCTATCTTTCCCCATGAAATACATTCTCTCAGTTCCATTAGGAGCATTTTATTTATCACAAAAATTTTCAGAGACATTTTCACACATAAAAATATTTTGGATCGTTACAAGTTACTCTTATATTGTTATTATAGTTGTATTGTTTATACTGTTAGAAACTGTACAACTTGAGCCACCGTTGGAAACTTTTCTTTATGCAGCTAGAAGCATTGGTCATAGTTTCCTAATATGTTTAGATTTTTACTTTGCTTGGTCGAACTATGTTTCCTATTCAGTACAAGTGGATCGTACTCACTCCTACTTTCTGTATCCTTTTTGTATAAATCCCAATTCGAGTGCAACTCGCGAAGCCTGAGTTCAAGCTGATTTGAGAGTGCTTTGGAGTACTAATGAGCTCCTCGTACGGAGCATGTTCTAGACTTTGTTTTTATATTATGATGTCTTTATTTTACATTCAAAGGCAATGTTTTATGTATTTTGATACACTATATCGATTTTAGAGAGGTCTTTAATCATAACACTAGATTTTGGTATTTAAGCTATATTTATTTCAGATTTTAGAGTTATTTTAGATTATTGGCTTGACTTTATCCTAAAGTCTCATATTGGATTATTATTTATCTTCTTTTTGTCTTTTTCTATCTATTGTGGAGTTAGGCTTACCTACCAAGGTTTGGTCGAGACAGGTGTCATTAAGACCTCGCATTCTGGGTCGTGACAATATGTCTCCATATAATTAATGCTAGGTCTTTGCAAAAATCCTTGTGCCACAAGTCATGCTTCACCTTTATCATTTTTTTTCACACAAAACCCATTAGTTCTCCACTGACTTAAAACCTTCAGGTGTTTGGACTATTGGTCTGAAAACTTCACATTTTTCAAGAGAAGTCAATTCCACTTGAATTGCATCTTTCAATTTTGGACAATCATTTCTCTACCTACATTTATTGACATAATTTAGTTCCAAATCCTCATCTTGTTGTATTATTTCAATAGAATCATTGTATGCAAAAATATTGTCAATCACAATATTATTTTGGTTCCACATTTTTCTTATCGAGACATAACTTGAGATTTTTTCATTCTCATTATTTTTAGGTATATGAACCTTCTTGGTGATCTTATTATTTGTTATGTCTCAAGACTCTTTTTGAGCAATTACTACCATATCAATGATCATTTTAATCATTTATTCCTTTTTTTGAGGATTTTTATTCTTGGAATCAATAGGCCTACCACGTTTTAAACGTGGCTTAGACTTATTTGCATTTACAGTTTGTCCTATCGGGAAATCAACTTAAACTAGAGCATTTGCAGCTGAAATATAAGATTTAGTAACCCTTGAAAGGTTAGTAAATGCATCTGGTAGCTAAAATGAGATAGTGATAGTGATAATACGATAGTAATAATACATTCTAATCTATCTCATTTTTTGGCTACTTATATTCTCCCCCTAATATTGGGTATACTGATTCATCAAAATTTCAATCAACAAATTTTTTCGTAAACAAATCTTCAGTCATAGGTTCTAAATATTTTATAATGGATGGAGATTCATACCCAACATATATCCCCAGTCTTCTTTGGGGACCCATCTTTGTGCATTGTGGTGGAGCAATTGAAACATATACCACACACTAAAAAATTTTAAGATGAAAAATGTTTGACTCCTAACCAAAAGCCAATTGTAATGGGGAGAACTCATGATAATTGGTTGTCCTTATGTGCACAAGTACTGCTGCATGCATAATAATATGCCCCCATATTGAAATAGGATTTTTTTTTCCTCATTAATAATGGTCTAGCTATCAATTAAAGACGTTTAATCAAAAATT
This sequence comes from Capsicum rhomboideum, assembly GCA_031232105.1. Taxonomy (NCBI): domain Eukaryota; kingdom Viridiplantae; phylum Streptophyta; class Magnoliopsida; order Solanales; family Solanaceae; genus Capsicum; species Capsicum rhomboideum. The sequence goes on along the minus strand of CP124717.1, from coordinate 46,212,229 downwards.
TTGCAAGATCATTTTGACTATGAACATGAGCAATCAGATGTTCAATTTTTATTTTGGTGAACATACAATAATCATTAAAGGACTGAGATGTAAACTCAACAACATTATCAAGATGAATTGCCTTTATTGCATAATCTGAAAATTGTGCTTTTAACCTTATTATTTGAGCCAACAATCTCACAAAAGCCATATTGTGAGTTGATAATAAGCACACATATGACCATTTTTTAGATGCATCTATCAAGACCATATAATATTTGAAAGGTCCACATGAAATATGAATTGATACATATATATCACCATGTATACATTCTAGAAATGCAAGGGATTCAGTCCCAACCTTAGCTGCTAATGGTTTAATAACCAACTTTCCTTGAGAATAAGCAGCACAAGAGAATTCCTTTAGTTAAAGAATATTTTGATTCTTCAAAGTATGCCCATGTAAATTTTCAATAATTCTATCCAATATATTAAAATTAGGATGGCCCAACAGTTTATACCAAATGATAAAATCATTCGAGCCTGTAGATCTTTTTCTTACTACGACATGTGATTCAACCATACATATGGTACAAATTCAGAAGAAAGTGTAGGTAGTTTTCCTGTACAAATTTTTTCTCTCCTTCATTGTAGTAATATAAAAGTATTCAACTTTTGTTTCATTGACAGTCTCAATATGATAGACATTTTGGCGAATAACCTTGAAACTTAATAAGTTTCTTTGAGACTTACTACAGTAAAATGTACTATCAATGGCCAATATTTTTCACCCAAGTAGTAATAAAGTCTCTTTTTCAGAGCCCTCAATTAATTTTGTGCTACTGAATATTGTATTAACATAGGCCTTTTTCATAACCAAATTAGAGAAATATTTCTTTTCTCTTAATATAGTGTGGGTTGTAGAACTATTAAGAAGACATATATCTCCATCACTATAGTGAAAGATCTTTTACCATAGAAGGAACCTCGCTAACCTTCTCAGCCAGTTAGTCTAACCATAAAGATCCCTTCCTGCTTATCTGCCCACTGTAAATAATTACTAACCGACTTGGAATATGAATGAGATCAAAAAGGCCATTATTGGTGCAAACGATGCAATAGATTCGGTTAGAGCAAAGAAAGATACCGCTTCATGGGATAAAAACCAAGAAAAATAAAGAACGTCAAGTAGAAAGGAACAAGGTCTTACGACACGATCACTATATCTTTCATTTTTCTTTATCTCTCCTCGGCTTGGGCTGAGTGGATGATACGTGGCATGGTATACCTGATCATTTAGTCAACAAGATGTATGTAAGTCGACATAGCTCCATGTATATGTTCTTTGGATCTAGAACCAATCAGTAGAATGAAATGAAATAATGGTAAGCCTAGGGCGACGAACATGGCTCAAGAGTGTCTATACAAAACCCCTCTCTTCTTTACTCAAAGAAGCAATGAACCCTTTGTTTGAATGGTACTTGATTCATAAAGAATGATTCTTTTGAAGTTATATGGAGTTTCTAAAAAAAAAATGCCACGCGGAGCGTGTCACGAGATATATCGCTCTCGAACTTCTTACGGTAAGGCCAATGTACCAACCAGCAGTGTGGCGGCAAACACACTGTGATCTAAACTAAGTTGTTTACCTTGTAGATGAAGGAGATATAGAAAGTGTGTCGTGGTTGATTCATAAGATTCTACAATCAATAGCACCAGTATATTATTTTACTTAGCCTGTCTCTCCCATGACTTTTCGACCAACCAACTCGGATCTGCCTTCGTAAGTCTCTCTGCATTTTGGGAACAGAGCATGTAGAAAAATACAGTAATAGATCTTAGAAGAATTCAACTTTAAAGTACGACTCTTTCTATTTCTGTACTGGTATTTGAGTTGTCTCCCTTCCTCTTTCAATCAAAACACTTGATGCAGATAGCTTTGTTGTCCCCACTTCTGCCTCTATCAAGTGGAGACAACCCCCCCTACACACCCACAGTATAGAGGAGCTGCTCCAACATCCACACTACAATAAAAAAAATGCTCTCCAGAGTGATATATAATGTTAAACCGAGACCGAGATATAGAGAGGGTTGTCCTTTTGTTTTGTTGTCTTAAAGAGACAAAACAAAAGCACTCATATTAGTGGTACTAATTCCCATGTTCTTTATAGTCTTATTTGGTTTCAAGAGCCTCCCTCTCTCTGTAGGTCGACCCTCCTTTTCAGTCACCCTTTCCTCGTCCCTTACTCATCTTTTAAAAGCCGTCATCCTGGATTTACTTTTCGTATACTGGGGAAAGTATATCACCCTCACCTTTCTACATTTATTATTATATAGAATTTCCTCATATCTCTATAAAATACAATGAAAAGCTCGAGTAGAAGCGCAAACAAAAGGAGAGAGAGAAAAAGACAAAAAGAAAGGGGGGAAGAAGTCTAGTGCTAGTTCTTACTAACACTTCTTTATCTAACTTTTATTTTTAAGTGCTTTCTTTGTTCTCTTATTTGGATTGAAAGAAAGAAAGAACTTCCTTTTCTTTCTCTTCTTTAAAACTTCCCTTTCTTTCTCTTCTTTATGCCCTCTAAGCCAGTCAGTCAATGGAGGTACCGGGGTTCTAGGTATTTTCTTTCTTCTGGTTAGTAACTAAAAGAGTGGCTAGTTGAAGGGAAAGGGAAGCCAGAAAATCTAGGGAATCGACGTCTCATCTTGGATCAAATTAAAGATAGAGGAACTTTTATTTATCTCACAGAGCTTTATGCTGATAACGTATTTTAAAATCAAGAATAAGAATAGCAATGTAAATAACAAGACAAGAGGAACAATATAGATAACTTTATTTCTTTCAAGTATGTATAAAATCATCCTCAAGACCTCTATTTATAGTATTACATGGAAGAACTTCAAGAGGTTTCATAAACATGACATTAATCTATGAGAATGTGGAGAAGATTATGGGGGAGTGGAGGATCAAAGAGGAGGTTGTGGAGGTGTGGTAATTACTACATTTAAAGGATGAACTATATCAAGAAGTTATCAACATCCACAATAATAATCTTTATAATTATTTACAGTACGGATGAATTAATATGTTAAATATCACTAAAGATAAAGTTTTCTCTCTTGATCTCTCTCCACGGTAATCCTACATCTGCCTAACCATTAGTCATAGTGATCGTCGGAGATCAGATATTTACGGTGGCTAGTGAGGCAATACATGTTGAATCTTTATCACACTTAACTACCCTCAACTCTATTATCCCCATTCATCCTATAAGTTTGCCTAATCAAGAAACTAAATATACACACTAGTCAAACCCATGTCTCATAGTACCTCCCCTCATGATAAAAATACAAGCATCGTTTCAATCCCAATTAAATAAATCAATGTCATTGATGGAATTCAAGTGCTGAAATGTACTGAATTTGAAATCTTGAGAAAGAACTCCATAGAAAATTTACAATACAATGGGTGATCTGATCTTGAGGATTTGAGGCTTCAAATTCCAAAACAATACAACATCATAGATGATTGCAAAATTGATTTCTTTATGAACAAACATATACTCATGTATTTTGATTTGGTGGAAGATTATGTGAATATGATGTTTAAAAGTGCCTATTATATCAAGGCCAATGATGGCCTATCATATCAAACTAAATGAGGCCATTGGTATATGATCCGAGATTTAAAATAGATGAAGAATTCAGACATGCCATAGCTTGAATTTTATTCTTCAATTTTCTGCCTATATATTTTGTCAAAGAATCCCTCTTCACACTAGCCTCGGCTGTAGGAAAACCTCTTCCTCTTCATTCAGACATAACAACCATCAATAAAACTAGACCTATTATGCTAGGATCATAGTTTGGTTGCAAAGCTACATAATTTTGTCAAAATAGAGATTGAAAATGAAAACACTAGAGCTATATGTTGTGACAATCTAAAAAAATACGATGTTTTAGCAAAATATTGTCAAAAATATAGATTACAAGGTTGTAGTGAATCAAAATGTAGAGCTCTGCACACAGAACTAAAAAAGACTACAATAAACAATGAAGAAAAAGTCTGTGAGTCAGCTACACTTAAAGAAAGCAAGGAAAGGTAGCAAAAAATATCAACTCAACCCAATAGAATTTGAAATATTGAATGATACGATATTTAGACCATTGAAAGGAAAAAGCTAATAATGGTACATATAATAATGTCCAACTTAACCTTCAGAACACTTTTGATGTGTTGGTTGACTCCAAAAAAGGAGATACTTACGGGCAAGAGAGTAAAAAATTAAATACTAACAACAAAGAAGCAGATACATCTAAAGTAGAAGGTTAACAACAAACCAAGAAGTAGATTACAAGAGCTTCCCTCAAGGAAAACAACCAAGTAGCCAAAAAGTGGGGAGAAAAAGTTGAAGATGAGAAGGAGGAAAGGGAGATCAATAATTGTGAGGATAACAATGCAGAATAATTAAAGAGAACTAACAAAGAGGATATACCTACAAAGGAGACGGTTCTAAAAACTTGCCAGAATGTTTTACCAAAAAGAAATATTAAGGAGACAGTAATCAGCAGTAGCATCAGTAATGAGAAAGATTAGGCTAATGCACTACCAACAAGGGGAAAATAAAAGGAATGAGAATAAAGACATTGAAAAAGAGGCAATCATTAACAATCTCAATCAAGTAAGTATCATTGATGGAGCAGAAGAGAAAGAGATACAACAACATGCCAACCCAGAACCAGAAAGTGAGAACATCAACTCATAGTAGACTAAAATGGACAACAAGTCCAATAGTAGAGTAGGCATTTTGGACAACACTAAAGACAGAAAAGATGGAGAGATTAATGCAGTACTCAACAAACAACTAAGTTTCATTGATCAACAAGCAGTACCACAAAGGTTACACAAAAGGATACGTCAGGCAATCAAAACACTAATCATTAGGATTAGGTAGTTTTTATACTTGATTTAACTAATAAAGTCATAGAGATAACTTCGTTACTTATAGATAAAGATGGAAATACACGATTGATTATGGATACATATCCTCCTTCAAAAAATGCAACAAAGGCTAGATATGCCAAGTTAATAGTAGTCAGTTTCAATAATGACTCAACAGAGAATAAAAAATTATTTCCTATTAAAAAACTATATGAGATAGTCACTCATAATAGGACAAAGAAAAAGTTAAAGGAGATAGATGAAATAAAAAAAAAAGACAATAATAGAAAAATATCAGAAGGCTAAATAGGCGCTCATCAGAGAGAAGCAGGGCCACTCAAACCTCAAGAAAAGCTTAAGAAAGGATCAAACAGTCATCAATAGCTTACTGGAATTCTCACAAGAAGTGGTGCTACAAAATCAACAATCAATGATGATGAAAGTCATCATTTGGAATATCAAATCTTTGAAAACACATAAAGCCTTCATAGTTTTCAAACACTCCAAAAAAATATAATTTTTTCTTATAGCTTTATTGAAACCTTTCCAACAAGCTAGCTAGGCATGTACAAAGATACAAAAGAAGGTTAGGAATGAACTATGCAAGGGCCAATTGCATTGATAAGATATGTTTTTTATGAATGATAATATAGAAGTGAAAGTCATTGATGATAAAAAATAATGAATCACTTTGTAGTTATTCTTTCAGGAGCATAATAAATACTGCATCACTACTCTAGTCTATGCTAACTGCAATAAAGTTTCTAGACTGAATTTATGAGATAATATTTATCAAATTATAGTTAATATGGACACTTTATAGTTAGTTGAGGAAAATTTCAACATCATTCCTAATGAGGAGGAGAAGCTAGGGGACCTATCTTTGTCTTATATATCAACTTAAGTGAACTAAAAGAAGTCAACTTTGAGAAAAGTCCTTACACATGGTGAAATGGTAGAGCAGGTGCATACTTTAAATTTTAAAATCTTGATAGGATTGTGATCAACCAAAAACTACTTTCTTGGTCTTTAGAAATTGAAGTGGAGCATCTTACCTGAACAAGTTCTGGTCATGCTCTTCTGTTTATCACAATGGGTGATCACAATTAGAGCATAAAAAGTCTTTTAAATTTTTAAAATTATGGATTAAGTAAGATAGTTCTTTAATAATGTGCAGGAAAACTGAGAGATAGATGAAGCAAACAACTATTTTATAAATTTAAGCATAAGATATACATATAAAAGAAATCCTATTCACTTGGAGTAAGTCCACTTTTGGTGATATCGTCAAATAATTGAGCATTAGAGAGGAGATAATAAAGTTGAAGGGACCAAGTATTTGAAGAATATCACTCTCAAGACAACACAATGGTGCTTCGACAGAACTAAAATAATACTTACACTATGAGAAAGATTTTTAAAGATAAAAGGGTGGCCTTACCTGATTCTTAGAAGATAGGAATACCAGATTTTTCATAATTTGGTGAAAGAAAGGAGGAAAAAATTGCAAGTTAAGAAAATTCAAAACAACAGAGAGGAATGACCTGAAGAAAATATCATAATGGCAAATGAAGCAATCTTGTCTTATCAAAACTAGTTCAAAAAAGGACATGAACCTACTGATTTCTTTATTCTAGAGCACATTCATAACATGATCAATACATGTCACGCCTCGGATTCCAACAGGGTGGACTGGTACCCGAAGCCATTAAGGCCCCGAGAGAACCAACGTACGTCCATGTACATTCATATGCATGTCACTAACTGAACAACACTCTCTCACGTATAGATGCAAGATACCAATGGCGAAGTCATGGAAAAACATTCAATAGATATGAAACTTGGTCGTTAGGGCCACCACGTCAAAATGGACACACATGCCTTCATTTGTCTTACAACGTCTAGAAAGCCTCTAACGTCGGGACAAGTCCCCGCTTTATACAACCCTTTATACAATACCAAAACAAATGTACATAATAACTCGAAAAGCCCCAAACCAATCTGGAGCTCACCAACAGTCTGCGGATGACTCGTAGCCTACTGTGGAGGTCTACTAGCACCTATGCCTACAGCAAGTAAGGTAATTCCCCCAAGGGACGTCAGTACGAAAAATGTACTGAGTATGTAAGGCTATAAGAAACTGCATGTAACATAAGAACTTCAATGGAATCAAATACAAGTGAATAATCAATATGGATAAACCACCATTCTATATGTGGGGAACCGTGTACGTTACATTCATTACTTTCTTTGCTTTTACGTTCATTCATTCATTCATATAATGCCCGGGCCCCAAGATGATCAGTGGGAACTAACAATAATCAATCAGGATCGACCCATGCTAGGCTTTCTTTTTACCCCTGGGATACCACCCGTGGTTGTGGGATCGACCCATGCTAGGTGTTATTTCCACCCCTGGAATACCACCCATGATATTGGGATCGATACCACCCATGATATTAGGATCGACCCATGCTAGGTGTTTCTTCCACCCCTGGGATACCACTCGAACTCAAACAATAAACAACTATGTATTACTTCATTCCTTTATTTTGTGAGATTGATACATTGGTGGTTATAACATTATTGGAGCTTTGGAACTTCAGTCAATGAATAAGAGACATATGAATAACATTTGCTAACAAACCTGAAATGAGATACTTTAGAACATTTTGGAATGGAAACCATTTCGGCAACAATAAAAACAATAGGTGCTGCCAAAGGATACAGAAAAAGTAACCTTACATACCTTATATTCCCAATATGAATACACAATCCTATATGTACAATCCAGCTCCTTCCTTACGTGTTACTCTACAACACAAGTACATAACGGAGCTCACGTTAACAACTAACTACATTACAAATGCATAAGACGACAAAGAGCTACGTGACTGCCATATAACGTCATTTCACCCTCTTACAATACCATTTACTGTATCACCATACCAATAACACCAAAACATGCCACACATCAACCACGACATCATAAACCGATAGCATTTCACACCAAGTTTATACTTTAAACTTCCCCACTAACACCACATCACACTTATTCTATCAAGTCATCTCAATAACTTTCACCATAACACATAAAACAACAATCCATAATTGATACGATTCAAAATGCCTTCGGACTACCCCTTAGTGCCATTCAAATGATACCATAAGTTGATGATTGCATCTAAAAAGGGTATAAGGGCCTTGGGGAGTCAAAGAGAAGCAAAAACAAACAAAACAAAATGCTGGAATGGCCTGTGGAGACACCTGCGCCCGTAGGTGGGTGAGATGCGGCCATAGGTGCCCATCTGGCCCTGTCCAGGGCCACCTGCGTTGGCATCTGCGCCCGCAGGTGCCCCATCCGCGAAGGCGGATGCCCGGTACGGCCAAAATGGGTCTCTTTTGGGTCCTTTTTTTGTAATAAATGGTCCATGGTCTCACAACGCACATGAACATCACAAAACTACATTTTTCCCTTCAATACGCCACCGATTTCACGCACAATTTCACAACAATAATTCCAAATGTTATACACAAATAGGAAGAAAGTTAGGGACATAACCACATCTTAAATGTTGACATTTAATCCATCAAATTCACTTCCTTCAAGACCACAAGTCTCCTTTCAAGTTTATAAGACAAAACCCTTTACCGATTAAGTAAAGTAGACTGTTTCACACATAGTGAACTGCTCAACACTTTGTCTACATAACCAACATGATTACACACCATCTTATGCATATAATATATTAAACCATAAGAATAAACACTTACCAAATCTTGCAAAGAGATGATCTTATCCAAAAGGGATTAGTAGCTTAGGGTTTGTGAGAGAAGAGAAATATCTTGGAAAATTCTAGAATTGGCATGTGTGTCTTGTTGAATAAAATCTGGTTTTTGTGCCCTTTTATAGTCCCTCATGTCATCCTTAGCCAAACATTAGATGTGTTTACTTGGTCAATCTTAAGAATGGGTCATTTCTCCATTTGGACGATGTCTTATGACTTAATTTTGGGCCTTTATTGAGCCCATTAGCACATGTTAATTCAGCCCACTAAAATTAATGTGGATTACACCAACCATCTCATGTTTAAATAATTCCATAAATGTTACGACAATCAAATAGGTTCGAAAATGTATGGGGTGTTATAATACAAAAGAAAATACATATTTGTGTCCTAATTTTATTTTTTTTCGAATTCATCAACAATATCTTGTGTGGCTTAATATTTTCAAACATTCTACAAAATCTTTTTCATGTTATTCTACCCTTGTGGTTCTTAGATAATTGTTGAACAACATATCTACCTTATCACCAGCATAAACACAAGCATAGCCTAACTTCTCTTAATTCAAGAACAATATACAACTCAAACAAAATTCACATTTTTCTTAGCCAGCTTATGAGATTATTACCATCAAAATCAAGAAAATTAATTTTTGATTTCAAATTTCTAGGAGTGTTTATAGAATCAGAAAGCAAGGTAGGTATAAGTATATGAGGGCGATTAGAAGAATAGACAGAATTTTTAAAAATAGTGGAATTGGAGATAAGAGTGCCTCCACCAACAAGGTAAGTGGAAGAAGTGAATAAAGCTTGAATATTCGTGATGAGTGATTTAAATAAGTATTTACCAATTTTATAGATATTAACGACTGAACGAGTGGTCAACAATTGGACCCCTTTAACTGAAACATTAAGCATTGTATTCACCATAGTTGGTGAATATTGATGTAGTGTTGAGTGTTGATTTGGAATGGATACGGTGAACAAGTCAAGCCCAAACTGGTTTCTAACCTCTTGTCAGTTTGCCTAACTTCATCAGGATGAGTTTGACACTAATTTCAATTTGATTCTAGAGTTTCAAATCTCTTCCCAATATCCTCTGTGAATGAGGACAATTGAGCTCTCATTACTCTCATTTCAACTTCAATTCCTTGAAGTTTGGTAATGGTTGTCTTCAGTGGAATACCAAGTGACTCTGATATCACTGTATTTAAAGATATGTTCTTGTTATTGTTATATAGAGAAGAAATAAAAAAGAGAAAGGAGAAAGAGAAAGAGAAAGGGAGATTTCTTATTAGTAATTCGATGATCAGTACATAGTACATACCAACATCTATATAGTTGACAAATATAGTTCCTTTTAGGTCATCTGTCCCTTTTCCACTAAGTACTAAGAAAATTAAGGACTATGCATAAATAAACTACTAAAAACATAAGGTACTAGATTGAGATAGTAGAAAATATAGAACTCGACTGAATATATAAAACTTAGCTAGAAAAACAAATATTAACCATAACATAACGTTATAATTGTCTCGACCCAATTTTTTGAGTCATGATATGCTGAAGACTGCGGTGGTCTGTAAAGATCTCATAATGAACACCATAGAGATAATGCCTCCAAATCCGCAGTGCAAACACAACTGCTGCTAACTCCAAATCATGAGTGGGATAGTTACGCTCGTGCACCTTCAGCTGTCTCGATGCATAAGCAATAACACGACCCCGCTGCATCAGAACACACCCCAAACCGATACCAGACGCATCATAATACACGGTGAAACCCTCGCCCTTAACTGGAAGAGTCAACACAGGGGCAGAAGTAAGTCGATCCTTGAGCTTTAGGAAGCTTGCCTCACAATCCTCAGACCACTGAAACCGAACCTCCTTCCTGGTCAGTCTGGTCATAGGAGATGCAATAGACGAGAAGCCCTCAACAAACTGTCTGTAATAACCTGCCAACCCAACAAAACTGCGAACCTCGAAAGGCGACGTTGGCCTAGCCCAACCTCGAATAGCCTCAATCTTTGCTGGGTATACCATGATACCGTGTCTGGATACAACATGCCCCAAGAAAGCTACAGACTCAAGCCAGAACTCACACTTTGAGAACTTGGCATAAAGCCGATGATCTCTCAAAGTGTGGAGCACAATCCTCAAATGCTGCTTATGCTCCTCGCTACTCCTCGAATAAACTAAGATGTCGTTAATAAACACAATCACAAAGGAGTCTAAGTATGGCCTAAACACATGATTCATTAAATTCATGAAGGCTGATGGGGCATTAGTCAACCCAAAAGACATCACCAGAAATTCATAGTGGCCGTACCGAGTCCTGAAGGCTGTCTTAGGGATGTCTTCAGCCCTAACTCTCAACTGATGATATCCAGATCTCAGGTCTATCTTCGAGAATACCGCTGCACCCTGAAGCTGATCAAACAAATCGTCAATATGAGGCATAGGATACTTATTCTTCACTGTTACCTTAGTCAATTGCCTGTAATCGATACACATACGTATAGATCCATCCTTCTTCTTTACAAACAGAACTGGAGTACCCCACGGTGACACACTGGGCCTGATAAAGCCTTTCCCCAAAAGATCCTCAATCTGACTACTCAACTCTCTCAACTCAGCAGGATCCATACGATAAGGAGCCACAGAAATAGGTCGAGTGCCCGGCTCGAGGTCAATAATGAACTTTATATCACGCTCAGGAGGAAGGCCAGATAGGTCAGTCGGGAATACATCAGGAAACTCACAAACAATTGGGACGGAGTCAGGTGACGGACTCTCAATGCTAGCATCCCGAACATAAGCAAAGAATGAATCACAACCCCTCACCATCAATCTACGAGCCCGAACATATGAAATAATCCCTGTCGGTGTGCGGCTAACAGAACCCTGCCATACCACCGGGGGTACACCAGGCATGGCTAAGGTCACGGTCTTAATCCGAGACTGCATGATGGAAAGACAACCAGTCCATGCCCCAAATCACATCAAAGTCTACCATGGCCAATACAATAAAATCAACCTGAGTCTCAAACTCTCGAACAGTCACCAGACAAGATCTATATACCTGATCCACTACTAAGGAATCACCAACGGGGGTAGATACACGTAAGGGTACATATAATAACTCAGAACATAAACCCAACTGTGGTGCATAATAAGTAGATACATAAGAAAACGTGGATCTAGGATCAAATAATGCAGAAGCTGGCTGGTGGCACACGAAAATCGTACCTGTAATCACCGCATCTGAAACCTCAGCCTCCGGCCTAGCCGGCACGGTATACAACTGACGCTGGCTACTACTAGTCTGAGCACCAACCTGACTACCAGTCCGACCTCCCTGCGCTCTACCTCGAGAACCCTAGGGACCACCCCGACGACCCTGTGCACCACCTCTGCCTGCTGGCGGTACAGATCTGATGGGTTGTGCTGTCTGAACTGAAGGCTCAATCGCCTTGCGCTGAGGACACTCACGCGCGAAATGAACGACAACCTCACAAGTATAACATGCTCCTGGCTCCCTACTCGGCCTAGAAGATCCGATATGACCACCTCTAGCTGATGAACTAGGCTGACCACGTCCCTGAGGCTGACTAACAGAACCACTATAGGCGGGCTGACCCCTATCAGATATCTACAAGGCTGACTGTACGAGCCTACTGGGCTGACCCTGTCGCTGAAAAGACTGCTGCTGCTGCTGAGGGTACCTACCATGAAACTAAAAACCACGACCTCTGAACTGCGAACCACTATGGCTCCTACTGAAACTACCCTGGACACGAGGTCTCTTATCGCTGCCCCCTTGGGCCTCGCGATCCATCTCCTCAATATAGTATACATGCTCAGTAATCTGTGCGAATGACTTCCCTGAAGTCACTAAACTCTGGGTAGCCCTGCGGAGTGGCAATCTCACTCCCCTGACAAAACATCTAACTCTCTCATACTCATCAGGCAAAATAGAAGTAGTGTGTCTAGAAAGATCATGAAACCTCACCTCATACTCGGCGACAGATAGTGAACCCTGAGTCAATTTAGAGAACTCATCCCTGAGCCGCTCCCGCATAGTACGGGGCATATACTTTTCCAAGAAAATCTCGGAGAACTGGGTCCAGGTAACCGGCGGAGATCCTGGTGGCCTGGAATCAAGATATCCCCTCCACCATCTCCTTCCTGTAGTATCAAACTGATATGCCATGAAATCAACACCACGAGACTGTACCAATCCCAAATTCCTCAGTCTATCCTCATAGATGGACAAGAAATCATATGCATCCTCACCCGACCAACCTCAAGAAACACCCCAACATCTTCTGCTCATCGATAGACATAACAGGCTAATCTGTAACTAGTTGTGGAGCTACCGGTACAGGCAGAACCTCAACTCTGGGTGCCGCAGCTATAGGCTGCGCCTCAACACCAACTCCTTATGCGGCTGGCTGTACTCCCGCAACAGGCGGACCTCCAACTAATCCTAACAACTGAAGCAATGTACCTCGGAGTAAAGAAGCATCAATAAAATCGGGTGGAGCCTGGGCTACTCCCTGGCCCACCGACTGTTGTGGAGGCGGAACATCTGGAACTATAACGGGGATTGGGTGGCTGATCCCTAGCACGATCTGGGCCTGGGGCTGCTACTCTGCCCTGCCTTCGACCTCTAGGTCGACCTCGACCCCAACTAGGAGCCCTAGCGGCAGGCTCGGGATTTCGACCCCCTGGCTCTCGTATTATGCGTCCTAACCATCTGCGTAAAGAGTGAACCAAATAGAGATTAGAAACCAACATAGACACCAACGCACGGAGGCGAATCAAGGAAATAAGATTTACCCTAAACATGCTCTGTAGCCTCCCGAAGATAGGATACAGACGTCTCCGTACCGATCTGTGAGACTCTACTAAACATCGGCTCATGCACCAGCAGTACCAGTGAAACCTAGGCTCTGATACCAAGTTGTCACGACTCAATTTTTTGAGTCATGATGGCGCCTATCGTAACCCACCAATAGGCAAGCCAAGCCCTAGCCCGGAGCGACAAGCGACAGGCTAACAGGCGGAATCTCAAAAAACAGAGATGAAGTTGAAGCAACCATACTAATAAACATGCTAGAAATATTAACAAAAAAACAAAATCAAAATATATATTCATACCAAGATTGAGAAGGAAGAGGACAATATATAAAGACAAGAACCCTTCCCATGACCTGGTGAGGTCGGTACAAGAGACACTACTAGACATGTCCAAAATACAAGACAGAAACCAAATATATAGAATAAGTACTACAGTCTCGAGAGCAAAATACTATACAGTAAATATGGAGTAGGATCTACCTCGGACGTCAGTAAGCTCACCCTGCTCCGTAGTCAGTGCTGAGAAGAGCGTCACATCAAAATCATCGACTAGTGCCCGGATCTGCATTGGGGAAAAAGATGCAGAAGTGCAGTATGAGTACCGGGGCAACGGGTACTCAGTAGGCATCATCGGCCGACTGAGCTCAATATAATATAAGCAAGCTAAAATGCGAGGGTGCATGCTAGGTCCGGGGTATAAATAATAAGTGTAAAAGTAACTGCCGAGGCGTATAGATATGCTTAGGAGAGAATAAGTGTGATACAGAGTAACGAGTAAATAAATGCCTAAGTAAACACACAAGTCAAACATAACCTATCTAGGCCCCCATAAACCCGATAGGCACACGGAAGAAAATAATAACCCAGCCTGGCCCCCATAAACCGACGGGACACACAAGAATAGTAAATGCATAGTCACCAGTGTCTCGAAGTTGTATCAGTATCCAGTAACCAAAATAACCAACAAAGGTGCAACAGGCTTGAACCGGCACCAATGGATAATAACAAGAGGCCAGACGCCGGAATCGAACCGGACATAATGGATAATAACAATAAACCACATATATATCATAACCGCCAGACTCGAACTGGAACTCAGAGAAAAATAGTATCGTAACCACGGTACCCAGTACCAAAACTCTCCAATCATATCATAACCAGATGCCGGACTCGAATCAGAACTCATAATAATCAGTGTCCGAACTCGAACCGAAACTCATAATAATCAGTAACCATCATATCTGAATCAGTGGCCAAACTCGAATCGAAACTCATAATAATCAGTAACCAAGTGACAGAGTAGTGCCAGAATCCACACAAATACAAGTAAATGGGGACATACCGGCCCCAGAACGAACCCAAAACATAAATAAAAGAGCTAACCCACCACGTAATACAAATCAAGCTCGGGATCCTTCCAGGTCAACTATCTACTATAAATAATATGTATATACAAGTCTGGGCATACATTATAAGTCACAGCAAGACGGGTCCGCATTCTAAATCAAACTAGCCGGCTCCGATCAAATACGGTGCTATTAGGAACTGACAAGGCTAAACAGGTCAAAAGGACATAACTAGGGTAATTCAACATAAATTTTATCCTAAAAGATCATCTCAGGGCTTAACTAAGCCTAACAATGTTTAAAGCTAACTATACCGACTGTGAAGAGTAGCGGGGCCCACTATGGGGTCCTGGAACCAAGTCTGGGCAAAGGTTTACCAAACCCCTACTAACAGTAGTACAACATTAACCAACCCTATAAAGGTAATCTCTGGCACACCACGAGGATAACGGGCCCGGAACATATCCGAACAAGGCTCTAACCGGCCCCAAAGGCCTAATCATAGCAAGCCAATGCCAATCTACAACTACCAGCCCAAACACTAGCATAATAGTATGCAAATACTATAAATAAACTCAGTCTAGGTATATGGTAAGCCTAGCCTACCTGGACGCAGCCAAACGCCTGCCAAAGCTTGCTAAATAGGAGTCTTCCCCTTCCGCGAGACCTCAGATTCCTACCACGCTAGCAAAATAATAAACTACATGTCAAAACATGAATATTGATACCCATATTGCATTAGTTCGGAAAAATATCCGAACGGTCCATGTGGGGCCCACTTGCGGAATCGCAAAATCGAAACCGTCACAGCGTCCCAAATCACCCTGTGACCAATAGTCACAACTAACACCGCTCAATTTGAGCTCAATATATAGGTCAAACATCAACACCAATTTCAACAACCATCGTACCTAAAACTACCGTAAAAACGACGAGAACGAGTCCACGAACTCAAATATACCAACTCCTAACCTTGAATCTCTCTAGAAATGCCTAAAGTTGAGGTTAAATTGATCAAAATGGTGGAATATATGTAGTCTATATGTAGTCTTTCATAAAGAAAACAAAATAAGAAAAGAAAGTAATATTATAGTATATATATATATGTACTACACGTACCAAAACCAAAAAGAAAGAAAGTCTTATAGTCAAATACTAATTAATGTTACATGCACATGGTCTTATTCATTTTTACTCTCCGTATACATATATATTCGGATACTGCATAGGCTCGTGGTAAAATAAATACAATATTTTAAATATATCATCATGAATAGAAAATTATTTTGAACAAAACCTCTATAAAATAAAAATATTATGTTAACAAAATTAGATTTACTATCTCCATTTAAAAAATATTAATAAATTATAGAACTTTTATAAAGTAGTATAAATATATCATTTTACCAAATTCTAATTTAATTTAAATATTTTGGCAACACGCTCGATATAAATAATAGTCTCAAACGAACTGCCCGAAAATCGAACTGTCAGTTCCAGCAAATCATAAATAACTTGGGGCAGTTATAAAAAAGCTCTAAACGTTGAGAACATACGAAAACGAGGGAAATGACTGGGAGGGTCATTACAATAATAGACTAAAAACGCTTCCCAGACTTTGGGAACGACAACGCTTCTAATATTAAAGAGAAAAGACAATCTTTTTTATAAACTACTGCTAATAAGTAAATCGAGGAAAGCTTCAATACATATAGTAGAGTAATGATATATAATTACCAAAAATATATATAAATGCAGCTAGAGACGTAACTACAATTTGGAGGGATATTTTGCTCGTGCTTTGATTATGGATTGATTCCAAAGATTATGAAATTTTAAGTCAGCAGGATTTGCGATATTAGGCACTCTTAATCTCACTTTTAAGGATCTTAGGTAGATTGCCAATACCGACTTTAGTAGCTTTTTGCATCTAAATGCTATTCATTGAGATTTAACAATTACCTAAGAGCAAATCCAAACACCTTGTAGTGTAAGCTACATCATTATCTTAAATATATACTTATATACAAAATAGAATCATGACATATACCAACAAAAAAATTGAAACCATTACTTCAAACTTATTTTTTTTTAATTACTACTTTCTCCGTTTAAAAAAGAATGACCTATTTTGACTTGACATGAAATTTAAGAAAATAAAAAAGATTTTGAATCTTATAGTCTTAAATTAAAGTTATATCACATATACTAAAAATGTCTTTTAATTTTGTGGTCTTAAACATGTCACGTAAAAAGTTGAAATTAAAGTGTTGCTAAAAAATGAAAGAGTCATTCTTTTTGAAATAAACTAAAAAGGAAAGTATGTTATAAAAAAAGAATGAGTACTACTCAATGATTTAAAGGTCCATCTAGTGTTAGAGGTGACGAGAATCATGACCAATTAAATTCTTGTGATCTTTCTTCTAAGAGTGTATTTTCTGTGTTAGACTTGCAAATACAAATTTTATATATGTAGATAACATTGTGATTGCACCGTGCTTTGTACTTCCTTTTTTTTTCTTTTCCAGAAAAAGGACCAAATTTGCTTTTAGACTATTCAAGATTGAGACTATTTTGTCATTTCTTAAAATTTTGGTCTAATACTACTCTTTTAGTTTTCCCTTTTGCACTCGACCCTTAACGGAATTCAAATCTAAGAACAATTTTATAGTAAGGTTGAGAGAGAAATTTGAACTTTTTTTCTCAAAGAATTTGGACATGTGGAGTTCATCCATTTCAAGGTGGAGCTCGATCAATGGTAAAGGCAAATACAAGACAATTTGCTAACAACAAGGGTATTAATTGACGACTAAAGTTTACCAAATGACAAAATTTAGCGATTTGGAACAATACATGAGCAATACTTGAACCTTCCCCCTTTCTTTTCTATAATTCATATGCTAGACCAATTTATACACCTCAATTAATTCATTGAATGCATCTTACTTTATTTCAGTTGACAACTTTGATTCAAACCCTAATATATCAAAATTTCTCATATATTTCATTAACTACTAATTCACATCATCCACTTTTTAACGTACTCTTGGAAATTAAACAAAACAACAAACATGTGATCCGTCTTCTTCCAGAAGTACATGCGCTCTTTTTTTGTCTTTAAAAAATACACTAGCCATGTAAATTACATACTTCTCTTATAAACTTTACCCTCACAAAAAAGATATAAGACCAAACGTTGGTCAAAATTCAAGAAAAGAAAAGCAAAGAGTAGTAGTAGTGGACTAGTAGTACTGCACTAATTAGGGACCAACCCCACGAAAAGAGAAGACAGACAAATGAGAAGAAGACATACCAGTAACCAAATGGCTAATCAAGATTCAGCCAAAATTGGTAGGTCCTAGCAGGATGTACACACATGCATCTCGCACGAGTCCTGTTCCCACTTCCTTCACTTCCTAGATTTCATTGTTTATTATTTGTATTTAGAAAAAAAAATCATTCAATTCTTTATCTTTTTTTCTATTTTATTGTTGCCCTTCTCAAAAGCTTATAAATACCCTTCAAATACCTATTCATCTCCATCCTTGCACAAGAATTAAGAGCTACCCAAAAATAAGAACATTTGAAGTGTGAGTGAGAAATAGGATTGTAGAAAGATGGAGACTTTCCCAGTGGTTAACATGGAGATGCTTAACACTGAAAAAAGGGCTGCAACATTGGAGAAAATAAAAGATGCTTGTGAGAACTGGGGCTTCTTTGAGGTAACATTAAAGTTCAAACTATGTTATTTTTAAAAAGATAAGTGATATGCACTGGTACCATGCCATTTGTAGTTGCTAGTTACAATTTTTATCAGATATTAATTACTCACATATTACAATTGTGTAAATACTTTGTATACAGTCAGCGCATAGAAATTAAACTCGTCCGCAGTTTACAAACTTATTATTCCTATGTTTGTGTATATGTAAAGGTGATAAGCCATGGGATCTCTCATGAGCTACTGGACACAGTGGAGAGGTTAACAAAGGAGCATTACAAGAAGTGTATGGAACAAAGGTTCAAGGAAATGGTGGCAAGTAAAGGCCTTGAAGCTGTTCAGACTGAAATTGATGATTTGGACTGGGAAAGTACTTTCTTCTTGAAACATCTTCCTGTTTCAAACATCTCAGAAGTTCCTGATCTTGAAGATGATTACAGGTCTAAGGGATCTCCATCTTTTTTTGTTCTTTTCTTAATTAGTTATCTTTGGTTTTTGACATAAAAAGAAACTCTGCTCCAACTATCTGGGACTTTTCAGTTCAAACTTGCCTAATCTAATTTAACCTGTATATCTAGGACCACAAGTATATCTTAAGCTTAACCTTATCTTTAGCCATAAAGGAAATTTTCCTTCTTCGGATTTGCTTCTACCACCAGGGGCAGAGCTAGAGAATAAGAAGATACGGGCCCAACAGTTTTGATCCAAACCTTGTACTTGTGTTAAACTATTTACTTAATATGTATAAATAATTTATTTTAAATCCAGTTAGCTTCCTTTTTAAAAATTCAGAAGCCATTAACTCAAATTCTGGCTCCGCCATTTGTCTACCACAAGCAGATCAAGGACGGCTTTTGCAAATTGCACTGAACACATTACTATTGGCTCGAATTACATGTACATATTGGATTTGCTTATGACTTGTGCTTGCTTTGCTGACTTGGGATGAAACATGACAGGAAAATCATGAAGGAGTTTGCAGCTAAGCTGGAGAAACTAGCAGAGCAACTGTTGGACTTGCTCTGTGAAAATCTAGGACTGGAGCAAGGTTACCTGAAAAAAACCTTTTATGGTTCAAAGGGTCCTACTTTTGGCACCAAAGTTAGCAACTACCCACCATGTCCCAAGCCTGATCTGATTAAAGGCCTCAGGGCTCACACAGATGCTGGTGGTATCATCCTTCTATTCCAAGATGACAAAGTCAGTGGTCTCCAGCTACTCAAAGATGGCAAATGGATTGACGTTCCACCCATGCGCCACTCCATTGTCATTAACCTCGGTGACCAACTTGAGGTATCCAAGGATTTAATCTATACAGAGTGATAATTTAAAAGATATAACATCATGTTGTCTACCGTATTTTCAAGGTCACCAGTTCGGGTTTAACTCCTATACCCTGACATTCCCAAGAAATTCTACTCTATCAGATCACCTAGAAGATAAGTATACATAACCCTCCTAAAAAGTTGGATAGGAAGCCTGAAAATAAGGAAGGTTACCTACTATAACATGATAAGATAGACTGACAGTGTAAAAAGAATTTACTCATGCATATAAGTTAAATCATTCCAGTTCCACTATTTATTGGCAATTTCCTATCTTTTAGATAATCTGATGGTGTGAAAATTCATTTCCGGGTGTCAGTTCTAAGAGTTAAAGTCATTAATACAACACCAAGGTAGAGTTACTAGCATAAGAAGATAAATTTACTAATATTGTTGATTTGTGTTTTAAATGGATTTTAGGTGATTACCAATGGAAAGTACAAGAGTGTGGAGCACAGGGTGATTGCTCAGCCTGATGGAAACAGAATGTCCTTAGCTTCATTCTATAATCCGGGGAGTGATGCTGTTATTTATCCAGCACCAGAATTGTTGGAGAAGGAAGAAAAAGAGAACACAGTCATTTATCCCAAATTTGTTTTTGAGGACTATATGAAATTATATGCAGGTCTCAAATTCCAGGCTAAGGAGCCAAGGTTTGAAGCAATGAAGGCTGTGGAAACTGCTGTCAACTTGGGTCCAATAGCAACAGCTTGAGACAGTGTTAAGTCAACTTTGATGGAGTATTAATACTAGACTAATTAATGGGAATGGGAAGAAAGATGGTTTAGTACTAAGATAATGATGTTGTGATAATATGTTAATGTTATGGTTAATTAGTGGGGTACTTTTCATTGCTTTGTGCAACTTGGATTTTCTTTATGTGCTGCTGTCTGGTAGTGTGATGTCTTGAGAGGAGTTTATTGTAAAGTTTTCAGATTTCCAATGAAATCTTTTAGTTCCCAGCAAATGAGTAATTTATAGTGTCAAAATATTCGTACAATCATGTCACTTACAAGGTAATTAAAGGTAACCTGATAAAAATAGTACTAACATGTTTAAATTCATAGTGCAAAAAATAAATATATTTATAACTCAAATCCTAATACTATGATTTTATACTTTATGCCTCTTATGTAAAAAAGGGAATTTGAATGACATGGTAACTTGACAGATGCTTTTTTTCCTTCCACTAAATCAGTAGTGTCATTTTCAGGGCATTCCAATGGTGATTCTTTACGGAAACCATAAAGCTGACATTTCTCAAGAAAAATTCTTAGGGCGTGTTCGGTATGAAGGAAAATGTTTACCTATTTTTTCATGTTCGTTTGATTAAAAATTTTGAAAAATATTTTTTCTAGAAAAATAAGTAACTCCAAAGTAAGGAAAATGATTTACTTAATTAAAGTAGGAAAAAAAATTCTTACCCACCTACCATCCCGAAAAGTCCACCCCCCTCCCCCCCCAAAAAAAAAAAAATTTAAAAAAAATAAAAAAAGCTTTTAAAATTTGTTTTTTTTTAAAAAATTTCAAATTTTTTTTTTATCCTATTCGTTCTCATTGTTTTGAGTTAAATATATACAAATACTTTTAAAAAATATTTTTCTTCTTGCGTAACGAACACAAGAGAATAAGTAAGAAACAACTTATTTTCCTAGAAAATACTTTCTTAGAAAATGTTTTCCTCCATACCGAACACACCCTTAGTGTTACTTCTCTGTTTTTTTCCTTTCCATACTCTGCTCACAACTGTATCACTATTTGCTCTTAAGACCTTGTAAAAGAGAAATGAAAATAGAGAGGAATATGTTAGTTGATCCAACTTTGTGTGAGTGGAGTAATAATTTAATCACCTCAGTCCGTACACCAGCCACAATCTTCTATATGAAATACATGGTAAAGATCTTCAACACTTGTGAAATGTTTGCGACTTTGTGGATATCCGGACTTATCCAGATATCCATTTATATCTTGACCCACCCTCCTGTTGGGTTCGAAATCGAGAGGGCGTCATGCGGAAGCATATAGTTTGCAAACCATAAGACGGTAAATCAGATGACCAAGAAAATTAAACTAAAACATATTATTAAATATGGTTTGGCCAATTGGCCTACATATTAAAACTAATTCAAAAAAGCATAAAAACTATTTGAGAGAAAAATCTCCCCCTAAACAAGACTTTTTAAGGACTACATTGTGGATGCTGTTGTGTTGTGATATGAGAAAAGAGGTCTTCTATTTATAGAGGGGTAAAACCTTTCCTCCCATAAAAGGTTAACTAATTATGGAAGAAATCTTTTCCTACCAGGAAACCTTTTCCACAAAGAAAACCTTTTTGAAGTAAAATACTAAGTATGGTAAAATTCAAGTAAACTAGGAAATTCAGGACAAATCCTAACAAATCTCCCCTTGGCCTGAATTTTCTGGCAAAGTTGATCTTCATCTTCTTCTTCACATAATCTTCATATATCACTGCTGCTTGGCATGCTTAAAAATGGAGCTTTTGGGGTTAAAAATATATGAGCCCTTTCGGGTTAAAAATATTGGAGCCCTTTGTAGGGTTAAAAGTGAGCTTTTATTTTCAAATATGTAACAGCAGGATTGTTGAAAATATGATTGACAAATATCTCCACATGTAATTTTTTTGGACAAAAATCTTCATTATCATCAAATTAGTTGCAGCTTGATTTGAAACCGCTTTGAACCTGTTTTTAATCTCGTTTCACCAAACCATTGGACATTTGAACAGTAGGCTCTGATATCACTTGTTGGGTTCGAAATCGAGAGGGCGTCATGCGGAAGCATATAGTTTGCAAACCATAAGACGGTAAATCAGATGACCAAGAAAATTAAACTAAAACATATTATTGAATATGGTTTGGCCAATTGGCCTACATATTAAAACTAATTCAAAAAAGCATAAAAACTATTTGAGAGAAAAATCTCCCCCTAAACAAGACTTTTTAAGGACTACATTGTGGATGCTGTTGTGTTGTGATATGAGAAGAAGGGTCTTCTATTTATAGAGGGGTAAAATCTTTCCTCCCATAAAAGGTTAACTAATTATGGAAGAAATCTTTTCCTACCAGGAAACCTTTTCCACAAAGAAAACCTTTTTGAAGTAAAATACTAAGTATGGTAAAATTCAAGTAAACTAAGAAATTCAGGACAAATCCTAACAAACCTTCAGCACAAACGCCCCATTTGCCACCCCTAGTTAAATCTAAAGGTATTCTTTACGTAACTAAGGTTATATGGTATCATCTTCGCCATTCATGTTCCTTGAAGTCCCATTTGATATGGCTAAATATGAAGGGATTTACGTTATATACGCTACTGTGATGCGCCGCACCCATCTCTATTGATTTCCCAACGTTCTAGCTATGTGGCAGATTCAAATCAAGTTTCTACAAGTTCAAATATTGGAGCCAACTTGCTGTCAGCTTTGGGAGGGAACTTGGACAAGCATGCTAATAATTTAATGCATTTTGGAGGCTTCTCACAGCAGCTGGACGCCCAAGGAGCTGACCTGCTGCCACTTGAAAGCGACATCCCACTGGAGGCCAAAAGCTGTCTTGCCATTTGGGGCAATGGTTGACCAACCTTGCACACAGCCTTTCCTCTTTCGTTTAGACACCCTGTAGAGAACTTCTCCCTTGTGTATGCAGCCCCTTTGCTTGTAAGGTCTCTATATATTGTTGTATAAGTTGTATAAGCCATTGAGGCAGATTCATTCACATATTCTTGTATTGCAGATATAATTAGAAAAGGGCTCTTGCCTCCCATATCTTGTCTTATCTTTTATTTCCTTCTTGTTTCTTGTGTGCGCCAAGCTTTAGCACCCTTTGTGCTGTTGTGTGAGTTAGAGAGCATTGAGTAGCATCAAGGCTATCAAGGCTGTCCCATGTTGCCTAGAGAAATTAGACCACCACAACGAAGAGGAAGCTTATGAAGAAGACAACCAAGGGAACGAGTCCCCTAAGAAGACCAAGCCCAAGAAACGTGAGAAAAGCAAGGTAAAGGACACCGCTCAGGTTCCAATAAGTGAGAACCTGACTTTCGAAGAAAGCGAAGGTTCTGCCTCAGGCCATCTAGACGAGAGAATCATCGGCGTAGAGGCTGGTTTAGTGGCCTTGAATCGGCTCATTGAGATTCTCGAAGGGAACTTCAGTTCCCTTGAGAACGTTGCCCTTGAAGGGCTGGATGAAGTCAAGGAGAGCCTTGTTGAGCTGACTGAAGTGCACAAGGAGGGGCTGAACAGACTAGAGCTCAAGATCACAGAGGGGTTGACCAAACTAGCGTTCAAGCTCACGGAGGCGTTGTCTACATTGCAAAGGGAAGTTGAGGCCCTAAAGAAGCAGGTGGAGGCGGCCAAAATCACTGATGGACGAGGTCCAGTCACAGTTCATGAGATACTTATTGAGGCCCCTAAACTAAAGGAATTCAAGGGTGAAAGGAGCGCTCTAGACGTTGAGGATTTCATATGGCAAATGGATGTTTACTTTGAGCATCTCAACATAGTTGGCGAAGCTGCCAAGATCCGGATGGCGGCCATGTATTTGAGAGACACCGCTATGTTGTGGTGGCGTAGGAAGAAGGCAGACATGGGGAAAGGAACATGTTCCATCACTGATGGGGGCAGTTCAAAGAGGAATTGAAGCGACAGTTCTATCCTCAAAATGTTGTTTGTGAGGCCAGTCGTAAGTTGAGGGACCTCAAACAAACATCCTCCATCCGGGAATACGTGAAAAAGTTCACGAACCTCACTCTTCAGATTCCAAATCTGAATAATGAGGACTTGCTGTTTTATTTCTTGGGTGGCCTCCAAAATTGGGTCAAACAAGAGTTGCAAAGGCATCAAGTCAAGGACGTGGATGAGGCTATTGTAGTGGCCGAGTCCTTAGACTGATTTTCGCACCGATAATACCAAGGCAAAGGACAACCGGGGGAGACCTGTCTACCAAGGGAGATCGAGGAGAACGGAGCAAAGGCAGATTTGCTCTCAGCGGGGGTCGTGAGCTCAAAGGTGACCATAACCAGACTTCGCAGTTCCGTAGGAATGACAAAGAGAGGAAGAAGGGAGTCACCCATCGTGATGGCTGTTATCTTTGTGGCGATATAACTCATGGCTATCCAAATTGTCCATTCAGGGGATTTGAATGACATCATAACTTGACAGAACTAGAACGTTTCACCATTTCTATTTTTTATTTTTATTTTCTTTATTTTTTTGTTTTTCATTTCTACTCTCTCTGCTTACAACAACTGTCTCACTATTGCTCTCTTAAAATCCTGTAAAAGAGAAATGACAATGGAGAGGAATATGTTAGCTAATCCAACTTTGTGTGAGTGGAGTAATAATATAATCACATCAGCCACAATCATCTATATGAAAAATATAGTAAAGGTCTTCGAAACTTATGAAATGTTTGCAACGTTGTGAGTATCCGGAATTATCCAGACATCCATTT
The DNA here is from genome assembly GCA_031232105.1 of Capsicum rhomboideum. Lineage (NCBI taxonomy): Eukaryota > Viridiplantae > Streptophyta > Magnoliopsida > Solanales > Solanaceae > Capsicum > Capsicum rhomboideum. The sequence goes on along the minus strand of CP124717.1, from coordinate 46,186,798 downwards.
AAATCTTGACCCACCCAACTTCAGTACAAACACCCCATTTGCCACCCCTAGTTAAATCTAAAGGTATTCTTTACCTAACTAAGGTTATATGTTATCATCATCTCCATTCATGTTCCTTGAAGCCCCATTTGATATGGCTAAATATGAAAGGGATTTACATTATATACACTAGTATATTAACATTCTCTACACTACCACTGCAGTTTAACCTATAATAATATGTTACATATCATTTTTACCGAAGGCTTATCGCAAATACTTACCTATAATTATATTGTCACTGACCTTATTATGTAAATATTTTTTACATTCTCATTGCGAGAACTTAAACCCAATATGAAAAAACTTAACAATCCAAACAAAACATGGAGTCAGAATTTATATATCTCTAAAACGAAGAGCTAGTGAATCTAAGAATTTAGTTCACTATAGTTTTTTACTCCTAGAAAATGAGCATTAGGCATGCAGATTCCAGAAACATTAGTACCAAAGCATCTCTAAAACAAAGAGCTAGTGAATCTAAGAATTTAGTACACTATAGTTTTTTACTCCTAGCAAATGAGCATTAGGCATGCAGATTCCAGAAACATTAGTACCAAAGCATCTATACCTGCAAACGATGTATGTGAACTGCATCAGAATTCAGGAGCATCACCCCCAGGAGAGGAGCTACGGTCAGCGAAGGACGGTAAGATGTAACCTTTAGCAAAATTTTTGGTTTGCCACTGATCATACCTATATCCAGTTCTCATGTTCCCTAACAGCTAGAACTGCTTGTATTAAAAGAATGATATTCTGGATCTACCAGTAATAAAGGGATTAACAGATGAAAGAACCAGTAGGAAATGAAACCTAATAAAAGATGTAAATGGACATACAGATTAAAAAAAGAAAAGAAATTTCACAGAAGGGATGGAATGGAAGACGAGTTTTGATCTTGCTCATTTGCATTGGCCACACAAGAGCACCCATATCCTCACACATTTCTTTTTTATGAGGGAGGTGGCTAACTGTCCATGTCAGAATGAGGCACACAATCCATAGAGCAGCCTACTAGCCCACAAGCACAGGGACTGAGTAACCCGGTGCACCGAAGTTAAAGCAGGTGGGCTCACACAGGGTTAAAAGAAAATCGAATCTAGCATCTCCAGGTTGCTACTCCTACGCCTAAAGCATTCAATAATGACCTTGGGGTTCTCACATATCGATGTACATATTTAAATAACATATACAGATCTGAGATAATGCTACTGCATACTGGATCACAAATTATAGGTTCACATATAGAGAAATAAAAGCTTCCGTAATAAACCCCTCAAACTTATACCATGTAGAATGATATGGTTCCAGCTCAACAGTAGACAACCTTCAATCTTTTTTCCCATTTCAAAAATGAAATCAAAAGGTTATGTGAATTTTTCAGAAAGCGAGGGCAATGAAAAATGAGACAAGCAAACTAAGAGGCGTGGGTGGCCAACTTAATCTTGGATGGAACAAATATAACCCATTAACATTAAGCACCATTGTCCTCTGTAGCATGTCAAAATTTGCTAAAATCATTTCAGATATCTGTGATCTTACAAAGAATTGTACATTTAAATAACAGGATAAATAGTGCATACACTTCAAGGAAGCTCATCAGGATTCGCTATTACAAGAGAATTTCATATAGGATTTCAGGCATTAGTCTCTGAACAACTATAGCTACACAACACAAGTTCCAAAATCACTATCAAACAGAACAATTATCCCAGAATGCCAGCAACATCTCATCAGCCATTAAACAGACAGAATCCGAACTATGTACTTCGAAAAGGGAGCAAAAAATGAGAAGAGAAATAGCAATAAACCTATTTCAAGTAATTAGTCAAAGAACAAATGTTTGTTAGAAAAATGCCTAATTGATAATAGTTCCCATATAACAGCAAGCTTCTTGTTTCATCATAAAAACTTGAATGTATAAATGACGTTTGAAGGCCAAAATTTTCTGATTTCATGAATGTAGAAAGTTGTTTGTATAGAAATAAATATTGCAAAATTAGTGTCAGGTCACTGCCTAAGCTTTACTAGCATCATTCTTGTCATTTGGATTATCACTCCCCTCAGTCTTCAGGCTCTCAACCATTTCTTGAGATCCCTGAGTAGCTTCTTCATTAGAACAATGATTCTTCAGAACTGTTGAGATGTCAACTTCAGAAGCTCCAGCAAGCTTAAATCGTTCAGCTGCAGTATCAAGGTTCTCTTTCCAACCAGTCAACCCCAATTTACATTCAACTTGAGACCGCTCAAAAAGCATATTACCCCAAAATAAATGTATTTGAGATCGCATTACAGCAGCTTGCTGTGCAGCCTCATCAGCTGAAATTTCACCTGGACCAACTGTAGCTGACACCTCACCTTCAGGACCACTTCCCTGTTTCTTCCTTCTCCTTAGTAGTTCATCCTTCTTGCTTGTACTAGGATCCTTCAGTTCATTAGCCCTCAGCTCCTCCAGCTTTTCCCACATCTGAGTTGCTGCTTTCATTTTCTCTTCTGCCCTTTCAAATAGAGTAAGCGTCTCAGTAGGATCCCAATTTGACAGGTCCTCTTTCTTAGCCAACACAAAGGACCAGTGAAGTTTTGCCATTTCAAATTGCTGCTGCCCTAATGCCAGCAACCCCTCGTAAAAGTCTGGTTTAATCAAGAGAGCCTCCTCATACTTCTCTTTGGCCAGAGAACATTTTTCTTTCACCCAGTCATATGCTGCTTGAAACTTAGCAGCCATCGTCTCCTTTGAAGCCGAATCATCAATTGGCATTCGTTTCCTCGCTGCACACATGTGAACATTTCCCCAGTTGAAAAAAGCTAGAGCAGCCACTTCCTGAAACTTTAAGGCAGCCTTGTCAAAAAGAGCTTGAGCCGCTTCACTTGTCACAGTCTCCTCAAGGGCTTCAGAGCTAAGCTCCATTCCAAGCTCATGCAGGTCAATGTGAGCATCCGGATCAATGCCAACATGAGTCCTGAATAACTGAGCAAACTCGAACAACCAATCATCCATCTCAACTTCCTTGCACTCAGGATCTTCTTTTGTGGTTTTCTGATTGGTAATACCCCTCTCTGACTTGTTAATTTCACTGTCCAGAGTTTCCACCACGGAATCACTTAGTGAAGAGCGGGATCCACTCTCATCTGCTATAGTCTCCTCACTCTCAACAAGCCGCTCTTCCTCTTCCAACAAAGCTGGTTCTTGTTCAGGACTCACCTCGACAATATGCAATCTCAACATCCCAATGTAGTCACCTTCATCTGCATCAGGGTCTTTTGATACTAGACTATCAACCCAGGACTCGGCCAATCTAAGCTCAGCCCTACAGGTAATAGTTACTAAATCACCATCACTGTCCTTGTATTTAACAAGAACAGACCTTGACATTGGAAACCGTTCCATAACAATATCCCTCAAGACTCTAAAAGTGCAGTTTACAGGCATTTGGGCAAGCCTTATATCATGATCATAAACAAGTTTTAATGGCCTCCAACGGATCACAGCATCTTTAGAATGTCCATGGACTGTAATTAATGCTGAGGTAGAAGCCTGCTCCTTCCGGTCATCCCTACTAGGACTTACATTAGGTTTAGAAGGACCAGTTGAAGGCTTCAAGGAAACCCTTGGCAACTGAACTTTGGCCTGAGTACCATTTTCAGCTGGCAGAACATTCGAGGGCTTATCTGGTTTACTATTAACTGATACAACATTAGCCCCAGTTGAAGGTATTGGCTTCTTAGACATTGATCGAGAAGGTAAACACGGTCCTAGACCGGCAACAGATGCCGCACCTACTGCAGATGCACCAAGTGCAGCTGGAGATGGGCGGCTGTGGAGGTCTTGCTGTGTATCCTGACGAGGACCAAGTATCATGCTCAATCTCGCTGCAATTTCCAAGGCATCTCGATGATTCCCATCAGCATCCAATAGCATTTGCACATCTTGCATTGCCATTTCATACTTACACACAGCCTCCAGTGCACGGGCTCTTCGTAGAAGAGCTCGAACAAAACGAGGCTGAACCAGAAGTGCCATAGTACACTCAGAAATAACAGAATCATAATCTATGGGTTTCATTTGCATCAAACAGGCCGCTCTGTTGCTATGGAACACAGCTCTTTCTGGGTGATTCTTCGGTGTAAGTTTGAGAGCATTATCATATTGTTGTTAAGCACCAACATAATCCTTAGCCTGAAACCTTTTGTTTCCCTCTTCTTTCAGCTCATGAGCTCTTTTTAAGAAAATTGATGAGTCCAAATCAACAGTACCATTAACAACAGGCTTATGATTTTCCCCTACAGCCCCTTGATTCTGACTAACACCACCCTTTTTCTTCCTACCACCTGATTTCCCCATATAATTCCTTGCAAAAACTTTTCAAGATTCAAACTTTAATACTTATAAGCCACTCAATAACCAAATTTTGTCAAAATCTCACTATTTATTTGCTGTATAAATCAAGAATAGCTCACAAAGAAGAAGGCAAAAAAGCAACTTACAGATAAGAGTTTACAGTTTTGGTGGAGAATTCAGGGTCTTCAAGAAAAAGGTGTAGTGGCGAGGTTTTGAATTTGAAACCCTAGATAGAGGAGTGTATCCCTGTAGGATTATTTCATTTTTAAATCTTTACTGAGGGATTGAATATCCATTGTAGGTCCCCTGGATAATTTGGTTCATTGTGAGCCGTTGGATGGATGATTCAGTGCTGGCATCACCGTAGATCTCTTTTTCAGTTAATTGGGTAATCACGTTAGGATTTATACCCATGAGAAGGATGCTAACTATATTTTTGTCCGTATTGCTGTCGCACTTGGAATATAGAAGGAATGTAGGATGAAGACGGCACGAGTTCAGATGCTATATGTTTTAATTTTATTGAAAATACTCCCTTCTTTCGTTTTACTTGTACACCAATTCAAAAATAAATTTTCCCTTTCAATTTTGATATATCAAAAAAACACCATTAACATATCTTATCTTATAAAATAATATATAATATATCAAGAACATAATAATTAACAAAGCTAGAAAAGTAGAGAAGAGATGCTTGTAAGAGATTTTATTTATTCACTTCTTGGTATATTTACAAATACACTAAGATGCCTATTTATAAGTATGTAACTTGGATATCAATTTGGCCAAGTAACTTTGGTATTCAAATCCAATTTGAACAAGTAACTTTGGTATTCAAATCCAATTTGAATAAGTAACTCTTGGTGTTTAAGTTCAATTTGCCTACTAACTCTTATCTCTCATTAATGACATTCACACATATATATGTCTCATGACATCCATATTACATAACACTCACCCTTGGATGTCTATTAATAGATAATGTGTCTCGTAAAAATCTTACTAGGAAAACCTAGTGGAAAAAGCCTAGTGAAGGAAAAAGAGATACACATCTTGTAATACGCTTTTAGTGTTGCCTCATTCAAAATCTTACAAGAAAAACCCATTGGGACAAAACCTTGTGAGGGAAAAAGAGTACAATGCGTATTAACTCCCCCTGATGAGAACATCAATACAAAACTTGAATCTTCACATTTCAATCTTGTGCATCATCTTCTCGAAAGTTGCATTAGGTGGATACTTTGTGAATGAGTCAATCATATCACTCGAACAAATCTGTAAAACGTTGATATCACCATTCTTTTGGAGTTCATGTGTATAGAAAAGCTTTTGGTGAAATGTGCTTCATTCTATCTCCTTTTATGAATCTTCCCTTTAGTTGGGTCATGCATGATTCTCGGCATGCTTCATGAATAGCTATTATCTCAACATGATTAGACTATCATGTAAAATAGCATGGTATGACAGTAACACTTCATGGCAATGGATAATATGTCTATATCGAATCCTTATATCGATCATATGAATATCCTGTATATTCAAAAGTTTAACAATATTCGTTAGGATAAACACATCCATACAGGGGTTTTCATTTGCAATATGCAAGTGATCTTACTTCACTATCCCTATGTAGGAGTAAAACTATATCATGCTCATAGTTATAGCAATATGTATAAATGCATCAATTGTACAAGATATGGTACTTCATGACCAATCCATTTCTGCGTGTTTCTCATTTCAACTTCTTTCACCAGATAATTTATCGCTTTTGAAAACTCTCCAAGAGTTTGAATAATATTCAAATCATCAATTTACCCCTTATAAGGTTTATAAACAAGTTTCCCAAAAACTTTTATATGCTTCAGGCATTTTGAACACTTCAGGAATTTTCATATAGATTTTGACAAGTGACAATATTCAATCATTTTATATGTGACATCTTCTAGTGTACGGACTGCAAATCAAATAAGTTTTATGCTTACCAAGATGCATCCATGTCACTTGATAAATATTTCTACATCAGCATGCTTAAATAAATATAGAATTCAGATTCTCACAATCCCTTTACAATATTGTACCATATTGTATCAAAGATATCGTCGACGATCTATCATTTGGTATTGGTTTGCAATGTGACATGATATTTTGAGATCTCATCACTTCATTATTTTCAGGTACTTAAACCTCTCATAAGGTTTAATGAAGTGTTATATCGTAAGCTCTTCAAAAGCACATCCTTTTCTTATTATGATCATTTGCTCCTTATCCTTTTCAAGGATTATCTCATTTGGAACCGATTATGATCTACCATGCTTCATGCATGTAGTAGACTTTTTTCCTTCAGGGACATTCAATTGGAGCATTTACAGCTAAATATGAGATCAATTTTGGATCTACAAATGCTCTTAGTATTTGAACTTGAATTATCTTTTGAATGAGGATCTGATGATAATTCCTAACATATTTCATAGCTGCTTGTTATCTCCCCTTTATATTAGGAAAACTAACATACCTCCTCTATATTTTTTAAGGAATCCATCTTTGTGCATCATGGTATATTCATTACTCATATACCGCACATAAAAAATTACTAGATGGAATATTTGATTTCTGACCTTGAATCAATTGAGAGGGGAAAATTAACCATAATTTATTGGTCTAATGCATATAAGTGCTATAATATGTGATTATCATTTTTCAGACCAATCACATGAGCTTTGTTCTCATAAGCAATGATTCAACTATTTATTGGAGGCATTCAACACCAAACCAACATTATCAAGATGAATTGTCTTGATTACACAATCTGAAAATTATGCTCTTAACTCAATTTATATTGAGCAAAAAACTTTATGAGTGTCAAACTGCAGGATGACAACAAACGTACATGTGATTATTTTATAGATGCATCTATTTAAGATATCATATGACAGGTGAACGGGCCCATATTCACCTTTTATACTTTCCAAATTTTAAGGGATCCAATCCCAACATTAGTTGGTCCAACCAACTTATCACGAGAACAAGCAACATACAATAATTATTGAAGAATCTTTCAGTTCTTCATTACATGTCAATACTCAATGCACATCTTCAGAATGTCATAATCGTTCATGCCAACTTATGAACTTATTTGTACTAGTAAACTCCAAATTTACCATGACTTATGATTTTTGCTTTAGTAAACTTCAGGTTTACTATGACATGAATTTTGTATCAATAAACAATAAACTCTTAGTTTATTATGGCATGTGATCTCATCATTGCTTGGGTAACTTTTCACATTCGTGTTTCGCACCATTGTAACTTGGAGATATTCAATCTTCCAATTATTCTATCTCTTTTGGAGGTGTTACTCCTATCACATTCACCCCAGGGAATGGATCTGTAGTTTCAACGATCAAAATTCTCATTCCCCAGGAATGGAATATAAATGTGCCTTAAGCCTATCAAATTATGATAGCTTAGAATCTCTTTAAAGATATTGCTCCTTCATGAGCAAATCAAGGCGTACATATGATGTAATGAAAGGTTTTGTCCTTTTCTACACCCATATTTATATTCATAAATTCAATCACATGTCTTCTTTCAGACATATTATGTATTGCTACCACATTCACTTCAAGGAATGGAGCATATTTCATGACTTTTCACCAAAATTTTGTCTTAGCCATCATTATATCATCAATATAGTGCATTGAGATTCAAACTTAACGTCTTATCCAAATAAAAGGCATCTTAGGCCATATATTGATGAGACTTTAACCCAATATCTTATCATCATGGTGCACCGGGACTCTGACCCAATGTCTTACCCTTTTGGGGCGATGGAGCTTGAATCCACCGTTTTACCTTGAATCCACCGTTTTACCTATAAACGCATATTAAACCAAAATATAACAGGACTCACCCTTGAGCCTTAAAAAGAATATTACCAAAAGAAAATTAAACATGAAAATCAATATTTGGGATTCACTTGCGTACATCTGTTTTAGCAGATAATAACTTACATTAATACAGTGAAAGAGATTTTCTCACCATTCTAATCAAACTTATAATACTGATTTCAATAGTATTAGATTCAGTACTTATACACGATTAACTTTAACAAGAAGAATAAGATTATTCCAACCAAACTTGTCCAATGGCATGCTAACCAAGAAACAATATATATATGAATTATACATTGCAAACTAACCTTCCATGATGTCCAATAATTAAATCAATAAAGGTGAGCAACTAAGTATAAATCCAAAGTTCAAACCTTGTCTAAGCAAAAGTATTCATGGACAGAGATTACCACCAATATCATACCCCAATCGACCAGACCTTAGCCATACCTTAGCCTTATCTTGAGATGGTAGAGTCTCGTGCTGATAACGTGTTATAAAATAATATATAATATATCAAGAACATAATAATTAACAAAGCTAGAAAAGTAGAGAAGAGATGTTTGTGAGAGATTTTATTTCTTCACTTCTTGGTATATTTACAAATACACTAAGATGCCTATTTATAAGCATGTAACTTGGATATCAATTTGGCCAAGTAACTTTGGTATTCAAATCCAATTTGAACAAGTAACTTTGGTATTCAAATCCAATTTGAATAAGTAACTCTTGGTGTTCAAGTTCAATTTGCCTACTAACTCTTATCTTTCATTAATGACATTCACACATATATATGTCTCATGACATCCATATGACATAACATCTTAACATTAGTTACATTCTCAAATTATTTTCCAAAATTTAATAATAAATATTAATTAATATGGATATTATGATAAACTCCTCATATCAATTAGTATTTTTTTTAAGAGATGTGCAAAGTTCAAAGTGAAAGTAAACGAAGTAAGTAATAACTTAACATAATCTTTTGGGAAAAAATAAGCAAAGAATAACATTTTATAATTAAATGTTAGTTGTCAGGTTCATATTATTTAGTTTTGACCTTCGTGTCAACATGTTTATGAAACTTTAAGTTTTCAGATTAATGAATAAATGTAGTTTTCTTATTACTGAATGAAGCTTGATTTTAAAATTCTCTCTCATGTTTTACTTCTGTTTTCCACATATGTTAGATGAACACTCATGTCACATGTTAGATACAGGTACGCTCGAGCTAACAATGGCATCAGGTGCCGGCCACGTCCAAGGTCTAGGCTTGGAGTCTGACGAACTTGATATCAAAACACAAATTTCAAGTGGCCTAGGGAGTCTATAAGGCTGTGTCAGTAGAATCGTATTTATGAATATGAGGTCCACACTTCTATAAATGAGGGACTACAGACATTTGAGAAAAGTTTCTCATTTTTTCATACTTTAGATCATGCAATAGAGTTGTGCCATAAGGAGCTTTTCTAGATTCGTGCATTGTTCTAATTCCTCTAACTATAACTCTTCTTCGAGGTGATAGAAGCAGTAAAGCTCAAATTCTTATTGATGTGATACTCTTAGATAGAGACTTTAGAATTTAAGAGAGAGTACAAGGGCTCGTGAGAAGCCTATTAGTGCATTTGAGTCTATTGATTTAAAAGCATATTGGTTATATGAATTCTGCCTTCAAGCCTATAGTAGGATGTGCTCTCAAACCCTGGTGAAACTTTATTATAGACGATACCTTTAAGGGGAAAATATGTATCTAAATTCTTGGGTATTGACGATACATTTAAGGGGAAAATATGTCTCTAAATTCTTGGGTAGTATTGTCAATCTATAGATAGTGTGATTTACGATGTTGTAAACCATAAGGAGTAGAATGATCCCAGAGCTAGAAATATGAAGTCAAAAGTGTAGAAGCCAAAAGTGGGGTTATCAATTATTGAAGTATGTAGTTAGAGTCATGTATCTATTAAATGAGTAAAAGCGTGATATGTGCTTTGATGTTGACTAAGGTGTAGCAAGATTTGTGTAGATTTTACATTAGTAAGTGGAGAAAGGATTGTTGGTCAAATGAATTAGAGTATACTTGAACTAGGAAAGAAGCTCATGATGGCATGTCATTAGTGTTAGTAAAGATCAAGCATAGGTTGTGAACGGAAAGATAAAGTAGTCAGGTATTGATAGATTTAGGTTGTACCTTGTTATTTTAAAAAAGGGACCCCATGATATTCATAGGGTTATGAATCTAGTTAGGCAAAGAATGTATAGTGAATGGATAAGTAGTATTGATGTTGTGATGTAAAATGAGCTTGTAGGCTACGAATAGATAGATTGTATGATTAAGATCAACTATTTTGTCATGAGATTTTAATGGACTAGTGTTTCTTGATTTTTAATCTAGTAGTTGAAGTTCTATGTAGTGTGAGCAGTTGTATTGCTATCCATGTTTAGTACTAGACACTAAGCTTGAACTGTGTATGATCACTGAAGTGGAAGGAGTGATAGTTTGTGGGTGATAATATTAGTTTTGGGATTTGATCTAGTAGGCTTGACATAGTGTATACAAGAACTTAAGTTTATAACTTATGACAAGTATGAAGGTGTAAGCATGAAATATATATATTTATGTGAGCTCTAGATGAATATGTGAATGGAGGCTAAGTCATTAGATAAAGAAGAAGAGCCTTGAGTGTTAGAAAGAAAGATGTGTACCAACGTAGTATGTTGTTACATGAAATTCTAAGCTCTTAAAATGTTATGTGTAACTAGTTTAGTATCCTTGAGTTGCAAAGTATGGTGAATTCTAGGTTTGCAGTCTATGGTGTCCCTAAGACATGAATCGATGGATTTAGATAAAACAGGCAATGTTGAGTCTATTAGTATAGTTTTAACCCCTTTTTAATTGAGTTGGCAAGAGAATTGGAGGTAATAACAGTAAGAGTATGAATCTTATAGTGGCAGCCTTAGAGGCAAAGAGTTAGTTAAGAGATATCTCATGAAGAAGTCCTAGAAAAAATTCTTAGTATTATATTGTTGTAGTCTATTAGGGATAGGGTAACATTTATGTGTATAGTGATACCCCAAACATGGAGAGTAATTTGATTATAGCTCAATTTAGAGAGGAAGTCCAGAGACTTAGAACGTTGACTTTTGAATTAAGGGAGAGATGATAGGGTAAAGAACCAAGATAGGTCTTTAGAATCAAATAGTGAATAGTTCTAGAAAAAAACTATGATGAGATAACAATCCATTCTTATCCTAACATATTCCTTGTACTTCAGTCAAGATGATACTCCACTCATGTATTACGTATTTGCATCATGCCCATGATTAAGGTTCATGTACTTCATACATATTCACATTTTATGCTCAGCTCCTAGAATGAGAAGCTATTACTTCTCTGAGCAATCCCAGTGACTCGATAATTCTATAAATTCAAGCCTTATGTTATAAAACTCATGATATATGAACTGATATTTCATAGTATACTCAGTTATATGAACTCATGATATGCCCTTAATGGCTAGTGAAATCATGCTACGTCATATATATGCTCAAATAAGATCTATTGAACAATTCGTGCTTATAATTTCTTTGCTCTAAGCATTATCTACGTCCATCTATGATGGTAAGGAATGACTATGTCATATCTAAGCTCAAAGAAATCTCTATTCACGCTTTATGCATTTGGTACATGAAGTATTCATTCCTAGTATACTTTAATCCACAGACCCCATCTTGAGTGGCAAGGTCACGATAAGTATAAATCACAATTGAAAAGTGTCACTTTTATTCCTGATGCTCATACTATATTCCTTTCAGTGGTTGTCCTTATGGCTTGATAAATGGTAGTGAAAGCATCTAGGAAAGGAAAAGATGAGAGAGAGTAGATACTCCTTCGATGATGATTGTGTTGTGCTTGTTCCATTTAAGATTGTAAGTGTCAATGAAATGTGAAATACGAATTAGTTATGTGTGATAGTTAGATGTTAATATATGGTGTGTCTCCTTGTAATAGTTCATAAAGTTATAGGTTATAAGGATGCTGGGGAAGACTGGAAAGTTCTAGCTACAAAGAAGCCATGACTTGACTATAATGGTAGGCTTGAATGTCTTGTTGATATACATGTGGACAATTGCATGATGTAACTAGAGATTTCTTGATTAGAGCTTGAGGTTGGTTGATTTTTGTGATAAGAAGAAGTAGTATTCTTAGGGATAACTCTATATGCAAAAGAGACTTTGTCGAGTTTTAGAACAAACCTAAGAGCAGATTAACGATCAAAATGAAGGTTCCTAAGGGGCAATAGAATATAAGATCTTGTAATTCAGACTAGCATGATCACTTTTGGTGTAGCACTTTGTACCTTTGAGTTAGGCTTGAACATGGTAAGAGCATGCAGTTAGACTTAGATTTAGTATCTGCATGTACACATGTAAGAATTATAGTTGAAAATAATGAAGTATGGTATTCATAGGAGAAAACGTAGTTGAGAAATGTTGCTAAGCTTAAAGACTGTTAGTCGTATTGTTTAAGGCAAGGGTATCCTTGTTCATACTCCATGCCCAATCAACTCATGTTTCAGGGCATGCAGCTTCTGATCAAATTACACTTATGTATAAGTCTATTTCATGTCATTCAGGCTCTATGAACCCATGTAAGATGATTACGATACTCAAGACATGGTAATGTTTCATATCCAGATATCTCATATGACTCGTACCTATGATTCCTTTTCTTAGAACGTTATTAAATTCCCTATGAGGGGGATGTCTATGATAACCCAAGAAGAGTAAGGTAGGTTTTGAGAGAGATTTACCTTTCCATGCTTTAAGAGTCCAATAAGGGCCAAATCTATGTTCCTATGTAGTTTTTCATGTCTATGTGCCTTTCGATATCATGTGAGACTCATGATAGGGCTTCTAGCCAGTTGATAGCTATTTAGAGATTGAGTTAGTCCCTTCCCCAAAGGAAACTCTACCAAGACTTTTAGAAGATTTTAGAGTCAAATTTTGTTTATGTTCATGACCATCATTCCAGGAAGAATGATCCCAAGAGAGAGATATTGTAACACCACAAACTTTTGGATGCAATTTGAACCATTCTATGTATGCGTTAGACCCAAACCTAATGATATTTTACCGTACCTAGGTGTTAAGGTCAATTCTTAAGTGTGGAAAGATTATTAGATGTAAATTAAGGTCATAAGAAACCTCTTCTTAAGAAACCTCTAGCACAAGGCTGAGTGGTAAGCTCCTCTACTGATTAAGTTTTGTATAAGATTTTACTAGGGTCAACTTAAAACAAGCATTCTGTCACGACCCAATTTCATAAGTCATGATGGCACCTATTATAACCCACCAGTAGGTAAGCCAACCCAGAGTCCGGAACAGCTAGCAACGGACTACCAAAAGGAATAAAAGGGAAACAACGGAATAAATATAATAACATGGTTAATATAATCTCAAAACCTGGTGGAGCCAGTACAAGAGCTTCTAATACATCAGGAGTACAAGTGAAATACAGGAAAAATGTATGTATACAAGCTGTCTCTGAAACAACATAGAGAACAGTCTAACAATAAGAGGGAGAGTAGGGATACTCCAAAATGTCGGGAGCTCACCCCATATCTCCGATCCATAGCTGCTCCGCTCGATATACACACATCAACGGCGATAACTCACACTATGACCTGCAGGCTGCAGAAGTGTAGTATGAGTACCAAACACGTGGTACTCAGTAGGCAACGACCGACTGAACTCCAGAAATAATGTAAGCATACATAACATGAAGGCATGAAAGTAACTACATGCAACTATCCATGAAACTAAGCATAACAATATTCTGGGGCAATAGAGATAACTATCCTATCCTAAAAACATTCAGGAAACTAAAGTGCAATACCGTATATCACTGGACAATATACAAATGAAGAATGAAAGAAGGATATATAATAGTAGTACAAGGCCAAATGATGCATATACAATGTAAATAGATAAGAAAAGAGAGGGATATACGGTGATACCCTATATATAAGTAGACATATAGGGTTAACTCAAAGGTAACTGCCTGAGGGAGTCAACCTAACACCTCAAGGTCCATATCCAAGTAAAGGAGCCAACACTAGCCTCATCGAGCCTATACCCAAAGGGTGAAAAGTCCTGGGTTAAACCAACCATAATATAATCTACCGAAAGGATAAAGGAATCAGAAACGTACTTCTAATCTCAAGTACCAGTCCACAACAAACCTTACACGAACTAACCATACTAAATAATAATAAAGTAACCGGCTAGTCCGGGCAAACAAGTACCTAACCGGACCCCCAAAAGCCCGGAAGGTTCACAGAAACACTCAGCGAATAACAACCATAACCCGTATGTATACAGCCCCCTATAAGACCGATAGATACAGGTGCCAACCAACTATACTGGTGATAGGCAATGCATATGAATGGATGAATACAACATAAACCAAAATGCCATAACCATGTAGGGAACACCGGACTCGAATCGGTTCCACAATCTCAAGGCATACTGGGAGCACCGGACTCGAACCGGTTCCACAATCTTAATCAAAGTGCCGTACTCGAACCGATCTTTAAATATCATAAACCCAATAGAAAGTGTCAGACTCGAATCGGTCTTTAAATATCATAATTTCAGACTCGAACCGGTCATAATCCCAATAGAAATTACCGGACTCGAACCGATCATAATCCCAATAGAAAGTGCCAGAATCGAACCAGTCTTTAAGCATCATAATTCCAGACTCGAACCGGTCATAATCCCAATAGAAAGTGCTGGACTCGAATCGGTCTTTAAACATATAAATCCGTAAATCCATTGCCTAAGATCATGCTCGAAACTAAATCATGTACAAAGGGTCGGAATATCCCTCGACCGAAGTAAATAGTAGTGGTAAAATGAGTGGATAAATAATGGACCCAAATCATCCTCGGTCGGAGTTCTAAAACATCATTTTCAGTTCCAAAAGCTCATAATTCAGTAAATAAGGTGGTACGATTTCCGTTATAAAATAACCCTTTTAAAAGTGAAAAGAGGGAATAAATCCCCTATTTGGCAGCAGTAGTTAAAATCAAGGTTTTTGTTAGAATCGTACCACTAAATGAGCATGAATGCACCAGATAGTATGCATGCCATCACCAGTATCCAGACAACATAACCATAAGCGCCTAAGCGTCTATAAATGATAATCTTTCCCTTGCCAAGGGCAGAATACTCACTAAAGTCCAACTAGCCTCATAATCACGGTCTCGGGCCCAATAACATGTAACCAATATAGTAAGGTCTCATGACCCGGGCAACCACAATAATCAAGGGCATAAAGCCACCACAAGGATCTAATCGAGGAAAAACCTCCCGAATCGCTAACTCAAATGGTAAATCTCATACCAAAGGATCCTTAATCATCAACTGTGGTTAACATGCTTATGTTCAAGGGTAATAGGGCTCGGTGGACATAACAAGTATTTATACTAGGGTTTGGGTCACATCTCTACCCCAAATTCCATAAAATAGGCTAAGTCATGCTATACTAGCCATAATCATATCCTATATTCCCTACTTAGCATATAGTTTATGTTATACACAATCTCATAGAGAAAAGTAGATCGAAGCCTACCTCGATGCCGAACCGCAATTCTTGAAGTGTCCACAAATTGCTCAACGTTGCTCCACGATCCCGAATCAATACCACACTATCAAAATAGTAACCTACACGTCATTACAAGTAAAACGATACCCATATTGTAATATAAAACTACGGGACCAAAATCGAGTCAATAATGGGCCCATGGGGCCCGCTAATAGAATCCCAAAATTGAATTCGTCACGAGGTCCCTCGAACGATAAGTAATATGTGCTCAAAAGTTGAACACAAATGGAGCATAAATTGGGGCTCAAATCAGTCCCCAAAGATTAGGATTTCAAAGACCTAATTTCTAAGAATTTACAATGAAATGGGACGGAAATCAACGGGTAAAATTATGGATAATGACCAAGGAGTGATGAGCTAACTTACCTTAGCTTCAATGGGTGAATCCCCACTCTTTCTCACATTAAATGCTCTCAACAATGGGGAAAAGGGTTGAGAAAAATGAGAGAAATTCGGGTGAAGAAGGGAATATAACAGCCCTCAGGTGCCGCTAAAGAGGACACCTGGGCGCTTAAGCGGACCTTTACTGCTAAAGCGGACCTCAGCCAAATAGCTAAGGCCACTAAAGCGGCTCATGGTCGCTAAAGCGGCTCCAGACATCAACTACCAGATTTTGCTAAGTTTAAAATGAACTTCGATCAGGTGCTTGGGATTCGTTCGGAACCCCGTGCGCGCAAACGAACTATGCTACCATACAAAATTTGACATTTTGGATGCAACAGAATTATCAAATTTCCATCCGAGGTCGTTTCAATTAAATGTGGGTCCCACACCTATTGTTTCGTTTTAACCAATTTCCAACCAATAGCCCATAATGAGTCCGAAAGTCTTGAACCTGAACCAAGGGTCCCCTTAGCCTAAAATCAATGTTTTGGAGCTGATGTCGCTTTTAAAATTTCCATCTGAGGTCGTCTACAAGGAGTTTTGGTATTAGACCAAATCCTTAACAGTGACAGCTCCAAAACAGGGAATAAGTCTAAAACCCAAATGGACTATCCGATAACCGAACCGACAGTTTCGACAAGTCATAAATGACCTGTAGCCGCTATAGGGAGGCTCAAAATACCGAAATGCACAGAAATTGAGGAAATGACCTAGAGGGTCATTACAATATCCACTACTAAAAGAACTTTCGTCCATGAAAGTCAATGGATAGAAAGAGCCCGAAAGCTCGAAAGGATGAGGTACTGGGCCCGCATTCTCCGAACATGACTCCCCAAACACCCTCAAAGAAAAGACAACTCTTCCAAGGGATTTCGCCAAAGGTAGCCCCTTTTCAACCAACTTCCTTACTTCACTTTTCAAATAACCAAAACTCAACCCCAATAATCAACTGGCTTCCAACTGAACCAAGAACAACTGATGCACGCACATCCAGACCACAACATACTGACAACCCACCAATATAAGCCTAACTAGACTGAAACTCAGCCAGACTAAACACAATCCAAGGTCAGGATCATGCTACAACTCTAACATCCAAACTTAACCCTCTTTTGCCTTTCCAAACCTACTACCTACTCTGAACCATACTAGATATCATCTAAGTCCCATCCGCGCATTCACAACACACTAACCTCGAAAGGCTGAAGTTGACTTATGAAAAATCCATAATGGAAAGTACAAGAAATAAGCCTATAAGGTTCTACCAGGACACACAACAAAGGTGACCAAAGTCTGCACTCTTAAGCAAAAGCTATAACTGGTCCGGATGACTCTCTAAACTAAAAATCAAGAGTCCGAAGTACCAATCTCATAAAACTGAATGACCCACTTCAAGATGTTCCACCAACCGTGGATGAAGCCATGCTAAACCCAACTTAAGTGCAATTCTCCTACTGAGGAGAAAATTCATAATTCTGACCAAAACTGCGAACCAAGGTCGAAAGCAGTAGAAACCAATACTGTATACCGATGGACCATCTTCTAATCATCTATCCAGTACGGTCTACCCCAACTAGAGAAAACTGAACCGTTATGCAAAGAGTAGGCTTGGCCAACCTATAAATGAATGCCCAACTTAAGCAAAACCTCAAAAAGAGGATGCAACAAAGTTACGCAATCCCAAGCTAAAACCCCAACACTGAAGCTAGACTTCTTGATCTCAACTATCCCAACTGATCCTGTTGGCGGGTAGGCATCCACAAACTGAAGTCTATCATAACCCCCAAGCCATAATTCGAAGGCTTCAAAATCTAAAACTGGAGTCAACAAGTCCTTACAAAGGCCAATTGCCCTAACCAACCTCGCTATTAGAAGATCAAGCACATGCCCAACAATCTACGCAAGGGCCGAGCTAAAATATCCCCAAAGAGCATAATCTTAATGGATGGAAACCACCCGCTAAAGATGCAAGCAATCAACTCCACAACTGTAGGAGGGCATAATGCAACAAGGCATAACCAAGAACTTGTCGAGACTGCAAGTAGTACTAGTGATAGCCAGAACTCGAGCAAACCGAACAATACGACTCAACCATCATCTGGCCAGTCCAATAGCAAATCTATGGGAATAAATACCCATAGGCGTATATTATCAAGTAGAAGCACTCTGCGAAGTCATACAAGGCCGAACAAGTTCCAAAATGACAATTCTCTTAATTCTCCCAATTATATCTACTTTAAATCGGTTGAACCATAAGACATAGCATAGGAAGAACGGAGTATCCAACTCCACACCCAAAACCAAGATCAACACCACTACCGGGCGATGAACTATCCAAATCTGAAGGGCAATTCCCAAGTGCATCACTAAAGAAATGGGCTATAAAAGAAAGCTAGCAATGATAAAACCATATCAACGCCCTGGAAGGTCAATCTTACCTTCATTTTCTCAATCCATTCTACAACCAACCTTGCTAACAGAAAGGAAAGGCTAGCCAACCGAGGTAGCCAACTATGCCAAAGAAACAAGAATCGTAAGGATGGAAGTATGCTAACTAGATACCGCTAGTCTAGCTATTTATCAAATGAGAATCAATCAATGCTAAACAATAACAACAGTAATAACTATAATAGTGACCTCCAAATACGGTGCAGGTGGTACAAAAATGAAAATCAATAGAAGTACCACTCTAGGGTCACAACAAAGCCAATATGCCAAAGAAAATGGGACTCGAACCTGAATGCTATACCCCCAAGGGAAACATGATACTGATCCACTCTATCCACTACTAAAGAATTTTCTAAGGGGGTAGTCATACATGCCTAACCCTACACAAAGGCATACATCAATCACTATGAAAACACCAAGGCATACCATAGTCAATATAGAAGTGTCAAGGCATATAACCACCGATGGGTATGAAAGCCCTAACACAGCTCAAGTAGTAACTAAAGGTAGAGAATCAAAGGCGCACCTATCACAGTGGAAATCTGAAATCATAACTCTGGTGTACCCGAAGGAGTACGGATTTGAGCATGTCTGAACTCGGAGTGATTTTCTGAATAATCAACTGAGGCACTAGGTGCACTACCTTTGACTGAAGGTGCCAACATGCAGTGAGACTTATCTGGATGATCTGAATGACTAATGATCCCACGCCGGAGACACTATCTGGACTAGTGACTGGTCTCTCTGCAGTCATAACAAACCCCTAAAGTTCTAAACTGGTAGAAACACGAGCTAACCCCAACTGGTTGACCAACTCGTGCCTGGGGAAATCATTATACCAATGACCACACTTACCATAATCGAAACATGCTTCTGGGATACTTTGAGTCATTGAACCTGTTGATTCAGAAGGTCCCCACGGTTTGAAGACCTAGACCGAATACTCCATGATGTCTGAGCAGAACTCTGTCCACTGATACTGCCATGATCAAACTGAGAGTTATCCATAAGCTGAGGCACCACCTGTTCAGGCCTAATAGGATGCAAATGATACTGACCTCTGCTGGGAAAATTTTGACCTCTAAACGAAATACCCCTAACACTGAACTGCTTGCATGGCCTCTTGCTGCCACCTCCGTACGCCTCAAAACAAGCCCTCTCTATAGCCCTCGCGTGATCAACAACCTCAGAGAAAAAATATCCAGCTATTATCAAATGCTTCAATGCCAAATGGAGTAGTAAAGTCAACCCTCTGATAAACCCCTGTACCATCTCATGCTAAGTGGGAAATAACATAGAAGTATGTCTGGCCCACTCGAGAAACCCAATTTCATACTCTAAAATAGACAGAGAACCCTGCTGAATACCAACAAATCCAACTCTGGTTTGAGAACTACTCGATGGACCCGACGTAACCTTTAGCTGAGAGGTATCCAGAAATAGACTCGAAACCCACAACACCGAATCCTAAAGAGCTGAGGCAGTCACAAACTCTGTCAAAACTTGGGTTATCCCCAGACCCTCTAGTTGACGCGGAAGATCTTTGATGTCAATTTCTAACTCTTTAGCCCAAAGTTGGGTAGAAATCCTGGTAACACGCGTCGAAATACCATCCGCATCTATCGATGACATCACGCTACCCCTCTGATACAGAATGGAGTCAAAAGAAGTACTTATAGGTTCATAAAAGTACGAAAACACGACAAAGAGTCAAGAATATAATTTCCTAAGAATGCCTTGTAGCCTCCCAAAGATAGGATACAGACGTCTCCGCACCGATCCGCAGGACTCTACTAAACACTTAGCTCTTGTACCAACAACACCAGTAAAACCTAGGCTCTGATACCAATTTTTCACGACCCAATTTCATAGGTCATGATGGCACCTACTATAACCCACCAGTAGGTAAGCCAACCCATAGTCCAGAACAGCTAGAAACGGACTACCAAAAGGAATAAAAGGGAAAGAATGAAATAAATATAATAACAAGGCTAATATAATCCCAAAACCTGGTGGAGCCAGTACAAGAGCTTCTAATACATCAAGAGTACAAGTGAAATACAGGAAAAATGTATGTATACAAGCCTTCTTTGAGACAACATAGAGAACAGTCTAATAATAAGAGGGAGAGTAGGGATACTCCAAAACGTCGGGAGCTCACCCCATATCTCCGATCCATAGCTTCTCCATTCGATATACACATATCAACGGCGATAACTCACACTATGACCTGCAGGCTGCAGAAGTGTAGTATGAGTACCAAACACGTGGTACTCAGTAGGCAACGACCGACTGAGCTCCAGAAATAATGTAAGCATACATAACATGAAGGCATGAAAGTAACTACAAGCAACTATCCACAAAACTAGGCATAACAATATTCTGCTTCTGGGGCAATAGAGATAACTATCCTATCCTAACAACATTCAGAAACTAAAGTGCAATACCGTATATCACTGGACAATATACAAATGAAGAATGAAAGAAGGATATATAATAGTAGTACAAGGCCAAATGATGCATATACAATGTAAATAGATAAGGAAAGAGAGGGATATACGGTGATACCCTACATATAAGTAGACATATAGGGTTAACTCAAAGGTAACTACTTGAGGGAGTCAACCTAACACCTCAAGGTCCATAGCCAAGTAAAGGAGCCAACACTAGCCTCATCGAGCCTATACCCAAAGGGTGAAAAATCCTGGGTTAAACCAACCATAATATAATCTACCGAAAGGATAAAGGAATCAGAAACGTACCTCTAATCTCAGGTACCAGTCCACAACAAACCTGCCACAAACTAACCATAATAAACAATAATAAAGTAACTGACTAGTTTGGGCAAACAAGCAAAGGTTCATAGAAACACTCAGCAAACAACAACCATAACCCGTATCTATACAGCCCACCATAAGACAGATAGATACAGGCACCAAACAACTATACTGGTGATAGGCAATGCATACGAATGGATGAATACAACATAAATCGAAATGCCATAATCATGTAGGGAACACCGGACTCTAAACGATTCCACAATCTCAAGGCATACTGGGAGCACCAGACTGTAACCAGTTCCACAATCTCAATCAAAGTGCCGTACTTGAACCAGTTTTTAAATATCATAAACCCAATAGAAAGTGCCGGACTCGAACCGGTCTTTAAATATCATAAGTAATATGTGCTCAAAAGTTGAACACAAATGGAGCGTAAATTGGGGCTCAAATCAGTCCCCAAATATTAGTATTTCAAAGACCTAATTTCTAAGAATTTACAATGAAATGAGACGAAAATCAACGGGTAAAATTATGAATAATGACCAAGGAGTGATGAGCTAACTTACCTTAGATTCAATGGGTTAATCCCCACTCTTTCTCACTCCATATGCTCTCAATGGTAATATAACAGCCCTCAGGTGCCGCTAAAGCGGACACCGAGGCGCTTAAGCGCCTACCGCTTAGCGGACCTTTACCACTAAAGCGGACCTCATAAAAATAGATAAGGCTGCTAAAGCGTCTCATGGTCACTAAAGAAACTACCGCTAACGCGACTCTTTGACCACTTTAGCGGTCAAACCAGACATCAGCTACCAGATTTTGCTAAGTCCAAAATGGACTTCGATCGGGTGCTCGGAATTTTTTCGGAACCCCGTGTGCTCAAACGAACTATGATACCATACCAAATTTTACATTTCGAATGCAACAAAACTATCAAAATTTCCATCCGAGGTCGTTTCGATTAAATGTGGGTCCCACACCTATAGTTTCGTTTTAACCAATTTCCAACCAATAGCCCAAAATGAGTCCGGAAGCCTTGGGACCTGAACCAAGGGTCCCCCTAGCCTAAAATCAACGTTTCAGAGTTGATGGAACTATCAGAATTTCCATCTGAGGTCGTCTACTCGCAGTTTTGGTCTGAGACCAAATCCTTAACAGTGACAACTTCAAAACAGAGAAATGAGTCTAAAACCCAAATGGACTGTCCGATAACCGAACCTATAGTTTCAACAAGTCATAAATTTCCTGTAGATTCTATAGGGAGGCTCAAAATATCGAAATGCACAGAAATCGAGGAAATGACCTAGAGGGTCATTACACATTCCTCCAAGAATATCAAGAGTTAATTGGCCCATTATCTATCAAATTAAAGGTTTATGTGTCTAGTTTCTAATGCCATTGATTGCTCGTCGATCCGACTTTTGAGTAAAAATGTGTGTTTTACTGAGGAGAGGTAAAAAAAGTGAGTCTCTGAAGTTTCTATCAGAGGGCGGCATGTTGACCATAGTGTTGTCTTGCCAATGAGTTGCCCTGTGCGGTGTGTTAAGCCATTTTTTTGGCTAAAAATATTGGCATTTCGTCCATTTAAGAGTATTTTCGTCCTACCACTTTTAGATACTCCTTATACACGTTTTAAGACCCTTTCTTAGCAGATGTTAGGACCTTTTTGGCCATGAAAATAAAAAATATATTTACTTTATTTGGTAGTTTCAAAGTTGAAAATAGAATTGGAGTTGTGTTTGGCCACAATATTTTGAAAATGGGGTATTTTGGAAGTTAAAAAAATATAAAAAGTGAAAATAAATTTAAAAAATTTAGAGTTTTATGAAAATTGAGTTATTTTATGAAAATAAAAAAATTAGATTTTTTTTTTGAAAAAATAACTTAAAAAGTGCAAAAAGTGAATCCAAAAATAGTGAAAACACCTTTTGAGGTGTTTGTCAAAAATTCAAATATTGTGAAAAAGTATTTCGGAATATTTATGGCCAAACAAGTATTCTGAAATAAAGTAAAATGTATTCCAAAATATTGTAAATAGTATTCATGGACAAACGCCTACCTTTTTTTTGCTTAAATACGGAAGTTTTATTTATGTATTAAGGATCATCCATACAAAAAGGAAGTGATCTATATGTAACAGTTCCACACACATCTCTTTCTATAATATTAGAGATAAATGAAGGAGATGCTTTAAAAACATAGAGTTTGTTTCTTTCCCTAATTGGATCCTTTAGTTTCCTTTCGTATGCTGCCAAAGAGTCCGCTACCATATTAGCTTCCCTCGGGATGTGCCTCAGGGCCGGTTAATTCAACTGGAGGAGCAAGGATCTGCAATTAGCGTAAATATGTGAGTATACAAGATTATTACCAGATAAGTAGTTGAGTATTACCTGTGAATCTGTTTCCATAATTAATTGTGGCATATTTATTCTTTGAGCAAGTTTCAGACCTTGTAGAAGAGCTAGTAATACAATATGAGGAGCATTTCCAACATTCGTATGACATGCAAATCCAGTGATCCATGTTCCCAATTGATTTCTTATTAATCCGCCTATACCTCCAGTACTAGTGTTAGGTTCAAAGGAACCATCCACATTTAGTTTGAAGTATCCTTCTGGTGGTGTTTCTCAGGAAACTGGGATTAAGCGTCCAGGTTTTTATTGAAGGGGTATTGGAGGCAAGATAATAAAATTCAAGAGCGTGAAAAGAAATAGCCTGTAGAGTGCTATTGATTCGATTAACGACTTGGTTTCTAAAGAGTTTATTATTTCTATTTTTCCATATGTTCCATAATATAACAGGGGTTAAAATGGCCTTGGAAATTATATGGGACTTGTTAATTATGGAAAACTCATTAGAGAAACATAGATGATGGATGTTGTTGTGGAAATCTTGAGAGTTAAAAGTTATATCATAATATTTCCAGATGTAACTTGCGTCCGGGCATTCCGTAAATATATGAGTGATATCCTCTTCTCTTGTTGGGCATGGGACACAAGTATTTGTAGTGGTTATACTTCTACTGAAAAGATTAGACGCAGTGAGCAGCTTATTTAAAAGAAGTAACTAGAGAAAATATTTTATTTTGTTAATAGCTCTTATTTTCCAAATCCACTTATAGTTAGTTTCTGAAGAATTTTCTTTTGGTGAACTTATAGATGACAAATAGATGTAGTAGGCACTATCTGTGCTAAAATTCCCATTCGTACTTTGGTTCCAGAAGAAGGTATCATTTTTAGACATGGTCCTTTGGGTATAAGTATTAAAAAGAGTATTTTTAATTGAACTGGGAATACTAAAAGATAGGCTTGAAAAATCCCATCCGTCATTTTTACATAAGTGGGAAACTGAAAGGTGGAGTTCTGTAATATTTAGAGATCCCTGAATTGTTTGTCGGAGGGATTTCTTAGCCTCGATCCAGTTATCTTTATAGAGTTTTATTTTTTCACCATTCCCAATATTCCAATAAATACCCTCACGAAAGATAGGATTTGCATGGACAATGCTTTTCCAGATATACATATCATAGGAGCGGGAAAAAAATTCAGAAGTATCATGAATATTTTTATTGTATTTTTTCCTTAAAACTTTTGCCCATAATTTATCTTTTTTAACTTGAATCTCCAATTTAAGCTTAGAAGTAAGGCATAGTTTTTTCCAGTTGGTTTTTGAATTTCTAAACCACCATTCTTTGTAGGTCTTGTAATTAAGTCCCAATTTGCCAAGTGAAGTTTCTTTCTTTCATGAGTAGATCCCCATAAGAAATTCCTTTGTATGCGGTCTATGTGGTCTCTTATTCCTTGTGTAGGAGACTACATTGCATGGCATACGTAGGAATAGAAGTTAAGACAGATTTTATAAGAGTAGCTCGACCGGCAGGAGATAAGAACCTAGTTTTCTAGCCACTAAGCTTATTGTTCATGTGATCTATAATGTATTGATAGTCTTTGCTTTTAGGGTGGTGATTTGTAGTTGGGATACCAAGGTATTTACCTAATTTATCCGCTTGTCGAATATTCAGCATAATAGAGAGAGTATTCTTATCATTTGGTAGAACATTTTTCGAGAACAAAACTAGCGATTTATTGAAGTTAATCTTCTGTCCTGTTTATTCTGACAGGGTATTGAAGGTGTGTATGATGGTTGCTGTATTTCTAGAATTTTCTTTGGCGAGTAGGATAATATTGTCGCAAAAAGAAGATGGGAAAGAGGTTCTCCTATTCTGTCAATCGTGATAGTCTGTCAAAGCCTTTCATTTATAGCATAGTTTATGAGTCTAGATAATGATTCCATATAAATGATGAATATGTATGGAGAGAGTGGATCTCCTTGTCTAATTCCTCTAGTAGGGATGAAATAATCGGTGGGTTTTCCATTGACAAGTATCGAAATGGATGATGTAGTTATACAAAACATAATAAGGGAAATGATGTTGGGTGGAAAGTTGAGGATATAAAGGGATTGTCTTAGAAAAGACCATTCTAGTCGATCGAAAGCCTTTTCCAGGTCAATTTTTAGGAGCATTTTCCCAAAATTTCCTTTTGTCTTTTTAAAAGAGTGAATAATTTTCTGGACAATAATAGCATTATCTACGGCTCTTCTTCCCGGAATAAAGCTACACTGTTAAGGACTAATAATGTTATCTAAATAAGGTCTAATTCTATTTACAATAATTTTAGTAATAGTTTTGTAAATGGTGTTACACAGACTTATAGGTCTATAATGAGTTATTTGTTCTGGATTTTTAATTTTTGGAATGAGGCAGATGAAAGTCTTATTTATTTCTAGTGGGATGGTGTTAGTCGTGAAAGCATTCTTACAGGTGGTGACTATCGCTTTCTCCGTATCTTTCCAATATTTTTGAAAAAATATAGGATGTAATCATCATACCCTTGAGATTTAAGAGGTTAAAACGAGAAAATTGCCTTTTTAATCTCATCTCTAGTAAGAGGTCTACCTATTTCTATGTTTGCTTCCAAGGAAAGAGCATTATGGCATGGAGGATAATTTATATTAGGGCAAGAAATTAGTTCAGAGGTATAAACTTTTTGAAAATAGTTGACAATGGTGTCGTTTATAGTAATACGATCAAAAGTCTAATTTCCCACCGAGTCATTTAATCCAATTATTCTATTCCTACGTCTTCTATTTGTAGTAGAAGTATGAAAAAAAATTGGTGTTAGCATCCCCGTCAGTTAACAATTGGACTCTAGATTTAATCTTCCAAAAATCCTCTTCGCATTTAAGAATTTCCTTGAAATCATTTATTAGCTAACTTTCTAAATTAATGTAAAAGGAAGTTTTAAAGGCTAGATTCATTTCTTGAATTCATTAAGTCTTCTCAGAATTTGATCTTTTTGTTTGAAAATATTTCCAAAAGTGGTTATAGTCCATTTTTTAGCAGTGACAAAGAACTCCTTTATGGTCATTTGATAGTCCCTTTTATCCTTCCAAGTGGAACTAACAATGTTAGGGAAACCGGGATGCCTAATCCACATGGTTTCAAATCTAAAAGTATTATTTGATTTACCTAATCTATGACTATAATTTAGTAGTAGTGGACAGTGATCCAAGTGAGTACGTGGGAGATGAGTAACATGGGAGTCCGGATATAGTTTAACCAAGAATGGTTACTAAGAAAACGATCAAGTCTTTCCATAATTAGAGTACAATAATTTTTATGCTTGTTAGTCCAAGTATATTTTTGCCCAGTGAATCCCAAGTCTATCATATCCATATCGTCTAGGCAGTTTATGAAAGCAGAGCTTTTTGAATTATTCATAGGTTTTTCCCTTAGTTTTTTCGAAGCGTCTATAATTTCGTTAAAATCTCCACATACTAGCCAAGGACCCATAACTGTAACAGCCATTTTTTTCAGTTATCCCAAAGAATTTTTTGGAAGTGATAATTATCTTTTGCATGTACTATTGAAAAAACCCATTTTGGTGCAGAAGAACTTACCTTTATAGTAGAGTGAATTTCCTGCTCGGTGAGAACAAAAGGTTTGATTGTGATCTCTGAGCTCCTCCAAAAAAGTGCTATACCTCTTGAGTAACCTGTTGCTGGGAGTTTAATAACATCTATAAAGTTAAGAGCATCAAGAATTTTACCATGATCAACCATTTTAGTCTCAGTGAGTGCCAGAACACTCGGGTTGTTTGTGTCCATCAATGCACAAATATTATTCATGAATGT
This sequence comes from Capsicum rhomboideum, assembly GCA_031232105.1. Taxonomy (NCBI): domain Eukaryota; kingdom Viridiplantae; phylum Streptophyta; class Magnoliopsida; order Solanales; family Solanaceae; genus Capsicum; species Capsicum rhomboideum. Next base: position 46,159,051 of record CP124717.1, on the reverse strand, counting down.
GGCACTGTGAGATCCCCTACAATTCCAGAGCAACATATTTATTGATAAATATTCCTTTAAAACTGAGCTCTCTTCTAGTGCGAAAGTCATTTCCAGGTTTGCATTGAGTGGATCATTTTCTGCATTTCCGCTATCAATGTTCTCGTTCTCTTTCGGTACTTTTACAAGGTACCTCTTGCCTATATTTTCCAGCATGTCTATTAGTAGACGGTTCCTCAGATATAACGTCTGCATTGAGTGATCTGGGGTGTTTGATACCTCTTCTCTTATTGGTAATGGAGCATAGTGATGAGTAGGGGATAATGGTTCCCCCACATACACTTGGGGAACCACTTGATCCTCTTCCATATTTTCTTCTTCCTAACTGACCCAAGTCCTCTCGCTGGTTTGATAAATAGTCTATGAGTTGTGGATTTGTTGCAGCGATGAGTTTTCAAAGTTTTTCAGTGGGAGTATAAGTAATAATTATTGCATACTCAGATTGGATAGAGTTGTAGGCTAATGAAGTATGTGGTAGAACTCCAATGTTTTCAATTCAGGAGTTAGTTCCAGTTTTGCTGCTGCTAACCTTATGAGGCTACTCGTTAGTCTCTCTTCTATCAATTGTGGAAGTAGGTTGTTGTCGTGCTGATTTATCACCACATTTCCCTAAAGTGAGGTTTGAACAACACGTGGAAACATTGCTAGCAAGTGAGGGTTCTGGGTTGTATAATTCTGATCGAATGGAGTGAACGGGTTCGTGAGATTGTGGAAAATTGGATGACATGGGATATATAGAGGCATCTCCATTATCTGTGGAAACTAGTTTGGATTGTAAGAGTATGTTAGGTAAAAGTCTATTGGTATATGGAGGTATTATGCAACAAAAAGAGAAAGTAAGATTGGTGAGCCTTGGTGGACAGAAGTTTGGTCTCTGGACATGGTGATGGTTGTTGAATTGAGACATGATTGTTGATTTTTTGATTGCTGGGGAAGGTGAGTGAACGTGGATGATGATCGTCATTTTTTTAAGGCATCACTATGTGTTGAGGAGAAAGTAGCGTTAAAGCGACTCTTCTACATAAACTCATGAATAATACAGAAATTTGTGTGACTATATTAAATGATAAGTTTTTATGATTTCTCAAAATAATAACAAACTTATGAATCATATGATCCTTATAAATATTATGAAGTCTATGAATCTAATGAAACCATGAATCTCATGAAAATTATGGTTGGTATGCAATAAAATGATCCTTGTGAAATTCAATGATCCCTTATGAACCCCGAACTGTGAACTCTTTTCAAATTACTTATGTTATAACTTATGATAAGATGTTCCTTAGTTATGATTTATGACCTTATGATATAGAATCTCTTAACTATTCTTTTTGACATGACTATATGATCTCTGTAACCATAAGCTATGCTGAAACGATATAAATGTTCAAAAAGTTCATTCTCCAAAAAGTTATGAAAATTATTAACTTATAAACCATGGCATAATAAATTATGATACTATCTTTCGTAAATCTCCTATGATGTTAATGAATAACATTACTTATGATTATGAGCCTAAAATGGCTAACTTATATTTATGAGTCAAAAATGGTTAACTTATGATTGTGAGTCAAAAAGACTAAAACAGAAATAATATGAGCTTAGAGGATATGGACGGTTAACTATGAAGGAATAAGTTATAGCGCTTAATTGCACCAGTTAGATGCACACAATCGTTAGTAACATATTTACCTAACTCTTAAGTTAGAATCGATCCCACAGGGAATGAACAAGAAAGGTTCACCTTAGAGTGTAATAATCCACTAAATGCTTGCTCGTAAAATTAAAATGCAATAAAAGTAAAATGGGGGGAGGGGGGTTAGAGTAGTTGTAATAGATATTAGAACAACTTAGGGGTGTGCTAGTTTGATAGTTGATAACATGTATGGGTGTTTGATCTTTGATTCAATAATCATAAAGTATGGGTAGGCTAGGTTTTAGATGTTGGTGACAATCTTTTAATCTATCACCAAATTTTATATGGGTTTCTTTCAAACAACCATATGTTTATCTTACCAAGCAACCCAAAACCTCAAATTAGTTAGTCTATATCTAGCACTATCTATTAAATGAGGAACTAACTATTAAATGAGGAATACACAAGTTTTTGTTAACTAAATCTCTTTACCCTTGTTCCCCCTTTCAAGTAAAACAAGGGATCTAAGCTTGAATAGAGTTTGCAGTCTCATTCTTGAGTTGAAACATAGAGATTTAGTTAAACCCACAATTTATAACTTAAATTAGAAATAAATAATCAACACCCACACACAAATCAACCATCATCCATCACACACCCATAAGTATTGGGGGTTAGCTATGCATAATAGAGATAAAAGAGATTATACCATTATGCTCATCAAAAGCGTCCATAGATTCAAATATTCAAGATGAAATCTTCAAATCCAAGATGAAAAAGTAAGATGAATACTAATCCCAATCTAAGAGTTCAATTACACTTTTTAGGTATCAATTTTAGCAAAAGTATGAATTATAATCCTCAAATTCTGAAAAAGATTCTATTTATATGACTTAAAGAGCCGAACCAAAATAATTACAAAGTTGCCACCAAAGTACATTATATGTGTACCATCGGGATCGTACAACACTTGTGTGATGCACACATTCAGGTCACCAAGATACATAATCTTCCTTTTCAGTGCTTGATTCTTTAGGAGCTCTATTGGCTTTTGCGTCTATTTACGGTGTTCACATAACTGTTCTACTTTACGTACAACTCACCCCATTCTAGTACAATCGTCATTAGAGGCTTTCTTCAGAATCTGTCTATTTGTGCGATATTTTCTCTTATTGCGTGTCTAGCACACACCTTGTACGATACATACTCGGCTTGTGCGATGCCACACTTTGTTATTACAAATCTAACATTCATCACATCTTTATTTTCTCTAAGCTTTTACTCCTTTATGGTCCTTATCTTCCTTTGGTAGGTTCTTCAGCCTTATTACCTACATACAATCAAATTAACATAAGAATCAACTCAAACTAGGCATTGAGGACATTGCTTTAGTATATGTTGTACACATTATGAGTCACAAATTGTCGACTCATGAACACCCCCAACTTAAACTTTTGCTTGTCCTCAATTGAATCAATATTCTCTACAAAACAACCATGCCTACTTATGATACTACTTGGGAGTTCAAACACAAGCTTATTTTTTAAAACTACTTTGCCCTCATGATTTTGAAATAACTTTGGCATAAGTATCACCTATCAAACACTCAATTCATGAACTAAAAGCCTCAAATATTGACTAATTGCTACCCAACCAAGCGCATGCTCAAAGACTTCAATTAAGGTTAACAAATGTGCTCAAGAAATGCAATCAAGTGACCTTACAATAAAAATATCCCTTCTCTCATGATGTAATCAAAATTTAAACAAGGGATTAGAATGATTCACTCTCCATCTCAAAGACGATCATTAGCACAAGTACCATACCATAGGCTTGCCCATATGTTCCACCTCACCATAATTAAGCATGCTACGTTAGACATCACAAAGGTCTTACTTCGTCTTGTAATGTAAGCAACGAGTAAAGTAGGATAAATTAGGGTTATAGTGACTCTACCCTCTCAAAGCACCACATGAGACCTCAACTAAATCCTTTCCCAAAGCTTACTTGTTGTGACACACTATGGAACAATTCTATAAGATTCACATGCCATCTTCCTCCTCTTATTCTTTTAAAAGCTAAACTCTTCAAATATTTACAAGCTAAGTTCACAATTGCAACTCTTTTTAGCTTATTTTCATTCTTTTTAAAAGTATTTACAAGAAATACTAGGATAAATAGAGGAGGAAGTGAATGGTCTCCAAATCTACGAACTTCTGGTTACAAGTCTCACCCGATAGCTCTTCCACCCATAACTTAGGCTTTTGGCCTAATTTGGTTTAAGGCCTTACCTAAATGTTTCAAGAAGGGTTTGGTTCAAAAGAGGGGATTATAGAAGGCATGTTATGTCTTGTAATTAGGTTGTCTAAGAAATAGGTTCCAAGGCATAAATTGGGGTAAACTATTGGTCACTCAACTCATAATGGGTATGTCTATTTGGTCAATTCGGAGGCTCACTCTCACTTGATGGCCTAAGTACATTTCTCCAACATCACAACACTCTTTGCTTAGTGATAGACCAACTAGGCAAGTTCTATATGGACTCATCAAACAAGATCAAATCGAACATTACTACTCATGGCACTCAATTACACACTCAAAGAAACACTTTTACTTCCTCAATTGATGTACCATATTCATAGCACATATCGCGGGAGGTAATCGAGTAGTCAAAACAAGATGCGTGTACCTAACTACATTAACTCAACCAAATAAAATTTTTAAAAGACGGGCACATTTTGAAAAGTGGAGCAATTCATAAACCAATTATTATTTTTTAGAGTTGTGCATGTGAAAAATCTCCACAAGAGTACTCTTTGAGACAAAGTATTCTATCTCGAACCATGGCTCACCCGAGCCCAACACCAATATGATCCAAAGAAATTTAAACAAAGAATGAAAAAAGAAAATTAAACTAGAATGAGATAAAGCAAAATAAAGCAATGTAACTAAAAGCAATGTCAAAATACACAATCCCATCACACAGGCACAAGCATAGTCTAAGTACCTGAATAATACATACCAAAATCAAAATCCAAATGAATACCCACACCCCCAACAAAAATAGTATGTTTTTTCCTTAAATGCATAAAAGAGAGAGATAAGGGAAATAAGGGAAAAGGTGAGGGTCCCCCTGTGGTGTCTAAGGATGAGAAGGAGTATGTCCATCTGGTGGAGCCTCAAGACGGGCATCAGTACCCCGGTTCAAGGTAGATGGTTCAGTGGATGAGATGGTCGGATTCGTGCTCACATCGAATATCTCCTCAGCTGGTTTAGAGCTGCTGGTCCCTTCCATAGTAGTACCCATCCATGAACGCTCTAGAGAGGCTATAACTTGGATATTTTCAATGCCCTGAAGCTCTTCAAAGTTCTCATGCCTCATGCTATCAACAACCTCATCCCAACGCTCACCAAGATCCTCCTCTCTGATCTCCTCCTCCACTATCACAAAAGAATCATCATCATCATCTGCATCAAGTGAAGTCCTATCTCGGACTTGCTCAACAATCTCTGGGGAAACCTTAGGTAGAACTAACTCAACAACAACTGGTGGAGTAGCTGATGATATCTCTATAAATACATTATCGAACTCGTCAGAGTGCAACTGATTACATTATCGAACTCGTCAGAGTGCAACTGATCTATCTCTACTCTTAATATAGTAACATCAGCCTGAGTGGTAGCCCAAATATTACCATCAGGTATGTCACCTACCTTCTTCTCTTAAAGGTTCCTCTGATCAGCTCTCTCGGTCAGCCTATTTAACCTATCACCATGTGACTACAAAGTCTTCTTCATCTCCTTCGTGTCCTCTTGAAGAGTATTCAAAGCCAAAAAAATCATCTATGGGATTTGTTCTAATAAAAGAGTCATCCTAGAGTCAGTAGCCTTTGCCAAAACACCCATCCTCAACACCATACCTGAGTAAAAACTTGTTGTGAACCCAATGGTAGAGCACTAGGAGATGCTGATATGAAAGCTGTAGCTGGAGTGGGTATAGTAGATGCACTAGAAGGGACTGAAGTAGTGGTAAGAGGTGGCCCTGGGGTGAACGAGGTCGAGTTATCTCCAGGTACAAGTAACTGTAACTCAACTGCTGGAGACTGTGAAACTGGATGCTCCGACTGAGTTTTGTTATCGGCACGATCATGATCAAAAGCTTCCTAGATCCTCAAAATATCAACAGTAATTTTGGCTGGAATTATGACATCAATCCAATATTCTCAAGCACTTTAGCTCTTTTGCACATTTGTGAGATTAAAAAAGGAAATGGATAAGATGATTGCCCTTATTAGGACCTCTTTGCAATTTTCGGTTGAATGACCATCCCCAAGTTTATCCTTGATTGCTTCATAATACACCCGATTAGCAACACTTTTTCTAGACTGATCTTTGACTTATTCTAAGAAGGTATTAGTCGACTACTCACAAATTCAAGCCAAAATCACGGCTCAACATTCAAATCCTTCTTTGGAATAATACCCTCGGACTCAATCCATGAGGGTGTCCTATCACATAGCAAAGAACAAAGCCACACATGATGAATGTTGAACTCATCAGTCAATATGGTGGAGTAGTAGTGGTTAGTGATGACAGTCTGAATACTCTACGCCTTAAGAAGGTCATTGATAGTTGTCTGACAACACTTCACATCAACTCCACAAACATTTACCATGTATTTCATCACTTGAGGTTGTCCTCTCTTTCGTTTTGCAGGCAACAACAATGTATATGCCTCATAAAACTCTTTCACCCACATAACATTATAATCTGGCAACGGTTTTGTAAAATTTTGAAACTCATGATACATAACCTTGGCCCAAATGGCTAGATACCTATTAATCAACCCATTTAATGATAACACATGTTCTTGCATGATAGTTCTATTTGGAAACAATTTGTACATGTTCAACAATCAGGGAATAACATAAGGGATAAGAGTGGCTGCCATTGTTTTTTTCTGTTTTGACTCTCTTCCTTTTAGTTTAGAGTGCCTGGGTGCTAGAAAGTGGTTCATGAATAGGAGTATGATACCCCTCATGCCCTTGTTCTGAAGACGTTGTCCAATCAATACTAGGGCTTGAACCCCCTTCATCCTCGAACTCATTAACCACATGCCCTGGCTTATGTCTAGGTGGTTTCCCTGACTTGTCTAGCCCTGCAGTTACTTTATCTTTCTTTCTTGTTCCCCTGACTGGGCTTGAATGTGTTGAGATAGCACCCTCTTTTTCTTATTGATTTTTGGAGAAGGAGGAAGCTTTGGAGGAGGAGAATTAGGTAAAAGAGTCTTTTTGGGAGCCATATCTGCACAAGTAAGCAATATACATTCATGTACGGGGTTATCAGACACAATCAAGCTCTAACAATAACATAAGCAAAAATCTTTCAAGGGTATCACATAAGAGTAATGCACATAGAACAATAGTTGTCTGAGCAGTTGTGTGTATCACACAATGTAATAGTGCTCAACCCAAGGAAAGTTTGTCATTGTGCAATGGTGAGTGGAAGTTGTGCGTATCTCACCTACGTTATGCATTCACGACTAAGAGCGCGCAATTTGTAACTCTTTAACCCAAGAAAATCTGTTTAATTATGCGCTCAAGAGGACTTTTGAGCGTATCACACACATGTTATGCGCTCACGATGAAGAGTGCACAAATAACACTTAGCCAACCTTCAACTACTAGATCGAGATACATTCCTGGGGTGCCCTTGTTCTTATCACACGACAATAATGTGTACCGTACAAGGGCTCAGACCATTTCACAAGTGCATCATCTTCCCCAATCCGACATAGTTCAACACCAACCATAATTTTCCTTGGAAATTCGATTCCAAGGGTACTCAGACTTCCCATTTTGTAGCTAATTATCACATACCCAAGCAATGTAAACTCCCAAAAATGAAAATCCAACCAAGAATTTAAGCATGACAATACATAATTTCATTCAAGGCAACCATTTCATGGAAAAAATTAAGCTTTCTAAGCACATGAACACGAGTTAATATAAATAAATACAAATATAATTGAATAATATAAGGATGGATAAATATGAATTAATCATCCATTAACATTAACCATACACAAAACACATAAACAAAGACAAATTGACCGCGGGGACTTATGTGTGATCGGAGAGGGTGACCGGTGGTGTGTATTCTGTTAAGCATGTGTTTGTGTGTGCTTGACATTAAAGGTTCTAGGAATAGTGGGGTATGTGAGTGATTTTGGATTTTGGAATAATAAGGAGAAGGGAAAAGGGTTTAGGGGTTTAAGTGGAGAAGAAGTCAAAAGGTCAAACCCTTAGTCTTTTACTCAATAGGAGCAAGCTTCTGGGCCTAATCCCTTTGTTTAGCTTTTACGGTCTTGGCCAAAATTCCTTTAATCTCTCAGTTAGAGACCTCGCTAGCCCATTTACTTGAGGGCGATATGGTGAAGCCACCTTATGTTTTACTCTATACTTTGCAAATAAGGAGTCAAAAAAGAGGTTACAAAAGTGAGAACCCCCATCACTTATAATAGCACTGGGTGTACCAAACTGAGTAAAGATATGCTTCTTCAAGAATTGAGTGACACTTCTCGCTTCATTATTTTACAACACAATAGCTTCAACCCATTTGGAAACATAAGCCACTACTACCAAGATATATCAGTTACAGTAGGTCCTAAGAAGTCTAGCCCCCATACATCAAACAACTCAATATCCACACTTGGTTGCAATGGCCTTTTATGACTTCTTGCAATTCCTTCTTTCCTTTGACATTGCCCATACGCACGTACCAACTCATGCGCATCACGATACATGAAGGGATAATAGAATCTACTTTGGAGAACTTTTGCAGCAGTACGAACACCACTATGCCGACCACCTACCGGTGAAGAGTGACATGCCTTATGAATTGGTCTAACCTCATTTGCATCCACACATCCCCAAACCAAATTATTGGTGCATTCCCTAAAGAGATATGGCTCATCCCAAAAGTACCACTTCATATCATAGAGGAAGCACTTTTTTTTTATAATGATTAAGGTCATTTGGGAGTATACCACACAGAATATAGTTTGTATAATTAACATACCATTGCTCCACGCCCTCCAAAAGAGCCATGACAAGCTTGTTGGGAAAAGCCTTATTAATATCAATTTTGCCCAACTTATCATTATTAGATTCAAGGTAGGATAGATGATCCGCCACTTGATTCTCGCATACTTTTTGATCTTTGACCTCAAAATAAAATTCTTGAAGCAATAATATACACTGAATGAGCCATGGTTTTGCTTTCTTGTTAGCCATCAAATACCGAATAATGGCATAGTCTGTGTGAACAATCCCTTTGGTTCCCAATAAGTAGGCATGAAGGTATGTACTACAACTAATAATTCTTGTTTAGTAACCGTGTAGTTCCTTTATGCATCATTTAAGGACTTACTTCAACAGTAATCCAGGTGAAAGGGCTTGTCATTTCTTTGGCCTAGAACCGCACCTAATGCTAATCCATTTGTATCACACATGAGCTTAAAGGAAAGTGACCAATTTGGAACCACAATAATCGGAGCTGTTACAAACTTTTTTTAGGCAATTGGATGACCTCATACAATCTCCATTAAAGTCAAACTTGTCTTCTTTTTCAAGAAGCTTACACATTGGATAGGCTACCTTGGAAAAATCCATGATGAATCGTTGATTGAAACCGGCATGCCCTAATAATCTTAGCGTACCCTTAATGGAGATTGGGGGAGACAATTGGCAATTACTTTGACTTAAGCTTGGTCAACTTGAATGCGTTGCCCCGATATTTTATGTCCAAGTACAATTCCTTCCTTTAACATGAAATGGTATTTCTCCTAATTTAGAACAAGGTTTGTATCAACACACCTTTGGAGAACTTTGCCCAAATGCTAGAGACAAGTTTTAAATGTATCACCCACTACCGAAAAATTATCCATGAAGACTTCTATTGTGTCTTTCACCATGTCCAAAAATATTAACAATATGCATCTTTAAAAGGTGGCGGAAGAATTGAATAACCCAAAAGGAATACGTTTGAAAGCAAATGTACCATACGGGCATGTGAAAGTGGTCTTCTCTTAGTCTTCATGGGCCATGGAGATTTAGTTGTACCCGAAATACCCATAAAGAAAAAAATACCAACCCCACCTTACCTAATGATCTAATATTTGATTCATGAAAGGCATAGGGAAATGTTCCTTTTCCGTCCATGACTTGAGTTTTCGGTAATCTATACATACTCGCCAACCCATAACCGACCTAACGGGGATAAATACATTATTCTCATTGGGAACCACCGTAATTCCTCATTTATTAGGCACATATTGCACCAGGCTCACCTAAGTGCTATCCGAGATTAGATATACTACATTCGCATCAAGCCACTTAATGTTCTCCTTCTTTACCTTCTCTTGCATTGGAGGATACAAAATCCCTTGATGATCTATATTTGGCACACATTCGAGCTCCAGTTTGATTTTATGAGTGCAAATACCGGGAGGAATCTTAATAATGCCAGTGATAGTCTACCTGATAGCCCTTATGAATTCTTCAATACCGATTTCAAAGAGCCTTGACTTGCCATAATAACAAATCTGCCGCTATATGATGGGCAAAGTATTATCTTGTCCCAAAATACATAGCAAAAATGAGGAGGGATTGGCTTGAGTTCAAGTTTTGTAGGCTCCTCTATTGATAGCTTGGTTGGAGGACTCTCCCAATTCTTTAGATCAAGGTCAAGCTTATACAGGTTCTTATTGTATGAACCAAAGACGGTCAAAGAAGTTACAACCTTATCATATTATTTAACATATTCACTCCCGTAGTTCTATAAGACCGCCGCTAATGGCTCACTTATAAGATCCACCTCCAATGCATTTGCAACCTCATCATCAATAACATCAATAACTGAGATCATTTGCAAATTTCTTGGTTACTTTATGGAGTTGCATACATTAAAGGTGACTTCATCACCATAAACCCAAATTTTAACTCACCACACTCCATATCAATGAGAGCTCTTTTGTTAGGCAATAAAGGCCTACCAAGAATTATGGGGATCTCATAGTTCATCTCCCAATCAAGAATAACGAAATCGACGAGAAATATGAATCGATCAACTTGAACAAGCACATCATAGAGGACTCCCACCGGTCTCTTTATAGATCAATCCACCTTTAATAGCCTCATAGTGGTGTCTTTGGGAGTTTCCAAGCCTAACTTTTGGAAAATGGATAATGACATCTAATTTATGCTTGCTCCTAGATCACACAAGGCTTTACCAAATTGATAAACACCAATAGTACAAGGAATAGTAAATGCCCCTAGATCTTCTTTCTTCACCACCATGTTATTAGATATTATCGCACTGAAATTGTGCAATACTTCAACTATTTCAAAATCCATTATTCTCTTTTAGGTTACCAAGTTCTTCATAAAGGCATAGTCGGGCATTTCGAGCAAGGTCTCTAATAATAGGATATTCACGGATAAATTGTTTAACTTAGAGAGAAACTTTTTGAATTTAGTATCGTCTTCCTTATTCTTGAGTCTTTGTGGTAATGAAGGAGGTATCTTGATTGTTGGCTTTGAAGCAACCAGGATTTATTCCTATTTTTAAATATTTTCATTGAACACTTGTTGTTTCTCTTTATTCTCAACTATATTTTCAACTTTCCCACGGTGTTTCAACATTCAACTCTTTGGGAATAAAAACTTTTTCATTTGGGTTGTCAACCCTCTTTCTCTTTACACATACTTTCTCTTCAACCACATCATCATTGGGGTCATGTTTAATATACACTACCTCACTACCAAGTGTCTTTCCTTTCCTAGTGATAATGACCACGTAATAAGTATTATTCTATAGATTTTTCACAATGTCACTAGGGATCCCTCCCTTTTTGTCTAGGATTAAGGTGAGTTAAGATTTGGCTCAATTAGGTCTCAAGTTGTTTAATTGAAGTCACATAGGAAGTAACCATTTGGCTTAATGAAGATAAGTCACTCTTCATTTCTTTGAGCATCTTCCACTCCCTTCAACTCCAATGAGAATTCTAGCAAGCACATTTTCATTTTTGTAGCTTTTTGGATCTATGGGGGTGGACTCTTTGGATTTTTGTCTATCATAAGGTGGGAGACATTTATCATGATCACTATCCTTATCCCTCCAATCATGATCTCTCTCATGTTCCTTGTCTCTCCTATCACGATCACGATCACGATCTCTCTAATCTCGATCCTTGCCTCTCTAATCTCTATCTCTATCTTTCCAACCTTGATTTCTACCTTGCCTTTGATAGGTAGGTCAGGAACCCCCTTTTGATTCGATAAGAAATAGATTCCTTCATCAAGTGAATCAGTATCATCATCCTCATAAGCTCTATTTACTCTTGAAGCTACGACATTAACCATTTTAGGTGTTGACCCCATGAAGTGCTTTGTCAAGAGATCCATTTGTGTCATTATGTTCGCCATATTTTTGTCACGCTTTTAGTCCTTATTTCTTTTCTCATACCTCAATGAAAATGAGAAGGGAGCTGCCAAGGCCACCTCAGTGTCTCGAGTGTGCCAAGATTAATTTTTCTTAGTCATTTAATCGAGCAAGCCTATAGCAATTCCAAATGTTTGGTTTATCAAAGACCTACCAGCCAAATTTTCCGCCACAGTTTTATTTAAAGAGTACAAAGATCGATAGAAGATTTGGAGCAACATCTTATCCGATAGTTCATGGTTAGGGTAATGAAGTAACTTCTTCTTAAATCTTAGCCATGCCTCATGTAGGGGTTACTCACTCACTTGGCGAAAATTTGTAATTTCATCTTGAAGTTGAAGTATACGAGATGGAGGAAAGAACCTATCAAGAAAATCCTCCGTTAGCTCAACCTATGAAGCAATGGATCCTTCAAGCAACTCCCTTAACCAAGTCACCGCCTCTCCCGTTAATGAGAATGGGAACAATCTCAATCGGATATATTCTTAGGAGATGTTTACAATGTCAAAAGGGCATCAATGAAGTTCTTTAAGTGAATGTTTGAATCTTCATGTGATTGACCATAAAACATCCCCTTCATTTGAAGCAAGTGAGGCATGACACTAGTGGTATGGAAAGACACACCGTGGGTGGTAGGCGAATAGCACTAACCATTTTGGCATCTCCCAAATGGTCATCATCCACAAATTATCCTTCCAAAGTCATGGTATCACTATAGTGTTGACTCATATTTTCACCTAAACAAAACAAAAACAACAAACAAAGTAAATTCAAACTATGGCTAACACAAGTGATTCACAACACTACAAAAAATGAATGCTAATTTTCATTCCCTAACAAAGGTGACATTTTTGATAATGCTCAATTACACGATGGACTTGATCGTTGACAATATATTTATCCAACTCTTGAGTCGGGGTCGATCCCACAGAGAATGAACAAGAAAGGTTCACCTTAGGGTGTAATAATTCACTAAATGATTGCTCATACAATTAAAATGCAATAAAAGTAAAATTGAGTGTTTTTGTAACTAGTTTAAACTCTTTTTGATATGGTTATCAAGAGAGAGTGATTGCTATAATTGAAACAAAGTAGTTGTAATCAATATTAGAACGACCTAGGGGTGTGATAGTTTGATAGTTGATAGAATGTATGGGTGTTTGATCTTTGATTCAATAAGCATAAAATATGGGTAGGCTAGATTTTAGATATTGGTGACAATTTTTCAATCTATCACCAAATTTTATATGAGTTTCTTTCAAACACCCATATGTTTATCTTACCAAGCAACCCAAAGCCTCAAATTAGTTAGTCTATTTCTTGCACTATTTATGAAATGAGGAAAACTCAAGTATTTGTTAACTAAATCTCTTCATCCTTCTTCCATCTTTCAAGCAAAACAAGGGATCTAAGCTTGAATAGAGTTTGCAACCTCAATTCTTGAGTTGAAATATAGAGATTTAGTTAAACCCATAATTTATAACTTAAATTAGAAACAAATAATCAAAACCCACACACAAATCAACCATCATCCATCACATACCCTTAAGTGTTGGGGGTTTAGCTATGCATAATAAAGATAAAAGAGATTATACCATTATGCTCATCAAAAGCTTTTATAGATTCAAATATTAATGATGAAATCTTCAAATCCAAAATGAAAAACTATGATAAATACTAATCCCAATCTAAGGGTCAATTACACTTTCTAGCTTTCAACTTTAGCAAAGTATGAATAATAATAATCAAATTTTGAAAAAGATTCTATTTATGTGACCTAGAAAATCGGATCAAAATAATTATAAAGTTGCCACTGAAGCACATTGTGCGTGTATTGTTGGGATCGTACAACACTTGTGTGATGCGTAATTTGAGCTCACCAAGATACACAATCTTTATTTTTAGTGCTTGATTATTCTGGAGTTCTGTTGACTTTTGTGTCTATTTACGATGCTCACATAACTGTTGTGCGATATGCACAACTCACCCTATGTTTGCACAATCTTCATTGGAGGCTTCCTTCAGAATCTATCTATTTGTGCGATCTTTTCTCCTGTTGTGTGTCTAGCACGCACCTTGTGTGATACACACTTGGCTTGTGCGATGCCATACTTTGTTCTTGCAAATCTAACATTCATCACGTCTTTATTTTCTCCAAGCTTTTGCTCCTTTATGGTCCTTGTTTTCTTTTGGTAGGTTCTTCAGCCTTATTACCTACATAAAGCCAAATTAACATAAGAATCAACTCAAACTAGGCAATGAGGACATCACTTTAGTATCAATTATATGCATAATGAGTCACAAATTGTCGACTCATCAATAAGTCAAAAGGATGAATGCCTAAAATACCATTTTCCAACGTATATTATGGATCATTCCATTAATTCGAGTGACTCCTTTTATTTTTCCCCAAAGATAATGATCATGAATGCTTTTTATGATGTTATATACAGACCATACCGACCCATGCAACAATTGTGGTTAGGTGTCTAGTAGATTGGGAATTCATTAGAGTCATATAGATCCTGGTATATATATATATGTATTTATGTCGGTGACACCATCTACTCCACATTGAACTAAAATGCTAATGATAGTGATTATATCTCATAGTTAATGATCTATGCCCATATTTATCTCTCAAGACATGTTTTCCTATACTTATTGTTTCAGTTTTTTGTTTATGCTAAGTCATGTTCTTTCCTTACATTTTACATATCATACATTTCATGTACTTATGTCAGTCTGTATCATTTTATGATGCAGATTCAGATACTCAGGCTTGCGATCAGGCGCATGGTTAAGTTACTCATGTTGCAGCTATTGGTGAGCCCTCCCAAATTTTTGGGGACTTAATTTATATTAGTCACTATTTTCTAGCTTAATAATGGTATGTATGGGCCTTTCCTTGGTTGTTATTATTATTCTCAATTTTTTAGAGGTTTCATATATAGTTAGTTATCAGGTTCATGTTATTCAGTTTTGACCTTCGTGTCACCATGTTTATGAAACTTTAAGTTTTCAAATTAATGAATGAATGCAATTTTCTTATTAATGAATGAGGTTTTCTTATCATATGCAATTTTCCACATATGATAAATGAACTCTCATGTCATATGCCAGATATGTGTAGGTTCGGGTATAGCATCGGGTGCCGACCACGTCCAGAGTTTAGGCTAAGGACGCGACAACAAAATAGTATTATCCATCTAATAACTCGAAAGAGAGGTTGTGATTTATTTATAATGATAGTCTATTCTATTTATCACAAGTAAATAGTTCATTGAACCTCACTTGTCCGCATAAAATTAGAATTCTGATTTACACCTTTATTTTATTTAGAAGTAAAACTTGGGTCACATACTATTTTTTTCAAGCTATAACCAACAAAATACAACAACAACAACTACAATAATATACCCAGTGTATTCTCACAAAGTAGGGCCTGGGGAGGGTAAAGTGTACGCCGTCCATACCACTACCGCAGATGAAGTAGAGAGGCTATTCCCGATAGACCTCCAGCTCAGGACAAATAACAGTATAACAAACATAAAAACATAAAAATATAAAAACAAATAATAAAATGGGATATGACACCATTAGATAATAAAAGAAACAAAACACCCACAGAGTAATACTATAAACTATCCATCCAAAATCACAAACATCACCAAAACATCACGAACATAGCCACAAACAAAGCACTGCTTCCTACTAGTAAGAACACACTCCTACCCACTAACCCTCTACCCTAATTCACATTCTCCACACCTTCCTATAAAGGGTCATGTCCTTCGTCATGTCTAATCACCTTCCTCCAATATTTCTTTGGGCCTAACTCTACCCCGCCTGAAATCATCCGTAGCCAACTTCTCACACCTCCGTACTGGGAATCCGGGCACCTCCTTGTTACATGTCCGAACATCATTGATAATATTATGAAAATCAACATTGAAGAGACTCAAATAAGAAAAATGAAAAACAAGGGGGAGAGGATATCATAAAAATAATATCTTAGATATAAATAAAGAAAAGGACTAATAAAACTTATCGGACATAATTCTAAAGCTTCCATTTTAAGTTCAAGTTTTTATCTTTATCTTCATCAATATTTCCAAAAGTGAAGGATTTGTCTAGATTCTTGATTAAATACTTAGTGAAATCAACAAGGTCTATCTCTATATCCTTGTCCACTTAACCTCTTGTGTCTTTGAATTTTGAATGAAAAATAACATGACCATTTCTTTATTTTAATGAAAGAGTACCTAAGTGGAATTTGGATGACAAATCATTTTCTTATATAATTTCATGTGTTACATGGTTCGATATACACGTACAATGTGCATGTCAAATATCTGGTGTGTGTATGCATGTATATATATATACATATATATATATATATATATATATATATATATATATATATATATGTGTGTGTGTGTGTGTGTATGTAAATTTATTTCTCTATGATCTTCAATTTTGGCTAATGCCATTTTTGGTTAAACAAAAATATAAATTATTGATGATAAAAAATTGAATAACATTTTGTAACGTCACATGAAATATAAGTTATTTAGTAGAATTAAATATGATTTGAATAGGGTAGGTGAAGGTGTTAATAGAGTCGGATTAAGTTTGGACTAATTAAAACAGTTTGAATCAAGTTATTAATACTTGACATTTGTTGGATAATGTCATTTATAGGAATGACTTATATAAGAAGTGGTTTTGAATTTTTAGCCATGTTTAACAAAAAATTTTAAAAGTAGCATCCGTTAAAGAAAATTCACTAGGTAAAACTTTTATTGTCCAAGGAAAAGTTTGAATATATTTCAGTAAGTCAGATTCACACATCCAGTGAACCTGCTCAACTAGCCAGAACTTCTGCCTTATGCAAGAGTTGTACGTATTCCTCAGTTATTCTCAAATTATAATGGATGGGAAATACTAGGCAATATTTAGTCAACTTATCTTGTTAAATTAGTCACAAGTTGTAAAGTATTGGAAAATCTTGATGATACAATTGTTCCCAACTTTTTCCTCTACTTTACAAAGAGTTATTCTTGTAATCCAAAAAGTAATTATTTTATAGTTTTCTAAACGCAAAACATGTGTTGTTAAATTATTTTTCAAAAATGCAATTCACTGAATAATCCTTCCCAATAGGCATTAAATGACACTATCTTCAATCTGTGTACTTAATGTATTGAAATACACTAAAGTCTTACCTCAAAGGCTAAATTAAATTATGTGAATATTACAATTAGAACTTATGTGGGCAGCCGAAGTTCTGCCCAACGAATTCTTTTAAGTTAAGGTCATATATATATATATATATATTTTTTTTTTATAAAATTAATAAGCATGGAAAAAATTCAAGAGCACCCTTATGGCATCCTGTTTTTGAAATTTTGTGCAAGAATTTTCTTGGCTAAATAATTATATGTTATGATTCAACCTCTCTAATTCAAAATTATTTTTTTTGTTTATTTGTTTCTTTTTTATAATTTATCCTATTATAAAACAAAACAAACAATTGTCATGACTCAAAATATGAGTTTGTGATGACATTTACCCTTACCCAATCATGGTAGGTAAATCAACTCTCAAAACATCACAATTAACATAAGTAAAGTGAAAGAAAATATGAGATCAACATGAATATCTCAAATACACTTCATATGCTCATAAATAATAGATAACATTCTACAAAGCAAACCTAAAACTCAGCTATCACAAGTACATGCACAAACTCTATATACAAATGTCAAAATTGCAATACGTAGCTGTCTATGTAATAAATAAGACAAAAATGAAAAAGAGAGGAAGCCAAATCAATTTCTAGACATAGAAGCTCAACACAAATTTGAAATCAACCGCACCAAACAATAAAGAGTCACACTCAACACTGTTTTTGAGATTTGGGTTAGAAAGATGCAGAAAAGTAAGGTGGGTACAATTACTAGTACTCAGTAGGCATCATAAGTCGAACAAGCCTAAAAAAATACTATATTAAATAAAGAATACTAAAATAATCCTGCTCACATAAAAGTCCTAACAATTCAATAGCAACATTATATAAATAACATTACAGCATAATAAGGATAAATGAATGATGCAACGTGATGCTATACTATAAAATGCAATGGTTAATCCTTACTGAAATACACCCCCTCTACAGTGGCATGCTGTGAGGTAGGACCCATGGGAGTTGCAAGATCCGTTTATCATTACCCTACCCAAACTCAAACCAAAACTAAATCAATATCAATTACCCAAACTCAAATTGGAATTTTAATAAGTCTTGGCTAGACTCGAATTAGGACTACAATCAGCCATTTTCTTTCAACTGTTATTGTGATTCATGAAATGAATATACATACATGATCACAATAATAAAATTAATATATATGAATCAAATATTGATATTAGATACTTGTCAATTTAAACACAAGCTATGAGCCTCACTATCAAATAAATTTCTAAATCTTGCCCATAGGCCCCACTTTTAAATCTATGTTATTACTTCCCATAGTGTTTCCATCATGGTATTTAACCCCTCATATAATGAATGATGCATTAAACAATTCAAAACATGATATATAAGTCAATAATGCTTAATCTCAAGCCAATAATGAACAAAACCCCCAATTCCGATATCATAATATCAAAATCAACTCCATAACTAACTCAATCAATTAATTCGCCCACCTAATAGCATAATTTACATGATAACTTCCTATCCAAGCTAAGTCTAACAAAGAGAAATCCATAACCTACATCGAAGCCGAACTATAAGTTATGAACAATCACAAAGTAGACTTCTCTTTTTGAATGACTACAGAACGCTCCCAATCTATCAAAAACATGCTCTACATATGAATATGATTCCATTTATACCCATATTGAGATAAAAAAGTTTGGATTAAATTTGGATGAAAAATTAAACCCTTTGAATATGGAAACAAAATTAAAAAATTATTTTGATATCACTTTACTCATAAAATAAGCAACTCAAATATGAAATTTCATCAAAAATAGGGGTCAAATCGATCCTCAAATAATAAAAATCAATTGAGAAGTTTTAGGTTGAAAACCCCCAATTTCAGATCCTTCAATACTGATTTGAGCCCAAAATCCAAGTAAAGATAGTGGGGATTCGTCAAATAAGAGATTAGAAACTTAACCCCTTTCAACAACGAAGAATCACACCCAAAATTATCCAAATTTGAGCTCTAGAGGTCCGAATATTGCGAACAAAGTGAAAGATCACTAAAAATCTAATTCAAAGTCACTGAAACATATTTAGTGCGATCTCACTAATCCAGCATGATAGATCCCAATGCGGGTCCAACTCCTTAGTGCAATCACACTTCATTAGCACTGATCGGGCTGACCAAATCCATCCTCCAGCGTGATGGCACTCTTTTGCTGGCTAAAATTTCCTTCAGTGCAATCATGCTCTAAGTGCGCGATCATGCTTGCACCAAATATTAGAAATTTTAACTATTCCTAAAATATGGTTTCAACACAAGACACAAACCAATAGTGTAAATCAGTTGTAAAGCATAGTTGGGACTAGTTGAAATCGATGAAACACCTTTCAATATTATTTAGCTCAAATGTAAATCAAAGTTAACCCAAACTTAAACAAACTCACGAATTCCTCCCAAGGGTCCAAATCACTTTTAAGAACCTTGGGGCCCTGTGAACCATCCCACTAAGTCATAAAATAGCCTTTGGACCTAGTGGAATCATCAAGAGTCCAAAACAACCTTTTAAACCTCAAATATTGACTTTTGTCAACTCTCTTAAGTTCTAAATATCTAAAACTCTAACTCCTTCAAAACACATCCAAACACCTCAAAAATCATGCCATCCATCCCTGCAAGTCACAAACAATATTCTAAAGCTAAAGGTAGGGTCAAATGGGACAAAATGACTAATACAAGAAAATAACCTTAAGGGTTGTTACATCCTCCACTACTATAATAGATGTTCTTCATCAAATGTACAGAGATAAAACATACCAAAAAACTCAAAAATTAGGGGATATCTTCTGCATGTCCATCTTAGTCTCCCAAGTAGCCTCTTCCACCAGGCGATTTTTCCATTCCACTTTCACCGATGCTAACTTCTTGATCTCAACTTGTCAATCTGCCTATCCAATATAGCTTTAGCCTCCTCTTCAAAAGTCAATTTATCCAAATCCATAGAATCCCATTTTATCACATAAGAACCATCCAAATAATATTTATTTAACATAGCACATGGAAAATAGGATTTATAGCTAAAAGACCTGAAGGTAAGGCCAACTTATAGGCCACCTCTCTAATATGTTAGAAAATCTCAAATGGACTAATGAACCTCGAGTTAATCTTGAACTTCTTCCTAAATATCATGACACCCTTCATATGTGACACCTTGAGTAGAACCTTCTCACCCTCATAAAATTTAAGTCTCAAACCTTTCGATTTGCATAACTCTTTGGCCTACTCTAAGACATTAAGAGCCATCCTCGACTAATTTAATCATCTCAATAGAATCCCTCAAAAAGTATGTGACCTAAGTCCTAACCTCAAATGAATCAAACCAACCCATCATAGATCTACACCTTCTATCATACAAGGCTTCAAATGGTGACATCTGAATGCTAGAAGCTATTATTGTAGGTAAACTCATCAAAAGAAAAATATTGGTCCCACTAACCCCCCAAATCAATAACATAAGCTCGTAACATATACTCAAGGACCTAAATAGTACTCTCTGACTAACTATTGATATATGGGTGAAATGTCATACTATGATCAACTCAGGTACCCAACCTTTTTTGCATCGAACTCAAAAATGAAATGTGAAATATGTTCATCTATCAAAGTGATATAAATAGGAACCCTATTCAAGAAGACTATATTCCAAATGTAAATCTAAGCCAATCTCTCTAAATTATAGCTAGTCTAAATTTGAATGAAATAAGTAGATGTAACAACCATTGTTGTATTTTAGCTTTTTCTATGTTTTGATGGTTTTTCCCTTTCCTATAGTTGTGATATATTATTTATTAGTTATGGAGATGGTTAGTACGGTCTCCGAAGTGTTTGGGAGTATTTTGAGTGAGTTTGATGTTTTGAGTAGCCTTGAAAGTGATTAGTTTGACTTTAGTTAACATTTTGTGATCTGAGCATTGGATGGTGATTCTATAAATTCTATTAGATCTAGAATGTCTATTTTAGGTTAGTAGAATGGTTGGTTCAGGTTTAGAATCTTTATTTTTAGTTTTGAGTATTTAGATGCGAAACTAGTTAAATTAGCCTAATAGGATTTCCGGAGGTTAATTTGTTGATAATGACATCTTTTGATAAATTTGATT